>JAKSZU010000012.1:42158987-43420757 GCA_026018925.1 Tupaia tana
AGTCCTGTCCCAAGACGACCCTCTCTTACACATGACACCTCCCTCAGGTCTGCATCCCCGATCCTAGGTAGTAAGGGCCCTAGGGAAGATGCCTTCATCCTACAGGGGTGAGTGGCGACCCTCATGCAACTTCATCCTGCAGTTTCAAAGACTTCTATGAGCTGGAGCCTCATAAGTTCCAGAATAAGACCAACGGCATCACCCCTCGGCGCTGGCTGGTTTTGTGTAACCCTGGGCTGGCGGAGGTCATTGCTGAGGTGAGAGGCCACTGTATGGCCAGGAGGATCCACATGGATCACTGCAGGGATCAGCTGGGTGTACTCATGTAGTGGTTCGCTGTTCAAGGGCTCCCAGCCAAGGGCTGAAGTCCATCCTGCACTGACTATGTTCAGTGACTGGGGAGTCACTTTTAAGAGTCACAAGAGCCTTGCCTTGCCTGGAGGAAGGGGCACCCTCTGGGCTAATGGAGGCCCTGGCTACAGAGGGGGAGTTCACAGTCTGTGGAGGGGCTCATCAACAGCTCCCATCTGAAGTGAGACTAGGAGGAGGCAGATACCTAGTAGAGGAGGCTCAAGGTCATGCTAGCATGAGGAAAAGGCCAGGAAGCCAGGAAGGGCTGCTGGGGTCAGGTGGGGTCAGCTATCAGAGGCCAAGGTTGGGAGGGAAGGAACATGGGCGTGGCTGCCCCATGCCCCAGCTGGGAGGCTGGAGGAGTTGAGAGGGCTTGCAGAGCAGTCCAGTGGGTAGAGGGTATTTGGCTGACCTGGAAAGATTCCCTTCTGTGTCAGGAGTAGGGAGGATAAAGTTGGGGGAGACTTGACTGAGAGCCTTCTTCCCACAGCGCATCGGGGAGGACTACATCTCAGACCTGGACCAGCTGCGCAAACTGCTCTCCTACGTGGATGATGAAGCCTTTATCCGGGATGTGGCCAAAGTGAAGCAGGTGGGGAGGGCTATAACCTGGGACACATGGAGTATGCTGGAGGGGTCAGATGTCTGGGTTGGGAGTGGCAGATAGAGCTCATCTCTTCTGCCAACCCCAGGCCACTGGTAGATGTTGCCTGGAGTCTGTAGTGGGAACACATCATCTAACCTCACTGAGAAAGAGTGCTGACATTGATTAGCAATGTCTGCCCCGGTGCAGAAGTGGATGAATGTAGCAAGTGAGTCTCCTATCATCTACCTCCCTGGGCCTGAGTGAATGGAAAGAAATGAGGACTACACGATTTCCAGAGGTTGAGGTCTGTTGGTGAGCTTTTCCCTCTCCCTTGCCTCCAGGAAAACAAGTTGAAGTTCTCTGCATACCTAGAGAGGGAATACAAAGTCCATATCAACCCCAACTCACTCTTCGACATCCAGGTGAAGCGAATTCATGAATACAAACGCCAGCTCCTCAACTGTCTCCACGTCATCACCCTGTACAACCGTGAGTGGCAGTGACTCCTGGCTCTCAGTGCTCACCTCTGTGTACCTCTCTGCATCCTACCAACTGCCCACTCAGTATCTCCTTTGGCCTTGTGGAAGCTCTTGGGGCATGGAATTATCTCTATTTCATAAATGGGGAAACTGAAACTCAGAGAGAAGAGAGTGACCGTCACATAGCAAATGTCTGTGTTAGACCTAGTGTCTCCCAGCCCAGGCCTGGCTGGTTGGGTGCTATCAGGAGCTACTACCCAGAGGGAAGGACCTGGCCTGTGTGATCCCTCTTTACTTCACAGGCATCAAGAAGGAGCCCAATAAGTTTGTCGTACCTCGGACAGTGATGATTGGAGGGAAGGTGAGGAGCCAGGGCACAGACCAGCTTCTGGTCCTTCGTAGCCAAGTTGAGGTCACTCTGGCTGGGTAGGACTGTAGAGCTGACCCTACACTGTGCCCCAACAGGCCGCACCTGGGTACCACATGGCCAAGATGATTATCAAACTCATCACGGCTATTGGGGATGTGGTCAACCACGACCCAGTGGTGGGAGACCGGCTCCGTGTCATCTTCCTGGAGAACTACCGAGTCTCACTGGCTGAGAAAGGTGGGGCACTGCCAACAGGGGCCCTGGGGAGGCTCTGACTAGTTTGGTTCGAGGAAAAGGCATTAATCATTTTCTCCCGGGGTATTTGCTTTATAGAAGAGTCTGGAGTAGGAAATGCTTAAAGTAATAGTGGAATTTCAGATAGTACAGTATGAAATGACTGGGGAGAAGGGCCTTATTGGTGCCCTTCAAATTCACACATGGAGGTGGAGGGAATTCAGGTTGGATACCAGATGTTCAAAAATTATAAGAGGCGGAGGGTGTTGGGGGGAGTCACAGGAAGACTTGGTTGGTGAAGAGTGAAGGGTTGAGATGGAAGGAACTTTGATTTTGGTTAAGCGTAGGGTCAGCCTAACCCCAGAGTTCCCAGCTGGGGTGAGATTCTTCCCTGAGTTGACCTTGTTCCTTGCTGCCGCCCCACAGTGATCCCCGCTGCGGACCTCTCTGAACAGATCTCTACTGCGGGCACTGAGGCCTCAGGCACTGGCAACATGAAGTTCATGCTCAATGGGGCCCTGACCATTGGCACCATGGACGGGGCCAATGTGGAGATGGCAGAAGAGGCAGGAGAGGAAAACTTCTTCATCTTTGGAATGCGGGTGGAGGACGTGGAAAAGCTTGATCAGAGAGGGTACGGGGGTCAAAATTTCGAAAGTTCAAGGTTCATGGGCAGGTGTCACCAAAGTGTAGCTCTTTTCTTCTCCATTTCACCATCCTGTTGGAACTTTGGGCACACACGCATATGTGCCTGGTGTCTTTCAAGCTGCAGGGGTCAGGACTTGAACCACAGTTGGCTGTGTGAAATCCAGCTCCCTTAACTACCAGGCCAGCCCCCAAGTTATTTATGAGAGGTTTTTGCCTTAGTATGTGTGTGTTCATCAGAGAGAGAGACACACAGAGATAGTGAGAGGGAAAGTGAGAAAACACCCCCCTGGGGGATGGCCGTGCTGCAATCCCTTCTCCTCTCTTCTCCTCCTGGGATCTCGGGCACACACGCACACATGCCAGGTCTGATTTTTAAGCCACTGGGTCTGGGACTCGAGCTATGGTCGACCATGTGGGAGTCCAGCAACGTAACTTCTACGCCATCTACTGGCCCCCCTTAATTAATTTTTTTTAATTAATTTTATTTGTTTTAATTTGACCAAATAGAGACACAGAGAGAGGGAGAGAGAGAGTGAGGAAAGCGAGGAAGCAAACTACCAGGTCTATGACTAAACCTCAGTCAGCCATGTGGGAGTCTAGAGCCTCAACCACCATGCCACCTGCTGGCCCCTCTAAATTTATTTTTAGGAAAATTCAGTACATGCAACAGAGTCTTGACACCATGACCCACCCCTATTCCCAGTCAATCCTGGATTGTGGGTACACATGTGCCAGATACTCAGGGAGGTCTCTGATACAAGCAGGAACCTTCCTCAGTGGGTCAGCCTTACAGAGGTGTTTTACCACTACACAAGAACTGGTTTTTTTCTTTTCTTTCTTTCTTTCTTTTTTTCTTTTGAGAGTTTTTTTAGCTATAGGGCGTGTGCGCTCGCCAGACAGAGAGAGAGAGACATAGAGATAGAAAGCGAGAAATCACCCCCCAGGGGGGATGGTCACGCCGCAATCCCTTCTCCTCCATTCTCCTCTTGGGATCTTGGGCACACACGCACACACGCCTGGTGTGAGTTTTAAGCCACCGGGTCCAGGACTCAAACCACGGTCGACTACGTGGGAGTCCAATGACATAGCCATTATGCCATCTGCTGGTCCCTCTTTCTTCTTTTTTTAAAAAATAATTTTACAATAGTGTACATGTGCTCTCTAGAGAGAGACAGAGAAAGAAAATAAGAAAGCACTCCCTAGGGGGCATGGCCACACCACAGTCCCTTCTTTATTTCTCCACCCAGGATTTTGGGCTCGGACACACATGCTCTGTGTATTTTTTTTTTGGAGAGTTTTTTTCGCTATAGGGCGCATGCGCTCGCCAGACAGAGAGAGACATAGAGACAGAAAGCGAAAAATCACCCCCCGGGGGGATGGTCACGCCGCAATCCCTACTCCTCCATTCTCCTCTCGGGATCTTGGGCACGCATGCACACGCGCCCAGCGTTGAGTTTTAAGCAGCCGGGTCCAGGACGCAAACCGCGGTCGACTACATGGGAGTCCAGCGACATAGCCATTACGCTAACTGCTGGTTCCCAATGCTCTGTGTATTTTTCAAGCTACCAGGTCTGGGACTTAAATACCATAGCTGACCATGTGGGATCCAGCTGTCTTAACCACTGACTGGCCCCCTAAATTTATTTATTTATTTTTTTAAAAAGATTTAATTTTATTGTTATTTTTTATTTTGGGTTTTTTTGCCTTAAGGCACGTATGCTTGCCAGAGAGAGAGACAGAGACAGAGACAGTGAGAGGGAAAATAAGAAATCACTCCCCTGGGGAGGTGGCCACACTGCAATCCCTTCTCTATACTCCTCCTGGGATCTTGGGCACGCACACACGTGCTCACGGAATGATTTTCAAGCCACCAGGTCTAGGACTAGAACCACTAGGTCAGCAATATGGAAGTCCAGTGACATCTGCTGGTTCCATTATTATTATTTTTTAAATTTGACGAGAGACAAAAAGTGAGAAAGCCAGCCACCAGGTCTGGGACTAGAACTGCAGTTGGTCATGTGGGCCACCTGCTGGCCCTTCTAAAAATTTTTTTTATATATATTTTTGATTTAGAATTTATTTATTATATATTTCTTAAAGTTTTAATATAGGGCACATGTGCTCATCAGAAGAGAGATGGGGGGGAGGGGGGTGAGAAGGTGAGAAAGTGAGAAAGCAAGCCAGGTCTGAGACCCTAACCACGGTCAGTCATGTGGGAGTTCAGCACACCGGCCACTTGCCACCTGCTGTCCTTATGTATTTGTTTTTATCATACAAGTAACACATACTCGTAATTGGAAAAAATACAAGACCATAAAGAGTAACTCGTCTATAATCCCATGACCCAGATTTAAATGCATATTCCCCATTTTATGTGTCTATATCTGTTATACATGTATATAAGCATATATATATTAGATGATCAGGGAAGTCATGACATATTTTTCTTTGATCTTCTATGCAAAAATGTGCCATGACTTTCCTGATGACCTAGTAGTTTTATATAGTTTTAAATTTTTTTAGAATTATTTTATTTAACTTTATCTATCTATTTTAATTTTACCCGAGAGGGACAGAGTGAGAGAGAAAGAGAGGGAGAGAAAGAGGGAAACTGTGAGAAAGTAAGCCACCGGGTTTGGGACTTGAACTGCTGTGAGCCATGTGGGAGTCTAATGCCCTTAAGCACCACACCACCTGTGGGCCCCATTTTTGAAAGTTCAGATAATGTTTGTACAATTTTTAATCCTCATTATCTTATATAACATTGGAGAGATATTTTCCATGTTACTAAATAGTCTTCAGAAAAATATTTCAGGGCTGGCCACTAGGCCTAGTGATTAAGGAATCTAGGTCCCACTTGGCTGACTGAGCAGTTCAAATCCTGGTCCTGGCAGCAGCTTGAAAAACATCCCAGGCACGTGTGCCCAAAATCCTAAAAGGAGGGCAACATGGAGAAGGGATTGCAACCTGACCATTTCCCATGGGGGTGCTTTCTCCTCTTCCTCTCTCTCTCTGTCTCTCTTTGGGAAGCACATGTACTGTCTAGCCAAAAATTAAAAGAGAAAGAGAGAGTAAATGTTTGTATAGTATTTCATCCTATGGGCATGCCACAATTTAACCAATTCCATCTGTTTGGACATTAAGGCTGATTTCCAGTTACTCTACATATTACTGTGATGAACAGAGTAACAAAGCTGGTCTGGTGCCAGCAGGTGATATGGTGGTTAAGGTACTGGACTCCCATGCGGCTGACTGCAGTTTGAATCCTGGACCTGACAGCTTGCAAGTTGCCCCAAGCATATGTGCGCATGCATGTCCAAAATTCTGAGAGAATGGAGAAGGGATTATGGCGGCCATCCCTCCTGGGGAGTGATTTCTCAGTTTCCCTCTCTCTGTATCTCTCTCTCCCAGGCTGGGAGTTCTGGGAGTTGGGGCTAGGCTCCTTTGGGAGAAGCATCACTCTCCAGTCCCCAGCTGTCCAATGGGCTTGGCCCTTGACTTGATAAGAGTTTCTTGCCTCTCTTTTCCCCTCCAGGTAGATTATGAAGACTATATTAAATGCCAGGAGGAAGTCAGTGTCTTCTGTAAGGGGAGGGGTCTTAAAAGGGGAGTGCATGAGCCCTATAACAACAACAAAAAAAGCTGGTACCAGTTTACACTCAGCACCAGCTTATTAGAGCTAGCACTAAATACTGAAAGGAGGGGCCAGCAGGTGGTGTGGTGCTTAAGGTGTTGGACTTTCACATGGTTGATTGTGGCTCGAGTCCCGAACCTGGTGACTTGATTTTTTACTTTTCTTCTCTGTCTCTCCCTGGTGAGCACATGTGCTCTATAGCAAGTTAAAATAATAATAATAATAATAATAAATAAAGTTAAATAAATACTTTTTTTTTTTTGAGAGTTTTTTGCTATAGGGCGCGTGTGCGCGCCAGAAAGAGACAGAGATAGAAAACGAGAAATCACCTCCGGGGGGATGGCTACGCCACAATCCCTTCTCCTCCATTCTCCTCTCGGGATCTTGGACATGCACACGCACACGCCCGGCATGAGTTTAAGCCACCAGGTCCAGGACTCAAACCGCAGTCAGCTACGTGGGAGTTCAGTGACATAGCCATTACACTAACTGCTGGTCCCAATAAATACTTAATAAATATTTCAAACCTGTGAGGTTTGAAAAGAAAGTTCAGACTGTTCCCGAGCAGGAGGGAGCTGGAACTGTTCTGAGCAAGGTCTGACCTGTTCAGAACTAGGCTCCAGAACTAGGTTCTGGCTGCAGGATGGAGACTGGTCTGGAGAGGGCAGGGGAGTGTAGGAGCCAATACCATATTGCAGGGAGAGTCTCCTGAAGCAGTCAGCCCCGGGGACAGGGATGAGGTACTGGGGAGGAGGCCCTGGTTTCTAGTTAGAAGCAGGGAGGGGTAAGCCAGGGAGGGTTTTGAACCCTGGGGCATAGGGCACCGAAGATGGATTGTGTGGCCTCAGAAAGTGGAACAGTGGAGGAAAACAGGTGCAGAGACTGTGCTGAGCTCTGCTGGACAGTCTGAGTATGAGGGTGGCAAGGCTAAGGACGTATCTGTGGGCTTCTCTGGGAGCCCCAGGTCGGGCCAAGGATGGACTTGGCATAGTAGGGGAGAAAAACCATTTGTGGAGGAAATAAACTGGTTAGGAGACCGTTGGTGCATGGAAGAGGGCTTGTTTTGGAGCATTGGCTTTCTGTTTCCTCCAGGCCTTGGCTTTCTCATCCACAAAGTGGGGGTGAAAAGCTGAACAGAGAGGGGACGGGATTGCTAGGAAAGGACCTCCAAAGGGACTTGGGAGCCTTAGAGAGGACATCCATGGGGTCTTGACCCTAGGGGTTGGGACCTATAGGTTTTTTCTGGAGAAGCCAGGAACCCCTCTCCAGGGAGTTGACCACAGTTCCGCCCTGGTAGGTACAATGCCCAGGAGTACTATGACCGCATCCCCGAGCTCCGGCAGATCATTGAACAGCTGAGCAGTGGCTTCTTCTCTCCCAAACAACCTGACCTATTCAAGGACATTGTCAACATGCTTATGCATCATGACCGGTGAGCTGGCTGGTCAGGGCACCATGCAGTGGGGCTGCTGGGCTGAGCGGAGGTTGGTGGTGAGGAGGCTGGGAGTTCTGGGAGTTGGGGCTAGGCTCCTTTGGGAGAAGCATGACTCTCCGAGGCCCCAGCTATCCAATGGGATGGGATGGGCTTGACCCTTGACTTGATAGAGCTTCTTGCCTCTCCTTTCCCTCCCCTCCAGGTTTAAAGTCTTTGCAGATTATGAAGACTATATTAAATGCCAGGAGAAAGTCAGTGCCCTCTACAAGGTGAGGGGTCTTCAGCCAGGGGCTGGCAGGGCTTTAGTGGCCCTGGTGAGGTTTAAGCAAAAGGTGGGGGACCATGCTGGCACAGTGAACCCAGAACTCGCCTTTGTTTTGTAGAATCCAAGAGAGTGGACTCGCATGGTGATCCGGAACATAGCCACCTCTGGGAAGTTCTCCAGCGACCGCACCATTGCCCAGTATGCCCGGGAGATCTGGGGTGTAGAGCCTTCCCGCCAACGCCTGCCAGCTCCTGATGAGATCTGAGCCACCAGACCAGACCCCAAACCAACCCTCCAGTCTCTTCGCAGTCCTTCGGGCCAGCCCCAGCACACCCCCCCCCCCCCCCCCCCCCCCCGCAGCGTCAGGGTCCCAGTGTCCAGTGTGACTAAAGACACTGCCCCCTCCTATTTATGGGGTCTGGCCAACTGAACCCATTCCCCAATAAACTGATTCTCTTTGGGAGCCTCTTTACTTTTCTCTGTGGGGAGATATTTTTAGCTCTTGGTGGGCACTGCGGACAGCTGGGCAACCACCTCTTAGTCCCCTCCCCCGCAGGTGCATTCCCCTTGGGGGAGGGGGAGGAATGGCCCGTGGGGGTGGGGCCAGAGACTCTGCAGCCCCTTTCCCGGAGTCACCCTCCACGCCTCTTTCTCCGTACTGTGTCCATACTAGGTCAGCGGCCAGCCTGGCGGGCTGGGGGCGGGGCGTCCGCCTGGGTGGGGCTCACCGGGTCTGGGAACCCAGGACTTGGGCTGAGGCCTCCGGGACTACCGAGGATCCACGATGTGTTGGGCGGGACTCACCAAGGGGAGGAGCCGGTGGATGCTTGGCGCCTTCTTGACTCCGCCTTTAGCCCCGCCCCACTGCGGCGTTTAAGGGTCTCTTAGCAGGTGGCAATGCTCGATCCCAAGTCCGGGGAGTGTTAAGGTAGGGGACATTCACAGACAGTCTAGATTAGGCCAATGTCACACAGCGCTCCCTTCCCATTATGGGGAAACTGAGGACCAGAAACGACCTGTTTCTAGGTCTCACGTTAGCAAGATTGACGTGCCGGGGAGACAGATTCTGCCTCCCAACCTGGAGACTGGGAGGGGCAAACCTTAGAAGAGAGGTTTGGGGCGGGTGGTTTCATAGTGAGTGTGTCTGAACCCAAAGGCCGGAAACTGTTACCGGCTCCCCTAGGCCAGCTTGTGGGGACCCCAACCGCCTGCGGCTGCCCCTCCCAAGTTCCTCCCTGCCAGGGCCCAGGCATCCAAGCCTCCATTCTCCAAGCAGCTTGCGGCGGCCCCTTCCCACCTGACTTTGTGGGGACACAGGATTCCGGGGCCCCGTCCCTCCTGTGTGAACTGGAAGGTCCTCTGCCCCAACCCCAGACATCGAGGCCGCATCTCGAGGCAGCCACGTTTTCATTCCTCGCTTCTCACAGGCCCCTCTCCCCAAAATGCTCCCTTCTTCATCCGGCCCCTCCCCCAAACTATCACGAGGACCCGCCGCCCCCCACGCCCCGAACTCTACCAGGCCTGTGCCTCCCGCCGCCTGCAGGAAGACGCCCGGCCCGGGGCCGGGTTAGCCCCGTGGGAACGGTTTGTCTCGAAAACAGGAACCCGGGCCGGGGGCTGGGCGGGGCGCCCCTTCCCCACCGCAGTCCGCTTCCTGCCCCTCCTGGTTTCCTCTGCCTGACACCCAGGCGGGTGGGGGACACCGGGACGTCCGGGGTGGAGGTGGTTCTTGTTTAGTCCCGCGCGGCCTGTCGGTTTGGTCACCCTCAGCGCGACCAGTGGCGCAGACCCCCGCCCCCAGTCTGGCCACCTGGGTGGCGCGGCAGGGGAGGGGTTAAGCTGCCGCAGGGACCGCCGCGTGCTGGGCGAGAGGGAGCCCCTGGCGGGGGAGGCGCAGCCAGCGGTGCAGAGCCGGGCTCTGGGGCGGGAGGGGTGAGGAGGGGAGGGGGCGGCCGCGGCGCGGGGGCGGGGCGGCAAGGAGCGGGGCTGCGGTGCGGAGAGCGGGCGGGAGCCGCAGCCGCAGCGAGGCCGGCGGGCGGGAGCGCACGGAGGTGGCGCCGGCCCGGCCAGGTGCCGGCTCCTTGCAGCGGGTCCCGAGAGTGAGTGAGCGAGCGCGGGCGGGGCGCCGAGCAGAGGAGGGCGCGGTCCCTAAGGGCTCGCCTGGGCGGCGCAGGCGGGCTGGGAGCGGCAGGCGGGTGGGTGGGGAGTCCCTTCTCGGGGCGAGGGTCGGAAGGAACTGCAGTGGGAGCTGAGGCCGGTCTGGCCCACCAGCCGGAGTGGGGGCATCTGCAGCGCATCTGGCTTTTCCCAGCCTCATCTCAGCGGGGTCCTCCCCGCCCCCGGCGAATCCCCATTTGGCAGATGAGAAGATTGAGGCTAGGAGAGGCCAAGTGATTCTCAAGGTCACACGACGAGAAAGCAGCAGAGGAAGGCGGGGACGGCTCTGGGTGGCTCCTTGGAAAAGTCCTTCAGAGAACTCCTTAGAGGAGCTCTTCGCACCCCCAGCCTGGGGGACCAGGTGTAGGGGCTGGGTACCTACCCAGGGGGCCAAGCTCTGCCAGGGTATGGGAATGAAGGGAGTCAGGGCGTTGGGGCCGCAGGGGCGGGCCCTGGACCATGAGCGAAGGAGGAGGAGGTGGAATGGGCGTGTGCGCACCCACGGGGCTGTGTGCATGTGTGTGGGAGAGGGAACATGCGTGGAAATGCACTGTTTTGCGTGTGTGCACACGTGTGCGGATATCAGCACCGCTGAGGCCTGGCTCCACTGAACAGCAGGTGCGGGAAGCGACCTCTAGTCCGAGGGAGTGCGTTCCGGGGTCGGGGAGCTGGGTATGTGTGCCTGAGAGCTCCTTTCTGCAGGTGTGCACAGAGTGTGGGTGCCATTATGTGTGTGAGACAGAGGATGGGAGGCGAGTGCCTGTGGGCCGGGTGTGTGAGCGGTGGCGTCTTGCACCCCAGTGTAAGTTCCTGGACACGGTGAATCAAGTGGGTATGGAACGAGTCTGTTTCTCCCACCCTCGCCCGTGACCAGAGTTGGTGGTCATACAGGCACTGGCCACCCCCCCCATGACACTAGCGCCCCCTTCTGGGCACCATACTGTGTGTACGCTCGCAGTTCGCCTGTGCAGGGCGGGGGTCTGGGTCAGGAGCCTGGGTTAGAGAGGAAGATGGCCTGGAGAATGACTGAGCCAGGACCCATGGGGCCTACACTGAGGTGGCTTCGGAGCGCGCGGTTCCCAGGCTCAGGCTTCCCGCTGACGCCTCCGGGCCGCAGGGAGCTCCAGTCCTCCCCGCCCCAGGAATGTTCCTCTCCATTCCAGCCCGCCTCCCCAAGGGCAGGCCCGTGGGGGCCGCCACAGCCCCGCCTCCCCTCCCCCGGCGCCCGGGAGGGGGGCGATGCGGGCAGGACGCCTGGGTTCTCTCTTCACCCCCCTCCGATCTCAGGGAGAAATTCCTCCGAGGTCCCCTCAGGCTCTGGGTTCCCAAAATAACCCTGCGGGGGAAGGGAGGCTGTGGAAGGAGGGAAGCGGGAGGGGCACAAAGCCGATCTGCGGGTGCTGCAGGTGCCTCTGGGGAGAGGACTCGAGAAGAGGGCCTGCAGAGGCCTGGGGCACCAGCCGGCCCATGGAGTCCAGGCTCGTTTTTGTCCTGACAGAGCCTCTCTGCCCTCCCGCGACTCCTAGGGTGGGCCGGAAGCCTCTCCGCGGGTCTGTTTCCCAACTGACTGGTTGCACCATCCCAGGCCAGACCGTTTAACCCCGAGAGTGGCCGCTGCGGACAACTCCGCCCCTGCCCAGCAGGGGGCGTGCCTGCCCCGCCCCGTTCCTGCCAGCCGGGCCGCTCCCCCGGCTCGTGCCTCTGCAGACTCCTGCTCTCCCTCTCCGGGGTAGGGGTCGGGTCCCAGCTCCGTGGAAGACTCCCGAAGCGCATCTTGGGCCAAGGCCACCCGTGCCGGCGGCCATGGCGAGCACCCTGGACCTGGACAAGGGCTGCACGGTGGAGGAGCTGCTTCGCGGCTGCATTGAAGCCTTTGGTGAGTGGGACGGGAGAGTACAGGAGCCTGAACCTAGTCCCGAGCCCCAACCCGGGCGCCCGTCTCCCAGGGCTTAACCTTGGTCTGGACCCACCCAGCTCCGCATCTTGCAGCCTCTAAGGAAAGCCTCCTCTTCGACATAGGCTAGAGAGATGCACACACTTTGGAGAAGAGAGATGTTTCCCTTGCCCAGTCTAACCGAGCTAGTGACGAAGGGAGAGCTGGGGTCCCAGACTCTGACCCACAAGGGGCATTATCTGTCTTGGGGGGGAGTGGGAGCGGATCCGGAGGAACTAGCTGTCTCCGGCCTGGGAGCTGTTTCCGGCTGATGGGGGTGGGGGGAGCGACTTATCTGCTGGAGGGGATGCCCCTTCCCTGAGCACTCAGGAAATGACCTCTGGATTCTTGACCCCGGGGAACCCAGGCTCCTTCCGCCCAGCTGGTTCCCCTCCACACCATGGGTTGGCTCAGACGCTGAGCTCCAGCTCCTCGGATCCTGCTTCATCCCTTTCCCACCCTACCTTTCTTTCTCTAATGCCTCCCAGTTTCAGAGTCCTGGGAAAGCAGGAGGTGGGCGGGGTTGAGTGCGGCCCGAGGGGGCAGATACCCCTGCGGCGGCGGGGAAGGGTGCAGAACCCTGACTGTGAGACCAAGGGTCAGCCCCTTCTCTTTGACCCTTCGGAGTTAGATGACTCCGGGAAGGTACGGGACCCGCAGCTGGTGCGCATGTTTCTCATGATGCACCCCTGGTACATCCCCTCCTCTCAGCTGGCTGCAAAACTACTCCACATATATCCTTCGCGGGCCTCGCCAGGTCCCTGCTGTCGGAGTCCATGAGTGGAGTCCATGAGCGAGCCCCGCTGGCCGGCTGGGGCTGAGAACTAGCTACATTCCCTGAGCTTAGGCCCCTCCTGCGCGTCCCAGAATCTGGGCTTTGGGCTTCTGCAGCCTCCCTCCAGGGCCTAAGGCCCACCTTCTCCCAGCTCAGGCCCCGCCCTCAGATTCTCCTCAGCCTCCCCTTGGTGGCAAGACCTCAGCCTAGGCCTTGCCTACAGTCTTCCAGGATCCTAGGACCAGAACCAACACCTGCTACCAGCCCAGGTCCAACCTCTTGCCTCTCTCCCAGAGCCCAGGTCCTGTGCTCAGTCTCCCTTAGAACTGAGCCTCCCGCCCCTCTCAGCCCCCTCCCAGCCCCCTCCCAAGGCTGACGCTTCACCCCTAAGCAACCCTTTCCAGTGCAGTTGCCCAGCGGCCCTTCTAGGCCCTAGGGCCAGGCCCCACCCCCAGCCTCCCTTCCTGGAGTCAGGCTCCATCCTTGTTTTCCTTAACTCTTCTTCACCTATCAGCAGTCCCGGAAGGACAACTCTAATTCATTGCAGGTGAAAACATGCCACCTGGTCAGGTGAGTCTTCCTTCTGGGCCTCTGGCCCCTCCCCTTGCTCTGTCTTCTCAGGCTTTAGACTGGCCCCAGGGAGTGGACAGAGCGCTGTTCTGGGAGTTGGGTCACGTGAATACGAGTCCCTGCCCTGTCCAGGTGGGCTGTGTGGCTATAGGCTTGTCCCTTACTCAATTCTACCTTAGTTTTCTTATCTGTGCAAGAGGGCTGGCTACCTCGAGGGGTTTCTGTAAACCTGAAGCAGGAAAGAGCTGGGAGAAGAGGAACCACAATTTGAGGCTCATTCCTCCTCTTTGGGGGCCTATAATTAGTCCCTTGGGCAGCCCACTGGGATGGTAGGGGAAGGGCTGCTGTGGATGACTCTGCCTCTCCACCAGGTACTGGATTTCGGCATTCCCAGCAGAATTTGACCTGAACCCAGAGCTGGCTGAGCAGATCAAGGAGCTGAAGGCTCTGCTGGACCAAGAAGGGAACCGCAGGCACAGCAGCCTCATCGACATCGAGAGTGTGTGCGTGGGGGGGAGCTCAGGGGGCTGGGGGAGGCGCTCAGCATCCTACACCATCTGTGCATAATAAATGTCTGTTGAATTGAATGAGTGAGGGTCTTGTCACTCTCTTGCTTCAAAACCTTCCATGGCTCCCTGTTGTCTTCAAAATGCCTCATCTGGGCATGAAGGTCCTTTGTAGTCTCAGACCAGCTTGGTGTTCCCGCCTCATCTTCCACAGCCCACCGCCCATGCCACACACCTCATAGCACAGCTCCACGGGCCCTCGCCATTGTCTGAGTCCCTGCATCCTTTCCCATGGTGCTGTGCTTGTATTCACCTTGCCTCCTCCTCCGTGTTACCAAGACTCAGCTCAAGTGTGAAGTCTCTGCAGCCTCGGAGGACTGGGGGCTCTTCCGGGGCAGGCACGATTTGTTCCCTCCCTCTGTTCTGCCATGGCACTTTGTACAGACTGCTGTGCAAAGACCTCTGTGCGTGTGTCATGCTGTCACGACTGTGTGTGTCCCCGTGTCTGTCTTCCTCAGCAGACTGGCTCCTCGAGCATAGGAGCTGTGTCTCGCTCCTGTAAGCCCAGCACCTAGCACAGCGTCTGGCCCAGACTATGTCGTCCATAAACGGGTGCTGAGTGCATGATGGGGGGAGAGCTGGAGGGGTGCAGGGACTGGGGATGTTAGAGTCTGGGACAGTGCCTCGCATTGTATAGGTCCTCCTGCTTGAGTGGCATGTCTGTGTGAGTGTGGGGCCATGGGCATGGGGCTTCTCCAGCAAAGGGCTCACACCCCCTGCCCCCCAGCCCCACCTACAAGTGGAAGCGGCAGGTGACCCAGCGGAACCCCGTGGGACAGAAAAAGCGTAAGATGTCCCTGTTATTCGACCACCTGGAGCCCTTGGAGCTGGCGGAGCATCTCACCTACTTGGAATATCGTTCCTTCTGCAAGATCCTGGTGTGGCTTGGGGGCTTGTGGTTGGGGGTCCAGTGGAGGTGGGGAAGGGGCTGCCAGGAGGGCCAGGGGTTCGAGTTGGCCAGGTCATGGGGTGGTTTGTGGGTTTCAGTGCAACTACCAAAGGACAGCAAGAGGGTGGACAGTGGCCAGGAGTGAGACATCCAGGTGCTGAGGCTGCTCCTGCCTACTCCAGTTCCAGGACTATCACAGTTTTGTGACTCATGGCTGCACTGTGGACAACCCAGTCCTGGAGCGATTCATCTCCCTCTTCAACAGTGTCTCGCAGTGGGTGCAGCTCATGATTCTCAGCAAGCCCACGGCCCCGCAGCGGGCCCTGGTCATCACGCACTTCGTCCACGTGGCAGAGGTGCCCACCCCTCCCTGCACCCCCCCAGCCCCTACAGTGGTCAGTCAGGAGAGTCCCTCCTTTCCACTCACCCACAGCCTCCTCTCCAGAAAGGCTAGGCTGAATTCTGGGCCCAGTCAGTAACTCACCGCCTCCTCCTCCCCATTTGCCTCCCAGAAGCTGCTTCAGCTGCAGAACTTCAACACGCTGATGGCGGTGGTCGGAGGCCTGAGTCACAGCTCCATCTCCCGCCTCAAGGAGACTCACAGCCACGTTAGCCCTGAGACCATCAAGGTGCCTGGGACTGGGGAGGGGGCCAGTGCTTCCCTGGTCTGGGCTGACAGTCTTCCTAGCAGGGCTGGGGCCAGGCGCTACTGTCCTCATTTGACAGATGAGGAAACTGAGGCTCAGAGAGGTTAAATGCTTTTCCCTGGTCGCACAATTAAACTGGCAGAGAGGAGGCCCACAGGTCTGCCTGACCCCAAAGCTATGCTTTTTTCTTCTTTTCCTTTTTTTTTTTTTTTTTTTAACTTATTTACGTATTTTAATTTCCCAGAGGGTATGTGTATTTGCCAGAAACAGAGAGAAAGAGAGAGAGAGAGAGAGAGAGAGAGAGAGAGAGAGAGAGAGAGAGAGAGAGAGAAAGGTAGAAAGCACCCCTTTGGGGATTGGTCATGCTGCAAAATCCCTTCTTGTCCACCTCTCCATTCTATCAGGATCTGATGCGTGCACACATAGGCGGCCGGTATGTTTCTCAAGCTACCAGGCCTGAGACTTGAACTGTGTAGTTGGCGATGTGGGATCCAACTCCTTTAACCACCAGGCCTTGGAGCTGGCCCTCTTTAAATTTTAAAAAATGTATTGGGTAATATACATAAAGAAAAGTATATAAAACATATGAACAGTTGGGACCAGCACTTGGCGTACTGGCTATGTCACTGGACTCCCATGTAGTCAACCACGGTTAAAGTCCTGGACCCAGTGGCTTAAACTCATGCTGGGCGTGTGTGTGTGCGTGTCCAAGATCCCTAGAAGAGAAGGGATTGTGTGTGGCATGGCCATCCCCCCTGGGGGATGATTTCTCGCTTTCTGTCTCTCTCTCTGACTTTCTGGCAAGCGCACGCGCCCTTAGCAAAAAAAAAAAACAAACCTGTCCAAAAAAAAAAAAAAATATGAACAGTCTAATGAAAAACTCGTGGAACCATTGCCCAGGTCAAGAAATAGAACTGCTGGGCCAGCAGGTGGTATGGCAGTTAAGACCCTGGATCCTGGATCCTACGTGGCTGACTGCACCTTTCGAATCCCAGACCCCGCAGCTTGAAAAACACACAGGTCATGTGTGTGTGTGTGCGCATGCGTGCATGTGCCTAAAATCCTGAGAGGAGAATGGAGGAGAAGGAATTGTGGCATGGCCATCCCCCTGGGGGGTGGTTTCTCACTTTCCCTCTCTAGTGATAGCAGTGTCCTATAGGAAAAACTACCAAAAAAAACAAAACAAAACAAAACAAAAAACCCAAAAAGCTAGAAAAGAAATACAATTGTCAACCCTCTGAGCCTCCTGCACCTCAGGGCAAACTCCTTTCCCACCAGAGATGTCCAGTGGCATGGCTAAATGGTTAACCTTGAGTTTCTTTATAGTGTTTTCATTTCTTTACTTTTTTTTTTTTTTTTTTTTTTTTTTTTTTTTTTTTTTTTTTTTTTTGCTATAGGGTGCATGTGCTTGCCAGAGAGCAAGAGAATGAGAAAGTGCTGCACAAGGGCTATAGCCGTGCCCAAATCCCTTCTCCCACATTCTCCCCTTGGGGTTTCGGGCATGCACTGCACCCAGGATGTTTTTTCTATGTGGACCTGGGGCTCAGACTGTACAGTCAGCCGTGTGAGACCCAGCTGCCTTAACTGCTACACCACCAGCCGGCTCAACATTTCTTCAGTTTTACCACCTATGTATGCATCCCAAAACAGTGCAGGGGTTTTTGTTGTCTGTTTTTATTTTGTATGAATGGAATCGTGTATTTTAGTTCATGTCTTGCCTTTTTCATTCCACGTGATTGTGAGAGTTTTTTCATTCCATTATGTGGAGCAATTGTTCATTCTTTTTTTTGAGAGGTTTTTGCTATAGGGTGTGTGTGCTCACCAGAAAGATAGAGAGAGAGAGAGACAGAAAACAAGAAATCACCTGCTGGGGTGGGATGGCCACACCGCAATTCCTTCTCCTCCAGTCTCCTCTCTGGACCTTGGGCACGCACATGCACCCAGTGTGAGTTTAAGCCACCAGGTCTGAGACTCGAACCACAGTCAACTACATGGGAGTCCAGTGACATAGCCATTAGGCCAACTGCTGGTCCCAACAGTTGTTCATTCTTTTTCATTGCTGTATATTATGTTGTTGTAAGTCTACTCGGTTGGTGGTGTATCTATTCTATTGTTGAATGTCTGAGGTTTTTCCAGTTTCTGATGTTAGGGACAGCACAGTTGAGAACATTCTTCTAGGTCATTGTGCTGTGCTGCCTGGCCTCCAGGAGCCTCAGTTTCTTCTTTTGTTAAATGTTGATGATAACCTGTGCCCAATCCTGGTGTAGAGGTGTACTATTTGGTAAGGAATGTTCCTTTGAATTCATGACCTATGAACTCTGAACCCCAGGAGTTGTAGTAGCTGGTGGGGGAGACAGTAAGGGAGGATTTTAACTGTTCACCTATCCTGGATCCCAACTCCTCATCTCCCATGTATTGAGGGCCAAGGGTGGAGGAAGTGGTCGAGTGGGATCTGAGCATGTGCCCCTCTGCCCTTTGCTCCCCCTCCCCACCCCCAGCTCTGGGAAGGTCTGACAGAACTAGTGACGGCCACGGGCAACTATGGCAACTACCGGCGCCGGCTGGCAGCCTGTGTGGGCTTCCGCTTCCCCATCCTGGGTGTGCACCTCAAGGACCTGGTGGCTCTGCAGTTGGCTCTCCCTGACTGGCTGGACCCTGCCCGGACCAAGCTCAATGGGGCCAAGATGAAGCAACTTTTCAGCATCCTGGAGGAGCTGGCCATGGTGACCAGCCTACGGCCCCCAGTGCAAGCCAACCCTGATCTGCTAAGCCTGCTCACAGTGAGTACCCACGGGCAGGGAATCTGGGGGCTGGGCACCAGGGTTGACAGTACTCTAGGTCCTGGCTGTGGGCTCTTGGAGTGAGGTCTAAGGTGGCTCCAGCTGTGGTTGGGGCTGCAGGCTGAGTTTGAGGTTGGGCGTTAGGTTGAGTTTGTGGCAGTGGGTTGTGTTCAAGGTTTGGGGCCACATACTAGATTCCATGGGCAGGGGTCATTTCTTTTTCTTTTTTTGGAGAGGTTTTTGCTATAGGGCACGTGCGCTCACCAGAAAGACAGAGAGAGACAGAAAGACAGAAAGCGAGAAATCACCCCCCAGGGGGGATGGCCACGCTGCAATCCCTTCTCCTCCATTTTCTTCTCGGGATCTTGGGCATGCACGCACATGTGCCCGGCATTAGTTTAGCCATAGGGTCAAGGACTCGAACCGCGGTCGACTACATGGGAGTTCAGCAACATAGCCATTACGCTAACTGCTGGTCCCAGGGCGTGGTTTCTAAACATGGTCCTGAGCAAAGTTCTGGACTTGTCTTGGACTCAGTTCTGGGATCTCGGGAGAGTCAGGTTCTAGTCTAGATCTAGACAAGGTCTGGATAAGGTTGGTCACCTTGGGCTTAGGTTTTAGAGTTCGTAGTGAATTCATAGCTGCTTCTGGGCTCTGAATAGGGATCAGGGTTGATGTCCGAGCTGGACAATGGATGAAATTCAGAGCTCCTGGCTGGGGGTCTGACCTCGCTTCTTGATTCAGATCTTGGCAGTGCTTGTTTTCAAGATCTGGGGCCCAAGCTGTGGTCTGCTCTGGGTGCTAGCTGGCGTGGGCTGCTGTGTTTTGTCCTAAGCCAGGCCCTGAACCCAGCTCTGGGCTGACTTGAGGCCTCTAGGTGTATCTGCGGTCCCGGGCTATGGGCTATGGTCTCCTGGGAGCAGTGGGGCAGTGGGTGTGATCAGACCTGTGTGTCCTAGGTGTCTCTGGATCAGTATCAGACAGAGGATGAACTATATCAGCTGTCCCTGCAGCGAGAGCCACGCTCCAAGTCTTCGGTGAGGGCGGGACTCCCTGATGCCCCGCTTGGCCCCACCTGAGCAGCCCCAGATGTGAAGACGGGAAAAGCTCTTAGAAGCCACCTCACCTATCCTGCATGTTGACACAGACGTCCTAGGGGTGGGCAGTGGCTCCAGGCAGGCTCCCTTCTCCCCTGGGGGCTCCCTTCTCTGCTCCTCTGGGCACTGGGCTCCCTTTGTCTCGACCTAGCCCAAGCTTGACCGTTCCCACAGCCAACAAGTCCCACAAGCTGCACCCCGCCTCCCCGGCCTCCGGTGCTAGAGGAGTGGACCTCGGCCGCCAAACCCAAGCTGGACCAGGCCCTTGTGGCGGAGCACATTGAGAAGATGGTGGAGGTGAGACTCCTGGAGCCAAGGATGGAGGGAAAAGTCCACTGGCAGAAGTAGTGGTCAGCAGTGCCCTGGGAGCCACCAAGTGCCACAGGGGTCACAGGGCAGAGCAGGCTAGCCACACAGGGCTGCGTGGGGCTGGGGTGGGCACATGGAGGAGGGAGGTGGTGGGAGAGCTATGTCTGAGGCACTTATAAATCCACTGGGAATGAAAGACGGGATAGGGCCTGACAGCCCTTTTCTTCTCCCCTCTCCGGCCCCTCCGTGTCCCTCTCTGTGCCCCAGTCTGTGTTCCGGAACTTTGACGTCGATGGGGATGGCCACATCTCACAGGAAGAGTTCCAGATCATCCGTGGAAACTTCCCTTACCTCAGCGCCTTTGGGGACCTCGACCAGAACCAGTGAGGAGGGCCAGGGGACTGGGGCAGAGGGAAGGCAGGCCAGCTCACTTCCCCCCTGGGCTTCAGTTTCCTCATGTGCAAGATGGGGATCGAGTGGGGGAAGCTGCCAATGTGAGGAAGGTCCATTACTTACTTCAGGGGTGAGGAGCTGCCAGCCGTGGGGGTGCAGTGCCACCTCACTAGTGCAGATGCAGGGGGGCTCACCTGAATCTTGCAAATACTGTGGCCTGGGGACTGTTGCTACATAAATGCTGTTTTATCTGTGGAGCACACAGCTGGCAAAAAGTGTGGGCAAGTCGGGCTCCTATTTTAATGAATAGATAAGAAAGGCCTGTAATTAGCAGCACCCACTTGCTATCAACAATTCATATGCTGACAATTTGGAAAAACAGCTGGCTCTCTGAAGTAGGTTAAACATGCCCCCTGCAACCATGGCTGTGCCCTATTTTTGCCGCGCAGACAAAACCCCAATCGTAGTTTACAATCCGTCCCAGGGTGACTTATTTTTAATGCTATCTGTATTTCACAAGTCTATTGTTTCTTTATTTCCGCATCCCCCAAATCCACAGTAAGGCCCAGCCGTGGCAGTGTAAGCAGTAGGGTGCTGCTCTGTGAGGCCAGGGCGACCCGGGAGGCCCGGGTTTGGTTCCCAACCCAACTCGAACAGGCTGGATGTGGTGTGTGTTTGGAATCCTAGCGGACGGGGAGGCTGGGGCAGGAGGATCGTGATGATGCCTGTCCTTCCCCTTTCGTTTCTCTCTCTCTCTGTCTCATTAAAAAAACATTCATGGTGGGGCCAGCAGGTGGCATGGTAGTTAAGGCGCTGGATCCCACATGGCTGACTCTGTGCTTTGAGTCTTGGATTCAAGTGCTTGAAAATCACACGAGTGTGTGTGTGTGTGTGTGTGTATGCGCATGCCCCAAATCCCAAGAGGAGAATGGAGGAGAAGGGATTAGAGGGTGGCCCATAGGGGATGATTCACCCCGCCCCTGTCTCTTCAGTGAGTGCACGTGCCCTGTAGCAAAAATCTAAAAAAAAAACTTATAGTAAAAACATCCAAGTGGTAAAATAAATTTGTAGTGAGCACAATGTTTAAAGAAAGCACTGAAATTTCAGGGTCAGCAGGTAGCATGATGGTTATGGTGCTGGATTCCTATTGTACATGGCCAACTGTGGTTTGAGTCCCAGACCTGGTGGCTTGTTTCATCATTTTCTCTCATCTTTCACATGTGCCCTATAGCAAATTAAAAATAATAATAAGTAAAATTAGATAAATAATTCTTTAAAAGGAAAAAAATAACTGAAATTTTCCTCCTTCCTTTTCTACCTGCAGAAGTTACCATGATTAACTATTTATTTATTTATTTAGTTATTTTTTGGAGAGGTTTTTGCTACAACACAGGGCACGTGTGTTCGCCAGAAAGACAGAGACAGAGAGAGAGAGAAAATGAGAAATCACCCCCAGGGGGAATGGCCATGCCACAATCCCTTCTCCTCCATTCTCCTCTCGGGATCCTGGGCACGCATGCACACATGCCTGGCGTGAGTTTAAGCCACCAGGTCCAGGACTCGAACTGCGGTCAACTACATGGGAGTCAAGCAACATAGCCATTACGCCAAGTGCTGGTCCCGATGAACTCTTTATTTATTTAGAGGTTTTTCCCTTGGGACAAGTGTGCTCCCCAGAGGAGAATGGAGGAGAAGGGATTACAAGGTGGCCATCCCCATGGGGGATGATTCACCAGAGACGGAGACAATGAGAGGGAAAGTAAGAAATCACCCCCCAGTGGGGATGGCCATGCCACAATTCCTTCTCCATTCACCTCCTGGGATCTTGGGGACACACCCATATATGCCTGGTGTGACTGTTTTTTTGTTGTTTGTTTGTTTTTAAAATTATTTTATTTAACTTTATTATTTATTTATTCATTTTAAATTTTGACCAGAGTGTGAGAAAGAGAGGGAAAGTAAGAAAGCAAGCTGTTGGGTCCAGGACTCGAACCACGGTTGGCCATGTGGCAGTCCAGCACCCTTAACCGCCACACCACCTGCTGGCCCTGCCTGGTGTGATTTTTCAAGTCTCCAGGTCTAGGACTTGAACTGTGGTTGGCCATGGGGGAGTCTCACAACATAACCACCATGCCATCTGCTGGTCCCAACCATGATTAACTCTTTCCCATGTTAGTGGTATGATAGCATGTTTACCTCTCCAGTCTTTTTTTTCCCCCATGCATGTGCAAATTGATAGAGATTTTGTTTGTTTGGTGTCTGTTTCATAGACAAAAAGGATTATAGTACAAACCAGTTCTGCTTATGGCTTTGCTACAGTTTTTTTTTTTTTCCTGCTCCCAGTATTGAGGCAGAGGCAGGCAAGTCCATATTATCTTCCTGGGTTGGTGGGTGGATTTTATTTTTGGCCACCCTTTCAGTGATGGCATCGCCATCCCTTGAATCCTTGGAGGCCTTGGCTTCATGTAGGCGTTTTAGCCTTAACTCTCTATCTCCCAGGCCCCAGGCCTTGTGTCCTGCCCCGAGTGGGTATCAAAACCCAGTAGCAGGCTCCCCAAGAGGGAGACTGACAACGCCCTCCCAGGACCAACTGCGGCTCGCTGCTTCATCATGAAGCTCTCTTTCTGGAATTTGGAGTTTCCATGTGTTTCTTGCAAAACCACCAATGCATGTAATGTAACTTCAATATATATTTTTAATTTAATTTTATTATTATTACTTTTAAATTTGCTTATGTGCTCACCATAGAGAGAGAGAAAGGGAAAGTGAGAAAGCAAACCACCAGGGGACCAGCAGTTAGCGTAATGGCTATGTTGCTGGACTCCCATGTAGTCGACCGTGGTTCGAGTCCCCGACCTGGTGGCTTAAACTTATCCTGGGCACGTGTGTGTGCGTGCCCAAGATCCCAAGAGAAGAATGGAGGCGAAGGGATTGCAGCGTGGCCATCCCCCTTGGGGAGTGATTTCTGCTTTCTGTCTCTCTGTCGCTCTCTGTCTTTCTGGTGAGCGCACATGCCCTATAGCAAAAACCTCTCCAAAAAAAGAAAAAAAAGAAAGAAAGAAAGAAAGCCACCAGGTCCGGGACTCAAACCACATCAGCTCTGTGGGAGTCTAGCGCCTTAACCACCATGCCACCTGCTGGCCCAATGCAACTTTGATCATTTTCTTTTTTTTTGAGAGATTTTTGCTATAGGGTGCATGCATTTGCCAGAGAGACAGAACGCGAGGAATCACTCCCTCGGGAGATGGCCATACCGCAATCCCTTCTTCTCCATTATCTTCTTTGGATTTTGGACATGCTTGGACATGCATGTACATGCACCCAGCATGAAATTTAAGCTGCTGGGTCTGGGACTCGACTCGTAGTCGACTACATGGGAGTCCAGCGACATAACCATTATGCCATCTGCAGGTCCTGACTTTGATACATATATGTTTTTTAGAGAATTATTTTATTTAACTTTATTTATTAATTATTATTATTATTTTCCAGTTTGGATCAGAGAGAGACAGAGAAAGAGAGAGAGGGAAAGTGAGAAAGCAAATCACCAGGTCTGGGACTTGAACCGTGATCAGCCATGTGGGAGTCCAGCACCCTTAACCACTACGCCACTTGCCAGTTCTACCAACTTTGATATATTTTTGACACGTCTCTAGGTGGTTGTGATGGTAGGGTTGTCTTTTTCCTTGTATTTGTGTGTGTGTGTGTGTTTTAATCGCTGTCTTAAAAGAACTGTATGCCTTGCCTTTTTTGCTTTTCTTTTTGTTCTCCACTTAACTCTTTATCATGGACATCTTCCCATGTGGATTCATGTGGAATTTCCTCATTCTTTAGAACAGCTGCAGAGTGGTCCTTTCTGTGGCTGGCCCATTCTGTGACTGGCCCATACCTAACATTCTGCTGAGGGACAAGTAGATTGTTCCAGTTTTTGCTGTTATTCTATACCATGCTGCTGTGAACCTCCTTGTACCAATGCACTCAGGCCAATATTTCTGTAGGAGAAATTCCTAGAAGTGGGATAATTGGACCAAAAGATATGCACATTCTAAATTAGGAGGAAGACTGCCAAACTGACCTCAGCCAAGGTTGCACCACTTTGCACCCCCATCAGCAGTGTACAAGTGCCTGTTCCCAACTTCCTTGCCAACGGTGGATGCTATAATAAGCTTTACGATTTTGCCAGTCTCATCGGCAAATGGTGTCTTGGTTAAATTTGCATTTCTTTAATACTAATGGAAGTAGGGTATCTTATATGTTTATTGGCCACTTATAGTTCTGTTAATTGCTTGTTCATATTCTTCGTCCATTATTTTACTGGGTTCGTTGGTCTTTTTCACATTGATTTTTAGAATCTCTGTTAATGGATATTAACCCTTCGCTGTTGAATGTGTTTGCAAATATTTTCTCCCTGTCTGTCATTAATGTTGTCTTTTTCCATATAAAGTTTAAAAAATGTTGTGTGATCAGTATGTCAATCTTTTCCTCTATTGGCTGCTCAGATTTGTGTTATAGGTAGACAGCCCCTCAACCCCTTAAGATTACAAAATTATTCGCTTATATCTTTTTAGATACTTTCTAATTTTATTTTTTACATTAGTGCTCTCAAATTCAGCCAGAATTTAGTTTTTTCATGCACGGTATGAAGTAGGACTTTCGGTTTAAATTTTTCTCAAAATGGCCAATCAAGGGTCCCCATGCCCCACTGATTTGAAGGACCACTTGGATCACATTATGGACCCCCAAGTATAGTGGGTGGGATTCTGAAACGAGAGCCAGCCTGAATGGGAATAACTCCTGGTGGCTGAGGACCTACTAGCTGCTTGGACACTGTTGTAAGCATTTCACGGGCATGATCTTATTTCATCCTCACAAAAAATCCTGTGAAGTGTCGGCATGCCCAGTTTTTGAAATAGAAACTGAGGTATAGGGAGATGAACCAGGTCTCATGGCCAGAAGTAGAGCTGGAATTTGAACTGAGATCTATGTCCGGAACACATGCACATTTTTTCCCTTAAATATATTAATAGTTGAAAAGAAGAGTCCCGCAGGAAGCCCCGGGTTACATAGAAAGCCCCATGTTATAGGGCTCTTTTTATGGGATTATGCAAGAGTGAGATGGGAGCAGCTTTCCCCAGTTTCACTTGGTTCCAGAACTCATTCCAGAGCTCTGCATTCTCAGGGCTGGGGCTGGCATTGTGCAAGCCAACTTTTCTTTTCTTTTTTTTTTTTTTTTTTTTTTTATTGGTAGAGAGTTTTGCTGTAGGTGTGTGCCCTCACTGGAGATAGAGAAAGTGAGAAATCGCCCCAAGGGAGGATGGCCATGCCACAATCCTTTCTTCATTCTCATTTCGGTATTTTGGGCATGCACATACATGCATCTGGTGTGAGTTTTAAACCTCTGGGTCCAGGACTGGAACCACAGTCAGCCATGTGGGGGTCCAGCATCTTACCCACGATGCCACCTGCTGGCCCCATGCAAGCATACTTTGGGACCTCATGACTGGGAATTCCTGGAAGACCTGCACAGCGCTTTTAGTGTGCACACCAACCGTGCAGCAGGCAGGGCCAGAATATGATTCCCATTGTCTAAAAAGGAAACCCGGGGAAAAGGACTAGCTCAAGACCATACACCTAGTTAGTGTGCCTCCTCACAGCCCATGAGGGGTATAAAATCACGTCGGGGTTCGGTGAGGATGTCCTACTTGGTAGGGACAGGGTAGGGTGGTGGGGGCGGTCCTGGGGAGAACCAGAGCTGAGGGCTCCTTCCCCACCCACGCAGGGATGGCTGCATCAGCAGGGAGGAGATGGTCTCCTACTTTCTGCGCTCCAGCTCTGTGCTGGGTGGCCGCATGGGCTTCGTACACAACTTCCAGGAGAGCAACTCCTTGCGCCCAGTCACCTGCCGCCACTGCAAAGCCCTGGTGAGCCCCCCTTCGCTGGCCACCCGAAGTACCTGAGATACCCAGCTACCTGCTTCAATGCTGTCCACACCCCACCCCAACGCTGTCCACACCCCGCCCCTTCCGGGGCCTTCTCAACCAAGGGAAAGCGCATTAATTCTACCTGCCTCTCTTGCCGCTCTGCCCCCGGGCCCTGAGGTGGGCTCTAAGGCCCCAGTTCCTGCCCTTGAGTAGGAAGAGGTAGTCATCACCTCGAAGTCCCGCCCCAGCACAGCCGCCGCCTCCTCTATTGCAGATCCTGGGCATCTACAAGCAGGGCCTCAAGTGCCGAGGTGAGCTGGGATGAATGGCAGGACTGGGGCCCAGAGTTATTTTGGTGGGGCAGTTGCCGCAGGCGGCAGTACCATGGAGCCAGAGTCGTGCTGATTGATGCGAAGGGTGTGGGCTTTCAGGGGATGTTTATTTTGGTGAGGCAGCTCTCCAGGCACAGAGGACTTGGGGGAGGGCAGAGATTGGCAGTTAGAATGCAGAGAGCACTTTGGAGGGAGACTCTTATTTCAGTGGGGTAGCTATTCAGGAGCAAGCGAGCCTCCCAGGCCTGCAGGAGGGGAGGGAGGGTGTTCTGACCCTTGGCCTTGCTGGGCTCCCATCTGCCCCCCCCCCCCCCCCCCAGCCTGCGGTGTCAACTGCCACAAGCAGTGTAAGGACCGCCTGTCCGTGGAGTGCCGGCGCCGGGCCCAGAGTGTGAGTCTGGAGGGGTCTGCGTCCTCACCCTCTCCCACACACACCCACCACCGCGCCTTCAGCTTCTCCCTGCCGCGCCCGGGGAGGCGAGGCTCCCGGCCCCCAGGTAAGAGGAACTCTCATTCTGCATGGGCCCACGGTGGAGGGGAAGGGAGGGCGACTGTGGCAAAGTATTAACTTGTCCAGGCTGGAAGCCATTCCAGAGTTTTTAATTCTCTTATCTTGGTGTGTGAATAAAGAACGGTTGGACAGGTAGCCAGAAGGTGGCCAGGGACCTCTACCTTCTGAGGCAAAAGAGGAGAGAGACCCTCACCTATAAGGAAATGTGGAAGTAAAGGAGGTTCCAAGATGCCCATTGGCACTCTTATTTTGTTGGAGGGGTGGACAATGGATTGGAGAAGGTGGTGTGCAAGCCATTGGCCTGAATCTCCCCTTTGGGCTGCTCTGGAAGCTGTTCTGAGAAAAGTCCCTTGCCCTGATAATCTCCCCGCGGCTCTCCTGGGGTGTCTGGTGGTTTTAGGTCAGTTTACGGGATGCCGATTTGCCCGACGATGATTTTGCTGAGAAGAGTCTGAGCAGCTATGTTACACTGGGGTCTGAGGCAGTTGACCACAACTGTGCGGGTTGGCATAAATCCTCAAACACAGGCAGGCACAGGGCATAAGTCCTCAAAAATAGAAAAGATAAAACCATTTGCATTGAGCCTTCCAGAAGTGCTGGGGTCTGAAATGTGAAATACACACACAATTGACATTTAAGAAAACTGCCCTGGCAAGTCTGTGGCTGCAAAAAAGCTGTGGCGAAACGAAAACTTAGAAAAAGAGCCTCAAAAATGGGGCAATTTGGTCATTTGGGGAATTGATCTTCAGTGGATGGGTCCGTTTCCGGGATGGGGCACGGGTCTGCCATGAGTGGGGGTGGGGGGCTGCTGAGGTTACAGAGACCCAGCCCTGGGAGTGGGTCCTGTGACCATACCCCCTCCCCACAGACATCCGAGAGGAGGAGGTGCAGACGGTGGAGGATGGAGTGTTTGACATCCACTTGTAACAGCAGTTGGTGAGTTCACCCCTGCCCCAGCCACCCCAGTGAGGACGGGTGCGGGGAGGAGGGCTAAGAAGATGGTGCTCTATCCAGACTGCCCAGGCCAGGTGCACGCCTACCTTGTCGCAGGGATGTCTTCCTCACCATCTCCGTTTTTTCTCTTCCCAGCTGTGATCGATCAAGGACTCATTCCTGCCTTGGAGAAAAGACTTGGACCAGAGCAGGACGCCTGGGGGTGCTGGGGCAGGAGACTGGGGTTGGGGTGGGATGTGAGGGTAGCATGTGACTAAGGACAGGGCCAGGGCTGGTGTCCCTAAGGCTGTACAGACTCTTGTGAATATTTGTATTTTCCAGATGGAATAAAAAGGCCCGTGTAATTAACCTGGACCATCAGAGCTTAGAGTCCTGGGGGCGGGGGTTGGGGGACTGTACTTACAGGGACGATAATCTTGGCACCTAGAACTTTGTAGCCAGGAAACTAGGGAGGTCTGGACTCTCATGTGTCTGAATCTTGATGGCTAAAATCTTAGAACCAGAAAACTTTGAAATGTAAGAATCTTGGGGAATGGTAGGATCTTGAGAAGCTCAGAATCTTGGGGCTCTAAAACTCGAAACTAGCGTGTCTTTATACTCAGAATTATTGGGCCTACTGGTCATGGATAATGATAATGATAGCCTTCAGCCTGTAATCAGGATTCCTTTGCTAGACAGGTGGTCTTTTGGTCCCTGGTCCCTGCTTGAATACTCCCTGTGATGGGGCACTCACTACAGGAATCCAGGGAGGGAGAGAGGCAGCCCAGAGTGCTGGCTGTGGGAGGAGGGAGGCGGGCAGTCATAGGTCCCCGCTGGGCTTGTGACTCAGGGTGGGGGCTGTGCTCCTTGGCCATGCGGCCAGCAGCCTGGTGCTTCTGCCAGCCGGAAGGACAGTGACTTCCAGAGGAAATGCATATTGATCCTGCTCTCAGCCTCCGGCGGCCTCCCAACCCAGCTCTTCCCTCCTGAGCTGCAGAACGGAGGTTTTGGGGTCACCGCTACCTGAGGAAGGCCAAGTCCACTTCTAAGGCTGATCTGGGTAGGGAGGGTAGGGAGTTTCCTAAAGATTTTGAGGCTAGGCCAGTCTGCCTCTGGGGTCAGGAGACTCTAGACAGCAGCCCTGAGAATGGGGGCTATCTTCCCAGCCCCCCAAGCTGAGCACCCTACAGCAGCTGTAGGATTGTCCTGGGAATGAAGACCCAAGTACCCCCATCTCCTGACAATGGCCTCAGCTCCTCTAACCCCTCCTCAGGGTCCGCCGACCTCATGTCCATCTCTACCTTTGAGACCCCAGCCCCCCTGGCCCGTTCCTTATTTTGGGTCACCCCTTCTTTCCCTCCCCATTACATCTCAGCTACCTGTTGGGTCCCCCAGTCCTGCCCCCATTGGGTTCCCCCCACTCTGTCCTTCTGTCTGTCCTCAGCCCCCTCCTGCCCTTCCCCCTCTGAGGCTGTAATATCCGTTTCACGATTTGGGGGCTGAGTTGCTATAACAACAGACGGCGATTGTGTTGTGAAGAGCAGCCTGCTCCTGCGCGCCCGCCTCCTGCACTGCCTCCATCCCTGCAGCCTGGTCTGCTCCTCACGCCCCCCCCCACCCCCCCCAGCCCCAGCCTGGCCTCTTCCTAGTGTGTGTAGACACAGTGTGGGCCCAGGCCTGCCCCGCCTGGTGTATGATGTGTGCCTGTCTTTTGGTGGTTGCATGTGTGTCTGAATGTGGTGTCTGAGCTGCATATTGTGGGTGTGTGTGTGCATGTGTGTGCATGGACGTGCACTGCGTGCTTGCAGCTTCCCCTGTGTGTCCCCACTGGCCTGTGTACACAGGAGAAGGGTGCATGCCAGAATGTCACTCGACTGTCTACTCTGGGTGGGTGCCTTGAAGTGGTGGGTCCCGCCTGCATTGTGGTCTGAACCTTAGCCCTTGTAGGAGACATTCCCGTAGAGGGGAGGGACTGGAAGGTGCAGCAACTGCTAGGTGACCTTTCCTGCCCTTGATGGGCAACTGGGGGTGGGGACAGAAGACTAGTGCTCACTCTTTACCTCCCACCCTGCCCAGGCTCATCTGTAAGGATCTGAGAGCCGGTCTCTGGGAGTCGCTGCACCTGTCTGTCCAGGTGCCTGGGTGGACAAAGGAGTGTGTGTGTGAGAGACAGTGTGGAGGCTGCCGGAAGAGGGGCAGTGGGGGATGGACAGGGCAGTGGGCTGTGGGGTCCGAGAGGTGATTTCACATCCCTGGGCCCTGACTCAGCACTTCCCATTCTCTGGCTCCTCCAGTGGCCTTGGTGGGGATGACCCGAGGGTTTCTGCAAGGTCAGCATGAACCCCAAGTCTGGGACCTGGCTCAGGGATAGCCATTTCCCACAACCCCTAGGAAATACCCCCAGCAGCCTGGGCGCCCCTCTCACCCCTCACAGGCTGGTAAGGCAGTTCTCTGCAGAGGCCATCCATGTTTGTCCACTCAGTAACTACTCTGCCAAGTACCTGGGAGAGGAGGTCTGATGGCCGTGGGTAGGTCCCCTGTGTTCCCCCCTTCCCCTGGGCGTGTGATTGTCTCTGAGTGTGTAGGTACCTGTGTGGACGTGTGTGTGTGTGTGTGTGTGTGTGTGTGTCCTCAGGCAAGAGTGTTTCCTATGGGTGTCTTTCCATGGTGGGCATTTCTGCAGGTGTCCCTTTGGAAATGCCTTGTGTACACAGATAGGAGTGCCTGGCTGTTGTGCCCCGTGTGCACATGATACATTTATGGTTCAGTGTGTGTGTTTTTGCATATCGCCTCTGGCTAAGGAAGTACCAACTAATGCCAGTGGTGTAGATCACAGTCCTCAACAGAAATTAGGGTCCGGAGTGAGCTGGCAGAAGGGTCTGGTACACCCCACTCTGCCTCATTTGCTAGCCCAGTGTCCAACATTATGGCACACACACTAGGTGCCAGGTCCACCTTTTAGTGATTGAGATTGGGGTACTCTCCACACACACTTGTACAAATATACAGTGATGCAGACGCCCTCACAGGGGAGACCTGCACCCCAGCACCATGCTCACTCTGAAACTCATGGTGGGGAACAAGGGAGAACAGAGAGGGGGGCTGCTGCCAGTTTCCCTCAGTGTGCAGCCACAACCCCGCCCCCGACTACTCCTTCCCTCCTTCCCGCGGCGCAGGATTCCAGGTAGGACCAGGACTGGGTGTCTGGCATCCAACTTTGGGGTTCCCAAGAGGCAGGGCTGGGAAACCCCAAGCCCCTAGGTCTACCCTGCCCCCATCTCTGCCTCTGCTCTCACCCTCAACTCGGTTCTTCTCTCTCCTCAGGCAAAGCCATTCCCTCCTCAGTTCTAGGGCTCCAAGCCAAAGGACCTTGGGGCGGTGGGAAGCGGGGGCCAGGAAAATGATCCCAGCAGTCGTGGACGGGGTTCCCCTTCCCCAGGCTCTCGCAGCCCTGGCCCGCCCCTGGGCGTAGCCAGCAGAGGGCGCTGTGGCCTGAGCCTCGTGCCGATCATGCTCCCTCGGTGCCCCAAGTCGGGGTCCACAGCCTATCTTCTGGTTTGTCACAGTCCTTGTCGCTGCCACGCAGACCCGCTGGCCAAGGGGCGCAGGATTCGAGGGGCAGACCCAATGGTCAAGGGACTAGGGCGCCCGGCTTCTTAGAAAAGACAGTGAAGCTAGGCAGGAGTGTCTGCCTGCTTGGGGGCCGGGCACCTGGGCTAAGCATCTCGAGAGGCGGGGGGGGAGAGCGCGATGCCCTGGGGCAGGGACGCCTGGGTCCGGCGCGGGGGAGGAAGGCGGGCCTGTGGAGCAGCAGGACTGACGGCTTCTGCGCCTTTGCATTGGCTGCGCCGCTCGTCCGTTAGCGTAGCGTGGTCCAATGAGCACGCCCGGGGGGCGGGCGCTGGTGCTGATGCTGCCGTCAGTCGGTGTTGCAGGGATGCGGCGGCGGGAGCAGCCGCCCTGACTCGCGGAGCATCCTCCTCAGAGCGGCACCGCGGCTGGGCGGGCGAGCGGACGGGCAGGCGGGCGGGGACGCGGCAGGAAGCGAGAGAGGAGCGAGGCAGCCGACACCGTCGGCCCCGGCTCTGCCACCCGCTGCAGACGGAGTGGCTCCGGGGCTCTGATCCCCACCCTCCAGCTCCTGGAGCCCCAAGAACCAGGTACAGGAGGGGGGGCTGCGGCGGAGACGGGCGAGGGGCTGGAGCCGATCGGGGGAGGGGAGCTGATCGGAGGGGGCGGGGGAGTCAGAAAAGATAGATTGGGGGGAGGGGGTGCCGCGCTGAGGGTTGGCTGGGTGACAGCGAGGAGGCAAGCCGCTGGGGGGCTTGGGGGTCGGAAGCTCCCTGTGGAAGGGGCACTGGCTCTGAGCTGGGGCCAATGGAGGAGGTGGGAGAAGGGTCGTTGGGGGAAGGGATGGGGAGAGAAGGAGGGGCATCCGGAGGGCTGTGAGGGGGCCTGCAGGGGGGTCCCCAGTCTGTGCTAGCCCCAGGGGTTGGAAGCAGTACTGGGCCAGAGGGGCTAGGGAGCTGCTGTGCTCTGAGGGGTCTGCAGGGGAGAAACCAGCGAGGAATTGGGCTTCGTGGGAGAAGAGGGAGCTGGAGAGGAAAGAGAAGTGGAGAGGACAGGAGCAGGGGCCAGGCCAAGGGCTCGAGCTGGGGGAACCACTAGGACCAGGCTGTATTGGGGGATGGGAGCCAAGGGGAGAGGAGGTTATTGGGAGGGAGCAGAGGGGAAGGTGCCAAGGTGCTGGAGGCAGAGATGGGTCTGTGCTGATGGAGGGCTGAGAAAGATGGGGGGCCTGGGGGAGAGAGCGGAAGCTTGCGGAGGAAGGCTGGGGGTGATGAGAGTGGGAGACTGGGAAATCAGTAGGAGGGGGCTTGTGCTGGGGTGGGAATGCACTGGGGGTGGTGACAGGGTTCTGGACAGAGAGTGCTGCAGGGGGAGAGGGAGCTGCAGGGCCCTGGGCTTGTCCCCCACTGTTAGAGGAGGGGACCATTTCTCATGTCCCAGTCTCTTCCCCCAGCTGAAGGAGCAGTCCGCCCTGGGTGCTGTGGGGGGATGAGCCCTTGAACCCTTGACAGGCTCCTGGGGGGCAGAACTGGCCGAGGGAGGCTGCTGTCTCCTTTACTCTCGTCCCTCCTGAGTCCTGGGAGAGGGCATTAGGTGCCTCATTAACCAGGGAAGGCTGGGAGGGGGCTGTTCCTTGGGGCCCGGAGGTGAAGGAGGAAGCTGTCCAGACATGAAATAAATCTTAGGGACTGGATCTTGGGTCTTCAGTCCTCTTGACTGTCTTGGGGGGCTTCTGTGCACCCTCATTTTTATATGTGTTCGGAGTGGGTGGGGTGGGCGAGGACTTTCCATTCATTCCTTCCCCTCTCTGTGCCCACCTTCCCAGTGTCTGGGCATTTCTTCAGGAGGAGGGCAGACCGGATTTTACATTCTCTGTCTTCTGCCAGAGGAGGAGAAAGAGAAGGAAGGAAAGAAGAAGGAGGGAGGTCGGCTGGTCTGTTATCTGAGAGGCCTTCTGTTTGTGGGTGTTCAGCTGCTCAGGTCTCTAACTCCTCATGCTTCCAGGGAAGGGTCCAGGGAGACTGGCATGGCAGGCTCTGATGGATCTTTCTGGGGCCAGGGAAGAAGGGCCTGGCTTGGGGGGCATTCATTCCTGCCAGAGCTAGTGTTCTCAGACCCATCCTGTCCTCTGATCCACAGGGGTGGGCGGGACTGACTGACAGGGGCTTCTGGGGAGTTCTCTTCCTTCCTTGGCCTGGGCTAGATCACCTGACAACAGACCCCTGAGAGGAGGGGGCCGAGTTCCTGAAAGGCTGTGGGGGCCCTCCCTTCCCTTTTAGGCTTTCAGTCTCTGTCCTCCCGCCCGCCCTTTCCAGTGACACAGACATGCTGTCCCTGATACACGCGCTCAGTGGCACCCACCCAGACACACGCCCACACAGGCACACACACCTGCGTACACAACACACCTCCCGGCAGCATACCACCCACACTCCCCACCCAGAGACGCTGCCACCTCACTGCCTGCCTCGGCGATCTCCCCCAGGAACCCTGCTTCCTTGTACACAACACGAGAGGCCCGTACATAACCCTGGAGCCCCTCACCCCCTCCCCGAGCGACCCCATCCATTAACCTCCCCAGGCTATAGGCATCTCAGGCACACCTGTGCTCCTTCCATACACACCTTCACATGCACATCCTCCTTGGGGCACATCCTCCTCTCCCAGGGGCACCCTCACTCCCAGGTATATACACTCATGAGTGCACACCCTCCCAGACACACCAGCTCCCTCGCCACCCCCCACCCATGCCAAGCACATCACTGAATTCATGTGCTTGTCTGGGTCCTAAGCACTCTGCCCCTGGGTGTGTGTGTGTGTGTGCACCGGCACACACATGCATGCTAACACACCTTTTAAGCTTTGGCTCACCCCTAAGCCTCTCTCTCACTTTTATTCTCTCTCTCTTTATTTTCATACCCTCAGACAGACCCCAAGCCCCACGCCCTCCTGGTCTTTCCTGACCACAGACCACAGTCCCTCCTGGTTTAACCCAGCGCTCGGCCACACCTGACCTTTCTCAGAACCTTCCTATTACTAGGTGCCGCCCCCAGCAGTAATCCTCACATACAGGGGCTCCCTACCCTTGCCTGGCACTGGAGACACTGTCCATTCATTCTCAGTTCCAAGCCCAGCCCCTGTGGGGATGCCCCGACTGTGTGTCCTCGCACACCACCCACCCCTCTGCTCCATCTGGTGGTGAGGCTCTCCCGCCCCAGCCCCCTCCACACCGACAGGCCTGTGGACTCAGAGACTCATTCATCAAGGAATGTGGTGCACAGCTTCCAGCATGTGCATGGCACCTTGTCGTCGATTACGAAGCTGTTCTCCCGCTGCTGCCCCTTAAGGAACCTCAGTTTCCTTACCTGTAACATGGGGTCCTCATGCCCCATGGCATGTTCAAGGACTAGACCAGACCATCATGACAGCCATAATGGTAACAACAGCCATGTCTATCATGGACCTACTGTGTTCCTGGCCCCATGCTAAATGCTCCGGGAACTTCACTTTGTCCGGGACATTTGTCAGACACACAGAAGGCCCCCCTGGAAAAGGCAGCTATTTTGATCATAATCTTCCATGCATGCATGCACGCGCACGCACACACACACACACACACACACACACACACCTGCCATGAATACCTTTAGGAACGTTCCCAGGCACCTCATGCTTACTCAAAAGGCTGCCCCTGGAAACCATCTGTCCCCTCTGCATGACTGGGGTGCACACACCCAGGTCGGCGTGCCCCAGCTGTGCACAGCACAGGGACAGTTGGTGTGCTCATCCTCTTCCCCTCCCCCCATGGTCCTACGCACCTGTGCTCTGGCCCCCACTCTACCGAGTCATCCATCGCACCTCCATCCCCAGCCCACTCGTTTCTGCAGCCCCACACGCTTGGCAGCAGCCTCTTTGGCATGCCTCGAGCTCCAGCCCTTGTGCTGCACCCCTGCCTGCTTCCTTCCGTGTACCCCGGGATGCTCAGGGACTCACAAACACACCTACTCACTCCCAGCCCTGCTGGCCAGTGGCTCTCACTTGTCTTTAGGTCTGTTTGTCCTAGCTTCCTAGGGAGGACAAGGTGCCCAGAGTGGAAAAGGGCAAGGAGGTTCAGGGGTTGTCAGAATCAAATCTGAGGGTCAGCTCGGCCACTTACTAGCTATGTGACCTTGGGTGGGCTCCCCTCCCCGGAGTGTCAGTTTCCTCATCTGAAAGGAGGGCAGTGATAAGAGCTGCCTTCTTACTTCCTTCACCAGGCTCTGGTGGGAATCACAGGAAACATTACACACACAGTTTTTGCAAACATCAGACACATGTAGTTTTGCAAACTATCAAAGGCTGAAATGAGTTTTGAAAACAATCGTTAATACAACACATTTTTCCCACGTTAGTCTATGCTAGGCACGGTACTAAGTGCTTTACATATATGAAGACTAATTTTGACAACATTACGATGATCTCTGTCTTACCCATAAAGAACCTGAAGCACAGAGAGGCTAAGTAACTTGCCAAAGGCCACACAGCTAGACCGGGGTAGAACTGGCATTCGAACCCAGGATCCAGAGCCAGTGCCTCTAACCATTGCACAATCTTATTTTCCTGCCACCAGGGTTGTGGCTGGGTGTGGACATGGTGGGGTCTCCCCTCGTCTCTGCGAAGTCGTTAGCACCAGAAGAAGGAGCAGGAAGAAGGAGTTGGAACTGTTCACAGATGTCAGTCCTGCCTGGGGTTTTAGTGGAGAGTGGGGACCCTTCAAAAAAATTCTGCTCCTGAAAGGGACCACAGGGGTCAAGCATTCTGATGTGTCCCTTCCATGTGATTCAAGAGCCGCCCCCCCCCGCCCCCCCAGCATCTCTGAGCAGCCGTCATCCCGCCTCGGCTCACACACCTCCACAGACAGGGAACTCACCACCCCTCGAGGCAGCCTACTTCACTGTTGGCTGCTTTGGATTGCCAGCAAGTTTCTCTTTAGCTTGAGCCAAAATCTCCCCCTATAACACGCACTTCTCCCACCTGTCCACAGGCTGCCTTCTGGGGCCACCAGAATGTGTGTAAACCCAGCTCTTCCTCCCTGGCGCCTGGGGGAGGCCCCTGCTGTCTCACTCCCAGCTGGCATGAGAGGATGCTGGCGTGAGGAGAGGAGAGCCAGAGGCAGGCTGGCATGCCCACGGTTGGAGGTGTGTGTGTGCGTGCAGTGTGGGCATGGCCAGAGAGGGGGCTGCGTGGTTGCTAGGAGGGAGTCCCTGCACAGGGGCTCTGCCAGGGTGGGCGCAGACTACCTCACAGAATTTGCATCCAGTTGCTCAATTTGCACTTGGGGGTGTGGGGGCTGAGGCCTTTGGTCAGGCAGGAAGGCCCAGGTCTGGATCAGCAGGAACAGCAGGAATGGAATGGAAAACCAGTGACCATGGTTCTCGTCTTTCTCTTCTGTGTGACCCCCGAGCCAGTCACTGGTCCTCTCTGGGGTCTGTTTCTGCCTCAGAAAAAAATGAGAGGGGTGAAGTCAGTGAGCTCCACGGCCCGTTGTTCAGGCCTGGGAGCCGGCTCAGAGTCTGGGGTGCCTGTAGAGGGTGGTGTCCCCTGTGAAGGCGTGATCAGAGAGGGGTGGGCTCTGATCCTCGGACACTGCCCTGAGACCTGTTCAGTGCAGGGCAGAAGAGAGGCCATGACCTTTGGGGCCTGCAGACCCTTTCCCTGCACTGTGAACGCGGGCAAGAGAGTTCATTGTTCTAAGCTAGGTTTCCTTGACCATAAGCCTGGGTGACAAAACTACCTCCTAGATCCCAGAGGATTAAATAAGATACATAGGGAGTCCAGCCTGGTGTTTGATGTGGAGTGCAGAGCCCAGAAGTTGCAGCCCAGATGCTCCCGTGGTACTGGCTTGGCTGTGGGAAGATGAGGAGGAGGTGTCTGGCTTAGGAGGACTGGTGAGGTGAGGGAGGGTGCACGTAGAGGTCCTGATGGCAGCCTGGTCCTCCCTGTGGAGCTCGGATCACCACTGACCCAAGGCTGCAGAGTCCACTTGTGGGCAGAAGACGCTAGGGAGCCGACTGGATGCAGGATCCCAGGCTTACAGGGAGAGGTCGGCTCCCCAGAGGGGTGGTGGCTCTGGGCCAGCAGAGGCTGGCAGTGTGCACTAAGCTGACGTCAGTGAGCAGGCAGGGGACCCCAGGGCTTCTCCGGCCAGTGTCCCTGCGCTGGCTGTGGGCCCTGGAGAAGAGTGAGTCTTGGGGGCAGTGCCTAGACACTGGCACAGGGGGGGTTTATACTGCATTGCATGAGCATGGGGAAGGGGCCCTTGCCTTGCACACTCTGGGGGACATCGCTTACTTGCGTGGTTGTGAGATGTTGTGTGTGTGGTTGTGTGAGGCGGCCCGTGGGGAGGCGATCTCTGGAGATATGGGCTTCTGCTGAGGCCAGAGAGTTGAGTAGCAGGAATAGAGGAAGGCTAGAGCACCATAGACTAGCAGGACCCCCTCGCTCTGGGAGAAGGGGTGGGTTGGGCTGGACGCTGCATCAGCAGGAGCCCGGTCCTGGGGTGGGAGAGGCTGAAGGGAGGGACAGGAGCAACGAAGAGCAGCATGTTCCCTGGGCACTGGGGGGCGGGCTGGGTGGAAAGGACCCAGGTGTCTGCTTAGCTCACACTCCTCTTGGGGCTATCTCTACCTCACAAGCCTAGAGCCATCCCAGGGGTGTCTGGGTCCCTGGAGAGAGGACTCAGGGAGGGCTAGGGCTTCCTCCTGGTCAGCCCTGCAGCCCCTGTGCCCCCGGCACTGAGCCAGGCTGGCCTGTGCTGCAGAACTGCGGGCTGTGGGGAGAATGAGTAATGAGTCTTGAGGGGCCGCAGGCCCAGACCCTGCCCTGGCCCCTCCCAGAGGCACCCCATCTGCCCAGCCTCTGCCCCCACAGCCAGCTCACAGACACATGCCTGCACACACCACCTCCCCACCCTCCACACACACACAGGGCAGCAGAGTCAGCCCTGCTGGACTCTCGCCCACTTGGCACGCCCCTCCTGCTCTGGCCCTCAGGACCCAGGTGTCTGCCTCCCTGTTCTGGAGGCCTGCCCACCATCCTTCTCTTTCTCTGTCTTCATACAACTTCCTGAATGGAGGGAGACTCTGCCCCCTGACTTTTTCTTTTATTTTTTTAAGAGTCATTTCATTTAACTGTATTTATTTTAATTTGACCGGAGAGGGACAGAGTGAGAAAGACAGAGAGAGGGAAAGTGAGAAAGCAAGCTGCCAGGTCCAGGACTCGAACCAGGGTCTGCCATGTGGGAGTGTCCAGTGCACCCAACCACCAGGACACTCATTGGCCCCACCCCCTGACTTTTTCACAAAAACCCCTCTGTCATCTCCCTAGAGGGGACGATGGGACTGACAGGGTGGGAAGACTGGGTTGGAGGGTGGGGTAGAGGAAGGACTCCCCCCTTCTTGAGCTTGGAGTGAGTGGACAGCAGCATGAAATCTATTCCCTCTGCCAGTGGAAATCAATAGCTAATTAATTCCCTCCCCAAAATAGGTCTGGAGGTAGGGGTGGGGGCTAGGAGAAAGGCAGACAGAGGCTAGGCTAGGCCAGACTGATACTGAGACCCCAGCAGGGGAGGGAAGAAGGGAGGATGGTCATTCTGGCCACTAGGCCAGTGCCTCTAACGTGTCACCTCCAACGTGACCTCTTCGGGAGAAGAGGAGGAGCTCAGACCCTCCCCCTGCCAAGCCTAAGGCCATCTCCTGCCCTGGGCTGGGGTGGGGGTGCATGTGTGTGTGTGGGGTGAGGGCGTCAATCAGGCTGGGAGCAGGTGCTGTATTTAATTTGATTGGCTAATTAGCCCGCGCATGTTAATTATCTCCATTACCCAATGAGGAGAGGCAGTGGCAAAGCTATATATAACCCAGTCAGTGTTTGTAGGGAGTGGGGGCTGCCTGCCTGGATCTCCGGAAGGGGCAGCCTTGGGAGGGGCACTGAGGCAGAACACTTGGGGCCTCATACGAGCCTGAAGGGTTGGGAGGGCAGCAGTCAGAGGGGCCAGAAAGGACCCGCGAGCTGGGCTTTGGGAGTCCCTTGGAGCAGCTCTCTAAACACCACAAACAGATGCCTCTGAGGCCCTCTCTGTCCCACTTCCTTCTGCCAACCTGTCAGTTCGGCCATGCATGCCCACCTGTAATTCTGCTCACCCCCTCATTGTGGATTTTTTTAGGGGAGGCCCTAGCTTACTCTATGGTCACACCCCAGCATCCTCCCACATAGCTCTTTGCCTCCTCACTGCACCCGTGCAACCCCTGCCTCTCCAAATCAGCCCTCGCCTCTTCTGGGTTCCACCTCTCTGAGCTACTCCTGGGGCTCTTCTGCCATTTGTCTCCTTTGTGCAGTTGCTGGAGTGGACAGACCTAGATCTGAGTCCCATGTCCCTGCTGACTGGCTGCGTGACCTTGGGCAAGTCCCTGGACTCCTCCTTATGGGTTTCCCCAGTGGTTAATGGGAATAATGGAACTTCTCAGGGTGATTAAGTAAAATGACATTTGTAAAAATGCCCAGGATCCAAGACCTTGACAAATGCTGTTTGAATTTGGAATTCAATTTTCTCTGCTTCTTTTTCTTTTCTCCGTATCAGGCCACTTTTCTCCTCTATTACTCTTCCATCTCTGTCACTTTTCATGTGCTTCTCTCCTTCCTCTTCTCGCCTCTTCGATCTTTCCCTATCTCTTCCCAAACTCGGCCCCTCCCTGCTTCTCTCCCAGGCTTCTCCCCACCTCCTTCCCTCCCTCCCCAAAATAAAATCAATGCAATATTCAGGAGGGTTGTTGGATATAAATAATTACGACTTGGAGTTTAACGAGATGCAAATTCCCCTCCCCGGTGTGGGGTATAAATTGCTCTCTGACAGCCCGTTACAAGGGTAATCATTTCAGAAAGGCAATTTTATGCAAATGAGTCTGCCTGCCTCCTGGTGGCTCCCCCAGCCTGGTTGGGGGGAGCAGCTGAGGGGTGAAGAGAACCCAGGTAGCTAGCTAATCTTGAGGTTGAGGACTGGGAGCAGAGGTCGAGTGTGACAGACATTTAGCTTCAGGAAGGTCCTGGGCTGGTGAGCAGTGCGGTTGGGGCCTGGGAAGGGGTGAGTGTGGTTTGAGAGGACTCAGAGGCAAGGGATTGGATGCCTGTGTCCTTGTGTGGATGGAGAGGGCTTGGGTCCTGGGTTCTGACTGGCTTTTCTCCCTTGCCCCCTTTCTAGCCTGGTTACCCTGTGATACCATTGACGAATTGGCATTTAATTAATCCCAATGAATTATTTAGCAACTTCATTATCCACCATCAAGAGCTGATGAGAGCTTGAGGTGGGAGCCACGTGCAGAGGTTGGGCAGAAGCGGGTCTGTGGTCACCAGCTAGAGCGCCCCTAACCCTTGCCCCAAGGAGCTGCCCGTGGTCCTGACTCCTGGATCCTTTAAGAGGATCCAGGGCAGCTGTACTGGGACTCTAACGTGTCACCTGCCCACCTGTCCACATCTCAAACCAGTAATGGCCTCAATGAGTGCCATCTCTCCCACGTCTTGGGTCCCAATACTCCTGTCCGTCTTGGTGTCTTTTACCTCGGGAGTCTCAGCAGGTCAGGGCCAGCTCTTCGGGTCCTAGAGGGAAACAGTGGGTGCCTGCGGGGTGTGTGTGTGGGGCGGACAGACACCGACGGCCCCCTTTTCAGAGCCCATCATTAACCCTTGCCTCTGTTTCTCCGCAGGCATCCCTCCCCCATCTTCCATCGGAGCCCGCGGCGGGGGAGGGACGCCGCCGCCACCGCCACAGAGGGAAAGCCGGCACCTGGGCCTCTGCGCACCTCGCCCTGCAGCCGGGCCCATGGCACTGTGAGCCGGCGAGGGAGCCCCGCTCCACGCGGGGGGCGCCCGGCCCCCTCCCCGCCCCATGAGCCGGCGGCTCTGAAGCCCGAGCGGGGCCGGGGGCCGGGCGGGGCCGGGGCCGCCGGAGGCATGGGGCCCTGGAGCCGGTGGCGGCCGCCACCACCGCCGCTGCTGCTACTGCTGCTGCTGGGGCTGGCGGCCAGCGCGGGCGGCCTGGAGTTCGGCGGCGGCCCCGGGCAGTGGGCTCGTTACGCGCGCTGGGCGGGCGCGGCGAGCAGCGGCGAGCTCAGCTTCAGTCTGCGCACCAACGCCACGCGCGCGCTGCTGCTTTACCTGGACGACGGCGGCGACTGCGACTTCCTGGAGCTGCTTCTGGTGGACGGGCGCCTGCGGCTGCGCTTTACGCTCTCGTGCGCGGAGCCCGCCACGCTGCAGCTGGACACGCCGGTGGCTGACGACCGCTGGCACATGGTGTTGCTGACCCGCGACGCGCGCCGCACTGCGCTGGCGGTGGACGGCGAGGCCCGCGCCGCCGAGGTGCGCTCCAAGCGGCGCGAGATGCAGGTGGCCAGCGACCTGTTCGTGGGCGGCATCCCGCCCGACGTGCGCCTCTCGGCGCTCACGCTCAGCACGGTCAAGTACGAGCCTCCCTTCCGCGGCCTCCTGGCCAACCTGAAGCTGGGCGAGCGGCCCCCGGCGCTGCTGGGCAGTCAGGGTCTGCGCGGCGCCGCCGCCGACCCGCTGTGCGCGCCCGCGCGCAACCCCTGCGCCAATGGCGGCCTCTGCACGGTGCTGGCCCCCGGCGAGGTGGGCTGCGACTGCAGCCACACGGGCTTCGGAGGCAAGTTCTGCAGCGAAGGTGAGCCCCAGGGAGCCGCCGCAGGGCGCCTGGGTTCGGGAGTGAGGGGCTGGGAGTACCCCAGGGGGCTCGGCGGGTGTCAGAGGGGGCAGGGCCTGTGGGCCGCAGGCGTGGGCCAGCGCGCGTGGCTTGTGAGGCCGTGTCCCTGTGAGGAGCGTGTGAGGGCGCGGGGATGGGCGACAGGGTGAGTGCAGTTAACCAGTGAGCGGGGAGGGCGGGCGGGTCGTCTGGTGTGGGCGTGGCCACCGTGGGCGTGGCCAGTGTGAGTGCCGAGGTGACCTGCGGGTCCTGAAGTGGTTGGAGAAGGAGGTTGCATGGGCCAGGTTGGTGAGGACTGTGCTGTACCTGTGAGGGTTTGTGGGCGGGGACTATGTGGGCGGGACCAAAAGGGCGGGGCCTGGGGGCCCCGAAGATGGTGGGGGGGCCTTGTCACGAAGGGTTGTGAGTGGGGCCTGTGTGGGAGGGCCAGTGCGGTTGCGTTCTGTATGGGCGGGGCCTGCAGAAGGCTGTGGGTTGGATCTGGTGAGCCGGGATCACCGGAGGCCTAACAGCCGGGGCTCGTGATAGACAGTGGGCGGGGCTGGTGAAGGCTAGGGGCGTGGTCTGCCCACGATGCAGGGAAGATCTGGGCTGGTGACTATAGGGCCCCTGCAATGGAAATCGATGTGTGAGGGGCTGGAAGTGCAGCCTGTGAGGCCTGGAAAGGACCGAGAAGGCGGTGGGCGTGGGGAGAAGGGCAAGTGTGGGAGAAGGGCTTGAGAGGCGGTGACTGCACCTGCGCTGTCGTGGTTGGGGGAGAGGCAGGAGTCTAGAGTTTCTTTTTCACCATAGAATCAGCAGGGCCCCTTCCAAAGTGAAGGAACAATGAGATCTCGAGAGAGTGGTTGAGGCTTCCGACTAGGAACTGATGGTGTTGGTGAGGGGCAAAGATGGCTAGTAGTCTCTTCGGATGAAAGACTGGGACTTGAGGCTTCTGTGTTAAACATTAGAACTCTTGAGAGCATGGGGACTGGGTGGGAGATTACTGGGGTGGACAGGAGTAGTTAGACTCGAATATGGAGCTGACTGTGGGATCAGGGCTTGAAAGGGAGGCTTATGAGAAAGAGGGGCTGGGGTTCTGCCAGCACCCCAGCTACCAGAGGAGGAGTGTCTGGTGAGGTGAGAACAGGTTGCTGGGTAGAGTCAGGTCTAGCCTGGCTCTAATTTTCACAGGAAGGAGGGATTGTAAAGACCTCTTTTACTTTATCTTGGTCATTGGGGAGAGGTTTCTCCATCAATTTTGGGGCAGGTCAGGCCGTTGCCTTCATCCCTTGTCCCTGGCAGCTGTTTTTCCAGCAGATGTATATAGTCAGACATGCTTTCCTCTTCCCTAATACCTCTAGAAGTTGTGGGCCACTCAACAGTTGTGTGTGTATGTGTCTGAGCTAAGTAGAGTCTTCTGGGGAGTGTGTGCATGTGCATGTCTGTGCCTACAACTAGTTAGCCCTAGGACTGCTTTGGGGATGGGTGTCTTTGTGGCTGTGTGTGTGTGTGTGTGTGTGTGTGTACAGCCATGGGAGGAGCCTGGTCTGTGGGTGCGTCCCTGCATATGGGAAGCCTATCCTTTAGGCAGTATTTTGGTTGTATATCTGCGTTGTGGTAGATAAGGGAAGTTTTTGGGTTGTTTGGTGGTGCTATTTGTACAAGGTTATGAGAAATAGCTTCAGGGACTGTGTGTATTAAGTTAATCTGACACCTTCTCGCCTTTTCTCCAAGGAGTTCAGGTGCTCCCCAAACTGTGAAATTGCGTGTGTGTTTGCATGCAGAGGCCCGTGAGCCTGGCAGTGTGTATTTTACGTGTGAATGCATCTGTCTGAATAGTAGTGTTTATAGATGGGAGTCCAGGGCCTGGCAGAGTGAGAACACGAGGGTAAAGGTGTGTGCTCACGGGTGGGTACTCGTGCATGTGTTTTGATGTGACACCTCAATAAGACACCTGGAAGCTATGAGGAAACCTTCTTCATTAACTTGATTCTTTGGTCCCTATGACCTCTCCTCCTCCTCTCCTTCTTAAGAAAAAGGATGAACCAGTACCAGCAGGTGGCATGGTGGTTAAGGTGCTGGACTTCCACATATCCAACTATGGTTTGATTCCCAGACCTAGTGGTGGCTTGCTTTCTCACTCCCCCCACCCCTGTGAGCGCACGTGCCCTATAGCAAATTAAAACAACAATAATAATGATAAATAAAATTAAATAATAATTTTTTTTAAAAAAAAGATGAACCATTCCTATAATTTGATGGAAGAGAAATTGGAGCTATTGCAAGGTTATAGTAACTGGTCCATAGTCTCATTGTGGCTGAATTGGGCTTGGGTATATGAAAAATGCAGCCAGAAGCGCTTTGTCGACCAGAACCCTTGTATCCATTTCCTGAAAGGATTCATTAGTCAGAAGCTTCCAATGAGTCAAACAAGTTGTGTGCTTCTGAATGAAGACTGTGTGGTTGTGTCTAAGATGTGTTCAAGCAATGGTGTGTGAGAAGGATAGTTGTGTGTATCATATGCATGTGCTGATTGTATATCTGATGAGTGTATCAGTTGTGTTGGAGCTGTGAGAAATGGCTGTGCATGTGTATAATGGACCCATTGTGTGTGTGTGTGTGTGTGTGTGTGTGTGTGTGTGTTTGTATGAGATTCATGTAAGAGAAAGGAAACTAAGATACTAGGTGGGTGTCAGATAGCTGATAGGGGCAGCGTTGCCTGTGTGTATGTGCGTGTGGTGCATGTGTGTGTGTGTAATATCTATTGAGAGAGCAGTGCTTTGTCTATGATAAAGGGGAGGGTGTGTCTTTGTTCATTTCTCTATTTTCTGCACCTCATCTAGTACTAGGCATTTAGTGGGTGTTTGATAAAGACTCACAGAATGAATGAAGAGATATTAATAAGTATTTGAGAGAATAAAGGCTTGGGATAAGGCCGTATATGTATATGGAAATATGTGCGTGTGTAATTTCCGAGATCTGTTGTGGGTGGGCATGAGGGTTGGAGACACTGCTTGCATCTGGAGATGAGAGGCGTGGTTACAATCCTACTGATTCTCCTCCTTCTCCCCACCCCAACCTCATTCCTTCTCCTTTTATTCGTCCCTTCTTTCCTAGGCAGCTTCTATAATATCCTGTGCTCATTACACTTCTAGTACGTTCTCATCTAGTGAAGGAGACGAACCATGGGTTCCTACTGTTGGGTACTACGGTGAGGGGAAGAAGACGTTAAGGGGAGCAGACCTAACTCCTAATTGTTGAGAGAGTTTTTGGGGCTAGAGTTCCCAAGTTTCTCTGGAAGTAACAGTTGATTCATTATCATCTATTTTGAGTAGTTCTCAACTTCTGGGATTGAGGGCGTATTTAAAAGTCAATAATTCATTTCCACCCAGGGTGGGAAAAAAAAAAGGTCAATAAATCATAGTACCCCTTCCAAGGCAGCTTTTTTTTTTTTTAATATCTGTTTATTGTGAAAATAAATGACACAAAACTACTGTGAATTCAGAAAAGCTTTTAGATGACTTTGATGATAGATTTGCCATTGTGGCTAATAAAATATACATTAGAAAACTAGTTTTAGCTTTATATGTAAGATGGACCAATTTGCCTTCAGAGGTTTAGCATGCCTATGGATTTGTGGATCCTTTGGAATTCTCCCTGCCTTTCTGGGATCTAGCTTACCTATTGACTGAGAACCTCCATGCTAGGAAATTTGCTTTATCTCTCTTGGGGGTCTGGCCACATGTAATTGAAGACACGCTGAGAGTCTGTGTACTGCTGAATATCTGCCAAAGCCGGGGTAGAGTTGGTGGGGGACTTTGCATATCAGCACTTCTTCACAACCCCTGTCCCCCCCACCGTGTGTGTGTGTATGTGTGTATGTGTGTGTGTATGTGTGTGTAGAAGGGACTGAAAAGAGGTTGAGGACGAAGGTGCGTGCAGGTGTGTGTGGGAGACCTCAGGTGGAGCGGTGACACTGACATTTAGGACAGAGTGTCAGGTGTAGGCCTTGCTCCAGAGAGAAATGGAAAACTGGCGACAATGTGTGTGCTCGCAGGGAGGTAGACACGTGTCTCATGTGTGTGTTTTGTAAGACTGATAATGATTTAATTCAACAAGTAGTTATCAAGGTCTCCTTTGTGATAGACCTTGAGTTGGGGCTTCGGGGCAGTCAAAGATGAATAAGATGGACTCTCTGTTCTGGGAATTGACTGTTTAATTGAGGAAGCAGATTAAAGAGCTACCCAGGGGGCCAATGGGTGGTGTGGTGGTTAGGGACGCTTGACTCCCACATGGCTGAACAGTTCGAGTTCCAGACCTGGTGGCTTGCTTTCTCACTTTGTCTCTCTCTGGTGAGCATGTATGCCCTATAATAAATTTAAATAAATAAATAAAATAATTCTTAAAAAAAAAAAATAAAAGCTGCCCAGTGTGTGGTTAAGAATGTAGATTCTACATCCAGACTGCCTGGGCAATGACCTTACCCTTAAGCCGTCTTTGCCCTGGTTGCCTTATCTATAACATGGGGATAATAATAATACCAACTTTATAGCATTGTATTGTATAGAAGTAAATTAGCTAATTCATGTGAAGTGCTTAGAACAGTGCCTTGTGCATGGAAAATTCTCAGTAAATACTAGTAAAACAAAAGAAAATAAAAAAGTTTCCAACTCAGTATCGTGTGGTATATGCCCAGGGAAGTAGCAAGGCAGTGTAGCTTAGTGATTGTCATAGACTCCTATGACTTAGATCTGAGTTTAAATCTGTCTTCTCTACTCCCTAAGCCTGTGACATCAGGTGAGTCCCTGAATTTTAGCCTCATTTCCTTTTCTCCTCCTCCTTCTTCTTTCTTTTTTTCTTTCTCTTCTTCTTTTTGTTTAGAGAGATTTTTGCAATAGGGCATGTGCACTCACCATAGAGACAGAGTCAGAGAGACAGAAAGTGAGGAAACCTCCCCCATGGCCACACGCAGTCCCTTTTCCTCCATTCTCCCCTTGGGATTTTAGGCATTCACGCATATGCACCTGGCATGGTTTTTTTTTTTTTAATAATTATTTTTTATTTAACTTTATTTCTATTAATTCGACCAGAGAGGAACAGAACAAGAGAGAGAGAAAGGGAAAGTGAGAAAGCAGGCCATCAGGTCTGGGACTCAAACCATGGTCGGCCATGTGGGAGTACAGCGTCCTTAACCACCACACCACCTGCCCGCCTGGCATTTTTTTTTTTTTTTTTTTTTTTGAGAGGTTTTCGCTATAGGGCGCGTGTGCTCGCCAGACAGACAGAGAGAGACATAGAGACAGAAAGTGAGAAATCACCCCCCAGGGGGGATGGTCACGCTGCAATCCCTTCTCCTCCATTCTCCTCTCGGGATCTTGGGCACACACGCACACGCGCCCGGCGTGAGTTCTAAGCCACCGGGTCCAGGATGCAAACCGCGGCCGACTACGTGGGAGTCCAGTGACATAGCCATTACACTAACTGCTGGTTCCCCCCGCCTGGCATGTTTTAAGACACTGGGTCAGGGACTCGAACTGCGGCAGAGACTATGTGGGAGTCCAGCAACATAGCCATTATGCCGTCTGCTGGTCCCTCCTCTTCTTCTTTTTAATTTTGACATAGGGTTTCTGTGCTTGCTGGAGAGAGACAAAGAGTGAGAGAGCATCTCCCAGGAGGGATGACCACACCACAGTTTCTTCTCTTCCATTCCCCTCGAGATTTTGGGCATGTAAGCACATATACCTGGCGTGGTTTTCAAGTCACCGGGTCTGGGACTTGAACTGCGCTGTCAACCATGTAGGGTCCAGTTTCCTTAACCACCACACCATCAGCTGACCCTTCTTCTTTTTAAAGGCTTAGTTTTTAAAGTTATTTATTTAATTTTATTTGTTATTATTTATTATTATTATTTTTACTTTTAAATAATAATAAGAGAGAGAGAGAGAGAGAGAGAGAGAGAGAGAAGAAGGAGGAGGAGGAGGAGGAGGAGGAGGAGGAGGAGGAGGAGGAGGAGAGAGAGTGAGAGTAGGGGAAAGTGAGAAAGCAAGCCACCAGGTCTGGGACTTGAACTGAGGTCAGCCATGTGGGAGTCCAGCACCTCAACCACCACGCCACCTGTGTGGCTTATTTTATTCATGAGAGAGTACATATGCACACATGCAATAAAAGGAGGAAGGTCCTAGCTCAGGATCTTGGGCATGTGTGCACCTGCACTTTTAGGTTGACACAGGATCTGAGCCCGCCATCGGCCATGTGGCTTCCAGCACTGCAGTTCACCACCCTGCTGCCTGCACCACTGAGGCTTGGCCAGGACTCATTTTTTTCTTATCTATAAAAGGGCAATAAGTATGCTTATCTCATAGGTTTGTTGTGAGAATTAAATGAGTGGTACATAATTAGTGGTGAGTAAATGGTAGTTACAAGCAAAGTGTCTCAAGGATGGATCAATATAGGTTTATGAAAGCCTGCTGTTGGCCTTGATCTTTGATTAGTAAGCTTGGTTTGGGGGAGGTCACTTCAAGTAGAGGGACCGATAAGAACTGTCATGGAAAGGGGGAAATGTATGTCATACCTTTATAGGAAAAGTAGTGAAATCTAAAGCAGGAAAAGCAAATGGAGTTTGGGTCTCGGAGACTGACTTAAATAATTTTCTATAATTTATTAGATGCTGGGTATTGACAAATGGAGCCACAAAAGAATTTTGAGCAGGTACATAAATAAGATAAGAGCTGTAGTCAGGAAGCTGGGAGTGAAATGTAGTATTTCAGAGGGCAGAGTTAGTGGTGGAGAAATCAGTGGGGCAAGAGATATTGAAGCTCTGAAACTTGATTGCCTTGGGGAGTGGTAAGGGGGTGGTGGTGGTCGTAGCAGCAGCAGTGGCTAAGAGCCACCACTGAGACTGACGCTGCAGGACGCTGTTGGAGTGTGTTTCGCGGATGTGCAGGGGGAGTACAGAGTTAGAGATAAGGTGGTTTTGGTTTTACACGGTTGGAAGGATGGTGGAGGAGTGAGAGGACCTAGGGAAGTCAGGAAGAGGGGTGGGGTTGGGACAACAGATCATGGTCGTGTTGTGTGGTGGTGACCCTGGGCTTTCCTAGAGATGCCCAGGCAGCTGGAAATGTGAGACCAGAGCTTTGAGTTGAGGGTGGGGCTGCAGTTGGAGCCCTGGGAGCCATTCTATGAGAAGAAATAGTATTTGAAGGTCCAGCAGATGGTATAGAGGTTAAGGTTCTGAACTTCCATGTGGTTAACTGCGGTTCGAGCCCTGGTGGCTTGAAATCCACATTGGGCACATGCGCGTGTGTATCCCAAATCCTGAGCAGAAAATGGAGGAGAGGGAGTTGTGGCATGGCCATATCCCCTGGGGAGTGATTTCTCGCTTTCTGTCTCTCTCTGTGTCTCTCCAGCAAGTGCATGCGCCCTATAACAAAAATCTCTTAGGAAAAAAAAAAAGTATTTGTAGCTCTGGGATCAGATGAAGTGGCCGAGGAGGTGAAGAGAACTGAGTGTGAGACCTCAGAAGAGCATACGGCAGGAGGAGGAGGAAGAGGAGCAGTCGCTGACACAAGGGGCAGTTAGAAACACAGATAACTGGATCACATGGCCAAGGGAGGAGAGAGAGGGACGTCCCAGCTAGTGAGCCGCTTGCCTGGGGCCCCGGGGGTCTTACCTCATTGAATCCTCATGAGCACCACATGGGGGTAACTGGCTCCACTTCACAGAGGGTCGAAGTGAGGTTCAGAGGTACGAACGCTGCAGTGTGAGTCCTGAGCTAACTCCAGAGCCTGTTGCTCCCTTCCTGCCTGTGCTGCCTCCAGAAAGGGGAGCTGGTCAGCCAGAGTCCACTGATTACCTGTGTCTGGTTCCTCGGGGCTACTTAGGGACAGTGTTCATCAGAAGCCAATAATCACCCTAAAATGCCCGGGCCACGGCTTCTCCCTTCTACCCTGTGTGCTGAGGGTGTTCCCATGTCTGTTGGTCAGCTGTCCCGGTGCAGAGCGTGGGCAGTGGAGATCTCGTTGAAACCTCCCCTGACCACTAGGGTTAATACCCACAGTAGCACTTACTGGTCGTTTAGAATAGTGCCTGGCACATTGTGAAGGATCTCTATGGACAGGTTTGAAAAATTCAAAATCCAAAACTTCCCTAGTGCCAACATGACTCCAAAAGTGGAAAATTCCACACCTGATCTCATGTGGTAGGTCTCAGTCAAAACGCTGCGGGAACATCTCACTCTGGAGAATGGGAGATTATCCCATTAAAACACAAAACTCAACAATTTCGAAAACATTTCAAATGTAAATGTCTTCAAAATGTTACACACCTGTCCACCTTCCTAAGGATAATATCTGGAATGTGATTTACCTTTCCCTGATGACTCAGATGGTCATCATTCTCCTCAAGTACTCTACCCGATTGTCACCCAGTCGTTCCTTCATTAAGGTCTGTCCCTGCCTGAAACGATGCTTCGCTGCTGTCTTTTTGAGTTCTTAGGTGAGCTTTTTCCAATTTTTCCATCCCTGCCCGTAGGAAGAGGTATCAGGCAGCAACTGATCTCTTTTGCTCTCTTTTTCTCTGTTGATAGTTGTGAATTTGGAAACCAGCATTAATTAATTAATTCTTTTTTTCTTTTTTTGCCTTAGGGCACATGTGCTTGCTAGACAGAGACAGAGACAGTGAGAGAGAAAGTGACAAATCACCCACCAGGGAGGATGGCCACAGTGCAATCCCTTCTCCTCTATTCCCCTCCCGGAATCTTGGGCATGCATGCACACGCGCCCAGCATATCTGGGTTCAAGACTTGAATCATATTTGGCCACGTAGGAGTCCAGCAATGTAATGCTATGCTATCTGCTGGCCCTGGAAACCAGTATTCTTTTTTTTTTTTTTAAATAATTTTTTAAACTTTATTTATTTATTTTAATTTGACTAGAGAAGGACAGATTGTGTGTGTGTGTGTGTGTGTGTGTGTGTGTGAGAGAGAGAGAGAGAGAGAGAGAGAGAGAGAGAGAGAGAATGAGAAAGCAAGCCACCAGGTTCAGGACTCGAACCGCAGTTGGCCATGAGGGAGTCTAGCGCCCTTAACCACCACACCACCTACTGCCCCCCCCCCCCCCAGAAGCCAGTATTCTTAAGTATGCTAAAATTGTGTGTCACTAACAGTAAGTGGACTCTTGTTAGGGCCTAAGAACTCTTCTATGAGAAAATGACTTCTTTGTTTTGTGCCATAGTGCACATGTGCTCACCAGAGAGAGACAGAGAGGGAAGTGAGAAATCACCCTTCAGGGGATGGTCACACTGCATTCCTTTCCCCTCCATTCTCTCCTCAGGATTTTGGGGATGTACACACACGTACCTGGTATGATTTTTAAGCTGCTGGGTCTGGGACTTGACCCACAGTCAACCATATTGGAGTCCAGTGTCTTAACCACTGCACTACCTGCTGGCCGTGGAAATGATAGTGTTAAATGTCCAGTTGTTAGATATCTGTTTTGGCTGTTCAGGGACCTCTTGCCCCCTTTTGTTCTAGTCTTCATCACTGTCCTTGATAAAAAGTCTACTAGGGGCCAGCAGGTGACATAGAGGTTAAGGCACTGGGTATCACATCGCCAGCTGTGCGGTTTGAGTCCTGGACTTGGCCACTTGAAAATCATACCAGGTGTGTGGGCACGCAAACCCAAAATCCTAAGAGGAGACTAGAGGAGAAGGAATTGCAGTGTGGCTATCACACTGGGGTATCAGCACCCCATGGGGGTTGATTACTCACTTTTCCTCTCTCTGTCTCTGGTGAAACCACACACCCTATAGCGAAAAAAAAAGAAAATCTACCAGAGTCCCGAATTCTTGTTAGGCAAGACAACATCCACCTGTGACACCGTCTCTATTCTCTGGTGGGACAGCAAAGACTCGTGTGTGAAAGTTGTGTAAACAAAGCCGTGCATGCAGAGTTGCTTTGTCAGCTCTAACATCCCGGCAGTTTCTGTGGGTGGAAGAAGCTCCAGGCAGAATGGGATGGACTTCTCTAGAGAGTGATGCAGAGAGCGGCTCTGAGAACCCAGGAATGTACTAGATTGCTCCCCAATAAAAATGACAGAATGGTTAAGAATCCCAGGTTTGTTATTTGCTGGGCACTTGAACTTGGACAATTTACTTATCCTTGTCCATTCTGTTTTTCTTTTTTTGGAGAGGTTTTCGCTATAGGGCGCGTGTGCTCGCCAGAGAGACACAGAGAGAGACAGAAAGCGAGAAATCCCCCCCAGGGGGGATGGTCACGCCGCAATCCCTTCTCCTCCATTCTCCTCTTGGGATCTTGGGCACGCACGCACATGTGCCCGGCATGAGTTTAAGCCACCGGGTCTGGGACTTAAACTGCAGTTGACTACATGGGAGTCCAGTGACATAGCTATTACACCACCTGCTGGTCCCATCCACTCTGTTTTTCAATGTCCTTCTCTGTAAATCGAGAGTCATAATGTTGTAAGGACTAAAGGAACTGATACAGGTTAAGTGTCTCATCTTGGGACCAGCAGTTAGTGTAATGGCTATGTTGCTGGACTCCCATGTAGTTGATGATGTTTGAGTCCTGGACCCAGTGGCTTAAACTCATGCCGGGTGCGTATGCGTGCGTGCCCAAGATCCCGAGAGGAGAATGGAGGAGAAGGGATTGCTGTGTGGCCATCCCCCTTGGGGGTGATTTCTCGCTTTCTGTCTCTCTGTCTCTCTGTCTTTCTGGCGAGCGCAATGGTCCTGTAGCAAAAACCTCTCAAAAAAAAAAAAAGTGTCTCTTATCTAAAATGCATGGGACTAGAAGTGTTGTAGATTGTGTGTCTGTGTGTATTTAGGAATATTTGCATATACATAATAAAATATCTTGGGCATGGGAAGCAAGTTTAAACATAAAATGTATCTGTGTTTCATATATACCTTATACACATAGCCTCGAGGTAATTTTCCACAATCTTTTTTATTGTAGTATTTGACAGTCACATGAGATCAGGCATGAAATTTTCCATGTTTCATGTCATGCTGGCACTAGAAAAGTTTTAGATTTGGAGTATTTTGGATTTTGGATTTTTGGGTTAGGGGTGCTTAACCTGTACTTGGAAATCCTTCATAATGTGCCAGACACTTTTCTAAATGATCAATAAATGCTACTATAGTTATTAACCCTAGTGGTTAGGAGAGGCTTCAAAGAGGAGGTGGGGCTTGTCTAGATCTTGAGGGATGACTGAGTGAGGTTATAATGGTGGAAAGGAAAGGGCAGGGCCTTTCTGCCAGAACAGCTTAAATAAGGAGTAGAGGGGATAAGTGTTGAGAGGATATGGGTGTGGTGAGGGCACCAAGGTGGCTGTGCTGTGTGGGAGATAACATCAGAACTCTAGGCTAGAGTCAGCTTCTAGATGTCTTAACTTCCAGGCCAGGAATGCAGCCCACTAAAGTTGGCTTGTTTTTGCCATAGGTGTAGTTCCTTTGCCTCTGTCCTCCCGCTGGGATTTTGGGCATGCATGCGCACACAGCCACTGTGATTTTCAAGCTGCCAGGTCCAGGACTTGAACTGCAGGAGTCCAGCCCCTTAACCACCACACCACCTGCCAGCGCCCCCAACCCCTGGAAGTTTGAAAGCCAGACAGATTTGAATTCAAATTTTGACCGTACCGATCAAGCAGTATGACCTTGGACAAATTACTTTTACTTTCTGAGTCTTGATTTCTTTATCTCTACGAGGAATACTAATGATACTAATACTAATAACCATTCACAAGATACTAGTGGTGGGTAAGTGAGACAGGGCACCTCAAGAGCCAGGCATGCTTGAAATGCTCAGTACATGAGAAGTGTTATTTTATTATCTACTCAACAAACATAGGAATGCCTTTTTGTGAGCCAGGAATGATGCAAGCAGCTGGATATAGAGAGATGAATGAGACATTGTCCTTGCTCTTGGATATTTCATCGCTTAGTCAGGAAGCAGACGTGAGAGCACACTTGCAATATAGATTTGATAAGTGAAATCATAATGGAATATACATATCTAGAACTGGCACAAAAGAGGCTGGCGAGCCCTCCTGTGTTCAGCATGCAGACAGACGTATGTATTAACCTGAGTCTCAAAGAATGAGCTGGGTTTCTCCGGCAGCTGTGGGTGGAGGAGAGTGCTCCGAGCACAGAGAATAGTATGTGAAAATCATGGCATGTTATGGAATGAGAAGAAGTTGAATGTTGCTGGGGCCTGGATTGTTGCAGGAAGACCCAATTTAAAAACAAAACTATACTAAACAATTATTTATTTAATTTAATTAAGTATTATTATTAATTTTTTGGAGAGATTTTTTTTCCTACATGTCACGTGCACTCACCAGAAGCACAGAGAGACGCAGAGAGACAGAAAGTGAGAAATCATCCCCGAGGGGGGCTGGCCATGCTCCAATCCCTTCTCCTCTTGGGATTTTGGGCACACATGCACACGTGCCCGGTGTTGAATTTCAAGCTGCTGGATCCGAGACCCGAATCACGGTCAGTCATGTGGGAGTCCAGTACCCCAACCACCAAGCCACCTGTTGGCTCCTATTATTATTTTTAAACTTACTGTAGAGCATACGTGCTCACCAGAGAGAGAAAGAGAGAGGGAGAAAGTGAGAAAGCAAGCCTCCAAGCCTGGAACTTGAACTGTAGTCAGCCGTCATGTGGGAGTCCAGTGCTTTGACCGCCACACCACCTGCTGGCCCCCATAGTCAGATTTTGAATGAGAGACTGGATGGCGCAGCGGTAAAAGGCCACAGTGCGTGAGGCTGACACATGGAGGAAGGTTCCAGGTTCACGTGCGGAGACCTCCCTGAGTCTACCTGGCATGTGCATACCCATGATCCAGGGCTGACGAAGCTGGGGGTGGATTGTGGCAGCAAGACCCTGTTAGCAGGTACTGCCCTTCTGTTTCTCTCACTTGTGGAAGAAATAAAATAAAAAAGAATTTTGGGGGACCAGCAGATTGCTGGACTCCCATATAGTTGGCTATGATTCGTGTCCCAAACCTGGTGGCTTAAAACTCACACTGGGTGCATGTATGTGCATGCCCAAAATCCCGAGAGGAGAATGGAGAAGAAGGAATTGCATGTGGCTCTCTCCCTGGGGTGGGGGGGGTGGGGGTGGATTTCTTGCTTTCTGCCTCTCTGGTGAGCGCATGAGCCCTATAGCAAAAATCTCTCTCTCAAAAAAAAAAAAAAAAAATTTTGGATGGACTTTCCTGAGATGATACTACTTTATCTGGAAGGCACTGAGGAACCTTGAAGAGTTTCAGCAGGGTCGTGACATGGTTGGACTGCTTTGTGGGGTGAAACGACTGGGTATCAGGGGCATCATCTCAGAGGGGTATCAATGCTCTGAGGAGAGGCACACACGAGGTCCAGGCCTGAGGGCTGTGCTGGTAGGATGAAAAGGGTTACTAGGAGTTCAGTTTCCATTTTGTTGTTGTTGTTGTTATAGAGCTCTTGTACTTGCTAGAGAGAGTGAGAAAGCTTCCCCAGGGAGGATGGCCTCGCCACAAATCCCTCTGCTCCATTCTCCTCTTGGGATTTTGGGCATGCATGCACACTCGCTCGGGATGTTCTTCAAGCTGATGGTTGAGACTTGAACTGGACAGCTAGCCATGTGGGATCTAGTGCCCTAACCACCTGGCCCCTAGGACTCCCCCCCCCCCCGACCCCAAAGTGGAACCAATAGGAGTTGGTGATTGGTCTGGATAGAGTGCAGGGCCATTTCCCGGGTGCCTACCCTGATTGGGGATGCATCTGCATGCGAGGGTGTGGGAAGGCAGGGTTATGAGGTCTGCCTGCTGAGACGCCCGTGAGACACTCAGGGAGAGCTGCTCTAAAGGCAGAGGGTCAAAGGCGAAAGCACAGAGGAGAGGGTCATCCCGGAGTCTCTGAAAAGTTCTGAGCGTGTATGTTGACCACAGCAGTATTTAGCAAGGTGTACCAGTACCTGTGCCGAGAGCCAGGCTGGGGATGGGCAGGAAAACCAACCAGGAGGAGGCCGTGGCAGGAGACCAGGCATGCAGGTGAGCCTGGAGGCTGTGTTGACCTAGGGTCACAGTGGGCAAGGCTGAGGTGATCTTGTGCTCCTAGGGGCATTTCCTTTTCTGTACAGAGGAGCTCGACTGCACCACCAGGCTCGTTAGGGTTGCCGTGAGGCTGGCGTGCGATGTTGCGCATTGAGGGTCGGTATGCTTGGTGCTTGGTGCCTGGTGCCTGGTTGAGCTGAATCTCGAGTCTGGCGGGATGTAGCATGTAGCGGGAGTTCTGGGAGCTCAAGAAGTGTTGGTTGAGAACAGGGCCTTCGCTACACACAGAGAAATGGGCACTTGGTTGGGGGACAGAGAGAGGGGATGAGCACTTGATGGAGGGACAGGAAGATGGAGGGGAGGGGTTGGGAGAGGCTTCGCTGGTGGTATTCAATACCAGAATACTGTCTGAGCAGTTGCTGAGTGGACAGATGGAGATGCAGGACTAGCGCTTGTCGAAGAGGCAGGGCTGAAAATACAGGTTTGGGAGTCCCTGCGCCACGAGAGTGAGCTATCACCAAGGAGGGCGGGGAGAAGCCAGAGAGTGTGGAGGGCAGGGGACCAAGCCCGGAGGGGCCTGTGATGGCAGGTGAGGGGTAGAGGTGAATCAGCAGAAAGTGAAGAGCAGCAGAGGAAGAAAGGTATATGAGTCTCTAGGTGCTGCCTTTCAGAAGCCGGGAGCAAACCAAGCTTCGCTGTTTCACCTTGCTGAGCATAGCATGACGCCTGTTTCTGGCAGGTAGAAATACTTTCTGAAATATCTGCCATGTTGGATTAGCTAGCAATCACCGTGCCTCCTCGTCTGCACGGATGCTGGCGAGATGATTGTGCTGACTGACCAGGGCCTTCGCACACTGGGGCCAAAGAAATCCCGACACAGCAGTCCTCATAAGAGCCGAAGGGTTTTCCTGAGGGCCTGTTTCATTAGCTGGCTCCCCCCATAAATGCAGTGTGATTCCGTTTATTTCAGAAAGTCATTGTGTGCTCGGCTTTTGGAAGATGCAGCTGTCAGGTGAAAGAAGCTCTGTGTTGCATGGAAGTGTGTTTGGAACACGCGAAAGATGTGCATGTAGTTCAGGAATGAGAGAGAGCTAGAAAGGAGCTGTGCTCTTGGTGAGGCGTGTGTCTCTAGCCCCCAGAGGGACTGCGGGGAGGTGGGGGTGGGTGTTTGCATCCAGCATGGTGCATTAGGTCTCATGGTGTGTTAGGTGCGGGTATTGGTGTTTGCCTTCAGCGTGTGTGTGCATGCGCGTGCACGTGTGTGTGTGTGTTTTGTGAGGTGGTATAAGGTATGATAAGTGGAAGTGTTTGTTTCTGGAGTCTAGGCCCCCCTCCTTGAGAGTGAACGAGCAAATAACACAAAATGGGTTGGAGAGAAGAGGATGCAATGTATGAGTGTCTGGGCACGTGAGCGGGCACCGAACAGCTGTTTGTGTGTATGTGTGTGTATTCTGGGGCCTGTACGTGTATTTGTGCCTTTCCCCACTGGGTGCGTACGTTTGCAGGATGCGCTGTTTCTTCCTTCTTGACTGTTGCTTCATCCAGAGGTTCCCAGCAGTGGGCATGTCACAAATAATTTGGAGCTGGGGGTGCCTGGTCCACTTACAAGGTAGACCAAAGCCCCGCCTCCCTGGAGGAGTTGTGGTTTAGGAGAAGGAATTGTTTTCTTTCTCCCTTCCTTCCATCTTCTCTTCTTCCCACTTGGGGAGCCCCAATGCCAGGCTCAGATAGGCCCCTAATAGTTGGGATGAGCTCGGGATAGGCCCTGACTTTTAACCTCCTCCCATCAGTACAGTGGGCGCCCAGCGTGGGGACCCTCTGCCTCACCCAGCTGCTAAGAAGGCATCCATCAGGGCCAGCAGGTGGTGTAGTGGTTAAGGCACTGGACTCCCACGTAGTCCACTGTAGTTTGAGTCCTGGACTCGGTGGCTTACATTCACACCAGGCGCATGTACGTGCATGCCTAAAATCCCAAGAGGAGAATGGAGGAGAAGGAATTGGGGCATGGCTGTCCCCCCGGGGAGTGATTTCTCACTTTCTCTCCATCTCTATCTCTCTGGTGAGCGCACGCTCCCTATAGCAAGTATCTCTAAAAAATAAATACATAAACAGAAGGTATTTATCCTAGAACCGTAGAACCAGAGCCAGAAGGGGCCTCAGAAATGTCTCATCCACCCCTCTCATTTTAGCAGAAGGGGGCCCAGGGGCTCTGAGAGGTTCAGTGACTGGGCTGGAAATCACAGAGCGCTTTGTGGCAGAACCGTGTTTTCTGACTAAATATTGACACCTTTTCTCCCCTGGTGGGTAGGGGGCAGTGGGGTGGTTGGGTCCTTGTGTGCAAAGGCTTCAGGTGTGAGCTGTGTGAGACACCGAGTCTCTATGTGTGTCAGTGTGTCACTGAGCGTGTGTCTCGGGAGCCCTGTGAGACAGTTGCTGGTGCGGGCGTGTCCCCATCTGTCCCAGAGATGTGGCGGAATGCAGCGGAGGAGCCTGCCTGGGGGAGCCCTGACTGCTGTTCTGGCCCTGATCCCATTCTCCCCGTGACCTTGAGCTGCCACTGCCCTGCCCTGGGTCTCAGTTTCCTGAAACGTAACAGGAGGGCTGGGTGTGATGTGTGTCCAGGACACTCCCAGCCCTCTCAGCCTGGCTGGCTGTGTGTGTGTGTGACACTGGCTCTGGCCAGCTCTGCCTCTGCCTTGTCTCCAGCTAAGCTGTTCCCTGGGATTTGGGCTTTCCAGGTTGGGTTACTTGTGGCAGGGCCTGGGTGGGCTCAGGGACCTTGGAACCCTCTTTCCTGGAGCCCCTATCGTGGTAACCTTGCTAACAGAACCTCCTTTTTCTTCTCTCTCTGCCTTCCCCCTTCTCTGAACCTTGCCGGCTGCAGAGGAGCGCCCCATGGAAGGTGAGTGATGCCTCTCGGTCACCGGGGTATGGATCTGTCCCGTGGGGTTCCCTTGTGAGGGCATGTGTGTGGCCACGCCAGAGCCCCCTCCCTGCCCATATTTGGGGCCCTCTTGGAAGGAGCCTGGGTCCCCTCCTGGCTGCCTTGGCCCCACCTCTTGCCTGCACTGTCATTATTGGTGTGGTGAGGAGAGCTGCCAGGGAATGATCCCACCCTGCCCTTGTCCGGTTTACTCCAGTTTCCCTCCACTCTGCCCATTGGCATTTCTTTTTTCTTGGAAGAAAGAGAAAAGGGACCTCAGGGAAGAGATTGGGAGGAGGCTGGAGGCTGGGACTGACAGGGCTCTGACGTGCCCAGGAGGGAGCGGGTAGACACCGTTTGCCTAGCCCAGCCAAGGAAGCTGGAAAGGTGGTGCTGCCTGGGGTGCGTGGGCCGGGCTGGCCCCCAGTAGCCTGTGCTTGGGCCTAGTGCCTCTGCTGTGGGCTCAGGCGGGCTGCCATGCGGTCGGGAGGCAGAGTGGGGGCCCCCGCCCCACGGACTGGTAGGTAGGGCTGTTCTCCCTCCAGCCCTTTTGGCCCAGTCCAGGATAGGGGTAGGGTGTGTGCCTCTTCCTGGGGTCTTTCTGTCCATCCTCTCCCTGTTCTCTCTCTGCCCTTTCTCTTTGGGCTTTCTCTTTCCCTCTTTTTCTCCAGGGCTTCTCTGGGCCTCTCTCTGTGTCCATCCTTCCCCAGGCTCTCTGGGTTTCTGACATTCTCAGAACTTCTGCCTTTAGCTTTGATTTTCCCTGTTTCTTTTCCTTCTGGGATAGACTGAGATCAAGGAAGGGAGGATTGCCCTGGGTGGTCCTGGCTTGTCTGGGGACAGCTCGCAGGCCGCCACAGAGCAGGCAGCAGGGAGGGCACAATGCAGCAGCCCCGTGGCAGACGTGCCCATGTTCTCTGCTCCTGAAAGGCGGGAGTGGGAGGAACGCCGGCCAGCTAGGCTGGGCGATCCCCAGGCCGGGCCCTGCTAGGAGGAGCGGAAGAGAGTGCCACAGGTGCAGGAGTCCTGGGGAAGAGGTGGCTGGCCAGGGGCTCTGGCCTGAGCGCGGGGCTGGAGTCCATGTTTCCTTGTCGTGTCCATGGTTTGGCTTGTCTCTTCCCCTGGATGTCTCTTCTATTTGGGGTCGTCAGGTTCCCTGGTCTTGGTAGGCAGGCACGTGTGTGTGCGTGTGTGTGTGCAAGTGTGCATGCATGTGCCTTGGCCTGTTGTGTCTCTGTGTGCCTCTGCACGCCTGTGGCTATGTGCCGTGTACACACAACACGGCCTTGTGTCTGAGGGTGTGGGTGTGCTGCACACCTCTGTGGCGTGGCCCGCGTCTCTGGTGCGTCTACAGGAGCTTCAGCGTCTCTGCGCTCTGCATCTGTGTTTGCATCTCCCGTGTCAGTGTTTACCTCTGTGTGTGAGAGGGGGAGCGCCAGTCTGCGTGTCTGGGTGGACGCAGCCTTCTGAGGGCTGGAGATAAGATTTAGTGCTGATGTGACTTTTACTTGCTCTTGATGTCATGTCTCCTCCGGAACAAAGGGAAAAATGGAGGGAGGAATGAGAGGGAGAAGGGGGAGGAGAGAGGCTTGAGGCGGGAAGCGGGGAGCAGAGAGACGCAGATAAGGAGAGAGGGTAAGTAAGAGGCGAGAGGTCTGTAGTCCCTGCTGGAGGGCGGGGAATGCTAGGCCATGAGGAGAAGAGGGGAGGTGGCTGCAGGGAGAAGAGGTCTGGAGGTGGGAGGGCAGAGGAACGGGAATAGCAGGCAGGGACCAGAAGGGAAGCTGGGCTTTGGGGACCAGAGGAATGAGACCTGTGGACAGGTTTCTTTGGGGTGGCATGGTGATTTGCTGGTTTAGATGTGACACTGTGTGGCCGTGTGTCATGGCTGTGCAGGGGCGTGCATCGGAGGCTGTGTGTGTATGTGGGTGTGCTCACTATGAGTGTGATACATCCGTGTGTCTCTGTGATGTGTTTGTGTGCCTGCTTGTGTGTCTCTGAAGCTTGTTCCTATAACTCTCTCTCTTCTTTTGGTGGTGATCCTTTCTGGGGTTTTGGTAGGAGAGTCGAGGAGTGAGACTGAAAATTGGGGTGGTGGGTTTGGGTGGTGATTTCACAGGGCTGGGCTGGGGGGCTCCTCAGTGGCACTGTGATCTGGACCCTACAGTCTCCCTTCAGACCTCTAAGGAGTCCTGTGTGCCCTCACCTTCTCTTCCCATCCCTCCACACCGTGCTCCAGGCCTGGCTTTCTCCAGGCACCCAAACGTCTTGCTGCATGGGCCCTGCGAGCACCTTCTTTGTCCTCCTGGTCTCTTGGGGCAGGGAGAAGAGACCCAGAAGCAGCTAGATAAAGCACCCTCGGAAAGGACCCTTGGCAGTGCCGTTGGTCACTGCCAGCCTCTTCTCCAGTGGTGGGAGCAGGGGCTGATGCCACAGGTGGACTTGGGGGGGAGTCCCCAGTGGGACTGGGAGACAGGAAGAGGAAGCAGAGACTTCAGACTGGGTGTGTGTTGGGGGGAGCAGGCTTTAGGGACAGAGCCCTCGGGCCAGCTGGGGATGAGCCAGGGATAGACAGGAAGGGAACTGGCCTCCCCTCACCAAGATGGCTGGTGCTGTCACGCCTGAGGGAGCTGAGCAGCTGGTTGCCTTGGTGACAGAGGGAGACTGCCGCATGCTAATGAGGCTGGCGAGGAGCTGGGCAGTGGAAGGGTCTGCAGGGGAGAGATGTGGCTCTCCTTTCAGTGGTAGTTGGGCCTGCAGGGCTCAGAGGGTGGGTTCGCAGGGCTCCCGGCTCCTGGGCTAAGACAGACAGAAGCCTGGATTTCCTAGAGTGGGGGCCCGAGGGCAAGCATGCCTCTGACTGGAAGAGTTGGATGAGGGTTTAGGACTGTGGGCCTGGGTCCTGGGTTTAGAGGGTTTGGAAGGAGACGCTGGTAGTTCTTATGGAAAGATGAGTGGCAGGGTAGGGGGCATTCAGAGCAGGAGCATGAAGAGTCAGTCCAAATGTGTGGGTCCCTGCCTGTGCTGTGGATACCAGTCCGTGTCCTCATGAGAGCTCCTTTGTCCTGAGGCTGCCTTTGGTAGCTGTGGCCTCCTCCCCCAGCTGGACTCAGACTCAGAGGTGGGGGAAACCAATGCCATCCCAGAAAGACGGGGAGGAGGAGGCAGCGTGCACCCCACGGTCTGGGCCTTGGCCCTTCCCCGCGCCCTTCCTGGCCTCCTGCTGCCTCTCTTCCTGGAGCCCAGGCATCCTGGCCTCCGTCCATCCCAGAGACACTGGTAGCCCTCCACCTTGACACATCGTCCTGGCCCAGCTTTCTGTCCCCAGGGCTGACATCTCTTTGCTCCAGCAGCGGGATGGTCTTCGAGGGTGACAGTGGCACTGTGGTGGTTCCTTCCCCCATCCCCCGGCCCAGGCCTCCCAGTCATCTCAGGCAGCCCTGGGGTCTCAGCCCAGTTGTGGGACCTGGTGCTGCCTGCCTCCCCGGGAGAGGGCTTTCTTTGGTTGGTGCCTTTTGGGGACTGGGGTACTGCTCCAATAGGCCAGATTTTCTCTCACTGAGGCTGAGGAGAGGGGGCCTCAGGTTGGGGCTGACGAAGCTCTCTCAAGGAGCCATGGTAATCCTGGGTGGAAATCCCAGCAGATCTCGTTCTCAGTCTGTTTTCCATTTTCACAATTCTGCTATTGGGTCATCTCAGGAGGTCCTGGCCAGAGAGAGGGAGTCCATAGACTAATTGATGAATGAGCTGGGCCTCTTGCTCACGGGTCTTGACTGCCCTCTTTGGGCCTCGCTATCCAAGAGCTCTGACCCTGGCCTCCCGATACTCCTCCTGGAAGAATTCATGCCCCTCACCTTTGCTCCAGGCTGTCCCCAGGTGCTGCTTCCTCCTACGGTCTTCCTCTCTCTCTATCCCCCCCCCCCCCCGAAACTGTCTTCTCTTAGAACCCAGGTATGCAGGGCCCCCCAAACTGGAGGGGGATGGGAGGTGGTAGCTGGAAGGTTAGAACTGGACAGACCTCTCCGAACTGCTCTTTTACGGGGGCTTCGTCTTAGGCCCAGGTTCCTCATACTCCCCCGTCTTTCCCACTGTTCTGCCAGGATCATAGGGGTGACCGGGGATGGGGATGTGTTGGGGGGGTTGGAGGCCCCCTTGCCCGCTCAATCCCACGCTAACAGGACACTCTCTCTCTCTCCAGGTGGCTTTGATTTTTGTGTCGTGTTTTATTTTCTCCTCCATCTGAATCGTTTTTCTCGTTGACCGTTTTTTTTTCTCTCCGCCTCCCGGAAGAAAAAAAAAAAGAAAAAAAGAAAAAGGAAAAAGCAGCCCTCCCAGCCTCATGCTTCTCCTCCTTTTCCTTTTTTTTTTCCGGCAAGAAGAAAAAAAAGAAACCAAAATCTCCTCTCCCCTTGCAGCGACCCCCCCTCCGCCCCATCCTTCCTCCAGTTCTGCCTGTCCCCTCTTACCCTCTCTGACTCCCCTTATCTCTCTCTCTCTCTCCCCTTTTCGTGCCCTCCCCACTCTATTTCGGCATCGGGCCCCTTTCCTCAGCTTCTGGGCTGGGGGCTCTCCCCCGATGTCTGTCACAAGTTAAAAAGGGTTTTTAAATTGTGGCAGCAAAAGCTTTTTTCTCCCTTCTCTCTGGCTGATTTTGATGACTCGTGTTTTCTTTGTTTCTTTCCCCTTTTCTTTCTTTTTCTTCTTTTTTTTTTTTCCCCTTTCTTTTCTTTCTCTCCTTCCCCTTTCCAAGGTCCGGCTCACCTGACGTTAAACAGCGAAGGTATGGTTTGAAATTTTGGTTTGGTTTGGATTGGATTGGATTGCCCCAACCCACACCTGGATTTTCTGTTCTTCTCCCCGTCCCTCCCTTCCCCTGCCCTCCTCCACCTGTCCTGCCTCTCCCCTTCCTTCCCGCCCTACCCCCTTCCTCTGCCATTTCTTTATTGGATTTGGGGGGTGCCGGGGTGGGGGCGGGGGCTGGTCCTTGTCTGTGCGCTCCCCTCTCCCTCGCCCGCCCTGATCTCCATCCGCCTCATTTCATCTTGGTTTCTGACATCAAGAGATGTTTGAACTCCTGCCGTGTCTCCAGTCACCTTTCTGTGTTTTCCTGGTAGTGTATCTTGCTTTTTGAATTTTTTTTTTTTTTTAATTTTTTCCCTTTCTCATGGTGGTGTTTTATTTCCTTCCACTCATACTGATCATTCTTTCTTTTCTGTGAATCCAAGTCAAAGGAGAAAAGCTTGGGCTGGAAAAAGATAATGGTAGGCAGCCTCGTGCCCCCTCCCTGCTGCTGTGGGTCAGCCTCTGTCCTGACAGGGAAGTGGGAAGAGGCAGGAGAAAAAAAGGTGTCCGATCCCTGTCCAGTGTCCCAGAATATGCCTTCCCCCTCATGTCTTGGAACATCTCTTAGCCCTGTTTGACAGATGAGAAAATTGAGGACTGGAGAGATGAAGTGAATTAGCAGTCATTACACAGCCTTAGTTGGTGGTATGGCTGGGACTACTCATTTAACGTTAGCCTCTCTTCAACCAAGTCCATACCATCTTTGAAAGCCCAGGTGTTCATAAACCTGGAGACAGGACCCAGGAGTCCTGGCTGGCCTCCGGCTCTGGTCTCCCCCAGCCCTCCTTGTCATCGATTTTCTCTGAGCTCAAGGATTTGGCCTTCCAGACCCCTACGCATTGCTATGCCCGCCTAGTTCAGCCCCCTGTGGGGGGTATTTTACACAGGGATGGAGGACAGTCCTTAGCAGGTAGACGGGAGAGGTCTGCAGGACCAAGACTGGGAGGTGCGGAGAGGCTCACACAAGTCTGAAATCTGAGATGGATTTAGATCTGGGGAGGTATCCGCTTGGGATTCTCACAGGGATGTGAAACTCTGGCAAGAAATGTGGGGAAGAAGGAAGTCCCAAGTGGGGAGCTGGGAGTAGAAGCCCTGGTTGGTTTGCTGACATCCTTCTTGCTGCTCCATGTCCAGTTCCGGGGGTGCTAACTGTGGCTCACCTTTGTCGTAGATGTAGTCCCTCCCAAAGGGTCCCAGGCCACCCCTCCACACACACACACACAGTCCCATAGCTCAGGTGTTCTATGATAGTTTCAGTTCTGGGGTCTGGGGTCTGGGGTTGGAAAAAGGGCTCGGATCAGCACTTTGCCTCTGTCTCTGAGTTCCTCTCATTCCGAAGCCATCCTGTGCATCTGGCAGTAGGGGTGGGTGCTGAGCCAGGTGCTGAGTGTATACCTTCCCTGGTGAGGTGGTGGGTGGCACGCCCAAGCCCGTCTGGAACCCTGACATGGCAACATGTGCCTGCCCGTGGGAGCCCTTGGAGCAGCGGCCCTGTGCCGATAAGCAGGGTGGCGAGGGGGAGGAAGGAACTCCCGAGGGGGCCTCCCCTTGGCCAGGCTGAGCTCCAGTCAGGCAGGACCTTGGATGATGCTCACAGCCCTTCTGTGGCACCACGGAGGGACACGGAACAAGCAGGAACAGCAGGGAGTCCCTAGGAGAGCCTGGGCAGCCCCCAGTCTCACTGGCAATGAGATGGACAAGGGTGACATGAAGAGCACTCACTGTGGCGAGTGAAGCACTGATAGACGGTGGCTGGAGTCTCGAGGCGAGGCAAAGAGCAGAACAGGGGTTTGGTGTGGGCGTCCGGGGACGGGTTCAGAATGAGTGGAAGAGCGTGAACTCTGATCCAGCAGCAAGGGCGTGAGCAGAGATGCAGAGTGGGGACTAGGGCGAACCTCACTGAGGAGGGTCCAGAATGAGTAAGAGATTGGAAGCGGGAGCTCAGGGGGCTCCAGGTCTTGGCCTGTGGTCTGCTCTAGGGCAGGGGGCTCCTGCATGGGCAGAAGTTGGTGGTCATGAGTCTGAAGGGGTCTGTGGGGCCGGTGGTCCTCGGTTTGTCAACCGGCTCCTTCTGGAGAGCTCCTGAAGACGAGTGAGTCCCTGGAGAAGCCCCTCCTCACCTGTGCCGCCAAGCAGCAACTCTGCCCTGGAGAGGGCCCTCCATCACCTCAAGGCTGGGGCGGGACTGGCTGGGCAGCCCCCTGTGCCTGACTCCCCAATTCTGCTTCTCCAGTAGGGTCCTTACTGTTCTCCGAGGGGGGGGCCGGGAGAGGAGGAGCCAGCGATGTGCACCTGCCGACAAAAGGTCAGTGACCCCGTGGTCCCCACAGAGCCCAGCCCTCCCCTCACTGCAGGCTAACTACACTTCCTAGGGGGAAGCCGAGTCCATTTGGATGCGTCCCCTTGCACCCTCTCTGAGGCCTGCACCCTCGGCGCCCTGGGCAAAGGGTCACACACTCCTATTTCTTTTGCAAAGCCTGCTTGTCCTGACGACCTCTTCTAGAACATAGATGGCCTTTTCTGTGGCCGCTCTCTAGGGAGGGTCTGTTTCTCTGGTGGAGACTGGGCAGCAGGGCAATCTCCCATTGGCCCAGCAAACTCTGGAAGCCTGAGAGCTGCCCAGCCCAGGCGGGATTCTATGGGGAGGTGTGGCCTCTACAATCTGTATGTATTGTGTACACCACCTAAATGACCCTTCACAACCCTTTGTGGTAAGGCTACTGCACTCGTTTTGCAGATGGGGAACCTGACACTGGCCAAAACCCCTAAGACCAGCATGGGGCCCTTCTAGCCTGCCTCAGGGCTCTAGGCTTTAGGTCCTTTTGCAGTGCCGAGGTTGCCTCTCTTAGGAGAATCTCCTCCCTAAAGATCTCTGCGGGCCAGTTTAACAGCCCCTCCAGGAACTCCAGTGGGTACCAAGCACTTGGCCACCAAGTCCCATCTTATTCTTTAGTTTCTGCTATTCTGTCTGCCTGGATTTCTGCCATCCCTGCCCCAGGCCTAGCTACTTGGTGTCTCTTTCAGCTGACTCTGTAAAAGCAGCCAGGCCCTCCACCGGAAGTGTCCCTGAACTCTCGGGGCTAACCTCTCCAGAACACTTCCCGGTGTCCCCTTTACGGGCTTCCATTAAAAGGCTCCTCACACAGCATCGAAACTGTGGCTTCACCTGTTTGCCTCCTCAGCTAGACTGAGCCCCCTGAGGACAGGGATTGGGTGTTTTTATTTCTATAACCCAGTGTGCTTTCCACAGCTCCGGGCACGTACAGAGGCATGTGCTCAACACATTTATTCTAAATGGGTGAATGGTCTCTGTTCCCAAGGGCCTTCCCGATGTTCTAACAAATAACTACAATAAAGTTTGGTCCGTGCAAAGAAAATGAAAAGCATGCATTTTGTTTAGAGGAGTTAATTTATTCCTTGATCAAGAGAGAGCTGCAGAGAGAAAGAGAGGGAGGAGGGGGCAGAGAGAACTACAAAGGCAGAGCGCACACACGTACAGAAAGTTGCATAGCAGCACAAGAGTTGTGAATTGGTGTGGGACAGTTTGTAGTTTTGGAAGCTGTGCCCGGCTGTTTCTTTCTAAGATGCCCACAGCAACCAGTGAGGTAGGCTGACGATTAGCTCTTTTTTCCAGAGGAGAAAGCCGGGGCTCAGAGCTGTTGTCTGCTGGCCAAGGTCACAAAGCTGGTGGTGGAGCCAGCACCAGCGCCCAGGTCTTCTTTCTCACATCACACTTCCTCTCCAGGGAGCAGTACGAGATGTTACTAGGCAGTGAGTGCCAAATGAGCAGAACAGACAGCTGTAGTGCTGGGGAACAGGGAGGGGCTGAGGGGGGCTGGAGACCTTCCCAGAGGAGGGCTTTGAGCTGGGCCTCGAAAGGAGGCAGCTGCTCTGTCCCTCACTGTCCTTAGAAACCCAGGACCACAACAACTCGTCTCTAGCCACATCCAGCTTCACTGGGGACGCTCGCGGGGCTACAGACTGCGGGAAGTAAACAAGTGTCAGGTATACCCACCTTCCTGTGCCAGGGACGCTGAGGAGCTGTAATTGCTGTTCAAGCGCTGCTGGGAGTTGTAGTTCCCCCGTTCCACCAGACCGCGAGGTGGGGGAGAGCGCCCCCTGGTGCCTCGGGGCTTGTTCCCAGGCCTGGTTTGCACTGAGCTGAGCACCCTCTGCTGCCCACATCCTTATCCCTGCAGTCCCCCAGCAGTCTGTAAAGTCCAGCCTACTGCACCCTCAGGCAGGTTCTTGCCTCTGCTTCTCTCCGTCCTTGGGTTTCCTTTTCAGCATTTGCTCACGTCTTTTCTGTTCGTCTGCTCGATCTGTCCAGGCCTCCTTGGCTGCTTGATGCCCTTTCCCATCCCTGGGCCTAGCCAGGTCTCTGATGGCAAAGGGAGCTGGCTCCTGTGTAGGCCCAGGCTTCAGAGGGACTGGCCTTGCCTCCTGTCCTTGCAGACCTGAGGCTGAGCTCGAGGAGTACAGGAGTCAAGGAGTGGTCTCATCTCTTCCTGTGCCTTGGCAGCCACGGTCCAGCCCCAGATCCGCCTCTCTCCTTTTTTCTGGCCTCTTTTGTTCCGTCCCCATCACTTTTCCACGTGGTTGCCTTATTCTTTCCTTTCTTTCTATTCGACTCTCTCTTTAATGATATTTTCTTTGACTGCAGTGAAGGTGAGGGAGTGGGAGGGGAGGCCTGGCTTTGGGGAGGGACTACTACGTGTGGCAAACCCAAGGTCAAACACATTCCCTTTTCTGGTCCTTGAGCCCCCGGGCTCTGCCAGAGCTGGGCAGCAGGCCTGGTTGCTATGGAAACAGTAAGGCCCCAGAAAGCCCTGGCTTTCATTCCCTGGAGGTCTCTGTCCCCTTTCCTTGCTGGCCCTCTTCCCGCTTCCTTTACCTGTCCCCTCAGGGCTGGCTCCTTTTCTTTGTCCATATAGCTTGTCACCTCTTCTCCCTCACAGCCCTGAGTCGTTTTTCCGTCTGTCCCTGCCTTGGTCCATCTTTTCCCCGCCTCCCTCCACATCACTATTCTTCTCCACTCCTTGCCTCGGCTAGATTGCTCACCTGTGCATTCTAGGCCTCCCCACTGGCACCCCGAGCAGACAGGGGAGGGATTCAGGCCGTCCCGATGTTGCCCGTGCCCCCACCGGTCTTGCTGCCCTGTGGCCTCAGGAAACTGGGCCTTGCCAGCTGCAGCGAGTGCCGTGCCAGGCTCTGGGGCAGCAGCTGGTGCCTTGGCATCCGGAGGCAGGGAGGGCAGAGTCCACGGGCAGCTTGCCTAGAGGGAGAGAAGCAGGCAGTGTGTGAAGGGGAGGGGTCTGCAGAGCCTGCACCCAGAGCCCGCACTCAGAGCCCACCGCCCCGGGGGAAGGCAGGTGCCTCCTGTCGGCCCTGTGTGCACCCGGCTGGGTGCCTACCCCCCTGAAGCCCTGCACCGGGATGGCTTAGCTTCATTGCAAAGACCCTCACCCTCCCTGGGGGCTGGGGGGGGGGGAAGGCAGGAGCAGCTGTGTGTCCCCGTGTACCCGTGAGAAGAAGCGAGCCTCTGTCAGGATCCAGGTGCCCTGGTCTCTCCTGACTCCAGATCCAGCTCTCTTCCCTCCACTCTGCTCTGACTTATGAGGGTGTAGGGCCGAGACCTCCCATCACCCCTCCCCCCATTGTCCTCTTACGTGTCACACACTGGCAGAATGCTGACAATCCCTGGGGCCCTCCCAGTGGTGTTTGCTTCTGCTTAAAAAGCATCAGTGGAAGGGGCCCTAGCTGGGTGCTGACGTGCACGCGCACACACACACGCACAAACACGAGCACACGTGTGCACGTAGAGGGGACTTCACACAGTTTGTGAGAAAATGGAGTTAAACTGAGCTTATTTTGGTATAAGACATTTTGAAATCCTGCAGTTTTTATAACATGCACTTTTTCATGGACTTTATGGAGACCCCTTATACCTGCACATGGCTGAAAGCCAGGGCTGCCCTTGCCCTCACTCCTGCCACCCACCTGGCACACATAGCTCACATGCAGGGCACTCTGAGCCCCTCTGAGTCAGGTCTGCACTCAGGCGGGAATAGGGAGCTGGGGACCTGGAGTGGGGGGGGGGGTGTGTGTCGCTGGCATTGTGGCCACCAGGTCTGCCCAATGGCTGCTACTACCTGGGGTGTTTCCGTGTCACCTGCATTGCCTTCTCATGTGTCTTCCTTGCCCTCCCGCACCCCACTGCTTCCCATCTCTCCACCTGCTTGTGGCTGCACAGCAGGCCTACTCGTCCCATCCCGTCTGGTGAGGCTGAAACTGTCCCCAGACACTGAGAATGGCCGCTAGTAGAGAAGGGGCAGGAGGGGGAGGTTGGCCGCACCCAGGAGACCCTTGGTGCTCAGCCACAGGGGAGAAAGCCCCAGGGAACAGCCAGGTAGAGCCTCTGGTTTCCCTTCCACATCCCTCCATTATGGGGAGTGGCCAGTGGGAGGGGTCAGTGGGGAGGAGACAGCGAGGACCATCAGCTTCACCAGGCCCTGTGGCAGCCTAATTGTCAGCTGTCAGCGCGAGAGCCACTTAGCAGGCTTTTGGCTTGGAAATGGACGTGGGGGAGGTTGACTTCTGACAGCAGAGACGGCAGGGTCTAGAGAGGAGGGCTGACAGGCAAGGGTGCAGGGAAGGGGCCTGAAGCTTGGAGATGTGACTGTAGGGCTGTGGTGTAAGGGCTGCTGGAGGGCAAGAGGGAGGCTCTGGTGGACCCTGCCCGACTCAGCCTTCTCCCCTCTCCCAAACTGCGGCGTCCAGGCAAGGAGGAGTTTGTGGCCACCTTCAAAGGCAATGAGTTCTTCTGCTATGACCTGTCACACAACCCGATCCAGAGCAGCACGGACGAGATCACGCTGGCCTTCCGCACCCTGCAGCGCAACGGGCTGATGCTGCACACTGGCAAGTCGGCCGACTACGTCAACCTGTCCCTCAAGTCCGGCGCCGTCTGGCTGGTCATCAACCTGGGCTCTGGTGCCTTTGAGGCCCTCGTGGAACCCGTCAACGGCAAGTTCAACGACAACGCCTGGCACGACGTCCGGGTCACCAGAAACCTGCGCCAGGTAGGGGGGGCAAGAGGAAGGGCAGAGGTCAGCCATACCTAGGGCATAATGGAGTCGCGAGAGAGGGCTGCCCAGGTGCGTGGTGGGAGGGACCAGGGCCGGGCAGTGAGGCGTGGTGTGAGAAACAGGGTCCTCGAGCGCAGGTGCAGTGGGGTGGGGCGTCAGGCTTCAGAGGTCAGGGAGCCCTCTAGAGCTGCTTGCGGGCAGGAGCCTGAGGGCACACGAAGGCCAGGCTCAGATTGGTAGGAGCAGCTGGGGTTTCCAGGGTTGGGGCTGAAAAGTCAGGTTACCTGGCAGGAGGGTGACTGAGGAGATGAGGGGAGTGAGCTGGAGCCTGAACGGGTGGGCCCAGGGTGCTTCAGGGTGGAGAGGAGGCCCCACGGAGCGGGCAGGCTGTGGTCTGGCAGGCAGGTATCCTGACATGAGGACAGCAGGGCACGAAGGAAAAGCCGGAGTTATGTGTGGGGGTAGGACACGGTCTGCCCCCAGCAGAGGCAGGGCTGGAATCAGAGTGAGGCTGGAATCAGAGGAGGCACAGCAAGTGGGTGAGAGAGAACAGAGCCAGAGAGGGTGCTCGGCCCTGCTTCTCTGGGGAGGGCGTGCCCTTCTCCTTTCTCCCTCTCCCTTCGAAGGAGCTAGACTCTTCAATAGGCCATGGCTTGTTGTATGCCTTCCTCTGGAACTTGGGCTAGCCTGTAAAGGGCTCACAGGAGGCCCTACGGGTCTGGCCCCTGGAGTCAGGGCAGGAACTTTCTGTGCAGTGTCCGCTCTCTCCTGCTCCCAGACACGCCCACTGAACAGGTGCTCCCAGGCGTGGTTCTCTCCCCCTCTCACCAGCCCGAGGGGCTATTGCAAGTGAGGCCCTCTCTCTGGCCAGGCTTTGCTTGATAGGAGCCCCCCACAGTTTCTTTCTAGCTCTGAGAAGTTCCTGCCTCCAGCAGGATCCAGGCCTGTGGTGGCTCCTTCTCCACCTCCCGACCCTTCTCCCTGCCCCCTGGATCCCAGCGCTGGGACGTTTGCTGGGCCTTCTTTCTCACAGCTAGCCACGGGGAAACTCTTCCAGCGCCATCTCTTGAGGTCTGGATGCAACCAGGAAAAGCAAACAGCCTAGCCCTTGAAGGCTTTGTAGCATTCCCTTGCTGGTTATCGCCTCTGCGCTTCGTGGTTCCAGCTGTGTGGTGGCTGACCTGCCGTTGGCGCTCCTCTTCACCATCGTCTTTGCCACCCTGCTCTCTTCCTCCTTCCCTTGCTCCCACTGAAAGGCTCATCAGCGGGGCTGGGGAATCTGGCGAACTTCCCAGCTGTCTTACCTGTTCTTGTTTAACACACCAAGTGGTGATCTGACGGGGAGTCCTCATTTGACGCTGCTCTCCCTTGCTATGAGGATGCTGTGACTAATCCTGCCACCCTTCCCTAAGCCTGCTGCTACCTGTTGCTGCCAGGCCCCTCCCGCTGCACCTATTCTTAGTGCCCCCCACGCTCCGAAGAGTCACATGCTCAGTGGAGTCACTCTTCCTCTCAATGCGTGTCATATCATCCTCTTACCCGGTTAGAGGGCTGTCCCGCCTTGTCACCACTGTCTGAGCACGCCCGAGCATGGCGTACATTTGTGATACGCTCAGGTGCCACACGCAGTTTATTGGGGGTCGGGGAGTTGCCTCTGGTGCTTCTTGCTTGCTTATTCTCTCTAGGACCAGTGCTATCACCTGGTACTGCCTTTGGCAAGACCCCACAAGCCCAGGGTCCCCATCCATGGGTTGGGGTGCATCCATACTGGGTAAGAGAGGGAGAAAGGACATGGTTCCTGCCCTCCCAGGATTCCATCTCTGGAGGAGGCCGGATGAGTCTGTTAACGGTGAACACAGCCATGCGAGTGCCCAGTGAGCAGCAGAGACAGATGTCTAGGAACTCAGGAGATGCCAAAGAGAGGGGAGAGTGGCTAGGGGAGGTGACACCTGGTCTCAGCAGCACTGGGTGTAGACAACGACCCATGATCACCTCTTCCTAGGGCTCACAGAGTCACGGGTTCAAGCTGGTAACTGAAGGGAATCGCTTCCTGCTGTTTCCTCCCAGATGCTGACCCAGAAGCGGGTCCTCAGGGTCCCAGAGGCTATTTGCTTAAAGATGTTGATGGAGCGCCCTCTTCGAAAAGGGATTCTGGGGGGATTTATCCAGTCCATGTCTCATAAATGTGGGGTGCAAAAACTTTATATGAGCAGTTCCCTTTTGATCATCATGGCCATTGAGAGAAGTCAGGGCTACACTCTGGATTCATTGCCCTCACTCAGGGCCTGCCCTATGGCCAAGTTCATCTTTGCTAGGCCCTTCTGGGGTCTGTTTATCAGGGCTTCAAAGAGAAATTTACTGTTTCCAGAAGAGTGTCAATTAATTCCATTGTGTCCCCAGGAGACATTTGGCAATGTCTGGAGACATTTTGGGTTATCCTAACTCAGGGGGTGCTACTGGTGTCTCATGTGTGGAGGTCAGGATGATGCTAAACATCCCACAGTTCATGGGATAGCCCTCAGAACAAGGAATTAACTGACCCCAAATGTCAGTAGTGCCGGTGCAGAGAGACCCTGCTCAAGCAGGTTTATGTAGTGTCAGAATGACATCCTGGGATTCATTTATGGAATCAGATGAATCGTTATGTGATCTGAGGGAACAGTTGGGTGAGCTGGTTTGAACATGTATCCTGTCTCTCTCAGCTTTTGTGGGCCAGGAGTTAGAACAGAGAGGTAATGTAAGAAATGCTATTCACCTTCAGCTTAACAGGGTAGACAACCAAAAAGTAAGAATACTATGGCTTCCATGTTTTATTCCCCATGTGATTAGAATGGTCAGGGTGATGGCCTCCTGGGGAGGACCTGCCCCAGAACCAGCACGGAGGGGTTTATCTTCCCTTTGCAGCTGTGGGAGTGGGTCAAAGGCCAGTTCCAAAGACTGGAAGGAGGCAGAATTTTCCCCTCTTTGCCCCCAGACTTGTTCATTGTCCTTGGAATCATCTAGAAACTCTTAGAACATAGCAGTTAGGAACAGAAGGGACCCGATGAGACAGCACCTCACTGTCTCCTTCCTCTCTTTTCCAATCCACCCCTGAGGCCACTATGACTGGTGCTGTCTCCTGGGGGATCTTGGCAGGAATGATTACCTCTGCGGCTTTCCTGAGGCCTATTTTTAATCCTGGGCCCACTCTCTTCTCTTACCCAGTATGCTTCCCAGCTGCCTCCCACTGCCATACAAGCAGAGTGTGCAAACTCATTTTATCATTAGCCAGCACCAAATTTGGAAGACAAGCTGGCTACCAAAATATCACATGGCACTTCCTCCTGACCAGCTTCGATGATGGCTCTCCTCAGTGCAGAGACTTTCAGGAGTTCCCCGGGGCCCCAGTGATAACGTCCTCTAAGATGGAGTCCCCAAGGATGGAATCTCCAAAGATGAAGTCTTCCAAGGATGGCGTCCCCTAAGGATGGAGTACCCAAAGCTAGAGTCTCCAAGCATAGAGTCCTCTAAGAATAGACTGCCCAAAAATGAAGTCCAGCAAGGATGTAGTCCTTGGGAGTCCCCAAGGATGGACTCCCTCAGGATGGAGTCCTCCAAGGATGGAGCACCCAAATACAGAGTCCCCAAGCATAGAGTTCCCTAAGAATAGACTCCCCAAAGATGAATTCCTCCAAGAAAGACGTCCCCAAGGATGGAGTTTCCCAAGGCTAGAGTCCTCATGGATGCAGTCTCTAAGGATAGAGTCCCACACGAGCTGAGTCCCCCAGGTAGTGTCGCTTAAGGATTCTCCCAAGAATGGAGTCCATCAGGTGTCTAGGACTCCTCTCCTCCCCTTCTTCCCAGCCTCTCGGATGGCACACATCCTGTCTTGGAGTATAGTTGTGTTGCTCTCCATCCCCACCTGAGCTGACTTTCCTAGCTCATCCCATTGTTCCCACAGTTCTCTCACGGACACCGCCCATTCACCCTCCTTTTTGCCTGGTAAAATTCTAGAGCCAGAGTTTTGAGTCAGACACGCAGAGTTCAAATTCCAGCTCCGCTACTAATTGTTTGAGTGACTTCAGGTAAGTTACACGACCTCCTTGAGCTTTAGCTTCTCATTGGCAAAGTGAGAACAAGCCGTTCAGTGACTAGCTGAGGTTGTGCCTTAAATCATTCAGCACAATAACTGGCATGTTCTGAGCATTGAAGGGCTTGCTGCTATTGCTATCATTAGTTGTGTTTTTTTCCAATCCTTTAGGCCCTGCTTAAATGCCTCCTTATCCCTAAAGCCTTCCTTGATCCATCCCCTTAGCTAGGGTCCCTTTTACGCTATATTCTTTGAGCCCTTGGAAACTTATATTCTAGTCTGATCACATTCTACCTTTGTTGTCAATATTTGTATTCATTCCTTATCTCTACTTCTGGGTGGTAAGCAAATTGAGGGCTTAATACTAGCAACTTTTGGACAGCCCATTTTCTGGGGCTCCTCCCTTCTTGGGAGTTCTGTTTTCCCTTTCCTTTAATAATAAAAGTCATCTCTCTGATGTCAAAAGAAGAAAAAAAAAAGAAAAGGAAAAATACTGGCAACTTTGAATATTTTTAGTTTTTTTTAGTTTTTTTTTGTTTTTTGTTTTTTGTTTTTTTTTTTTGTTTTTTTTTTTTTACTTTTCTAATAGTTTTTCTGACTCATTTGGTCTCTTTTTTGAAGCCATCTGAGACTTTGGACATGAAGACTCATGTCCTAAAGTAGGAAATTTAGCTGCTTCATATGAGCATTGAACTACCTCTTGCCCTGGAAAAAAACTCCGATCCACTTTACAAGACCAGAAGAAAGTCTTTCTTGCTCCTTTTCCCTGAATTTTCTCAGGACATAACCCCTCTGTCACAGCACTTCTCAGATGACACTGTAACGGTTCCTTTCCGTTAGCTCCTGAGTTCTAAGGGGTAGCTCACCTAATTTTCTATATCAATCTTGTGAGGTGGGAGAAAATTATCCCCATTTTACTGATGAATAAATAGACTCAGGTTAAAGAACTTGCTCAAGATTATCTAGTTGGGAAAGCAGTGAGATTGAAAGTCTATCTGACTTCAAAAGCACTCCATTTCCCTGCCTAATGGGATGGGGGGGGGGGTGGAGGCTGGTTGTCACCGGTGAAAAATGCAGAGGAGGCTGTAGTTGGTCTTGTGGTTCTGTCATTCTTGGATCAGACCTTGAAACCATTTGATTGTTCTGCTCATATCTCTGAAAAAATAGGTTCCTTTTATCTCTGAGTGGATTGGATTCCTCTTTCCTTTGACCCAAGCTTCTTTGGCTCAAGCTCTGTAGAGATTGCCTGCATCGCAGATTTTTATAATTTGTGCATATAATCCTTTTCTTGGCTTTCTTGAGGGGGCTGGAGCTACACTCAAGAGTTCAGGGTGACAGCGGGATATAGTTTAGTCCAGAAGTCCTGGGTTATGGTAAGTTGCCACTTGATAGAATGGCTGATGTCTCCTCGTGATGACTTTAATGCCCTCCTCACTCATCATGCATTATTAGTCCTGTGCTCCTGGGCTCCAAGGAGCTCTGTCTGTCTCTAGGAGTGGGGCAAAGCCTTCATCGCTCATTCTTTAGCCTCAGCTCTCCAGATTCTGGCCTTCTGGGAAGGCCTGGACTGCTGGGTACTCTTCCCTGTGTTGTTCACAGACCACCAGGATGGGTCCCAATGGAAGTTCCATTCTACTTTTTGACCGCAATTGCCCCCTGTGCATGATCACCGTGGACTGGATTCTGGATCCTCACTCCTAGGTCTAGAGGGACCCTATCTCTTCCATTCTAACCCTGCTATTTTTCAGAGGGAGCCTGCCTTTCTTGACAAATTAGTGGGAGGCCTAGGCTTTGAACTCACACCTCTTCCCTCTCAATTCTCCTTTATTTTTTACATTTTATTTTCAATTCTGCTTCCTAATTTGCTGTTCTATTTGTTAAAAATGGAATCTTATTCATGAACATTGGAACCTGCTTTTTCTTATTGTATTCCCCATAAACAGTTCTAATTCGAAAAGAGGAGTAGTAGGGTTTTAACCTCCAGTGCCTTTCCCCCCCTGCCTTGTTTGACTAGTGCAGTGATGCCAGATAGCTCTTACCTATTTGGGTGCAATTGGTTTAACCGCCCTGAAGCTAATTGTTTCTTGTTCTGACTAGTTGGCCTCTTCATTTCATGACAGTGCTACCAGCTGGCAGTACTAATCCTCTTATCACTTGTCCCCGTGCTCCAATCACTGCACCTGCAATTAGACTCTTTTGCTATGTAAACTGCTTCCGCATCACTAATAATTAATATTGGTTATTCAGCACGCCTTCTAGCTGCTAAATATTGAATTCTGTTATTTTTAATTATACAAGGCCCTTATTAATTGTCTTACTGAATTAGTCCTGTGCCCACTGGTTAGAACTCTCTAACTATGGCTCTGTCCCTAAAATCCCTCTCCTTCTCACAATGGCTGTCTCCAGTGTGCAGTTTAGTATATAATGAGTACTGAACAATAATGTCCCTCTCTCCCTGATACTCTTAAATAAAGTTGCCTCAGTTTCTTTGACACCTCCTTCAAAGCACAGGATAATTTTGAAGTGGTGGTTATTGCTGCCTTTGGGAATGAGAATAAAGGTGAACTTAGAACCACATGGGGGTGGGAACTAAACACTGGGGTAGAAGAAGCTGCTTTCTAGCTTAGGTAGGAGTAAGAGAGTTTAGAAGTAGATGGGTCTCTGTGCTGCTTTTTATGGGCGTAGAGAGAGTGAATTTCTAGTATTGGCTGTGGGAAGTGAAACTCAAGGGTTGATAGGTATACATGGAAGGAGACTGGACTCCTGGGATAGTCTTTCCAATACCAAGAACTTGTAGGGGTGGTGGCAGACACTTAATTCTGGGAGGGACATCTGTCCAGAGGAGAGTAAGAGAATGTGGGTGGTGTGATTGAAGAAACTGGAAAACTTTCTGGGAAATGTGGGTTGTGAAAAAATCAGGGTAAACAGGCAGGAGTCAGCTATGGGTGGGAGAGCGGGAGGAGAGGGAGGAGGGTTTTGGATGATTAGATACAATGTGAGTGTGAACCCTCTGCCAGCCCATGGAGGGTGAGGTTCCCTTTCCCTAGTTCTGGTGGTGACTTACTCTCTCTTCCTTTCTCAAAGTTGAGAAGCAGGAAAAAGAGAAAGAGAGATAGAAAAAGTGTGTGTGAGAGAGAGAGAGAGCGAGGAGCTGCCCTTCCCCTCAATGACTCCCTAGATTTGCCTATCCTCCATCCCTAGGAAAAGCAGGCACTCATGTCCCTTCCAATGCTCCTTGGGAATGCCTTCCTTTCGCCTCCAAATGAAATTGCCTCTTATTCTTGCCAGTTCTTTGATCCTCTAGGGATTTTGCCCACTCTTCTCCCAGCCTGACAACCAGCTGGCCTATCCCCAACCAGTTATCATCAACATAACTTGGCCACTGGTCACCCAGTTGGCCAACACCATCTCGCTCTTTAGCCAGTTCGCAGTTCATCTGGTTGACCAGTTAGCCAGCAAACCCATTAGCCCATTATTTGAATCAATAGCCCATCCCTTCTCACACCCCTGTTCCCTTCCCTTCCTTCCCCTCAACTCCCTAACATTTCAGCCAATAGGATTTACTAATACCGCATAATTGGGTCTGCTTCTTAATCCCCTGCCTTCCCTCTCTCACCCTCTGTTGGAAAACCCCGTTGCCGACTCTGTGTGTGTTACTAACACGCTTATAACCCAGGGGACCAAGGGATGGGCAGGGACAGGTCGGGCGAGGTATGAGTGAAAAACCGAACTAACCTTTCTGTCTCATCTGCGGAATGTCGGCCATCTTTAAGTCTTTGCTTTCTTGGTCCAGTTCTTTTGTTGTTTTCTTCTCTACTAACCAAGGTCTCTAACTGTTCCCCTTCTCTGCAGCTGGCTCTTCAGGGAGGGAATGGGGGGAAGAGGAATCCAGAGGAAGGATGGTGGGATGGATTGGGAGAAGAAGGGATTTAATTTTTGTGTGTGTTTTATTTCTCCCTCCCGTTTATAATTTAATTTCCTTTTAACAAAATACTTCTGCTGAACCTAAAGTGGGAGGGCTTGAAAAACAACCAAATATATATGGATATATATTTTTTCCTCCTTCCTTGAGTTTCACAGTTGGTCATTTTATTTTTCTTTTCTTTTCGTTCTGTTCTTTTGTTGTTGTCTTTGTTGTTGTTGTTTTTTTTTTTTTTTTGACACTCCCCTCCCCCCTCCCCCCATATCTCCGGTGAAGCACGCAGGGATTGGACACGCTATGGTAAACAAACTGCATTATCTGGTAGATATCACTCTAATTGTCTTACCGTTTGGTTTGCCGTGGGTTTTTTTAACTGTTCGATTCTCCCTCTTTTGTTTCCTCTCCCCGTTTGGTTTTGGTTGTTTTGCTCTTCCAATTGTTTTTTGCGTCCTGGACAATCTTTAGATTTTGCTTCTCTTTTATTTCCCTCTTTCCCTTTTCTTTCTTTTTTGGCCCAAACTCAAATCCAAAAGACAAATGGAAATCAAGGAATTTGGCCTGTCGCTCCCCTAAACCCTGACCCCTGAATTCAGATTCCTGGCCAGAGAGACCTGGGGGCAGGCCCCATGTTCATCGGCTCTGGTTAGACCAGCCCCGATGCCAGGCTGCTTATTTCTATTGCTTTATTTTATTCTTTTACCCCCTTCCCTTGTTTCTTTTTTTCCCCTTTGATTTGGTTTCTTTTTTGGTCTCCTGAAAATCCATGGAAAACACCATCCCATGACATGCTACGCTCTGCTCACTCTCAGCTCCCGGATGGGGTCCCTCGAGTTGGGGAAGGGGACTGAGGATGAGGCTTCCAGTGGCAGCCAGCTGGGCAGGCTCCCTGGGGTGGGAGGATGGCTTTGGGAGATGTAGAGCTGCTGGGACCAATCCAGACATCTTGGGATCACCAGTTCAAACCAGTTTGGGGGCTGCCCCATGCTGGCTACCAGGGGAAAGGTCATATCCTCTCCTTCGCTTCTCAGCCTTGAGGGTTCCTGATTCCGTCTCCCCTACATTCTGCATGGCATGAATGGTCTTTTCTCCCCACCAGGGATAGCGTCCAGTTCCCCCGGCTGCTCTGCTGCTCTGACTAACACTGTGTTTCACACTGTCTTCCTTCCCTTCGCCCATCCCCGGTGCTCCCTGCCTCTCCGGCATGGCGCCTGGCAGGGGTTGGTTTCCTTCCCTGTTGAGGGGAGTGAGAGGAGGTGGTGGTGGGGTGGGCCAGTGCTGGTTGTCCTTGTCTGTCGGCAAGCCTCTGTTTAGGTTGGGCTCAGTCCCGGTGAGTGCTGGTGTGGGTGTCTGTGGAAATGCAGCTGGTGTGTGTTGGTGTGTGGGTGTGACTGTGTGTAAATGTTGGTGTGACATTTAGGGGGTGTTAGCGGGAAACTGTACTGTGTTTGTGAGACTGCTGGTGACTCTACATGGGTAAATGCTGGTGGGAACCAGGGCTGCATGACTAGGGTTTAAGCCTGGCGAGGACTCTGTATGGAGGTGGACTGTGGGGCTGGCCCCTCAGCTTGGGTGCCATGAGAGACAGGAACAGGGAAGGAGCTGGGGCTGGCCCTTTGCTCCTTGCCTCACCTTGCCTCACCTCCAAGCGTGTGCCACCAGGCCCTGCTGTGCGCGATCCCCTGGGATTCCCTCATGCCTGCCCAGTCCTGCTCTGCGGCAGCAGCAGCCCGTTAGTCATCGCCTATTAATAATGCAGAGTGATTGAGCACCAGGCTGGGGACCCTGCAGCTGGACGTGTCGGCTCTCGTGGGGCAGCTGCTTGGCCTGCCCAGCCCCTCAGGTCTGTGCGGCAGGCTGGAGAGAAGAGCAGCAAAGTAGCTGGGACTCCCAACCTGAATGGGCCTCCTCTTCCCCAGGAGGCTAGACCTCTGAGACCAGGCCTGACCTTTCCTGATGCTTTCGCAGGTCCATTTTCCTGCTCCCACATAGACTGGTTCGAAAGCCATCTTAGATCTCCCCAGTTTAAGGCCTTCAGTGGCCACTCCCAGTCATCCATGTGTTAAAAGGGAGCCACATGGTGCCCTAGCACCACCCCTCCATAGGCTCTCCAGCTACAGCTTCTAAAAGTTGGCTGCTACCTGCCCTACTCAGGCTGGATGCTGAGTACTTGTCAGGAGCTGGTCGTTTGGCACTTGCTTTACAGAGCGTCACAGGATAGTCAACCTGTGGCTTTGGAGCTAGAAGGGAGGCAAGACCAATGCATGTGGTATACCCCAAGCCCCAGGAGAATACCATCCTGGAATCTGGACCCAGGAGACCTTCCTTCTAGTCTCACTTTGGTTAAAAATAGATCCCTTGGGCTGGAGCACTAAAGCCGTCTCCTCAGCTACCACGTGGCCTGCTGATATACTTGCACTGACTATTGCACGGGGTCAGAGTGAAATATGTAGAGTACTGCTGGGCTATTGGAAAAGTCATGATGCATTTTTCTATGCAAAAATGCATCATGACTTTTCCAATGACCCAATAGAAGTGATAGCATTTGTACTCTGTAAAGAAATCATAATTTTATTAAGCTTTATGAAATGTTAACTGATTCCCTCTGTTTCCAGGGTAGGGATGTTTTGTAAAGAAGGGATTTGCTTCCTATAGCAAACCCTGGAGAATACTGCCTCTCTGGCCCCACTGGAGATTCTATTACTATCCCTTCTTAGGAAATCGGTCTCAAAATAACTGCATGAAACTCCAGAATGCTTCAGAAATTGGGTTGGGGAGGAAGAGGAAAGATGAACGACTTGATTAAGTTGGTTAAGGAGCAAACGACTCTGTCTGGTTTCAGGGTCGTTTTCTGGGAGAAGAAAGCGTTTGCCATTTCTGAGTCTTAAAAGTCCCTCCTTTTGTGCATGGGCAAGACTGGTTGATGAACAGATCTGGTTACCTCTTGGTGGCCTCATAAACCCTCATAAACCTAGCCTAGGGATTAGCTTTCTCAGGTCAAGACTGGAGTCGGAGAATGGGGAACCAGCAGAGTTGGGGTTTAAGTGTTCTATTCCCAAGAAATTGCTCAGTCAGTTCCATGTAGGTTTTTAAAAAAAAATTTTTTTTATATATTTTCAAAGTTCTGCTTATTTATTTCTTCCATGAAAGAGGGGGAGAGACAGAGACAGGTACTCCTAACACGGTCCTCATGCCACCATCCATCCCCAGTCTCAGCCAGCCTGGATCATGCACACACATGCATGCTTGGCTTACACAGGGAAGGCTCAGGACATGAACCCAGGACCTGCCATGGGTTCAGTTGTCACCACTGCACCAACTCCTGGCCCTTCTGTGCTGTTTTGAATTTATTTTTACTAACTTATTCATATGGACTCTTGTTATTGGAACACTTCTTGGGTGAAAGGGTGGATATAAACCAAAGAGATCAACCAGTTGAGTGGTTTGGATTAGGTGTGGTCAGGCTGGTAGAAGTTTGCCCTTAAGGAACTAGGTATAATGGCTATGTCACTGGACTCCCATGTAGTTGACTGTGGTTTGAGTCCTGGACTTGGTGACTTAAACTCACACCAGGCACGTGTACGTGCGTGCCCAAGATCCCGAGAGGAGAAGGGATTGTGGCGTGGCCATGCCCCCTGGGGGTGATTTCTTGCTTTCTATCTCTCTGTCTCTCTCCGTCTTTCTGGCGAGCACACCTGCCCTATAGCAAAAACCTCTAAAAAAAAAGTTTGCCCTTAAAAATAATAATAATGGGGGCCAGCAGATGGCATAGAAGTTATGCCACTGGACTTACACATGGCTGACCCTGGTTCAAGTCCCAGACCCAGCGGTTTGAAAATCATGCCAGGTACGTGTGTGCATGTCCAAGATCCTGGGAGGAGAATGGAGGTGAAGGGATTGTGGTGTGGCCATCCCCCCTGGGGGGTGATTTCTTGCTTTCCCTCTCACTGTCTCTGTCTCACTCTCTGGTGAATGCACATGCCCTAAAGCCAAAGCCTCTAAAAATAGTTGTTTAAATATACAATGGAGTCTTCAAATAGCTTTCATTTAAACTTGATGAATGATTGGATTATAGGCATCAGCAGGCAGAAATTGTTCCCACTTAACAGATGGGGAACTGAGGCCCAGAGAGCACCCCGCGTGGGGTCACAGCCAGATAGGGAGGAGTTTCAGTTCCATTGTTTCATTTGATGCTCAGAGTAAGCCTAAAAGAATTGAGAGTGACAGGAGTTGTTAAACCCTTTTTATAGAGAGTATATAAACAAGCTTTATATAAAAGATTGTTCTGGAAAATAGTAAAGGCTAAAAGAGAACCCAGGATTTCTGACCTGAAATCTTTTCTCTCCATTCCCAAACTTTACAAACCCAAGTCTCAAGATTCACATTAAGGCTGTACCTGCCGAAGTTACTAAGTTCATATTCGTGTGTGTCTTTCCAACCCACATCTCTTATTAGATTCTATGCCTGACGCCAAACAGGTGGCTGAATCAAAGGCTGAGCAGGACTTCCGTACCTCACTCAGCCTGAAGACCCTTTCTTCTCCCTCGTCATCAGCCCCATCACCCACGTCACTCCTGCCAACAGGTGCCAGGGCTTTTCCCTAGACTGGCTGTTCTTAGGCACGTTAGGCTCATGGACCGCTTTGCTGATTTGATGACAGATGTGGACTGTCATAGCAGGAAAAAAAAAAAAAGAACACTCATAAATGCAGTTTCTTATTTAATGCCAAGGGGATCTGGAATTCTTAAAGACTATCCAGCCCGCCCACAGATTAAAACGCCTTCCCTCAGGCCAGCAGGTGATGTGGTGGTTAAAGTGCTGGATTCCACGTAGCCAACTTCGGAATTCAGGTCCTGGACCTGGTGGCTTGAGATACATTCTGGGCGCATGTGCCCAAAATGGAGAGGAGAGTGAAGGAGAAGGGATTGCGGCTTGGCCTCCCCCTGGGGAGTGATTTCTCACTTTCCTTCTTTCTCTCTGGCATGCACATGCACCCTGTGTCAAAAATCTAAACAAACATGGGACCAGCAAGTGGTGTAGTGGTTAAGGCACTGGACTCCTACATGGCCAGCTGCAGTTCCAGTCCTGGACCTGGTGGCTTGATGATCACACCAAGCATGCCCAAAATCCCAGGAGGAGACTAGAGGAGAAGGGATTGTGGCATGGCCATCCCCACCAGGGGGTGATTTCTCACTGTCTCTTTCTCAGGCGAGCCTACCTCCATGCCCTCTGACAAAAACCTTAAAACTATGGACCAGCAGATGGTTACGTTGCTGGACTCCCATGTAGTTGAACATGACTCCCACGTAGTTGACCGTGGTTCAAGTCCTGGACCTGGCAGCTTAAAACATGCTGGGAGTGTGTGCATGCATGCCCCAAATCCCAAGAGAATGGAAGAGAAAGGATTGCAGTGTGGCCATTCCCCCTGGGGGGTGACTTCTTGCTTTCTGTCTCTCTGTCTCTTTGTCTCTCTGGAGAGTGTATTCACTCTATAGCAAAACAAAACAAAACAAAACTCTCTTTAAAAAGATAAACAACTTAAAATTAAACTAAGCAAAAAACCCACTCATGGTCTTATTTTCCCTGAAGAAGGTCAGTAATTCTATGGTCGTCTCAGGTAATTGGGGAGGGATCCAGACCATGCCACGTCCCTCTTCCTCAGCTTTTCTTCCTGGGGCACCATGGACTTTTGGAGTGTCCGCCCATGTGGGAATATTTTTGGTACATACCTGGTTTCACATTCTGCCCAGCCTGCCCAAAGGGAGATGAGTGAGGAAGAGCAGAAGAGAGATGGGGCCACGAGGGAGGGTGTGAGCTCTCCCCTCAGGTGGCAGGCTGTCCCTGGTGACCTCTTCCAGCCACCCTCCCTGTTCCCTTCTCTGGCTAGACATGACTGTCCTAGGACAGGAGCGCTGGCCCTTTGCCCTGGCCTACTCAGTAGCTACTCAGCCTGGCTTGTCTGTTGACTGGGATGGCTCGGGTTGGGTGTGGACCCTCTTTGTCTTGGGGCTCTAGCTGTGGCCCTGATGATGCCGTTCAGAAAGGAGGCAGCCAAGACCTCCTTCGCTCTGCCTTCGGCGGGATGTGGTGTGTGCGCAGTCGTGACTGGGGGTTGGCGACTGGTGGTGAATGGGCAGTGGAATGAGCATGAATTGCCTGCTGGTGAGGAAAGCAGAGTCCAGCGCCCCTTCCCTTTTTCTCTCAACCCCTAAGAGTCTCTGTCCTAGTGGTCTCTCCTCTCTCCTCCTCCGTGGAAGGACGCTGCCCCTTCCTGAACCCCCACAGCTCTTTCGCCTCCATCTGCTCCTCCGATCTCCCTTGCCCCGCATGCCTTCTCAATTGCGGCTGCCTTTCTGTGGCCTGTCCTGCTGGGCCTGACCCCCATCCTGCTCCTCTAACCCGCACGTGTCCTTGCTGCGGTGGCTGTTCTGTGTCGCACGCCTACCCCCTTCCCTCCTCCCCCGCCGGCCCCACCCTTTCCAGAAGCTGCGCGGGGGGGATTGGGGGGCAGGGGTAACACAAACCCCCTGGGGTGGAGGGGGACCGGGGGAATTATTCCCCTGTTTCCTGCTTTTACTAACGAACCTGCCATTTTTGTGTCTGAACTTTGATTTGTCTGGGGGAACAGTCGGGTTTTACTAATCTGAGTCATCTCCCACCCCACCTTCCCCAGAGACCGTCCTCCATTCCCTCAGCCCTCTGCTTCCTTTTCACCCTGTCCACCCCTACTGGCTCCCCTTTCTTCTTCTACTTCCCTGTCCATGGCTGATTCCCTTCCTCAGTGCACCTCCTTCTGTTCCCCTGCCTCCTGCCACTCCCCGCACCCCATCCCGGTCCACATCAGGGTGATTAGAGCAGTGTTTTTCCTGAGAGGGGGCACCCCGTGGGAGCAATTTGCATGAGTCCATGGGGATGCGAGGTGAGACCATGACTAGCTTGGAGAAGAGTTGAGGAGGGTGTCCCCCCCACTCCTTCCCGTGTCAGACCCTCCTAACTCTGAGTACGGAAAGGGGCAGAGACCTTGGAGTGGGCTGAAGAGAGCCCATGGGGTGAGGGAGACAGTGGTTGGCACCCTGGTTTCTTTGGCCACGAGGGAGGATCCAGCTGAGGGGCTCAGTTGGGCTGGAGATCAGAAGAGGAGACTCTTCCTGGGGAGCTTTGGGGCCAAGAGAGCCTTTTCCTTGCAGGGAGCTCTCCCCTCAGGTGGTAGGCTACCCCTTGGGGCCACCTCCAGCCATTCTCCCTGTTGACAGGGGCTGGGAAGTGGTTCCTGCTGCTTCTGTGCCCTTCTCCCCTCTCTGGGCTATACAGATCAGCACACTCTCAGGGAACTTGGGGCTCTGTCACCAAAGTCACAGGCTCTGAGACATCAGACGTATAGATGGGGACTTAGGCACTGTGGCCCTGGGTCACAGGTTGACTCGATGTTGACCTTTAATGACCATGTGTTATGTCTGCTGGTCTGTGCTAGGATCACTGGGGTGACAGGGCCATGTCAGGCTGGGTGCTGACCTACAGGTCACCTGACCGTCCAGTTGCAGTGACCAGACTTAGGCTCAGGGACAGATTAACAGCCCAGTTCTTGGTCTCAGTACAGCATCAGGAGGAGCAGAGGTGAAGGGCAGGTTAGAGCGGGATCTGCCCCAGGAGGCCCATCACCTTGTCACCCCTTCCTGTCTTATCCCCCTCCTTTTTCTCCAGTCTCCTCTTCCCTTTCTCTGCTCTCTCTCTGCCCAGTCTAATCTCATGTGCATGTTTTTGTGACTAATACTTGGACCCTTCCCTTTTCTACCCAGTCCCCTACCCACAACTTCCCAGACTCAGGGTGGGGTGGAGGGAAGAAGAAATAAACAATGATAAGTCCACCCCCTCATAACAAGACTCAAAAGTTCTCAAACTGCCCCCCTTCCACAAAGGTACCCTTTGACCTCTACCCTGGTATCAGTTTCCCCCAGCACAAGGTTTGATGGTTCCCAGGAGGTGACCCCTGCAGCCCTCACTCCGCTCAGCCCCATCCCGCTCACTACCAGGCTCCAGCCAAGTTCGGGAGGGACCCAAGGGAAGGTGAGGGTCTTCATTTTCCCTGGTTCTGCCCATGTCCCTTAAAATGTTCTATCCTCCTCCCTTGTCTTCCCCAGGACAGTGGAGTCCTGGAGACCAGTTGCTGGAAGATGGGTGGTGGCATGTGCGTAGGGGCTGGTGCGGGTGGGAACCTCACAGGATGTGATTGGCATGCCCTAGTCTCCAGACTTTGCCCAGAAAAGGGGGTTACTGAAGCACCTTTAGGGACCTACAAGTGGAGTGAGCCGTGGCCTGGGAAGCTCTGTATTGGGCTAACCGTGGCCTGCCTCTTGTCACCCCTGCAAGGTCCGCCCTCTTTCCAAACTGGCCCTCCTGAACCACGGCCTTCCTCGAGTAAGGGCTCCCGGTCCCACAGCCCTTGAATCTTTCCACAGCCTTGCTGAGTACCTTTACCCTTCGTGGGCTGCTCCTACGGTGAGGCTTTTCAGAAGCCAGGTGGGCATTTACCTGGCGGTCTAGGGAGTCCGAGATTTTCTTGTACTTGTTGCTCCACCTAAGTCACTTCTGCCTCCCCCGGCCACTGCCGAGCCCCTCTGCCTCTCCAGAACACCAGCGTGCCCCAGCCCTATCCACCTTGCTTTCTCATGGAATTTGCAGCCGTGGGCCGCCATTCCTCTCCACTCCCTCGTCTGGCCCTGTCTCCGTGCAGTAACGATGATGGTGTCGGCAGAGACAATTAGAAATAAAGAAAAGAAGAGCGGGTCGATGAATAGAAAAGGATTGCCCTCTTCTTTGGAGACAAGAGAGTGACCCAGATACAGGGGATATGAGGAGTAAACAGAGACTCCAGAAGGGGACCAGGAGGAGTGAGGACCCTCAAAACTTGGGTGGCATTAGCCTGTAAGGAAGGGCATTATGCAACCCCAGGAAGTTCCAAGACTCCCCAGGAACTTCTGAGTTCCCGGTCCTCATGCGGCTCTCTTCACCTCCTACCTGGGCTAAGACCGAAAGACCTCCTCGGCTCCCTGAGGGGAGGGCTGCAGGTGAGTCTCTGTCTAAGGCTGAGGTCCAGGGAGCGCCCATGTTCTCCGCCTTATTTGGAAAGAAACACTGAAATCACGGCTGTGTTCAGAGTACTTGCAGAGGAGAACATGAGGGTGCCACTTGCATGCCCCGCCCCCGCACCCGTAGTGGAGCCCTGTCCTGCGCTACCCATTTCCACTGAGTCCCTCCTGCTACTCTTCATGGTGAGCTCTCCGAGTACCTCTCAGGTGCCCACCTGCTGAACTGGGGGCTGTGGGGCAGGCCTTAGTCCGCCTGGAAACCATCAAATCTTGTGCTGCCTCCATCTCCTCCTTCCCTCTCTTCCTCCACTGTTCCTCCTCCGAGACAAGCAGACATAAAAATGGGGGGTCCCCCTCCCTCACCGCCCCCTGGTCCCTCCCTTGCCCAGCCCTTGGCTCTTCCCAGGGAGTTGATGCCGGTTGTCTCCTGTCTCTCCCCCTCCTTCCCTGGGCTGGGCAGGTGACCATCTCGGTGGACGGGATCCTGACCACCACAGGCTACACGCAGGAGGATTACACCATGCTGGGCTCTGACGATTTCTTCTACATTGGGGGTAGCCCCAACACGGCTGACCTGCCAGGCTCGCCAGTCAGCAACAACTTCATGGGCTGCCTCAAGGACGTGAGTAGGGCTAAAACGGCGCCGCTGTCAGCCCAGGAACCCCCTGGCCCTGGGGTTCAGTGTGGTTGGTCTGACCTGGCTAGTCAGGTCCTCTGTTTCTTACAAATCTGTGATAGGAGACACCCCCTTCTCAAACATTAGGCCCATTGAATCAGTCAAGAAGCTTTCCCCCTCCTACTTCCTAGAACCTTGGGAGCCCCCCACCTTCTCAGAGGACCCTTCAAGCAGCTGCGGTACAGAGGAAAGGATGTTGGATGTGAAAACTATGACCTGTGCCTGAGCCCCAGCTCTCCCACTCGCTGCTGCTGGCTCTGTGACTTTGACCAAGTCACTGCACCTGTCCGCTTACTTTCCTCATCTGCAGATGGATGAGCGTGGGTAGAGCACTGCTTATTGCAAAGGCACCTCATTCTACTGTTGTGAGGAGCCGATGACAATGTAAATGAAAATACCGTATCAGAACATGGCCGTCAGCTGTGCGCAGCGATCGCCGGCCGCACCATTATTGCACTGCAGTTTCGTAGGCACTGAGAGCCCGCGGGGTGGGCAGCCATGCTGGTGCTGGGCCATGAGCTGGACGGAGGAGCTAAACAGGGCAGAGGAAGAGCTCATTGACAGCCTCAGGGCAGGAAGCGCTAGAATGGAGGCCGAAGCCAAGTGATCTGGTGGCACCGAGCGGGGGCCAGCAGGACAGATGGCAGGATGGCAGGGTCCTGTGGTGGTGCTGGCTGCTGGCTGGAGGGAGTGGACAGGCCTTAAGGTACCCTTGCTTCTTTCTCCCTGACCCCACCCTCCTTGCAGGTGGTCTATAAGAATAATGACTTCAAGCTGGAACTATCCCGCCTGGCAAAGGAAGGGGATCCCAAGATGAAGCTGCAGGGGGATTTGTCATTTCGCTGTGAAGATGTGGCTGCCCTGGACCCTGTGACCTTTGAGAGCCCGGAGGCCTTTGTGGCACTACCTCGTTGGAGCGCCAAGCGCACTGGCTCCATCTCATTGGACTTCCGCACCACAGAGCCCAACGGGCTGCTGCTCTTCAGCCAGGGCCGCCGGGCCGGGGGCGGGGCCAGCAGCCATGGCTCCTCCCAGCGGGCCGACTACTTTGCCATGGAGCTATTGGATGGCTACCTCTATCTTCTGCTGGACATGGGCTCTGGGGGTATCAAGCTGAGGGCCTCAAGCCGCAAGGTCAATGACGGCGAGTGGTGCCACGTGGACTTTCAGAGGGACGGGCGCAAAGGTCAGGAGGCCTCGGTACCCCTTCCCCTCCCCCTGGCCACTCTTGTCCAGCTGTCCTGACGTCCTCTCCAGCTCTCTTCAGCTGGTGTTCTGTTCTACATCATTTCTTGTACCCCCTTCCTGCCACTTCTCCACCCTTCCATAGTCCTCCTATCATCCCTCCAGTCTTGGTGCATTGGCAGGAAGAGCACAGTGTTTGGTGCTACTCAGACCTGGATTCACACCAAAGCACTGCCACTTGCTGCCTTGGGGATTCAGTTTCCTTATCTATGAAAGGAATGATAACCCAAGGATCATCAAGAGGACACAATGAGAACACATCCGTAAAAACAGTAACACAGTAGCTAATGCAGAATAGACATCCCATTCTTTTTTCTTTCTTTTTTTTGGGGGAGAGGTTTTTGTATAGAGTGTGTGTGCTTGCCAGAAAGAGACAGAGAGACAGAAAGTGAGAAATCACCCCCCAGGGGGGATGGCCACGCAGCAATCCCTTCTCCTCCGTTCTCCTCTCAGGATCTTGGGCACGCACGCACATGCGCCCGGCATGAATTTAAGCCACTGGGTCCAGGACTCAAACTGTGGTCGATTACATGGGAGTCCAGCAACATAGCCATTACACCAACTGTTGGTCCCAGACATCCCATTCCTCTTTAAGAAAATGTCTTCCCAGTTATGTCTTCCTCTTATCCAGAACCATTACACTTAAAAACAAAACAAAACAAAAACCTCACTTTAAGTGTTTACTGAGCAGCTACTCTGGGCCAGGTGCTGTCCAAGGTGCTAGTGCTGGAGATACGGGCAGCAGTGAACTAAACAGACCGTCTTTGCTGCCAAGGAGCCCGTGTTCTGTTAGGGGAGACGGACTGTAAACAGCTGACTGTCCCACCAGGCACAGAGGGCTCTAGAACGACATAGTGGCAGGGTTGAGGATGCTGGGGTTGGACAGGGGCTAGTTCTTGAAACTTCTGTCTTTTCGGCCATTCTGTTCTCCACCCTTCCTTTGCAGTTCTCTTGCTTTCTGTCTGCTCATTTTCTCCTCGCTACTTTTCTCCATCTTGTTGAACAGGAGAGAATTAGCCAACAAAGAGGAAATTGATATAAATGAGAACTGACACGTTATCCAATTTAAGCGCTTAACCACGTCAGCTAAATTTTCGTGTCTCCCCGGCTGTCACCACACTAGGCTTGCAGTTCTGGGTGGAGTGACCTTTCCTCTGCACACAAGAAAGAGGGAGCTGCCTTGGCTCTCAGAAGTGCTGGTGACTCATGGTTTGTTTCCCTCTCTCCCCTTCTCAGAGAAATGTTGCTTTTCCTCACATGGTTCCCCCCGGTCGTATCTCGGGGCAGCACAGTGGGTCAGCACAGAGCATCCTGCCTTCCAGGGTTTCCACCCAGGTGATCAGTAACTCCCCAGGCCGGAAGTCTGCCCAGGCCTTGCAGAGCACCCCAGGGCCTCTGCTCCTCTGTGCTGGAAGTGGTTCTGTTAGTCTCACAGGAATCTCTGGGGCCCAGACGCAGGGTCTGGCTGGTCCTTAGATCCCTGTCTTGAGCAGCTCTGGACATTTCTGACAGCCTGTGTTCACGTGTGCACACACACAGACTCAGCCACCATTCCAACCAACTCACTCAGACCTTTTCCTTGTTATTTTCTCTTTTTGGAAATTGTGGTAAATTATGCATATCACAAACGTTATCGTCTGAGCCTTTTTTTAAGTGCACAGTTTAGTGGCATTTGGAACATTCATATTGTGTAACTGTCACCCCCAGCCATTTCCAGAACATTCTCCTCTTCCCAGACAGATACTCTACCCATTAAATAGTAACCCTTCACCCTCCCATCCCTCAACCCTTGGTAACCACCATTCTACTTTCTGTATTTATGAAATTTACTCTAGGTACATCATGTAAGTGGAATCATATAGTATTCTTTTTTTTTTTCTTTACGAGGGGAGGGAGAGAGGAGAAAATGAGGAGAAAAGGACAGAGACAGAGATAGGTATTTCTGACAGTCTTATAGGGTCACATTCTTCCTGCACCGGCCTCCCAATTAGGTTTACAGGCATGTGCAACCATACCTAGTGTGTTCAGGTTGGCCCAGAAACGGAACCAGGGCCTCCCATGTGGCCTCCGGCCTCCCAAGTGGTGGCACGTCCTGTGGTTGAGCCATGTTTATTCTTTTGTGTCTCTTTCACTTGGTATATAGTGCCTTCAAGGTTCATCCATGTAGTAGCATGTGTCAGAATTTCCTCCTTGTTAAGGCTGAGTAATGTTCCACTTATGTCTGTACACACGCTTTGTGCTTACCTGCTCCTCTGTTGATGGGCACTTAGTTGTTCCTGGTCCATGTTTTAGCTTGACTGTGGAGCAGGGGCCTGCACTCATTTTGATTTCCTTTCACTGACCCACCATTAGATATGCCTCTCCCTATCTCTGCCTTTCCCTCCCTCTTCTCCAACACTGAGCTGGTTTGTTGAGAGTCCACTTGGGTGTAGTGTGGAGCCCTGAGAGGCTCTGTAGCAGGTGGGCAGGGTGGGAGTCAGGGGAATATGGTTATAAACAGAGCTGTGGGTGATCAGGCAGCCTGTGTTTGGGGGCCTGTCTGGGAGTGGGCCCTTAGCCCTGGGAATACCCCTGAGTTTAGCAGCAGGACCCTGGGGTATCTGTCACCTGGTCAGGAAAGAACAAGCTATAAACCATGTGATTAAAAGGGATAGTGTGTTGGGACCAGCAGGTGGCATAATGGCTATATTGCTGGACTCCCATGTAGTCGACTGCAGTGCAAGTCCCAGACCTGGTGGCTTGAACTCATGCTAGGTGCATGTGCATGCATGCCCAAGATCCTGAGAGGAAAATGGAGGAGAAGGGATTGTGGCGTGGCTATCTTCCTTGGGGGGAGGTGATTTCTCACTTTCTGTCTCTCTGTCTCTCTGCCTTTCTGGTGAGCACACACACCCTATAGCAAAAACCTCTTAAAAAAAAGATAAAAGGAATTGTGTGGGGCCAGCAGGTGGCGTGCTGAAGGCACTGGACTCCTACATGACTCACTGTGGTTTGAGTTCTAGACCTAGTGATTTGCTTTCTCACTTTCTTTCTCTCTCTGCTGAGTGCATGTGCCCTATAGAGAATTTAAAAATAGTAGTAATAAATAAAATAAATTTTAAAAAAAGAAAGGAATGGCGTGGGCCAGCAAGTGGCATGGTGTTTGAGGAGCTGAACTCCCACATGGCTGACCGCCGTTCAAGTCCCAGACCTGCCAACTTGCTTTCTCACTTTCCCTCTCCCTTTGTCTCTCTCTGGTGAGTGCATGTGCACTATAGCAAATTAAATAAATAAATACATAAAATCAAATAAATAATTATTAAAAAGAAGAAAAAGGAATGGAGTTTCTGCTTCAGTGAGGTTTGGAGCAGAGGGTCCTGACTGTAGAAGAGGCCCTGGTTCTGCACCTTTCGTGTCCTACTCTGTGCTCACACTCTGATCACTGAGCGCTGCTAGACCCCTTCCCAAAGATCACTGCCAAATTCAGGCCCAGCGCAGTCTTGAAGCCCCTTACCTCTTTCTAACCCCACTAAGGTAGGCAGGCATTTTCTTTTAGAGTTCTTTCAAACTTGAAAAAGGAGGAAAGAAAACATATGGAATTAAAAAAAAAAACCCAAACAGAATAAAATCTCTAAAGTACAGGTTTTTGCAGCATAAGGTCTCAGTAAAGGTCTCACCTGATCTCACATCTTTTCACTTTTTCTTCTTTTTTTAACTTTTGCTGTAGGGCACATGTGCTCACCAGAGACAGAGAGAGAGAGAGGGAAGGTGAAGAATCATTCCCCTGGGGGGATGGCCATGCTGCAATCCCTTCTCCTCCAGTCTCCTCTCAGGATATTAGGCACACACACACATATGCCTGGTGTGATTTTCAAGCCACCAGGTCCAGGACTCAAACTGTGAAGTCAGCCATGTAGGATCCAGCCGCCTTAACCTCCACATCACCTGCTGGCCTTCAAACCTTTTTTCTAAGATAATAACCCTCTCCTGCCAAGGAACTTTTCCAGCTCCAAAGCTCTGTGCCCAGCCGCCATTCTCCTAGCTGCCATCCTGCCTCACAGGCCTGGGAGCTGATCTGCCCAGCCAGCTTGCCTGTCCCCACCCCCCCACCCCCCCACCCCTCCCGGTCACAGTGTGGGCTCCAGGGGCGGGAAGGTGGCTCTGAGGTCTTGCCATGGATTGTGCTTGGCTCTGCTCCTCCCCTGCTATGGCACTTTGGGCAGGTTCTCCGTGAACCTTGTCTGCTGGTTCCAAAATGGGATCTTAAAGGACCAATTTCATAGCATTATTGTGAGGCTGAAGTGATAGAATGTATTTAAAGTGCTAGGTGCTTGGCGTGTCATCATAAAAGCCAGGAAATGTTAGTGGGAAAAAATCCTTTGGCTTCAAACCTTTCTGCCTCCTTAAGATCCTGTCTCCTATTCTTGGTCTAAGGACCTGGCTGGCAGGAATGAGCTAGTGCATGGCTCAGCCCTTTGGGGGCTCAAGCTTTTGGGCTTGTTCCCCTCCCATGCATCCTCTGAGGGCTCACCCAGGTGTGGAGAGGAGTCTGGACACAGGCCCACCTCACACTGCAGCTGGGCGGGGGCTGGGTCAGGCTCCTGAGCTTGGAACCTTGTCGAGCAGTTTTTGCATCCAGGTGTGTGAGGCTGAGCTTCCAGCCGAGGCTGCAGGGAGCAGGGTGCCAGCCCAGCTGGGACTGGGATCTGCTCAGCAGTCAGGACCTCCTTTCTGGCCTGTGGCTCCTCTCCACCCTGCCATCCCCACTGAGGCCTGCTCTCCCTTCACCCCCAGGCTCCATCTCCGTGAACAGCCGCAGCACTCCGTTCTTGGCCACCGGGGAGAGTGAAATTCTGGACCTGGAGAGCGAGCTGTACCTGGGCGGTCTCCCTGAGGGGGGGCGGGTGGACCTGCCCCTGCCCCCGGAGGTGTGGACGGCGGCGCTCCGGGCCGGCTATGTGGGCTGTGTGCGGGACCTCTTCATAGACGGGAGGAGCCGAGACCTTCGGGGCCTGGCTGAGGCCCAGGGGGCTGTGGGCGTTGCCCCTTTCTGCTCCCGGGAGACGCTGAAGCAGTGCGCCTCTGCCCCCTGTCGCAACGGGGGCATCTGTCGAGAGGGCTGGAACCGCTTCGTCTGTGACTGCATCGGGACCGGCTTTCTGGGGCGGGTCTGTGAGAGAGGTGAGGCTAGTCTTCATCTCAGGCCTGCCTGCTCCCATCCCTGTGCCCCTCCTCGTCAGGGTGGTTCCCAGTTCCCATCCCGCTGCCCCTTGTTCCTCAGGTGTCCCTCATGGACAGACTTAAGCTTGTCACCTTGTAATGATTCTCTGGTTTTCTCTCTCCCTCCACTGGCCTGCGCTGTCCTCCCTGACTCCTGGGGTAGAGGCCACGGTCCTGAGCTATGACGGCTCCATGTATATGAAGATCATGCTTCCCAATGCCATGCACACGGAGGCGGAAGATGTGTCTCTACGTTTCATGTCCCAGAGGGCCTACGGACTCATGATGGCCACCACCTCCAGGGAGTCTGCTGACACCCTACGCCTCGAGCTGGATGGGGGGCAGATGAAGCTCACTGTCAACCTCGGTAACCACCCCGCCTTGTGCCTCCTGGTCCCTTCCTTGACCCTGTCTCTTACCCACATCCCCCTCTGTCTGGAGAAGCTGGTGGTGGCTCCAGCAAGAGGTACCCTCAGCAGAGCATGGAGGTAGGCAGGGGCAGCCCAGGTAGCGCCTCTGAGCTCTGTCCCCAGCGAGGGCACATGGCACAGTGCGATGCTCTGCGCTCGACAGCGCTGTGTGGGGTGGAGGCCCGAGTGTGGGTGCTCTCCCCAGTTGACTGGGCTGTGATCACTGTCCTCCTGAGGTGCTCACGTGGAGTCTGGGCAGCCTCTGTCCTGTACACGCACAGCTGCTCCTGGGTTGTTGGCTCATTCATTGGTTCATTCATTTGGGAAGCACTTGGGATGCCCCTGGGTACACGCCTGAGCTCAGAGCAGAGACAGGTGCAGAGATGAGAAAGACCTGGCTCCGCGTGCAGCCACCCACCCTTTTCTGCTCTGCTTAAAGGGCCGGCTTTGCCTCTGCCTGTGTGGGTGCACATGTGTACACTGGATCTGCCCTTGTCTAGCACCATGTGCATTCACATGTGAGCCCCCTAGGTGTCCTGTGAAGATGCCAGATCACCAGACAGGCATGACTCTCCCTGTTTTATAGATTAAGAAATTGACTTATCCAATACCACAAAGCTAGTGATGGCAGGAGGAGGAGCCTGAACTCAAACCAAGGTCAGTTGCCTTAAAGTGTAGTGCTTTGCCCATCACCTCTGTCAGAGCTGGGGGAGGAGGGGTGTCCAGCTGCTGGCCCCACCATCTCTCCTGCTGTAGTGACAGCAGGTCTCAGCTGCACTTCACCCGGGCCCCAGGGCGCCCAGGCTGCCAGGTCCTGAGGCCAGGTAGGCTCTCTCCACTGAAGCCCTCGTGGTCAAGGAGAAAAGAAAACAGAAGCTCACTCATTCAGCTCACACTTATAGGACACCTGATAAGTGCCAGGGTATTCTGAGCCGGAGGCCACACAGTGAATAAGCAAGGCCCCACCCCTGTGAAACTTTGAGTGCAGGGGAACCCCAGAAGCAAGAGACCCTAAGCTGTTCAGGCTTAGGGTGCATCTGTTCACTTCAGACTGGCCCCCTGATGCATATAAGTGTGTAGGACCTGAGGACCTTCAAGCCCCTAGGGTCACTTGGCGTGTCCTGGGCTAGAGGAGAAGTAGGGCTCTTCTCACTAGAACTGGAGTCTCACCCTAACATCGGTGTCTGGGCACTTATGGGACAGGCTGTGGACTTTCAGGAAGCCATTACCTTGTTAATTAATTAATTAACACTCCAGCGAGAGACAGATAGAAGGTGAAAAATCACCCCTCCAGGGGACATGGCCATGCCACAATACCCTCTCTTGCATTCTCCTCTTGGGATTTTGGGCATGCACACACACACGCCCAGTGTGAGTTTGAAGCCATCAGGTATGGGACTCGAACCGTGGTTGGCCACGTGGGAGTCCAACAATGTAAGTATTATGCCATCTGCTGGTCCCACTGTTAATATATTTATATGGTGTCCTTTTCTTCCCCCTTGTGGCCACCTGGCCTTTGTACTTTTAGAACAGGGGTTTGCTGAGAGGAGGGGCTGGAGGTAGGGAGGCATGCAGGCGGCCAGGGCCTCAGAGTCAGGTTGAAGGGTTCCCTGGATCTCTTCTGACCACAATCACAGCCTACTGGGTGGCCGGCGGATGGCCACTCTGCAGGAGCTGGGAAACCCACATGGACCGGTGTGCCCCCCACAGCTGGAGCTGTCACAGGAGGAAGGCACCAGCCCGGCATCCCCTGAGTGGCCGTGTTCTCAAACCACCCAGTCTGTACACCCAGCACAAGACCCTCCCCTCCTTCGCCTGGCACGAGTGGGTTCTCCGTGAGCCAAACACATGGCTCTGTGCTTGGTGGGGCCACAGCAGGCAGAATCTGGGCCTTCGATTTGCAGGGAAGGCAGGTGCTTCTTGCTTACTCGGGCTGTCGTAGGCCTTGGGAGAAAACTTAGATCTCTTTGGATTACGTAGGAGACAGTGTCCTTAGTAGGACAACTGCACCTGGTGGGCTTTGGAGATGGTTCACCCTCAGGATCTATGTCCTTCCTACGAGCGCGTGTTTCTGTTTTTACCACGCATTCCTGGAAGACCCATCGTGTTAAGAATAACCTTCTCAGGATCAGCAGATGGCGTAATGGTTATTTTGCTAGACTCCCATGTGGTCCCAAGTCCCAGACTGGGTGTCTTAAAACTCATGCCGGGGTGTGTGTGTGTGTGTGTGTGTGTGTGTGCATGCGTGCGTGCCCAAGATCCAGAGAGGACAACAGAGGAGAGGAGACCGCGACATGGCCATCCCCCCTGGGGGGTGATTTCTTGGTTTCTGTCTCTCTGTCTCTCCAGAGAGCACATGTGCCCTGTAGCAAAAATCTCTCTTTCAAAATAATAATGATGATAATAATAATAATAACCCCAAACTGAGAGCCAGTGAGACTGCCCTCCCGCCCAGCTCTCACCCCTGGCTGTGCCTCCACCCACATCGGCAGAGATGGGTGTGCCGAGACGCTGTCTCATAGCTCGTGGCAAGCTGTGACCAGTACTTGGTGTGGACACATCTATCTACAGATACCTCCTGATGTGTGTCCACAGAGGCATGTGGCCGGTGTCGGTACCACAGACACACTCTTGATCTCTGCCCCCTCACCCAGCCTTAGGCTGGCATGGAAAGGACACTGGGCTTGGGGCCAAAGACCTGGGGTCTTCCCCTGGTATCTTTCACTGCTAGGTAAGTTATTTCCCATCTCTGAACCTTTTTTTTTCTTCTCCGTAAAATGGGGGTAAGAGTCCTTCCCTGCCTGCTTTCTGTAGTGGTTTTGAGGCTCAAATAGGATAATGGGAGTAAAGATTTTACACGGACTTAACACACACATGTAGATACTCAGTCTTCTCCAAGGAAAGCCGTACCAGGATGGGACCTAAGTTTAAAGCTGGGCCTAGAGGCTTGCTTTTTTATAGAGCTCCATTCTGATCCCACCCCACCTACTCCCTAGGGCCTGCAGGACCGCTCAGACAGGCAGCAACACCATGGCCCCAGTTTTAGGCTGGATACGCTGCTGGGAAACTGAGAGAAGTCCAAGGAGGCTTGTCCCTGGTGCTGTGGCCTGGTCCTGCAGGAGGAAGCCAGAGCAGGAAGGTGGCTGTGCAGTCTGTAGGCACTCAGTGGAATGAATCAGACTCACACTGGGCCTGTAGAGGGAGCGGGGGCCACCAGTGACCAGTTGGAGGGATGGCCGGGAGGAGGCACTCAGGATCAGCCTTGTGAGATAGGGCATTGCTAAATGGAGGGCCCCAAAGGTGCTGCTGCTGCCTCCTTCCAGGGGGAGGACCCAGAGGAACCGAACTATGCCTCCTGCCCCACCTCTGCAGCCCCTGAGTGGGACATGGAGCTCCCTCCCTAGAGGATGCTAGAGCCCCCTGGATTCCTTACCCTGTTCCACTTTGGCCTGGGTCCCTGCCTTTTGCACAAGGTCTGGCCCCTGCGGCCAGCACCCAGCCTGGGTCCCCTCCTCCTCTCCCCTAGAGATACTCTACCAGATGTGCGTAGGGGGTCCCAGCTGTCGGGCTGACAAGAGGGCACGGTGCAATGAAAGACTCTGAGCCATGAGGGGCCGCAGCTCCAGCCCTGTTCATGGATCGTCTGTGCACCCCCTACCAATGGGAGGCCCCCACCTCTGCTCTGACACCTGCAGGAGCTCCTGCCTCTGAGGTGGTCATTCTTCCTTAGCGTCACTCTACCCTTCTATAGTCCCCACTTATTCTGAAATTCCCACTAGTTCTGCATGCAGACACATTTAATTCTTGTTCACATTTTAAATTAGGCTAAATACACATTACACCCCCAAAGTCATTTAATCCCTGGGGCTGTGGGAGGGTGCCCCAGAGGCTGGTCAAAACTTCTTAAGCTCCTTTCATGGGAGCTTCTGGGAAGCTGACTTGGATCGAGGGCTGCACCGGGAGTTCATGCTGCCACTCTAGTGTCACTTCTGCCAGAAGATTGGCTGGTGGGCTCCTGAGGCTCCTTTCGTAGGCGACTGGGGCCCACTACCTCTAGTTTGTGGGGCCCGGTGGGTGGGATGGGGCCAGGAAGTCTGTGTCCTCTTCTCTGAGCTCCTTCCTGTGAAGATGGTTTTCTCCCACCTGTCCATCACACACTCATGCCGCATCGTGGCCTTACGTCCAGCCAGGGCCTCAGCGGTCCTGCACGGACCATCGCTTCTGTCCATCCCCTGCACTGAGGCCCCGGTCACTAGTTAGCAGGTTACAGGTCAGCGTTTCCGGAGCTGCGCTGGGGGGTGTGTGTGCTGAAGGGGCTCTTTCTTAGCCCCTGGCTTTCCTGGGATGGGGCTGTTTCCCCCCTGGGGTGCTCACCTTCACTAAACCTGACTAGAGCAGGGGCTTCTGAGGGTGAAGACTGCAGGGCCTGGGCCTGGAGCTGTCACCTCTTCTCCAGACAGATGGGCTCCCCATTCCGGCACTCCACTGCTGAAACAATCACGCTCCTCTTTGGGGCCTTTTCCTCAACAGGGGATTGGCCTGCACTTCCAGACCCATTTTTTTCTTTTTTGGACCCTTCATTGGTGAAGACTCTGCTGGCCCCAAGAGAGCCCCCGTGACCTGACTCCAGGGCCTGGCATCCTTCCAGCCTCATCCTGACATCCCTCCGCTGCTCCCTCTAGCCTCTCCTTCTGCTTCCTCTTTTCTCTCTGCACCCCTCTACCTCCTTCCTCTCTGTGCTGCTGACTTCCCCATGTCTGCTTTTGACCTGTCTCTGCCTCCTTTGGTGCCAGGCTGTGGCTCAGGGTCCCGGCTGCTCCCCCACTCTTCTGCTGCGGTTGACAACGCGTGTGGAGCTCAGCTGTACCACCCGAGGGGCCCATGACCCCCAGAGCCACAGGGGCATCTGTTTACTCCACTGCAGGAACCTTCAGGGACCCAGGGGATGCCAGGTGCCACCTCCCCCCTTTGCTTCTGGGCCAGGGGGTGTATACATGGGCGGAGCCTGCTCTAGGAGTACCAGGAGGGAAAGCTCTTGTCATTGATGGGGGCTTGAGACTGTACCCTCTGCAAGGCCAGGGCCCACCAAGCACATCTGTTGTTTGCTCCCTGCTCAGCTCACAAGGGAGAGAGGTGCTTTGCACAAGGTCTCTTGCCTCGCAATGCAGGCCTTTGTGCAGCTCCAGCCAGGCCCTCTGCCCTGGGCTGACCTGGGGTTGAGTCTGATGGAACCAGGAAGGCAACCTAAGGACCGGGAAGTTGTACTCCCTGGGACATTAGTGCTCCATTCCCTCTGCAAGAGCTGACGACATTCACCTTGTGCTCCTATTTGGTGTGCAGCCGGGGTGATGGCCAGAAACTGGGGCCTGGGCTGCAGGCTCTGTGTAGGCACTGCTCTCTGACCATGAGGGACCCCAAGGGCCTTGAAGTCAGAATTTGGCACTGCCAACAATGGGCAAGAGCAGGAGCTTTGCTTCCGGTGCCTGCTTATTCCTGACTTGCTTTGTGTCCTCAGAGAAGCCATATTTTGGGATGTCAGTGCCCTCCATTTGCGAGGCCTTGACCCCCTCCCTAGGAAAGCCAATTCGTATTAGGCCCTCTGCAGGTGAAGGACCGCCCTGGTCCCAGTGGCAGCCTGGCAGCCCCAGGATAGGCAGAAGTAGAAGGAAGGTTCCTGTAGGGGTAGTGCTAGCCCCCGGGGCCTGGGGAGTGGATGGCCGCGGGAAGGGGGGCCCTGGGGCGGATCCCTCCATTTAGCTCAGAGCCTCGTAGGCACAAGGAGTGCCATGTCACAGCTGGGCTCAGAGCAGGGAGTCGTCCCAGAGCAGGGGCTGCAGGGACCCGGCCCTCCCCATCCATCTCCTTCCCAGAGACTACGGAGATGTGAGGTTGGTCAAGCCCGCAGCCCCTAACGACCCCCTGTACACCTGGGATTCCCAAGGTGCCCATCTCCCTCGGACACGAGAGGCCTGGCCCCCTCTAAGAAGGTGATCCAAACCCTCTTTCCAGCACCGGACTGCCCTGCCTCGGGGGAGGGTTGGTGCCCTCTTGGGGGCAAGAGGGACAGGGGTTCAACTGAGAAAGGGGAGAAGGCACTTGGGCACGCGTGGTCCCCGGAAAGTGGCCCTGGGGGGAATCCCCGCCTGCAGACACCCCTCCCTGTGAAGGATGTAAAAAAAAAAAAAAAAACCAAAAAACAAAAAACTTGTTCTGCCTTTTTGTCTCCCCTTCCCCTCTGCCCGCCCCATGGCCCCCCCAGACTGCCTGCGCGTCGGCTGCGCACCCAGTAAGTGGTTTCCCTCTTCTTCTGCAGAGACCCAAGGGGACTGGGATGCCGGACACTGGGATTTAGGGTGGGGGGAGAAGCCTTACTCAATGGCTTGCGTGGGGGTTGGGCAGTGGGCGTGGGGTGGGGAGGAGGAGGTAGGACTCAGGGCCCCACAGGCAGCGATGCCTGCAGCAGGCCGCTCCATCCTTTTGGCAGGAAGGAGCCCAACAGGGGCTAGGGATCTGCCGCTGCATCTCCAGAAGTGTCCACAAGGGGGAAGGTGAGGCCCGCAGAAAAGAAGATGAGGGCGGGACTGGAGCAAGTTCTGAGCTCTTCTCTCCACAGCTCCAAGTCAGCTGGAGGCTGGGGGCGTTTGTGCCCTGGGAGCTCTTTCAGGGATGACAGGGAGCTCTCTACAGGGGTCAGATGGAGAGTGGGTGTGAACGTCTCCGCGCATCCCAGTGTGCCTGGGCTCCATGTTCTGTCTCCGAGAGAGTGTTTCCGCATGGCGTGCCTTGAAGTCACCCGGGGAGGTGCACGACGTGGCAGGCCCAGGTGGAGACTGCGTGTGCTCAGTCTCCTTTGGTTATGTGTGTGTGGTGTGAAGTGTGTACGCTGTCCTAGCTGGAGTGAGTTCCAGGGCCCGGGGATGACCTGGCAATGCTGCAAAGTCCAGCAACATTTTTAAAGATAAGTATGTTTTATTTTAGACTCGGGAAGCTGGTGATCCTGGTCTTGAATAAATGGTCATAGTTCCTAAGAACTAGCCAGGGGCGTGCAGAAAGCTCACAGTGGGTCCCACTGCAAAGGGGGGAGCTGCTTGCCTGTGGGGGAAAGAAGCTGGGGTGCACATGTCCATTTGGGTGCATGGTAAGGCTGGGTGAAGTTTTGGGAGTTTTAGGTGTGTGCTGATAATGCTGGAATCTAGCTGCTGGCCACACACGTTGGCGATCCCTGGGAGTCTGAGGGAAGAGGAAGCTGGTTATAGGTGTGAGTGTCAGTGTGCAGGGCCTCAGGGCACGGTCCCGGAGGCACCGCCCACTTACTCCAGCCCACACCGTCTGCAGTCAAGCAGAGTGGCGGTGCCGGGCATGTCAGGGTTTATGACGGGGGGTGTGAAGTCTGTGTGTGCATGTACTCGGGGTGTGAGGTAAGGCCATGAGTGTGTGTACTTGTGAGTGGCAGAGCTCGTGTGTGTAAATGTGTGCACACGCGTGTACTGGGGGTGGTACCTACAGCCATCTGTGAGGGTGTCTAGGCACCACGCTCACTCCCCCCTTGGTGCCGCAGGTAAAGGCCCCGAGACGCTGTTTGTGGGGCACAAGCTCAATGACAATGAGTGGCACACAGTGAGGGTGGTGCGGCGTGGCAAGAGCCTGCAGCTGTCTGTGGACAACGTGACCGTGGAGGGTAGGTGGCCTGGGCCCAGGGAGGTGGGCGCATCTTAGTGACCTACGCTCGGCCTCCTTGATGACCACACCCTGAGCTGCCATTCCTAGAGCCTCCTGGCGAGTTGCCTCTGCCATCTCTCCGTGGGGTGCATCCAGTGGGGGTCTGGGCCCCTAGGACCCCTTCAGCTCCCTGCAGGCAGCATTTCCTTGGAAGCTTGCCAGCCCTTGACTAAGGTGTCCCATCACTCGCTTGCCTTTTGTGACTAGCTGAGGGCATCTCAGCTGATGTCGCCCATGGCCGGTCCTCATGTGGAGGGTGGCTCCTGGGAACCCGAGGCCCAGCCCAGAAATGACCATGCAGGCCGAGTCACAAAGCCTGACCCCCCTCACCTCGCTCTCCTGTCTGAGCAGGACAGATGGCGGGAGCGCACACGCGGCTGGAGCTGCACAACATCGAGACGGGCATCATGACGGAGCGGCGCTTCATCTCCGTGGTGCCCTCCAACTTCATCGGGCACCTGAGTGGGCTGCTGTTCAACGGCCAGCCCTACATGGACCAGTGCAAGGACGGCGACATCACCTATTGCGAGCTCAACGCCCGCTTCGGCCTGCGTGCCATTGTGGCCGATCCTGTCACTTTCAAGAGTCGCAGCAGCTACCTGGCACTCGCCACACTCCAAGCCTATGCCTCTATGCACCTCTTCTTCCAGTTCAAGACCACGGCCCCTGACGGGCTTCTCCTGTTCAACTCGGGCAACGGCAATGACTTCATTGTCATCGAGCTGGTCAAGGGGTGAGGGGCTGGCGTTGCACCACCGTCCAGGAAGTGGCTCCCTTCCCCTTGACCTTGATACAACTCCTCTAGCCACTGCAGAGAGGCCCAGTCTTCCTAAAGCACAGGGCAAACATCAAGGGTTCCCCCTTGCAGCCGAGAGGCTCCTTCCTCCACCAAGGTGGAGAAAAACCCTCTTCTACTCTGCTAGGTCCCCAGCTTGGGGTTTCCAGTCAGCTCCACTGTCCTGGCCTGGCCCTCTGTCCTCTACAGGCAGAAGTCAGCCTTGCCCTCTTTGTGAGTCAGAGGACCCCCACCAGAGCAGCTTGGTTGCTGCCTCCAGAGGACCTGCTGCCCTTCAAACCTCTCCCTTCCACAAGCTTCTCTTCTGAGCCTGTGTTTTAGGGTCCAGCTTCTTAGTGGCCCTCCCTTGCCACGTGACAGAACCTCACACCATAGCCCTCTTGCATTCGTTTGAGTCCCTCTCCTATGGAGCCTCCCTCTCAGCGCCTTTCCACGGCACCTAGAACCCTCATCGGCTGTAGCTCCTCCTTACCCCACCTTCCCAGTGTGACCCTGCCCTGACCCAGCGTCTCCTCCTTACCGTGGGGCAGGTACATCCACTACGTGTTTGACCTGGGGAATGGCCCGTCCTTGATGAAGGGGAACTCAGACAAGCCAGTCAATGACAACCAGTGGCACAATGTGGTGGTATCCAGGGACCCAGGCAACGTGCACACGCTCAAGATCGACTCCCGCACCGTCACGCAGCACTCCAATGGCGCCCGAAACCTCGATCTCAAAGGTGGGGCTGGGGCCTCTGGAGCATGCCTGGCCCTGGCCCAGACACCCCCTTACCTCACAGGATCGCACTTCACTCTTGTGATTCTCGCTCTTCCCCCTGCCCTAAGTTTCCATCTCTCCTCCTCATCCTCTACTGTGTCTAGCCTGACACTGTCCTGCCAAGGTTCTGCTCCATTCCTCAATAGTGCCTTCCCATGTGGAAAGCTGGTGCCGGATGTGTCTCACAGGGACCTGGTGGCCTCGTTCTAGGGCTAGGAATAGGTAGCCTAAGCCTTCCAAGGACTCTTGGACCCCCAGAGTTGAGAAGCTTGCCTTGGTCGAGGGCTGGTGAGGGAACAGGGAACTTAGCATCCTAGCAGATGCCAAGCTTGGCGGGAAGAGGAGGGGAGGAGCGTGTAGCTGTAACTGGGGTCCCCTAATTATATATCTTAGACACCGATAAGGCTACCTCTGGGGACTTGTCTGACCTGTGGTCGCACCAGGGTCTCACATTTCCCAGGGCCTCTTCAGCAGTCCTTGCAGCGGCCACTGTCTGCCCTAGAATGGGAGATGGACAGAGCAAGGAGGACTGGCTGAGAGGCCTGGGCATGGGCATAGGAGGGCTGCAGCTTCTCTGGCACCCACTGGGGCAACGTGAGCTACCTCTTGACACATGCCCAAAGCAGCGCTCAGCTCCATAAGGACCCTGGGTGTCAGTGTGACTCAAACTGTTAGAGCTTGGGGAGGATTCTCCGAGACCATTGAATTCACCTGCTGCTCAGATCCTGCATCTGCCAGATCTGGCGGCATGGTGCTGCAAATCCCTTTGCTTCCAGAAGAGGGCAATGTGCCCCCGAGAATAGGAAATAGCACAAAGCCAGGGGCTATCTTGGCTGATCTTGTCTCGCGTTGAGTCTGCGGCCAGGACAGCAGATTGGCTTGGCTGAAGCTCTGTTAGGAGCTGGCAAGGCTTCCAGGGAGTCTGGGCTCCATGTGGGGGATCAGCTATCCCTGAGGAGAGCTTCTTTCGAGTCCCCAGGCCAAACCCTGGGTATTGTTGGAAGGGGGCTGGGCTTAGAACTCCCTAGGAGAGTTCAAAAAGAAGTTGGGAGAGGCTTGAAGGAGTTCTGGGTGTGGGAGATTTTAGGAGGGAGGGAGTGGGGTGGTCTATGAAAGGCCCTGATTACAGGCCGGAACTGGAATCAAATGTGTGGGAGAGAGCATGGAGTAGGTTCCTCCAGCTGTCCTCCCCCCACCTCCAGGCATCTGGGCTTCTCTGGGAGGGGGGCAGACAGATGGCAAAGCGGGAAAGGGAGAAGGAAGAGGTGGAGGTGGGGCTCTGCAGGTCACTGGATCCTTTAAGGGACCTGGAGTTGGGATGGGATACCATATCCCTGGAAGGGCTGGGGAACCCGACAGTCAGATGTGGGGATCCCGGGAGGGGAATGGGGACCTGGATGCCTAGGTGTTGACCCCACTCCCTTTGCAGGGGAGTTGTACATTGGTGGTCTGAGCAAGAATATGTTCAGCAACCTGCCCAAGCTGGTGGCTTCCCGGGATGGCTTCCAGGGCTGCCTGGCCTCAGTGGATCTGAACGGGCGCCTCCCAGACCTCATCGCCGACGCCCTGCACCGCATCGGGCAGGTGGAGAGGGGCTGTGATGGTGAGTGAGGGGTGGAGGAGTTAGGTGTGACCCTGCTGGCTGCAGGAGGCCAGCTGCAGAGGCAGACCGGGGCAGGTCACTTCTGCTCAGCTAAGGGGCCTTCTCAGGCCTTGTCCCCCCAGCTCTGGTGCAGGGATACGAGTGGGTGAAGGATCACTTGACCTCCCTCTTCCCTCTCACCCTGGCCCCTTATCACAGTCCAAGGCCAAACCTAACAGTCTTCGAGCTCCCCGTCCCACCCCATGCCCCTCAGGTCTTGGCCTTTTTGGCCTGGCAGAGCTCAAAGCAAGACCTCCTGGGGAGGGAGGGGGCTTAGCTGAGTCAGGGGTGTTCCTTCCTCCTGCCCCTTCCAGGCCCCAGCACCACCTGCACCGAAGAGTCCTGTGCCAACCAGGGCGTCTGCTTGCAGCAGTGGGACGGCTTCACCTGCGACTGTACCATGACTTCCTACGGAGGCCCTGTCTGCAATGACCGTGAGTGCCTGGGAGGTTGACAGGTGGAGGTGGGGGAGGGAGCTTCGGGCCCATTCCCAGCCGAACACGGGCTGTCAGGGAGGGTCGCCAAGGGCCCAGGAGCTGTGTGGCTTGCTTCCTTCACGTCCCTTGTCATGAGAGTCTGAAGGGACTGTTGGATGTTGTCCCCCTGGGTCTTTCTTTTTAGGGCTGTGCAGGATTGCCGCTGCCTGAATCCTGGGCGGCCATCCATTGGTAGGTGGCCTCTCTTCCCGGCTCTGAGCTGGCGGGACGGTTCTCTTCTTCGCCCACAACCAAAGGCGTCAGCCTCTGGAGTGAACCCGTTGCTGTCCTGGGTGACGTTGGCAGTGGCCTCATGTATTAGGCTTACCCCTCACACATACACTCTGTTGCACAGGGAGGGAGGGGGGCTGTTACCAACCTGTTCCCCCTTTCCTTTGGTGCCCCCAGCAGTGTGCATTGGGACCCCATGATTTCCCACCCAGAGCAGGCCCACACCTAGAGGGCAGGCCCAGGAGATTACCAGGAGGCCAGGTCACTGGACAGCTGGTTTCCCTGGGCATAGCTCCTGCTCTTTCCTTTCTTCCTCGAGACTCCCAGCTGCAGCTTGCCCCCTTGAGCCACAAGGACACCCCCTAGTGTCATGGCTTGATTCCCCTCCCTGGTTGGGCATCTGCTTGCCAACATGCACATGATTTGAGGCCCTCCCCAGACAGGGTGGCTTTAGCAGAAGTTTCCTGTCTCTGTGGTCAGTGACTGGTTAGAGCCTGGTACAGGGAGGGCAGCTGGGACAGGAGCTGGGGGAGAGGCAACCTTCTGCTTTGGGGGGTGGCTGGTGGCCTTCGAATTTTCCTCTGGTGATCAGGCTGAGAGCAGGAGGCTGAGCACAGTGCAGCCTCCCCAGGCATTGCTTCCCTGGGATAGCCCTTCTCAGAGACCCGGGAGGAAAGTCAGCTGCCTGGGAAAACACACATCCATACCCACACGCGCAGACACAGGACGGTGCTTCCCCGCTTTACGACCACAGAAATGAGGCCCAGAAAGGGACAGTAGATTTCTTTTTTTTGGAGAGGTTTTTGCTACAGGGCGCGTGCGCTCGCCAGGTAGACAGAGAGAGACAGAGAGATAGAAAGCGAGAAATCACCCCCCAGGGGGGATGTCACGCCGCAATCCCTTCTCCTCCATTCTCGTCTTGGGATCTTGGGCACGCACGCACACGCGCCCGGCGTTGAGTTTAAGTCACCGGGTCTAGGACTCAAACCGCGGTCGACTACATAGGAGTCCAGTGATATAGCCATTACGCTAACTGCTGGGCCCAGGGACAGTAGATTTCTTGAGGTAACAGCAGATCTCGGATGAGAACCCGGGTGAGTGCTTTAGCCTCCACTTACTGCTGGACCTTCCTCATTGGGGTGTGAGTATTGAGTTTCTTTCTTTCTTTTTAATTTTTGAGATATTTTTGCTATAAGGCACGTGTGCTCACGAGAGATAGGGAGATAGAAAGTGAAAAATCACCCCCCCAGGGGGGATAGCCACGTTGCAATCCCTTCTCCTCCATTATCCTCTTGGGATCTTGGGCACACACGCACACGCACCTGGCATGAGTTTTAAGCCACTGGGTCCCGGACTTGAACCGTGGTTGACTTCGTGGGAGTCCAGCAATATAAACATTACACCATCTGCTGGTCCTGAGAGATTTTTCATACAGGGTACATGTGCTCACTGGATAAACAGAAAGACAGTGAGTAATCAGCCCCCGGGGGGATGGCCATGCCACAACCCCTTCTCTTCCATTCTCCTCTCAGGATTCTGGGCATGCATGCACACACACCTGGCATGAGTTTCAAGCTGCCAGGTCCAGGACTCGAACTGCAGTTGGCCATGTGGGGATCCAGCACCTTAACCACTATGCCACCTGCTGGCCCCAAGTCCTGAGTTTCCTATGGGGAAAACATACTGGTTCCAGGGACTGGGGTTCTTAGGTGGGTGCTGGTTTTTCCTTCCCTATAAAACAAGCCCAGCCCATCTTCCTCAGCACTTTCCTGGTGTTCTCAGGCATGGCCGGCCCTGCGGTACCACCATAGCCTCACCTTGTCCCCCAGGACTTTCCTCATCTGGCCTCTGTGCCTTCCAAAGTGTCCCACACGCTGGCCAATAAGGGTACTTCAGCACTGGCTGCCATGGTATAAAGATGGGGCGGAGGTTGAGCCTCTTCCCGTCCAGGTAACTCAGCTTTGCACTGAGCGGGAGATGATGGTAACCTTGCCCTTGATAGTAACGCTCTCTACTGATGGTCTAGTGTCTTGCAGCTTACAAAGCCCGGAATCTGGTCCTCAGAGAAGGCAGTGGTACGAACACCATCCCTTCTGTTTAACTGATAAGGAAACCCAACCACGGATAGAGTCACAGGGGGTCTGTGGCAGAGCCCAGCTAGAACCTAGGTGCTCTGGACTCTGTGACCTCCCACTGCTCATTTAGTTCCAGGGGTGGTGGTGGTGGTGCCCATGGCTGTTGTTTTGCCCAGGATGGAGGGAGTCAGGATAGAGACGCACTATTGCCCATCATCTGCCCTTTGCTCCCACCCAGTAGAGCCTTCTGGGGAGGGGCACAGGGATGGATGAGGTGTGGGGGGCAGGGGTTAGGGCATTGCGACACTGTCAGCAGGGGTAGGAAGAGCACCTCCTCTGGGTTCCAGACTGGTGGGAGGCAGGGAGAGTTGGGGACGGGAAAGGGGCTCACCTGGGACGTCACCGTCCCTAAGCAGTGGTCTGTGTGTCTGGTGGTGGTGGCGGCATAGCCTGAGCAAAGCTGTGGAGCTAAAGACAAGGTGGGTACAACCTGGGAGCCCGCATGGGGCTCAGCGAGCCGTTCCTCCAAGTGCCAGCCCTGGGGTACTTCTGAGATCTCTACCCCTGAGATCAGGGCGGGACTCTGGGAGTGGGGCGGGGGGGTCTCTGACAGGGCTTTTCAAGCTCTAGCCTCCTAGGGCTGCTCCTTCTCTGGAGCTTGTCTCTGCTGTTTTGGTTTGTTTTGAATGCGCTCTCTCTATGCGTGGTCTTCTTGGGTCATGAAAGAACGTGGCGGAGAGGTCAGCTGCGTTAGCCCAGTTAGTGGGGGCGTGGGAGGCCGGGGCCTGAAGAGAGGAGAGGGTAGGAATGGCCGAGTGGGAAGGAGCAGGCATCGGTCCTCTGAGGATTCGGATTGGGGTACGGAGCTGCCTAATGGGGAACACAGGGACGAGGAGCGGCCCGACCTTCAGAGCAGACTCCCCCATTCACTGCCTCAGCTCCTGCATCTGTGACATGGGGACTACCTGGGAGTAAAGGGACCACTGTGTTCCTTCAAGGCTCAGAAGTCTCTGCTTGGGGAAGACAGGAGAGAAAAGATGAGAGGGCGAGAACCCATCTCTGTGATGACAAAGAGCCAAGTGGAGAATGAAAAGGAACATGGGATGAGAGAGAAAGGAGAGAGAAAAGGAGGGGCATTTCCTGACCTTCGACTCCGAGGCTGGGGTTTGGGACCTTGGGGCCCAGAAGCTTCCAGTGGGCCTGCTGGCTGCTCAGTCTTTCAGGGACCGTCTCCTGCCTCTCCCAGGAGGTCAGTTCCTCCCCATCTCTGCCTCCCTGTCTCTGTTCATCTCTGCAGCCTCTATTGATCCCCTGCACACCTCTGTCTCCCCTTTCCCCTCTGTACCCCCCACCCAGCACCGCCCCTCCAGCTCTCTCCAGTTCCCACTCACATATTGATTGGTCTCCAGGCGGCTTCCCTTCCTCTCCTCTCGCCACAGCTCCCCCCTCCCTCCCTTTGGGACCATAAATTCTCTGCCTGCTCAGAGCCCTGTCAGTCTGTATTCCAGAGCACAAGAATGGGGTGGCGAGGGCAGGAGGACAAGGCCTCTGGGAGCCCCAGCCCAGCTGTCCAGCCTGCAGTCTCTCTCCTTCCTCGTGGGACCAGGACCACCTGCCGCCTCTTGGGGGCCTCTGAGAACCTCGTTCTGCCCTGCTGTAGGGCTGGCGGCTGGATCCCGCCCTGGTGTCTAGCGAGGGTGGAAGAGCCGCAGCAGTGATGGGGAGCTGCCTCTGGTCTAGACTGCATCCAGGAGTTGGGGGCAGCACGTGGGGCTCGTGGTGACTGGTTTTGCTCCGAAGTGGAATTTAGAGTCAATAAGCAGCGGGCTCTCTCCTGCCCCTCTTGTCCCCTTCTCTCCCAGCCCCCTCTCACTTCACCTGCCCCTTCCTTTTGCCCTTTCCTTACCCACCTGTCCTCCTCACTCTGCCATTCTTCCTTCAGCACCCTCCATTTGCCTCTGCCCCCTATCTTTCTCTCTGCTCCCCACCCCAAGCAAGCTGGTAGCAGGTGCAAAGGTGGAGGTGGCATCCAGATGAAGGCAAGAGAGTCTCTCCGACCTACCTCTGGGGCCATCACAAGTGCTTCCTAGAGACCTCCCAAAGTTTGGGGGAAACCCCACTTGGGGGCACCCTGAGGGAGAAGTGGATCCTGTACAAAAATGTCCCAGGAAGGGCTTTGTCCTCAGGGGACACACAGTGAAGGGAGTGTTGAAGCTAGGGGAGGAGCAGCAGGCATGGGAGGGAGGGGTTGGAGGAGTGGGGGGCTTGTTCTGGGAGCAGGAGAGCACCTTGGGGAGGTGACGCATGCCCCGAGCGTGTACATGGTGTATCTTATTATTCTTGAGTACCCCTTGGGGCTCTGGGTGCATCGTTTGTGTGCCCGTGGCGAATGACCCTGTTTGGAGGGTAGCTGTGGGCACTGGGGGGGTCTGTTTGTATGTTGATCATTCACCACCTGTGATCAAACACTGTGTGTGTGCATGCACGCCTCTGAGCGTGTGTTCGTCTCAGCCCAGAGTGATTTGGTGCGCCAGCGTCTACGAGCACAGTCTGCACATATGTGTCTGAGCCTGTGTGCTTACCCGCACGCTGGTGCCTACACGGGCACGTGGGTGCCTCCATACCCAAGCCGTCCACATCCCAGCATGCACGTGCGTTCCAAAGGGTGCGTGCAGAGGTGGCAGTGGCCACGTCTCTGTGCGCTAGACCAAAGAGCACTATTGGGGTTCGTCCAGGTGGGGAAGGGAGAGGGGTGGAGGAGGAAGAGAACCGCCTCTCCTGCTAGCCTCTGTCCTTTTCAATTATTCAGCAGGGCCCCTTCTCTGGGAGGTGGGGGGCGGTACGGGAGGAGAGCGCGCGTCCGGGCGCGGGGGAGGGGCTGGGCGCGCGCAGAGGAGAGGCGAGCGCAGAGCGGGCTAGCCAGGTGCCGCGCGGCGGAGCTGCCCAGCGCCGCCCGCAGATCGGGAGCCGCTCTGGTCCCTCCGCCCTGCCCCCTCTTCCTCCCGCGTCTTCCCTCCCCTCCCCTTTCCACTCCCCTCCCTCCCTCCCTCCTTCTCACTCTCCCTCCCTCCCTCTCCCGTCCAGCTCTCAGCCTCTGCAGCAACACTCCGCTGCCTCCATCTCTCCGCCGGAATCTCGCAGCCTTGCGCCTTTCCTCTGCTCAGCCCCGCTCCCCTCCTCTCCTCTCCCCTCCTTTCCTCTCCCTTCATTCCCCCCTCACCCGGATTTGCTTCCCTTCCCCCTACTCCCGCCCCCCCTCCCCTGGCCGCTCCCTCCCCCCTCCCCACCCCGGCCTCCGTCGGGCGGCAGCGGCAGCAGCAGCGCGGCGGGCCCTAGTCTCCGCGGTCTCCCGGTTCCCCGGAGCCGGCCTCGGTCTCTCTTCTCTCCTCCTGCCCGTCCCCCGCCCTCCGCCCGGCTCGGTTTTTCCGCAGGATTTCCACCCTCTCCCCTCCCTGCCTGGTCCCCGCTTTCCCCTCCCTCTCCACCCGGCACCATGCCCCCTCCCCCAGGCGCTCCCCCGGGTTTCTGACGGTCCTCTGCGCCGCTCCGACCCCGCTGGGGTGCTGGGAGACCCCTAACTCCTCGCGATGGACCCAGGCGTCCTGGACCTTGGCGTTGCCGCTCCGCGGACCCCGGAGTCCCCGGCGGGATCCAGTTGATTTCGTTGGCTACGGACCGAGACTTGGGCTCTGGTTTTCCTTCTCGTCACCCCTACCCCCCTCCCGGAGCTCGGAGCCGGAGGGGGGCTTCGCGGGGCTGCGCAGCCCCGCGTCCCCGCCCCCGGCCATGGGGCTGTAAGGCGGCCGCCCCCGGGCCGAAATGCCCCCCGGGGGAAGCGGGCCGGGGGGGTGCTCGCGCCGCCCCCCCGCCCTGGCCGGGCCCTTGCCGCCGCCGCCGCGGCCGCCACCTCTGCTACCGCTGCTGCTGCTGTTGATGTTGCTGGGGGCGGCCGAGGGGGCCCGGGTCTCCTCCAGCCTCAGCACCACCCACCACGTCCACCACTTCCACAGCAAGCACGGCACCGTGCCTATCGCCATCAACCGCATGCCCTTCCTCACCCGCGGCGGGCACGGTAAGTGGCGCTGCTGGCCGGCCGGCTGGCCCGCTGGCCCCCCAGGCCTCTTCAGTGCGCGGCCCAGCGGCCCCCCCCACCCCGGGCCGCACCCCAGCTGTGTGCCCGAGCCCAGCCTCTCTGCTATGCGCTGGGAGCCCCCTCACCTCCCATCTCCAGCTCCCATCATCTCAACCCCACCCTCGCCTCCATCACTAACCCGTCCCCCGCCCCCCCCCCCCCCCCCCCCCCATCGCCTCGCCGGCATCTCTGTCTTCACCACTTTGCTTCCTTGCCTCACCTTCATCTCCTCATCCCCTGCCTGGCTTGTTAACACCTTCCTGTTTCCATAGCCCCATCACCTCCCTGTCTGGCCTCTCCTCTCTGTGCAGCTCCTCCTTCTCTTTCTCTTCCGCATCATCTCCTCCATCTCTGCCCCTATCATTTCTCCATCTGCCTCACCTCCACCTCTGCTTCACCCTCACCTCCCCATCGCTGGTCTTCCAGCCCCCTCCCCCACCTCTGTCCCATCTGTCAGCTTTGCCTCTGACATGCCCTCTCTCTTCCTCCTAACCTCTTCATATCTGTCTCTATTTCACTTCTGTCCCCTCAGCAACCTTCTCTTTTCCCATTACTGGTCTCCCAAACAATCAACTCCACTGTCCCATCACTCTCCCATCCTTTTCCCTCATCTCCCGTTTCTCCCATCCACACTTAATCTCAGGCCTGCGTCCACCTCTCCCACCTCTCCTACCATCTCTCACCATCTCTCACCTCTGTAGCCCCAGTGCTTCTGATTTATGTCCCCAGGCTCCCCATCACCTCCTGTTTCAGTCCTTTATCATCTCCCATTTACTGTCACCACTTATCTCAGTGCCTTGTAACCTCCCCTCGCAAAACCTGCTCCATCTTCCTTCTCAACCCCGTAACCTTCCACTTCTGACTTCTATCACTTCTCATGTCTGCCCTTCATCACCTCCCATCTCAGGCCCCTGAGATTCCCCACATGCCATCTCCTCCCATCTCTGTCCTCCATACTCGTTGTTCCCCATCACTTCCTGTCACCATACCCCCATAACTTACAAGCTCTGTACTGCCCATTACCTGTCACCTCTGCCCTTCTTCACATTTTCGTTCATTCCATGTCAGCCTCATCACTTCCCACTTCAGTCCTTCCTTCACGGTCCGTCTCAGAGCTTCTGTCATCTTCCATTCCAGAGACCCCATCGCCTTCCATCTCTATATCTTGTCACTGCCTTCTGCAGAGTATCCCATTACCTCCATCCTTGTACCTCCTCCACCTTCCGTCTCTACCTCTCTCACCTCCCTTCTGGTACCGGTCGTCACCTTCCATCACTGTCCCACCGCTTTTCATCTTCGGCTGCCATCTCAGCCCTCCATGACCTTCCACTTCTATACCTCTCTCCCATCCCATCCCATGGATTCTCACCCCCCATACTGCCCTGCATCTTTACCTCCCATCTCTGTCACCTCCCATTGGGCACTCTGCACCTCCACACTTCCATTACTTTTCACCCTGGCTTCCATCACCTCTCGTCACTGTGCCTTCCTCAGTTCTCGCTCTGTACCCATGCGGCCACTCATTTCTGTACTTCCTCCCTTCTCCTGCCAGTATCTGCATCACCTCCCATTTCCAGACAGGTGGACTTTGTCCATTGCCTCTCACTTTTTACTCATTTTTGTTCCTCCATCCTCTTCCATCCCTGTATCGTTATCACTTCTCATCTATGCCCCTCTCCGCCTCCCATTTCTCGACCCCATGTTGTTCTTTATCTGCCCACCCTTGCTTCCCAATCATGCCTCCCCCCATATCGCCTCCAGTCTTCCTGCTCCTCTTCCCTTTTCTCTTTACCTTCTTTCCATGTCTTTACTTTCTATTCATCCAAGTCCCTCTGGAGTGGCTCCTTCAAACTCTGCCTCATCCCTTTCTTCTCTCATTTCTAACATAGTGTCCCTCATCTAATCCCTGTCCCAGCTGGCTTCTCTCATGGAAAACTCTCCATTTTCTTTCTCTTTCCACATCCCACCTTACACCCTGCTCCTGATCTTAACTTTCTCCCTCACCAAGAACTCTGATCCTCTCTACTGTCCTTCCCTTCCACTGTCCCCTTCTCGCTACTTTGAGGCCCATGGTAGCTCCCAAAGGCACTCAGGCTGTGGTCTTTCTGGATAATGAGGTAGGGCATAACAGGGTGAGATAGGAAAGGGAAGCCAACTCTACTGAGGGAGAGCTTTGTGAGGTAAGGAAGAGAGAAGGTGAAACAGGAGGGCAAGGGAGCTGGCCCAGGGACCCTGAGCAGATTGGAAGGCAGGCCTGGGTCCTAGAGTGTCCAAGGAAGGTTTAGTGAAGGAGCAAGACCTGGGCAAAGGGAAAGAAAATGGATGGACGAGCAAGGAGTGGGGAGGAAACCTCTGGAATGTTGGTGTTGGTATTGCCTCGGAGATAGCCACCTTCTTGCACTGTAGAAGAGAAAGAGGGCCACTGACTGCTAGTGCCACATGGAAGCAGAGGAGGAGCTGGAGGGTGTTGCAGGACAGTGCTGGGAGGTGCTGGGAGGTGGGGGAGCCTGTGGGAGGGCAGCTGAGAGGAACGAAGAAGGAACGAAAGACGATAGAAGAGTAGGGAGGAGGCCACTTATCATGGCCGAACCCACCTCTGCTCACCGTAACCATGGGATGAGGTAGGCAGAAGGACTGGCTCCTCTTGGGACCACATGCTTGACTGGAGGGATAGGCCAGCTTGGGATGCCTTTCAAGGCCAGGCTTCCTCTCTGCCCTAGCATGTTCCCAGCATCCTCCACCATGAGGGAATCTTTCTTCTTTCCACACCTGCTTCTCCACTTCCCTTCTCTCGGGGTCTCACTACATTCTACTTGCCTTCCCTCCAGCCTTCTCTTCATTCTCGCCCATTTCCCCTTCCATCCCCCAGTCCCTCCTGTTATATAACGCACCTCCCAACCTGCCAGACACCCATTTTCACTCTTGCACCTGATGTCTGTCTGGGGCATGAGAAGCCCAGTACACCTGAGTCCTAAACATGGGCTGAGAGGGTGGTATTCTTCTGGTCCCTGATCCCCAATTCTGGTTTCAGAGTCCTTGAGGATGCTCCTACCCCCTGACCTTCATTTCTGGTACCCTTTGGAGCCAGAAACAGAGGGGTTAATCCCAGCTCATTTCTGAGTCAGTAGTACCCAGGGGTTCTGGATTTATTGCTCCAGCTTACAAGGGGGCTAACATTGATTTGGATTCAGAATGTGGTCGTATTAACTTGGATTCCTGACTAGATGGCCTATGGCCATGCATGAGGTTAAGAATCCAGAGGGATATGTTCTGGGATCTCGGTTGGGATCGCTGAGCTCAGGGATCTGGAGCTGTAGAGAGCTCCCCCTCTGTGTTGTGAAGGTCCATAAACAGAGCTGTGTGGGCTGTGAGCACCCAGGTCTGAGGCTTCTCTGGATTGTGCATGGTGTTTTATCCTTTCATGATTCTGGATCTTCCAGGAGGTTCTTGTCATGGCTTCTGATGCTGCAGGAATACCTGCAGACATGGGGTCTGCAAGTGGTTTTATCCTCAGTGGCATCATTACCTGGGTGGTTTTTTGCATGGCCTGACTATGTTGTTTGGATCTGGGTTAGCTAAACATTGGTTGTTTATTTTTCTAGAATGCAGGTGTGTGGAGAACTGCATGGAAGATTCTTGATCACTGAGAGCTTTAGTGGATCTGTGAATTTCTGGGCCTAGGAGGCATTGAGAAGATGATGCTAGGAGTGGGCAGAAAGCACCAACCCTGGGCCTTTGAGTAGTGGGTACCTGGGCCTGTGGCACTTTGTATCTGCCAGAGGCTTGCTTGCCATGGGCCTTAGGGGTGTGGTGCTCCCTGGAATGCTATGCGCCAATCAGCTCACTACCCTTTCCTAGGGAGGCGGAAAACTATTAGTCTAGACCACCCTCAGTCAGCATTCTGGGCCTCTCTGTGCTCAGAACCCTATCTGGAGCCTGCTAGGGGCTTTAGAGGTGGTCACCCATCCTGGGCTCCATCTCTCCTGGAAGGAGGATCTGTTCCTTCCTTGTGGGAGTCCGTGGGCAGGGCAGAGGACCCCGCGCGGGGAGAGAGGCTGAGGTTGAGAGGCGAGCTGTGGGTGGCGGCTACGGAGCACGGTCTCAGGGAGGGACTTGGCGGAAGCCCCGCCTCCTTTGCCCAGACGTCGCCCGCTATCCAAGTCTCTGCGCCCTCGGGCGGGAGCCGTGGTGCCGGGGAGAGGGATGTCTCCCCAGGGTAATTACTGCCGCCCCAGTCCAATAAACCATTCATCCTTCACCTCTTCGGCCCAAGAAGTGTCTTCCCGCCCCGGTCCCCCCACAGTGTAATAAACGCCCTTAGGCTTTAACAGGCCCGCCCAGCGTAATAAACTGGCTGCAGTGTGAGAACAGCTGGGTAATAAATCCCGGCGGACGCCTGGGATGGAGAGTGGGGAGGCTGGGGAGGGCGGCGGGCAACCTGTGCACCGTGGGCTTCTGGGCCCGGCACGGGCACGGGGACGCGTGCGCCCGGTCCCGCGCGGGGCCAGCCCCTGCCCTTGTGCCGCCCGTCTTTGTGCGCTTACCGCCATGTTTCCCCGCGGCTTCGTCTCCTGCCGGGGGTCTGCCTCTCCACGCTAGGTCTTTGTGTGCAGCTGGGTGCGTCGTCGCCTGTGTGTGGGCGTGGGGTCTGGCTGTGCGTCACTAGGGATATGTCTGCTGTGGGGCCTGGGCCTTGGGCGGTGGGCACGCGCCTCTGAGCCCTCCCACCTCACTGCCCAATGGGGCATCAGGCCCTGTGTGGGCACCGCGGTGATGAGCTGTCTGAGATCCAGGATGGGAAGGTGACTAGGCAGGGCCTCCTTTCCTCTAGACCGGTGGGTCTGCGGGGCAGGCCCCAGGTAGATGAGGTTTCCTTCCCAGGTCTGAGGCACCCAGAAACCCAAACTATCCTTTGCCTGGGAGGCCCTGGAGCCCAGGGGTGAAGAGTCTGCAGCCTCTGGGCAGGGAGGCAAGGGACTGACTGGGGTATGTGTGGTCAGCTCCCCACTCCCTTCCCACCCTCACCCCACCCCCCAAATTCAAATGTGCAGCTTATGAGTGGAGGGGGGAGGGAGGACCCTGGGTATTATGGTTGCTATGGAAACAGCCGATTTTCCGGAGTGCTGCAGTGTTGGGAGTGGAGAGACTTTTACTGACTGAGGCCTACCCAGCTCCCACTTCCAGGCCCTGCCCTTTCCAGGCAGGTGACTTATGCTGGGGTTCACTGTGTACCCTGTCTCCAGCCACCTCTTCACCCTAAATTTGGGGTCCATCCTCAGGGTTCAGTCCCAACCACTATCCTTTCGGGGTCCCCAGGTAGAAAGGACACCTGGGTCTGCAGGGGGCAGAGCCAAACTCCCTCTGTGCTGGGAATGCTTCACCCACCACCTGCCCCGACTGTGAGCTGTCGGTTCCCAGACGTCTCCATGCCCTGCTCCTAAGGGACACTCACTCTCTGGCCCTGTCTGGGGAGGCGGGAGGTGCTGGTGGTGGATCCTCTGGGGACCAGCAAGGGCACTTAGGGCTCCTGCTTCCTCCAACCCCAGTCCCTGCCAGCTTCACTACCTCCCGGGGACCCAGGCAGCAGCCTTCCGTTGCCTCCTCAAACTCCCCCCTGGGCCTGCAGACAGATCCTCCCCTCTATGGCATTCAGGAGTCCCTCTCTCCCTTGGGGGCTTTGGAGCTGGTTGCCTGAACTATTAGGTGGTCCCTGAGTGCCTGAGTGAGAGACCCTGGGGTACCCCAGGGGACCCAGCCCAGCATCACCAGTGGGGCCACCATCTTGGCTGATGCACTTACTCCCCAGAAGTACCTCAGGCCTCCTAGGATCTCCTGCCCTCGAGGCTTCCAGCTCTCACCCCAGGTCTTCCTGACCAGCCAGAGCTCTCCCACCCCCAAGGCCAAACTTGCCTCTGAGCCTGAGGCTTTTGCCCTCAGGCCCCATCTGCCTCACTCTTTTTCTCTGGTTACATCCTCCCTTGAACGCCTCTCCCCCCAAAAAAGTGCTTTGAGAAGAGTCGTTAGTGGCTAATTATTTAATTAAGCATTTTATGAATCTCATCTGCTCCATTTATGTTCTAAAGGATACAAGACTCTTCCCTTCTCTGTAGGCCCAGAGCATCAGTTCTCTAGGCCTCCCAGGCTAGGCTCCCTTCCGGGAAACTGGGTGACCAGCCCCCACCCCAGGGAGCTCAGTCAGCCGCAGGAGGGAACATGGCGACTAATGGGGTTTATTTTGGGGCTGAGATCGTTAGGGACCTCACACCCGCCCCCGGCAGCCGGATGGTGAAGAAGAGAGGGAGAAGGGGAGAGAGGGTGGGGTGGGGGAGGGCAGGGAGAGGGAGCCTCCATCACGGGCTCCCACTCTCCTGTTCCTCTCACCTACACCCCTCTTTGTCCCTCTCTGTCCATCTGTCTCTGTGCCTCCTTCCTCCTCTGGCTGTTAATGCCCCCTCCCATGTCTGTCTCTTGCTTTCTGGGCAGGGCTCCAGAACCTCCCTGCTTCGGGACCCAGGCAGCCCCCTGGTTGGGGTGGAGACAGGAGTCCAGAGCAAACCAGGAGGACTTCCAGGGGGTTGGGAGAGGGCTGGGGGGGGGGGGGGCAGGTGTTGGAGGGGTGCCAGCAGTGGGCCGTGAGTCAGAGCTGCACACAGCCTGCTCATCTTCCCGCCATCGCCTGGGGCTCATTTTCGCCTTGGTGACTGTTCAGCTCTGGCCCCAAAGCTGCACACACCTTGAATCTGTCACCTCTGCCAGCCCTGGGGGAAGTTGAGCTGGTCAGCACCAGCCCCCTGGGTCCTCTCTGCCCACAGGGCTCTCGTCATCTTGGTCTCCTTGCAGCCTCTGGGCTCTCTCTCTCTGTCACTCTCTCTATTACCTCTCTGTTTTGCTGTAATTAAAGCTAGAATTCTTGATGAGGCAGCTACATCTGTGAGTGCGCGTGCACAGGCTCTCACCCGGGCACCCGCCTGCCAGCTGTTCCCTAGGGTGGCAGGGCTGGTGGCTGCTTTGGTTATCACAGCTGAAGTCGCATGCCCTAAACCTGGTTTCCCAGCGCTCTGGTCCCAACCCCATAGAGCCTCGTTGATTTTGTCCTCCTGATGTCATTTCTCCTCTTTTTCCTTCTGTCTGCAGCCGGGACCACATATATCTTTGGGAAGGGGGGAGCGCTCATCACCTACACGTGGCCCCCCAATGACCGGCCCAGCACAAGGATGGACCGCCTGGCCGTGGGCTTCAGCACGCACCAGCGGAGCGCTGTGCTGGTGCGGGTGGACAGCGCCTCTGGCCTCGGAGACTATCTGCAGCTGCACATTGTAAGGACCCGGAGCCCTGGCCCTCCGACTCCAAGCCTCCTTGGTTCCTCCCTGCCATGGGCTCAGCACCTCCAGTTTTCCTCATGGGGAGCCCCCAGAACCTTTGTTCCCTCCTGCCCAGGGCTTCCTGTTAAGGAGTTCTGTTTCTGAGACCCATTCCCTCTCCCAGTTATTCACTGAATCTCCCAGAGCCGCTCCATGTGCGCTGCATGGCCCCAGCTCCATACTCCCTGAGACCATCTGTATCTCCTGACCTTCCTGAACTAGCCAAGGGCCTCCTCGGGGCGTCTGGCTGTTCTCCCACACCTTCACAAGTGCTCCATTTGTGCTGCCCTTGAGCTGCTGCCTGCTCACTCGTAGAGCCCCTAGGACCGCCCGCTGGGTCTGGCACCAGTTCCTGCCCCACTCCTCAGGCCTCCACACCCCCAGGAAGCCCATCCTTGCTTTCTCACCTTACCTCTAGATCCTGCCTCCGCCCTGCCCTTGACCACTGCCCTTCTAACAGCCCTCTACCCTATTTTCTCTCCAGCTTCTCTAGCCACAATCACCTCTGGGCCTAGCCCTATGTCCACCCCAGTTTCTGGCCCACCCAGCCCTGCCTCTCTCAGCCCAGCTCCTCCCTGTGCACCTGTCCCCTTCCTGTGCGCGCTCCCGCCTGATCGCAGTGACTTCCAGTGCTCCCTCCAGGCCTGCTGCCATATCCATGCATCTGGCTCCTGCCTCACAGCTTTTTCATGCTGTCTTCAGGTGGCCTCCTCTCTTTCACAGCCCTTTTCCCCATTTCTGGCCCTGGCTGGGACCCCTGAGCTATGGGGGCAAGAGCAGGCCGGCCAGGTCCTGGGCTTTAAGGAGGGCAGAGTTGGAGGGGGAATGAGGGAGCTGGAAGAGAAGGCTTATTTGTTTGGGTCTGATCCCTTCCCATTTGCTTAGGAACGTGGCGAAGGCCTCGTAGCTTTTCAGCATCTCTGGTCTACACCCTTCTCCCTCAACAGAGGACATGAAGTGGGGGCGGGCCTGAGTGGGACAAGCCCTGGGGGCGGGCGGAGCAGGGGGTGGAAGTGGGATGGGCAGCTTCTGTGCCAGGTGAGGGAGGCCAGGCCAGGAAGGGGTGCAGAGGGGAGAGCAGCCAGGAAGACATCCTTCAGGCCTGGGGAAGGGACTGGAAATGCTGCGCCTGTGAGCGGAGTGTCTCACTGTGGGTGGTGGCCTGCATGTGAGACAGCCTGGCCATGGATGACCGCGTGGGACTGGCTGCATGATGACTGTATGTTGGGAGTATGGGTGACGAAGCGGGCTGGGTCTGTGGGCTCTGCCGTGTGGCTCTGTGTTTGCATTTCCCCATGGAGGGGGGGGTGTTTGCTGGTATTTCAGTCACCTCTCTGTGTGGCAGGGTGGGACTGTGTTTCCCTATGTCCTTCTCTGCTGAGTGAGGGCTGTTCGTCTCTCTCCATTGTCACGTGAGGCTCTGCGCAGCTTTGGAACAGATGGTCTGGATTTGAATCCCTGCTCCGCCACTGCCTTGCTGTGTCTTTGTGCAAGCCACCACGGCTGTCTCGGCCTCAGTTCCCTCATCTGTGTAGTGGCATAGTAAGAGGGCAGAGGGCTGTTTGAGGCTTGAATGGGATTGGGGACATCGCTCCCCCTACAGGAAGCACTCAGGGTTAGCTGGTATCCCAGTCACCTGTGACTGCCACCTGGATAGTGTCTGTCTGTGTGTGTTGTGTGTCTCTGTGTCTGTTGGTTTAGGGGACACGGTTCTCCTAGTGCTGAGGAGAGAGGGTGGTGGTGGTGGGGTTCAGGGTGCCCCGAGAAAGGATTTACTCCTTTTCCCTTTGAACAGTTCCTCACAGGCCTTGCTTGGTGCAGGACTGTGGAGGAAAGAAGCCTGGGTGCTGCAGAGTGTGGGGAGGAGAGGAGGCCTGGCTGAGGGCGGGAACCTGGCCAGGGTGGGAGGCCATGAGAGAGGCCATCTCCGAGGGAAGAGCTGGGCCCTAGATGGGCTGAAGTCTCTTGAGGGGAGCCCCCAGTTCCCCCCACCCCTGGTGACACATCAGCTCCCACCACAGCGTCATTAGCAGCTCTCAGAGAATGGGGAGGCGGCAGCAAAATAAGAGAAAAGCAATTTGACGTTTCTAATAAAGCGTCGCTCCACTTTGCCAAATTAATTTTGACTCCCATAATTATTTGCTGTAGGAGCGGCCGCGTTCTCCCCACCGCCGCCTAATGAGGTAATTGGGGAATTAGGAATTAATGACTTTAACAGAAGTGACAACTGACTTCACATCGGAGCAGCTCTGGGGAGCTGCCTCTCCCCCGGAGTGCACAGCTCTTAGCTTGGCTGCCTCCTAGGAAACCCAGGTGTCCTGCCCTCCAGCCCCCGGGCCTGCCCTCTGCTGCCCAGCTCCCTCACTGCATTGCTCCCTGACCGCCGTCTCTGCCTGGACTCAGCCTCGTGGGGAGGAACTCTCAGAGGCATCAAGGGGCTGATGCTATTCTGGGTGATATTATTACTAACAATAGTGCCGAGGAGGATCGGCTGCTCCCTTCACGTGTCTGGGAGCAGATGATCCGCCCGTCTCCCTGGGGATATTGTCAGTCCGTGGGCGGCGGATGGGTGGGGCTTGCCAATACTTTTATTAGGCAATTCTGGCCTCAGTTTCCCTGCTTTACTGCGTCTGAGGAGAGACACTGCATGTGTGTATGACTGTGTGTGCGTGCATGTGCGTGCATGCACGTGTGCCTCTGTGTGTGTGTGGCTTTCCCAGGTCTCAGAGGGGGAGAACTGGACCTCACACAGAGGGAAGGGATAGGGCATGGGCCACAGTTGATACCCTGCCCCCTAGCTCTCTCTGCCCAGCCCCAGCCCCTGCCCCATCTGTGAGCCACCTGCCCCCACCCACAGTGCCACCTAGGCTCTCAGTTCCATTAGACACAGGAGGTGGTGGCTGCTGGTTTCCATATCCAGGCTGGACTGTGGCAGTCTTTCAGGAAGACCCCAGGGGTGTAGTGTGCTTCTGTGCTGGGCTGGGTCACTATGAGTGTGTGCGACCCAGGGGGCCTGAGTGAGCCTGTGTGTCTGTCCTGTGTGGGAGGATGGCTGGCGGATTCAGGGGCTGTATTCGAGAGAGCCACTGGGAGGTGCCAGGGAATGGAATAGCGGTGCAGGCTTAGGGCCCAGTGGGCCTTCTGCTGGCTTGGTTAGAAGTCTTTGTTCTTCAAAGTGGGTTGGCCTCAGCAGCCTCTCAGATCAACCCCTGGTCCCCAGCTCTGAGTCAATGTCTCCTCAGACTAGTGGGCAAGGGGGAAGAGAGCATTGGCTTTGGCTTTGGAGGTAGTCCAGCCGGGGTTCAAATCTGGGGTTGTCTTATGAGCTGTGAGATTTTGAGATATTATGTAACCTCTCTGAGCCTGTTTCCTCCTCAGTAGAATGGGGTGCCATGCGCTTCCTCGGAGAGTTGCTGTGGGGATAACTAGAACATGTTCTGTGGTACCCATGAGGACCTGGCATGTTTTAGGGGCTCAGCGAAGCTCTCCCTCTCTCTCCAGCACCACTGGCAACACTCTAGGCTGGATCCTGGGTGGCCTCTGCAGCGTTCCCAGGGGCCTTGACCTCAGAGATTGCTCAGGCTCTTCTCCCCTTCCCAGGCCTCAGTCCATGGCTATCCCCTGCCTGTACCTCCCCACCCCTACCCTCTGACACCCCTTGTTCACCTTCCCTTAATATGGTGAGGGACGTAATTTGTCCCTCATCTTTCCCCCTGTCTGTCATCCCCCAAACACACACACTCTAGATCCCCTACCTCCACCCCGTGACTGCAGAGGGGCCTCCCCACACTCAAAGCCTGACCTACTTTGGCCTGAGAAGCTGCCAGGAGAGGCATGCTGATGCCCTGGTGTGGGCCCTGAGGCTTGCTCCTCCTGAGCATGCAGGGAAGAGGGGACCCTGGAGGTGGGGACTGGGATGGTCAGACCATCCTGAGGCAGAGGCTGGCTTCTGTGGGCCTCTGTTGGTTGTACCCTAGGGAAGCCTCTGCCTTCAGTGCCCCAGGCTCATTCCCAGTGTGGTCCCAAATGATCCATGTGGGCTCAGTGATGCTCGCACGGAGTAGGTGCTCTGAGAATATTTGTGAATATTCGGAACTAGCCAAAAGCAGTGTGGTTAGTGGGAGAGGATCAAGTCCAGGCCCTGCACCCCACGATGGCAGTCCCGAGCCTTGGTTTACTCGCTTGCAGCATATGGGGAAGGTGCGTTGGGCTGTTGAGACCTGGGAAAGGTGCACTGTAAAGCTGTGGAGTGCCGCGGGGCTGGGCCAGTGGAGACCACGGGTGGCGCTCTAGGATTGAACAATTGCTTCCTCCTGGTCTCTGACCTCTACTTCCCTGTCCTCAGGACCAGGGCACTGTGGGGGTGATCTTTAACGTGGGCACGGACGACATCACCATTGACGAACCCAACGCCATCGTGAGCGATGGCAAGTACCACGTGGTGCGCTTCACTCGAAGCGGCGGCAACGCCACCCTGCAGGTGGACAGCTGGCCGGTCAACGAGCGGTACCCAGCAGGTAGGAGGCACGGGCCGGCGGAGGAGGCGAGGCGGCTGGGCGCGGCGGGGCGGGGCGGGCGGCCGGCAGCTTCTGATAGGAGCGCTGCCCGCGCCGGGGCGGGGCTAAGAGGAGACTTCCGGCTGTGGGGCGGGGCGGGCTAGGATGCGGGCGTGGCTAAGAGAAAAGTCAGGATTTGCCTGGCGGGCAGTAGTGATGGGCAGGAGTGACTTCTCCCTGCAGCTGGGGGAGAGGCTTGCAAGACCCGGATGCAGTTCAGAGGTAGGGAGAAGAGGAGGGAGGGTGGAGATAGGGAGAGACTGATGGGATTGAGGAAAGGATGAGACAGAAAATGAGGGACAGGCAGAAATGGGAAGGCAGATGCAGAAACCTAAGAGGGGAGATCTGGAAGTAACATAAAACGTATCTTGACCAGGAGGCAAAGCTGTTCCCAGGGAAAATCTTAAGGTTTTTGGAAAGAGCAAGTCAAGGACCCATATTAGAAGAGCTAGATAACGAGAGAGAAGTAGCCATTGCAGTCCTAGAAGAGGAGCCCCAGTGTTCCAGGGAGTAAGAGATGGTGCAGAGGAGGGTGAGACCAGTAACGAGGGGAGCAAATATTAGAGTCTAGCGCATTCAGCCTACTAGACATCAGGGCCTGCCCTAGGCCCTGGTCACACAGGGGAGCAGGGCATGGCTCCTGCTTGCAGGGAGCTTCGGGAATGCAAACAGACACCGGTTCAGCAGGATGACAGTTGTGGCAGAGGACAAAAGATCTGAGGAGCTCAGGGGTGGGATGGAGATGAGGACATGAAAGGAGGAGGCAGAGACAGAGCCTTAGGGTGAGAGGAAACCAGAGGAGGAGCTGATGAGGAGATATGGAAATAGTTACTGAGACATATGCAAAGACGGAGGCAGCTTCAGGAGAGATGTAGGGAGATATATGGAGCTGCTGACATGCAGACCCAGCCAGGGAGGGAAGAGGTGGACCGAGCCTTGGGAGGGAGTGGAAGAGAGCCCCAGCTCAGGAGATAAAGAGGGAGGGGAAGTGGAAACTTTGCAGGAAAGAACTGCAGAAACAGAGATGCTGCAATTCAGGCAGAGCGACACTGCAAAGTCACACTCAGGGCCTGACTGAGAAGCAGAACACGCACCTGCAGCTCCATGGCTCTCCTAGGCAGAGAGACAGCCAGATGGAGGCAAAGAAGCTGCCCCATGCTTACCATGAGGAGCACGGGTGGGACAGTGGGCAAACCCTGATGGCGCCCCTGTGTTAGAATAAAGAGGCAGTGCAGGCTTATGACTCCCAATCATGCATGCTTGCACCTGAATAGTATTAGGGAGCCCCTAGAGATAAAGAGGCCCACACAGCCCCCTAATAAGCATAGAGGGTGATGTACATATGGGCTGACCTGATACTTGGATGACTGCAGATATTCATATGGTCAGACAGATACAAGTGAAAACAGCTTCTACAAAGGGATGCCAGTCTATGACAAGACCCTGGACATGTGTGGGATCACTCAGACACACCAGCCCTCCCACATTAAGTCCCACCTTCCCACTTCACCCCCTATGAACAGACACTGACATGAACGGGTGGGTGTGATTGCCCCATGGGTATCAGACTTCTCTCTCTATCTCTTAGACACACACAGAGGACAGAAGGGCAGTGTTTGTAGTAGTGATGACATCGGCCTGTGCTGGACGAGGGCTGGACTTGGGCTTCCCCATGTCAAGCCAAGACTGGGTCCAGAGTATCTGCCCTTGGAGCCCAGCAGGTCACAGGCCAGGTTGGAGGAGTTACAGTTCTCTCCTCTGCCCAGGAGCCCCTGGCTAGGGATAGGGAAAGACTGCCGAGTGCCTCTCACTTGCAAAGTGGGGTAACCTGTGCACTGTGGAAACTCTGCAAGTCAGCAGAGTCCTGGGCCCCAAGAGTGAGGCTCTTCTGACTCTTAGGCTACACAGAGACAATCTGGGCTCTGAGTCAGCAAGACCTTGGTTTTAACCCTGGATATCTTACTGACAAACCACATGATCCTGGACAAATCATCAAGCAGCTCTGGAATATGGGGACAATACCTACCTCATAGTGATACTGTGGGAATGCCATGAGATAATCTAAGGAAAGCGCTAGAATGGCATGCATGGTGGAGGTGCTCAATAAACAGGTTTTGTTAGAATCTTTATACATGCAGTCTCCCTCCAATGAAGCAGGTGTACATTCTTCTCTTTCTCTCAGGATACACATGCACACACACACACAAACATGAGTGACCTGAATTTATGGGGAAGGCAGAGTCTTGTTACCTCATAAACAACCAATGGGGCACTGTCTACGCGCACGTGGACATGTGGTGTACATGTTCTTGGGAGCTGCACAGGGGCAGGCCCAGCCCCGATCTCCCTGGGCAGGCGAGTGCAGCTCCTGGCACCACCAAGGTGCGCTGAACAGTATGTAAGCTCAGCACGTAAGGAGTGGCCGGATTCTCAGAAGGAATCATCTCCCTTTCCACTGCTGCAGATTGGGATCACCCACAGCCAGGGAAGAGCACACTGGCAAACCCCTTTCCACACAGGCGTGCACACATTCGCCCGCACACATCGCACCTCCTCCCTGCTTGTCTGCAGGGGCTAGAGATTGGGAGTAGAGAGAGCAAGCTGTCCAGAGGGCAGCTAAGGATGGAGAAAGATATTGAGGGTGGGGTTGGAGGTGGGGGCTGAAGGAGGAAGGCTGAGGGCCTGGCAGGGTGAGCAAGTGAGTGAGAGCAGGGGAGTGGGGGCTGGAGCCTGGGGGCAGACAGAAGAGGGAACATGGCTGTGAGCAGAAAGGGCTCTGAAGATCTTGAAGTGGAGCTAGGCCGAGGAGGGCTGGAGATGCCTGCAGGGGAGGAGGAAGGGGCAAAAGAGGAGGTGAATTGCTTTGGGAGAAGTGGAGAGTAGGCAAGGGGGGTACTTCAAGGTGACGGAGCAGCTCCCACACCAGGCACCTGGCAGTGATGTTACCTGCAGTGGGTGCCAGGCAGAAAGGGAGCCCTGACCAGGACGAGGAAGCTGGGGAGTGCAGTGAGGGGGCCGTACTAGTGGGCGTGAAGGTGGAAGGTGTGGGGTGGGCAGGGTGTGGTGTGCAGCTGGAAATGAGCGGGAGCTGGGAGTTGAGGTGGTTTGGAGAAATGGTTTAAATCTCACTGTTAAATGTGCGTGCCGGGTGATCCCCCTAAATGCCGCATAAACCCCGCTTAACCCGTCCCTCCCACTTCTAAACCGCCCTCTAAATGCAGTAACCAGCCGGGCATCTGATGCCATCCTCCCCGCAACTTAAACCTGCTAAATGCCCTCCCCCGCCAGGCCGCCCCCACTTTGGGATGGGGAAGGAAGCGGTGCAACAACTTGGCCACAGATAAACCTATTTAACCTCTGACCTTTGACCTTCCAGCTGCCTTTTCTTTCATATCCCTTTCCTTTTCTTCTTTTTCCCTCTTTTTCTTTGGGTTGCTCCTGCCCCAAGGGTGGGGCGGCTCTGGATGGGAGCCTAGGGAGGGTGCCTGGGGAGAAGAGGGACCCAGCATTTCTGTTCTACTTTCCCCCTCTTTCTGTTGGATGTTGCTGCTTACTCTGGGTCTCCTGAGAAATGCATAATTACTTTTCTAACTCCTTTGGACTTCGCCGCCTGAGAAACCTACTGTCTTTCTAAACTTTTCCAAGGAAACTTTGATAACGAGCGCCTGGCGATTGCTAGACAGAGAATCCCCTACCGGCTTGGTCGAGTAGTAGATGAGTGGCTGCTCGACAAAGGTAATTAACCAGAATTAATTAATTAATTAATTAACTTTAAAAACACTATCTTAAAGGTGCAGAGCTCTCTCTTCCCCGTCCGAGTTTTCACCAGCACCCACCCCCAAGAGAAGGGACACTTGTCCAGCCAGATTGCTCCCGTCCCTTTTGTAGTCAAGGGTCTGCACGGTTCAGAGTGGTGGCTTGCGGGCGGGGGCAGGCAGGTTTTCCTCAAAGAGAGCCCTGTTGTCTTTCTCCACCTGGGAATGGACGAGGGTGACCCACCAGGGCCCTGCCCATGTGGGTAAACCAGGAGCAGGCGGAGTGCAGGGAGTGGGTAGGCTTCCTCCACCCAGGGCCATCTCGGGGGCTTCCTGAAGGGCCAGTGAGGGCCATGGGGCATTTAGAGGCAGGGAGGCTTGGGGAAGCAGGAAGAGCTGGTCTAAAGGTGTAAGGAGAGGATGGAGGCTTGTCCTGGGCCATCGGAGAAGAGGGAAGGGTGAGGGTCTCAGATCCTACTGAAGAGACTCCCAGAGAGCATGCCTGTGGAGCTGCTGTCTCTGGAATAGGTGTAGAGGCCTCTCAGAAATAGCCAAGGTTGAGGAGAGACAAAGAGAGAGGGGATTCCACAGGGACTTCCGTGCCCACTGAGCTGGTGGGGAAGACATGGGCTTCTATGAGGCCTGAGTGTCGTGAGGCACTGCTGGGTGTGAGGGAGAAGGCTTCTTGTCACCAAGGGAAATTGGGGGGCCAAGGGCAAAGCCATCCCATTCCCTTGGGGGGGGGCGAGCTCTGTACCTCTAAGGCTAAACTCTAGGGGGGAACCAGAACTGTTAAACTTCCACTTAACCAGCTGCTAACAGTGCTTTTAAATGTCCACTGGGGCCTTCCCCAACTAAAACCCCCCAACGTCACTTCCAGCCCCCTGTACCCGCGGGGCCTAAACATGCTGATAACCAGATGTGATAAATTCAGAACAGGACAAAAAGTTAAAGGGACTGTAACAGACGTCGCTAATACCTGCAGCCCCGGCCACACGGGGCTGCTCTCTCCAGCGGGCGAACTTTAACCCTTTGAGGAGTTCATGGCGGGTAGGGGCGGGGACAGGAGCCACAGGGTCCTGTTTGCTGGCACTGCGTGGCTTCCTCTCCATTACCCACCTTCCTCTTCTGGAATCAGAGAGGCCAAGAGAGCAGCCTGGGCTGAGGCTGGGACAACTTGTGACCCCAGGGGCAGAGCTGGACAGGCCCTGCTGGGGGGAAGGGGTGGCGCTGTGGTCAAGATGAGGGACGAGCTTGGTCTGCGATTTCTAGAGAATGATGAATTGGCCTTCCTAAGTGGGGAGGCAGGGAGTCACATTTTGTGTGGCCTTGACCAAGTATTTCCTCGCCCTATGCCTCAGTTTCCTCCTTGGACAGCGTGATATCACAGGCATGCTGTGAGGATGAGATGAAACGAGGAGGAAAGTGTCCAAGAGCAGGGTCTGGGCATTGTTGGAGGGATATTTTACTGTCAGTGTCTGGCATATGGAAGGGGCTTATACATATTTATCGAATGAATTCGTTTTCCAGTTCTAAAACATGTCCTATGAAACAGTCCCGCAAGATGCTTCCCAGTAAAGAGATCTTGTAAAAGGAGTCTGGGAAGTGCCGACTTCTGTTTCTTCCTCTTGGCAGTGCACATGTGTGTTCGTTTAATGACGGCTCTGGGAAGGCCGGCAGGGAGATCTGTTTCATTGTTCAGTGTTTGCTTCCCAACTCGTTGGACCACTTCTCCTCCTTGTTTATCTAATTATCTTATACCTGGGAATAAACTTAGACTCAGTGGTCCTCAAGGGCCTTCCTGGGTCTGGTGTTCCAGGGCCTAGCCCAGAGCCGCTGCCACCAGCCCTCTGCCTCTGTGGGCTCCTGTGCCCTCATGCATACACTGCTGTAGGGGCTGTCCTTGCCCGGTAGAAAGTGGGAGGGTGCTGGGGACAGAGGAGAAGCTGAGCAGGGGACCAGGGAGACACCCCAATCACCCATCATGACCAGAGGCTGGACAGGTGGTTGGGTATCTCAGATGCCTGGGTGTCCCAGGGAACCCGTGTTTCTAAAGAGAGCTGTGGGTTTTACAAGTTGTACTGTCCTCAGCCCAGGCTTTGGGGGTAGGGCTTACAGACACCTAACTCTAAACCAGATCTCTAACGAGGCACTAACCAGAGGCTAACAAGGGCTAAGCCAGAACTAAACTCCCCAGCGCCCGCAGCGGAAGGTCCGGGGAGAGGAGGGCAACATAGTAATCCTTCTGCCCAAACCTTCCCCACCAAAATAAGCAACACCAAAACCAAAGTTAAATCTAAACTTAAACATAATAAATGTCTTTTCTAAAAACCAAACCAAAGCAACAAACTCAGAGGGTTAAACTGACCCCCCAATCCACTAAAAACTAACAGAACGGCCACACCCCGGTGGGCATTCTGAGGTGTAATACTGCTGAGTGTGAAGCGAGATTGGAGCTGGAGCGGTTTTTTGGCTGTCAGCGAGCGAAGCAAGGTCCCTTTAACATTTTCCTTCTCTGTGCTTGCACGTCCAGGTGGGGAGGAGGGCTCCGCTTCCCAGGGCCGGCCCCTGGGCAGTGTCTGGGCCTTAGCAGGGGAGGAAGGGAGAGGGGAGCCCGGCCAGGGGACTAGGGCCTGATGGTGGGCGGGAGGCCAGCCCAGAGTTGGCTGAGTGGGGCAGTCACTGCTCCGCTGTCCCCTCAGTCCCCTCCTCCTCTGCTCCCACACACACTGACTCCACGCGGCCTGGCAGTCGCCTTCTCTGTCTCTACCTCTTTGTCTCCTCTATCTGCTGCTTGGAGGGCTCCATGGCTCGGGCTGGACACTGGGCGGGATGTCTGGGGACGAGGGCGAGAAGATGGGGATGGAAACCAGGGAAGAGAAAGAGGAGGGGCAGTGCTCAGGGAGCGGGAGAGGAGGGGGCCGGCATGCGCATGGTGGGGGGAGATGGGTGCCTGGGCTCCCTCGTCCCAGCCCACGTGTGTCCTGGGGACCCTCCTCCTGGGGCCCTCCCCTAGCAGGGTTTGGGGCTGCGGCTGACAGACTTTCCCTCTGGTTGTCTGCCCCTTCCTCATCCCTCACCCCCACTTGCTGGTCTCCTTCCCCATTCCTCTGTCCTCCCGACTCCCCTCCATTCTCCCCACCCTTCCTGGTCTGACCCCAACTGCCTGCCCCGCCTCTGTCTGTCATCCCACCCTGCCCATTCCCCTCCCCCCAGGCCGCCAGCTGACCATCTTCAACAGCCAGGCTGCCATCAAGATTGGGGGCCGGGATCAGGGCCGCCCCTTCCAGGGCCAGGTGTCCGGCCTCTACTACAATGGGCTCAAGGTGCTGGCGCTGGCCGCCGAGAGCGACCCCAATGTGCGGACCGAGGGCCACCTGCGCCTGGTGGGGGAGGGGCCGTCCGTTTTGCTCAGTGCGGAGACCACGGCCACCACCCTGCTGGCTGACATGGCCACCACCATCATGGAGACCACCACCACCATGGCTACCACCACCACACGCCGGGGCCGCTCCCCCACGCTGAGGGACAGCACCACCCAGGTGAGGCCCCTCCAGCTGGTGGACAAGGGCAGCTTTGGGTGCCGACGGGGCTGATGTCTGCGTTGCATTCATGGTGCCCAGGTGATGGCCCCAGGGGCTCTGCTGGGGTCCTGGCGGCTGCTGTCCCTGAACTCATTGCACAGAGATGGTACAGGTGAGGCGGGCAAGGTCACCCTTCAGGAAGCACCCTTCATCCGGGTGACCAGGGCTATTGTTCACTTAGGGCTGGCCACTCTTTTTAGAGGGAGGAGTAGCGGGAGGAGAACGGTACCCCAGCGAGCCAGAGAAGATCATCCAACCTAAGAAGGAGGAAGCCCAGACTAGTGACGAGGAGGGAGTGACGCCTACCCTCTCCCTGACGGGGAAGGCCATGCCCAGTGCTGTGTGGGCAGTGATGGGAGATGATGGTACCAGCTGGTCCCCTCTGGGCAGAAGCCACAGCAGTGGAGGGGCTAGATGTGCCCACCCAGTGGGGGGAGGCCCTCTCCAGAGGCTGGCAGAGGCTAGCCACAGCCTTCTCCTCAGTGGGCCTCGGTGTCCTCTGCGTCTGCGGGTCTGAGGGGATGTCTGTAGACGGTTGCCAGTGCTCTCCTGTCCCCGAGTGCCCACCCCACCTGCTCAGGGGCAAGCCCTACTGAGAGGAAGACCCGCTGCTGGGAGGGGGCTGCACCTGGAGGATGGGGTTCCTCCAGGGCAAGATGGGCCTGGCTGTCTTGGCAGCCGAAGCCGAGTGAGCACATGGGGCTTGCAGAGAGCCTAGCCGTGGGCCGAGTTTCTCCGTTGTCCCACCAACACCTCTGATTATTGGTCCAGGGAAGGCTTGCACCTGGCATATTGACCTTGCTTGGTTGAGCCTGGAAAGACTTCTGTCTTCCCAGGATGAGGGAAGGGACTAGGGGTGGCCATGAGGAAGAGTCACTACCTCTACCACCAATCTGTCTTCAGCTGCGTGAGGGGTGGGCTCCATGTGCTCCAAGGCTCCCCCCCCCCCCCGCCCTCATCCAGGTGAGAGATAAGCCTGCACCCCTCCCACCCCCACCTTCACTAGAAAGGACCCTGAGGGGTCTGAGTGCCTGGGGCCTTGTCCTTAGGGAGCAGAGGGCTCCAGGACGAAGGCCTGGGCTCCACCCATGACTGGGCGCCTGCCATGCCCAGTGTCCTCCAAATCCTAGGGGTAGGGGAAGAAGGGCCATCTGGTCTCAGTGGGAGGGTGCTGGGCAGACCATCCGGATGGAAGAGAGAGGTGGGGCACCCGGCCTTATGGCTGTGCTGGAGAAGCATGACGGTGGTGGCTACTGCCGAGAGGCCAAGAGTGGTCAAGGCGAGATCTGTCCTGCAGGCCCCGCCTGGCCCTTGGTGAGGGCTGCCGTGTCTGAAGATGGGGGCAGGGGAGGGGTAGGATATGACAGTCTCACCCCTCCCGTCCTTGGCCTTCGGGCTGGCCCTCTCCTCGCCACTGCCTGTCTGGCTCTTGTTCTGCCTGGACTTTGGGTTTCCCTCCTTGGGTCTCTCTCCTAACACCCCCTGAGCGCCCCCCTCCCTCTTACACTCACTCAGCTTGGGGATTCTCTTTCTGTGCAATCAGGAGGAGAGAAAATGCTGACAAAGTCGACTCTCGTTGTCATGGCAACCACAGCCCTAATTATCGTGTGCAGCCCAGTTCTCTCCATCTCCGGGAAGGGGGCTGGGAGAGAGATGAGAGGTGATGGGGCGCTGAGGCTGGAGCCAGGGAACCCCTCTAGGTCCTGTTCCCCTCGACCTGTGCTTGCCTGCAGGAGACCCTGCGTGCCTCACCTTCGTGATGCTGCCGCCCCGAGGCATCCTGGCCCCCATGTTCAGGCCCTGCAGCCCCAGGTCTGGCATCCAGTGCCCTCCCTTCCCAGAAATAAAAAGTACAACACGTACCGTCTCATTGATCCTCAGAGCCCTGGGAGCCTGCGGGGCTGCTGTTACGTTGCCCTTTGCGTGAGGCCCAAGGTCACCCAGCGAGTGATAGGAGATCTGGGACTTGGACCACGGTCGTCTGCCTCAGCCCAGGGCTCCATCCCTGCCACTCCATACCTCAGGAGGTGGCGGTGGGGTCTGCTGACCAACTGGAACCGTCTCTTTCCCCACCCCTCCTCTCGCCCCTCAGAACACAGATGACCTCCTGGTGGCCTCGGCTGAGTGTCCGAGCGATGACGAGGACCTGGAGGAGTGTGAGCCCAGTACTGGTGAGTGCCTTTCCCCCCTCCCCTGCCCCGGGCCCACAACGACACTGCTGGGAGGGGGGCGACTGTCTCTGCCACCAGGCCCAAACCCAGGGCCTGCTGCAGGCCTTACCTTTCCCTTCCTCAGTCCCTTCAGGTCCCTCAGGTGCCCTTGGCAAGGTGCCTTTTGGTGCCCCACCCCTTAGAGATAGTGAGGTCCTTAGGCTGGGTCCTGGGGTCAAGGACTGAGGAGTGCTGGGCGGGAAAGAGGGAGACTTTTCCTTAGAAAGACAGTAACTGCAGCTCCCACAGTCCTTGGGGTGTGGGGTGGGCGAGGCAGGCCTAGGAACTACAACTCCCATCAGCTCTTGGGTCCAGACTGCAACTCCCATCACCCCTTGGGGCCTGGCACTCTCTTGGCCACTAGTAGGGGAGATCTCTGCTTGGTCTTGAACCCTCCTCATCCCTGGTCTCAAGGAGGTATCCAGTGCTCTGATATGAAAGCTCCGAGGTGGACACTTTGCCAGGACTGCCAGGCCAAGGCAGGGCAGACACACATGCTTAGATCCAAAAAGATAGGCGTGTGCCACAGCGTGTGGGGTCAGGGGTCACCCTTAGGCTAGATATGCGTTCCCTGAAGCCTGGCCCAGAGCTGCTATAGGAGAGCAGGACTGGGAGGGAGGGCTCCCTCGGAGTGGGGCCAGGGGAGGGGGCTTTCCAGGTCTCTCCTCGATGCTTCCAGCTGGAGCCAAGGATGCAGCCAGAGACAGACAGGCCGGCAAAGCGGGGGTGGGCCTTACGTGCTGACTGAGAAGTGGGGTGTGAAGTGCTGCCGTGGCTTCCAGGGCTGCTCTTCTGAGCAGGTTGGAGTGGCTGAGAGGAGCTGGGCTGGGGGATGGGACACTTAAGGCTATGACAGGAAAGGATCGGATGTGGCCAGACTTCCCAGTGGGGAGCACAGGGCGCTTTGGCAGTGGGAGCGGAGGGGCTACCTACATCTCCTGCTTGGGTTTCCAGAGACTTCTCCCATTACCTAGCTCTGGGTGGCACCTTGGCTGCTGATGTGAGAAGGCTGGAGGTTGGGGCAGGTGCCTGCAGGGTGGGGGCAGGGGCCGTGGTCAGCAGGTAGGCAGTGTGCCCTGGGTATATCCTGTGAGTCTGGCCTGGTGGACAGGCCTGGTGGGATGGGGAGAGCCTATGGGCACCAGAAGAGACATTCCAGCTGAGGGTGGGCTGCAACCCTGAAGGGGTATGGGTGGAGCAAGGAAGAGACAGGAACTGAGTGTGACGATGGAGTCTTGGGACAGAGGCTCAGGTCCAAAGACCAAGGGCAGAGACTTCTGGGGGCACAGGCCCTGGGATCCAGAGACTGAAGCCTGAATTACCCTCTGTCTCTCCTCCCACTCCCACCCCAACCTCTTGGTAGGCCAGAGCTGAGAGTCTTGGGCTGGAAAGGCCTCCTACTCCACAGCCCAGGGCCTGTGCTTTCTGGAATGGATGCCCTCCACTGGGAGGCCCCTCTGCTGGGAGCTGTCCCTTTCTCACTGGGCCAGCTTGGCTCTGGGACACTGTTGCTTTGGGCAACTCAGGGCCTCAGGCAGCTTCAACACGCAGCACTCCCTGTCAGCCCTGCTTCATCCTAAAGCTCTAGGCACTTCCTGGGGGCTACTGCAGGCTGACGAGGCACTCTAGCCCAGGCTTGCCAGAAGCAGAATGACCCCACGAAGCCCTGAGATGGGGCTCTAGGACAAAGGATGGTGTGGATCATGAGATAAAGGGCTGTCTGGCCCCATCACACGTGTTCACACACCTGTGCCCATGTTCACGTTCTGGGACAGGAACTCCTGGGAGACAGGAGTCTCTGGTTCCCCTGGACTCTGGAGAGGGCCTTCTGGGGCAAGATGATCACATGCAGGGTGCGCAGCACACACTGGGGCCCGCCAGGGCCGCACCAGCCACTGAGGTTCTGGCTTGGCATCCAGCCAGGAGCCTGACGTGACACTGGTGTGTGTTGGAGGTCTGTGCTTTCAGGCTGCGCTCGGACGCTGGGCTGAGGAGGGGCTGCAGCGGCAGTCATCTGCTCCCGCAAGCAGGGCTCTGTGAAGTTGCCGATCTCTGGGCCTCCTGGGAAAAAGACCAAGGATGTGAGGGGAGGCTGGCTGCGGAGGAAGGCTAGAAGCCAGAGATTAGGAGGGGCTGCTGGCCCAGCACTCTGCTTTAAAAATAAGGCAGCTGGGCCAGCCAGGGGCGTGGTGGTTAGGTGACTGGATTCCACATGGCCGATCGTGTGATTTGGGTCTTGGACCTAGCAGCTTCAGATGTGTTGGGCATGTGTGCATGCCTCAAATCCGAGAGGAGAATGAAGAAGAAGGGATTATGGCATGGCCATCCCCCCTGGGGGGTGCTTTCTCTCTCTCTTTCTCTGTCTTTCTCCAGTGGCAAGCACACCTGCCCTATAGGAAATAAAAATACAGTTTTAAAAAGGTAGCAAGGGAGAGTAGAGTGCACACTGGGAGGGTAGAGTCCCCACCCTCACCCCCCAGGAAACTGCTGGAATCCAGACTCCCCCAGCCCTGCTTCGTACCTGTTTACACATCCACATCCGTACAACTCTGAAAAGCTTAAAGTTGAATCTTCCTCTTCCTGATAGGAGGCCAGGCCAAGACCAAGATGTATCCAGGGTCTACGGGAGGGTGTACACCATGCCGTGCTCTTAGAGCTGCTCTAGCCAGAGCCTCTCCCAAGCCCCTGGTGCAAGGTGGCTCTTCTCTGGTAGAGAACCAGCCTCCCTTGGCTCTAAGGTCAGTGTTATAGGTGGAGGCAGCTTGGCTGGAGACTCTCTGACAGCCCAGAGCCTGACCCCAGGGTTTTTGCACATTTCCCACCTTCCAGATCCCTTTCCCTGGGTCCAGGTATGGGGCTTGGGATCCTTTCTGCTAACCTTTCCAACCTTTCCCCTAACCTGGACCCCTCCACAGATTCCAGGCCCTAAACTGCCCTCTTGCCTTGCTGAAACCATCAACCAACAAGGTTATTTGATCTGGGGTTGGCAAGCCAGCCAAAGAAAGGCATTGTTGGAATCCTTTTGAATTGGAGTACCTTTAGGGGGCACACATCATAGAGTTGGCAGTGTGACCTACAATGCTGTCTCGCTGGCCTGGCCTTTGCTTTGTATTCCGGGCTTGGCCCCTGTGGGTATCTGACTTTGCACCCCCTGAGACACAGAGGAAGAGCACACCCAGACTCAGCCCCACAAAGACACACGTTGGTGTGCAGACCCATGTGCTCTGACCAGAGGGACACACCCATACACCCATGCACAGACACTTACAGACCCACCGGCAGGCTCACATGTCCTCATTTCCACAGGCACACATATGTCCCAAAGTAGAAAAGCACATGCCATTCATTCTGAGACCAGCAAAGATGCACACATGCTTAGACCTAAGAGACTTGTGTGTGCTCAGACCCCGCCCTTATACACATAGATACACCCACACAGACCCACACAGACACAATCCCATCTATGCATGCACAATCTCATAAAGTCATGCACATGAATCAATCACTGAGTCTTGTATGTGTTTGCTTAGAGCTCCCAAAATACCCACAGATGTGCTCAGACCACAGGTGCTTACCTGCTTAACGCATAAGGTTCACATTTACACGTGCTCAGCCGCACAAAGGCTTATACACACTCAGACACCATGTGTCTTAAACCCACCAGACACTTGTGTGTGCTCAGAGCTATGCATACATGCATCCCCAAACCCACTGAAGCACACTCACACATGGTCCTATCTCATTGTCATGCATGCCAAATGCTCAGAACCACACACGTATGCTATGACCTGTAGACACACGTATTTCAGACATTCAGATGTGTATATTCAGGTTTCTGTGTGAATGCCCATGTGCTCAGATTCATTGAAGCACATGCCTTGTGACATGTCCTTGGACTCATAGCATTACACATCCATGTGCAGCTCAGAGGCACACACGTGTGTGTCCAGGTCCCCCTGTGTAACACACACTCTCGTGTTAGACTTACAGATGATTACATAGGTTTCAGAACCACAGAGACCTGTATGCATGTTCAGGTCGGGCGTGGACACAATGTGCTCAAACCTACCAAAGAATTACACATCCATGTCCAGGTGCACATGTGTTACGGCTCCACCCAGGTATTCTCACTGGTGCACGTGCACATCTGCAGAGGGGAGTACTTATGCACTGTGTCCCTGCATGCAGAGGTGCCCATGTGCACTGGCACTCAGGAGGGTGCACGTGTGCACATTCTTTGAGAACCTCGAGCTCTCCGGAAACCATGGCCTAAAATGGGAGGAAACATCAGCATGTGAACAGGAGTCAGCCCCAGGGGACCATACATGTGCATGCATTTGTTGAGCCTCACAGACCTGCCTGGTCCCCATTGCTCTATGAGAGGGGGCCCTCAGAGACCCACCTCAGCTCATACCCACAGAGGTTATACTTACATGCATACTCTGTGCTCATATACACATGCTCAAACCCATAGAAGTGCAGGTACCGTGTGCTCAGTCCACAGGGGCACATACACACGCACTCTCTCAGCCCTGCCAGTGCACTTATATGCTCACAGATACACATGTGGTGGCAGGCACACAGATATCCTTAGACCCATAGGGCATGCACCCATGTCCAGACCTGGTAAAATGCATGCCTGTGTGTTTGCACTTAGGTACGATCCGCAAGGGCATTCACATACACGTGTGTATACTCAGATTTCTACAGGTCCGTGTGTGCTTAGACCCACAGAAACAGCCTCATGCGTCTACCCCCGTGTGCGCATTCCTCCTCCGTGCAGAGGAATAAGACCCTCAGAGGTCCACACGGCCTGGATTCCAGAGAGGCAGACACATTTATTTGCTTAGATCCACAGAAGCGCAAATGTGACCAGATTCTCGGAGGGTCTCAAGGTGATACTAGTTGCAATAATAGCCACACTCCATGGCTTAACACATAGAAGTGGATTTCTCATTTGCATAAGGTGTAAAGAAGCTGTTCTGATTAGTGGCCAGCTCTTCTCTGATGACTCCGCCTGGTCTCCCACCTCATGACCGCGCCATCTTCACCACATGACTTCCTGGGCTACGGTGGAAGGGAAATGAGCGTGGAGTCATGAACAGAGGTTTTTTACGGGCCAGGCCTGGGAGAGGCACACAGTACTCCTATCCACCCTCGTCCCGTGGCTGGAGCTCAGCCAGAGGGCCACAGCCTAACTTTAAAGAAAGCTGGGACATACGGCCTTGCGGTGCCTGCAGCAGGGAGCAGAAACAGGTTTGGGGACCAGTCAGTGAATTATTTGCTACAGTTTATCCTTGAGGTCACAAAGGATCCATTTCTCTCCTCCCCCCACCCCTAGAACACACCCACCCCTCCCCAAGGGAGCCCCACACAATCAGGGTATTCATCTCGAAGCTGAGGATATGGGGCAGATGGTGGCTGTCTTCACTGGGTCTAGACCTGGTCTCTAGTCTGGATGCCCGTACGTGATCTGCATACCATGCCCTAAAAGGTGCCTTATCTCACTGCCCGCACAGCCCGACACATAGCTAGGCTGCAATGGCGGGGCAGAGACAGCCACAGTACAGCCTCCCATTCAGAAGAGCGGAAGATGGCAGACACAGCGTGGCCTAGCATCGAGGAAGTCCTCGGAGTCACACAGACCCACGTGGCTCCTCACACCGAGGAAGTCTTGCAGGCAGGAATCTGTCCAGAAGTTTCTTTGAGTAGCCCTGCTTCTGCTCTCTGGAGACCGCCCCCTGGCTCTGCCCTCTGGGGTTCTTTCCAATCTTTATCTTCCATGATCATCCCTGCAGTGGGTGTTGGGAACAGTATCCTCTTTGGGGGTGCCATAGCATTGATAACCACCCCTACTCATGCATATTTGGGGGTTCCAAAGGTGACTTCAAGGCTCAAACAGAGTACGCACACCCAAAGTTCTAGACAACTCGCACGCCCTGTGTATTTCCTTGTTTCTCTGCCCCCACAGTTCTTCTCTGTCCCCCCCTCTCTTTTTTAATTTCCTTTTTCTCTTTCTTTCTTTCTTTTTTTTCTGTTAGATATTTTTGCCTTAGGGCATATGCGCTTGCTGGGGAGACAGACAATGGTGAGAGGGAAGGTAAAAAGTCACCCTCAGGATGGGCATGCTGCAGTCCTTTCTCCTCCATTCTCCTTCCAGGATCTTGGACACACACACACACACACACACACACACACACACACACACACATGCTCAGAGTGGTTTTCAAGCCACTGGGTCCAGGACTCGAACCACGGTTAGCCATGCGGGAGTCCAGCGATGTAACCGCTACACCATCTGCTAGTCCCCCCCATGCCTCTTTCTTAATACAGCAGTGACCTTGAGTATATTTAGTCCATTTGAGAGACTTGGGGGAGGCCACACCCATAAGCTCCTTGAGCAAGGCTCCGCGCTCTTATTTGGGTGAGGAGCGTTTCCTGGGCCCTTTCCCTCACAGCCTTGTCTTCTCTCTGCCTGTGTAGGATTCGGAAGTGGTGGCTCTTTGATATTTGCAGGACCCACAATTGTGGGTTTGCTCATCCCTTCATTTCTGCTTACAAACCAGCCAGTTCTTGTCCGGTTTCTCTCTTTCCTGTAAGACGTTGCTAAAGGCAGAAAGTAAAAGCTGGCGTTATCGCTTGGCCCTTCCCTGGCCCTCCGCCTTGCACCTCAGCCTCATAGGCACGTGGCCTGCCCTCCAGGCCATCAAAGGCAATGGTTTGTAAGGTGGCTGCCACTGCATCACATGGGGCTTCATCTTCCCAGCTGCCACATCCATTTCCTTGGGCTGCCACGCGAATGCCATGGGATTTTTGTTATCGTGACACCCATCTCCAGTGCCAGTGTCTGTGTGAGTTAAGGTAACGTTTGTATGCCTTGACTCTCAGTGCTAATTCAGGAGGGTTTTCTCACTTGGGTGTACCCTGCCAGGGTGCTTCTGATCAGCAGGTGGCTCTGCCCCAGAGGTGCTTCAGGAGTCCACACTCCTCCCATCTGTGACTCCTCCAGTATCAACATGTGATTTCCAAGATCACTGCGGAAGGGGAGCGATCGTGGAGGATGGCATGCTGTTAGGGATCGGCACTGGCAGTGCCCGCTCCTCAGCCTTATGGTCACACCGAATGGCAAAGGATGCTGGGAAATGTAGTCTAGCTGCCCAGGAGAAGAGGAAATGGGTTTGAAGGACCTGTGCTCAGACCTGTGGTGGTGTGCTCATGTGTTCTTAGGGACACATTCGAGTGTGCACATTCAGACCCAGACTTGGAGACCAGTGGACACGTGCCAGCGCCAGAGGTCCATTCACATGCACACTCATGTGCTCAGGTCCATCGAGGTTCACGTACAGATACGCACACGTGCTCAGGGACGTATGCCCAAGTCTACAGAAACAGACCCTCAGAGGGTGTGTGCATGTGCACGCTGTGGTGTGCCTGGCCTTCCCTGACCTTGAAGCCACCCTGGCCTCTGCCTTTGCTGTGCTGGCCTCTCAGGGTGGGGAGGGGTGTGGTCCTTCCGGTCCCACCCACAGCGGCGCAGGTTGTTCTCGCATGAACAGGTGAGTAAGGACTGAAATCCAGCCAGTGTTCTGCTCGCCCGGCTGTGTGTCCTGGGCCCTGCAGCCGGGCTCTGTCCACCAGCAGGAGACCGATTTCCGGTTTTGCACAGAGGTGCTATTTGCCAAGTTGTGCATCGCAGGACCATCCCTATGGAGGGGCTGCCTCTCCTAATCCACATGAAGTGCCCTGTTGGCAGGCTAGTGGCCTCTGGCCCCTCGCAGCCTGGGCAGGGGCCCTAGTACTGATGGCTGGGGCCTCACGCAGCTGCTGGCATAGTCTTGGACACTCTCGACCTCAGTTCTAGACTCCCCTTTGGGCATGGACATACCTTGCTTGAGTGGGAGTGAAGTTCTGGGGTGGATTTCCAGTTGGGGGCCTTCTGTGCTCTAAAGGCAGAAAGGGCTGAGCTTACTGGGCTAGCAGTCCCCGGGAAGGAGAGGGAGGAAGGGGTATTCAGGACTGGCTGGTGGTCTCCTTGCTTGGAATGGAGTTCTTAGCAAGTGAGACTGACATGCACAGACTCAGTTTCTCCTAGGACGCAGAGGAGCGGAGGGTGGTTAGCATCGGTGGTAATTGTGCCCTGTGAGTATTTTCCCAATGCTGCAGCTGCCTTGGGGGGGAAGCTGCCTTGGGTCCTCACCAGGTTCTGATGGCTCTAAGGGGCATCCCGTCCCAGTATGCTTCCTTGGGGCTCCAGGCATCATGTGCCATTGTGAGTCTGCACTCCCAGAAGGCCAGTGGAAGGGGCAGAGGCTGGACCTTTCACAGTGAGGAGTCTGAGGGGAGTCGTCCTCCTCCTCCCCTGGGAAAACATCACAAACCCCAGCTCTGTGCCAGGCCCACTGTTGGGTGCTAGAGAGACAGGCAGATGGGACTGGGCCTTTGGACCTTCCTGGCAGTAGATCCAAACCTGTGCCTCCAGGACAGGGTAGGGACATCATGTCAGAGGCACCCAAGGCAGGGAGCATCCTCTGGGGGCCTGCCTGGAAGAGGAGGTGTTTGGCTGGGCTCTGAGATATGAACAGGAGGTCAGGGAGAAGGCGGTTTGCGGACCCTAGTTGCACTCAGGTCCATGCATGGAAAGGAACCCTGCCCTCATTGGGCCCAGGAGGCCACCAGTTGGGGGCCTGCTAGCCCTGTCCTGGGAGCAGATAGCTGAGTTTGCCCCTTACCCAGGACCATGAGACTGGACAGTCCTTTGGTGGGGCTGAGGCTCGGGTGAGAATGTCAGGACACACTGATCAGGCATAGGCTAGAGGGCTCAGGGAGCCAGGCCTCAGCTTCCCCCTGGGCCTGGAGCCCACTGTCCTAGTTTTACAGATGAAGAAACAAGCCCAGAGGGTGGAAGAAACTTGGCTATAGCCATAAGGAGTTCAGTGACAGAGCAGGTGTGCGGCCTCCAAGATTAGCACTCTCGCCAAGTCCAGCAGCCCGGCAGATCCTGGTGGGACGGGAAGGATGACTCAGGCTTTCCTGGGCTCCTCATGAGACCTGGCCCCTCCTGGCTTCTGAGAGCCACAGGAGGGACCGGGCAGTCTATTTGTTTACCTCACCTGACACAGACACCCAGCGATCTTGGGGAGCCCTGTTCAAGCAGGCCTCAGCATCCGCACCCATAGAAAGCCAAGGCTGGATAGTCCCAGCGTCACAAAACATGCTTCTCAGCCTTTGGCTCAGTTTTCCACTGTGGCCAAACCTGGAGGGGGGGAGGGTGGCACAAGGAGGAGCCCTGGGGTTTTAAAATCTGGGGTGTAGGTGACCCCCTGTCCTGGGAGAAATCTGAGCCTCGTGGGAAGAGCAGCCTGGGGAGCTCTGCAAGACATTTCAATGGCAAGATCTTGGCTGTGCTGGCTGATGTGGCCAAGAAGGGCTCTGTGAGGTTGCTGCGGGGGCAGGAGGGCTCCCGGGTCGGGGCTGGGGTTGGGGGAGTTGGAGAAGAGATGCCAAGGTGTGGCGGGCATGGCTGGTGTGGCTGCAGGGGGGCTGCTGCGGGGTAGGGGACCTGGCTGTGGAGACCCTGGAGTGCTTCCCACTGAAGGGGGTGGGGACTTGTGGGCATGATCTGTAAAGACAACACCCTGTGGAGACCAGGGAGAGGCTCTCAGGAATGGACAGGGGGCTTAGGCTGTGCAGGAAAGAGAGCCAGAGGGGAAACCTCCAGTCCCCACCATGCCCAGAGCTACCCCTCCAAGAGGAGCGAGCTCTGCTACTGGCCACCCAGAGCTGGGCTCCAGCTCCCTTCTACCCGACACCAGTGGATTGCAGTCCTTTGGCTTAAGAGGAGGCCCAGGAGGCTAATGGGAGTTGTAGTTGTTGGCCCAGAGGCTGGTGGGAATCGTGGTCCACACCCCTACAAGGTCTAATGGGAGTTGTAGTTCTCACCGTTTGGGGGCTGATGGGAATGGCAATTTCTGCCCAGGGGACCCCAGTTAGGAGACCTAGAGATGGGAAGACCTACCCCCTCCCACAAAGCCCTCCTGCTAGTTCCCCTGGGCCCTGTTTTAGCAAGTGCATCCCTCCCAGATGGCTGTGTATGTATTTTCTTTTCTTTTTTTGCTTTCTTCTTCTTTCCGTTGTTTTATTATTGTTTTAACAATAATAAGTGGGCCAGAGGCAGTCAAGCCCTGGCCAGGTCCTGGCGGCCCATGGGGGTTCTGGGGAGGGGGAGGGGGGAAGTCAGTGGGGGTCAGAGGTGGAGGGTGAAGAAAAAGTTGGGGAGTTAGCTTTAGCTCAGGAATCTTGTGGCCCTGCTCACTTCCCTCATTCACCCCCTGCCCATCCCCACATCCCTGCCTCTACATTGGCTTCCCCCATCCCTCCCACCGTCCCATGGGATGGGACCCCACTCCAGTGCGTTTGGCTCCTCCCTGCCCGCTCTTCGTCACAGGCCTCCTCCCGTCCACCTTCCGTGTCACCTCTCCCGTGGCCAACTGGCAGTTGGCCTGCAAAGCCCCCTTCCACGGCCATCCCCTTCCAAGTCCTCTGACCCAAGTAGCAATAGTGACAACGCAGCTGCCTGTCATGGGATCTCCTCTCCAAGCCCTCCTTCCCGCCTTCCCCTCCCGCCCTGCCACACTGACACCAGTGGTGGCAACAGTCCCTCAGTCCCCACCTGCGCTGTGCCCGCTGCGGTTCTGTGTCATGAGGGGGAAAGGGCTCCCGTGAGGGAGGAGAGTGTGTTCAGGAGGAAGCGATGTCCAGGGAGAGTAGAGTGAGGGAGGGAGATACCAAACAGCTAGACAGAAAACGTTGTACGGAAAAGTTGTTTTTTCTTATTTTTTTCCGGGAGAACCCGCTTACACAGCTCTGTTTGTAATTTTTTTCTTCATGCTAAAATCACACGGCCTATTTGTTGATGTAAGTTGCCTGAATTCCGTGGTATGCTATCTTCTTTTTTAAAAACAAAAGCAAAAAAAAAAAAAAAAAGCAAAAAAAGAGAAAAATCTAGAAAAAAAAATAACCCTAAAAGATACTGTTGTTAGGTTTGTTTAAATGCTGCTGTTGTATCTGTTTTTAAAACCTTAAACCAGTAGAGTTTTTTTTTTTTCCTTTTCTTTTCGATTTCCTTTCCTTTCTGTTCCTTTTGGTTTCTTAAGACAAACAAAAGACCAAAACCCAGAGTCACAGAGCCCGTGCGTGGGGTGCCCAGGGCATGCGAGCCGCTGCCCGCTTAAAGCGCAGCGCAGCGCTCCGGCTGGCGGGCGGGCCCGGCCCGCTCTAGTCTCCGCCAAAGCCAATTGGAACCGATTTGGGTGTGTGAGGCTGTTGTTTCTCTCTCTGTGCCGGCCGCCCGCGCCCCGGCCCTCGCTGACGCCCTCTCTTTTCTCTTCTCTCTCTTGTTCTAGGAGGAGAGTTAATATTGCCCATTATCACGGAGGACTCCTTAGATCCCCCTCCCGTGGCCACCCGGTCCCCCTTCGTGCCCCCACCCCCCACCTTCTACCCCTTCCTCACGGGCGTGGGCGCCACCCAGGACACCCTGCCCCCGCCTGCGGCCCGCCGCCCGGCCTCCGGGGGCCCTTGCCAGGCCGAGCGGGACGACAGCGACTGCGAGGAGCCCATCGAGGCCTCGGGCTTTGCCTCCGGGGAGGTCTTTGACTCCAGCCTCCCCCCCACGGACGACGAGGACTTTTACACCACCTTTCCCCTGGTCACGGACCGCACCACCCTCCTGTCACCCCGAAAACCCGCTCCCCGGCCCAACCTCAGGACAGATGGGGCTACGGGTGCCCCTGGGGTGCTGCTCGCCCCCTCCGCCCCGGCGCCCAACCTGCCGGCGGGCAAAATGAACCACCGAGACCCGCTGCAGCCCCTGCTGGAGAACCCGCCCCTGGGGCCCGGGGCCCCCACGTCCTTCGAGCCGCGGAGGCCCCCTCCCCTGCGCCCCGGCGTGACCTCAGCCCCCGGCTTCCCCCATCTGCCCACAGCCAACCCTACGGGGCCTGGGGAGCGGGGCCCGCCGGGCGCAGTGGAGGTGATCCGGGAGTCCAGCAGCACCACGGGCATGGTGGTGGGCATCGTGGCGGCGGCGGCGCTCTGCATCCTCATCCTCCTGTACGCCATGTACAAGTACCGCAACCGCGACGAGGGCTCCTACCAGGTGGACCAGAGCCGGAACTACATCAGTAACTCAGCCCAGAGCAACGGGGCTGTGGTGAAAGAGAAGGCCCCGGCTGCCCCCAAGACGCCCAGCAAGGCCAAGAAAAACAAGGACAAGGAATATTACGTCTGAGCCCCGGCACCGCGCCCACTGCCAGCCGCCCCTCCCGGGAGGGCCCGGGACAAGGGTGCGGCCCTCTCCCTGCCGCGGGCCTGGGGACCCTCTCCCTGGCTGCCTCAGGCTTCTCTCGCGAAGAGGAAACGCAAAAAAAGGAAAAGGAAAACCCGTGCTCGTCCCCTTCCTCCTGCCGTCCTCCTCGGCAGCGGCGTCGTCAGTCCTGGGGCTGTCTGTCCCTCAGCCCTGCGCGGCCAGGCAGGGCACGTGCTCACAGTCCTGGGTTGATTTATTTTTTTAAGGGGGGTAGTTTTATTTTGGTGGGGTTGGGCGGGAAGGAAGGCTGGGGTTTTGTAAGTGTCCACCGCTTGTCCTGTTACTTTTCCATTTTTCTTCTTCCTCCCTCTGTCCCCTCGCCTTCCTTCTTTCCGAGCCCTTCAGTCCCCATCCCAGGCTTGCTGTGTCTCTCTGTCCCCACCCTCCTCCCCCACTTTTTTTTTGTGTGTGTGTCTGGTTTCTCCCTTCCTTTCCTCCCTTTGGGTTTCCAGAGTTGGTGGGAGAAGGGCGGGAGGGTGGGCCCGGAGTGGCCCAGTGGGTGGGTGGGATGGGGCTGTGGGCTTGTCCCCAACTGCCCCAACTCCCCTCACCAGGAGAGGCGCCTGCCTGGTGCTGCCCAGGGAAGGGGCTTGGGCCTGGCCGAAGGCCCTGTGAGTGCCGCCGGGCGACGTGCATTGATGGGGAAGCTTCTGGAGGAGCAGGGGTGGGGGGCGGGGGGTGGGAAAGGCAAATGCAGATATATATTACAGACGAATAATCTCGATCCCACGAGCAGCAGCCTATGGCACCCACTGGGCGTGGGCGGCAGGGAAAAGGGAGCAAGGCCTTGTCTGCGGACTGCTGGGGTCACCCACGGGCTCCCTGCTCCCCCAGTTTTTTTTCTCTCTTTGTTAACAAATGTGTCTGAGTCTTGGAAAACACCCCAACCCCGGAAATGTGTGGGAAAAAGAAAACAAAAACTTTCCAAATTCCAACGGTCCTGTGCAATTTGTTCTGGGTGGGTGCTGTTACGACCCTGGTGCCAGCTCTGGTCTAGGGTTTGGACCCGGATTGGGACTTGTGAGAGATGGTAAGTCACCCCCAAGCTTTTGAGCTGAGTGTGAATCTGAGCTGCCGGGGTGGCTTATCTCTGTCTCAGTCCTTGCTGGGCTGAGGCTGGGGACCGAAAAATGTCCACAGTCTGGGAGCCATCGGCTGGTCTCTGGCCCTGGATCTGCCCATTGAAGCTTCTTGGGAAGGAAGACAAAACCCCAGAAGCATTGTGTTGCCCCCTGGTGGCTAAAAAGGGCCCATACATCTGGGGCCAAGCATACCAGGCACTGACCAGGGGACAGAGGTCGCTACCTAATCCTTATAATAACCCTAGGGGGCGGGGGTGGGTGGGACGTGGTGTGATCTGGTGTGATCTCAGCGGTTGGTCCAAGGTCTCAAGGTGAATCCATGCCTGAGTGCAAATTGCCTCCAGTTCTGCCCACCTCTGGGGTCTCTGGTCCTTCCCCTGCTCCTCCAGTGATTTGTACTCTGGGAACACCCCCCCCCACCCACTTGAAGTCCATTCTGGCTGACGTGGGCAGCTGCTCGGGCTGGTAGCGGAAGCTGGGCTGGCCACCTCATCCAAGTGCTTGTTTCTTCCTAGAGACCCTAGCAGGGCCATGGTCCCAGACACGGTTAAGAGTTGGGTCGGGGGCCAGCAGGGGGTGTTGGAGGTTAAGATGCTGGATCCCATATGGTCACTTTCGTGGTTCGAGTCCTGGACCCATGGCTTGAGAATCAGAAGCAGGTGCATGTGTGTGCATGCCCAAAATCCCGAGTGGAGAGTGGAGGAGAAGAGATTGCGTTGTGGCCATCCCCCCTGGGGAGTACTTTCTCACTTTCTCTCTCTGATGAGCACACACACACTATAGAAAAAAAAAAAAAAAAAAAAGGAAAGAAAATAAAGAAAAAAGGTCGGCTCTGTATCGTTTGTCAGTCTCAAGGAACAGACACTCGAGATTTGGATTGTACTTGAGGGCCCTCTCATGGCATCCTCTGGAGGAGCGTGTGGGTGGTCTGAATCTCGAGGGTGGCAGTGGTGGGTCGTCACTCCACTTGGCACATGAGATGGGACTCAGCCACACTTCTATAACTGAGGGCTTGTCCCTTGTTTTTTGAGAGGTTTTTGCTATAGGGCATGTGCACTCGCCAGAAAGACAGAGGTAGAGAGACAGAAAGCACCCCCAGGGGGAGATGGCCACACCGCAATCCCTTCTCCTCCATTCTCCTCTTGGGGTCTTGGGTACACATGCACATGTGCCCGGCATGAGTTTAAGCCACTGGGTCTGGGACTCGAACTGCGGTCGGCTACATGGGAGTCCAGCGACATAGCCATTACGTCAACTGCTGGTCCCAAGGGCTCATCCCTTGATACACTTACTTCTCTGCCTTCTGCTGTCACTCGGGCTTCCCCTTCCTGGCTCTCTTCCTTGTGCCCTGGACTTCCCATCCCCATCACTGCCCAATTCTGCACTGTGGTCTTCTGTCTGCAGGCCACTCTGGCCAGCTCATTTCTGTGTCCGTTTCCAGTTTAAAAGCCTGTTCTGTCTTTAGGCTGGACACTGCAATGCCTGCAGGTGCCACCCCCACCCCCTCAGGGGACTGACCCTTCATGGGAGTGGCAGTATGGGCCTGAGCAGCCTCCACCTGTCTCTGGGTCCCCAAACAGCCGCATCTCCCACTCCCATTCCTTCTCCATCTCAGAGGGAAGTTTTTGTCTAGGGACACCCCCCACCACCACCATTGGGTGTGCCCTAGGACCTGTGGAGAGGCTTCTCCCAAGTCCTATCAAAGGTGGAAGTGCAGGGCTCCCTCCCCAAGCCCTAGGTCTGGATTTCCATGCCCTCTTGAACCAGTCCTCACGGGCGAGGCTCGGCCCTGCTGGTCCCCCCATTGCTCAGTCTTGGAGCCCTCAGGCAGCATCACCACCTGGGATAGGCCTGACTTGGGCAGGTGTCCCACGCATGGAATGGCCTCATGCATGGGGACCTCTGCAGCTGTTCTCCCTGCCCAAGGGACAGAGGCTTATCTAGGACTCCTCTTCCCTCCTCATCATCACTGGCTAGGAGAAAACCAAGGCAGGCAGGAACATTCTCACTCTAGAAATTTCTAGAACCATCCCAAATGAGGTAGGGAAGTCAATTGAGGTGGGGGGGGTGCAGAAAGAGAGACGGTTCAGGACTTAGAAGGATGGACCTCAGTCCTGCTGGTGGCCATGTGACTGTGGGACTTAGTTTTTCTGTCTCTACATAAGGAGGCCGAGAGCCCCTGATACTCCAGGGTGCTGTCGTTAAAGGAGAGATTCGGATTCAGCCATATGTAAGAGGAGGTGACCTCAGTCTCTGCATCCCATGTCGCATCTGGGCCTCAGCTGGGCTCCTCAGGGCTGGCTGGCCTGGCAGCGATTCCCGAGGGAGTCCCAAAGAGCGCTGGGAATGGCTGAAGTTCCAGGGACCCTGGCTCCTTGACAGTGGTCCTCACAGGTGTGTCTCAAGAGAGTCCACCCGAGGGGTACCAAGGACAGGGATCTGGTGAAGAAACTACAGTGAAGTCTGGTTGATGCCATTTGATCTTAAAGACCTGCCCTGGCTGTGCAAGCCCCCGGGGGAGGGAACCTCAGCCCAGCCAGCACCAGGGCTCTTCTGGGAGAAAGCCCCTCCTGGAGGTGGATACAGAGCCCGTACGTAGTGCCTGGCTCTGCCCCACCCCACACATCCTCCTAGGAGCCTGGCAGGTGAATGAACAGGGTCCCCAGCCACTTTCCTCAGGCCTCTACTGCCAATGTCTATGGGGTCTTCCTCCCCATGCCCAGTTCCCTTGGCTGTTCCTTGTGGGTGCCCCAGCAGCTTCTGAGGCCAAGAACTCCTGCGGTGGGCATCAGAAATGCTGTGTTCCAGGTGTAGGTCTGCTGTTCATGGGCTCTGCCCAGCTGGGGTGCAGGCCCAGGGCTGCTGCCAGGGAGGCCGCTTCTCCCTTGCAGGATACCCACTGGCAATGCAGCTCACCGACGACCAGGCAGGGCCCTGGGCCCTCCCCACATCCAAATCCTGTTGAGTTACTTGAGGGGTGACTTACGGTGGAAGCAGATAGATCTTTGGCCCTGGGAAGATTGTGACCATCTGGATGGAACAGGAGCAGGGCCACTGAAGGTGGGTCAGCCCTGCCCACTCAGTGAGCTGGAGGGATATCCCAGGGGAGAGGAGGAGCTATTTCCCACCAGCCATAAGTTCTGCCTCTGGAAGCTTCTGGACACACTGGTGCTCAAGAATGCTGAGCAAGGGACCAGCAGTTAGCGTAATGGCTATGTCGCTGAACTCCCATGTAGTTGACTGCGGTTCAAGTCCTGGACCCGATGGCTTAAACTCACACCAGGTGCGTGTGCGTGTGTGCCCAAGATCCCGAGAGGAGAATGGAGGAGAAGGGATTGCGGTATGACCATTCCCCCTGGGGGGTGATTTCTCACTTTCTGTCTCTCTGTCTCTCTGGTGAGCGCGCACGACCCCTATAGCAAAAACTTCTCAAAAAAAAAAAAGAATGCTGAGCAAGGGAGCAGCTGGTTCTCAGCTGCATAGCAGGCCAAGGACAGAGAGACCAGGACAGGCCAGTACGAGCTTGTCTTTGGTCATCTACAAACATGCCCTTTAGCCCTGGGATTGGCCAAAGGCAGACTGAGGGAGGAAGGACACAAACCCCCAGAGGCCCGAGGGCTGCACCAACAAGACCAGGTCAGGGCGCAACCCCAGGGCAAGGAGCTGCATTCTGTTTCCCCACAGACTGTCCTGTGTGTGTGTGTGTGTGTGTGTGTGTGTGTGCGTGCATGTACACATGGGTACACACGTGTGAGCATCACCAATGTGTCTGTGTGCAGAAGAGTGTGCAGCTCTCTGCTGGAAGCAGTGACTCAGGCACGGGTGGATCCAGAGACTCTCCGCGCATGGCCCCATGGATGTGCAGGTGGTGCAGCTGGTCGGGCCGACTGTTGGGCCAGGGCTGGTGGCGATGGCTCCTGCCTGCCCTGGCGCCTCTGGGCTGTACTGCAATGCGCTTCTCTGTGAGCGGCGCCAGTGGCTCTGAGGGGTCCTGGCTGATTCTGAGAGGGACTTTGAGGCCCTGGCTCTGCCCTCGAGAGGCATCACTGCATGCCCAGAGAGGGAGGCCAGGGTAGGTAGAGAGGTGTGTGGCCAGAGCTGAGCGCTGGAGACCTATGAGCTAGGGCCTGGTCCTGACTCCACGCTCTCTTAGCTGTGTGTCAGAAACCAGTTTCTCCAAGCCTCAGGCATCCCTCTGTCAAATGGTACGACAGCTCCCCCACAGGGCTCAGGAAAGCATGAAATGGGGTGAAGTTTTGTGGTGCCTAGCATGGGGTCTGGCCCGCAACAGAGGCTGGAAAACAGTCTCCCTGGCCTTCCTCAGGGTAGGAAAGCTGGCCTGGGAAAGGTGCAGCCAGCAGTGCCGACTGGGACCTCCCGACTCTCCTCTCCCCAACCTGGGCAGACTTGGGGGATCGTCAGTGGAGAAGGTGAGGAGCAGTTGTTTGTTCTTTTATTCACTCTTTTTTTTTGAGAGAGAGATTTTTGCTATTGGGCACATGTGCTTGCCAGAGAGGGAGACAGAGACAGGGACAGAAAGAGAGAAATCAATCCCCCAGGGGGATGGCCACACTGCAATCTCTTCTCCATTCTCCTCTTAGGATTTTGGGCATGCACAAACACATTCCTGGCATGAGTTTCAAGCCGTTGGGTCTAGGACTCGAACTGCAGTCAGCCATGTGGGAGTCCAGAGCCTTGATCACTATGTCACCTCTGGGTTCTCTTTATCCACTCTATTCAATCCCTTGCACGGGTTCCCCTCCAGCCTGGCCCTGTGTGGATGCTGGGACAGGGGCAGTGGGACCTTCCCCACCCCCTGGGAAGTCACGGGCTCGAGGTAGGTGGGGAAGGGGTAGGCCTGTGGGTAGGGGTTCCACTAGCAACTTGGGCTCCTGGAAGGAGGGCCACAGCCCTAGGTCTGGGGGCTCCTGAGGGGTGTGTCCTGGGAGGGGAGCGTCTCAGGTGTGGAGGTGGGAAGAGGATTGCAGGCAGAGGCCTGGCCAGCCTGGAGCTGAAGTGGGGCTGGGGGTAGGGAGGGGCCTGAGCGTGTGGGTCAGGCTGCCAAGGACCTCAGGGTGAAGCTGAGGAGCTGAGGCTCTGCTGCTCCAGGGGAGGCCAGGGAGGTTCAACCTCTGCTGACCTCGGAGCTCTGGGAGTGTGTGTGGGTGGAACAGGGAGCAGTGAGGGGCCCTCCTCCCGGCAGCCAAGATGTGTGGGGGTGGGGACTGTGTGGCTCCTTAGATAGCAAGAGAGGCAGCCCCGGGGTGGGGGCGTTGGTGAGGACCCAGGGGGAGGCCCTGGGCCCCTGGGAGATGGAGGCCTTCGCTGTCCTGCTTCTCTGACGGTCCCAGCACAGGCTTCCCGGGAGGCTAAAGCTGTGTGGACTTGAGGACCGAGTGCTCTGGGATGCTGCGTGCCACCTTCTTTGCTGTCCTGTTCAGGAAAGACATGAAAGGGCATGTCTCGGGAATGCAGATGACCCCTGCCCCTTGACCTGTGTTCATCCCGAGGACTCAGGAAATACGGCTACTATTCTCGGGGGCCAGACTTGCGCTCCCTGAGTACGTGATGGGGATGGATGGCAGCGCCAGCCCTGTCGGCCACCTGCGTGCGTTAGCAGTAGTCTGGGACCTTCCAAAGGGGACTTTCCTCCCCTGACCTCTCTCAAGGTGGAGTTGGATCTAGGCCATTATGTCTCCAGTGGTGGATGAGCAGAGGACAAAGCCCACGCTGCCAGCCAGAGACTCAGCCCTGGGTCTTCACTCTTCCAGATGTGCTGTGTCACTCTGGGCCCGTCCTATCTGTCTCTGGGCCTCTGCTTCTGCCTCTATCCAGTGGCCAGGCTGCCCAGTCTGGGATTCTCTGTGTGGTGCTGGGTAAGTGACTGGCCCACTTACTGTTTCTGCACGTCTTGGATGGTGTCTGGCAGTGGCAAACTCTGGGTCTCAGGTAGCAGGAGTGCAGCGAGGCCGCTCAGCACGGGCACCGCCCCGTACACCAGCAGGGGCAGGGAGGGGCTATAGATACCCAGCAGCCGGATCAGAGGTGCCAGGATGCCTCCTGCGCGGGATGCCATCTGGCCCAGGCCCACCGCGGTCATCCTGTAGACCCGGATACCTCGGTCATCCTGTGACCCAGATGTCCTGCCGCGGCCTCAGCCTCCACCCTGGCCCAGCCCCACTTGTCCCAGCAGGTCAGGTTGGGCCAGGACATACCTGGGCAACCCTGAGACCGCAGAAAAGAGAGGGTTCATGGCACGAGCATCAAGTCTGGGGAAGCCCCCCACCCACGTCAGCCCCGGGAGGTCAGGCACCCCCTCCTGCAGCCCAGACACAGCCTCACCTGAGCACCGTGGGGAAGAGCTCGCCACTGTAGATGGTGACGCAGGTGAAGGCGGCGCCCACCCCTCCGAGCCCCAGCACGGCCAGGGCTGACCGCAGGGCCCCCATCTCTGTGGACAGAGGCAGGGTTAGCGCAACTGGTGGGCCCAGGGCCAGATTGGGGGTGGGGTTCCCTTTAGCTCAGGCTCCTCCCTGCGTACCAGGCCACGCTCTCCAAACCTCTGTGAGTCTACCTGGAGCCCAACCCCCACACATGCCCCAGGTGCTAAGTGACCTAACGGCCACCTCCCAATCTGCTCCCACTCAGTCACTCAGAGCCAGACCCCAGGCGTCCTCTATGAGCCTCTTTCCTCCCCCTGCAATCCGCCAACGTCTCATTTTATCTCTCGTCCCTGGCGCTGCCCTTCCACTCCGTCCTGCCCGCTGCCCCACCGCCGATGCTCCCAGCAGCCTCCTTCCACCTGGTCTAGCACACAGCGAGGAGGGGGCCACAGGCCTCTGTTCCTGGCTGTCCCTGGCCCCAGGGAAGCCCCCAGGCTCTGCAGCTCACCCCGGGGCACCAGCATGTTGGCCAGGATGCAGAGCCCGGCCAGCACCAGGGACGCGGCCTGAGAGGGACGGCGGCCCAAGCGGCGCAGCAGCAGCAGGGTGCCTGTCTTGGCGGGGATGTCCACCACCCCCAGGAGCACCTGGAGCAGGAAGACGTTGCTGCCAAGGGCCTGCAGGTCCAGGGCCAGGCCATAGAAGGTGAAGCCAAAGGCGAACCTGGGGGCGAGGGCGGGGAGTGAGCTGGGGAGCGGCCTCCCGCTCGACCTACTGGCTTGGCACAGGTGTGTGGTGTGACCTCTCCAGATTACACCCGGGTCCCCTCGCCACCTCGCCAGTGTGGGACCCTGTGGCCAGGGGAGGCCTGGAGGGTGGATGAGGTAGAAGCAGGGTATTTCTCCCTCCCTCTGTTTGGGGCTCTGGGAGTGACTGGGTCCTCCCTGAGCTGGCCCTCCTCCACCTCAGTGGTTCTGGCCCTTGCTGGGTGGTCCTGGGCCCAGGGCTCTGATAACACCACCCTGCCTCCCTAGTCCCTCCAGACTGGGTGGTGTGTCTCTCTGTCTGGGCTGGTCTCTGGACTGTCTCCTCATCCTGGCTCTTCTGTGCCCCCAGCGCCCTTGTGATAGACCCTCCCTCAATCTCTCCTATGGGCTCGGCCCCTGTTGGGTCCTCTCCTGAGCCTGCCTGACCTGGACTCCTTCCTGCCAGGACGCTGACCGATAGGGGGGAGCGACTGCTGCAGGCTTTGACCTGGAGGTGCTCTCAGGTCCGTGGGCCCACTGGCACAGTTCCCCATGCCAGCCGCAGCCCCGATCCCTGTGGCAGGCCAGAGGCAGGGCTGGGCCCGGGGCCAGGGCGAGGGCTAGGGCATTTACCAGCACAGCGTGCAGACATAGGTCCGGAGGCGCAGGCCTGGTGTACGCAGCAGGGTGCCCAGGCTGGCGGGAGCCTGGCCCGAACTCAGCTCCTCTCGCATGGCCGAGTGCAAGACCTGCGGTGTGGGGGGTGGGAGGGCACTGCTGGCAGTGGCGGCACTGGGCAGACCCTCCTCCCTGAGGTCCTCACCATGGGGAGCTGGAGGCCTCAGTCAGTATCTCAGGAGGCCCTCTACAGGGCCAGGGTTCAAGCCCGGGGAGGGCCCGGCTGCCTCACCTCCTTGGTCAGAGTGTCCCCCACTGCCCTTTTCCCGTTGATGGCAGCCACCCTCCGCAGCTCCTGCAGGCCCCGCTCCAGCCTGCCCGTGATCAGCAGCCATCGTGCCGACTCTGCCAGCCACCTGGAGAGGAAACAGTATAGGAGGGGTCACTGCCTGAGGCCCCAGAACTGTGCCAGCCTCACTGTCCCTCTGTCCTCCCTGCCCAAGGGAGTGGCCTTCCTGGCACCCACAGGCCCCAGGCTCAGGGTAGCTGAGGTCAGTGGGCAGTTCTCCTCCTCCCACCTTCTCCCTCCTTCCAGCCTCCCTTCACTCCCCTGCCTCACCCAGGAACCAGACCTGGAGCTGTGAGGACTCTTATGGGCTGCTGGGGTCCCCCCTCTGTGCTGCACCTTTCCATGTCACACGGTCCTCTGTCCACCCCGTGGCTGCATCTTCCAGCCTGAACACAGCTTCACACCTACCCGGGGGCTCAGGCGCAGGGTCTAGGATGCCTCTAGCCTCCTCCTTCTGCACCTGGCCCGTCACCAGTTCCTTCACCTCTCATGTTTGGCCGTCCCTGCTGCCCCAGCTCGCTTTGGGCCCTTCCATCCAGACTGGGACAGCAGCCGCTGCCTCCTGGATGTCAGAGATCCCAAGGACCCAGCCTTACCCTGTGGCAGGACCTCTCCCCCAGCACTAACCTGGCTCCCACGTTGACGCCAAACCAAGCTTGCCCTGTTTTCCCGCCCCCGAGCCTCCCCCAGTGACCACTGCTCCTCACCGCCCCTGCCTCCAGACCATTGCCCATGGGGGTCCCCTGAGCAGCAGCCAGGGTGGGTCACCAGCCTCACACCCCCAGAACCTGACTTCCTTCAGGGTTTACAGAGCAGGGAGAGAAGGGGGGATTTGAGGTACAGATTAGAAGCAGAGATAACAGGCCCCCATGACCTGCTGGATTTGGGGGCAGTGGGGAAGAGGGAGCTGTCATGGCCCTTGGGCCTTCAGTATGGGCATGTCCATGAGGGCGGTTGGAGGTGTGAGGTTGGAGGCTGGGGAGAGGCAGGGTGGACGGGGACTTGGGGTTTATACCACTTGCAGGGAGTTGGAGCTGTGGGCATGGGTGAAACCACCCAAGGGAGAGAACACGGACCGTGCCCACTGTACAGTGTAGAGGCCACAATGCGATGGCGACTGGGCCATTGCGGGGGACCCTGGCAAGTGTTGGTGGAGAAGGGGGTGAAAACTCATTGTCATGAGTTTGAGACTACCTGAGGCAGAGGGGGAAATGGGGCCAGCCTGTGCACACACTTCTCTCGAAGAGAAAGTGGTTTGAAGAGAGCAGAGGGGCTGCTGGGAGTTGCAGCCACAGGGTCATCCTCACATGCCCACGTTCACACAGGTGACCGCCTGTCTTGCTCAGCACTGCCATCCCGTTAGGTGTCTAGTAGTTACTTGCTGAATAAATGAAGTAATGAACAACTGAGGGTACTCCCGCAGCACCTGTGTGGGCATGTCTGCTAGGGAAAGTGGGGTCCAGCCTGGCATCAGCATGGGAGCACCAGGAGGGGTGACCTGGAATCCGTTTGCTGACCTTCCCCCTTCGCCCTCCCCGCTCTTGGTGATGGGGGCCGATCTGCCAGCACAGAAGGCCACCGTCAGGCATGAGTGCTTCCTCACAGAGCTGCTGCACGAGATGGAATTGTCTCTTGCTCTGGGAATGACTGCAAGTGAATTGTTACTCCACTCCCTGCTGTTAGGCTGAGTGAGGTTTGTGGAGTTTGCCTTCCTCCCAGTGTGGGTCTGAGTGTCTGCCTTCCACTGTGCCTCTGCTTCATGTTTCTATCCGTGCTCCCATCCACCCCCCAATCCATCCACTCATTCACCCACCCGCCAATCCATCCATCCATCCATTCACCAATCCATCCACTCATCCATCCATCCATCCATCCATCCATCCATCCATCCATCCATCCATCCACAAATCCATCCTTCCATGCACCTCTCCATCTAACCACCCACCAATCTATCCATTTATGCATCCATCTGTCCATCTACCAATCCATTTATCTATCAACTAACATTCACTACCCGTGCATCCATCTACCCATTCATCAATCCATCCATTCATCCATAAATGCCTCCATCCATCCATTCACCAGTCCATTTATCTATTCACTAGCACATTCATCCATCCATCCATTCACCAATCCATCCACTCATCCCTCCATCCATCCATCCATCCATTCACCAATCCATTCATCCATCCATTCACCAATCCATCCATCCATCCATCCATCCATCCATCCATCCATCCATCCACCAATCCATCCTTCCATGCAGCTCTCCATCTAACCACCAATCTATCCATTTATGCATCCATCTGTCCATCTACCAATCTATTTATCTATCAACTAACATTCACTACCCGTGCATCCATCCACCCATCCATCAATCCATCCATTCATCCATAAATGCCTCCATCCATCCATTCACCAGTCCATTTATCTATTCACTAGCACATTCATCCATCCATCCATTGATCCATCCATCCACCTACAATCCATCTACCCACCCACCAATCCATCCATCCATCCATGCATACATCCACCATCCATCCATCCATGTATGCATCCATCCATCCATGGTTCCACCCACCAATTCATCCATCCATGTATGCATCCATTCATCCATTCATTCATCAAACCATCCATCCACCCATGCATCCATCCATCAACCAACCCATTCATCCAGGCATCTTCGCATGTATCCATCTATTCATCCACCTACCCACCCACTCACCAATTAATTTATCTACTCATCCATCCATTCACTCATTTATCTAACTACTTTTCTACCCTTACCTATCTATTCATCCTTCCATCTATCCAACAAATATTTATGGTGCACCTACTATGTGCCAGATACCTAGTAAAAGCTCTGCCTGATTTATTTCAGTGATGTTGGCATGTTCTAACCTCTCATACATGCCAGCATTGTGTGCAGACTGTGGTCTCCAGACTATGGTCTCTTCTCATGACTGGGTCCCTGTTCTCTAGTGAACAGGCCTGAGTGCACAGATGCCAAGGCAGGCAGGGAAGGGAGGAGGGGAAAGGCGGGAAGGAGAAGGAGAAGGATGAGTGGGAGAAGAGGCATGCAGAGGGCTGGGACAGTGTCCTGGGCACCAGAGCCATCGCTCGAGCATCTGCAGGCTTGTGACTGGCCTGCTGTGCTGGGCTCCTGTGACTTTCCTCCATCCCACGCACCCCCACCCTTCAGCACCCCTAGCCTTCTGCCCCCAGGGAAAGAGAGTCCCATTCCCTCCGGGTGGAGAGTGGGCAGAGTCTCCTCCGAGAACGGGGCTGGGGCATGGCACCCACCACGAGTATGCAAAGCAGAGGAAGAAGGGGATGGAAACCGCCAGCTGCAGCAGCGCCCAGTCACGCACACCGTAGGCCACTGCAGCCATCAGGACGTGGCCGAAGCTGAAGCCCAGAGAGTTCATGGTCATCGCCAGGGGTCGGGCCTGTGCTGATGTCCACTCCATCACTGCAAGGAGACTGAGCGGTCACGCCTGGAGCCTGAGCGAAGCCTCCCCTGCCTGACACCAAGTTGGGGACCTACTGAGAGTGGCTGTGTTCATCATGACGCCCGCCACAGCAAAGGCCAACAGGAAACGGAACAGGCAGTACACGGGGAGGGCGGGGGCGAAGGCGGCCACCGTGCCTGCCACAGCCATCTGAAGGTAACTCCAGGTCAGCACCAGCCTGCGACCGAACCTGTACACACGCACACACGCACACACACACACACAAACACACACACACACGCTGGGAAGGTGATGACCCATGGCGTGCCGCAGCACCCACCACACGGGTCTGGACCAATGGGAGCCCACCCTGTGCTTACTGCTGAGCCAAGGTGGATGCTAAAGCGACACCCAGGGCTAGGCCCACATTCTGCAGCCAGGAAAGGACCGTGAGCACAGGAGACCTTTAATGTCCCAGCGGGGAAGTATTTGAGGTCACCAGGAGCACTGGGGAGCAGGTGTAGCAGTCACTGTTTGATGGAAACAATGACTCTACAACCCTGGAGTAGTCTGTGAGCCTGAGGCTCAGCGAGGGTGTGAAACTGGCTCAGGAGGCACAGCAGGGGGCAGGTCCAAGGCCCACGCAGCATCCTGACCACAAGCAGGAAGCTTTCTAGACCTGGCTGTGGGAGGCCAGTTCAGGGCTGGTCAGGGCTGGGCCTGGAGTGTGGGGAGAGCCAGAAGAAGGGGGTCCTGCCCAGACCAGAGTGAGGGGGTGCTCACCTGTCTGAGGCATGGCCACACACGGCAGCTCCCACCAGCATCCCAGTCAAGTAGATGGACTGGGACATGGGCTTCAGGGCCCGAGAGTCACACACCAGGTCCCACTGGTGGAAGAGGAGGGAGGCTGAACGCAGGTGGGAAAGGCAGAGGAATGAATGGGGAGGCCCCCAGGGAGCTGGCCTGGGGTGGCTGGCTTGGCAACCTCTAGGGTCGTATATTAGGCCCCTGTGGGACAGGTGTGATTTGGCTTTGAGAGGACTAGCCTGTCACCCCTTACCTAAGCTTCTCCATGGCTCCCTATTGCCCAATGGGTCAGGGACCAAGCCTCCCCTCCCTGTTGCCCCCTATCCCTCTCAACTGTAGCAGTGACCCGCTTCTCACCTCCTACAGGAGCCACTTGCCTCCTGCCCCATACAAAGATCTCCCTTCCCACTCACTGGGACTAGCCGCTCCTCCCCTTTTGCCCAAGATTTGCCTAACTCCCCTTCTGGGAAGCCCTCTGGGATTGTGTGCTTTGCCTTCCAGGAACTCGGTGAATAGTCACTGAGTCCCCTGCGGACTGAGTCGCCTGGAGTCGCAGCTGACATATGTCAGTTGGGCTGGTTCTGAGTGAGGCCAGCAGGGCAGGTGGGACATGCAGGTGCAATCGCTCAGAGGTGCCCAGTCTCAGGTGCCACTCAGCACTTCAGGAGCCTGGCTGCCATCCCTTGTAGGCAGACCCCTGCCCCCCACTTCCCTGTGGGGCCATGTGGCTGCCTAGGGGCTGGCAGCCTTCCAGAGAGTGAGGAAGGCCTGGGAAGGTGCCCCCTGCCCCCCAGGACTGGACCGTCTGGAGTCCAGCCAACTGCGATCTGTGACTTTGGCCTCCACGGTGCCGGGACTTGGGGTGGGCGCGGGGAGCCCTTACCTTGGTCACGATGGTGGAGGTGAAAGTGCCGTGGTCATAGACCCAGCCATCCACGCACGGCTCCGTGGCCGCCTCGCTCCAGTTGGTGGCTGTGGCGTTGGGGTCCAGGAGTTGCCACTGCGGTTGGTGGAAGCGGCGACACTGGTGAGGCCCCCGGTTGGGACCTGGTGGGATGGAGACAGCCAGGAGGGCCTCGGGATCGAGGGCCCCTGGCACAGAGGTCTGGGCAGTGCCGTTGTCCAGGAGGGGCAGCCAACAGCGGTGGCTGGGCTCGGCGGCTGAGAAGTTCTCTATCATGTTATGGGTGGTGAGCCACATGATAGGGACCACCAGAGCCACTGTCTGGAGAACCTGGAACCTGCCCACGCTGCCTACTTGGTCCAGCAGTTCAGAAAATGCCATGGGGCCCACCTTAGACCTCAGAGGAGGCGCCCCTTCACAGAGGCCAGCCCAAGGCACAGAGGCCAATGTGAGGGGTCTGCGTCCCCCACGGTGCACTCACAGGAGTCTCCTGCCAGACAGCCGGGAGCGTGTCATGGGCCGGTGGTTTCGCTGACTAGCTTGGGCTCTGTGGGCGACTGTCCACTGCTGTCACTTGGCGTGGCTGCAACTGGGACCTGAGGCTGTGTGGAGTGATCTTGAGGCCACCAACATCATCCCAGAGACCAGCTGCCCCCAACCTCCAGAAAAAGCTCAATTCAGGAAGTGGGAAGCTTGGAGACTGAAGTCATCCAGACTGGAATTAAAGTGTGACCAGGTGGCATGTATGGAATAGGGCTCAGTAAGCGCTTCCTCAGTCAAAGTTTAACCCAGTTCCAAGGGAGGCATGAATGCAAAAGGGCAGCAACTTCTCCAGTCCTCCCACCAGGCAGAGGCCAGCTGCCTGGCCTGTGATGGGTCTGGAGACGCTTGGGCTCTGAGTCACAGGGTGGCCGTGATAGGGCTGTGGCTGTCTCGGAGAAGACAAGAGCAGGGAATCCTCCCAGTCTTGGGACTGGCCTAAGCCTGGAGCAACATCCCGTGTTGAGGACACTGGTCGGCTGTGAGTGCCTCTGTCTTGGCCCCGGTGACTACAGCCACCCAACCTCCAGGCCTCCCATGCCACAGCCCTCACTTCTGCTCACTTGCTGTCATCAATGACCCTCTCCTGGAGCCCTCAGTGGTGTGCCCACTGTCCCCAACCAGAGAAATCCTCAATCTCTATTTGCCTAAAGCCAGCCCAATCTCTCCCCCTCCCCGAGTCCACTCCCCACAGGGGCTGCACATTGGCTGTGGCCTCTCGCACAGCTCCCACCCAGGAGCCCAGGGTCTTGGTTCTCCTCTGGCTCCTCACTCCACACTCACATCGGCGGCTAACCCCTGCTGACTTCGCCTCCTCAGGATCTCTCCCTCTCTCACATCTCTCCCTCCACAGCTGTCTCCTTCCTGGTCTTCTAGCCTCTGCCCCTGCACCTTCTACCCATGCCCTCACTGCAAACCCTCTCGTCAAATCTTGCTTGAAAGCCACAGGGGGCTCCTGGTCAACAACAGCTAGCAATGCCTTACCACAGCAGTGGGTATTGGGATGGGTGTCAGGAAAGGTTGGACCTGGTGGAGATCCCTACTTCCATTGTGACAGTTAATCCTCTAGGCTAAAGGGCCAGAAACACAAAGCAGCAAATAATTGTGTGTGTGTTAGTACATGTGTGTATGTGTGCATGCAAATGCGTGTACATCCATGTGTACATGAGCACATGCGTGTGTGTGGTGCAGCAGTGATAGCAACCCAACCATTTGTTCTCATGTGCTTTGGCCACAGATTGCCCATGCAGGAATTATCCACCCCGCCCCACCCCACCCCGCACCGTCTGTATCTTTTTGTCTCACCCACTCTTCCCTCCGCTCTTCTGTGGTGCACACCAACCTCTGCCATCCCGGACTCTGTGTTCTGACCCATCCGCTGCTTCCCACCCTGTGCTCTGTGCTGGCTCACTGAGTTTGCCCTTCCTCGCACTGTACCCCAGCCAAGAATGCCAGCACCAGGCTCACCTTGGGCCACATTTCTACATGGACTGTGAGTGTCTCCTCCCTCAGAGGGCTCTCCTTGCTTCTTTCCTATATTCAGGGCTTGGAGTTGTAGGAGATCCATCTTTTAAAATTTGCAGTAGGGAGTGAGTGCTTGCTGGAGGGAGAGAAATCACCTGGGGTATGTTCCCACACACCACAATCCCTCCTCCTCCATTCTCCTCTCAGAGTTTAGGCACACATGCACACACATCCAGTGTGATTTTCAAGCTGCTGGGTTTGGAACTCGAACCATGCAGTCAGTCATGTGGGGATCTGGCTGCCTTAACTACCATGCCACCTGCTGGCCCTGGAGACCCATCTTTACACTGTCTGTCCTGCATTCTTATGACATTGGCCCTGGAGAGTAGGGACCTTTCTTCAGACCCTCCTTGGAACCCAGCACTGCTTTGGAAAGCCCCATGAAGGTTTGCTGAAGTGCCTGGGTGGATTTTTTTTTTTTTTTAAATAACTTCCCTTTTTTCCTGGTTATAAATTAGTTTATACACCTCTCCAAAAATTCAGAAAACATTGAAAGGTGTAACAAACATAAAACTAATTCTAAACTCACCAACTAGTGATAGTCATTGTTTACATTTTGGCCTATGTCCAGACTTTGTTTTATAATGGCAGGTTCAGCTTCATTAGCCTGAGATGCCAAATAAGCTTAACATCTCCTTTTGTGAAATCCAAATAAAAAGTCTCTGACTTTAAATTAATGATTTTAACCTGTTCACATTTATTGTGATCACTGATATGTTTGGCTTTATGTTTTCTTCTTTACCATGTTTTCTTTTAAATCTTTTTGTCTTTCTATTTTTTAAAGAAAAATTATTTCTTTATTTTATTCATGATAGATAATGAGAGAAAGAGAGAGACCCTCCACAGGGTCTTGTAATGCCTTGATCCCCTTCCCCTACCCACCAGCTCATCAGGATCTTGGGCATGGACACACATTACTGGCACAGTTCAGTTGAATTGGGAGGGGATCTGAACCTGCAGTCAGCCATGTGGCTTCTAGCACTGTAGTCCAGTACAGCTACCTACTTGGACATCTAGGCTGGGCCATCCTTGTTCCCATTTTTCAATTGAATTCATTGAGTTTTCTTGTTCTATTTTTTTATGTCTTGGTTGAACAGTTGTATATTTTTTTTCTGTTGTCCTTATATTTGGATACACAAACTGTGAACTATTTTATACTATCTGCTCTCTTTAAGACTCCAACCTTCAAAGAAAAAAAAAAGAAAACAAAAGGAAAACTCCAACCTTCTGCATCCTCTCTCTCAATAGAGGAATTTCCCTCTTATTTCACTAAGAAAGTAGAAGGCATCAGTGTATTCTCTCACCAGTTTACCCACCTCTGTGGGCTCAGGCCCTGCCTTCCCACCGCCCTGTTTCTCTTACCACGTGTGCCCGAAGCTCACCCTATTCCCTTGCTTAGGCCTCCCCTCTTTGCTTTGACAGATGTCTTTCCCTCTCTGCCAAGTAATTCCCATCATATATAAACAGGCCTCTTTCCTCCATTCCCCTGAAAATCCCCCTGTCCTTGAACTCTCTTCCCTCTTCACTACCACCCCATTTTTTCTGCTTCTATTCACAGCAAGTTCTATGAAAGCATTGTTGACATGTTTCCAGTTTCTCTTTCCCCATCGTTCGTATTCATCCAATCGTATTTTTGTTCCTGTCATTCATGTCACCAATGGACTCAACACTGGGGCTCAGTGGCATTTTCTGTCCTTGTCTTACTGGACCCATCAAAGCCTTGGATCATTCTCCTGAAGATGCTTCCATCCCTGTGCCTCCAGGTCACCTACTTCTCCCCAGTCTCATCTCCCCACAGGGCCCAGTCCTTGGTCTTCTTTTTCTCTGTTTTCTCTATTGTCTGGTCAGTTCACATCTTCAGCCTGGCCTCTCCTTGAGATGCTAGATTTTTAATCCCATGGCCTGATCTTAGCTGCCTAACATGTACCTCATGTATAGCATGGCCAAAGCTGAGCCCCCTTCAAATCTGCTTCTCCTGCAGCCTCCTCATCTCGCCATTTGGGGACTCCATCCTTCTCGTTGCTCAGGCCAATAACCTGGGGCCATCTCTGACTCCTTTCTTCCTTTTACACCACATACCATTTTCCAGGGAATCTCGTCGGCTCAACCTTCAAAACTTGCCCAAACTCACCTCTCAAGTCCACCAGGGCTACCGCCTGGGCCTGGCTGCCTTGATGTATCCCATGAATCATTGCAGCGGCCTTTCATTAGCCTCCCTGCCTCTGTCTCTGAGCCTTTATAGTTTATTTTCCACATACAGACAGAGGAATTTTGTTTTTCCTCATTTGAACCATGTCACTTCTGTTCTCGAAACCTGGTAGTATCACCTCATCTTGCCCAAAATAAAAGCTGAAATTTACAGTGACCCACCTGATGCCTCTCTCAGCTCACCGTCTCCTCTCCTCATTTCTGCCACTTCAGTCCCATTGGCCTCCTTGCTGACCACTGAATGTGCCAGGTGTGTTTGCTTCAGGGCCTTTGGACCTGCTATTTTTCCTGCCAGGAGCTCTTGTCTTCCAGAGAGCTCCATGGCTCACTTCCTTCAAGTCTTTGTTAAGAAGTCTTATTCTTGGGGACCAGCAGCTGGTGAAATGGTTACATTGCTGGACTTCTACGATAGTTGACCACGGTTCGAATCCTGCATAGATTGGACGGAGTTGAGTTTGGGCATGGAAGACACCTGGCCAGGCGATGATGGTGAAGCCAGACGAGGCAGCTAAGCCATGTGCACATGCAAAGGAGTGACATGGACATTCCCCGGCTACGAAGGGGCTAAGGACAGGCGTAAGGACACGGGGCGAGGCCAGTGCAGAGGAAGGGCACTGGGTTTTAGAGCGGGAGGAGTCGGAGCATCGCCAGAGCTGAAGCAGCGTGGAGGCGGGTGAGGGCTGGGCGGCGGGCAGCTGCTGGCCTAGTTCTGACGGTGGCGTGAGCCGAGCGTGGAGGGAAAGGTTTTAGGAGGAGGGCAGGAGCAGAGAGGCGAGGCAACCGGAGTAAAACAGAGGAAGGGAGAGCACGTAGCCAGGCTTGGCGCCGTCCCGCCCAGAGCCAGCGTGGCAAATACCAGGTGTTATTGCTGACAAGATGGCATGTTTTCTGAAGACGGGCACAGACAACCGCTTGTCAACATGGTCTTATTTATTTTTTTTGGACCTGGCATGTACTGTGGACATATCTTTCTGGCCAGGTCATGCAGCAGGTTTTCTGTGATTCCTCCCCTCCCCTGATGTCCTGTGGTGACAGCAGCTGTCTCTGGTCCCAGGCCAGGCAGGCAAAAGGGTAGGCAGGAATGCATACTGCCAGTGACTCAGCAAAGTCTAGGGGCTGAGTCCACAGGGCTGGTGCAATCCAGGAGGGCAGTTGGGGGAGGCGGCAGCCAAAGCTGGCTGGATTTGCTTGGTGCCTGCCGGGACTCAGTGCCCCTCCGGGTTTCCTAAGGCTTGGGAAGCTGTGACTGTCTGTTCAGAGCCTCTGTCCTGCCCTCATCTCTGGGAGCCGAGTTCTTTGAGACAGAATGACTCTCTTAGGAAGAATCTCAGCCCTGGGAAGGAGCTCTGGGCTGGTCCCTTTGAAGGAGTCTGCCAGCTCCAGCTCGTCACCCCTTATCTGGAGCCTGAGATGGCTCCCTAGTGCTTCAGTGAGAGACACAGGCATCCAGAAGCCCGTTCCCCCCTTTCTGCTGCGTCCACCACGTGGCACCATGGTGGCATCACGTTCTTTCCTGAACGTGCCCTGAGTCCCTGTCTTCCCTGCTCTGCTGTCTCTCCTACCTGCAGGCTCTTCCCACCATCCTACCAGTCCAGACCATCCCTTCCTCCACACTTCTTCACCTCCTCTCCCTGGGCACGACTAGAACAGTCCCTGCACCCTGGGGCTGCCCAGAAGCAGGCAATCGCTGTGGGCTTCTTCTGGGCCAGGTCTAGTCAGTTTCCCTCACCGTGCCTACTATGGGATAAGATGCACGGGTCAAGGTGCACAGACTAGGGCCAGGTGGCAGGGAGGGGTGCGGCCATCCTTGTTGCCTGGAACCTCGTAGATCTGGGCCTTGGTTTTTCAACCACAACCACAGATGATGTGGTGTGGAGCCCCGGCAGGCACCGAGCGAATTTGCCCTGGCTTTGGCTGCTGCCTCCTCCAGCTGTCTGCCCGGATTCCACCAGCCCGGTGGACTTCGTTCCTGGGCTTTGCTGAGTCATAGCGGTAAACGCTCCTGCCTGCTATTTCTCTCACTTGGTCTGGGACCACAGGGGTTTCCTTAGGACAAGAATTCCTGGTTCTCCGAGTATCCAAGTCAGGACAGTCAGCGCTCACCCACGTGATGCTCGGGGTTGCAACACCTTCTCCAGAGCCTCTCCTGGGGGTTGCTTGTTCCCACTGATGCTCCAGGTGGTTCTGGAAGAGGGATCCATAGCCTTTCTGAGAAATGGCACTGGCTTGCCCCCTCATCACTACCGAAAAGGCCTCCATTGTGGCCACAGGCTCAACTTAGAATTCCCCCAAAGGACAACAGAGAGATGCCTCCAGGTTAATGGTGGTGACAGTGGTGAGGCTGACGGTGGTGACGGGCATGGGCATGAAGGTGTTGATGGAAGCTTGGTCATTGGAGCTTTACTATTTCACTTCCTTTTCCTGTACTAACTCATTCAATCCTTTCAACAACCCTGTGGATTGGAGATGCCATTCTGACACCCGTTTTTACAGGTGTAGAAACCAAGGCTCAGAGAGGTGAATCTAGACGCCCTGGCTGCTCTGTCACGAATCAGGAATCCAACCTGGTCTGTCCAACCCTGTGTTTTTGCTGAGGTTGGCTGAGGCTAATGGGTAGCAAAGGGGGTGCCAGGAAGCCACCGAAGGCTGCATGGAGGGCAGCCCTGCCTCAGCAGTCCACTCCCTCCTCCCTCTCAGCAGAGTCCCCTGTCACCTTTCTCTCCAAGCCCCGGGACCCTTCCCCTAGCTCCAGGCTTCCCCAGAGGGAGCCCCGAATCAGTCCCGTCATAGAGCCCTCTGTGCCGGGGAAGAGACCCCATGTTGCTAGCTTGGACCCTCCTCTGGGCCAGAGCTAGCTGCACGCTTGTGTGGCTGAAAGGCCTCCTAAGAGGTTTTCCCAGATGAAAAGCAGCTTCCTCCCAGGCTAGCTTCCAGAGTCACCCCTAGAATTGCATTTTCACCTCTGCTGCACTGCTGTGGCCCCTGCCTGGTACCCTGTGGGCACTCCGTGACAGTCCCCCCTTCCTGTCCTAGGCGCCACCCAAGAGCCTCACAGGCATTGCTTACATCAACTGCATTTTCTTCTGGCCTGAAGGCTGCTGGCTCTGGAGCAGACGATGGCTACCTGTCTGTCCCGCCACCCATGCAGAGGCCACATGGTGGGAGGACAGCGATGGGATGCTAGCTTGACACCAGCGCGGGGAGGTGGCCAGTTTGGGGGTGAGTATATTCCTGGCTTTAATTGGCCCCCTCATGTGAACTGCCGTGGCCTTGACCACAGGCCCTGTGCTGTGCAGCCCCACCCCCTCTCCGGCTTCCTGGGAGCCCCCAGTTGGCTGAGGGGCTCCTCTGGCCCACTGAACAATCTGCTCTAAGTAGGTCAAGGAGAGAGCTGGGCAGCGAGCTCTGCCCTCCGTCCCTTTCATGTGCCTGGCAGCTCCTGTGAGTCTGGCCTTCCTGCTCCAAAGGGACTTCGCTCTCCTTGCTGTGTCAAAAAGATATTTCATGTTAAAATTCAACGGAGAGATGTTAACCAGCCGTCGGAACCAGGCTTGTCAAACGGGAGCTGCTCAAACAGGTTGAACTTTGCACTGCTCTCTGTTCCGCAGAGGGTCTTGCCCACAGCCAGCAGTGACCAGCTGGCACATTTTAACAAGGCTGGGTACAGACGCTGCCTCCCATCCCCTGTGCTATTTCCTGGAGCCGTGTTGCTGTGCCCTTCTTCTGGGGTCCATGTCCTGCCACTGGCCCCATGGTTCTTGGCCTTTCTTTTAAGATTTCACCATTTCTTTCTTTCTTTTTTCCTTTTTAGAGAGATTTTTGTTATAGGGCATATGTGCTTGCCAGAGAGACAGAAAGTGAGAAATCATCCCCCCAGAGGGGATAGCTACACCACAATCCCTTTCCCATTCTCCTCTTGGGATTTCGGGCACACACACTCACACACCCAGTTAGTTTTAAGCTGCCGGGTCCAGGACTCGAACTACAGTCAACTATGTGGGACCCCAGTGACGTAACATCACACCATTTACCGGTCCCAGCATTCCACCATTTCTTTTCCTATAGAGCGCGTGCGCTTGCTGGAGAGATGGAGAGAAACAGAGAGGCAGAAAGCAAGAAAGCACCCCCTCCTTGGGGGGATGACCATGCTGCAATCCCTTCTCCTCCATTTTCTCCTCCATTCTCCTCTTGGGATTCTGGGCACATGCACACTCCTGGCGTGAGTTTTAAGCTGCCGGGTCCAAGACTTGAACCATGGTTGACTACATAGGAGTCCAGCAACATAACCATTATGCCATTTGCTGGTCCCAGGATTCCACCATTTCTACTGGATAAGTTCTATGATTTCGTTATATTCTTAGACATGCCTGGTCTTGTAGTCAGGGGTCCCCAAGCTCCGGGGCACAGACTGGTGCCGGTCCATGGCCTGTTGAGGGTCTGGCTATGAACTGGTGTCAGTCCACCTGGGCTGCGCAGGAGGGCACAGGCAGCAGGCTGGAGATTGAGGCTGTATTTGCAGCTGCTCCCCATGGCTCTCATTGCCGCCTGGGCTCCGCCTCCCTTGGGATCAGTGGCAGAATCGGGTTCTCATGGGAGCGCAAACCCCACTGTTGTGTGTTTGTGTCATTGTATATTGCAGCGTGGTCGTGGTGGAAGTGGGGGTGTGGGGTGGAAATGGGGTGCACAGTGGATATGGTGTACTCGGGTCACCCAGGACCAACCCACCCCCTACCCTACCCCCCCACCCCCGGCCCCGGTCTGTGGAGGGATTGTCTTCCACGTGGCTGGTCCCTGGTGCAGGGAAGGCTGGGGACTGCTGTTCTAGCAGACAGCTGTCTCCTTGATTTTGTGAGTTGCAGTCTATCGTTAAGAGGAGCAGTTTTAAGTGGATACAAGGACAAGGCTAGGTGGGGGGAGGGCAGGAGGAAGCGTGATATGGATCATGGCAAAATCCCTCTCATCTCACCGGAAAACACAGCGGCAGGATTTGGCCGGCAGTGTGCAAACACGCGGTGCGGCCAGCAGCTTCCTCTGCGATTCTGTGACTGGAGAAGCAGCAGACGGAGAGCAGCGAAGTCAATCCTGCCTGTGGCTTTTACAGAGCCCCGAAGTTCTCCCTAAACGAGAAGCAGGTAGTCCACTGGTTGCACACACAGCCTCCAGAGCTGGGCTGCCTCAATTCGAATCCCTGCTCTGCCCATGCTGTGTGGTTACGGGGGAGGGGGCTGTCTGTGCCTCAGTTTCCTCCTCTGGAAAAACAAGTGGATCTCGTAAGACTTGTGTGAGGATTAACAGGTGCATAGAATCACTTAGCTCAGTCCCTCACACACAGTGAATGCTTTATATTCATTGCTGTTGTTATTAATTATTATCATTGTTGATCATTGTTTTAGACAAGGAATTCTGTGGAAAACACATGGGGGTCTCTGGAGGCTTGAGAAGGGTGAGTGGGTTGGTCTGGGTCAGATGGGACTGGCATAGATGTTGAAGGGTAAGACACCGAGCTACACCTGGCAGTGAGGTTGGTGAAAATCTGGGTCAAATATGATTCGTGTTTTCACATGTAGCTAATGTGTGATTGGTGGTTTTAACAAAGACCTCTTATTTTGCTAGAAAGAACATCTATATTGTAGTTGTCAGGAGAACTAGGACTTGAGAACAAAATATGATTGGCTTGGGACCAGCAGGTGGTGTAGTGATTAAGGCACTGGACTCCCACATGGCTGACTGCAGTTTGAGTTCCAGACCCAGTGGCTTAAAATTCACACTGGGTACACATGTGTGCATGCCCAAAATCCCGAGAGGAGAAGGGATTGTGGCGTGGCCATCCCCCGTCGGGAGGTGATTTCTTACTTTCTGTCTCTCTGTCTCTCCAGAGAGTACACACACCGTGTAGCAAAAATCTCTCTCAAAAAGAAGTATGACTGGCTCACTGCCCATTCATGCTGTCTGGGTGTAATTCAGGAGGGTGTTTGGGGTGAGGGTGCAGGGAGGTGTTGCCATGTTCCTGGTTACTTCCTGTCCCTGATGAAGTCTTTGTCACAGGGCTTGTGGTTCTTGCTAGGTCTCTATCCTAAATGATCAGTAGCCTGGAAACGTGAACGCCAGACCTTGGCCTTTAACCACAATGACACACACATGCATGTGCACATGCTGACACATACATGTACCCACACACGTGTGCAAGTGCAGAAGCACAACATGCGTGCACACATTCAGGCCCACGCACACTCATGCCATCCACCCAGGTTCTAACGTCCGAGGAGACCCAGGGTGAGTTTGCCCTGGGCCGTGAAAGTAGCTCATGTCTGGGTGGACACAGGGCAGTCCTGGGGTGGGACGCCCTCCTGCCGCCTCACCAGGAAGCCTCCCGTCTATCCTCTCCTCCGTTTTCTCCCCGCCCCTGCGGCTGCTCCTTCTCACACAGGGCTGCATGGTTCTCTCTTTTGCTGCCATTTCTCCTGCGAAAACAGGAATCCTCTGGGACTCGCCTCACCCCCAGTGGCCCAGTTGGGGGTTTCCTGTGCCCAAACAGTTTATTCCTGAGACGAATTCAGTTCTCAGCTGTTAAGACAATATGCAGCAATTCTAGAAAGGCAGCAATTCTCCACCAGGACATTTTCGGAGACCCAGGCAAGCAGGCAGCTCCCCCAGGCCCCGCCGCAGCCTGCTGCGGGCTGACTCCTGAGGACATGGAGTCCCTGGCTCCATGGGCGCCCCGCCCCTGCCTCCATGCCAGACCCATGCCGCTGGCGCTGCACCCCTGGCTGTTCTGGCTGTGACTGATGCGGCCACAACTCACAGGCACTCAGGCAGATGGACAGGCTCCCTGGGGGCTGAGGCCTCTGGCTGCGGGGTCGCCCGGAGCCCTGTGTGTCCTCGCTCTGTCCTTGCGTCTGTGTCTCCATTGGCTTTATTCTCACTATGGATCGTCGGTTCCGTGAGGACGTCTGGCCAGCACCCTCCATGTCAGCTCTTGCTGCTCTGCCCCCTGGAGCGGCTGCTTTGCTTTCTCCATTTTGGTTGGAAGTGTCCCCAGAGAAGGCTCTGGTGGGCCCTGGGAGGGTGTGCACAGCTTCCTGGACTCAAAGAATGTGGCACCCCCACATGATGCCACATCGGAGTGCAGAGAAGCTGGGCAGGGGGTCCCCCACACAGAAGTCTCCTTCTCTCTTGCCTCATGGTGTTTGCCTGGGGAAGGAATATTTGTGGGTGATGGGGGCCCCTGGAGGCTCTTGGTCAGCCTCTACCTTGGGAGCGGGGATCAGGGCTTTCCTTAAGGACCTGAGGAAAGGGTCGAGCTTTTGGCAGATGGAGGCATTGAGGCTGGGGGGTGGCAGGGGTGAGGGTTGCTCTGCTGGACGTCAGCAGGGCCTTGCCAAGGAGGGGACATGTGGGGCCACGTGCTAAGGGACGAACAGTCTAGCAGAAGACAGCCGGCCAAAGTCCCCTTGGTGGCCAGGGGCCAAGTTCAAGTTCATAGCACTGTGACAGGAGGGAGCCAGAGGGAGGCTGGTGTGAGGTGAGGCCAGGTCGCAGTGGGGCTCACAGTGACTTAGAATTTTTATTTGTTAGGTTTTTGCCACAGGGTACATGTGCTCGCTGGAGAAAGACAAATAGAGACAAAGAGAGAGGGAAAGTGAGAAGTCACTCCCAGCAGGGATGGCCACGCTGCAATCTCCTCTCCTCTCCTCTCCAGACTTTGGGCATGCACGTACATGAGCCTAGCATGATTTTCAAACTGCCGGGTCTGGACCTCCAACCATGGTCTTAACTACTGCGCTACCTGTTGGCCTCCCCACAGTCTATATTTTAAACAATAGAGCCAAAGTAAAACGTTTTGTGAGGTTTCACATCAAAAACACATCTCTCACTTGGTAAAACGAACAACAACAAAAAAACCCTGAGCCCATAAGCCCCAGGACAATGACTGGCTGACCTGAGGGACCGCCCTCCACCTTGGGGGCTGAGCTCTGTGCTGCCCGCCTCAGGCGAGCGCTGCTTTTTAGCTAACACCAGATTACTCAGACTTCAGCCAATTTTCTGCACACCTCCTTTTCTCCTTCCATGGTCAACCCAGGGCCCTGCACGCCTTTTCTGGTCCTTGGCAGGCCCTCCGTCTGCCCTGGCTATCACAGCCTTGACCGTTTTGGAGAGGAGTGGTCAGGTATTTTGTAGAAAGTCCCTCGGTCTGAAGTTCCTCTCACGACCATACTGGGCTCTGGGTTTGGGGGAAGAGGACCAGCGAGGTGACGGGCCCTCCCATCCCACCAGATCGCTGGGAGCGTGGAGCATGGCAGGGGTCTGAATACCTCATAGTCAGCTCGTCTGTTGGGAACTTGCCAGATATCTGGGACCTGTACTAGTCACCTCTGGTATTGTAGGCATCTAGTTCTCTGCCCACCCCGTGCCTGTCCCTGAGCTGCCAGCCGTGCCTGGGAAACATCCGCGCACAGTTGTAAGTTCCCCGCAGGCCCTGCAGCCGGACTCGGTCCCCATTGGCTCCCTTTCCGCTCTTTGCTCAGCCCAGCCCCTCCCGTCATGCCTCCCCGCTACCTTCGCACCCTCCCTCTAAGTCTCAGGAGAGGACTTAACATCCTCCTGCCCTCTCACCCCGGTGGCTGCGGCCCCTGCACCCAGGACTCCACCTGCCAAGGCAGCTCTGCCCTCGGTCCATGCTCTGCACAGCCACCATTCTTAGTGACATGTCTCAGACACACGATTTTGTGGTGAAAGGCGTGAGTTGCAGACCACCAAGAAGCCCATGCTGGTGTCAGCAAAGAGCAGGTTGTTGAGCAGGTGGCACGCTGCTGAGAAAATCAGGGACGTCGGGGGCGGGTGGGTGCGGGAGGACCACACTGCCGGCAAGCCCTCAGAAGGCTCTGCTACTCTAGCAGGTAGGTTGTGGGCACGTGCAAGTTTGTTGGCGGATGCTTCTTGAATTTGATTCTACCTTTTAATTGATAAGGTCTCTTGCACATACCTGATGGCCCGTTTACCAGGACAGGCTAACAGGCTTGCAACCTAAGCACGCACCGGGAGGCCACATCTCTCCCCATGCCGTTTCATCTCCCTTCATCTGTCCCTTTCCCCACATCTTGGACAGACACCGATCTGCTTCCTGTCACTGTGGATAACTCTGCATTTTCTACAATTTTGTCTAAATAGATACATTTTACATAAAGAATATTCCAGGGCCAGCTTGGCGAGGCAGCACTAACGGGCTGCTCAGATGAAGCCAGAGCCATGTGGCCGGCCGCAGGTTCAGTTCCTGGTTGACCCGCCCATGCTGGGTGTGTGCAGCTGTGGATCTGGCTGGCTGGAAGGCTGACGGGGGGATCACAGAGTGAGTTGGAAGGGCTTCTCTTCCCTTCTCACCCTGCCACTCTCGTGTAAGAAATAAACTTTCAAAAAATGAAGGACTATTCCATTGTAGTAGGCCAAAATTAGTTTGTCTATTCACCTGCGGACCGATGGTTGAGTTTTCCAGTTTGGGCAGTTGGTAATAAAGCTGCTCTGAAGATTCGGGATGGGTACGTGCTCTCATTTTTTTTGGTAAACACTGAGGAGTGGAATGACTGACTGGTAGGGATGGTGTTTTGTTTGTTTGTTTTATTGATATTTATTTATTAATCTTCTCTGTATGCATGCACATGAGAGAAACAGGGAGAAGAACCTTGTGATGGGGTCTTGTCACTCTCTCATCTCTGCCCCAGCATGCAAGCTCCTCAGTATTCTGGGTGCCTGCATGGGTGCTCTGAGGATTTTCAGGCCCACCTGGGGGTCCAACCTGCAGTTGGCCATGTGGCTTCTCGCACGCAGTCCAGCACACTACGGACCGTGCCACCAGGCTGGGCCGAGGGGAGTGTGTGTTTAACTTTTTAAGAAGGAGCCACACTCATCTCCAAAGTGGCTATTCTATTTCTTTTCTTTTCTTTTTTTTTTTTTTTAGAATTACTTTATTGAACTTTATTTATTTATTTTAATTTGACCAGAGAGGGACAGAGAAAGAGAGAGACGAGAGAGAGAGAGAATGAGAGAGAGAGAGAGAGAGAGAGAGAAGGCAAGCTGCCAGGTCTAGGACTTGAATCAAACTCAGCCATGTGGGAGGCCAGCGCCCTTAACCACCATGCCACCTGCCGGCCCCAAGTGGCTATCTCATTTCACTCTCCCCCAGTTGCATCACATTCTTGTCCAAACTTGATCTTTTCTTTCTTTCTCTTTTTTTTTTCTTTTTTACTTTTATCTACATTTATTTTATGCTGACTTAAAAATATGGAACACTTTACGAATTTGTGTGTCACCCTTGCTCAGGGGCCGTGCTAAGCTTCTCTGTATCGTTCCAATTTTAGTATATATGCTCCCGAAGCGAGCACCAAACTTGGTCTTTTCAATTTTTGCCATTCTAGTAGTGTGTGATGGTCATGGTGTGTGTTTTAAATTTGCTGTAGGATATGTGCACATGACAGAGAGAGAGAGAAAGAGAGAGAAAGTGAGAAGCCCACCCCCTCTATGGAGGGATGGCCATGCTGCAATCCCTTCCCCTCCAATCTCCTCTTAGAATTTGGGCACGCATGCACGTGGGCCTGGAGCATTTTTCAAGTCACTGGGTCCAGGACTCAAGCTATGCAGTTGGCCATGTGGGATCCAGCTGCCCCAACCACCATGCCACCAGCCGCTTTTTTTTGTGGTTTAAATTTGCATTTTCCTAATGATGTGGATTGTCTTTTCATGCGCATATCTGCTACCATATATCCTCTTTGGTGAAGCATCTGTTCAAACCTGTTGCCATTTGAATAATTAGATTGTTTTTTATTGTTGAGTTATAAGTGTTCTTTGCATTTTCTAGATAGAAATTCTTTGTTAGATATATGTTTTTCAAATATTTTTTCCAAATTTGGGGCCTGCCTATTCATTTTTGTAAGTCTGTTGTGCTGCTAATACAGACATACTTGCGACTTGGGCCAGCCTGGGGCGTGGCAGTTAAGGCAGCCGGATCCCATGTGGTTGATCGCACAGTTTGAGTCTCAGACCCAGTGGCTTGAGAAACCCCTTGGGCACGTGTGTGTGTGCCCAAAATCCCACAAGGAGGGAGAAGTGGAAGAGACGAGAGAGTGGCATGACCATTCCCCTTGGGGTGGACATTCTCACCTTCCCTCTCTTTCTTTCTCTGTCTCTCTCCAGCGAGTGCAAGTGCCCTCTGGCAAAACTAAGAAACAAACAAACAAACAAAAACAAAAAAAGAAATACCTGCTTTTGGGTAATTTAAAAAGAATAGAGGTTTATTCAGTTCATGTCCAAGGTCAGGGCTGCATAGGGTGAAGGTCATCTGGTTGCTGGATCACATGGCAGAGGACTTCCCAGGGTGCGAGATCAGGGATGTGTGCACGTGTCCGTCCCTGTCTCCTTAGAATCTCGGGAGTATCCAGTCATGGGGCTGACCCTGAGGCCTGATGACTTCCCAAAGGCCCATGGCTCTTGGCCACATCTCTTAATACTGTAACACGATTGTTTTTCCACCCTCTTTTTTTTTTTTTTTTTTTTCAACAGAGATTTTTGCTATTAGAGTGTGCACATTAGTCAGAGAGACAGAGAGAAAGAAATGAGAAATCACTCCTCAGAAGGGATGGCCATGCCACAATCTTTTTTCCATTCTCTTCTTGGGATTTTGGTCACGCACGCACACGCTCCCAGTGTGAATTTCAAGCCTCTGGGTGCAGGACTCGAACTGCGGTTGGCCACATAGGAGTCCAGTGCCTTAACCACTACTCCACATGCTGGCCCAAGTTTCCCTCCTCTTAATCCCATTACAATGTCAGTCAATAGTTTACACATAAACTATTGGGAGACACATCGGTCCACAGCACATTGTCTTTTGGAAAGCAGAAGTTTTTAGTTTTTATGAATTCCAATATACCATCTTTTTCTCTTATAGTTTTTTGTCCGGTTTAAGAAATCTTTGCCAAGGTCAAGGTTGCTAAGATTTGCTCCTGTTTTCTTTTTAAAACATATTTCCTCATTTAGTTGATTTGGCACTTTGATTGAAAATCAATGATCCACATATGCATATCCCTATTTCTGAACTCTTGCTTTTATTATAGTAAACAGAAGTTCTTCAACTTTTTTTTTTCTTTTTCAAAACTGTTATGGCTAACTTAGATTTTTTGCATTTTCACAGAGATGTTAGAATGAGCTTGCCAATTTATTAAAAAAAAGTCTTCTGGCATTTTGACTGGGATTTCATTGTCTCTGTAGATCAAATTATGGAGAATCGGCAGCTTGATAATATCGAGTCTTCTCGAATATCTCTCCATCTATTTAAGTCTTTAATTTCTCTCTACAATGTTCTGGAGTCTTCAGTTTACAGATCTTGCTATCCTTTTGTTTAGTTTATCCCTGGGTATCGCACTTCTCCCATACTGTTAGGAAAAGGTGTGACATTAAAATGTGCACCTTCTGGTGGTTACTAGTATACAGGGATATACAAGTATCTGCATATTGACCTTGTATCCTGCACTCTTGCCAAACTCATTTATTAGATTTAGTGATGTATTTTTGTAGATTCCTTAGGATTTTCTATGTAAAAAATTGTCAGGTATAAATAAAGACAATTTCATGTCTTCCTTTCTAATCTGTGTGCCGTATGCCTTTCATTTATTTTGCTTTTCCGACTAGGACCAACAGTCAATAGAAGTGGTGAGAAGACGTCCATGCCTTCATCCTCGTCTTAAGGGGAGAGCTTTCCGACTCCCACCGTTAGGTACAACGTTGCCTCTGTGGTAATGAGGTGCCCTATACAGGGCGCGATGTCCTTTATTAGGTTGAGAAAGTGCCCTTCTACCCTTGGTTTGCTCAATGTCTTTCGGAAATGGATGTGGAATTCTGTCAGCTGCTCTTTCTGTATCTATTGAGAGGACATATTGCAACGATTTGAATATGTCCCTTAAAAGTTCATGTGTTGGCACCAGAAGACGGCATACTGGTTAGGTCGCTGGATTCCCATGTAACTGACGGTGATTTGAGCCCGGACCGGGCAGCTTAAATCTCATGCTGGGCGGCTGTGCGTGTGAGCACAAAATTCTAAAAGGAGAATGGAGAAGGGAGTGCGGTGTGGCCACCCCCTGGGGGGTGATTTCTCACTTTCTGTCTCTCTGTCTGTCTCTGTCTTTCTGGCGAGCACACATGCCCTATAGCAAAAACAAACAAACAAACAAAAACAAAACAAAACAAAAACTAAAACCTCAGAAAAAGGACTAAGACATATGATTTTTCTTTCTTTCTTTTTTTTTTTTTTGTTGGTTAATAATTTAGTTTATTAACCTGGATTTTCAAATGTTAAGCCAACTTTGCATTCCTGGGATAAAGTCTATTATCATGATGTTTGCCCTTTTTAAACATATTTTGTTGAATTCAACCTAAATGTTTGTTAAGGATTTTCATGTCTATATTCATAAGAGATATTGAATTGTAGTTTTCTTTTCTGTGACATCTCCCAGTTTGGGTATCGGGGTAATACTGGCCTCATGGAACGTGTTGGGAAGTGTTACCTCTTTTTCAATTTTATTTTGTATATAACTGCTATTATTTTTTGCTTATATGCTTGACAGAATTCACCAGTGAAGTTATCTGGGTCTGTAGTTTTCTCTGTGAAAAGGTTTTAAATTGCAAATTAAATTTCTTTAATACATTCAGGGCTAATTAGAGTGTTTATTTTTTCTTTAATGAGCTTTGGTAGTTTGTGTCCTTCAGGAAATTTGTTATTTTCACCTTAATGACCAAATTTGTGGGTAGAATGTTGCTCATAATATTCAATTATTATCATTTTGATGTAGAACTTGTAGCAATTCCTCATTTATTCCCTGTATTATAATGGGGATATTTTCTTTCTCTCTCTCTCTCTCTCTCTCTCTCTCTCTCTTTTTTTTTCCCCGATTGGTATGGCTAAAGATTTATAAATGTTATTAATCTCAAAAAAGCAGCTTTAAGTTTCATTGATTTTCTTTATTGCTTTTCTGTATCTCTAATTTTGCCTGTTCATTATTTCCTTTTCTCTACTTACTTTAGGTTTAATGAACTCTTCCTTTTCTAGTTTCATATGGTAGAAGCTGAGGTATATGATTTGAGACTTTCTTCTTTTTCAACATAAAGACTTATTATATGAATTTTCCTCTGATTACTGCTTTAGCTTCAGTCTATACATTTAAAAATCAGTAAATGAAAAGATATCCAGGAGCCTCTCAAGCTATGCAACATACTCCTAAATAACCCATGAGTCAAAGAAGAAATCACAAAGGGAATTAGAAAATATTTTGAATGAGGGACCAGCAGTTAGTGTAATGGCTATGTCGCTGGACTCCCATGTAGTCGACCGTGGTTCGAGTCCCGGACCCAGTGGCTTAAAACTCACGCCAAGTGCTGTGTGTGCGTGCGTGCCCAAGATCCCGAGAGGAAAATGGAGAAGAGATTGCGGCATGGCTATCCCCCCTGGGGGATGATTTCTCTCTTTCTGTCTCTCTGTCTCTCTCTGTCTGGCAAGTGCATGCGCCCTATAGCAAAAACCTCTCCAAAAAAAAAAAAAAAAAGAAAAGAAAATATTTTGAATGAGTGAAAATGAAATGTCAAAATGTGTAGAATGATGGCCAGAGAATTTTTTGGTATGATTTGAACCCTTTAAAATCTATTGAAGTGTAAGATAAGGCTGGAGACCCCAGGAACCGGACCAGATACGGGGAGACGTGTGATATTTATCATAAATCATTAAATAGTTTTAAGTAGACAGGGCATTTAATTTGAATTGTGTTTTCAAATAAGGATTATGGCTGTTGTGTGGAGGACAGTGTGAACTTCAGGAACCCGTTTGGGGACTGAATATGAGGGTATAACCCATGGGGTGGCAAGCACAGCACAGAGTGGAAGGATTTGAGAGTGATGAGAAGGTAAAATGTATTGAGCTGGAGTGTTTGAGGTGTGGAGGATGTGAGTTCGGGTGCCGGCAGTGGAAAACCTGAGTCATCCAGACATCAAGTGGGCAGTTGTCTGAAGGGCCTAGATCTCCAGGGAAGGGTGAGGGGGTAACCTTATGACTACAGAGAGCAGGGGATTGGAGGGCTTTCTATGAGGCATCAGAGCCTGCTGTGCTGGGAATCAGGCCTAAGGTTCGGCTGAGTGCCTGTGAGCGTGTCACTCCATCCACCTCTCTGGGGTTGAGCGTTCTCATCTTTAGAATATCCGTCTGCCCAGTTTTCATAACCTGGACTGCCAGCACAGGGTGCGCCTTTGCATGAATTAGGAAGAGATGTCCCCTTTGGATAGACCAGCAACGAAAGGGTGTCCTGTTGTGCAAAGCCTGAAATGAAAGCTGCCTTGGCATTTCTGAAAGAGGAGGGTCTTTAATGGCTAATGCCAGTTCCCCTCCCGACTTTCTCCCATTCATAAGGTCCCTAGCCAAATAATACTCCTTATCAAGGGGACCAACTGCAGCTCCCATCGTTTGTACCCTAGTGGGGTTCAGTTCTCTGCAGAATTAGTCAAACAAGTGAACTGCTTTCTTCTGTAGGAACCACAAGTCACCCCACCCTCTCGATACCACAAACCCTGCCTCCCCCAGCCCCTGGCTGCCCACTCTGATCCCGCGTGCAATTCCTGAGTGGCTTGCATGGTGCGCAGCGTCTTTGTTCTCTGGGCCGTGAATACACGTCAGTAACAAGCCACTGGCAATCTCGTCTGCCCAGGGTTGGATATTGCATATCTGGCCATCCTTAAAACCACAGGGCAGGAAGCCCTCCCTCACTGATGGGTAAATAGGAGGCGATGAAAATGCATCCTTTCTGGCCAGCCCGGTATCGGTTCAGTGAGCTGAATTCCACATGACTGACCACAGTCTGAATCCCTGCCCCAGCGGCTTGAAAATCACACCAGACATGTGCGAAAGCCCCAAATCCTGACACAATAGAGAAATGGAGAGAGGAGATTACAGCATGACCATGCCCTTGGGGGGTGCTTTCTCCCTTTCTCTCTGTCTGTTCCTCTCTGGCAAATGCATGTGCCATTTAGTAATTAAAAACAAAACAAAATAGGGCTTGGTGGTTAAGAAGACTGGATCCCACATGGCAGAATGAGCAGTTCAAGCCCTGGACCCAGAGTCTTGAGAAACACGCCAGCACGTGTGCATATGTGCATGTGTGCGTGTGTGCATGTGTGTGTGCATGCCTGAACTCCTGAAAGGAGGGAGAGATGGAGAAGAAAGGATTGCAGCATGACCATTCCCCTAGGGGGTGTTTTCTCTTCCCCCTCTCCTGTCTCTCTTTGGTGAGTGCATATACCCTCTAACAAAAGCCCCCCCCCCACTTCCTTTCGAAAACAAAACAAAACAAAAACAAAAACAAAAAGCAGCTTCTTTCTTGGAGCGGACGCAGCCCCTGCTGGGGTAGGTGACTGGGCCAGGATCACTTGGATTGGATTTTGGTGACACCTGTACCTGGTGACCCTGTTAGCAGTTCTATTTATTGAACTCTGGCCTGTGCTGAGATCACTTAACCCTGATACCATGGAGGTAGAATCCATGAGCATTCGCATTACATGGATGAGGACCATAAGTGGTGGGGGTGAGATTAGAACTTCTATCTCCAGCTGGAGTGGCTGAGTGAAGGCATGCAGATGTGAACCTGGCAGGGAAAGAGAGGGGACACATTAATGAAGTGGACCCGAGGACAGCCTGGCTGGGCATAGCTGCTTGCTGCAGGTTTCCGTAGGGCTGGGGCATGGCAGGGACTCTGACCATGGCTGGGAAAACAGAGTGTGCAGTCACAGCAGCCATCAGCCACAGCAGACGGCCATGCTGCCCAGCCTCTGCCACTCCAAGTCCTCTTGTTGTCCAGCTTGCCTCCACCTTCTGATTGGAGAAGAGGCAACTCCTTCCCTGGGAGGGGCATGGTCTTTGGCCAAAGGGGCTCCATGCAGGCAGGACTTCTAGAGCCAGGTGCTTTCTGTAATGACCACCTCTTGCTGGTTGCCCCTCGCTTTTACTGATCTAGAACAATCCAGAGAAAATGGAGATACATGACAAAATGGCTACATAATTGGGGGCTTGGAGGCAGAGCTGGGGTCAAGTCTATGGGAGGGTAAGCTCCGTGGTATCAGGGCTTATTCTTCTCTGTGTACTCAAAGCATGGACACCCTCACCCAGGCCGTAACAGCCGCATGTGCAGAGCATCTGCTGTTGGCCCGGCATCGTTCTAAGAACTTGGATCTAATTCACTTAAGCCTGAGAACTACTCTGAAGTGGGTTTTTTTGTTTTTGTTTTTTAAACATCCATTTTACTAATGGGGGTGCTGCAGTCTTCAGAGATCTGTTCCCTTATTTCTGTTCTCTCAAAGAATGTGTGGGGGGTAGCATGATGTGTTCTTTGAGGGTTTGACAGCACTTAGCTGTTTATCTGTCTGGGTCTGGAACTCTTTGTGGAAAGATTTAACTAGGACGCTGAGGCTGTTTATATCTTCTTGTGTCAGTTTTGGTAAGCAATTAAGGAACTTGCCCAAACAGGTGAGGAATTTCGAGCCTGTGCCCTCAGCCATTCAACTTTCTTGTTCAAAACACAATCACTCTCTACCTATGAGACCTTGGATAAAGCGCTTCATCTCTCTAAGCCTCAGTTCTTCTACTCATAATTGGGGATAGCAACAGTACCTTCATGGCGGGTTGTTGTAAGGATTAAATTATTTCAGAAACACCAGCCTCAATCCCTTCTGTGCCTCTGCCTGGGCAGCTCCAACTGTCTTCATTATGGCCTGGGGGAAGCCCAGCCCCACTCGCAGGTGGCCACAGGTCACTCACTGGCTCTCCAGGTCCTGGATGGTGTCCGGCAGTGGCAATCCCTTGGTCTCCGGGAGGAAGAGCAGGACAAGCAGGCTGGAAACCATGGGGATGACACCATAGGAGAGGGGAGGCAGCAGGGGCATGGCCTGGCGGGTCATCCTGAGCAGCGGGCCCATCATAGCCCCCAGCCGGCCCACTGAGGTCAGGAAGCCATTCGCCATCATCCTGTGGTTACGGGGGTAGGGAGACAAACTCACGTCATGGCTGCTACTGTGATGGGAGGACTGTTGGCTGGGCCAGGGGATAACAGGGAAGGGAGAGCTAGGCCAAGGGAGTCTTCCTCGAGGACTTTTCTAATGCCATCTCTTCCAAGGAGCTCACCCAGATTTTCCCTAGCTTTTCCAGGGAACTCTTAAGAGCCTACCACATTCTCCCAGCTTTTAGGTTATTGAGGGGCTTCTTGATGTTCCCGCTAGACATTAACCACCCAGTTGGGGCTTTCCATATGATATCCTCAAAACTAATAAATGGTTGTCAAGAAACGAATGAATGCGAGAACAGACAAACGAGTGGGTGAGTTCCGCGAGTGGTACAGAGAACACCGAGCAGAGGTCTGAAGAGTTGGAGTCCAGTCCCATTCTTCTGCTGAGTCTGTCCTTCATCCCGAGCCTCAGTTTACCCATCTGTCAAGTGTGGGGACAGTCTAGACCCTAGACCACTGTTTTCACTTGTGTCCCTTGAAGCCCTGTGGTTCTGAGGAGGTGACTGAGGGCTCTTCTGGGGTAGGAAAGGAGCAGCGGGGAGTCACCAGGGCAGCCCTCAGTCCCCTTGGGGTGCTTAGAACCGCACAGACGGTTCTGCGACTCACAACTGGCCTCAACGCTCCCAAGGGCCCGCCTGTGCAGCTGCTTTCCAAGTGGAGGCCCTCACAGGGAGGGCTCTTCTGGGAGGCCCCTGGATGCCTCCCAGGGTGTCCCTTTCGTCCCCTACCCCAAGGCCTGGCAGTCCCTCCCAGACACGGCCCGCAGCCCAGCCTACCGCAGTGACGTTGGGAAGAGCTCAGCCATGTAGAGGGTTATGCACGTTAAGTTTATCCCAAAACATCCCCTGCCCAGCACAGCGAAGGCCACACGCAGGGTCTGCAAATCTGGGCAGAGGATGGGGGTGAGAGTCGGGCACCTGAGAGGGTCCCTGGGGCTTGCCATGGCCTGCGGTGGAGGGCCCCAGCAGTGCCGACTCGGGGTCAGGAGGGGGTGGGGCGAAGGGCAGACACCCAGTGGGTCTGGGATGGGGGGCAGCCAAGGGGGCGCTAGAGGGCTGCCCCTGCTGCTCTTGGAGTCCTGAGGGGCTTCTTACTGTGAAGGAGAAGGCCTGCCATGCCAGGCTCACGGCCGGGCCCTGGGGTGCCCAGGCCCCTAGAGCCTTCTCCCTGCCCCCTGCCAGTCTGTAGGAACCAGTGGGTAGATGGCAGGATGCCCAGGTCCAGGTCACTCTGGCCATGGCTGGGCCCAGGCTTCCCCACCTCCCACGTGGTTCAGAGAGTGTCCTAAACCCTGAATGCGGCTGCCATGGACAGGCTTCTTTGAGAAAACTCTCCAAGCTTCAAGCGCTGCAGAGTGCTCGGGGTCCGGGCTCACCTACGGCCTGCAGGGCCCAAGGTGGCTGGCTGCAGGGCTTGCTCTGCCTTTCCCCTGCCTTTGCTGCCACCTCAGCATGGACCCATGTCCCCGTCCCTCCCCCTAGGATCCTTCTCTGAGTGATAAAAGAGACATGGAGAGAGTTTCCAGGTATTCCAGCCTCATTCAGAAAGAAAAAACGAAGGCAAGGCCCCTGGCAGGCTTCCCAGCTCTGCACAGTGACTCTTGCCGCTTGAGCAAAAAACACACTCACAGGGACCAGCAGGTGGCGTGGTAGTTAAGGCACTGAGCACTCCCACATGGCTGACCAGTTTGAGTCCAGACCTGGTGGCTTGCTTTCTCACTTTCTCTCTCTCTCTCTCTCTGTGACTCTCTCTGGTCAAATGAAAATAAATGAATGAGTAAATAAAATTAAAATGAAGTAATTCTAATGAGAAAAGAGGGAAACACACACATGTGCACACATTTACACGCTCCATGCTGCTTGGTGCCCTCTGTCTCAGCTGAGCAGAGGCCACCCTCAGCCTCCACTGCTCCAAATGCCAACCTGCAGTTCTGGTCCAAGCTTACTTACTAACAGTGATTCTGGGCACCTGGCTTTTCTGAACCTCGATTTCCTCAAAGGAAAATGGCCGGGGGTTGACTGGGGGAGACTAGGTTCCTGACACAATGCAGCGAAGGCACGTCGTAGCAATTACGGCCCTGAGCTGAGCTGAGGCCCGGTCACCAACAACGTACTTCAGGACCGAGGGGTGGGTGGAGAGGAGGCCTGACGGGGGAATGCGAGTGACGAGTGGCGGGCAGGGATGCCAGTGGCCCTGGCGGTCACAGCACAGCCTGCCCTGGCTCACCTTGTGGCACCAACATGTTGGCCAGGATGCAGCAGCCAGCGAGGGCCTGGAAGCCCGCCATAGTTAGGCGGCGGCCCATGAACCTGAACACGAGCGAGGTGGCGGCCCGACTCAGTAAGTCCATAGCTCCGAAAAGGGCCTGGAGGAGGAAGATGTCCCTCCCCAGGCTCTGCAGGTCCAGGACCATCCCGTAGTAGGAGATCATTAGGGAGAAGCTGTGGACGAAGCAGAAGTCAGTCCCTGTCTGCAGAGGAGCGGGTGCCCCCCTGCGTCCCCTCACCCCAGCGCTGTGCTGGAGGGCACAGCCAGCTGGGGCATCTGCCCACCCCTAGCCAAGCCCTGAGAAGCCTGTTAAATGCAGGGTCAGGCTCAGTCCAGGACAGGGCAGGGAGGGCCGTGAGTCAGGGGTAGGGATGGGCTGAGGCCTGGCCTCCTGGGGTCTCTGATCACTGAGTAGCCCAAAGCCTTGGCCCTTTCTGAGCCAGAACCAAGCCCACCCTCAGGGGTCTTGGGGTCAAGCAGAGCTGCCCCTGCAGTTCTGGTTCCAGCCTCCCCATGAGGAGTCTCGCTCTGCACCTCTCTGGATCCCGGGTTCTTGCCTTGAAAGATGGGAATTGTAACAGGACAGGATCTCTCTGGGGTGTGTGTATGGGGGTCACTAGACTGCCCTACCCAGACACCATTCAGGATAGAAAATCTATTCCCCAGCCCCAGGGGTGCTGACCCCCAACTGACATGGCATCCCACAGCTGGTCCTCAGGGACTGGGGGACTGCTCTCGAGCTCCTGCGGCCTCAGCTGGGGCCTGGCTGTGACTGCCTCGCAGCCCCCTCTTCTTCCCCTTCCCTTCCCTCCCCGTCCCTCCCCTTCGGAGGGTGCTTCCAGGGGGACCCTGTCCCACCACCATCCGCGTAGCTGAACTTCTAGTATCTGAATTTCCGCAGTGTGGAGACGGACTGTGGATCCATAAGCTGCCCCCAGTGTGAAATCCTTCTCGACCCTTTTTAAATCTGTCCTAATCTCAGCTTAAGGGAGCCCTCATCTCAGCCCAACCAGCAACAGGGACGACCCCCTCAGAGGGAAATGGCAGTTTCTGCAGAAAGTGCAGCGTTTTATGAAGTCTGTGCAAGTGACGTGGAGACAGGCGTGGCGGCTGCTCCACGGGCTGACTCACAAGGATCTGGAGGCTTGGGCGGGCAATAACTGGGTTAACAGTCCAAGACAAGAAAACCCACAAGGTTAGTTCTTCAAAGTCTCTGCTTTGAATAACAAAGGATGCAGAGCAACCCTTGGGAGAACCGAGGAAGCCTTGAAGGTTCTCGAAAATGTAGCGTTGGACTGTTGGACTCTTAATTTATCAGGAAAAAAAAATGAAGACAAAAAAGAAAAGCATTTGATCTCATTCTTCGTTCTAAGATACAGCAAATACTTGCCACTGTAACCCGCAGGTGGTTAAATATAGCATAAAATAAATGTTTTCGCAATCTTCGGTTTTAGTTCAAGACAGTCCCGATCAAGCTTGATGCTCATTGTAAATATGCCCTTTTGCAAGTCTCTTCAACTGAACTTGTTCTAAGGGGCCTCTTCCTGGTCCCAGGCACCCTTGGGTGCCAAGGCATGGCTTCCTGGGGTGGGCCAGGGAGTCTGTGGCTGGGTGTGGGGCCGGGTGAGTGACCCAGCCAGCGAGCCTGGGGGCAGCTCAGCCCGGTTCACATGCGGGCTGCGTCATCTCTAAGCTACTCAGCGCTCTGGGCTCCACTCTCCCGCCTGTGGAGTGGGCTGCTATGAGGGGTGAGTGCCCAGCGTGTGGTCACCTGCTGGGAGTATGGCTGTTAGGATGAATCTCCCAAGCTGCCAAGCTGCCATGGCTAGTCCCCCGGCCCAAGGGACTCAGGCTTTGCCCTGTCCTGGGCGTCAGCCCGATGCTGGTACCTTGGCTGGGATCCGCCATCCTAGAACTGTCCCTCACTCGCCGCCTCCAGATACCTTCTGTACACACCCCTGTCTCCCTCTCCCCCTCTCCCCCGCCTGCAGGGGCTCCTACCCTGCGGGGGTTCCTGCTTCCAGTGTCCCAGGTAGAAATACACCAGAAGGCCTGCAGGCGCCCCCACCCACCTCCCCGTCCCCGCCCCATCGTACTGCACCACCACCAAGACCGAGGTCCTCCTCCGCAGCACCGGCAGGTGGAACAGCTCCCACACCGACTGCTGAGCCTTCGAGGAGGCCACCTCCTCCTCCATACAGGTCGTCAGCACCTCCGGGGAGAGCAGGGCACGTGAATGTTGGGGTGATGGCTCTGCCCAACCCCCAGGCCAGGGAAAAGTATACAGGTGGCAGAATACTAGGGGCACCAGGCCAGGTCCTTGGCCTCTAGAAACTGGAGCCCTAGGGGTTGGGGAGCTTCCCGCCCACCCGACTCTCCTGCAGGCCTGGCCCACCTACTCTGAGCTGGGGGGGGGGGGGGGGGTCTTTTTTTTTCTTTTTGGAGAGGTTTTTGCTGTAGGGCATGTGTGCTCGCCAGACAGACAGAGAGAGATAGAGAGACAGAAAGCGAGAAATCACCCCCCAGGGAGGATGGCCACGCCGCAATCCCTTCTCCTCCATTCTCCTCTTGAGATCTTGGGCACGCACGCACACGTGCCCGGTGTGAGTTTTAAGCCACCGGGTCCGGGACGCGAACTGCGGTGGACTACGTGGGAGTCCAGCGACATAGCCAATACGCTAACTGCTGGTCCCAGGAGGGAGGTCTTTAGTCCTACCTCTGGCCTCTGAACTGCAGGGTGCAGGCTGCCCTTGGCAGAGATCTCAGGATCCCTCATCCCTCATGGCAGGCCCAAGGGTAGGCCTCTCTAGCCAAGCATTCCTCACTGCCCCCAGAGTGCCCACCTAGTCTCCTCCTGCACCTCTTACCTACTTGTGCTCAGCTCAGTCCTATTAGCTCTAGCTTGCCTCGTCCTGGAAGCCTTCCCCGATACTCCCACCCCCAAAGTAGCTCTTTGTCCTTTAGTGTTTGGCAGCATACCCTCCTGGAAATGGCTACCTTTAAACAAACACATATTGTTTCCCCAAATACATTGAGAAACCCCATGAAGTGGGTTCAATATATGTGGGCCGAGGTGGGGGTAGCAGAGGTGACGGTGTGGGTGTTGACAATGCTGGCATTGCTATTGGTGGAAGGGACAGTGACGGCGGTGGTGGTGTTTGGTAGAGAGGCTGACAGTGATGTTAGCGAGGCGATGGCGGTGATGATGGCATTGAATGTGACGGTGGTGGGGATGGTGAGGGAGACGTGAGCATGTGCACGGCTGCCGTGCCGCTGATGACGGGTCGGTGACGGCACTGCTGTCATTGGTGGCAGCAGTGGCCTCAGTGTGGAGGAGGTGATGCTGGTGTTTGGTAGAGACGCTGATGGCGATGCTGTTGCCGTGCTGGTGGAGGTGCTGGTGGGGCGGACGGTGCTGACGTTGGTGACAATACCGATAACATGGCAGTGGATGTCCTGTCCCGGGCCAGCCCTCACACTCTGGGTCACACGCAGCAGTGCCTCACCTCTATGGTCAGTGTCTTTTTGGCTTCCTTGTGGCCGTTGATCCTGGCTACCTTTTGGAGCTCCAGAAGTGCTTGATCTGGTTTGCCCATGATAATCAGCCATCGGGCGGATTCTGCCATCCACCTGTTAAAGAGCAGGTGCTTGGTTGGGCCCTTGTCCTCCTCGCACACACTGAGCACTCACCCCCATCAGATGGGAAGGGGTGGTGGGCAGCAGACCCTCCCACCGTGATAGGACCCAGGAGAAAGCAGGTGCTTCTGCCCTCCGTGCCACTAACGCCAGGCTGGGACATCGCTGTCCCTGACGGTTCCAGAATAAAGCCCAGTCCTGACACCTGGCCGGAGCCTTCCCCTCGCTGTCCCTATCTAGCTCCCCTGGCTGCCAGGGCCTGCCTGCCTGAGCCCAGGGGCAGGGTCCCTGGGCACATGCTGTCCCTTAAGCTGGTTGTTTCTCTGGTAATTCTACAACCATTGCTATAATTACATTGTACCAAATTTATTTATTTTGTTTTGGTTTTTGCACATTTAAGACATCCTCCAGGCTGGGCAATTTTACAAAAATGTCCATTTCTCCTCCACCCTAGGGGCAGATGGGCCAGGAGGAGCCTCCCTCTGGTGAAAGGCACAGAATTTGCCCACCCATGCGGGCTCAGCCCTGTGTGTAGCAAAGCTAAAAGAACTTCCTGAGGCAGTGTGACACTGTGTTTAAAAGAGTCGGCCTGCCTGAGTTCAAATCCTGCCTCCGGCACTCACCAGCTATGGGACCTTATGCAAGTGACTTAACATCTCTGGGCTTCCATTCACCTGAAAACGGCAGCAATAACATACCTACTTTTTAGAAGATGTGTTAACACACATCTGGTGTTACAAATGGCAGCTGGTATGCACCAGTGTGACCAGAGCGTCCTAATAAGTGTAATTATGGGATGGCTTCCTCCTTGCTTCTTGATTGTGTTCGTACATCATGAACTCCATGCTGTCAGTGGCTATTTGTTCACTGGTGTGCATCTCTAATGGCCAAAGCCATGTCTGGCATGGGGCAGGAGCTCAGTAAATATTTGAGAATGATTGAGTCCTTATTCCTTTTTTTTTTTTTTTGGAGAGGTTTTTGCTACAGGGAGCGTGCGCTCACCAGAAAGACAGAGACAGAGAGACAGAGACAGAAAGTGAGAAATCATCCCCCAGAGGGGATGGCCATGCCGCAATCCCTTCTCCTCCATTCTCCTCTCGGGATCTTGGGCACGCACGCACACGCGCCCAGTGTGAATTTAAGCCGCAGGGTCCGGAACTCGAACCACAGTCGACTACATGGGAATCCAGTGACATAGCCATTACGCTAACTGCTGGTCCCACGTGAGTCTTTATAATTCTGTACACCCCCACGTAGACTTCTCTGGGCCCAGGTCTGCATGGCTCTGGGCCATGGCACAAGAGAGCTTCAGGGACATTCATTTGCATCTGTTTCCCTGCACCTCTCCCCCAGCCCCAGAAATAATAGTGACAGTGACACATTTCCCTGCCCAGTGTGGGTCCTCATGAACTTGGACATCCACGGGCCAGGCACCTGCAGTGGGGAGTGAGGCTGTGGGTGGGGGAGTGGTGCAATGTGAGAGAGGGGCCGTGCCTAGCCTCGCCCAGCGCACGGCGCAGTGGGTGCCTGGGGGCCCGGAGAGCAGGTGTTGGCTCAGGGCCCGTGGATCTTCTCATTTCCCGGGAGAAAGCAGAAGTACTGTTTTTTTTTTCTGTAATATTTTATAATATTTACAAGCAAATATTGTTTGTTTTAAAATATCTTTTTTTTTTTTTTTTCAGTTTTACAGCGTGCACACTTGCCAGAGAGGAAAAGCAACAAAGTATCTCCTATGGGAGATGGTCACGTCACAATCCCTTCTCCTCCATCTCACCCTCTTTTCCAGATGCTGGGGACACATGCACAGATGTCTGGGGCGTTTCTCAGACCGCCGTGTCCGGGACTGTGCGGGTGGCCGCACGGGATCTAGCTCACTTAACAACTGAACAATGAGGCCCTATCTCCTGACTTTAAGTATAGGAAATTGGGACCAGCAGACGGCCTAATGGTTACGTCACTGGACTCCTACGTAATTGACTGCGGTTCAAGTCCTGGGCCCAGTGACTTAAAACTCACGCCAGGGATGTGTGTGTGTGTACCCAAGATCCTGAGAAAAGAATGGAGGAGGGACCAGCAGTTAGCGTAATGGCTATGTCGCTGGACTCCCACGTAGTCGACCGCGGTTCGCGTCCCCGGACCCTGTGGCTTAAAACTCACGCACCCGCTGTGTGTGTGCGTGCCCAAGATCCTGAGAGGAGAAGGAGGAGAAGGGATTGCGGCATGGCCATCTCCCCTGGGGGGTGATTTCTCGCTTTCTGTCTCTCTGTCTCTCTCTGTCTGGCGAGCGCACGCGCCCTATAGCAAAAATCTCTTAAAAAAAAAAAAAAGAATGGAGGAGAAGGGATTGCCATGAGGCCTTCCCTCCGAGGGGTGATTTCTCTCTTTTTATCTCTTTATTTCTCTCTGTCTTTCTAGTGAGCGCACACACTCTTTACCAAAAAAACAAAAAAACTCTCTTAAACATAAATAAATAAAGGGAACTAATTATAAATATATGTATTTTTAATCACGATTTGAGCCAATGCTATGCTGACTAAATAATGCCTAGTAGGTTGGATGGACGGGAGCCACGACCTGTCCCCTGGAGCTCTGCGTCTAGAAAGTCTCTCCTCAGAGGCCAGCAAGTAGCATGGTGGTTGAGGTGCTGGACTACCCGCATGGTACACCATGGTTCAAGTCCCAGACCTGGCAACCTGCTTTCTCACCCCCCCCCCCACATGTCTCTCTCTGGTCAGATTTTAAAATAATAATAATAATAATAATAATAATAATAATAATAATAATGGGACCAGCAGGTGGTGTGGTGGTTAAAGGCACTAGACTCCACATGGCCAACTGCAGTTCAAGGCCTGGACCTTGCTTTCTCACTTTCCCACTCTCTTGTTCTCCTCACTCTGTCCCTCTCTGGTCAAATTAAAATAAATAAATGAATAAATAAATAAAGTCAAATAAAATAATTCTTAAAAAATAATAATAAATACAAAATTTTTAAAAGCCCCTCTCCAGTGAGGGCCTTGCTCACCCCACTGCCCTCCTGTGGAACCCCATGGGTTGGGACGGTGGCCAGCCAGGGTGGTGGGAGAGAGGGGGACCCTCCCACCCTGGATCTCCCCAGGGAAAATGCCCCACAGCATACTGACCAGAACATCAGGAAGAAGACAAAGAAGGGCACAGACACGGCCAGCTGGAGGGCTCGCCAGTCACGCAGGATGAAGGCCAGGCCGGCCAGGACCAGCTGGCCCGTGCCGAAAATACACCCCAGGATCGTCATGGTGACAGTCCTCCTGCGGGTCGTGATCCACTCCATTACTGAAAAGTGAGTGGACATGCACAGATGAGGGCCACGTGCAGTGGCCTTGGGCCCCATCCTCTCCCGTCCCTAGCACAGCAGGCTGGCGAGGCACTCACCCAGGGTTAATGAAGCCATGATGAAACCTGCTATTCCAAAAGCACTTGCAAACCGGAGGCCACAGTAGATGATGAAATTCGGGGCAAAGATAGTGACTGTGCCGGACACGGCCACCTGTAGGAGGCTCCAGATCACCATCGGCCTCCGCCCAAACCTGTGGCAAGAGGCAAGCTTAGCAGGGCCTGGAGGGAGGCCCAGGGCTCCACACTGACGTGCAGGTTGGTTTGAGCTTGGTGGGGTGGGTGCTCAACAAGACCGGAGTCCTACTGCAGGCAGCTCGCGAAGGACGTGCTTCTAGGAGGCACCTGCTGTTTTTATAACAAAAAAAACAGCTGGGTGTCCTCACTCCTGCCCACTGCTCAGACACGCAAGGCCGAGTCTGCCCCACCCCTGCCTGACCAGCAGGCACCTTGGTTGCTCTGAGCCAGCCTGGAGGACTGCTGTTTGTTTTGTTTATAACAAAAACAGCAGGTGCCTTTCTGTCAGGGGGTCAGTATAGCCTCACAGTCAAGAGCATGGGCTTTGCTCTCTGAGATCTGGGTTCGAGTCCCAGCTCAGCCTTCCTGGCTTTTCTTGGGCATATGACTGGATGTCTCCAAGCCGCGGTTTCCCTGTCTATAAGGCATGCCTCATGGGGTTGTTGTGAAAATCTCTGAGCAACGGAGCAACATAACAAGGAGGCCATGTGTGTGTGACCTCTGCAAGCCAGCCCGCTCCTCAACAGGGTGGCCATGGTAGTGTCCACAAAAGGCAGCAGAGCACCCTGCCGTGCCCAAGCCTGCACCACGCCCCTGCATCCTCCAGGCTGACTCAGAGCAACCAAGGTGCCTGCTGGTCAGGCAGGGGTGGGGCAGACTCGGCCTTGCGTGTCTGAGCAGTGGGCAGGAGTGAGGACACCCAGCTCGGGCCTCAAATGAAGTCAGGAGTCTGAGCAGGGCGCCCTGACTCTGCGCTTTGGCCATGGTAAGTTAAGGTGCCCTAGACTCCGACCTGCAGAACAAATGCAAATTGGCTTTCTGCGTGGATGGTCCCGGGGCCCAGTAATCAGAGCACAGAAGCAGCTGGCCCCGGAGGGTGCAAACTGCTGCTCGGTCACCGCGCTCAGTGGGGATGACGACCGCCAGAGCACGCGCTAACGACACACCAGGCTCTGGGCCACACTCTGCCTTGCTTACCTCACAACTACTGCAGCGCAAAAGGAAACTGAGGCACAGAGAAGGGAAGAAACCCCCTTCTCGGGTGCTAGGCACAGTCAGGCTGGACTCAGGTGGTGACCATGTGGTGACCATGGAAAGTCGGGAAGCTGCTCCTAAGGAAGTAATGGCTGAGCCTCTGCCGCGTGCTGAGTGCAGTGCTTGGCTCTGGGCACTCGGTCCCCACCTCCCAGGTAAACCGTGGGGCGCACATCACAGGGACACGGATGATGACCAAGGAGCAGACAAGCCCGCCACTGCTGTCAGAGCACGCCCCGAGCGAAGGAAGGAAGGCGGGCCACGGCCACTGCCCAAACCCCGAGCAGTGCATGGAGCTGAGGCCCGCGTGCTGGACACAAAGCAGCTGCCGGCAGAACCTTCTGGATGGGGCCCGGCCACACGCCAGGAGGAGCCCAGTGCAGGCAGGGAAGGGAGTCCTGAGGTCTTAGTCACTGAGCACAGCAGCAGATCAGGTGGCCCCCACGAAGGAGCCCCACAAGGAGGCCTCAGCCTGCCCAGGCGAGAGGAACGGTGTGGAGGAGACAGTGAGCTGGTCGCATGAGGCTCGGATGTGGGGCTGAGAGGAGAGAAGGGGGCGCCCCCTCTCCTCGGGTGCATGTACTGCCAAGGGGCAGGGGCTATTTTCTGGAACAAAGCCTGGTGGGGAGGGGTCAGCAGCCGAGCTTTGGGCGTGTAAGTTGAGGTGCCCCTAGACTCCGAGGTACAGGTGCTGGGTAGGCAGGTGGGCTTACAGCCGTGGGGACGATTTAGGGGTTCCCAGCACTGGGGAGGGTTGCCTCACGTAGGAGAAGGGTGCAGGTGGAGAGGAGAAGGTGACGGCCGCAGGAGGGGTGCAGAGATGGGGGCACCGGGGAGGTGAAAGGAAAACTCGAAGTGTGGATGTTCTAGAAGCCGAGAGACAGAGTGAGTGGAGTTTTCTTCCCAGCAGGAGGCTTGGTGGCCAGGATGGAGACGTTTCTGACCCATTCGGCTGTCCCTCCCCCTCCCCTTCTGTCCCTGGCAGCCACCTCCGGAGTGAGGAACCCTCGCTTACTCATCTGTGTCCAGGTGGTCTGAGCCCCTTCGGCTCTGAGCTCCGGGGGAGCAGGGGCATGGCTCCCACACTCCCCACTGCCCCTTCCCCTCTTCTCGGCTGTGGACAGAGGCGTGTCCCCTGCCCCTGGCTTGCCACACACGAGGCTTCCAGGGAAGGCCTTGGGATTGGGGGACAAAGGGGCAGAAGAGTCTCAAGTGTGGAAGGGGGGATGGGAGATGACTGGGACGGTTTCACCTCAAGGGGGACCAGGCCAGGGGCGGGGAGGGCTTGGCTGGTGGGATGTCCAGGGGAGGGCAGGAGGGAGAGGGAAGTCTGTGGGAGGACATCCCTAAGCAGCCACCAGGTTCTAGGGTCCACCTACTCTCCCACACCAGCGCAGAGAAGGGACCCCACGCAGTGGCTTCGGCTTTCTCAGGGCATGTGAGACGAGGCCGTCAGCTCAGAGTGAGGGGCCACAGGGCGGGGGCATCTTTAGAGAGACCTCTGTCCACCTTCCAGGCCTGCATGCTGTGGTTGGTCCCCTGACGTCCACAGCTTGGCACACGCTGGGCACCCCCAGCCCTCCCTCTCTCTGCATAGCCCCTCTCCACTGTCCTTTAGGGGTCTGGCCCGTCGCTGCTCTGTTGCCCTGGTGTCTCTATCTCACAGCACGTCACAGCTGGAGTTAAAAGAGGGCCTGTGTCTCCCCAGGGACGGTCACCTCCCAGGGGCTGCACAGCTGCGGGGACAGCAGGGCCCCTCCCAGCTTGGGGCAGTAACCGAGGACCTCACAGTCGGCTTCTCACACAGGCCAACTCGGCACCCAGTGCAGACACCGGGGTCTTGGGAGTCATTGTCACCGGGGACCCAGTGGCACGGGGCCAGATGGAGCCCCTCTGTGAAGGCACACTGGTGCCCTCTGACACTCCCGTACTCTTGTCCCCACAACCTGCGGCTCTGAGCTGAGAGCCAAGGGGACGAGTCACTCACCGGTTGGAGAGGAGGCCCCAGATGAAGGTCCCCACCAGGCCGCCGGACATGAAGATGGACTGGGCCAAGGGCTTCAGGCCCTGGGAGTCGCACACCAGGTCCCACTGGAAAAGGAGCGCCAGAGGCCTGGCTCAGAGACGTGCTGGGATGTGGACAAGCGGGGCTGGGTGGAGGCCTGCCAGCTCCCCACTCTCCAGTCTCCATTTCAGCCTCTCTCAGCTGGGCCCTGCAGGAGCCTCCAGTGGGTCCCCTCCCCGCAGGGCTTCTCCTGCAAAGTGACTTTTTTATTTTTTGAGAAGTTTTTTTTTGCTATAAGGCGCGTGCGTTTGCCAGACAGAGAGCAGAAAGACAGAGACAGAAAGCAAGAAATCACCCAGGGGGATGGCCTCGCTGCAATCCCTTCTCCTCCATTCTCCTCTTGGGATCTTGGGCACGCACGTACACGTGCCCAGCGTGAGTTTTAAGCTACCAGGTCCAGGACTCGAACCGCGGTCTACTACATGGGAGTCCAGTGACATAGCCATTACACTAACTGCTGGTCCCCAAGAATGCAGACCAGACCACATCACTTTGCTACTCCAACTCTGCCATTGACTATGAGTTCCTCTGTAAAAGAAAATCTCGGCTCCACACCACAGCCCTCTGCTTTCAATTTGGTCCCAGCTCCTTCAGGCCCCTCAGCACGTGTGTCCAGGCACCCCAGGTCTCGCTCTGCTCCTTCCAACCCCAGATGCGCTCCCACTCAGGACCTTTGTCCCAGCTGAGCTCTCTTGACCTTCACACTACTGATTCTGTTAAAAAAAAATATGTATGTATGTATGTATGTCATAGGGCCTGTGTGCTCCCCAGAGAGAGACAGAGAGGGAAAGCGAGAAATCACCCCCCAGGGGGAGTAGCCATGCCACAATCCCTTCTCCTCCCTTCTCCTCCATTCCCTTCTTGGGGTTTTGGGCACACGGGCACATGCGCCCAGCATGGTTTTCAAGCTGCCAGGTCCAGAACCTGAACCATGGTCAACCATGTGAGAGTCCAGTGCATTAACCACTACGCCACCTGCTGGCTCCACACAGCTCTGATTCTTTATCTCATCTTCAGTGCCACCTTTTCAGTGATGCCTTCCCTGCTACGCTGAGTGACTGTCCCTTCCCTGAGTGCAGGACTTGACATGAACCTCAAGGCAGGAAAACAGAGTGACGGACACCAGGGTGCAGACTCCAACTGTCTGGGTCAGATTAGATTCCGGTATCCTTTCGCTGTGTGTCCTGGGGCAAGTCACTTACCCTCTCTGTGCTTCTTTTTTTTTTTTTGGAGAGGTTTTCTCTATAGGGCATGTGCGCTCGCCAGACAGAGAAAGAGAGAGAGACATAGAGACAGAAAACGAGAAATCACCCCCCCAGGGGGGATGGTCACACCGCAATCCCTTCTCCTCCATTCTCCTCTCGGGATCTTGGGCACACATGCACACGCGCCCAGCGTGAGTTTTAAGCCACCGGGTCCGGGACGCGAACCGCGGTCGACTACGTGGGAGTCCAGCAACATAGCCATTACGCTAACTGCTGGTCCTGACCCTCTCTGTGCTTCTATTTTCTCCCTTATTCAATGGGAGCAGTAATAGGATCAACCCCACAAGATCGCGGTGAGGCTGTGACTTCAGGGAAAGCTTCTGGAACAATGCCTGCCATGTCATGGTGGGACGTGAGTGTGCTTTGACCTTACTGGTTTAAATGCCAGCCGCGTGAGTTCTGTGGTAGGATGCAGGCTCCTTGAGGGCACCCGCTTCATCCTAACCCGGATCCGAATCTGGAGCGTTGTAAGCTGGAGCACCGTAAATATGTGTTGTTGAGTGACAGAAATCCTTTGCTTGGCTGAACTTTACTCAGGTTCCTGAACCTTCTACTAGGCCCATCTGTGCACTTATTAGTAAAATCCAGTTTTAGCAAAGAGCCTGCTGAGTCAGTTTAGCCAGAACCTCGATACTGATCACCTCTCCCCCTCCCCAAGGGGATGTCTGATCCCCCTGCCTGTCTCGACATGGGTCTCGTTAGGTCCCTCTAGCCAGGATCCCCCCACCCTGCTGTTTCCTCCCAGTGACATCCCGTGTGTGGACTCCCCGCCTACTCCTTGGCTGTAAATTCCCACTTGCCCAGGTCGTAGTCGGAGCTGGGTTCCAACACCTCGCCCCACTGTGAGACCCATCGCAGGGGTCCCCGTACCTATGGTGGTGGTCCTGAACACCATCTTCCTTACGCGCCATAATTCTGCCTTGCACATGGAGGCGTAGCATATTATTTACCAGCGGTTATGGAGGGCGGGGGTGGGGGCAGGCCGTGCAGGCCAGTGCGGGGACCCCTTACCTTGGTCACGATGGTGGAGGTGAAAGTGCTGTGGTCGTAGACCCAGCCATCCACGCACGGCTCTGTGGCCGCCTCGCTCCAGTTGGTGGCTGTGGCGTTGGGGTCCAGGAGTTGCCACTGCGGTTGGCGGAAGCGGCGACACTCGTCAGGCTCCCGGTTGGGGCCTGGAGGGATGGAGATGGCCAGGAGGGCCTCGGGGGTAAGGTTTGTGGGGACCTCAGAACTGTTGTCCAGCATGTGCACCCAGCAGCGGTGGCCTGGGATGGCAGCGGAGAAGTTCTCCAGAAGCATGTGGGCGGGTATGAAGATGGATGGAAAGCAGATGGTGACGACATGCAGGGTCTGGAACAGGCCTGCGCCCCCGGCTTTCTCTAAGAGCTCCTCGAATGCCATGCTCGGAGGTCTCTGGCGTTCAGTGAACAGGTGAGCACCCGGACTGTGCCTGCAACCAACTGCGAATGCAAGATTTGCATCTGTCCCCTGTGACCTCTGGCCGCCTCGTGGGCAGAGGGGCTGCTAGGGAGGTGGGTTGGGGTGGAGGCAGCAGCTGTTCTGTAACCAGTTGAGTTCGTTTGAGGATGGCCTGAAATGCTTCAAGGAAACTCCTCGCTGTTTTCAGGGGGGACCGCTCAGATGGTCTAGCTCTGTGGAAGGGACGTCAGGAGACAAGGCTCACCCCGTCCAGGCTGCCTGGGTCTTTGGCATCTGCGCTCCCACCAAGTCAGGACCAGGCAGAGCAGACCTGCCTTCCTGGCTGTCCAGCTCCAACACCAAGAATGAAGAATCAAGCAAATGGAAAAAAAAAAAAAAGATGACGATGCGTCCTGTGCTGTTACTGAGTTACAACGCTGGAAGAAACATCAACTGGGCCGTCCTTGCTGGGCAGGTTAAAGTTTACCTCAGCGTGGGCCCCGGGGTGAGGAAGGCCGGCTCCGAGTGTCAGACTCAGGCCCCAGCAACTCCCTGCTGGCCGGCTGATCTCATTTGTCCTTCTCAAACCCTCAGCACCTCCTCTATGGGTCCTTTATTTTTATTTTTGATTTTTTTAGGTTTTTGCCATAGGGTGCACTTGCCAGGGAGAGACAGAGATGGAAAGTGAGAAATCAGCCTCCAGGGAGGGATGGCCTGGCCACAATCCATGTCCTTCATTCTCTTCCTGGGATTGGGGGGGGGGGGGCATGCATGCACACACGGTCAGCGTGATTTTCGTCACCAGGTTGGCCATGTGGGAGTCCAGTGCCTTAGCCACCATGCCACCTGCTGGGAGGCCTTTTAAATCAGGAAGGCATTGGCCTAACCTTAACCCATCCTGACCATCAGCTCATTTCGTTGAAGCCAGATGTGAAGCATGGACAGGACGTTTCCCAGATGGGGGGGTGGCAGGTGGGGTGGAGTGGGTGCACAGATGGTAGGATGGCCCAGGTCCGTGCTCCTCTCCTGGATGTGCACAGCGGGTAGGCTGTGCCGGGGAGACCAGCTTATAGACACAGTATTTGGGGAGTGTCTACTTTGAGGTTCCAGCTTGCCTTTTGTGGACGGTAAGGTCCCCCAGGGTACAAACCGTGACTGCCACTTCTCGGCATGTCTTAGAAGTGCCATGGGCCTGGGGCTGAGCAGGCAGGCAGGCTGGGGTGCGGGCAGCCATTTCAGCTTCCGTGTTCAGTGTAAGAGTAAAGCACCCCCACACAACCTGGCCCTGCCTCTTAGTGTCCGCTGTCCCTTGCTTCTGCCACTGAGCGCGGGCTGCCTGACCAACTGCACTGCCCACACCCTCTCATTTGTTCCTCATAGTAGCCCACAGGAGAAATGGTGCCAATGTCCTCAAACAAGGAAACAGACTCAGAGAGGAGAGGCAGATTACCCAAGGTCACACAGCAGAGCTGGGTTCAAAGCTGAGCTCTCTCTGATGTCCTTGGACAGTGCCTGGTGGCCTCCGGCACAGCAGGCTAAAGCCCAGCTCAGGCTAAACTCAGGGTTTGGGTCAGCATTCGGCCTAGCCCGAAGTCAACTCCCAGGGTGTGAGAGGGAAGCAGCTGAGTCATTTCCGAGAGAAATCAGAGGAGGGCTGGAAGTGTGGGTGAGGTGTGGGTGGGTGTCTGGACCCTGAACTTCCAAGAACCTTCCCAGAGTGCCTGGGGAACTCGGCCAAGATGGCGGCCAGCCAAGAAGCTGCGAGTCAGGTTTCTAGACCTGGATTTCAAAGCCAGGGCTCCTTCCTCACTCTGCCTCTCCAGGCAAGAACTCACTATGAATTTAAAAAGAACAGAGTGAGATGGGGAGAGCATCAGCTCAAACTAAAGCACGGGAGGCTGCAGCAGAGGGGCTCATCGGCATGGCCTCGTCCACAACGGCCCAGGTGGCTACTTAACTGCAAAGAATTGTACTCATTCCTGTACTGTGTGAACACTGTCCTAACAGAGGGAGGCATGGCCCCTCACCCCACCCGGCCCTCAAGGTAACCAGAGCCCCCCCGCACACACACACACTCTGGTTCACTGTTTCTGGCCTGTGAAATGAAGCGCTCTGGTGTTGGTGTTTGCAGACCGCGGCTGCATCAGGAACCACGGGCGTCCTGCTAAAATTCAGTTTCCAGGGTCCTTGCCACGGCCAGGTTGGGCCCTGGAGTTTACATTTTAAAACAAGCCGCCATTGCACTAGGTGCTGCACTGGGACCCCACTTTGTTTTGGGAATGGGCTAGAAGTGTCCAAGAAGGAATTCATTTCTTTCTCCTTCCTTCTTCCATATGCTTGATAATTTTTTCCCTTCTCCCCTGCCCTTTGCCTGTCATGGACACCCCTGGGTTTTGCTTACAGCAGAAGGTCAAATCTCCCAGATTTGCCAGAAGGCTCCCGGAATCTCCAACTGACTTTCCACTTCCAGGCCAAGGAATTTTTAATCTGTATTTTCTGTTTTTTTCTCAGGCTGCTGGGGGCAGGGCTTTGTGCAGCCGCTCCGCCACCTGGTGGTCACATCTGGTACCGCAGCATTTCCAGAACCAGGCACATCCTTGCTCAGGTGCCCATCCCCCAAGGGTTCCCAACAGAGGTGCCAGAAAGGGACTTGGGGAGGCAGGCACCCTCAGGTGATAGTCATCAAGTCCTCCGGGGTCTCTCACTAAATTAAACTCTGTAAAGTGAACTTCTGTTACTCAGAACTAGAATTATCATTGGGCTTGACTTTCCTGGCCAAGGGCTCCCATCAATTACTCTAAAGGCCAGGCTGGCTGCCAAATGACCTTAAATGACCTTAGGCAGCTTACTTTCCTCCTCCTCCTCCTTCTTCTTTTAAGAGGTTTTTGCTATAGAGCACGTGCGCTCGCCGGAAAGAAAGAGAGATAGAAAGTGAGAAATCACCCCCCAGGGGGGATGGCCATGCCGCAATCCCTTCTCCTCCATTATCCTCTCGGAATCTTGGGCACACACGCACACGCACCTGGCGTGAGTTTGAGCCACTGGGTCTGGGACTCGAACTGTGGTCGGCTACATGAGAGTCCAACGACATAGCTATTATGCTAACTGCTGGTCCCTTACTTTCCTTCTATGGATTCCAGTATCTTCATTTCTAAGGCAAGGCCTTCCATTTAAGGTAGCAAGATTAAATGATATAATGAATGGGCCTGGCGATAAATAATACCTATCTCATTATAATCATTTTTATCACTCTGATCATCACCATCACCATCATCACAACCATCATCATAACCACCATCACCACATCACCACCAACATCACCATAACCGTCATCACCACCATCTCCACCAACATCACCATAACCATCATCACCACCATCACCATCACCACTATCACCACCAATATCACCATAACCATCATCACCACCATCACCACAAACATCACCATAACCATTATCACCACCATAACCATTATCACCACCATCACCATCACCATCACCACTATCACCATCAACATCACCACCACCATCACCACCACCATCACCACCACTATCACCACCAATATCACCATAACCATCACCACCACCATCACCACAAACATCACCATAACCATTATCACCACCATCACCATCACCACTATCACCACCAACATCACCACCACCATCACCACCACCATCACCACCACTATCACCACCAATATCACCATAACCATCATTACCACCATTACCGCCATCACCATCACCACCACCATCACCACCATCACCACCACCACCACCACCATCACCACCATCATCACCATCACCACCACCACCATCACCACCACCACCATCACCACCATCACCACCACTATCATCACCATCAACACCATCACCACCATTATATCACCATTACCATCATCGTCACCATCATACCTGACCCTTTGTTTTTCCTTTCTCTCTTTTCCAGTTAAACTCACAGTATTTCAGACCCACCTGGGATCACTGGAGACCCTTGTTTCATTCCTTGCTGAAATCCTGAAAGAACCTGGGGTCAGCAGAAGGTGCAGATCTTTTCTAGGTTCACTCTGGTAGGGACAGGGTCTCAGATCCTACCTCTGGTTTCACTGCCTTTTCCACTGCACTCTTGTGAAGCCCAGTGATCCATTAGAAATTCAAAGAACCCGTGACCATAAAATGTCAAATTATCTGCATGTTCTGGAGAATAGGCCTCACCTCACTGGGCAGGAAGTACCAATGAACCACAGCAGGGATGAAGCCAGATCTTACCTCTTCAGTTCTTTTTTCCCTCCTTGAAGGGTATAGTTTGGGGGATCCCTGGTAACTCCACAAGCTAAAATCACTTTTTTTTCCATTTTGAATTCCTCTTTAAGTCACTGACTACAGCAGCTTACATCTCCCAGGCTTTACACATTACAAAAACTCATCTTTCTAACCATCCTAACCAGCAAGGTGCCTTTCTGCAGAGACAGGAATAAAGTCAGTGTCCTTAACTCAATTCTTCTGTCCTTCCTTTTTGTTGGAGAGATATTTGTTATAGGTATGTGTGCTTGCTGGAGAGACAGAGAGACAGAAAGTGAGAAATCACCCCCCAGGGGGATGGCCACATTGCAATCCCATCTCCTCTTGGGAATCTGGGCATGCACACACATGCTTCCAGTGTGAGTTTCAGGTCACTGAGTCTGGGACTTGAACTGTGGTTGACCCCATTGGAGTCCAACACCTTAACCACCATGCCACATGCTGGCCTCAATTCTTTTGTTCTTTTTCACAGCATACATGTGAAAACCGTAGTCTCTGAGGAAAGCAGCACTCCCATTCCTCAGAGGACACCATTGAACACTTTTTCCTATATATTCGGAAATATATCGATATAAATTGTTATAATCAGTTTTTCTGTTTTTAGAGGATTTTGCCTTTGGGCATGTGTGCTTGCCAGAGAGAGAGAGAGACAGAGACAGTGAGAGGGAAAGTGAGAAACTGACCCCTGGGGGGATGGCCACACTGCAATCCCTTCTCCTCCATTCTCCTCCTGGGATTTTGGGTTTCAAGCCATGGGGTCTGGGACTTGAACCACAGACTGCCATGTGGGAGTCCAGCAACATAACTGCTATGCTATCTGCTGGCCCCTACTCAGTTGTTTTTATTTGAGAAGTCACAAATGAATGTGGCAAGCAAACCAAATGATCTAGAGGTGTATAAGATGACCAGAATCCCTTTCCTGTACCACTCAGCTATGCAGAAGTAACTGCCACCAACAATGTGTATTCTTCCAGAAAATTCTTAATGTATTCTCAAACAAATAAATACAATTTCTTTCTTTAAAGTAATTTCTTTTTTTTGAGAGAGATTTTCGCTATAGGGCGCGTGCGCTCGCCAGACAGACAGAGAGAGACAGAGAGACAGAAAGCGAGAAATCACTCCCCAGGGGGGATGGTCACGCCGCAATCCCTTCTCCTCCATTCTCCTCTTGGGATCTTGGGCATGCACGCACACGCGCCCGGCGTGAGTTTTAAGCCACCGGGTCCAGGACACGAACCGCGGTCGACTACGTGGGAGTCCAGCGACATAGCCATTATGCTAACTGCTGGTTCCCATCTTTAAAGTAATTTTTTAAAGAATTCCTTTCTTTCTTTCTTTTTTTTTTTTTTTTTTTTTTTTTTTTTTTTTTTTTTTTTGAGAGGTTTTCTTGCTATAGGGTGTGTGCGCTCGCCAGAAAGATGGAGAGAGACAGAGAGACAGAAAGCGAGAAATCACCCCCCAGGGAGGATGGCCACGCTGCAATCCCTTCTCCTCCATTCTCTTCTCAGGATCTTGGGCACGCACGCACACGTGCCCAGCGTGAGTTTAAGCCACCGGGTCCGGGACTCGAACTGCAGTTGACTACATGGGAGTCCAGTGACATAGCCATTATGCTACGTGCTGGTCCCAAGAATTATTTTATTTTTAATTTTATTTATTATTATTTTTAAATTTTACCAGAGAGAAAGAGAGAGAGAGAGAGAGAGAAAGTGAGAAAGCAAGCTGCCAGATCTGGGACTTGAACTGTGGTCAGCCATGTGGAAGTCCAGCACCTTAACCACCATGCCACCTGCTGGTCTCAATTTCTAAGTTGTCGAATAAGTAGAAAAATCACATGATTCGAAAGCAGAAAACACTACAAAAAGGTATACAATGAAAGGCTCTCTCTCCCATTCCTCTCCCTGTACATGGCTCTCTCTTGCCACCTCCACTCCCAGGTAACCATTTTTAGGTTCTAGTGCCTCCTTTCCGATTTTCTTTCTGGAAATATAGCAAGAGTAAGTCACGTTCTTATTTTACTCCCTTTTACACGAAAGGTAGTTTTGCACTTCGCGTTTCTTCCTCATGCCTGATATGGTGGATGTTTTCCCCTATGTATCTGAGAGCGCCCCCACCCCGCCCCCGGGTGGATAGTACTCTGTGTGGATTTACCGTAATTCATTTACTGATCTGTGGATGGCCATTTGGATTACATCTACTACTTTGACATCACAAAACTGCTGAAAAGAATAATTTGGCACATGTATGACTAGTCTTTTTACAGAATATAGTTCTAGAAGTGTGATTGGGTGCCCGTGGGAGGGGAAGTGAGCTTGTGCCTTTGCGAGACAGCCTGTTGCCCTCTGCAGGGACTCCCCTTGAACCCTGCACTGGCTCCCTGACATGGTGAGCTGCCGCCACCTCTGTGGGGTTTGGCCAGCACGGTGGGGAAGCCATAGCCGGCTGGCTCTGTGCTGCCGCAGTGATGTGCTGCTCAAGAGAAACAGGATTGCACGTGGCGACCGTGGTTTGAATCCCCAGCCTGGTCAGCCTGAAACATGCCAGGTCTGAGCACAGTGTCTGACAGGGACGGCCTGGAGGACAGGAAGTGCGTGGCAACCAGACCCGTGAGGGTGTCATCTCTCTCTCTCTCTCTCACACACACACAGGTGCATACACTATCATAAATAAAGAAAAAAAATTAATTGTATCTTGGTGTAGCTTCATTTTGAATTTCTTATAAGTGAGGCTGAGCCTTTATAATATATTTAAGATGTTATTTGTATTTCTTTTCCTCTGAACTGTGTCTTCACACTCTTGGCCTGTTTTTCAATTATGGCTTGTCGTTTCCTTACCAATTTGCACAAGGCCTTGGTAGATTAGGGCGACTGGCTCTTTGCCTGTGATGTAAATTGCAAATACTTTTTCCAGTTCGTTGTTTTTCACATTTTTTTTATTGTTATTTTTTTTAGAGAGAGATTTTTTTCCTATTGGGTGTGTGCACTTGCCAGAGACAGAGAGACAGAAAGTGAGAAGTCACTCCTCAGGGGGATGGTCACACTGCAATTCCTTCTCCTCTAGTCTCCTTTTGGGGTTTTGGGTGCACGCGCACAACTACTCAGCGTGAGTTTTAAGCCACTGAGTCTAGGACTCAAACCGCAGTGGACTACATGAGAGTCCAGCAACATAACGATTACACCATCCACTGGTCCCTTACCATGTTATTGTTATTGACCATTTTCTTTGCATATAGAATTTTGTTAATTGAATTTATCTTTTTTTTCTTTTTCTTTTTTGACTTTAGGATTTTGTGTTATAATTAGAAAGGCCCTCTCCACTTCCATGTTACTGATACAGACATTCTTTCATGGTTTATTTTTCTAAAATCAACAATGGTTGTTGAGGGGGCCGGATGGCGACATGGTGGTGAAACACGACACTCCGCAAGGCTGACCTACTTGGGAAGGTTCTGGGTTTGCATCTGGAGACCTCCACGAGGAAACTGGGCATGCACGTGCCCACGGTCCTGGGCTGGGTGAGGCAGGGAGTGGATCATGCCAATGAGACACCGTGGGGAGTGCTGTCCTGTCTCTCTCTGCCTTCCTCATGGCAGTGATAAATAAATAACCTTAAACAAACAAACAAAAAAGAACGGTTGTTGAATTTATCACATGCCTTTTTAGTACCTGGACAGTTGACAGTATGACTTTTCTTCTTAAATCTTTGAATATGATGAAGCAGCTTCATGGATCTCCTAATGTCGAGCCATCCTTTCATTTCAGGGATGAATCCACTTAGACAAGTTGTATCATCTTTTAATGTACTGCTGGAGTCTGTCTGTTAATGTTTTATTTAGAGGTTTTCATCAATCTTCGCATGTGAGATTAGGCTGTAGTTTGGTTTCTCCCTTCCCGCCTTTCTTGGCAAAAAATCTTTGTCAAGTTTGGCATCAAAGTTACACTCCCTCCATTGAAAGGGGTTTGGACGTGTTTTCTTATGTCTGCCTCCGTTTGCGTAAGGGAGGGCTTCCTTCCTCCTCTGCCTGCCTGGTCAGTGGTTATATAAGGTGAGAACCAAGTCAGCCTGGTTCTCCATACCAAGAAGCTAAGAAACAAGGTCTACGGGGGATTGGGGAACAGAGAGGAGGGATACAGAGGTGGGTCTGAGCTGAGCTTGCAAATTTAAGCAGCCTCGTGTCTGACCTTTATTTCCTGATTGGTGCAGGCTGTCGGGCGCTCGTGGATAGGGGTTTGTCCTCTTTGTCCAGGTGTACCCTGGCCACTCTGCGCCCGTTTGAGCTTTGACCAGCTGCATGAATTATACATCTGGAACCTGGTGGAGCCATCAGCAACCCCCACCCTGTCTGGCTCAGTTCACGGCAAGTGGCTGAGGCTGGATTTTCCATTAGCCCCAGTTACCCAGGGTCATCCCTTGCTACTTGGCTTCTGTTTATTCCTTAGGTTTTGGGGAAAGAGGTTCACAAATTTCTTTTTTGACATTTTCTGATGTTCTCCCTCCAGGGACCCAAAGACTTTCTCCGGATGCAGGAGCTCAAGGAATCTACTTGGAGCAGGTCAGAAGCATTGGGGACGTAGTGTCCTCTGAGCATCCTCCCGCCAGTGACTGCCAGGACCAGGTGGAGCAGTGCCCCAGCTCCCTTGGCCCCAGGCCTGTGGTGGTGGCTTGCTTGATGTTTTTTAAATTAATTATTTATTTATTTTTTTCATTCACTGTCTTATTGCCCCTACTTGTGCCTCCTGGGATCATCTCCCAAACAAACTATTCACATTCAAGCCAGCAGATGGAATGGAGGTTAAGGTGCTGGTTCCCACACTGCCAACTAAATGGTTCAAGTCCTGGAATTGGTGACTTGAAAATCACACCAGGATTATGTGTGTGCACGCCCCAAATTCCAAGAAGACTGGAGGAGAAAGGACTGTGGCATGGCCATCCTCCCTGGGGGGTGATTTCTCACTCCCCACCCCGGCCCCAGAGGACAAAAAACTAAAAAACAAAACCAATACAGAATGAACCAAAAAACCCTTGTCTCATCCTGTGTTTGGGGGGGAACTCAGGCCAAAGCAGGGTACCCAGCCCTTGTTTGTGAGGCATGAGAACTTGCAGGTAGCAACCCTGCACCTTCTTGCAGGCTCAGGCTGGTGAGCGGCATGGCTGAGGCAGGTGACTGACAGGGAAATGAGGCTCAGAGAAGCTAAATGGTTTGCCCATTGGCAGCCAGCGCGCCAGGAGGCGACAAAGCCCAGGAAGTCTGATGCAGTGAGAGCCCACCCTCAACTCCCAGCCTACACCCTCCAGGGGTGTCTGCTGCCTGTAGGTTCCCTTCTGTGTATTCATCAGTACACTGAGGGGACCCAGGATAGTAGAGACTTAGAGACAGAAGGTCCTGAGATATGAACCCATATCAGCATGTGAAGTGCTCGCCCTGCAGGCTGGGGTGTGATGGCACAGGGGCTCGCACCCAGGCACTGCTGTTCAGGCACTGCAAGTCCAGCGCGGTCTCCACGCGGCCTCTGGCCACCAGACAACTACCGTGCAGCTCGGGGTTCACAGTCACCCTGAGATTGGTCCTGCCTGGCCTGACTCACGCCTGGACGTTGATAGACCAGTTCTTTACATTTGCTCATGAAGGTCTGGAATTAGTCTCATTGTACATTGCAATGGGTTGGATGTTGGCTCCCCAAAAGATTAGGGCAGCCCCCATCCTAATCTCCAGAACCTGTGACTGTGACCTTACTGGAAAAAAGGATCTTCGTGGACGTAGTTAAGGACCTTGAGAAGAGATCTTCCTGGGTTGTCTAGGTGGGCCCCAAATCCCATGTCGAGTGTGTCCTTCCACGAGACATGCTGAGAGGCACGGGGAATAAGAGACTGTGTGGGGTGGTGGCAGAGATCCAGGGACGCAGCTACATGCAAGGAAATCTAGAATCGCAGAAACTGGAGGGTACGTGGCAAGATTCTCCCTTGAGCCTTGGGGCGAGAAACTGAGGGAGGGTGCAGGCTCCAGCGGAGGGATGGGCATGGCTTCCCCAGGAGGAAGAACAGTGTGTGCAAAGGCTCTGAGGCCGGGCCAAGAGAGACGGGAGCAGAGGGTCTGGGTACCAGGAGGACGTCTGGGGACGGAGGGCAACGAGTCTGTGACCACAGTGCAGGGATGGACTCCGATGAGATAGGGCTAGAAAGAAAGAGTCAGTGAGAGGCTCCCGGGCCCAGGGCGAGGAGAGTGTGACTGCATTACACTTTAGAGGTGCCTCAGCACGAACCACCCCCCGGGTGTGGGCCTAGCGGGTTCTCTCCAGATTCTTCTGAAGATTTTCCCCCAAGTTTTTCTTTCTTTCAGGAGAGTGAGAGACAGAGAGGTGGAAAGGCCCTCCCAGCAGGACCCCACGGGACCTACCCCCTGCCTTCCCAGCCTGTACCCAGGCTGTATAGGTGGAGCCGGGATCCTGACTCCTGATCGTCACGTGGACCCAGCATCACGCTACCATGGCCCCCTGACCCCAGCCCCTGCAGAGCGAGCTGACCCTGGTCACATGCTGGATTAACCTTTAAGCCTATGAACATGGGCTACCATCCCCTCCTTGCCAGCCACCCTCTTCCAGAAAGGGACCCTCCCCGTTTGAGGTGGGTTTCCCAGCTTGGTCCTGAGGGCAGCCTGCACCAACCAGGCCCTGAGCCAATGCCGTGGGCAGTGGGGTGTGACTCTCCAGCTCTCCCGGAACCTGGGGGAGCCCGGCCATGGTCACGAGTGTGGCCAAATCATTTGCCTGAAGACGGCCAAGCTCTGGGTGCCAGCCTGGAGCCGTGTCCCACCGTGGGCTCCCCTAGTGCTTGTGGGGACCGACTGCAAACCCTGAAAACTGCTAGGTGGATCCTTGTAGGACCTCATCTGACCCAGGGCTCCCACCCTGGAACAGAGCCAACCTTCAGAATTCTAGAGGGTGGTCTTCCCTGCCCAAGCTGCCGGGTGGTGTCCCTTCCCCCTGGGGATGGCATGAAGCCCTGGGCAATGGGGGACCTGCAAAATGGTCTCAGGGTTGCTCCAGACCTTGGAGGCCACAGGGGCGCTCTGTTCCTGGTGAGGTCCCACAGGCCCCACAGCATGGCCCAGAGCCATGGCAGAGGCTGTGGTTCCCTCTGTCTCACTGCTGCAAGTGTGGACCATGGACGGGCAGCATCAGCACTGCCTGGGACCTCTTCAGAAATGCAGGATCTGCAGCCAGCCGGTGGCGTGCTGGGTAAGGCAGCTACATCCAACAAAGCGGACCATGTTGTTCAAGTCCTGGATCTGGTGGCTTGAGAAACATGCCAGGCACATGTGTGTGCATGCCCCTAACTCTGGAGTGAAGGAGGGATAGAGAAGGGATTGTGGCATGACCATGCCCCATGGGGGGTGCTTTCTCACTTTCCCTTTCTCTGTCTCTCTCCAGTGAGTGCCCATACTCTCTGGCAAAAATTTAAAAATTTTTAAAAAGAAGAGGAAGAAATGTAGGACCTCAGGCCCCACCCCAGATCTGTTGTATCAGAACCTGCATTGACCAAAACCCCCAAGGAGCATGTGTGCCCCTTCAAACTTAAGCAGCTCTGACCTGGACCATCCTCCACAGCCACGACTGTTTCAAGTCTTCTAGCTCCTGAGGGGTCATATGTTTTGCCTCTCCACCAAAATACAAGCTCCTTAACCTGCCCTTAAACTCCCCAGCACCCTGCTTGGACACTGGAGGTGCCTACTCAGTGTGGGCGGAACAAAGGAGGCATGTGTGGCAGAATGCATGCTCACAGCCACGTCCCTTTGCGTTCTCTGCATCCCCAGGCAATGGTGCGAGGAGGCGAAAGGCACGGAGGGCCAAGACGCGCCTCCCCAGCCAGCGCCACGGGCCATGCGAGAACGTGCTCTTCCTACAGATGGCAGAGAGATGCCTGGGGACAGGTGCTCCCTGCCCCCTTCGCATGCCCCCAGCACACAGCCCTGTGCTCTGCTAGCAGGTGGAAGTCAGACTCTCCTCTTTGTGGGTCTCAGCCCAGCTACAGACTGAACTCACTCGGCCACCCCATCACCAGCTAAAGATCTTGTCTTTATGGAATCTCTCCGGTGACATTGCCCGGGGCACACAGGCCCTAACCCGCCATGGTCTCCTGAGGCTTGTTATCTGAATTCCTGGGGCCTGGGGTTAGGCTTTGAGGGTCAGGATGGTTGATAGAGCACTTCCTTACCTCTCCTCCCTCCCCAAATTCACGTGGATTAAGAAAGGAAATAGTCTGAAATCTCTAAAGCAGCCCAAGGAAACGGAGGAAAGTAAACTAGGGAACGCGCACGTAGGAGTCTGAGGGCGTGGACGGGTGGATGATGAAACCCGTAGACCGAGGGACCCATCGCCCACCTGGGAGGGAAAAGAGGAGCGTAAAACCTGTGAGTGTTGCTAGAAAGCACGGATGGGGGGGCTTTCGGAGGTGGGGCTCAGGCCAAGGGCGTCTGGTAATTAATAAGCAGATGAGCGGATCAGCTGAGCCAGCCCCCACCCACCCACTGTGTGGCCCTGAGTTCAGTGTTTGCCCAGCCAAGGTCCAAGGACAGCTAAGTGGAATTCCGATGGAGGCTGGGGCCGGGGTAAAGGCCAGCACTCCCAGGTGATTTAAGAGTCAATTGAAGGAAAATGGATCTCTTTATTCAGAAAACCATACCCACAAATGCACAGGGAGAACCCTGTGACCAGTCGCCCAGATCTCACAATCAGAGCTTTCATTCATGGCTAGGGTGGCAGGAACTCCCACTGGGCCTGAAGAAGGATGTTACGGCAATCGTTGACTTTTGTCCAGATCCTTCTCCTCTTTGAATGAGAGACAACCAGGAACCCCCCAAAGTGTAAGGCATTTCAATGTGCTGAAAAAGAGAGACTAAATTCAACAAACAGAAGAGCCAGCTCAGGAAGTAGATGAAGTCCTGCAGTAAGCGGAAGAAAAAGGTAAAATTTTCAGAGAAATTTGAGAAGATAGTCTACTTTATAAAACAAACAAGGGACTAGCAGATGGCGCAATGGTTATGTTACTGGACTCCCACGTAGTGGACTACGGTTTGAGTCCCAGAACTGGTTACTGGACTCCCACGTAGTCAACCACGGTTTGAGTCCCGGACACAGTGGCTTAAAACTCATGCCGGGAACGTGTGCGTCCATGCCCAAGATCCCAAAAGGAGAATGGAGGAGAAGGGATTGCAGTGTGGCCATCCTCCCTGGGAGGTGATTTCTCACTTTCTATCTCTCTGTTTCTCTCTGTCTCTTGGGTGAGAGCACATGCCCTATAGCAAAAAACTCTAAAATTAAAAAAAAAAAAAATAAAACAAACAAACAAACAAACAAACAAAAACCAGGCTGCAGCCCACACTGGTGAGACACAGCTGCTCCACAGGCGGAGGCCATCTGGGAGGCCAGGTTCTGTTCTCAGCTTAACCTGAAGGCCAGGTACAGCAGTGGACACCTGTAATCCCAGCTATTCCGGAGGCTGAGGCAGGAGAATGGTGACATAGCAAGCGAGGGTCTGACTTTAAAAATGAAAGCAAAGGGACCAGCAGTTGGCATAATGGCTATGTCGCTGGACTCCCATGAAGTCGACTGCGGTTTGAGTCCCAGACCCGGTGGCTTAAACTCATGCCGGGCACATGTGCGTGCGTGCCCAAGATCCCGAGAGGAGAATGGAGGAGAAGGGATTGCGGTGTGGCCATCCCCCCTGGGGATGATTTCTCCCTTTCTGTCTCTCTGTCTCTGTCTTTCTGGCGAGCGCACATGCCCTGTAGCAAAAAAAAAAAAAAAAACCTCTCTAAAAAAAAAAAAACCATGAAAACAAAAACAGGCTGCTATGAAAAGGAAACATTCTGGGTTTTGGAAATTGCAAACATGACTGATAAATTCTGCAACCATCCGTTAATGGGTGAATAATGAGGTAGATATGGTCAATTAATTTGCGACAAGGGACTTTCCCAGACCACAATACAAAAGTACAGAGGAATGAAAAATATGAACAAAGACTTATAAGACATGGAAGTTAGATGGAGGATGTTCAACATTTATCCAAGTTGAAGAAAACATCGATCATAAGAATTAGAATAATAGAAAAAATAAAGGATCTCTGAGCTGAGGGAAGACAAATGATTAGATTGAGAGGTCCCGATAGTTGCTGGGAGCAAGAATAATGAAAAATTGACACAGGCCTGGGGAAACGTCTAGATGTCAGAGATAGGGGTGAGTTCGTGCGTTACATTCCCACAGTGATTCTTATAATTTATAGTGGCCTTGGCCTTCACTCATCTGCCCATTGGTTCTTTCTTTTTTTATTGTTTTTGAGAGATTTTTTTTTTTTTTTTTTGCCATAGGGCATGTGCACTTGACAGAGACACAGATGGAGCGAGAAAATGAGAAACCGCCCCCCAGGGGGGATGGCCACGCGACAATCCCTTCTCCATTTTTCTCTTGGGATGTTGGGCACACACGCACACGCATGTGAGTGTGAGTTTCAAGCCCCCAGGTCTAGTACTCAACCTATGATCGACCATGTGCGAGTCCAGCGCCTTAACTACTATGCCATCTGCTGGCCCCTGTCCATTGGTTATTTCAATTAGCAAATCTTTTTCAAGTTTATTTAATTTTATTCATAACAGAGAGTATGTGTATATGTGCATGAGGGAGAGAGAAAAAGAGAAAGAGAAAAAAAGAAGCTCCAACAGGGTCTGGTTATGCCATGACCCCTTCCCCCAGCCCTCGATCTCGTCAGGATCTCGAGCACATGTGTGTGTACCTGGCGTGTTTCAGATCAGCCAGGCAGGAGATCTGAATGCATGATCAGTCATGTGACTTTCCAGACACTACTGGCACCTGCTGCAGGAGCTAGGTCTCAATCAGCGGGCATTCACTGAACGTTACTGCAGACGTGAAGGTGAATAAAACACTTACACGCCAACCTCACAAAGCACAGTCTACAGACAAGAACAGGCAACTACAGCGGAGGCTGCGCAGCAGGGCAGTTAGGAATCTGGGCTCTGGGGGCCGGCAGGTGGCGTAGTCGTTAAGGGCTGGACTCCTACCTGGCTGATCTTGGTTCGAGTGCCGGACCTGGCAGCTTGCTTTCACATTTTCTCTCTTTCCCTCTCTCTCTCTCTCCCCCTCTCTGGTCAAATTAAAATAAGAAAGAAAGAGAAATAGAGAGAGAGACACACACAAAGAGAGAGAGAGAGAAAGAAAGAAAGAAAGTTAAATAAAATAATTATTTAAAAAAAAAAAAAAGAATCTGGGCTCTGGAGCCAGGTTGCCCAAGTTCGAATCTGACTCTACCTCTCGCCAGCTCTACTGACCTTGGCCAAGTGGTTTAACCTCTCCGGGCCTCAGTTTCCTCCCATTTGTTAAATGTGTAACAGTGGTGCCCGCCTCAGAGAATGTTTTGAGGATGTGAGTAAAGCGCTTGGAGCTGTGACGGGCAGAGCCAAAGTAACGGCTCTCTCTGGGTTTGGTAAACACAGAACAGAGTGACGCAGAGTACAGCCTAGGGTGGGGGATTACGAGGTACCTGACACTCCTCGAGGGGTCTGCGGACCTGGAGGTGAGGGGGAGCTGCCCAACCCCAGCTGTACGAAGGTTTCAGACCCAGCTTCACTGAGCGAGTCCCCTGCTGTCCACTCGGTTCAGGGGCGGCTCATCAGGCTGCTGCCCAGGGCCCTTGGCTTGTCACACACTGTCTGGGTGATGCTGACAAAGACTGCAGTGTCACCGGTGCCTGAAGGGGGCCGCCCCAGCACACTAGATACTTCACATTTGATTAGACAGTTGTGCTCGTCTACAACGTGATTTCTTTTTGGCACGTCACGCTTGCTCAGCCCCCTAGGCCATGGGCCAGGCCAACGTGTGGACAGAGGGTCCTGGCAGATGAAGGGAATGGGGTATGGGAGACTCTTAGGTCCTGGAAGGGCAGTGGGGGAGGCAGGCATGAGATGGGCTGGGTTGAGGGGGTTCAGGCCATGCTCCCTCCTCAGGGCCTGTTCTCAGGGGCCTCGGGTGGGAGGGGGCAGAAGTACCACCTTTGGGCAGGGGTCCTGGATGGTGGAGGAGTTTGAATCTAGGTCTCCACGAGGCTTCCAGGGGGAGGAGTTTGGTTCACTTGATGGTTCTTTTTCCCCAAAAGAGTTCAGTTTCCTGATTTCCATCTGCTTCTAGAATGATGAAGACCACAGACAAAGGCTCCTGGGGGAGACTTTTTGGTTGGTGGGGCCTGTAGCCCAGGCTTCGAGGATCTGGGCCAGCAGAGGGACAGGGGGCCAGTGAACCTAAATGCCGGACAGGTCCCAGCATGAGGGACGACCTGACGTGGCATGGGGTCACCGACTATGCAGCCCCCAGGCAAGGCTCCCTGAACGTGCACCTCATGGTTCCCACAACACCAGGTAGACCAGAGCCTGGAGCCGGGGGGACAGTTAGACTCCAAGAGCCTCTTGGGAGACTGGAGACAAGACCTGGTCTGGGGGACCCCACCCCTCTGGACTTTCTCTGCAGCCACCAGGGAGTCTCCTTGCCCAGTTTTGCCACCAGGACCGGATCCCTCATTTCCGCATCATCAACTTTCTCTCTCTAGGACCTCGCTCCCTGGCATTTACGCCTTGGTGGGTGTTGGGCAGGCATGGAGACAAGCCCCCAGGCTGGCAGAGCCCCAAGGACATGGTGGGTGCTGTTGGGGAGGTGAGCATGCCCCAACGATCCCCAGAACCATCCTGAAGGTGATGGGAGTGGGAACATTCCCCAACGCCCCATCCTGGAGGGGCGCCCGGCAGTCTCTGTGTCACACTTCAGTGACCAGCACTCCCGTAACAATGACAATGACACCCACACGTGGCACTGTCAACTTCCCTGAGCTGGGGACACCAGCCAGGGGAGCAGCCACTTGGGTCTCAGGGAGGGTTTCCACCCTGGGCACCCTGCACCTCCCTGGCCTCCCTTCCCGAAGCCATAGCAGCCAAGGTACCTCTGCGGTAAGTGACAGCGACGCAGCCCTAATGACTGAGGCAGCAGCACCAGGCAGGGCTGAGGCACGGCAAAGGCCTGCACTTCCGCCCAGAGACGCGCTTAGAAAAGGCTACTCGGCTGCAAAACCGCAGGGTCAACACAGCACTGCTGAGTACAGGGCTGAGAAGCTGTGAACACTGTGGCAGTTCACAGCCCAGACCTGGGCCAGTCAGCCTGGGTTCGAACCCTGACTCTGCCATTTACGGGCTGCGTGATAGTTAACTAAGCTCAGTATGCCTCGGTGTCCCTCATCTATAAAAGAGGGACACTGGACTGGTCTTGTAGAGTATGAGGGTAAAATGAGATCTCAGTAAAGCACTTAGAACCATGCCTGGTGTGAAGAACGCATCAGATCCATAATTACCAGTATATGTTCCAAGTTCCCCAAATCCCCTAGGTCCAGGCTCAGGGCAGCAGATCAAATTCAACGAAAACACTCAGTAATAATGCGTGTGTCGCCCCAGCAAGTGTTAATCGTCTTGCCTTAGAGCAGTATTTTCCTAACGTCTGTCCTTAACAAGCGCTTATAGCTTCCATCGCTTGTACTATTATTTAATTCATGCATTTCTTTCGGTCAACTGACTTCTAAATAATTTATCTTCTGCGGAACGTTCATATCAACTACTATAACTGGAAAACCAGTATCACTTGCCACACACAGAAGGAGACTGTAAAACACGTCCTGGAAACAAAACAAACCGAGGATGTTCTCGCTGGGCGCCCTTGCCTGCCAAGGGCTCTGAGCTGGAGGCCTGCTTCCTCTTTGTTTGTAAGAATAGACATTAGGAAGGCTTAAGAACATTCTTCCAGGAGAGGACTCATGGGGGCTGAGAGAGAACTAAAAAAGGAATAGACTTCCTACCCTGTGAAGGCATATTAACTCCCCCTCTGACCTAGCCTGGAATGATCCCAGCGCACTGGGCTGCCCCTCCACCTTGGGGCGCCCAGCCCAGCAGGGAGCCGTTCCTGAGCGCTCCTGGCTGCCAGGCTCCAGGCAGGGCCTTCACCCGGGGTGAGGCTGGAGACGGAGGAGCCGCCTGTCTGCCTGCTGGCTCTGTCTAATCCCGGCCCTCTGACGGCTGCAGGACTAGCCTCCTGCTGCCCTTGGGCGGGGAGCACGTGGGCTCCAGGCCTGTGGGGAAGGGAGGAACGGAGCTGGCCTCGCCCTGGACTCCTGGGGACCCCAGGACATGAAGTTGCCCAGCGTTCCGGCGGGTGGCCGGCTTTGCCTAGCCCTCTTCCTGTTTGCACCCTGTGTCCCCAGAGGTAAGGCAGAAGTCCAGCAGCCCAGACCCCCAGGGTACCCAGCAGACTCTTCGCTGCTCCAGCAGACATCACCCTCTGCCAGCGCGGCTTCACGGCCTGTCCCACCCCACCATGCAGGAGGGCCGCCCCGAATGTTTCCTGGCATTTCCGAAAATCAGCAGACACCGCCAATAAATAATGGAGCCAGGGCTGGAACCCACACAGTAGGATTGCAGTGTCCGGCAATTCAGAGAGCAGCTCCAAGAGGGGGGTAAGCCTGAGGACCGAGAGCCTCAGTGGCCGCTCAAGCACTGCCCTCCCTCCGCGCCACACCTGAGCACACAGGTAGCGCTGAGCGTGCTGGCTCCACCCTGGCGCAGATACGGCGCCTGCGCAATCGGCGGGGGGGGGGGGGGGGCGCTGCAACCCACTGCGACGCGGGAACCCATTCATTGGCGGGGCGTGTCCGCTGTGCGAACCGCTCCGGTAGCAGGTACTAGTTGCCCAGAACAGCAAGGAGGATGCCCGGGAACGCGCAAAGCCGCAGGCGGTGCAGAGGGTGACCCAGCTCCATACCTGGGGACAGCTGCGGGGTGCCCCAGGACCAAGTACCCAGACAGAAAGGGAGGAGGAGTCCACTGGGCAAACCCGCGGCAGTGTGGATAGCGACGGCGAATATGCAAACCAAAGCGAGGCCACAGGAAACAACACCTGCAGCTACCGGGCCGGGAGGCCAGGCTGCAGCCTCTGCAGCAATAGGACTTGACCAGGGACTGGCAGTCCCTAATTTTTGTGCCCATTTCTAATTCAGGGCCAAACCTGCACGTCAAATCTGCTCCCCTATCCAAGCACACAGTATGCCTGCTCTAGTTGGCCTGCCTCCAGCTTGCCCATGCCAGCAGCCTCCGTCAGAACCCACCTGAGCTGCTTTCTCATTTCCACTGTAAGCTCTCCTAGCCCCATCCGGCCTTCCCGCCTCTCCCAAACCAAGGGATGGTGGCTGACTCCCTTGATAGAGTGAATTTTGAATAAATAAACAGCCTTTGCTTGTTCTCTCATGTAGTTAGTCTTTGCTTATTTTCAAAACAGTAAAAAAAATATATTTTAAAAAAATCCTTATGTATAGTATGAGCCTATGAATAAAGCTAACCTCAGGCCAGCTGGTGGTGTGGTTAGGGTGGCTGGATCCCACACGGCCAACTGAGTGATTCAAATCCTGAACCCGGCAGCTTGAAAATATATGCCAGGCACATGTGTGTGCACGCCTAAAATCCCAGGAGAATGGAGGAGAAGGGATTGCAATGTGGCCATGCCTGGTGGTGGTGGTGGGGGGTTGCTTTCTCACTTTCCCTCTCTCTCTTCCTCCCTATGTCTCTCTCCAGTGTATGTATACGTCCTGTAGCAAAAATAAACAAAAACCTAACCTCTATTGGGACTTTTACATGATGAGTACTTTATGTGTAAGATTGAACTTAACCCTCATTTTATACATGAGGAAACTAAGGCTCAGGGAGGGGAAGTAACTTACCAAGGTTTCTCAGCCTATACATAATGGAGCCCGGAAAACAGAATACCAGGGCCCACGCCCTAAAGTCTTAAGCAGCTGAGCTGCTTGCTAGCAGTGGTTCCCCAGGTGAGTACAAGTAGCGGGAAGTTTTCAGAAGAACTTGGAATTTTGGTTTTATATACTTACTTTACTTACTTACTACTAGAATTTCCCCCTCGGAAGACAGACCCTACCGTCATTACAAACCAATGCCTTTTCCCTGAGCTTCTGTCCCATAGCCGCCAATGAAGATAGGCCTTGTTGTCCCTCCAGGAAGGTGCTGACTTGGCCAGGATCAAAGGAAAGGGATCAGGGCTTGTTAAGTGACATCTTAACTCTACTGAGCTCTCATTCCATGAACATGGTATTTCTGTTTGTGTATTTAGGTCTCTGGTTTCTTTTATCTGCACTGTAGAGTTTCAGCATCCAGAACACACACATAATTGCACATTTAATAGTTCCAGGAGGATTTGTTTTATTTTGTTTTGCTTGAGATTTTCTACATAGATAATTCACCATTTTGGATGTGAATAGAGACAATTTTATTTTTTCCTTTTCCATCTGGGTGCCTTTTATTTCTTTTTCTTGTCCTATTGCCCTGGCTAGTGCCTCCAGTATGATGTTGTGAACAGACATCCTTGCCTTGTTACCTGTCTGCAGGGCAAAGTATTCCGTTTTTTTACCATTAATTATGATGTTAACTATAGTTGGTTTCTTCTTGTTCACATCCCCCTAACAAAGATGTCCTTCAGCAGGTTAAGAATGTTCCTTTTTGTCCTTAGTTTACTGAGAGCTTTTATTATTGTTGTTGTTATTTTTAATTGCTAGAGGGCATGTGTGCTCACCAGATAGAGAGAAGAAGTGAGAGAGAGAAAGAAAGAGTGCAGCCTCAATGGAAAGTGGTCATGCTACACTCATTTTTCCTTCCTTCCTGTCAGGATTTTGGGGCATCCATACACACACACATGTGCGTGCGCATGCGCGCACACACACACAGTGTGTTTTTCAATTTGCTCGGGCCAGGATTCAAACCATGGTCAGCCATGTGGGATCCAGCTCCCTTACTGCTGAACCACAGGACAAACTGGAAAGTTTCTTTTGTTTTCATTTGTTTTTCAGAATTATTTAATTTTATTAATTATTTTCATTTATTTATTTATTTAAAGTTGATGAGAGAGAGAGAGAAAGAGTGAGAAAGCAAACCACCAGCTCTGGTACTCAAACCATGGTCAGCCATGTGGGAGCCCAGCACCTTAACCACCACTCTACCTGCCGGTCCCTGTTTATTTTGTTTTAATCATGAATGGCTGTTAAATTTTGTCACATGCCTTTTCTTCAGTTATTGATATGTAGAGAGTGATATTTAAATCCTGGCTCATGATGCATTGAGCCCATGATGGGTGGGGACATGAGGCCCCTTCCTCCTGGCTCAGCCACCCTGAATTCTGAAACACCCCAGCTGAAAGACAAGCAACAGGTGAGGTGGTGTGTGGGGGGCTGTGGTTCAGGTACAGCTTTGTAGGCTGGAGGCTCTTCCTGTATGTGGAATCACAGCACCCACTCAGGGAGCAATGAGGGGTCTCAGGGGGCCCCTGGGTCTGTGCCCTGGCTCGTCGCCCTGGGGTCACATTCATCTTGCTCCATCAGGTCCCTCCACATGATTCTCATCCCAGGAATAGGCAGAGCACTTGGGACTGAACCGGTACTCTTCATTCATTCAGTCAGCGCACATTTCCCAAGGACCTGCTGTGTGACAGCCCTAAGGACATCACACAAGCCCTTGCCTCACAGAGCCTCTATTCCAGCAGAGGGAGAGAGACAACAAACAACAAATGCTCAAGTATAAAATCAATGTATAAAGCAGAAGAGGATCAAGAAGGGTGGAGAATTCCTTTGACACAGGTGGTGAAGGAAAGCCTCTGTGGAGAGGCGGCATTTGAGTCAAGACTATTGGATCATCAGAAAAGTCATGACATGTTTTTCTATGCAAAAACGCATCATGACTTTTCCAACGACCCGGTAGAATGAACCATGGAGTGAACCATCTGAATACTGGGAGAAATTCCAGGCAAAAGGAATAACAGGTGCAAAGGTCCTAAGGCAGGTGACTCCCCAGGAAGGTGGTTCCCTCCCCAACCTCTCCTTCAGAACCAGGGCTTGTCCCAGCTGCTGGGGATGTTGGTACAGATGACTCACAGCAGAGTCCGTCTCCAGGAAGTTCCCTCCACTGCCTCGCCCATACCCACCTGCCCCCAGAAAGCCTGCATCCTCCATTCATGACAACTCTGCAGGGCCGTTCCAGCTCAGAGCTCCCACAGGCTGGGCAGAGGCCTCTTGCGTTTCAGTTCAGCAGTTCCTCTGCTCCTGTCTTCCCTCTTGTTCTCATGGCATCAGTCCCCAGGGCTCTCTCCTTAGACCTCCAGTGCTATCCTCTGCCCTGGAACATTTCTGAAGATTCTCACTACATGCTTTCATGGCCCCATTTGGTGAAGTGCCTGAAACAGTTGGAAAGAGAGTAAAGATAGCAAAGGTCAAGTTTGCAGGAAACAATACACTCTGTTTGCCTTGACACTTATTTTTGTTCAATACACTCTTATTTTTCAACTTTCTAAATTTCAGCGTTGACTCAATATTTTTCCTAGTTTTAGCCGAATAATTTTATCTGGTCACCCATGGACCTGTGTAAGGGGTGTGTGTTTAGGTGTGTGAGGGCACTAGCCTTAGGATCAGGGCTGAGTTTTACTAGACACATCTTTAGTAAGGACTAATGAATGTTCATGGTGTGACCTGGGGCTGGCTAGTCAACCTCTGTGAGTCCCACTCTCAGCCCCTGGAAGCAGGCCTAAGCAGTAGCCTTTTCATGGGGTCACTGGGAGGTTTTCTTGAGATAGTGAGTGTGAAGCAAAAGCTGTTGGGTTTATATCAACCTGACACCCAGCCACCCTGGGGCTGAAGGGATGGATGGTGTTTGTTCCCAACAAGGAAACCAAGGCCTCAGGCTTAGCGTGGTTCTGGGAAGACCTGGACTGGAGCTTTCTGAGCCCAGCCTGGGCCTTGTCCAGCTCACCCCTTGGCAGGGCCAGAAGTCTATCTTCAAAGAAAGTCCTGGTGCTTCCAGCTCAAAACCCAGTGAAAAGCCAAAATCCATGTTCATCTGAGGTGGGCCTAGCCCTGCCCCTTTAACCTGAAAGCCCCTGCCCTAAACCCTTCCTTCTAGTACAACACCCAGCAAAAAGCCAGGTAGAAAGTAACTTATAATACATCAGATGACCAGAAACCACCACTGCAGAGGCACACTAAATATGGGAAATCAAGAAAATATTTCTCCCCGAAGGGGAACGAACAGCCCTTCATCATCCACAGACAATACAATGGAACTTGTGGAAATGTCAGGTAAAGAATTTAGGATAGTCATAGTGACAAAGCTAACAGAGATTCAAGAGAAGAGAGATGATGAACTCCAGAAGAGGCAGGAGAAAAGAGACAATGAGTTCCAGGATTTGAGGAAGTTCTTGCATCATCTGAAAGAGGAAATACACACCATAAAAAAGAATCAAATGGAACTGTTAGAGATGAAGGCTGTAATACAGGAAATTAAAATCCCCCTTGAAAGTATTAAAAGCAGATTAGGTCATGCAGAAGATTGAATCTCAGATGTAGAAGATAGAACCTCTGACCTAGAAAAATTCATCAAAAAGACTGAGAAGAAAAAATGAGAATAACATACGAGTAATACCAGATACCATTAAATTCCCAAACATCTGGATCATCGATATCCCAGAAGGTGAAGAAACCAATCAGGACATTGATAATCTACTCCATGAAATCCTGGAAGAAAACTATGCAAACCTAGAGAGGCACTTAAATATCCAGACCCAAGACATACAAAGGACCCCACATAGTATCAACCCAAGAAGATGTTCTCCGAGACACATCATAACCAGATTGACCAAAACCACAGACAGAGACAAGATACTAAAATTGGCAAGAGAAAAACGTCAAGTTACTTTCAAAGGCTATTCCATCAGGCTAACATCAGACTTCTCGTCAGAAACAATGCAAGCAAGGAGAGAATGGGAAAATATTAAAAGTGCTAAGTGAAAAGCAATTTCAACCAAAAATACTGTATCTGGCAAGATTATCCTTCATGTGGGAGGGAAAGATAAAACCATTCTCAGATAAACAAAACTTAAGGGACCAGCAGGTGGCGTGGTGGTTAAGGTTTTGGACACTCCCACATGGCCGACCATGGTTTGAGTCCCAGACCTGGTGGCTTGTCTTCTCACTTTCCCTCTCTCTCTGTCTCTGTCTCTCACTGGTCAAATGAAAATAAATGAATGAATAAATAAGTAATTCTTTAAAAGAAAAAGAAAAACCTGAAAGAATTTACCAACACCAGGCCGACTCTTCGAGAAGTTCTCAAGAGAGTACTATACCAGGGAAACTAAAGACAGACAAATAAGAGAACAAAAAATGACCAAAAGAAAGGCCAACTTAATGGTAGGTACAAGTTCTGAAATATCAATAATGTTGACTGTTAACGGAAAGATCAGACCACAGTAACACATTCATTGAAGGGATTTGAACCATGGTTGGCCATGAGGGATCGGGATTCCTATGCATAGGGCCTAACCACTGTGCTAAAGAGCCATCTGATGAGAGAGAGTGTTTTTACACTTTTAGTGGACATCTGCAGCTCGCCTGAATCCCTCCTGTTCATCCCCCTACCAATTAGCTGTTAATCATTCTCTTGTTGGTTTATAGATGCTCTTTATTTTCTTGTCGGGGTAAGAATTACGAATATTCTCCCCAGTTCATCGTTTAGGGTCAGCACCTACCTCTCTGCAGAAGACTATACCCCATGCTCTTTCTTTTTTAAAAATTTGGGAGCCAGCAGGTGACATGGTGGTTGAGGTGCTGGACTCTCACACGGCTGATCACAGTTCAAGTTCCAGACTCGGTGGTTTGAAAATCACGTTGTGTGTGTGTGCCCAGAATCCTAGGAGGAAATTGGAGGAGAAGGGATTGGCCAGTCCCCTGGGAGTGATTTCTCACTTTTCCTCTCTGTGTCTCCAGCAAACTCACGTACCCTAGAGCAAGAACCTAAAAAGGAAAAAAAAAAAGTTTTTCCACAGCATCTAGTGCAATTCTTTGCACATAATAGATGATCAATAAATGCTTGCTGATTAAATTAATGGTGTGCAAGCTTTCTTTACGTATTATCTTCATAAATAAAGATTTTAAAGCATTACTACCATTTTATTGATTTATTTATAGACATATACTTATCCCCCATTCTAATATATTAAATATAATATAAAGATATGAAAGGGGACTGGCAGGTGGTGTGGTGGTTAAGGCTCAGGACTCCCACATGGCTGACTGTGGTTCAAGTCCCGGATCTGGTGGCTTGCTTTCTCACTTTCCCTCTCTCTCTTTCTCTGGTCAAATTTTAAAAATAATAAATAAATAAATCTTTTAAAAAAGATATTCAGGGACCAGCAGTTAGCATAATGGCTAAGTTGCTGGACTCCCACATAGTCCACCGTGGTTCAAGTCTCGGACCCGGTGGCTTAAACTCATGCCGGGCGCGTGTGCGTGCATGCCCAAGATCCCAAGAGGAGAATGGAGGAGAAGGGATTGCGGCGTGGCCATCCCCCCCTGGGGGGTGATTTCCTGCTTTCTGTCTCTCTGTCTCTCTCTGTCTGTCTGGCGAGTGCATGCGCCCTATAGCAAAAACCTCTCCAAAAAAAAAAAAAAAGATATTCAGGAATGAAAATTTAAGAGAATGAGCTAAAAATAGCCATAAATCCCAGTTCCAGCATTTCTTCCCATACCCAGCAGCTTGTCTCCCATCATTCTCCCTTAGAGACCTCTGGGTCGTGTTTAGTTGCATGGACATACCTGATTTATGAGAACCTCAGCCTAACCACGATGTGAGCCGGCTTGGTCTGGGGGCGTGCTGTGCCGTGTGTGACTGTCTCCCCAAGTCCAGCATCAGGCATCTCTGGGCCGTCATGGGGACCCAGATTTCTCAGTCCACTCTTGCGTTCTAACAGAAATACCCGAGACCGGGTGCGCTGTAAAGAAGAGAGGTTTGTTTGACTTAGGATTCTGGTTGGGGCGGGATAGCAAGTCCTAACGCGTGGGCCTGGCATCTGGCCAGCCTTGGGTGCTACATCTCCATGGAGCGGAGAGATGGTGGGCACGCAGACGGACCTGGGGCAGCCATCTTCCTTTTACAACAGCCCACTCTCATGGGGACAAACCCCTTCTCACTAGAGCTATGACTTCACATTAATCTAGCCAGGAGGGAGAAGCCTCCATGGTACGATCACATCCTCTAGGCCTCGCCACCTCCCGATGTCATTACCTTGGGGACCAAATTCCAAAGCATGAACCTTTGGAGGACAAGCCATTACCTAAATTATAACACCTGCCAAGAGCTTAGGCCGAGGTGAGATGCAGGAGGTGTTAGTCTCGAGTTCAGTAGCCCAAGATCCCCATGTATGAAGCTCACTGGCCGTGACAGGTGACCCAGTCCCCACCCCATCACTGCAAGGAAGCCGCAGGGGAGGCCAAGTAGGGAGAGGTGGGCAAGAAAAGGACTGACAGCCCCCATATCAGCCCCAGGGATACCTGCCTGCAGACTGACAGAGAGCCCCACAGCTCGTTCCCAAGCTGACCACAGACGCTGTCACCAGGAAGCACCACCGTGACCCGCAGCCTCCCTGGCCTGGCCACAGAAAGGTCATTACTGCAGCACCAGGAGCAGAGGACAAGCCAGCAGCTCGGCGTGGGACGCACACACCAGGACCAAGGCTGCCTCAGCCTGCGAGGCGGGGACGTGGACCTTAATGGGAGTGGCAGCGGATGCAGGAAGGACAGACAGACAGACAAGTAGAGAACAGCAGGGATCAGAGGTGCAGGCCTCCCTGACGGAGATGGCCGCAGCACTGAGCCCTGAGGTTTACTCTTCTATAAGGCCTTGGGACAGGGAGAAGCGGAGGGAGAGCTGGTGTTGCCTGTTGTCAACGGCAGCTGTGGAGCGCCTGCTTCTCGTAGTTCTAAATAAGCCCCACCTGACCTTCTGTAGCTGACACATAGTTTCTTTTAACTCCGCCACCACCACCGCCACCACCACTGCCACCGCCACCGCCACCGGCTGCAGCCTCTGCTCTGCCCCTCTTTAAAGGTCATCATTGCTCAGCTCACATTCGGCTGCTCCCTACACCAAGGGATGTCCGCCTTCGGACGTCCATTCGTGACCCACCCTCCAGCTGCCCACCTGCGGCAACTGCTCTGGGTGCTGGGAGTCACAGAAGAGGCAGGGGACAGATGCTCTTTGGAAGATGAAGCAGAAGAGCGGCCATTTCTGCCACATCCCCCTGTAATCTAGAGCAGGAGGCCAGCACCCATGGGCCAGCACCACCATGTTGCATTCTCTTCACTGAGGTTACTAGCAGAAGATGAGAGGCGCCGGAGCAGGTGGGGGCACAGGTTCCTTGCCGTGGGTAGCTACGGCCATCCATCAGAGGCCACACTCCAGCTGGGTGGCCGCCTGCCCAGCCACCTCTCTGGGTTCTGGCTTCCAGGCTCAGGGCATGTGATGGCTCCCTGCTGTGACCAGCGGGGCCACCACCCCTTTCCCAAGTACTCCCCTAGCCCAGCCTCACCTTGCAAATAGTCTCTCAAGGAGACTCCTCCGAATCCACCGGAGTTGTCCCCCCACTGTTGGGACTCCCATTAAAGGAGGCTCAGTCGACACCTGTTTGCAGATAGGGACGCTGCCAGGTGGGTACAGCGGTGCCTGGTGACATTGGGTCAGATGGTCACACGGCTGCCAATGCAGAGGTGTGGTGGGGCCTCTTGCCTCAGGCGCAGCAACAGTGGAGGAAAGGTTCTGGAGAGCCCCGGCTGTCCACTGGCTCACGTCCCGCCCATGCCACCCCTCGCCCACCCTGCCATAAAAGTCCCCCTGTGGACGCAGGAGCCACTGGTGGCTCTCAGGCTTCTTCTGTGAGTTTGGGGAGAGGGACACTCCCCACCCCCGGGGGGACACTGAGATGGGAACTCTTTGGGGCATACAGGGGAAGACTTCATTGTCAAGTTCAGGAACTCAGCTCTGAAGACTAGGGACAGCGGTCACAAAATCTCTCACCAAACAGCAAGATGTCCGCCGTGTGCCAGGGAGGATGACGGCTTGGCCCAAGCATCCAGCAAAGTCCACAGTGTCTCAGAGCCGGAGCCGGGTGTCCGGGGAGCCCGCAGCAGGCAAGGCTCTGGGCGGGTGGTTGCTTCCTGCAGGTGCTCTGACAGTGACCAGCAGCGCGTGGGTTGGAACAACACACAGTGATTCTCTCACAGTCTGGAGTCCAGAAGTCCACAATCAGTCTCACTGACCTGAACCGAGGTGGGGCCAGGCCCGAGGGGCTCTGAGTCCTGTCTGTTCCAGTTTCTAGAGCTGTAATCCTTGTGTTCAGCGACGTAACTTCTTGCTTCGGCTTTCGTGTGGCCTTTGTTTGTGGCCTCTCCCTCCATCCCTCTCAGGGGGATGCTCACTAATCCAGTTCATCTTCCTCATTTATATTCCAGAACCTTACTCTCACCTGCAAAGTCTCTTTGGCCACATTAGCAGTGCTCGCAGGTCCCGGGGATTAGGACCTGGCTGTCTTCAGGGGCGTTATCCTGCCAGGCATGGAGGGCAACGCTGAGCTGTCAGGAGCCTCTGAGGAGCAGGAGTGGTCAGGGGGTGCCCCGCTCACGTCTCACAGAAGCTCCGACACTGGGATCGGGACTCTGTGGTGATCCTCCTCCCAGGTCATTTCAGCCTCGCCTGATGGCTGCTTCGGGGACTCCAGAACTTCTCTTCTGAAAGCACACACTCAGTGGGCAGGCCCAGCGAGGACTGCAGGATGGTGACAGCAGCCACAGAGGCCGGACGCTCAGAATTATCCAGAAACTGTAAAGCCCCCTTCTCCGTGAAAGCTTAACTTTCACAGGGAGAGAGGAACAGAACGGGAGAAATGATCCTCTCCAACACCGAGTGGCTGAGATGTGTCCTCCCTCTCCAAACACCCGTGGGGCCAGTGGCACCCCTATAGCAACAGTCTGTGAGAGTCCTGAACCCCGTGTTCAGCTCCTGACTCAATGAGGACTGCAGAGCCATCGCGGGACCGTTGTTTCCCAGGTGAGCTCTCGATGGCCCCCGCGCAGCTCCAGAGAGGACTGAGCCTGGCTTCAGCGACTTCCATTAGCTCGGCCCCTGCCAAGGACCAGGCAGTGCCTGAGCACCAGGAAGAGGGCTCCGGGGAGCAGCACGGAGCAGACCCCAGTCCTACGCCTTGGTGACATCTGTAGCTGGAAGGAGAAATGACAGGAAAATGCACGCGTATCTGGGAAACCAGGTGTTCCAGTCCAATCCATTGCCAGTAGTGGGGCCCACCTGAAACTGGGTAGTTTATAAAATAGAGGTTTATCCAGCTCATCATGAAAGCCCCAGGTCCAGGGGCCACATCTGGGAAGGGGCAGGAGGGCGAGGCTGTGGCCCCTTTCCCACCCCATAGCCAGCCAGGACTCAATCACAGGCCCCACCGTACCCCCAGCCACTAATCCCCCCAAGACCCCACCCTTCAACACAGTAATTGAGTCAAGTTTCCACCCTCCTGATGTCTTATCACACACATGCAGGGGGCAGGGGGTGGGGGACACATTCACACTACAGCACCAGGGAGACCTGGCTAGCCATGCCACAGGAGGAGGATGCAGCAAGGAAAAGGAGAAAGGTAAAGCAAGAAAAGAAGAAAGAGAAGGACAGAAAGGAGAGCAGGGGAGGGGGAGGCACGGCTGGGTGCAGGCTTTGGGCTCACCCAGCACCAAGGCCTCTCTGGCCAGAGAGAAGCACTTCGGGCTGCTCTCAGTTTGCCTTCAGCCCCGGAGGCAGCACGAGCTGTGGGTCCGATTCTCAGGCCACACCGCAAGTGAGAACTAAGCCGAGTTTACTTCATTGTGGAAGTCAACCCGTTTACAGTTTCAGACTCGTCCCCTGGGATCACTCAGCCTATCCCTGGTGTGGGCTCATTTAGTGCCCAGAGTTGGGGGAGGGAAGAAGGCAGGGACCCTTGGTCTAGGGTACACATCGCCCCCTCATGGGCACTGCTCGCCATGTCTACTGTTCATTTTGTCCCTGACTTCTCTAGGCAGGTGGCAGCTGGGTCAACCTCGTTCCAATCTCCCTACGGTGCAGCTCCAAAGATATTTTTTGGTGTTCTTGAGAGTAGTTTTTGAGCAGAAAAAAAGACTTTTCAGCAACAATTTGGATTTTTAAGTTTTTGGGGTTTTTTTTTAGAGGTTTTTGCCTTAGAGCGCATGTGTTCATCAGAGAAAGAGAGACACAGAGACACTGAGAGGAAAGGTGAGAAATCACCCCCTCACCCCCGGGAGGATGGCCACATTGCAATACCTTCTGCTCCATTGTCCTCCCAGGATCTTGGGCACAAGCACTCGGCGTAAATTTCAAGCCTCTGGGTCCAGGATTCAAATCACAGTTGGCCATGTGGGAGTCCAGCGACATAACTGCTACCTCCAAAGTTTTCTTTTTTTTAATAGATTTTTGCTATAGGTGCATGTGCTCGCAGAGACAGAGACAGAAAGCAAGAAATCACCCCTTGGGGGGACGGCCACACTGCAGTTCCCTTATCTGCCATTTTCCTCTCAGGATTTTGGGCATGCATGCAGATGCACCTGGGATGAATTTCAAGTCGGCCAGTACAGGACTTGAACCGTGGTCGACTATGTGGGAGTCCGGCGATGTAACCGTTATGTCTTCTCTTAGTCCCTAAAGTTGGTTTCTTTGAGCCCTGGCTCTTCCTTGCCCTCTTTTTTGTTGACTGAAAATGTATACCCATTGAATGGAAATTCCCCATCTCCCCCTCTCCTCTTCCCTGAGCTTTTAAATGCAACTTACACACCTTATTCTAAGAATAGATCCAGCAAATTTCAACAATTATTTTTTGGGAGAACTTTGATTAATGTTTGTACCATTTACCTACTTAGTTAATTAAACGTCTTTAAATATTTTAAGCTGCAATCAAAGTTTATTATATTCAGTTTTCTAAGTTTTTTCAATTATCTGACTAACAAATCTTCCCAAGTCCTTACATGATTCTTACAAATCAGATACATTAAATGTGGTGATTTTTAAATATTCAGACACTGTTTACCAACTTGGTAAGATTTCAACTTGCAATCACACGTTGAAATAATTGACTCAAGAGCTGGTGTAAAATTGGAATCACAAGTTTGATGTTAGCACTCAAATATGCCAAATTCTCTTCAACTTTACAAGTTCTTAAAATGCCAACGATGTATATTTCAGAACTTAGTCCCAAAATATAAATGCTATCATTTGGCTCTACTTCATCATCACTATACTTGGTTCTAAATTTCCCTGGGCTAAAGCGGTTTCCCAATCAGACTCGGGGTTTCCTTCTCAGGCGCACTCCTGTTCAGCTGGATAGGCGTCTGGTGTCCCGCTCCAACCTCCACTGGGGTGTGGAATTCATTTCTGACACAACCATCTGGAGTTAGTGGCAGATGCCACAGGCTTACGACACAGTTCCGGACAAGACCGCCCCCACTTCAGGACCCAAACTTTCAATTGACTGTCTGCAAATTGAGGGGTTCCCATGACCCCCCTCAGGTTTGATAATTTGCTAGGACAGCTTATAGAATTCAGGGAAGTTCTATACTTAGGATTCTAGTTTTGTGGGGGTTTTTTGAGAGAGATTTTTGCTATAAGGTCCATGTGCTTGCTGGAGAGACAGAGAGACAGAGAAAGGCAGACAGACAGACACCCCTGGAGTGCTGGCCATACTGCAATCCCTTCTCCTCCATTCTCCTCTCAGAACTTTGAGACCACACACACACACACACACACACACATACACACGCACCCAGTGTGAGTTTGAAGCCGCAGGGTCTGGGACTTGAACTGTGGTTGTCCACATGGAAGTCCAGCACTTTAACCACCACACCACGTACTGGTCTCAGGATTGCAATTTTATTGTTAGGATAAAAATCAGGACCAACTAAATGAAGACATTCATAGGACAAGGTCTGGGAGGGTCTCAAACACAGAGATTCGGAGCCTTCTCCCTCGGCAATCACCTTTCTGGTTTAGCCATGCATTCCCCAACTAGGAAGCTCTCCAAAAGCTGGTGTCCAGACTTCTTTTTGGGGTCCATTATATAGACACAATTGATTGAATCATGGGCCAGGCAATTGAACTTAATCTCTAGCCCCGTCCTCTTCTCAGAGGTCCCAAAGCCCCGGCCCTCTAATCACATGATTGATCTTCTGGCCTGGCCAACCCCCATCCAGAAGGTCTCTAGAAACCCACCTTGAACCAATCACGTCATTTGTATAAACTCAGGTGTGATCTCAGGGGCTCATGATTAACAGACACTCTTATTACTTGGGAATTGCAAGGACGTAGTTGATTTGAAGAAAGAAACAGAGAGATTGGAGGGTGTCCTGTGGTTAGCTTTGAAAATGGAGGAGCAACCTCTAGAAGCTGGAAGAAAAAGGAACAGATTCTACCTGGAGCTTCCAGAAGGAACCAGCCCTATTGGCACTTTGATTTTAGCCCAGTGAGACCCATTTTGGACTCTGACCCCCATAACTGTGAGTTAAAATTGTGTTGTGCTTAAGTCACTTGATTTGTAACAATTTGTTAAGGCAGCAGTAGGAGACAAATATGCCAGGGTGACAGAAGCAGCTGGTTGTACCAGTGGGCAAGGACTGTCATTCCATATCCCTGCTCCCATACTCTGCCTGCCCAGCTGCAGGTTAAGCGGGGATGTGTGTGGCTGGAATAGATCATCCAGTCCTGCTGGGGAAGGCAGGCTGTCTCACACCTCCTGCAGGCTGAATAATAAACTCAGCGTGGAAACACTTAACTACATCCAGGGTTCTAGCTATGCTTGTTTGTTTTTTATCCCCTGCACTAGTGCCCCTGCCATGTTGACTCCTGGCACTACCCTGCTTCAGTAATTAACTCTCCAAGATTGGTCTGCATGGCTGACTAGAGTCCCAGCCCTTATACTCCACCCAAGGCAACCAAAATTGTTTTAAGTCACTTAAGTCAGAACAGTTACCCTCTTTCCCATCTTCCCTTGAAACTAGAAGAAACAGAATGTGACGTGGTGCTGGCCAAGGAGGCATGAGAAGTCTGCTGGAGGGATCTGGGAGAACTTGTGTTTCCCAAAGAAAAGGGGCAGAGGCTACTAGCAACCCTGCCCCATCCCTCCCTTCTGAGCTGGTGCTGTGGTGGCCACCTTGTGCCCAGGAGGTGAAAGCCATAGTTGGTTGAGGTGACCAGAGGTACAGTGGTAAAATGCAACACTCGGCAGGGATGACCTACACGGGAAGGTTCCAGATATGCATTCAGAGGCCTCCCTGAGTATGCCAGGCACATGTTTGCCCATGAGGCTGGGAATGTACCTCAGCATCCTGACCTGAATGGGGGTTCTCTCTCTCTCTCCTGTCAGTCTTACTCATGTGAGAAAAAAATAAATCTTAAAACATGATGGATGGGGACTGAGTGGTGACACAGTGATATTGCAACTATACCTACATGGGAAACTGTGTCTTGGGACCTCCCTGATTACAATGGGCACTTGTGTGTACCCTTGATCTGGACTGGCTGAGACAGGGTAGGTCATGACACTACTGAAGGTGACTTTCTCTCTCTCTCTCTCTTTCTCCTTATCACTCTTCCTCTCCTTTTCTCCCCCTTGTTGAATACATAAATAAATCAATTTAAAAAAAACATGATGGATGGAAAGAGAGAAGAGTCTGGCAGCACTGTTAGGTCATTGAACCAGTGCCAGAAACTATCCATCCTGAATTTATGGTTACACATAAAAAAATAAAAATCTATCTAAGGCATAACTTGTTGGGTTTTCTACTCCTTGGAGCCAAACACACTCTTATTGAGTCTGTACTTGGATAAACAGCAGGTAAAAGGAACAGAACCACCTACCCAGAAACAAGGCATGCATTACACTCAATGGGAGTGTCTTTAGAATAGTGTCTCAAGAAATAGTACCAGGACAATTCACTAGGGCAATATGGGGGAAGGAATTTAGATCCCTACCTCACACCACACACAAAAATAAATTGCACCTGTATGAAAGAAGAGGGAAAATAAAACATGAAAATCTAGAAGAAAACAAAACAAAATGTTTATAAATAGAAACAATAAATGAAGATAAAGCACAAATAAAAAGCAGGCTCTGGCCCAGCTATAGTGGCATCGGTGATAGTGAACTGGTTTGCAGTGCCAGAAGCCCCATAGCTAAGTCAACCTGATATGTTCTGTGTGCACACACCCAAGATCCTGGCAAGCAGGGGTCTGAGGGAAGGGAATCACAGTGTGATGAGACTCTGTTGAGGATTCCTCTCTCTCTCTGTCTCTCTCAATAAGTGAACAAGCAAACAAACAAAAAGACTGGTGGTTGGGGAGACACAGTAGGCACATACACCACCCTTCATTGCAAGGTTTCTTCATCCCTCATTAATATGACCCCACTCTCTAGAGTATTAACATATTTTTCCAAAGTCACAAAATAAATCTTCCAAAGCTCTGAGGATAGAGAGAGGGAAGGAGTAATTTAATTGCTTAAAACATGTTAGAACACAAACCACTGTTCTATTTGTTCTGCAACAGTAGCTTTATTTCATAATTGTCCGAGGTTACATGTACTTGCTAGAATGAGAGAAAGAGAAAGCACCCCACTCCCAACAGGGCATGGTTACACCACAATCCTTTTTCCTCTATTCTCTTCAGTCAGGATTTTGAGCATGCATGCACACACACCAGGCTTATTTTTCAAGTCACTGGGGTGAGACTAGAACCACAATTGGCCAGGTAGGATCTGGTTTCCAAAGCTTAACTCCTTACTGCACTATAGGGCCAGCCCAATGGTAACTTATTTTTTGTGATAGAAAATTAAAAACAGAAAAACCACAAAGCGATCTGCTTCCTGCAATATCAAGAAATTTATATTCCAAAAATTACAACAACAACCATTAAAACTATGAAACATATAAAAATGCTAGATAAAATGCCACAAACACCCTTTTAAATGTATAGCTGGGCTTACAAGAATGTAAAAGAAGTATTCCAGTGAACAAGAAGGAAGAGAAAGCCAGAGAAAGAATTATGAGCCAAGAGTACTGTAGACTTGAATCTGGGTCCTTTGGGTTTCTTTTTAAGACTTATTTTATTAAACTTTCTTTATTTTCATTTGACCAGAGAGGGACAGAGCAAGAGAGAGAGAGAGAGAGGAAGAGTGAGAAAGCAAGCTGTTAGGTCCAGGATTTGAACCATGGTCAGCCATGTGGGAGTCCAGTGCCCTTCACCACCACACCACCTGCTGGCCCTGGTCCTTTGATTTTAATAGCCCTGTTGGGGCTATTATTTCCAGGGCTTGGAGTCCATGGAAAGTGGGGAGCTGGAACCAAGGCTCCCTCCTTATATAAGCAGAGGACCCTTGAAAAGCTGCCCCCTTTATGAAACGGTAACTAGACAAATGTCACGGACAGCACAGAGACCATATGGTCTGATCAAGTCTCAGCATGACCAGTTGGGGCAGGCCCGTCCCTGTCATGGGAGAGAGGCTCCTCACAAAGGAGCCACTGGTCCCAGGTAACATGTACCAGCAGAAACTGGAAGCACAAGCCTGGGAGTGGGTGGAGTGTTCTGGGCCAGGCTGGGGTGGGGGGTAGACTATCAGGCAGAATGCGGAGACTTGGCTAATGGGGGCACCCTCCCGTGACTCAGGATTCCCCATCATGACACGGGCACCTTGATAAAAGCTCACCTCTGTCCCTAATACTCTACTGGGCTGCCCTCCTGAGGTCTGGCCGCCACAATGGCCCATGGTACATGAGAAGACATGCCAGAGTCACCTCGGCAGAGGATAAGGAAGGGGCTAAGTGGCTCAGAAGGTACACTCGCTAGAATGGCTTTACTATGGAAAACGGGAGAACGTCCCCCATAACTGCGTTCCCAGGAAGTCCTAGAGGACTCTGCTCACAGGCTATACGAAATGCACCAGAGAAGGACCAGGATGTCACACAGCAGGTGGCCCAGACCCCCACGTCGCCTGCCTCAGGGGCACTGCTTCTCAGCTCACGTGCTCATTCACAAGAGAACTGGCTTGATACACTGGGAGAATGAGACTGGATGTGGCCACACTGCGCTGGGGTAATGCCGGGTGGTCCAGTTGGCAGGGCTCCAGGCAGGGTATCTGGTCGGGCACTCAGGCTATAACAGATGCTGGGAAGTGGTCACTGAGTGGGCTGTGGGTCAGGGAACTGGTAGGAACAGATGGGACGGTCATTCCCCCGGCCTGGGAAACGGTCATGGGGATGAGGGTACAGTAAGCCCATTGTATCTGGCGGGTGTCCATCCGGAAGTCACTGACTGCAGATGGGGCATCAAGTCATCAGCACCAGAAATCAGGGGACTTGGCCAGCAGCGGTCAGCCAGCCTCTGCTCTCAGCTACCTCTGGATCGGCACAACCAGTATCAAGAGGCAAAGGCCATGGTGACAGGGTGGTGGCCAGACACAGATCCGAGAGCCCTGCTCACGAGCAGATCCACCTGAGTGCTCACCCGCCCCAGCCCTTGCTCTGCTGTTCTTGGGGGGGTGGGGGGGGGTGGTTGGGCAGTCAACATGCCCCAAAGTCGCAGCCCGATAGCGTTTCATCTCTTCTGCGCTGCAGAGAGCAGTGATGCAGACTCCCTAGAACAGAGGCCTACCTGATACTGCAGGTGTAAGCTCGCCTTTCCTGACCACAGTGCTTCAGCGGGCCCCACCCTCTGAGGGCTCCCGAGGTGTCTAATTCATCCTCGGGGGATCTCAAATCTGTGGACCAAGAGACTCAAATCACAGCAAAAAAAAGGGCGGGGGGGTGGCAGGGGGCAACGGACAGAACCGTAGTACCCACTGTTGCCTCCCTACGGCACGGAACCTGGAATATTGTGGGCGTAAACTTCAAGACTAGGCTGAAGCCACAGTTGGGGAACCCCCCAGGGGGGCACTAGGACGAGGTTCAAGGCGTGAACTGATGACCACCGTGTGGTGTCGCGTCCCTGATAGTAAATCCACAGGGCGAGGAGCCAAGGGGTAAGAGTCCCTTGACGTGGCGCCCAGTGGCTCACTTGAAATTCGTGCTTCTCATCTCTACAACTGTCCGGGCTGCTTGGACTGGAGGCCTTGTTTCCCGCTGGAGAAGGGCGTGCTTCCCACAATAAGCATTCCAGGGAACAGCTGCCGTCCGGTTATTTTTGGTTCTCACGCTGGTAGAGCTCACAGGGATCGCAGGCCCTGGTTATCCCGGGGAGGGAGGGTTACCGCTGCCTAAGAGGCGCACAAACCAAGGGATTCTCGGCGGCCTCCCCCGGGCTCGGTCTGAGGATGACGCCAAGCGGGTGGGCCGTTGCAGCAACCCTAAGGCACGGCACCAAGCCTCAGACCCTTGAGAGGTGACGGTTGGGTCCCCTCACCAAGTAAGCCACCAGGACCAGCAGAAATGCTGGCTAAGGATAAGAAGAATCCAGAACGGTCGATAAAGAGATCGTGAGTACCCCTTATGGCCCTGGGACGCGCAGAATCGGCAGGTTGACTGTACTTGATCCACCCCCACCACTCCCGCCCCTGTCCCCCGCCAGGCTAGGCTTCAGAAATCGTGACAGGCCACGAACTTAAAGGAACAAGGATGGAATAAACTCGACTTGAAACATGCGTGGTGAGAAGTTCAAGTGCTGCCCGCCAGGTCCCCTCAGACCTCGCCGTCCTGGCTCACACTGGTGGCGTCGTATCTACCCAGGGGCTCTGTTCCAGGGTGCAGACGACGCCAGGAGAGCCTGGACGTTAACTCTTCTGGAAACACTCTTCTGGAGACACTCTTCTGCCAGCCATGAATGAGCTGGAAGACAAATGCCTCCAGGTCTCTTGCCCCTTGATCGGAATAGCCCTGCTACATCTAGATGCACCCAGAGGTCCCGGGAGTCCCAGTTGCCCACGCTGAAACTTGCTTAGCAATGCAGCACCGAGCGGCTTCCTTTTCTTTCCTGTCTAATTGGCTTCCTCCCCATTTCCCTATGAGTGCATCTGAGACAATCTAAATAACCAACTTACACGCTAACACTCGTGTCGGGGTCCGCGTCCAAGAGACTTCAACTGAAAAGAAAATTTCTGTTATTAAAATCAGTGAATGTACCATTTTAACCAAACTGTGTTTATACTGTTTAAAGAAATAAACAAGGAGGGCCAGTCAGTGGTGTGGTGATTAAGGCAGCTAGATCCCATGTGGCCAGCTGCATGGTTCAAGTCCTGGATCTGGCAACTTGAAAAATACACCAGGCATGTGAGCATATGTGCCCCAAATCCCAAGATGAGAATGGAGGAGAAGAAATTGTGGTGTGGCCATTCCCTGCCAAGGAGTGCTTTCTCACTTTCTTTCTCTCTCACTCTCTCTCTCTCTCTGTCTGGTGAGCGCACATGCCCTACAGCAAATAAAAAGAAAAGAAATAAGTGAATTGGAAGCAAGGACATAAGAAATAAGAAACTCTGAATGAAAGTAGGTAGATTTTTAAATCTAAGAGAATGAAAGTATTGTTATTGAAGTTAAAAGCTCAATGTGTTGGGGCCAGCAGGTGGTGTGGTGGTTAAGGTGCTGGACTCCGACATGGCTGACCATGGTTCAAGTCTCAGACCTGGTGGCTTGCTTTCTCACTTTCTCTCTCTCTTTCTCTGTCTCTCTCTGGTGAACTCATGTGATCAATAACAAATTAAAAAGAAAATGACAATAAATAAAATATTAGGTCATTGGGAAACTCATGATGTATTTTTCTATGCAAAAATGTGCTACGACTTTCTCAACAACAGAATAAAATAATTCTTTCATATAAAAAGGATCCATAAAGGAAAGATAGACTGTCAATAAAAGAATGCCAATTATTCTGAATACAGACTTTTCGCCGGCTACAGTGGAAGCAGCAGTGGAGACCCGAGAGTCAGAAGGCAGTGCAGCAGTGTCTTCTAAGGACGCCCGCTGGGAGGCCCAGCAGTGAGGGCCTAGGTCAGGGGGTGCTGCTGTGGGTACTGGGTTGACCTGACCATGCCAGGTGTGCTCTCGTGACCTTGCTGCTGGCTGGAGGGCTGGACGCAGTAGCGAATCCCAGCGTGGTGTCACTCTGTTGCGCGCGCGCTCTCTCTCTCTCTCTCTCTCTCTGTATATAGTGAAATAAACAAAGAAACTTTAAAAGAAAAAGGACCATCACTGTGAAACAAAGATGTTTCAAACAGAAACTGTGAATTTACTGCTAGCAGAATCCAGCAGACTTTAATGAAAAACAATCCAGTAAGAGAGGTCTGAGGGAGAAGTGGTGGGCCAAGAAACTGATACACACACAATGCGAAGCACCTTAACAGATGTAGGCGATGGAAAATGGCGAGACATCACTTTGAGAGATTGAAAAACAAACAGGGCTGGCCCTCTAGTACAGTGATTAAGAGACCCTGATCCCCCATGGCCAACTGCAGTTTGAATCCCCATCTCAGGGTCTGGAAAAACACATTGGGCACATGTTCGTGCATGCCCAGAATCCTGACGAGATGGAGAAAGGGAGGGAAAAGGACTGTGGCGTGACCATGCCTCCTGGGAGGGCGACGATTTCTCTTTCTAGTGACTACATGCACCCTCTAGCCATTCAAACAAACAACAACGACAACAACAACTAGAGCTCAACTGCGTTCATGCAGCCATTGTGATTTGCTGGCCTGATGTGAGGTGAAAGAGGATGGGGCAAATGTTCAGAAGTCATGCAATTTGTGTCGTGAAGCAGGCGAGTCCGTTGTTATCTCACTTCCAAACCAGCCTGCTGTATTCAGTTTTGTAATACGGGGGTTAGAACTTTGCATACTCCTTTTCTGCTTTGCCAGCCGCGTCCCTGTTAGGTTTTACCAATGGAGGGTCTTAGAGAGAGACTGTAAAGCTGGGAGTAGGAACGAGGAGAGAAAAGCCTGTTCCACTCTTTGCTTCCCGTTCTGGTGAGCATCCTGTCAGCAAAGCTGCTTCCCCTCGGCCACAGCAGTTTCTGCAGCAGTGGATCCAGACGGCAGCTTTCCGACACTTGCAAACCAACTTCTCCACGCCACCCTCTCTCACCCTCAGAGATACCAGCACCAGCCAGAGGCCCTCCTCTGAGACCGGAGACCCAAGACTCAGGCCCAAGGGGTCTTCCTCTAAATGACTAAACTGTAGCAACTCCAGCCTCTCCCCCTTGTTCCCTCAGCCCTGGGGTGGCAGCTACTTCCTGTGGTTGCTAATCCCCTGATACCTAAATTTCTCCTTTTACCTCTGCAGTTAGCTATTATAGGTAACAGTGTATACCTACTAACAATTGTTTATATCCAACTCTCTCTGTTCGAATACCTGGGGAGGGGTGTTCTGTTTTCTTGACTATACTCTCTATATTAATTAGGAATTAATATATTTCCAAGGACTTCTAAAAACTGGTATCATACAGACCCTGTTGGAAAGTAATAAAAAGTACTTCTTAAGTTAGAACGCTTAAATAAGCCAATAATTATTTTATAAAATTGAAAGGGGGACACAGAATTAGGCGTAAAAGGAACAAAAAATAAATAAGCGTGACTACATAACGTAAACATTTCTGAATGCAAAAGATGACTTCCAGTAAAATCAAAAGATAAAAGTCAGGAGCCAGATGGTGGCACAGCTGCAAAACACAGCAGTCTGTGAGGCTGATCTACATGGGGAGAGTCCCAGTTCAGTCAGAGACTTCTCTGAGTGCACTGGGAACGTGTGTGCCTGTGATCCAGGGTCGGCTGGGGCTGGGAGAGGTTGCAGCATTGGCACCTTGCGGAGGGTGCTTTTTCTCTGTCTCTTGCTCATGTACCAAATAAACACATTTTTAAACATTAAAAAACAGGGAGGGGGTCAGCAGATGGCATGGTGGTGAAGTGCGTTGGATTGCAGTTCGAGTCCTGGATGTGGCGGCTTGCTTTCTCACTTTCCTTTTTCCTCCCTCTCTATCTCTCTCTAGTCAAATTAAAATAATAGTACTAATTATAATAACAAATATAATTAAATAAATAGTTTAAAAGAAAATTTGAAAAACAGAGATTCTATTCAACCATAAAAAGCAACATGACCCTGGCACTTGATAGAAAGTGGTCAAAATGGCAGATTTATTGCTGAGTGAAGCATGCCAGGCTATGAAAGAGAGCTATTGTATGTCTCCACTTAATATATACAGATTGTTCACACACTATGGTAGAGATAGAAAGATTGGAGGACATAAAAGCAGTGAAAATAGTTATGGACACTAGAGACAGTGTGGGAGAAGGGTGGGAGAGGGGAAGAGTATAGGGAAGGAAAGGAAAAATAGACAAGACATTTGTGGGACACAGAAATGGTTTATTACCTGTTGATGATAACGTGTATAATATTCTCCACCGGATTGCTCTGAGATGTATTTCATGTTGGGTAAATTCTCTTTACAAGCCAGATGATGTATAGTGATCAAATGTTTTAAAAATAATAGTAATAATAATAATAATATTAAAACCAGGGACATGCAGGTAGTGAGGTGGTTAAGGCACTGGACTCCCACATGGCCAACCGTGATTTGAGTCTCAGACCCAGCAGCTTGAAACTCACACTGGGCACGTGTGTGTGCGTACCCAAAATCCTGAGAGGAGAATGAAGGAGAAGGGATTGTGGCATGGCCATCCTGCCCTGGGGAATGATTTCTCACTTTCTGTCTCTCTATCTCTCTAGTGAGTACATGCACCCTATGGCAAAGACCTTTCCCAAAATTTTTTAAAAAAATTAAAGTACATTTTAAAGTCAAATTGGGCAAAATGTGTATAGGTTATATTATAATTAAAACCTATCGCACCTATATGGAATTTCTACAACTAAACAAGAAAGAGGCTAACAACCACAGGGGGAAAAATGGGCAATGGGTATGACCAAAGCATTCATTAAAAAAGAGAAATACAGGGGCTGGCAGATGACATGGTTGTTAAGGCATTGGACCCTAACATGACCAACCTTGGTTCAAGTCCTGGTCCAGTGGCTTGCTTTCTCACTTTCCCTCTCTTTCTAGTCAAATAAATAATAATAATAATAATAATAATAATAATAAAAGAAAATAAACAAACAATTCTAAAACAAAGAAATACAGATACATTTTTAAATAAACTATTTATATTTGAATAATTTTAGCTATCCATGAAACTTGCAGATGTAGTGCAGAGGGTTCCTAGCTACCCTTTCCCAGGTTCCTCTAATATTAACAGCTTACATGACTGTGGTGTATTGTCAGAGCCAAGGTATCAATATTAACATTAGTACTTTACTAGTTTTTTAAAGTGAAACATGATTTCTAGAAATTCTTAATTTTATTAAATTTTACATTTTTTAGAATTATTTTATTTAACTTTATTTATTTATTTATTTTTATTTATTTTAGTTTGACCAGAGAGGGATGGGCAGGGGGGCGGGGGGGCGTGAGAAATCGAACCATCAGGTCTGGGACTCGAGCCGTGGTCGACCATGTGGGAGTCCATGTGGGAGTCCGGTGCCCTTAACCGCCATACCACCTGTTGGCTCCTAATATTAATATTAGTGTGTTACTATTAACTAAGCTAGAAGCTGTATTCATATTTTACCAGCCAAGCTCTTTTTCTGTTCTAGGATCCAATCCAGAGCACCATATTGCATTTACATGTCTCTTTCGTCTCCTTTGGCCTGTGGCAGTTTCTGAAACTTTATAACATTCACTCACCAGAGACAGAGAGGAAGTGAGAGAGCACCTCCTGCAGGGGATGGCTATGCCACAATCCTTTCTCCTCCATTCTCTTTTCAGGATTTTGGGCACATACGCACACATGCCCAGCATATTTTTCTAGCCACCAGGTCTGGGATTCAACCACACGGTCAGCCATGTGGGATCCAGCTGCCTTAACCACCATGCTACTGACTGGCCCAATCTTGACAGTTTTAAAGAGTAGTGGTGCAGGGACCAGCAGTTAGCGTAACAGCTATGTCGCTGGACTCCCATGTAGTCGACCACGGTTTGAGTCCCGGACCGGTGGCTTAAACTCACGCCGGGCACATGTGTGTGCGTGCCCAAGATCCCGAGAGGAGAATGGAGGAGAAGGGATTGCGAGGTGGCCATACCCCCTGGAGGGTGATTTCTCACTTTCTGTCTCTCTTTTCTCTCTCTCCTGGCGAGAGCACGTGCCCTATAGCAAAAACCTCTCCAAAAAAAAAAAAAAAAAAAAAAAGAGTAGCAGTGCAGTATTTTTTTTAGACTGACTCTCATTTTCTTCTGGTCAAACTGAGGTTATAAGTTTTCGGAATGAAGACCCGACAGGGGGCAGGCCCTCCTCGTCCCATTATATCAGGGTGTCTATGATATCCACATGATATCACTGATGATGTTAACCTTCGCCACTTGGCTGAGATGGTGTCTACCAGGCTCTGCCCTGAACGGTTTCCGCTTCCTCTTCCGCACTCTATTCTGGGAAAGCCTTCACTGCATCTAGGTCACACTCTGGGAAGGAAATTCAGCTTCGCCTTCGGGACGGAAGAATATCTACATTTATTTTTGGAATCTTTCTGTAAGGAGGATTTGTTCCTTCTCCTCCATTTATTTATTCAATCATTTATTTATATCGATGTGGATTCACGGACATTTATATGATATTTTGGGCTATCATCCAATACTACGTTATTTATTTTGCAGCTCTAATTGCTCTAGCTTAGGTTATTGGGAGCTATTTCAATTAGTTCCTTTGACCCTTGGACACACCCTGTCACTGGAGATTGTATTTGCTTTAAGAACTTTCTTACTTCTGATACTCTAAGATGCTCCAGGCTCATCTTGGATTTTTTGGAGAATGAGCCATTTCTCCAAAGATCTCTACTTCCTTTTATTGGAGAATGGCATTTAGAAGTAGAAATCTATGTAAGTTACTTTAAAACTTGTGAAAAGATGCTCAACTTTGCTTATAGTAAAAGAAATACCAATTAAAGTGAAAATGATTCCATTATTCACTAGGAGAACAAAAAATAACCAAAATTCCACAGGCTTCTGGTAAAGCTGAGGGGTAAGTAGGACCTCTCATATCATGCTGCTGAAAGTATAAATTGGCACAGCCTCAGTGGGAGGCATTTAGCAATAACTCAAAATTCAAATGCATGGGGGTGGTAGGTGGTGTGGTGTTTAAGGCGCTAGACTCCCATAGGGCCGACTGTGGTTCAAGTCCCGGACCTGGGGGCTGCTTTCTCACTTTTTCTCTGTCTCTCTCTCTCTGGTCAAATTAAAAATAATAATAATAACAATAATAGATACAATTGAATAAATAACTCTTTTTAAAAATTCAAATGTGGGACCAGCAGTTAGAGTGATGGCCATGTCGCTGGACTCCCACATAGTCGACCGCGGTTCGCGTCCCAGACCCGGTGGCTTAAAACTCATGCTGGGCGCGTGTGCATGCGTGCCCAAGATCCCAAGAGGAGAATGGAGGAGAAGGGATTGCAGCGTGGCCATCCCCTCTGGGGGGTGATTTCTCGCTTTCTGTCTCTCTGTCTGTCTCTGTCTGCCTGGCGAGCGCACGCGCCCTATAGCAAAAACCTCTCCCAAAAAAAGAAAAAAAAAATTCAAATGTATGCACATTGATCTAGCAATTCCATTTCTACTGATAAGTTTGCCCACCTGTGAAGTGATATATAAGAAAGGTTTTTATTGCAATATTGTTTATCAATTTAAAAACTATAAACAATACAAGAATGTATCAATAGGGAACTCAGTACTTATGATTTTTGTTTGTTTGTTTAGTTTTGCTATAGGGTGAGTATGCTCACCAGAGAGAGACAGAAGGAAAGTAAGAAAGTGAGAAAGCATCCCCCAGGGGGCATGGTTGCACCTCAGTCCCTTCTCCTTCATTCTCTTCTTGAGACTTCGGGCACTCTCACATACATGCCCAGTGCATTTCCCAAGCTACTGGCCATTTGGGACCTAGAGGCCTTAACCACCACATCACCAGCCGACCTCAGGAAACTCTGTATTTAAATTATGGTTCATCTATCCAATGGAATATTATACAGCTGTAAAAACAAATGAGGAAGCTCTTTACACGTTCATGTGGAATGCTCTCTGATATATATTGTTAATGACAAACGCATTTCACAACGGAAAGAATAGGACTTGTCGAGGGAGGAGGGAAGGAGTGTATGCGTATGTACATATGCTGATACAGTCTTATTTACACATTTTGCTTTATGTGCAGAAACTATACCTGGAAGGACATTACATTAGCAAATACCAATTGCCTGTGGATGACTGAAGGATAGGGATAAAAGGAACATTTTTCCTTGTAGACTTTATATCCTTTTTGAATTGTGAAACTTTTGAATATATCTCTCTCTTCACTTAAAAAAAAAAAAACATGCTTCTAAGTCCTTTAAGAGTCAATTAAGAAATCATAACAGGGAACCATCAGTTAACATAATGGCTATGTCACTGGACTCCCACATAGTTGACTGCGGTTCGCGTCCCGGACCCAGAGGCTTAAAACTCACGCAGGGCGCGTGTGCGTGCGTGCCCAAGATCCCGAGAGGAGAATGGAGGAGAAGGGATTGTGGCATGACCATCCCCCCCGGGGGGGTGATTTCTCGCTTTCTGTCTCTATGTCTCTCTCTGTCTGGCGAGCGCATGCGCCCTATAGCGAAAACCTCTCCAAAAAAAAAAAAAAAAATAGAAATCATAACACAAATTTGAAAACATAAAACTGAACAGTGGTGGAAATACTACCTCTCCAAACTTGTGTGATGCAGCTAAAGCAGTACTTGTAGGGAAATTCATAACCAGAAATGCTTATGTTAGCAAAAGAAAAGACTGAAAATGGATGAATATTCCCAATACATCACTGAAAAGAGGTGTCTCAGGTATTTGTCCAACATATCCATTAACCACTATTTTAAAATAATAATAAAAAATAACAAATGAGGTTTGATTCTATCTGCTAATAGCTTAAAGAGCTTAAAGAGCCTGACGGTTAAGGCAGTTAGATCCCACATGGCCAACTGTATGGTTTGAGTTCCAGATCCAGTGACTTGAGAAATATGCTGGGCTCATGCTCATATGTGCCCAAAATTCCAAAGAGAGGAAGAGATGAAGGAGAAGGGATTGTAGCTTGTGTTGTGACCATTCCCCAAAGAGGATGCTTTCTCATATTCTCTCTCTTGGGTGAAAATTTTTAAATAAAAAACAAACAAACAAACAAACAAAACTAAAATGTGACCAGCAGATGGTGTAATGGCTATGTTTTTGGACTCCCATGTAGTGGACCATGGTTCGAGTCCTGGACCTGGTGGCTTAAATTCATGCCTGGCGTGTGTGCATGAGTGCCCAAGATCCTGAGAAGAGAATGGAGGAGAAGGGATTGTGGCGTGGCCATCCCCCCTGGGGGGGGGGTGTGATTTTTCGCTTTCTGTCTCTCTGTCTCTCTCTCTGTCTTTCTGGCCAGCACACACGCCCTATAGCAAAAACCTCTCCAAAAAAAAGACCCAAAAACTAAAATGTCCATAGTGCCAACCAGTACAACCCGCTCATTTCCTGGTTTGAGAACTAAGGCTGGGAAAAGTCTGGACCTGTATCAGTTCTTATGTCTCCACCTTCTCTTAACCTTCGAAGGCGTCCCCACCCTCTGCTCCCACTGTGCTTAGCTGCTCCCAACAGTAAGTAGCATCAGAATGATACTCAACATTTCAGAATCTATTGAGTTGTCAGAAAAGTAATGATGTGTTTTTCTTTCTTTTTTTTTTAATGCATCATTTTTCCAACAACCCAATAGTTAATGAGGTGACACTCATTTCCGGCCACAAGGAAATGTTGCTTTCCAAGTCCAGTGAGCTCAAGATGGGATGGCAAGTTTCTGGCCAGTGATGAGGTAGCTCCATTCCTCTGTTTCCTGGAGGAATGGGAGTAGGAGCAGGCAGGAGAGGCCGATCCATGAAGAACGCACCACAGGGAGTAGGAGAGCAGTCATAATCCCTGCCCAGCCCGGACATGTCTGCATTCTAGAAGACAATGTGGAAAGAGCTGTCCTTAGAATACCTTGCAGGCATGGTTCGTGGAGATGGGCCTTCTTCCAGTCTCCACCTGGAGGGCAGGAGTCAGAGACTGGGCCCAGGGCAGGGGTGACCCCATCTAGCAGCGGCAGGCATCAGATGCTGCTGGCAGCTGCCTGGGCATGAGCATGGGGGAACACCCACCAATATTTGGGGGAGATTGAAAAAACTTTACAGGTGGCTGTGATGCCACACAAGCACGAGGGCGAGAACCCATCACAATTACTGGATTATACTTGGTGCTCACGGGCTGGCAGGCCTGGGGTAGCGACAGCAACCGAGCAAATGCTCGAAGCATACCAAGTACATCAAGCGGCTTTGAGCCCGTCTCAGCCCCTAACCAGCAATTCCAATCTCATGAAAACACAGGGTAATTGAGACACGCTCAAAGAATAGAGAATACAACACTTTGTGATTTATAGTACAGACAAGATTTCACATAAAAGGTTACTTTAGTCCTGAATTTTAAATTTACACTTGTTCTAAAAAGTACACATTTGCAAGTATTTTCACTTTAGAATATTACAAAAAACAATTTTCCAAGGACTTAAAGATTCCTGTTTTGAATTACAGAAGGTAAAGTGGGAGAAGTTGCTATCTGAAAATTAGAATAAATGTCAACCGAATGGCGTGAACAGCAGAGACATGATTTTATGGGCAAAACAGATTTCTTAAAGCAATATCAAAAGGCCTGAGTTGAGTAGTTACTTTGAATATCCTAATTTCAAAGAAATTTGCCTCCTCTTTGCCAAAACACTTTGCATTGTCAGAGCGCACAAGCACAAAAGCACTTCACTGTGAGCACATTATTAAGCAAATATTTTGTTTTGTTTGGTGCCTATGAAATGCCTAGTTGACTGCCAAAAGTGATGGAGCAGTTCTCGCCTGGGATCAGCGGGACACCAGAACTTCAGGGCGGAGGGAGGGCTGGGTATGTCTCAGCAGGCCTCACTCCCAGGGACAGGGAGGGTAGCGTGCACCTCCACAGCCTGCCAAAGGCCCTGAGAACACTCTCAGGCAGGAACCATCTGATAGCTGGGCCCCCTTAGCTACTGAATGTACCATCGGGTTCCCTGAAACAGAAACGAGGGGTTCCCCTCCAGAAACATCCTGGCCAAACCATTTCATCCATGGCTACAGGCAGCTCCAGGGAACCACCCTCACTTGTGTGCCAAACCACCCACAGAGGCGTCCGATCCTGAGAGAACAGCAGCGAGGAGGACTAGAGTGGGGTGAACCAGAGAGCTGGGAGTCAGCTCCTCTGTCTCAACGGGAATCCTTAGACGTGGCTGGTCAGGGCACACGTCAGTATCGCAGGTGGGAGAACGTTTGGCCTTATCTGGTAGAATGAAGATGCACACGTCTGTACCTGCCAGTTACCTGCCTGGGCCTGTCCTCTACAGATGTCCACACACACGTGTGCTCACATGCACACGCTCGCTCACGAAAGTTCATGCTCTAGTGAAAAAATTGAAAACCTCTGAATGCCCATTGATAGGAAAATGAGGGACTGGCAGATGGCGTGGTGATTAAGGGCGCTAGACTCCCACATGACCGAATGCAGTTCAAGACCTGGACCTGGCAGCTTGCTTTCTCATTTTCTTTCTCTCTCTCTCTTTCTCTCACTCTGTCCCTCTCTGATCAAATAAAAATAAAAATAAATAAGTAAAGTTAGATAAAATAATTACTTTAAAAAATAGGAGAATGAGGGACCAGCAGTTAGTGTAATGGCTATGACGCTGGACTCCCATGTAGTCGACCACGGTTCGTGTCCCGGACTCGGTGGCTTAAAACTCATGCCGGTAGCGTGTGCATGCGTGCCCAAGATCCCGAAAAGAGAATGGAGGAGAAGGGATTGCGGTGTGGCCATCCCCTTTGGGGGTGATTTCTCGCTTTCTGTCTCTATGTCTCTCTCTCTCTGTCTGGTGAGTGCATGTGCCCTATAGCAAAAACCTCTCCCCCGCCAAAAAAAAAAAAAAATAGGAGAATGAATACATAAAATACAATGCATTCAAAAAACAGACTATTATACAGTCAGACAAAATAAATGAACTAAAGCTACATGCTTTAATATGGATAAATATCAAAAACATAAAGCTGGGGCCAGCAGGTGGCATCGTGGTTGAGGCACTGGATTCCCATATGGCCATGGCAGTTCGAGTCCCAGACTTGACAGCCTGAAACTCACATGTGTGCGTGTGTGCCCAAAATTCCAGGAGGAGAGTGGAGAAGGGATTGTGGTGTGGCCATCCCCCTACGGGGTTACTTCTCACTTTCCCTCTCACTGTGTCTATCTTTCTCTGGTGAGTGCACATACCCCATCACCAAAACCTAAAAAAAAAATTTAAAACATTAAGCTGAGTGGAGAGGGACCAGGAGGTGGCATGGTGGTTAAGGCACTGGACACTCCCACATGGCCAAACATGGTTCGAGTCCTGGACCTGGTGGCTTGCTTTCTCACTTTCTCTCTCTTTCTCTCTGGTCAAATTCAAATAAATAAGTAAATAAATAAAATAAAATAAAATAATTATTTTATAAAATAAATAAAAATTATTTTATAAAAGCAGCTGAGTGGAAAAGGCACATTGTTGAATGTATCGAAGAATGCCATTTCTATAAAATTGGAAAACGTTCAAGAAAATAGCCTGCATTGTTTGCGAGAGCATCCCCTGCAGTCCTGCCTGGGAAACACTAATGGAGGAGAGCACGTCCCCGGGAGGAGAGGGAAGGTGGATAGAGGGCGCCCAGGAGCTCCAAAGGAAGTCAGAGCTCAGCGTTTTTAGGTCAGGTGAGGTTTGTGGGTATTCATGATGTTTGCTACTTCTTTTCACATGCTTGAAATATTTCATTAGAAAATAATAGCCTTGGGGCCAGCAGATGGCAGAGCGGTTATGACACTGGACTCCCACATGGCCAATCACAGTTTGAGTCTGGGACCCGGCAGCTTCAAACTCATGCCGGGCACTCATGTATGCGTGCCTGGAATCCTGGGGGGAAGGGATTGTTGCACGGCCATCCCCCTAGGAGGGTGATTTCTTGCTTTCTGTCTCTGTCTCTCTGGTGAACTCATGGGCTCTATAGCAAAAATCTCACTCTAAAAAAGAAGATAGAGGGACCAGCAGTTAGCGTAATGGCTATGTCACTGAACTCCCATGTAGCTGACAGCAGTTCGAATCCTGGACCCGGTGGCTTAAACTCATGCCAGGCGCGTGTGCATGCGTGCATGGCCAGGATCCCGAGAGGAGAATGGAGGAGAAGGGATAGCAGCGTGGCCATCCCCCTCTGGTGGGTGATTTCTCGCTTTCTGTATCTTTGTTTCTCTCTGTCTTTCTGGCAAGTGCACGTGCCCTATAGCAAAAACCTCTCCAAGAAAAAAAAAAAGAAAATAGAAAGAAAATCATGTTGGACATGTGTGCATGCGTGCCCAAAATTCTGAGAGGAGAATGAAGGAGAAAGGATTACAGCGTGGCAATCATCCTGGGGGGGGGGGGGTGGTGATTTCTCACTTTCCCTCTCACTGTCTCCCCACCCCCATCCCAGCATGTTCCTTAAGGCAAAAACCTCTTACCAGAAAGAAAGAAAGAAAGAAAGAAAGAAAGAAAGAAAGAAAGAAAAAGAAAGAAAGAAAGAAAGAAAGAAAGGAAGGAAGGAAGGAAGAAGGAAGGAAGGAAAAGAAAAGAAAAGAAAGAAAGAAAGAAAGAAAGAAAGAAAGAAAGAAAGAAAGAAAGAAAGAAAGAAAGAAAGAAAAGAAAACAATAGCCCAAAGGTGAAACAACCCAAACACCCATCAGTGGATGAATGGATAATCATGATCTGATTATATGAAAATGTACTCAAGATTTTTTTTCATTTTTAAAAAACTTAGTAATTTATTTCTTCATGAGGGAACGAGAGACAGGCACCCACACCAGGGTCCTCACGCCTGATCCACCCGAGGCTCAGCCTGCCCCAGGTCATGGGAACACACACACCCAGCACATTCAAGGAGGTCTCTGGACACAAACCCAGACCCTTCCCATGCAGGTCAGTCTTGCAGAGCCTTGTGTTACTGCCGCGCCACTGTCTGGCCCCCAAGATTTGTTCTGATCAGGAATGGTGAGAAACACAGGCACACAAGTGATCGTCATGAAGAAAGAAGCCTATGCTCACTCTAGGAACAGGAGGACAGCGGGCTACGCAGGGCCACGGGGAAAATCACCCAGTGGTCGGGGGCAAGAAACAAGAGCATGGCCCAGAGCCTTTGCTGGGCTTTTCCTGAGAAGGAACTGGGGAAGCAGGGCAGATACACTGAGGTTATATCAGATAGTTTGAGTAACTCTGGTGGGTTCTGGGCTCTGAGGTTGGTCCCTAGTTGTCTGGTTCCTAGCCCTGGAGTGATTTAGGGCAGAGGGAAGGTTGGTGTGAGCGCTTGTGAGAGAGGAGATGCCTGGACTGTGGGCTCTACATTGCCTGGTCTGCCTGTCAAAGGGAGGCATTTGCTATTTTAGGACTCGCCAGCCCTGGGAGAGGCAGTCTTCCAAGGACCCAAATGTCAGAGCATGACAGCTACAGCAAATAAGAGAACAGCCAGTATGGCGGTACACAGACGGTGGGATGTTATTCACTCTTTCAAAGGAAGGAAATGGGCCAGCCAGCTGGCATAGTGGTTAAGATGGCTCAATCCCACATGACAAACCGTTCAAGTCTCGGAACCTGTGGTTTGAAAAATATGCCAGGTGTATGTACCTGTGTGCCCAAAAATCCAAAGAGGAGAAACGAGGAGAAAAAGGGATTGCGGCCTGGTCATCCCCTTGGGAGGGGGTGCTTTCTCACTTTCTCTCTCTCTCTCTCTGTGTCTGGTCAGCACATGCGCCCTAGAGAAAATTAAAAAAAAATTAAAAAAAAGAAAGAAAGAAAACAAAACAATACAAAAGGAAGGAAATTCTGGCCCAGGTTACACAGGAAATGTGAAGACATTGTGCCAAGTGAGGTAAGCCAGTCACAAAAGGACAAACGCTTTGTGATTCCACTCACAGGAAGTACGTAGAGCAGTCAAACTCATAGACAGGAAGTAGAAGAGCATTTATTGGGGCTGCAGGGAAGGAGAAGTGGGAAATGAAAGTTTAATGGCAATCGAGTTTCAGTTTGTGATGATGAAGAAGTTCTGGAGATGATGGTGGTGATAGTTACCAAGGAGAATATGTTTAATGCCAACGGAAATAGTAAAATGGTAAATTTTGTGTTACGTATATTTTATTACAATTTTTAAAAATGCCAAATATTAGAAGTCTCCTTTCATGTGCATAAAGGCAGGTGATTCTTTTTGACGATTTCCAGCTGAATCATCTACATATAACTATATTCTAGAATTACCAGATTTTTTAGACTATGTTAGATAAAAATACTTAAAACAACAACACAGACTTACGAAAGTTATTTCTCATCAGGTGACCATCTGATCCAGGGTCCTGGAAGCTGAGGCTGAAGTTTTTACACATTTTTCTTTTCTTTTCTTTTCTTTTTCAATAGGAGTAGCCTTTATTGTGTTTTAATTTTTATTTCTTTTTAGGTTTTTGCCATAGGGCATGAATGCTTGCCCGAGAGAGAGAAACAGAGAGATGGAAGGTGAGAAGTCATCCCCCAGCATAGAGGTCACACTGCCATCCCTTTTCCTCCACTTTCCTCTCAGGATCTTGGGCACACACGCACATGAGCCTGGCATGATTTTCAAGCTGCCAGGTTCAGGATTCAAACTGTGGTCTGCCATGTGGGAGTCCAGGGCGTTATCCACCACATTACTGCTGGCCCCACGCCTTTTTCTTGACAGTGGGACAGCTGGGGTCCCAGGGGATAAGGCACCGTCCCTCTCTGTGTTCTGCGTTGGACGGGCAGGCGCAGACATGCACAGTGTAATGTGAGCCGACCTCACCCACACCGACCAGCACGTGGCAGGTCCCGCTGTACTCCAAGGAGTAGCGAGGTGGCCTCGGCGTGGCTGCAGTCCTCAGGGGACACAGGTAGATTGACCACGATGTATTCCAAAAAGGCAGAGTGTTAAGGACTCTAGGGACCACACAGAGCCCCAGGAAACACAGAGGAGAGAGACGGCACCTAAGGAGGGAGGGCTGGGTCAGTGCTCAGCGGGGGGACACGTGTGAAAGGGCCCCTGGGGGACGGATGCTAGCTCCAACAGTCAGCAGCGGGGACGCAGAGGCCTGCTAACTGGGTCACTTGGCACCCACACCGTCACGGAGCAGAAAAGCACACAGCCTGCTTTGTGAGGGCCACAGCCGTTAGAGCTGTTCAGGGCAGAGAACATCTCAGCAAGAGATTAAGCTGGACAACTTGGCAAGGGCGATGGCGAGCCAGAGAGCAAGCTCTCCTGGCAAGAAAGACCCAGCTAGAGTGGGAACATTTGAGGCTCAACACTCAGGTGTGGGAGGAAAGGGGGCTGGGAGCCCCATGGCAGACGAACTTGCAAAATCCCACAATAGATGCAAACAGCAACTGTGGCCGTTGTTACGGGGTGTGTGGGGGGATACAAGTTCACAAGACAGAGTAGATGGGGCTTTGGGGTGGCCAGGGAGGATAGAGTCACCAGCCCTGAGGAAGTGACGCGTGCGTCAAGGCCTTCAGATGAGTAGAAATTAACCGAAGAGAGACAAGAGTGCTCCCAACACAAGAAACGGCACATGCCCTGGCCCGGAGGCAGGTTGGAGCCACAGAAAGATGTGGCTGGGACAGGGCAGGGGTTGGTGGAGACGTAAGGAGGGTCCTTAAATAAAAGATGCATTGTCATTTATCTGACTGGTTGTCCCAGGACTTCAGACACCAGCCAAACCCACCGACGCCCAGATGTGCATTTCTACCCGCCTCGCCCAGGCCCCAGGCTCACGCCAGGCAGTCTCCATTCCCACTGGACTATCTAGCGGCCACCTCGCACTGAGATCCCTGGTCTTCCCCATCTCAGTCACAGCAGGACCCTCCACCTGGCTGCAGCTACCCCGGGTGTCATCCTCCATTTCTCCCTTTTCTTCTCTCCTTGTCACTTGCTCAAGCTCCTAGAACCACTTTAACCAAATACCTGGAAAAGCCAGAAGTGTCCGGGTGTGTACGTCTGTCTGGGGCTGTCTTTCCCAATGACTGACAGATATTGACATGATGGAGCCTGGCTTCCTTGCTTCAAGGTGGGACGACTCTGTGATTTACTTTAGGCTCCACAGCAGCCTGTGTGACCAAGCCGGGGCTCAGATTTCACCCGAGATTGCACCTTGGTTTGCCTTTTTCCTTATCCTGCTTCCCCCCCAGTGAAGCAGGTTCACCCTGCACTGGCTACACTATGACTTGTCTAAGTCTGGTGAGACCAAGCACTCACACACAGCAGGTTAAGCGTAGCAACTTTATCACTCACAGGCAGGCAGCAAAGGACAACAGAAGCCTAGGATTTGCAGCGAGCTGATCTCAGGCTCTGGAAAGCTGACCAGGGTGGATGGAATATATCTATGCACGCCCTATGTCACGCCACAGCTGAAGGACTTTGCTCTGGGTTTTATACTCAGGGGTACTGGACTTACTGAGCTAAAGTGCTGCAGAGTAGCTTGTTCTAGGAGTGACAATAATAGCCTGGGCTGTTCCAGATGCTTCCTCCTGTCCCAGGATGCTGCGTTCCCAACACATTCTACTGCTACTCTGGGTGGCTAAGACCCTCCAGGGACTCGTATGGCATCTCACTCTCCTTCCAGTTTATCCTGAGAGCACTTCCTTAAATCCTTTGCACATGTGTCCCCATCTCTTCTGTTAAGACCCTAACCCATCTATTACCAAATCCTAGGGTCCATCTCTAAAATATTCTTGAATTTGTTCACTTCTCCCCATCTCTATGGCCACCACTGTAATGCAGAGAACCATCAGCTCACGGGCTAGTAACTGCCATGGCCTCCTGACTGGTGTCTCTAAATTCTCTATTGTGTTCCCATTCCCCTCCAAATTCTCCACCTGAATCATGTCATCCCCTGGGGAAAGCCATCGCTCTTATTACAGGTCTGCCTGGATAGTCTGCTTGGGCTCCTCTTGTACCTGTTCTGACAGGGCAAAGCTTAATGTGGGTCACTGCAGTATTGCCTGGCACAGTGCCTGGAAGGGGTGAATTCAGTCCATACGATCCTTAGAGAAGGTCCCTTAAATCCTTCTAAAGCTGAGGGGGCCAAGGCTATATAATGATACAAGTGCAGAGTGGCCCAGCCACCATGCCCACTAACCTGGAGTCCATGACCCGCCCTGGCTAGTATCTGGTTGCAAGAGAAAGGTGGTGTGATGATAATTTTATGTGTCAACTTGACTGGGCCACAGGATGCCCAGAGGAGTGCCCAAATGTCTGGCTTACTCTTATTTCTGGGTTGTCTGTGAAGGTGTTTCCAGAAGAGATTAGCCTTTACACTGGTGGACTGATTAAAGCAGATGGCCCTCCCCAGTGTGGGTATCATCCAACCCATGGGGTCCTGAATAGACCGAAAAGGCAGAGGAAGTTTGCGTCCCTTTCACCTGACTGCTCGAGCTGAACGCCAGCCTCCTGCCCTCAGTGTTGCTCAGCGTCAGGCCTTCCGGCCCAGTCTAGAACCAGCACCAGCTCTCCAGCTCTCAGGCCTTCAAACTCCACGGGCTCACCTAGGTATCCAGCACACAGCAAATCATGAGACTCCTCAGCCACCAACATCTCGTGAACCAATTCCTTATACTCAATCTCTGATAGATGGACAGATAGACAGACAGATGATACGTAGATAGACAGATGTAGATAAATGTAGACATAGATGTAGACATAGGTGTAGGTATCGTGATGGCTGACTTTAGGCATCAGCTTGATCAAATTAAGGAATATCCAGATAGCCAGGAAAGCAGTTTTTTCTGGGCGTATCTGTGACAGTGTTTCCAGAAGAGATTGCCATTTGAACCAGTGAATTGAGGAAGGAGGGCCCACCTTTACCCCATGTGGGCAGGCACCATCCACTCTCTTGAAGCCAGGACACTCATAATCCCCTGCCCATGGACATCAAGACTCAAGGTTCTCCAGGTTTCAGACCCCACAGCTTACACCAGCAGCGCCCCCAGGTTCTCAGGCCTTCAGCCTCAGACAGAGTTACTCCATCGGTCTCCCTGTTCCTGATGCTTTCGGGCTCTGACTCGGCCCTGCTACTAGCACCTCCAGCTCTCCGATTTGCAGCCAGCCAGTGGAGCCTCCATAACCATGTGAGTCAATCCCCCTCAATCCCCCTAATAAATCCCCGTCATCTATTTATCTGCTTATCTATCATCTGTTGATCTCTTTTTGGCTTTGTTTCTCTAGAGAACTCCAGTACAGATATAGATGATATACAGATAGGTGTAGATAAAGATAGAGATGAGATAAATATAGATCTTCCCTATTGATTCCATTTCTTTGAAGAACCCTGTCTAACGAAGAGGAGAATGTCCATGAGGCCCCTGCAATTACATGCACCATTTTGTCTGCATGTGCACCCCTGTGTTTTCTTCCTTCCTTCCTTCCTTCCTTCCTTCCTTCCTTCCTTCCTTCCTTTCTTTCTTTTTTTGGAGAAGTTTTTGCTATAGGGTACATGAACTCACCAGAAAGACAGAGAGAGACAGAGAGACAGAAAGTGAGAAATCACACCCCCCACCCCCACCTGGGAGGAATAGCCATGCTGCAATCTCTTCTCCTCCATTCTCCTCTCGGGATCTTGGGCACACATGCACATGCCCTGGGTGTGAGTTTAAGCCACCAGGTCCGGGACTCAAACCGCGTTCGACTACATGGGAGTCCAGTGACATAGCCATTACGCCAACTACTGATCTTCCCCCCACCCGTGTTTTCTACTACCTAGGAGCTTTTGTTAGATCCTCAAAGGGCTCACACTCCTTCGGAGGAAATGGAAGCAATCCACACATGGCAGCGAGTCAAGAGAAAAGACCTATCATGTGTTGTCCAATACTGATCTTTAGATGGGGAAACTAGAATGTCAAGTGGTATGTGTTTTTTCCCCATGCATTTATTCCATTAGTTGAATATATGTTATTCATTCATTCAACTAAAATGTAATAATAACTAAAAGAAGCCTGGTACTATGGTGTGTACTGCAGTTACAGTGGTTGGGCTCTGGGTTTAAATGCAAGCACTGATATTTATTTGCTGTGTGATCTTAGGCAGGTTGCTTAACCTCCCTGCACCTAGGGCTCTTCATTTGGAAAATGAGTTAATTTAAGCTTTCTTCAAAAGTGTTGGAAGAATGGGGGAACCAGCAGTTAGTGTAATGGCTATGTCGCTGGACTCCCATGTAGTCTACCACGGTTCGCGTCCCGGACCCGGTGGCTTAAAACTCACACCGGGTGCGTGTGCGTGCGTGCCCAAGATCCCGAGAGGAGAATGGAGGAGAAGGGATTGAGGCGTGACCATCCCCCCTGGGGGGCGATTTCTCGCTTTCTGTCTCTGTCTGGCGAGTGCACGCATATATATATATATATATATATATATATATATATATATATATATTGTTAAAGCTTGAAAAGGAAGTACTTTTAAAAAATATTTCTTCAATTTTATTGTTATTATGATTGTTTTTTAAATTTGCTATAGGGCCTGTGCACTCACCACAGAGAGAAAGAGGAAGAAGGAGAAAGCAAGCTGCCAGGTGTGGGACTCAAACCACAGTTAGCCATGTGGGAGTCCGGTGCCTAACCACCAAACACCTGCTGATCCCAGGAAGTACTTTTACAATAAATAAATTTCTAGAGTTGTGGGAAATAAAAGAATAAAACTTACAACATTCTCAAGCATTTTCCTTTTCTTTAGCCATTTTGAGAATTTACCATCTGGGAAATTGGGGCATTATGGTAATATCATACTGCCTCCTGTGTTGCACAGGCTCCTATTCTCCCTTCAGTCATCCACAAGCTGGCCTAGCCAGTCTCTGGGTGCCCTTCTACAGTCTCACAATCAGGGGATCATTACTAGAGACCTGGTTGGGGTCATGTGATTCGAGTCCACCGATTAAAGAATGGGGCCCAGGCGCCATCTTGAGTGAGGGAGTCATCCTTTTACTACGGCAAGAGGTGCCGGGGTGGTCAGAATTTACTGAGATTGGGTGGTTGCTTGAATAAGTCGTGGCACCTGGGTCTAATTTAAGAGTTGGAAAGTTCTTCAATTGTTCTGTATCTCCTCTGTTCATTTCCATGACAGTAATGTCACCAAAATTGAGGCCCTAAGGGAGCTTCCTTCCCAAATGTTGTTACTTCGCTGGAATTTCCCAGTCTCTTTGATATTTAACCAACACTCTCCCCTTGCTCTGCATTCTGAGCCCTCCAGCCTAGCTTTCACCCTAGTGTTATTACAATCCCAGGGCTGGTTGTACACTAGTGAGCAACTGCCATCCAATTATAATCCCAAACTTGTCCTCCTCATGAGAAGACTGTTTTGGGACCAGCAGTTGGTGTAATGGCTATGTCACTGGACTCCCATGTAGTCGACCGAGGTTTTGTTTTGTTTTTTTTTTTGAGAGGTTTTTGCTATAGGGCGCACGCGCTCGCCAGACAGACAGAGAGAGACAGAGAGATAGAAAGCAAGAAATCACCCCCCAGGGGGGATGGCCACGCCACAATCCCTTCTCCTCCATTCTCCTCTCAGGATCTTGGGCACGTACGCACATGCGCCTGGCGTGAGTTTAAGTCGCGGGGTCCGGGACTCGAACCGCGGTTGACTACGTGGGAGTCCAGCGACATAGCCATTACGCTAACTGCTGGTTCCTGTAGTCGACCAAGGTTTGAGTCCCAGACCTGGTGGCTTAAACTCAGGCTGGGCATGTATGTGTGCGTGCCCAAGATCCCAAGAGGAGAATGGAGGAGAAGGGATTGTGGCATGGCCATCCCCCCTGGAGGGAGTGATTTCTCGCTTTCTGTCTCTCTGTCTCTCTCTGTCTTTCTGGTGAGCACACGCACCCTATAGCAAAAAACGCTCTCAAAAAAAAAAAAAAAAAAAAAAAAAAAAGACTGTTTTGTCTTTTGGTGCCTACTGAATATCACATGATTGTCACAGCTAGAAGACCAGCAGCCTCAGGGGCAAGTGTGGCTCGGGCCCCTTCTCTCTCAAAGCCCTTGACCCTATCCGTCCTGAGAAATAACCCTGAGGAGAGAATGGGAGCTTTTTGTGGCTGCCACCCCCTTCCTTTCTTATTTCTAATTGGCCTCTCTGGTGAGTCTACCATGGCATAGCACCTCTCCCCACCCCGCCACCCACACTCACCTGTACTCTCAGGAGTCTAGCCCTCCAAAATTCACGTGTAGAGTCATTATAATGGGATTAAGAGGGTGAAAATACCTGATTACGGTATGGAAAGGTGAGGATCTTTGGGAGGAGATAGTGATTGGGTAGTTAGGATGGAGTCCCCTTGATTGAGTCCTGGTGGGTTTATAGGGAGAAGGAATAAGCCTAGGAAACCCCCATGGAACACTGACCATGTTCTCTCTGCACACGCCCACCACCCTCTGTTTCTGTCAGCTGTGCTTTGACATAGCTAGTCTGATGCCAGCCTCATGCCCTTGGACTTTGGACTTTCTAGTCACCAGAATCTGTTCTTTATGAATCACCCTGTCTCAGGTATTTCTGTTACAACGCCGTGGTGGACCAAGACGGGACAGAATTCTATCATCTGCCCTCCGCCACGTACACTGGCCCGGAGTAGGCACTCAATACTGATGTGTTTATGAGCAAATGAACAAGTACCTCTTCTCCCACTCGGGAAAGGTGAAGAAGCAACGCTTCCTGCCTCTAATCAGGCCCTTCTCAGTCTTTCTCCACTTCACATTCTTCCTTAGCAAGTTGGGAAGGCCTCGTGACCACATATGGGACCAAGACTACCCCACTCCAAGAGCTGACAAGGCCGTCCCTGGGGTCCTGTTTGAAGAAAAAGCCAACAAAGATAGTTCTTTTTAGGGCTATGACCCACTTTGCCTCACTGCTTTGAGCCACAGCTTTATAAAAGCCCCACAGAAGTGGCAGAGCCAGCAGGCAGTCCGAAGAGTGGGTGCCCACTCATAGTGCCTTAAACTGGGAGTTCCAAAAGGGGCAGAACGGTAAATATGTGTGGAAACGGTGGAAGCATTTTGTGTGTATCCTAATGACTGGGCGGGAGTACCGTTGGCATCTGCTGAGGGTGGGAAGGAGATGTGCTATGGTTTCTGTCCCCCAAAATTCATGAGTTGGGAAGGTGTTGAGTTTTTTAATACAACATCAATAGGTAGGGTCTTTAGGAATGATTTTTTTTTTAAAGAGACTTTTGCTATAGGGTGCATGCACTTACTGGAGAGACAGAGGAAGACAAAGAGACAGAAAGTGAGAAACCACCCTTCCCCGGGAGGATGGTCATACCACAATCCCTTCTCTTCCATTCTCCTCTTGGGATCTTGGGAACACGCACACATTCTTGGTGCGAGTTTTAAGTTGCTGGGTCCAGGACATGAGAGTCCAGCAAAGTAATTATTGCACCACCTGCTGGTCCCTGGGAATGATTAAAAGATTAGGATGGGGAGCCTATGATTGGATTCTGCTGAGTTTATAAGGAGAGGGGGGGAAAGACCAGGAAACACCCATGGATATAGAACACACTCTGCTCTCTTCGAGCTCAAGCTCCTGCCCTCTGCTGTGTTGGAATACAGATGTGACCCCTAGACCTTAAATCTCTAAACCATGAGCTAAACAAACATCTATTCTCTTAACTTACCCAGACTCAGGTAGTTTCAGTTATTAGCAACAGAATGAACTAGAACAGGGTATGACACGTTCCACAATGGTCAAGGGGTCGCACGCAACCAAGAACCAGCCCCATCCTGTGTGACTTCCAAACATCCACGGGACTGGGTTTTAAATCATTTTTTAATTCCCAGAGGGCATGTGCACTCTCAGAGCGAGATTAGGAAAAAAAAAAAAAAAAGCGGCAGAGACAGAGACAGAGTGAGAGTGAGAGGAGAAAGCATTCCCAGTGGCGCTTGGTCACTCCACAGTTGCTTTTCCTCTGTTTCTCCAGCCTATTGGGATTTCAAGCACTCATGCACATATACATACTTGGTGTGTTTTGAAAGACATCAGGGCTGGGATTTGAACCACAGTAGACCATGTGGAATCTGACTCCCTTAACCACTAGGTCATAGGGTGAGTCCTTAAGCCATTATAAATTTACAATAATTTAAAGAAGTCTAATAATTCCAAAATTCAATTTTTATTATAAGATTATAATCATTTAGTACTTAAAAACCTAAACATCGTTTTATTTATTTTTCTTTTTTGCTAAACGCTAAATATTTCAGGATTACTGAATTATCATGTACAATGAGGGAAGCTTGTACTTCATTTCATTCCTATTTTTACTGAAAGTCAATCGGCCATTATGAAGACGATGTCTTCTTGTAGAGTTGTTCTTATGTGTTTATCTATTAAAATACACTGTTTTATTTCAGTTGTCTTTAGTTTTTCTTTAAAGCTGTTAGGGAATTATATCGAGGTTTAAAAATATATCTCTGAATTTCATTTTGAAATAGTAAAGAAGGAGCGATGTAATCTTTGTTATCAAATGGGATTATGGGGAACCAGCAGTTAGTGTAATGGCTATGTCACTGGACTCCCACATAGTCGACCGCGGTTCGTGTCCCGGACCCGGTGGCTTAAAACTCACGCTGGGCGCGTGTGCGTGTGTGCCCAAGATCCCGAGAGGAGAATGGAGGAGAAGGGATTGTGGCGTGACCATCCCCCCTGGGGGGTGATTTCTCGCTTTCTGTCTCTTTGTCTCTCTCTGTCTGTCTGGCGAGTGCACGCACCCTATAGCGAAAACCTCTCCAAAATAAATAAATAAATAAAATGGGATTATGGGAACTGATAGGGAGAGAGCTGTTGGTCCAGACTTAGTGTGAAGACAGTCTGGGTGCAGGGCCATTTTCCAGCTGGTCTTGATGGTGCAGCCCTTGCCTTTTCTCTGGCTCTGCTTACCTTTCCAGCCTGATTCTCTGGCTCCCCAACTCCTCCGTGTACATGCTTGTCATCAGTATAGTGACTGCTGTGGTTTGAATGAGCCCCCTCCCAAATTTATGTGGTGAGTTTGGCTCTGATGGGATTAACAGGGTGAAAATGTGAGCCAGCCAGGTGGCACAGTGGTTAAGGTGGCTGGATCCCGTATAGCTGACTGCGCGATTTGAGCCTTGGACCCAGCTGCTTAAAAAACACTCCAAACACATGTGCATGTGTGTCCAAAATCTCAAGAGGAGAAGGAAAGAGAAAGGACTGTGGCTTGTTCCTCCACCCTGGGGGAAGATTTCTCACTTTTCCTTTCTCACTCTCTTTATGCCTCCCTGTCTCTCTCTAGCAAGTACATGTGCCCTACAGCAAAATTTAAATTTAAAAAAAAAGGAGGGTGAAAACTTAATTTGATTGTAGTGTTGAGACGTGGGATCTTTGGGAGAAAATGAGGATCAGGGCGTGAACGGGGTATCCATGACGGATATTCGTGGGTTTGTAAGGGGACAGGACACAGGTACCCATGCTCCTGTCATGTGGTGCTCTGTGCCACCTTGGAACCCACAGGAAGCCCCTCACTTGACCTTGAAGTTCCAAAATCATGAGCTAAACCAACCTCTATTCATTATAAAGAATATTAGCAAATATTGCATTACTAGCAAAAGAGAGCCGACGGAAGCAGTGACCAAGCTGACCGCCTTTCCTCTGGTCCATCTCCTGTCCCTTAGATCCAGTTTCTTACACAGAGGCCCAGGGGTATACAGAGCCACGACGCATGCAATCTCACTTTCAAAATGAGGATTCCTGAGTGACTCTTGGGTGGCAACCAGGGCGTGGGCCCCTGAGATAATGACTGTTTCCTTGATCCATGTGATCTGCGTGGGGGTCCAGTGGAGTAAGGGCTGATGTCATGTCACTTGTCACCTCACTATCACAGCAGGGACTTCTCCACGAGGCACTCGAAGCTATGAGTACTTGCTCCTCTTTATCTACTTGGTATTAAGGGGCCTCTGGAAGCTGAGAGTTAATGTTCTTCCTCAAATCAGAAACGATCTCAGCTGTAATCCCTTCACACTTTACTTCGGCATCTTTTCTGTTTTATTTTTTTTTCATGTTTTTGCCATAGGGTGTGTGCACTCCAAAGAGAGAGACAGAGAGAAGGAAAGTGGGAAATCACCCCCCAGAGGGGATGGCCATGCTTAATCCCTTTCTCCTCCACTCTCCTACTGAGATTTGGGGCACACACACACATACGTCCAGCATTTCTCAAGCTGCTGTGTCCAGGACTCAAACCTTACAGCCAGCCATGTGGGATCCAGTGCCTTAACCTCCAAGTCACCTTCTGGCCCCTAAAGTAATTCTCCTTTAAGAGAATTTTTCTTTTCCTTTCACTTTCTCCAGGTGCCTGAAGGCAATAACAATCCCGAGTCACCATAATGTGAGTTCAGGACTTGACGTCCTCGGGCCACCCAGATGACTCCAAGCTGAGATTACTATAGTCCTTTAGTCGGAGCCCTTTGGGTCCCAGCCCAAAGTAGGACCCAAAGTAGGATGGAGTTTACAGTTCCCGTTCTTTCCAGGCACCTTGGCTTTTGTCCCCTTAGCCTCAAAGGAATATGAAAACAAGCTGCCTCTTTGAGGTAGGAAAATATCCTCAGGACAAAGTGAGTTCTAAGGAACCACGCAACGGTAGATGGTTTCGTAGAAGGTTTTCATAGAAAGATCAAATGAGACCCGTAGGTAGATCAAATAAGGAAAATATTGAGGCCAATGAGAGCCAGGTTTCTCACTGACAGAGTAAGTTACAAATAAGGAAAGGGACACAATTGGAAATAACTCTGTGTGTTAGATTATAACCGGAGGGTTGAACTAATGGCTTTCAGCCTTGGACAGATACAGAAATGCACACGATAGAACTGTGTGCGTGCCAGTGTTCCCCAGCGTTAGCCACTGACAAGGTTGGGAGCAATGAACCTAGCAGCAAGGAGCACAGTTAGACTCCATTCTCCCCCAGAAGGAACCAAAACTTCTTGGAAAGTGATTCCAGGGGTGAGATAGGAAAAGTACAAGATGAACCTACAACATCTTTGGGCCATGAAGTAACAACGTACTTAAAAACTGATGGAGAAGGACCAGCACATGGTGTAGTGGTTACGTTGCTGGACTTCCACGTAGTCAACTGTGGTTCAAGTCCCGGATCCAGTGCTTAAACCTCATGCTAGGCACGTGTGTGTACATGCCCAAATTCCCAAGAGGAGAATAGAGAAGAAGGGATTGCGGCATGGCCATCCCCTCTGAGGGGTGATTTTTTGCATTCTGTATCTTTATGTCTCTTAGTCTCTCCAGCGAATGCATGCACCCTGTACCAACAATCTCTTAAAAAAAAAAAAAAAAAACTGATGAAGACAAATCCAGATGACAGAGAAGCCAGCTCAAAGGGGTTCCTACTGGCACTGAGATCATTTGAACACCCAAGTAGATCATGTTAATAACAGTTTATAGCCTATTGCACAAAACAGAAAACCATGTAGACATAAATTGATAAATGCATCAGTGAGGAGAATAAAGAACTTGTAATAAAACGCCAACTAATAAATGTAGAGGAATGATGGGATTCAAAAAATTTACCATTTGACAATCACCACAGCTCTTAATAACTTAGTCATGAAGTCTTGGGGCTAGCAGGTGGCATAGTGGTTAAGGCCTGGACTCCCATGTGGCCGACCACAGTTTGAACTCTGGACCTGGAGACTTGAAATTCATGCCGGGCATGTATGTGTGCATGCCCAAGATCTCAGGAGGAGAATGGAGGAGAAGGGATTGTGGTGTGGCCATCCCCCTGAGGAGTGATTTCTTGCTTTCTGTCTCTCTGTCTTTCTTTTTCTCTCCAGCCATCATATGCGCCTTATAGCAAATCCCTAAAAAGAAATAAATAAGAAATAAATAAAACATGGCCATGAAGACTCAACAGAAGCTAAAACTGGTGGATGAACATTTGAACAGGCAAGAATATTTACAAAATCTCAAAGTATTTATCTACAAAACATACTAATTACAAAGGAAAGAAGAACTTCACGGAGAAGCCTGACAGATACCACCTTAACCAAGTGACAAAGTCACAATCCAAGCTCCATGTCACATCACCAGTTGTGGCACCAATTATGTTCTCCCTGAGAGGAAGCAATGAGAAAAACACAGAACAACTAGCATGACAATCCTGCCAAAAATAGATAACCTGAATCTAACCAAAAGGAAACATCAGACAAATCCTGCTTGAGGAATGGTATGCGAAATGATTTATCTGTACTCTTGGAGAAGGTCAAGGTCATGAAAGTCAAGGAAGGATGAAAAATCTGTCTCAGGTTGAAGAAAATGTAGAGACATGACAGAGCTAAACAACTTGTGATCTGGATCGGATCCTGCTGCCATTAAGGACATTACTGAAAAACAGGCGGTTCTTGGAACCAGCAGTTGGCATAATGGCTATATCACTGGACTCCCACATAGTCAACCGTGCTTCGAGTCCCGGACCAGGTGGCTTAAACTCACACCAGGCGCATGTGCGTGCATGCCCAAGATCCCAAGAGGAGAATGGAGGAGAAGGGATTGTGGTGTGGCCATCCCCCCTGAGGGGTGATTTCTCGCTTTCTGTTTCTTTTTCTCTGTCTTTCTGGTGAGCACACACGCCCTATAGCGAAAACCTCTAAAAAAAAATTTAAAAAAAGAAAATTAGGGGATTCTGTTGATTAGATGGTAGTGATGTATGAGTGTTAATTTCCTGATTTTGATGTTGCATTGTGATTATGTAGAAGAATGTTCTTGCTTGCAGGAAACACACTAAAGTATTTGAGATAATGGGGCATCAGATTGGCAGTTTACTCCCAAATGGTTCAGAAGAAGAACAAAAAAAGCTATTTGTATGCTTCTTACAATTTTTTATAGTATGAAATTATTTCAAAATTAAAATTAGCTTTAGCACTGAAATATATGAAGGAATAATGAGTGCAGAAACTGGTGAAAATGTGGACAAATCTAAATATTGACAATGAAACATGAATTATAATGTCTAATGTTAGGAGCTTCAAAAGATAGGTTAATATCCCAGACGTGCTGGGGCCAGCCCACAACCTGGTGGTTAAGGTGGCTAGATCCCACAAGGCTAATCTCAGTATTCAAATTCTGAACCTCAGAAATGTTTTTCTCGAAAAACATTCTGAGGTCAGCAGGTGGCATGGTGGTTAAGGCACTGGACTCCCACATGGCTGACCATAGCTTGAGTCCTGGACCTGGAGGCTTGCTTTCTCACTTTCCCTGTATTTCTGTCTCTCTGTCTCTCTCTAGTGAGCACACATGCTCTATACCACATTTAAAAAATAGTAACAATAATAAATTAAATAAATAATTCTTTGAGAAAAAATTCTGGAGGGACCAGCAGATGGCATAATGGTTATGTCACTAGACTCCCACATAGTGGACCATGGTTCGAGTCCCAGACCCGGTAGCTTAAAATTCATGCCAGGCATGTGTGTGCACATGACCAAAATCCCAAGAGGAGAATGGAGGAGAAGGGATTGCAGCGTGGCCATCTCCCCTGGGGGGTGATTTCTTGGTTTCTGTCTCTCTGTCTCTCCAGTAAGCACATATGCCCTATAGCAAAAATCTCTCTTGAAAAAAAAATCCATTCTGGTTGCATGTGTGTGCCCCCCAAATCCCAAAAGCTATTATGTTGCTTAAGAAGCTGATATATGGGACCAGCAGATGGTGTAATGGTTACATAGATGGACTTTCATGTAGGCCATTGCGGTTTGAGTCCCAGACCCGGCAGCTTAAAATATAGTGCATATACCCTATAGCAAAAATCTCTCTAAAATTTTTTAAAATAAATTAAATGAAATGAAAGAAGTTGATATAGGGCCAGCAGGTGACATGGAGATGGATCTCATGTGGCCTCTCTGCAGTTTGAGTACCAGGCCCGGTTACTTGAAAATCATGCCAAGCATGTTTGTGTGCATACTCAAAATCCTGAGAGGAGACTGGAGGAGACAGGATTGTGGCATGGCCACTCTCACCAGGGAGTGATTTCTTACATTCTCTCTTTCTCTGATGAGCACACACACCCTATAGAAACAAACTTTTTTAAAAAAAGTAAAAGAAGTTGATAAATGCGTATGTGTGTGTGTGTATGCATGTATATGTACACACATATTAATATGTATACAGGGAACCAGCAGTTAGCGTAATGGCTATGTCGATGGACTCCCACGTAGTCGACCGCGGTTCATGTCCTGGACCCGGTGGCTTAAAACTCACGCCGGGCGTGTGTGCGTGCGTGCCCAAGATCCCAAGAGGAGAAGGGATTGCAGCGTGACCATCCCCCCTGGGGGGTGATTTCTCGCTTTCTGTCTCTATGTCTCTCTCTCTGTCTGGCAAGCGCACATGCCCTATACAGAAAACCTCTCCCCCCCAAAAAAAAAGTATACACACATATATATGCTAGTGTGGTATGTCAATATATACACTACAATGCAGTTTAAAATCTTCCTTTTTTTTAAGAGATTTTTTTTTATAGGGTGTGTGTACTCCCTGGAGAGACAGAAAGACAGAAAGCAAGAAATCACCCTCCAGGGGGGGATGGCCACATGGCAATCCCTTCTTCATTCTCCTTTCAGGATTTGGGCACACACGTACATGCACCTGGCATGAGTCTTAAGCTGCCAGGTCCAGGACTCGAACCACAGTAGACTACATGGAATTCCAGCAACATAACCATTGCACCATCTGCTGGTCACCAAAAATCTTATTTAACAGAAGTACATCTAGAATTCGGTATCACCTGAATAGAGAAATTATTTCACATTCATGGGCCATGTTCCTGTTTGGGGCTGTAAAGGAAACCTTGAGAATATTTTTTAAGTAGAATTTTTACAGACTACATCCTTTAAACATAATCCCAAATGATTAGGAATAATTAATACAGAGATGACCAAAAAAAAGTGTTTCAACTTTCAAATTAGGAGGCATATTCCTAGCTTACACTCAGCTCAAAGAGGAAATAAAAAATCAATGACACACTATCAGAAAGCCAGTGAAAGAAAGCCAAGGGAGAACACCAAAAACTCAATTTTCCTTTTCTCTGAAAAATATATTTCTACATTTGGGTGATCTTCAATTCTACATCTTCACTCTTCGATTTTCTTTCTAATGAGAAAAGCAGTAGAAAGAGACCAAAGTTCACTTCTGGGGCCTGTACTCATCCACGTTCAAGAGAAAGCCCAGGAATATTGGTCCCCAGTTCCCAGGGAGTCGCTGCTCCCTGACCCAGGACAGAGAGCATGCTGGCCAAGTCCCCATGCACTCTCTGCTGCCCCTGCCCAGCCTCCACTGCTCTCTGAGGGAGGGCGATCTCCAGGGCTTCTTCTGAACAGCTCATGGCCCCTTCCTGCTCCTGGGGTCCGCCTCTGCGAAGTCTTCAAAGCAGGACCAGCTACACACTTTATGGGACGACCCAGCTCTGTGACCTGGCGGTTAAGGCAGCTGGATCCCACATGGCCGACTGCACAGTTTGATCTGGCGAACTTAAGACGGGGGCGGGGGGCTGGCCAGCCAGTAGTGTGGTGGTTAAGGCGCTGGACTCCAATATTGCTGTCCACAATTTGAGTCCTGGGCCTGGAAGCTTGCTTTCTCACTTTCCCTCTCTGTCTCTCTGGCCAAATTAAAAAAATAATAAATAAAATAAAAAAATAAAAAATTCTTTTTTAAAAAAAAAGAATAAGCATGTGTTTACAAATGTGCCCAAAATCCCAACAGGAGGGAGAGATTCGTGTGTGCGTGTGACTGTGCCCCTTGGAGATGTGCTTCCTCCTCTCTCTCTCTTTCTCTCTTTCCGTCTGTCTCTATGTATCTCTCTGGAGAGCAAATGTGTCCTCTAGAACAAACAACATGTGGGATCCAGCCCAAAGTGTAAATGCAAGGTCTCTTTTTCCAAGGTATGAGGGATTTCAGGATAGTGGCAGCAGAGCACGCGAGCAAGCATGGGCCCTTCTGAGTGCCTGCACAGGCTGCAGGCCATGAAACTTACCCTGCTTCTAAGCCCTGGTTCCCGAGGCCCTGCTCCAGCCCACCCCCACCATCCTGGTGGCCAGGACTGCCTTTCCCAGAGCTCCATGTCTACTTTGCAGGTGGCTGCTGGGCTCTACCCACCGACTGTGTTTCTGGCAAAAGGACCATGAGCCCTGGCACAGTGGGTTTGGCCCCAAAGAGAAGCTTGACTGTGGTCTGGCCTGATTTGTCCACAGCAGGCTTGGGTGGTCCAATAGGGCTCAGCACTAAGTCTGAGCTAAAGGGATCAGCCTGGTGGAGAACGGGCGCCCAAATACTCCTGAGAATACCGAGCAGGCGTCCTTGGGGTGAGGAGAGGTGGACACCACGCCACAGGCCTGTTGACCTCTGCAGAGCTGGTGGCGCTGTCCAAGGTGCTAGTAGTTCAGAGCTAAATTAGACACGGTCCCCTTCCAGCAGCAGGCAGGGATCAGTGGGAGGCATAAAACCACAAATGATCATTTGCAACAAAATGTGATAAGACCATTCTAGAAGTGCATCCAGGAGAGACTCCAACTCATCCTGCTCATCCTGCCCTGTGCCCTGGAGGCCACCCAGCACAGCAAAGGGCTCGTGGTGGCACTTCTCAGCCTCCGTGACTGTTGGTTGGAGTCAACTCCTGTATTGGTTCTATTTCTCTAGAGAACCCTGAATAATACACCTAGGATGTTCCCTCCCTCCCTTCCTCCTTTCACTTCTCTTTTTCTTTCTTTTTGTTTCTTTCTTTCTCTTTCTTATCAGAAGGTGTGCATTCTCACCAGAGAATAATAGAGAGACAAGGAGAGGAAGAAAGCACCCCCCCCCCAAGCAGGGCATGATCATACCACAATCCCTTCTCCTCCATTTCTCCATGCTGTCAGGATTTGGAGCACACACACATGCACCCAGTGCATTTTTCAAGCACCCAGGGCTGAGATTTGAACTGTAATCAGTTATGTGAGATCCTTAACCACTAAGCTCTGGGGCCAGCCCCCTACTTGTTTCAGTCCTGAACTAGTGGGCCTCCCAAGAGGGTGAGAGTCCCTGGCTACACTGAAGTGACTGCAGACCCATTGGTGCACAACTATAGACATTACCCATCAAGCCCAGGGCTCCACAAGGCTCAGTCACTGCTTGGTGGAGGACAGTGAAACAGCAGCCTGACTCCAGAAGTCACAACCATTCTTGGGGAGCTTAAAAAGGTAGCTGCCCATAAGCCCAACTCAGGCTTCTCATCCCCAACACAAGGAGCTCACGGACGTAGCCACAGTCCCCCAACCCCTGCTCTCGTTGCTGCCCTCTGCCAGTCTGCTGGGCCCTGCGCCATCCCGCAGCCTGAAGTGACTCTTGAGATGTCTTTTCCCATGAACTGGTCTGAGGCACTCGCTCCCATTCAGAGGGCTGGGAGCACCCCAGGGAGCACGCAGCTCTCCTCTTGGCCTACTTTTCTTGGGAGGAACTATTGTGGAGAATTTCTGCTGAATAAAACTGTACCTGTTGCATCCATTTTTTTTTAATCAAGGAGGTATTGCCTTGAACTATGCTAATAGGATTTTTCTGGATGGTAGGATTATGAAGGAATTTTTCCCTTCCTCTTTTTACTCCTCTATGCTTTCCACATTTTCTCCAAGGCGTTGCAAAAATAATCAGACTTAAAGGACAAAGAAAAAAAAAGAGAAAAAATCAGAAAGCAAAACAATAGTCTCTAATTGACCTTTAGGGTACTGCTTACGGCCAATCAAAGATGAGGTTAGGAGACCAGCAGGTGGGAATGGGCGGCTGCTATGAGGGACCCATTATCACATTCCCATTCCACAAATGAGAAAACAGAGATACAGACAGTTAAGAAGCGCACCCCAGGGACCACCAGTTGGCATAATGGCTATGTCGCTGGACTCCCATGTAGTCGACTGCAGTTCAAATCCCGGACCTGGTGGCTTAAACTCACACTGGGTGCATGTGCGTGCATACCCAAGACCCCAAGAGAATGGAGGAGAAGGGATTGTGGTGCAGCCATCCCCCTTAAGGGGTGATTTTTTGCTTTCTGTCTCTCTGTCTCTCTCTGTCTTTCTGGCGAGCTCATGTACCCTATAGCAAAAACCTCTCAAAATAAAAAAAAGTACACCCCAAACCGCAGTTGGTAGAAGAGAGAGCCAGGACTGCAATGAGCCTGTGGGCTCCAGCCCTGCCTCTTGCAATCAGGCTCATGATTTTCCTCGTCACATGGAGCCACCCAGTGGTCACAGGGAGGGGCAAGGAGAACTGTGCCTGTGGCCGGCTGCTTTGTTATTATGGAGAATCCAGGATTTGTTTTATATGTCGTATCATACTTCCATGCAAAAAAAAAAAAAATCTTTAAGAAGCACCATGATAGGTGCAGACTAACCAGGGTGGAGGGAACATAGACTTCATCCTTGCCCCAGGGAGCTTCCCAACCAGGGGATGGAGACAGCCAATCAAATAACAGACAGATGAAGGTACCGCTCCACTGGGATGTCACGACAGGGCAGTGGATGTGAATGTGCACTCCCGGGGCGAGGGGTCAGCCCTGAGAAGGAAATGCACAGTCACAATCAGCTACAGCAAAACGCTCTCATTTGTCAAATCTGACTTGTGGCTACATGGATTGTACAAGGACTTCAAAAAACTCATAGAAAAATGGAATTAATTATGTACAAGTTTATTTGGGTGCCAAAAAAAAGGAAATCTATGCGTAGTGTGTTCATAATACGCATTTTTTTTTCTTTTTTTGGAGAGGTTTTTGCTATAGGGCGCGTGCGCTCGCCAGACAGACAGAGAGAGACAGAGAGATAGAAAGCAGGAAATCACCCCCCAGGGGGGATGGCCACGCCGCAATCCCTTCTCCTCCATTCTCCTCTCGGGATCTTGGGCACGCACGCACACGCGCCCGGCGTGAGTTTAAGCCGCCGGGTCCGGGACTCGAACCGCGGTCGACTACGTGGGAGTCCAGCGACATAGCCATTACACTAACTGCTGGTCCCCATAATACGCATTTTCCATGAACTTCCTGAAGATCCCTACATAATTCTCGGCATTCTTTGAATATTTGAACATTTTCATGGAGGCAAGAGTGGGTGTGAGGTGATAGATCGCTTTCTGGGGAGTTTGGCTCTGAAAAGGGTCAGAGAAATAGGCTCATGCCTAGAAAGGATAGTCAAGGGAAAGTTGCTGGTTTTGCTTTCGATTTGTTCATTTTTCATTTGAGATAGCACAGGGGAGAGACTGAGCATCCAGGAGAGATGGGAGTCAGAGCAATGTCTCCTTCCTGGAGTGAATGTGAAAATTTGGGGTAGGAGTGTTGGTGGCTTACTTTGGCAAAACTCTTGCCATGGCCCGGGGATCCTTTTAAAATAATGTTTCTCAATGATGGCATTAGTTACAAACTCTCCTGCTTCCTGCCCACATTTCAAATATGCTACTGGACACGAATGTGGGTGCAAAACCAATTGGCCAAATATTTATGTCTGGAACCCAACTGTATTTTCCATAGGAAACCAAGTTTCCTTTGCATATGTTTAATATACACTGGTCGATATTGTTCCTAACCTGTTCGAAGACGTCTCCAGGGGCTGGATGATGGTGCAGTGACAAAATCTGACACTCTGTATGAGGCAAATCCACATGGGAAGGTTACCAGTTCGCTTCTGGAGACCTCCTTGAGTGTGCTGGGCACACATGCGCCCATGCTCCAACAGGCTGGAGCCTAGGGGCGGTTTGCAGGGTGGAGACCCTGTCGAGGGTGTTGTATCTCCGCCTCTTTCATCACTGAATGAATAAATAAACTTTAAAAACAGAAAAAAGAAAAAGAAAAGAAGTCTCCAGGCCTGTTGGGCCTGTGTTTGGGAGGGACAGCTCCAGGAGCCAATGCATGAATGCCAACATCACCAGCGGTGTCATCCCCAGTACCATGAGGCTCTGCTGTGGTGGAGGATTCTTGGAGAAGGCCCCCCAAAAAGCAAAGCACAATCTTCCCAAGCTTTGTGTTGTGGTTGTATTGCTGGAGACTCCTGTGTCGCATCTCATTTGCGCACTGGACCTGGAGCTGCCATACCTATGCCCTTGTGGGTGTGCCATGGAAGTCTGTGAGCTCCATGAGATCAAAAATTAAAGAATGCCTTTTAAGCTGAGTTCTGTTTGTTTGCTGTCTGCCCATTCATTTAGGTTTTCTAGTTAACATTAAATTTGTATATAGAAAGGGAAGTTTGGAGAGAGTTGGATTCCATTTGGGTTTTCTGATGACATGGGAGCAGGATGCCAAATTTAAGGAGGCTTGCAGTCCTTTGTAAGGCCTACTCTGGATTTACCCTTCCCTAACAGCAAGAATTTTCTTAAATTTTATGCACTAGGGTCTCTCGTCCTAGTCCTAGCCCTTTGTGAAAGTTCACCTTCGTTTTCTTTGTTGAATGCAATAAGATGGGATGACTCCAGAGAGGAACTTTAGAATAGCCTTGTATCTGCAATGCTGCCTGAGACACTGTGTGTGTGTTCCTACATGTTCAAGGATGAACACACGCCAGTCAGTTCTGCTAAGAAATTAATTTAGCAAGGTTGCAGGATACGAGGTCAATATACAAAGATAAATTGTGTATCTCTATTCTACCAATAATTCATTGTCAAATGAAACTTTTAAAAATACAACTTATAGGGACCAGCAGTTGGCGTAATGGTTATGTCGCTGGACTCTCATGTAGTTGACTGCGGTTCGAATCCCAGACCCGGTGACTTAAACTCACACTGGATACGTGTGCATGCATGCCCAAGATCCTGAGAGGAGAATGGAGGAGAAGGGATTGTGGTGTGGCCATCCCCCCTGGGGGGTGATTTCTCGCTTTCTGTCTCTCTGTCTCTCTCTGTCTTTCTGGCAAGCTCATGTGCCCTATAGCAAAAAGCTCTCAAAAAAAAAAAAAAAAAAAAAAAAAAACAACTTATAATGGCACCAACTACGTGGATCTTCAGGGATAAAGTTAACGAAATATGTGCAAGAACTGTCCACTAAAAACTGCAGGACACTTATAAGAGAAAGAAGTAAAGAACTGAATAAGCGGGAAAACATACCAAGTCTAGCCCTGCAGGTGGCGTAGTGGTTAAGACGCTGGACTCCCACATAGCTGAACAAGTTCGAGACTCAGATCTGGCGGCTTGGAAATCATGCTGAGTGTGTGCGCATGCCTAAAACCCCAGGAGGAGACTGGAGGAGAAGGGATTGTGGCATGGCCATCCCCCTGGGGGGTGATTTCTCACTTTCTGTCTCACTGTTTCTCTCTGTCTCTCTTTGGTGATAGCATGCATCCTATGGCACAAAAGTAAATAAATAAATAAATAAATAAATAAATAAATTCATGGATTGGGACACTCAGTATCATTAAGATGGCTATCCCACACAAATTAAATTTCAGTTTAATGAAATTCCAATCAACAGCCCCTCAAGCTTTCTTGTAAAAATGTATACTGTGACTCTAAAATGTATTTGGAAACATAAAAGTCCCACAATAGCAAAAACAATTTTGAAAAAGAACAGAAAATTTGAAAAAATGTATGACATCTTCATTTTGTTATAAATGTAACATTTTGATGACAAGACGTGCCATAGAGCCATAGTGATCAAGACAGGTGGTACTGGTGTGAGGGTAGGCCTGTTTCAGTGGAGCAGAACAGAGAGCCCAGTAGAAGACTCACACACACACAGTCCGCTGATGTTTCACAAAAGTGCCCAAATAATTCGGGACCAGCAGTTAGCGTAATGGCTATGTCGCTGGACTCCCACGTAGTTGACTGCGGTTCGCGTCCCGGACCCAGTGGCTTAAAACTCATGCTGGGAGCGTGTGCGTGCGTGCCCAAGATCCTGAGAGGAGAATGGAGGAGAAGGGATTGCGGCACGGACATCCCCCCTGGGGGGTGATTTCTCGCTTTCTGTTTCTCTGTCTCTCTCTCTCTGTCTGTCTGGCGAGCGCACGCGCCCTATAGCAAAAACCTCTTAAAAAAAAAAAAAAAAAAAAAGAGAGAGAGAGAGAAAACAAACAAAAGTGCCCAAATAATTCAACACAGAAAGGATAGTCTATTCAGTGAAGGACTATATATAGTACTCTACAGAAAGAGAGAGAGAACTTATGTCTATATGGAAATGTTTCTTTTCCTCATACTGTACACAAAATTAACCTGAAATAAAGCATAGACCTAAACATAAAAGCTGAAACTACAAAACTTCTAGAGGGAACAGGAGAAAATTTTTACAACCTTGGAGTAAGCAAAGATTTCTTAGGAGGCCAAAGCCATGAGCTGGTAAGAGATTGATGGTAGTGCAGTGGTAATACTACTGCAGCGCTGGACCACAGGGGAGGATCCTGGGCCTGTGTCCCAGAGCCTCTGGTGCACACTGGGCTTGGACGCCCATGATCTGGGCTAGCTGGGAATAGGGGTGGATCTCAGCATAAGGAGGTACCCTATTGGGGATACCTCCCTCTCTCTCTCAGAAGAAATGAATAAGTAACCTTAAATTGTTTTTAAGAGATTTTTGCTATAGGGCGCATGTGCTCACCAGAGAGATAGGGAGACATAAAGTGAGAAATCACACCCTGGGGGTGGGGGGGGGGGTGGCCATACTGCAATCCCTTCTCTTCCATTCTCCTCTTAGGATTTTGGGCATGCACACACATGTGCCCAGTGAGTTTCAAGCCCCCGGGTCTAGGACTCAAACTGTGGTCAACAATGTGGGAGACCAATGCCTTAACCACTATACCACCTGTTGGCCCCTAAATTTTTTTGATAAACTGAACTTCAAGGAGGGCTGGTGCAGTTAAACCCTACACACGTGGAGCCGGATCCAGCGTCCCTGTATGGAGGACCTACTGCTCTTCACGTCCTGTGTCCTCAGTTCTGACTCGGGCTTCAGGACACTAGATCTCAGACAGTGGAGTGAGGAGGGAGATAGGGCCTCCCTACAGGGGGTCAGGACAGGGTGGCCAAGAAAAGGCATCACAGCTCATCAAGACCTAGACGCTAGAAGGATCCGCACTAGGGAGGTACTTGAAAGGCTGGGCCAAATGGCTGTTGTTTTAAGCCACTTGGTGTGTGGTACTTTGTCACAGCAATCCTGTGAAAAAAGGTAGAGTGAACAAGAAGTCCCACCTCCCCAAATAGTGTGAGGGAAAGCGAAGTGTCTGCCTTCCACTTCCAGCTTGGAGCAACTGGACCTGCTCCCCAGGGCCTTGATGAAAGAGCCCAAAGCTAGGAGCATGGTGATGAGGCATGAGACTGTGTCTAACCAACTGCTCCAATGGCCCTTTCTCCAGGCAGGTCGATGCTGCAGCCCAGAGTCCGACCAGATGGAGGGAGACGAAAGCCACACAGGTCCAAGAATCAGCAGAGTTCATCGGGTCACCTAGAAGGGCACAGAGCTGGGGCAGAGGCGAGCAGCAGGTGGGCTGCTTAATTCCTAAGGTCTGAGAAGAGAGTTAGTGAGCACAGGGATAGAAGACATCGGCACAGAGCAAGGGGGCTGCCATTCAAGGGCCCCTGCCTTAAAGGTCTCCAAATTGCCAAGTTCCCATAGGAGAGGATGACAGCTTCTAATTCTGCACAACCCAAAGCACAGAACTATCTCAGGACTGAGTCAGCCCTGAGCCCTTTCTAGACCCCAGCAGCCCACCTTGCAGCTGCAGAGGGAAAGAGGAGGCCGGAGAAGATGCTGCCCAGACCTCTGCCCCTGCCACTGGCCATCAGCCTGCCACCACCCAACACCTGGGCTTGGACTGCAAAAGAAGGCATGGATCTGGATATTGGACTGAAAACCTCAAACTTCTGAATTGAGGCTATAGGACATTACTCTCCTGAGGATGAGAAAGTCATGGGACCACTGAGCTCACGTCCACTCAGAACCTCAGAATGTGATATTATTTGGGAATAGGCTTTATGGGGTATAATCAAGTGAAACTGAGGATTCATTGGATTGGGGTAGACCCTAAATCCAGCGTCCAGTGTCGTAATAAGGGGAGGGAAATTTGGACACACACCCAGGCACAGGACGACAATGTGGAGCTATAGGAGAAACGACCACACGATGAAGGGGCAGAGACTGGAGTGATGAGTCCAGAAGCCAAAAAAATAGCAGATTGCCAGCGACCATTAGACACTGGGAGAGATGAGGAAGAATCCTCCCTAACCCTTCAGAGAGAGCATGGGCTGCTGACACCTTGATTTCAGACTTTGGGCCTCTAGAAATTGCTGGAGGTTCCTTGTTCTTTTGTTTTGTTTTGTTTTCTGATTTTTATTTATGACAAAGTACATGTGCATGCATGAAAGAGAAAGACGCTTCCTCCAAAGGGCTCAGTCCTGCTGTGATCCTCTTATTCCAGTCCTTCACTCTACCAGGATCCTTGGTGCACGTGCACACACACACACACACACACGCACGCACACACACATCCTATGTGTTTTAGGCAAACCAGGCTGGGAACTCAAACTATGGTCAGAGGCAGTCCAGGCTGGGGACTCAAACCATGTTCAGAGGTAGTCCAGGCTGGGGACTCGAATCCTGGCCAGGATGTGGCTTCCAGCTCCATAGTCCTGATGCCACTGGCTGTGCCACAGAGGCTGTGCCAGGCTGCTCTTGTTTTAAGCCACCTGGTTTGTGGTGCTTTGTTATAGCAGCCTGGGAAATAAATACAAACACTAAGGAAATTTAAATGGGACAGTGGGGGACAGGAAGAATGAGGCTTGCTGATGCCATGCCAGATAGCTTGTTCAGCAAACCAGCCAATGTACAGGCCCTCATCTCGCCCTCCCAACCGCCACGGCATCGCTGCACCCCTCCACAGAGAAAAATCCAGAGCCTTGAGCTGAACTGTCCCGGTTATGCAGCTGGCACCTGGGGCAGCGTGCCGCTACAAAGCCGGCATCTGCAGTGTGCCTACACAGCCCGGCCCCTCCCAGGCTCTCGCACACAGGTGTGGCAGATTCTGAGACAATATTGCCACCCCCTAGCCCTCTCCTAAAGGCCAGGCCCAAAGGTCCCATGATACCCTCCACATTGGAATTCAGCTCATTGATCTCCTAAGTCTAAGATCCTGAGGCTTAAACAAGAGCCCAAAATCTAATTAAAATCATGCCAGCCACAAAGTTGGTGCCACTCTTGGGAAATGTCCCTCTCGGCGTTCCTGAAACCGTGCACTCCTCCCCGTCTCCGCGGTCGGTCTGTCTCCAGCTTCTTTTTTCCATTCACTCGCACTGTTTCTCTGTGTGTTTTAACTCCAGGTCTAGTTTGCCCGCGGTCACCAGCCAAGTGGGAGACCTGTCCAACTACCTGTTCGGGCGCTGCTTTCCCCAGGAAACACTGAACACAGCGCACCAGATCTGGCCACTGCCGATACGCCCGCAGCAAGGAGCCATCCCGGCGGCTCGTTAGAACCCGCACGCCGCCTCTGTCAGGGCTGTGTACAAACTCCAAGTCCGTAGTCTGCCTTTCAAATTATTAGTGCCCAGAGCACATGGATTTCATTTTCACAGCTAAGATAGAAGTCACGCTTTCGATTTCCATCTCTACTGACTATTTCCTCATAGATAGCAGTGATTTAAATTTCAACTTTCTTTCTCACTTTATCTCATTGTATTTCTTTTTAAGTTCTTTTTTCTTTCTTCCATGAATGAGAGACACAGAGACAGAGAAGAGAGAGAGGCAGTCCCGACGGGGTCTTCATGTCACCCTTCGTCCTCAGTTTCAATAGCCCTTGATCATGGGCACACGCATGCCAGGTGTGTTCAGGGAGGTCTCCAGGTGTGAACGTGGATGCTTCCCCCCACAGGTCAACCTTGTAGAAGGTTCTGGTCCCACAGCGCCACCATCTGACATTGTAATGTATTTTTATCCATGTTAATGCTGCCTTTTGCTTAGAGCTGACGAAGAGCCTTCCTGGACAACGAGGCCATCTCATTTTGTAGAGGAAGCTCACGGCACTACTGATTAGGAAGCCAAGCTTCCAGAAACCTCAGGGCTCTCATTTTCAAGCCAGTGCTCTCTACCCTGCAGTGCTAACTCCTGAAGCTAATGAATGAAACATTGTGGTAAAGGAACTTCCAGAGACCACTTATTGGAATCCCTTTGGAAAACTGGTTAGACTCTATGAACCAGAAGAATCTCCACATCAAAGACTGGCAAACCACCCCAGGTTAATCCCTTTGCCTTCCCAAAAGAGCAGGACTGTGGTGATGGGACCCCTTGTGACTCTGTGACATCTCTCCATCTTAACTAGGAGGAGCACAGCTCACGTTTGTGAATTGCCAGCTCGGGGAGGGGAGGGGTTCCTGGTGTGGACTGCCTTGGGACACTGTGTTTATATTCAATTTTCCACCCCTGCTAGAGTCCTGGTGCTCAGAGGTGCAGACCTGAGACTGGATTTCCCCAGCTCCACTGGTATAGGCAGAATTGCCCCCTACCCTTTTACCCACCAAGGCTGGCATGTTGAAGCCCTAACCCCCAGCATCTCAGAATGTGACTGTATTTGAAGATAGCGCTTTTAAAGATGTGATTAAGTTAAATGAACTCTAATCCAGTCAGAGTGGTGCCCTTATAAAAAGAGGAAATTTAAGGACCAGTAGATGGCATAATGGTTAGGTCACCCAACTCCCATGTAGTAGACCACAATTCAAGTCCCAGACCAGGCAGCTTAAAACTTAAAACATCCACCCTATAGCAAAAAAATTTATCTTAAAAAAAAAAAGAAGAAGAGGGAATTTAGACCCACAGAGATACTAGAGAGGCACAGAGAAATGGCCTTGTGAGAACACAGTAAAAAGACAGCTACCTGCAAGCCAAGGAGACAAATCTCAGAGAAGCCAAGCCCTCCTGGATCTTGGACTTCCAGCCTCCAGAACTGTGAGAAAATTAATTTCTGTTGTTTAAGCTATCTAGACTGGTGTTTTGTTACGGCAGCCTGATCTGACTAATACACTCATGGACCCAAGACAGCTGACCTTCCACAACCTGGGGTTATCATCTGCCATGGGCCGGGTTCCTTTCCTTTGGACCTTACAAGGCCAGCATTGAGGATCTTTTAGGGACATGAACCTGAGAGCTTTTTGTAAGACACAAAGCATAAGCACCCAGGAGCCATGAGCATCTGTCACCCATGAGCCCCATGTCCCAGGCTGGGGCCTAGGAAGATCTGTGGTCCGACGCTGTCAAAATATTTGCTGTAGGTTTGAAATGAGCCCCTAAAGTCAGTGTTGGCTCAAGGCAGGGGGAGCATCCACTGAGACAAAAGGCTAATCTGTATGAAAATCCTTAAAAATGCATTGCATCGGCCTCAACAATTCTACCCCTAACTAGCCAGCAGACAAGTGAATTAACATAATGGAAAAAGATGTTCATCCCAAGGAGGCTGGATGGTGACACAACAGTAAAACACAGCACTCTGTGAGGCTGACTCACATGGGAAGGCTCGGGGTTTGCATCCAGAGACCTCCCTGAATATTCCACACACACGTGACCATGACTGAGGGGCTGACCGAGGCTGGGGGTGAATTATGACATCTAGACTCCATTGGGGGATGCTGTCTCCCTCGGTCATGAAAGAAAGAAAGAGAGAAAGAAACTTAAAAACAAACAAAAAGCAGGATGTTCATCCCAGTGTTGTTCATGGTAGCAAGAAAAACAAATAGAGCAAACAGGTTCAGGGAAAATGATGGTTCAGGAAAAATCATCTAATAGAATAATTTTCATCTATTAAAAATCATGCCATGGGATGGGACCAGCAGTTAGCGTAATGGCTATGCTGCTGGACTCCCACATAGTCGACCGCGGTTCGCATCCCAGATCCGGTGGCTTAAAACTCACGCCGGGCACGTGTGCGTGCGTGCCCAAGATCCCAAGAGGAGAATGGAGGAGAAGGGATTGCAGCATGGCCATCCCCCCTGGGGGGTGATTTCTTGCTTTCTGTCTCTCTGTTTCTGTCTGGCGAGCACACGCACCCTATAGCAAAAACCTCTCAAAAAAAAAAAAAAAAAAAAATCATGCCATGGGAGAAAACACATCAGCATGGGGGAATGTTCATAATATATTGATAAGAGGAGAGGGAAAAAAACCTGACACCAGAACTATATGAAGAAGGAAAAAAAAGAACAACAAAAACAACAACAAAAAATACTGTTGTAACTCTGCTTGCATCTACCTGGAAATATGCATAAAGAAAAAACTAGAAGAAAATACATCATAATGCTAACAGTGGACAGGTGATTATGGATTTGGGGGGAGTTTTCTTAAGCCTTTCTATGTTCTTCAGTTTGTCTGCATTGAACAAGCATTACTTTATTTTTTTTAAATAATAACCATTATTTTTAAGAAATAAAAAATGAGGGACCAGCAGGTGGTGTAATGGCTATGTCTCTGGACTCCCATGTAGTCAACTGAGGTTTGAGTCCCGGACCCAGTGGCTTAAACTCTCGCCTGGTGTGTGTGTGTGCGTGCCCAAGATCCCAAGAGGAGAATGGAGGAGTAAGAATTGCAGCGTGGCCACCCCCCCCCGGGGGGGTGATTTGCTTTCTGTCTCTCTGTCTCTGTCTCTTTCTGGCGAGCACATGCTCTATAAGGAGCAAAAGCCTCTCCAAAAAAAAGAAAAAAGAAAGAAAAAATTAATGACACCTCAGAATGCCTCAGAAAATAAAAGTCCTTTGGTTAAAAGAATTATTTTTATATGTAATACCATAGAGATGGTTTAGGCAGAAATAAGAAAGACTGATTGCATGACTGAGGAAGGTGAGGGACAAAAACTCCTCTCACAAACTGCTGGTGGGGCACAGATTGATACATTCTTTTTGGAAAGTAATTCATCTATATATATTGAAACTTTCAAGTCCATACCCCTCTGAGTGATAGCATCTGCTATGGTTTGAATATATCCCCCCAAAATTTATGTGTTGTGACTGACTGAGAGGGTGAAAACTTAATCCGACTACGGGGCTGAAAAGTGAAGCCTTCAGGTGAAGACTGGGAATAAGGTCCTCAGAGTGGGGCTGCCGTGACTGACTCCTGGTGCGTTTTTAATGAGAGGGAATGAGACCAGAACAGAGACGCACAAACACGAACACCCTCCTCCTGCTCCCGCTTTGTGCTGCTCGGTCTTGCCCTGTGATCCACCATCAAGAAGACTCTCCCTAGATGCAACCCTTGGACCCTGAATCCCCAAATCATAAACTCAATAAACCTCTATTCTCTTCACTGACCAGACCCAGGTATGTTCTGTTATTAGCATCGGAATTGACTGGAACAGCCTCTTTGGGAATCTGCACCATGGAAACAAAGGCAGTAGCAAACAAGGCTATGTGGCAGCGGGGTAGACACCGGGACTGCCTGGGTGAGAGTGGAAGGCGGTCCTAGAGGGCAAAGGGCAGAATCCACGCCACAGACTTCTGAGCAACGACTGAAGAGCACGTGAGTTACACAGAGGGCCGGGGGCGTTCTGTGACGTGTGAAGAAACAAGATGCAGAGAAGTGTGCATGATTGGATTCCACTGTCAAAAAGACAAGCATTGATTTTGTCGGAGGATCCTCGACTGAATATTCTTTAGGCAGTTCTGTTTTTGTTTTGTTTTGTTTTTGAGAGGTTTTTGCTATAGGGCACGTGAGCTCGCCAAACAGACAGAGAGAGACAGAGAGACAGAAAGCGAGAAATCACCCCCCAGGGGGAATGACCGTGCTGCAATCCCTTCTCCTCTGTTCTCCTCTCAGGATCTTGGGCACGCACGCACACGTGCCCGGCGTGAGTTTAAGCCACCAGGTCTGGGACCTGAACCGTAGTCGACTACATGGGAGTCCAGCGACATAGCCATTACGCTAACTGCTGGTCCCTCGACCGATTACTCAGGGATTTGGTGCATGATGAAATGAGCCTAGGGAAGAGGTGTTACCAGGGCCCAGATGGAGGCACAAAGATGGTGCAACGGGACCCACTTAGGCCCTGGGCCAGCAAGCGGAATGGAGGTTAAGGCACTGGATCCCACATGGCCAGCTGTGTAGTTTGAGTCCTACACCCGGTGACTTGAAAATCACACAGGCATGTGTGTGTGCCCAAAATCCCAAGACGAGACTGGAGGAGAAGGGATTATGGCTTGACCACACCGTCTAGGGGGTGATTTCTCACTTTCTCTCTCTCTCTCTAGTGAGTGTTTGCACCCTGTAGCAAAAAACAAAAATGAAAGAAAAAAAAATGCCCTGGGTTTGCATTCTGGGACCTCTCTGGGCACACACATGCTCCTGGGACTGGGTATATTACAGCACGGGGCCCTGCTTGGGATGCCTGATTCTTTCTCATTCTCATCTCTCTCTCTTTCATGGAAGAAATAAATAAACACAAACTTTAAAGAAAAAAAGAAAAGAAAAAGAGAAGGTATTGAATCAGGGTGAGTGGGATGTAGGGGGAAAAAGCTTTTAAAAATGAAATGGAGATCAATGATTTAAAAGCATGTTCATCATGATTCATGCATGCAAGATAACGTGTAATGTGTTGGAGTGAACAGCTGCGTCGAGAAATGCATGAAAGGTTGTGCTCTGAACACCAGCAGTGTAATGCCAAGGTGCTAGGGTTTCACATGATTTTCATTTTCTTCTTATTACTTTTTTGTAATGTTTGTTACTTTCGTTTTTTTTTTTTTTTTTTTTTTTTTTTTTTTGAGAGATTTTTGCTATAGGGCACGTGCGCTCGCCAGACAGACAGAGAGAGACATAGAGACAGAAAGCAAGAAATCACCCCTCAGGGGGGATGGCTACGCCGCAATCCCTTCTCCTCCATTCTCCTCTTGGGATCTTGGGCACGCACGCACACGCGCCCAGCGTGAGTTTTAAGCCACCGGGTCCGGGACGCGAACCGCGGTCGACTACATGGGAGTCCAGCGACATAGCCATTACGCTAACTGCTGGTTCCCTAATGTTTGTTACTTTTACAAAAAGCATGTATCTTTTTTTTTTTTTTTTTTTTTTGAGAGGTTTTACTATAGGGTGCCTGCGCTCACCAAAAAGAGAGATAGGAAGCGAGAAATCAACCCCTCCCCCGCCCCGGGGGGATGGCCATGCCACAATCCCTTCTCCTCCCTTCTCCTCTTGGGATCTTGGGCATGCATGCACACATGCCCCGTGAGTTTAAGCCACTGGGTCTGGGACTCAAACCGCGGTGGGCTACATGGGAGTTCAGCATCACGCTAACTGCTGGTCCCAGCATGTATCTTTTTAAAAATCATAGACATGCAGACTCAGCAGGTGGCATGGTGGTGGGCACTGGACTCCGACATGGCCAACTGTGGTTCGAGTTCTGAACCTGGTGGCTTGCTTTCTCACTTTCGCCTCTCTCTGTCTCTCTGTCTCTGTCTCTCTCTCTCTCGTGAGTACACATGTCCTAAAGAACACTTAAATAATAATAATGGTGATAATAAATAAATTAAAAATCATAGAACTGCAATAAAGATTATTTTGAGGGACCAGCAGTTGGCATAATGGCTATGTCGCTGGACTCCCATGTAGTCGACTACGGTTCGAGTCCTGGACCCAGTGGCTTAAACTCACACCAGGCACGTGTGCATGCGTGCCTAAGATCCTGAGAGGAGAATGGAGAAGGGATTGCAGCGTGGCCAACCCCTCTGGGGGGTGATTTCTCACTTTCTGTCTCTCTGTCTTTCTCTGTCCTTCTGGTGAGCGCACGTACTCTATAGCCAAAACCTCTCCAAAAAAGAAAACATTATTTTGAGAGGAGAAAAGCAAAAACAACCTCTTTATTCCCACCTCTCTCTTCCAACAAATCGTTTTGGGATTTTGTTTTAGTTTAAGACAAGGTCTCACCTAGTTGTGGTCCACCTGTCTCAGTCTTCCCAGAAGTAGTACCTACAGTCGGGTGCCACCTCGCCTGCCCAGCTCTTTTAGACAGGGTTTTGCTATGTCAGCCAGGCCGGCTTCAAGCTGGAGATCCTCCTGCCTTAGCTTCCCAGGTAGCTGGGACTGCCAGCTTGCACCGCTGTGCCCGGCTTTCAGAGGGCTCCTCTGGCCTCAGCCTGTGGAGCAGTGGTGTCTTACCAGGGTCTTCCCAGCGCACAGGAGCCTGGGCCCCAACAAATCTTACTCGAACTAAGTTTGAGAATCATGCTGTGGGGCATTTCAGGATCAAAGGATTCAATCTCTCTCCATTTCCTCCCGATCCTACTAGTTCAGGGAAAATAGGATTTATCCTCCAATTCTACTGTGCTTTAATGGATTTACTAAACAAAGCCTTTACATTTTCTCAAAAGTGAATGTCATTTTCCTACTGCCTACTTGAATTTGTGATCTGGGGAATTTTCTTAATGTGAATAAGGAGAGAATTGATAAAACTGCACTCCCCAGACTGAATGAGACCCAGTACCTTCAGTTACATCTGCCTGGAGTTGGAGCAGTCAGGTTCTAAGATCTGACATTTTGAACAGGATAAAAAAGGAACCAGCAGCTGGCGTAATGACTGTGTCACTGGACTCCATGTAGTTGACCGTGGTTCGAGTCCCGGACCCGGTGGCTTAAACTCATGCCAGGCGCATGTGCATGCATGCCCAAGATCCCGAGAGGAGAAGGGATTGCGGTATGGCCATCTCCCTGTCTCTCTCTGTCTTTATGGCGAGCGCACATGCCCTGTAGCAAAAATCTCTCCAAAAAGAAAAAGAAAAAGGAGGCAGGGGCCTGTCCCCAGCCTTTTGCTCTTGGCCATCAGTCCTTAGCTGAGCCCCGTCCACAGCTGCACCAAGCTAGGGAGCACAAAGGGACCCAGGCATGGCTGCAGGCGTGCATCTGTGCAGGGATCACCCCACCCACTGCCGGTCCACACCCAGCCACCGCCTTGCTGTGCACTTGACTCGTTCGTCTCTGAAAGGAAAAGCCCAAACATCTGCCCAGCCTGGTAGTGCAATTCACGGTGAACACGACTGCAGTGCAGGAAGCCACATGACTGACCCACTTCAATACCCATCCCAGAGGACTTGAGACCCGCCAGATGCTTGCTCCAGGGCCCAAGATCCTGATGGCCCAGAGGGCTGGGGAGGAGCACAAGCCCCTGCCAGGCAGCTTCTCTCTTTCTCTCTCTTTCCTCTGTGTGAGCACACTCTGTACCATAAATCAATTTTTAAAAAGAAATCCAAATACAGGATGGGGGGGGGGGGTGGTGAGGAAGGAGACTTCAGGGTGAGCAGTGGCCTCAGGGAAGGACCTCCTGAGCATTGTAGTTGTGACAGATGTTGTGTTTGTTTCCTGGGGCTGGAAACCCTTACAGACTAAGTGGTTTGAAATCACAGAAATTTACCATCTCACTGTGCTGAAGGCCGAAGTTTGAAACCAAGAAGCTGGCAGGGTGGGCCCCTGAGGGCCGTGAGAGCTGTGAGGGCCGCTCCACACTGTGCCCCTCTCCCAGCCTGGAGGGTACTGGAGTCTGACACTTCTTGGCTTGTAGCTGCACCAACCCCAACTCTGCCCTCCGCTTCACATGCCACCCTCCTTCACATCTCCATGCCTGCACGCCCCCTTTGTATAAGGACACAGTCCTACTGCATTAGGGGCCACCTTCACGGCCTCACCTTAACTTGACGACATCTGCAAGGCCCCGCGCCCGTCGCCCCCCTTCCCCACGACTTTACGCACCGCGGTTTTAATTACCCTTGGTCAACTGCAGTCTAAACATACCCAGTGAAAATTCTGGAAAAAGCAATTCATACGTTTTGACTCACACCCTGTTCTGAGTGAATGGAAGAAATCTCACACTGTCCTACTCGGTCCCTGCTTCATCATAAGAGAGTGCGAGAGAGAGAGGGAGAGGGAGGGAGAGGGAGGGAGAGCACCATCACTGACGTGGCAGGAGATGTTATCGCTCTTGCCGTGCTTCTAGTTTATTATCAGATCTTTTTTTCCCTTTTAAAAAAATTGTTAATTTAATGTATTTATTATTATCATAATCTTTTATATTACATTTTGCTCATCTCTTACTGGGCCTAGCTTAGAAATCGTAGGACACAGTACCTACAGTGCAGTGCAACTGCGAATTTTTGGGAGGGATCCCAGCAGATAAGGAGGAGCTACTATATTTCCAAACAAGGTCACACACGCAGATACTAAAGGTGAGGGCTTCCACGTGCCTTTTTGGGAGGGACATGGTTCACTCATAGCAGACGCTTGCCCTGGCTGCAGACGAAAGCCCAGCTAGAGACACGAAGGCAGGGCAAAGGCGCACGCGTGCCTGAGAGGGCCGGCCAGAGAGCAGGAGCGCAGTGCGGCTCCCGCTCCTTGCTGGGTCAGACAGCCCTGATCACCCTGAGCCCACGTCACTCCAAGTTGCCTGAAGCCCGCCCATTTGTAGGAAGACTCACTCCCACCCCCGCCATGCTAGGGCCAGTTCAATGGTGATGGTGACCTCCCCGCTCAGATGTAAGTGTCGTGATGAAGCCAGGCTGCAGGGACTGACGGCATAAATCAGGTCCTCAGGAGGGAGACTACATCCTCCCCTGAGCGTGCCTGTTCCCTGCAGATGCAAAGGGTGTGCTGCATTGACATGGCATTCATTGCATGAGCACCTACTGTGTGCTCAGAACCATGCTGACGAAGTCGATGGTGCGAGCCTGCCGAGGAAATAGCCTATTTGCAGTACTCGCCCAGGGATTGTATGCACACGCCTGCAGGAGGAGTGTGGAAAGGCGTGGGCACCCTGCCCAGCAGCTGAGAAAAATGAACCCCGAGTCTACCTTGTGAGCTGATATGGTGTTACACCCCCAGCCTGGGAGGCCCTGGGGGACAGTGGAGAAGGGAAATCCTCCCGCTAGATGGAACCCCGACGGGAACACCTGGGTGTCAACTGTGCCTTGAAGGAAGGACAGTCAGAAGGGAGGGCCACGCTAACCCAGAAGACCAGCTGACTTTGAATCAGGGCTCCCACTGCACCCTGCTCGGCTTCAGCGATTGGCTGAAATGGCTCCCAGAACTCAGAAACCCCGTTTACTGGGTTTCTCGGTTTATTATGAGGGATACGACTCAGGAACAGCCAAATGGAAGAGACGCACAGGACAAGCGCTGAGGAAGGGCCGAGCACCCACACCTCTCTGGGGGCACCATCCTCCCAGCATTCCCACGTGCTCACCAACCCGGAAGCTCCCCAGACCTCATCATTTAGGGACTTTCATGGACATTTTGTTATAAAGTCACTTTTTAAAAAAACATTTGCTGAAGGTTGTTGTGCTTACTGGAGATGGAGATGAAAAAGTGAGAAATCACCCCCATCACGGGAGATGTCCACACTGCAATCCCTTTCCCTCCATTCTCCTCTCGGGATTTAGCACACACACACCTGGTGTGATTTTCAAGCTGCCAGATCTGGGACTCAGACCTCAGAGCTGGTCGTGCAGAATCCAGCGCCTTAACCTCCATGCCACCTGCTGGCCCATCATGATCAGTTATTAACTCGCGCGCTCTGCCTCTTGGAAGTTGGAGGTTGGAAAGACAGGTTTTTTTGTTTTGTTTTTCTTTTTTAACCAGCCAATCCCCTAAAGCTACTTAAGGACCTGCTGACAGTCACTTTATTAGAAAAAGACACTTCTGTCACTCTTGTCACTCAGAAACGTCCAAGAGATTTAGGATCTCTGTGCCGGGAACTGGGGACAAAGACCTAATAGATATTTTGCCACCATCAGGGACTACGCAGGAACAAGATTGCTTACTGGAGGCCTGCAGATTGAGAATGCGGTGGGGTTCTTAGAAAGGACACCGAACGGGAGGCCCCTGGTGACCTGTGTAAATGATCACCAGAGGGCAGTCGCCACAGAGCGGCTCCAGCCATCGGGTGGAAAAGCAGACCGACATTTGCAGCCAAGCAAATTGTTTCTCGCATGGGCACTTTTTACAGTGCGCTTCGGGGGTCACTGAGCAGAAGATTTATCTGAGTAAGGGTAGTTACTGATTCTCCCCAGCAACACCAACCAAGCCAGCTGGGTTAATCTATAATAGTGTCTCAAATCACTGGTAAAGGATTCATTACTCAGTGACAATGTTAATGCAATTAGCTACCCATTTGGAAGGAAACCAAATTACATGTCCACCTCCCGTCATACCCCAAAACTTCTCATAAATTCAATATTTACACATTTACTTAGTCATCTCTACGTGGGGTTTTCAAAAAGTCCATGGCACCTTGTGCCTCTGCCCGCCCTGATGGTCTGCGTTCACTGAAGATGGCTGCCGACGTGTGAGCCCCTTCCTTGGGGCATTTCTGCCTCTGCGGTCCTGAGGCCTGCTGCTTCTGGAAGGACTTGCTCGGCAAGCCTATCGGGTCTGGTTCCGGGCAAGCAAAGTTTGCCTTTCACACCAGCTCCTGATCCCAGCTCCTGCTGTCACCCAGCATGGGCCCTATTTGACAAGTACAGCTGTTGTCAAAGGAGAGTTCAAAGATGACTGTAAGGGGAACTATTTGGGGCTTTTCTTCTTTCCTTTGGATTTCACCTTTGTGCTTCTTACAGAAATGATTGCTTTCAGCGACCAAGCGAATGAATTTCATGTCGTGAACTGTGGAGTTGTAGCAATTTCAGTGGAGTCCCACTGTAGCCATCTTGCCCGGATAAATACACCAAGGAGGAACCGTGGTTTGGGCCACGTGACCATCGCACTCTTGTCCGATTCAACTAAACACAGTTCTCAAGACGACGGTGTGCTGTTAGAAGGTCCTGGTCCTGTACAAAGAAGTCTTCGTAATTGACCCCAGTGAGGTCAACAAGCATCTGAGTGTTGGTGACCTTCCAGGGAGCCAAAGTGTGCAGGAGACCCTCCGCTTGGTGAAGGTATTCTGGTTTGTGGAAAGCCATGGAGAAGACTGCCCAGCAAATTGGACACCAGAAGCTCCCACAATCAAGCCAAGTCCCACTGCTTCCAAAGAGTATCTTGAGAAGGTAAATCAGATGATGCCCCGTGGGCCTGCAGCTCCTCCCACCTGGAAAGAACCACAGTTGGAACCCGTTTTTAGCGTTTCAAAATCTATAGAAGGCAAAAAAAAAGTTATGCTTATATTCATAACTGTTACTCTAAATATTTTGTTTTTATAACTCTGGCTAAGGCTTTTAAAATGCCAGCGCTGTTATGAACACTGTATCGGTAACGTCTTGACAGCGAGCTAGTTTTTACATCCTGCCTAGTTCACACGTACCTTAGGCCACGTCTTCAGTGGATAAAGGAAACTCTTCTTTCTTAGCCTTATTTGAACATTTGTCGACACCAAAGTAATACAACAAGCATCAAACACTTCTGATCAAGGGTCCTGAATCTTCTTTAATTTCTTTGTATTAAACAGAATTTTCTTTTAAAGTAACAAAGATTATAGTTTTATGTTGTGAGCATCAGCCATCTAATTCTTGCAATGGATGTACGTGTGACTGAAACAGTGTGAAATATGTTATTAAAAAACAGTGGCGGGGCCAGCAGTTCACGTAATGCCTATGTCGCTGGACTCCCATGTAGTTGACACCGCAGTTTGAGTCCCAGACCCGGTGGCTTAAACTCACGCTGGGCACGTGTGCGTGTGTGTCCAAGATCCTGAGAGGAGAAAGGAGAAGGGATCATGGTGTGACCATTCCCCCGGGGGGTGATTTCTCACTTTCTGTCTCTCTGTCTCTCTCTCTCTCTTTCTGGCGAGTGCACATGCCCTATAGCAAAAACCTCTCAAAAACAAACAAACAAACAAGCAGTGGCACAGTGACTTAACTGATGTGCCTGGTCCCCTTCTTGAGGTTTACAGTTTACATGATTATTTCATTATTTGTTAGCTGACTTAGGGTCTACATACATCTCTAGATATTGACTAGATACAATTATAAAGGATATTTATTCAATCCAGGGAGTACATTTTGAAATCATTGTAATTAATTTCTTTCTTGAAGCGTTCTATGTGAAATATATAATAGAAAATAAACATATTTTTTTTAATTTACCCCAAAAAAGTCCATGGCAAACGCATACTTTGAAAAAAACTATGGGGGTCAGCAGGTGACCTGGTGGTTGAGACACTGGACTCCCACATGGCCAACCATGGTTCAAATCCCCGACCCAACGGCTTCTTTCCCACTTTCCTTCTCTCTCTCTTCCTCTTTCTCTCTCTAGTGAGCACATGTGTCCTGTAACAAATGAAAAAAATAGTAACAATGATAAATACAAATTAAATAATTTTTTAAAAAGAAAATAAAACTACAAATGGATTTTAATTTTTGTTGCACCAAAATAAACTTGTACTTTAATTCCATCTTTTCTCAAGCTTTTTGAATTCCCTTCATACAGCAATCATATAAAACACAGGAGGATGTACTTATAAGTCTGGGGCAAGTAGATCCCCTCTAGGCATAAAACACACAACCAGAAGCCAAAAAGGCAAAGCCTCACATTTATGACTACATAAAACGCTTTCATTTCAGTACAGCAAACACATTATAACTGTGGTCAAAAGACAAATGACAAATGGAAGAAAATGTTTGTAGCATATTTATTCATTCATCATTCAACAAATACTTAATGAGCGCCTACTATGTCCTAGGCACAATGCTAAATGCTCACAAAATTACTTACAGAATATTCACAAATTGGCGTTTATTAAAAAATTGTTAATATATGTGTGATTAAACAAAGGGTTTACTATACATTCAAAATATGTGAACAGATACATCTAAAGTAAGCCACCAAAAAATTTGAAAATAGAGGCAGGCATACACCCACACAGACATCTGCTATATTAAAATTAGTTTTGGCTGCATACGAAAGACAAAAAAGCAGCGACTTTACCTTTCTCACATACATTAAAAACTGTGCTTGAAGGCCATATAAGAAAAATAGAACAGCTCCACTGTAAACAAAAATCCAGCATCTTCTTTCTGTTCCACTCTTCTAGTACTTCACTCTCTTATTGAGGCAATCTCATGTTCTAAGATAGCTGCTAGAGTTCCAGCCATCCAATCAGCATTCCAGGTAGATACCAGAAAGGGAAGAAGGAGAGAATGTAAGAGTGCTTTCTCCACTGGGTTGACCTTTCCAAGTAGCCTTCTCGTCCTGCCAACATCTCAGGGGTTAGCACCTAGTCACAGGGCCACACTCTGCTGTAAGCAAGGCTGTTTAATGTAATCATTACCCAAGTGCATTGTCACCACAAAAGCAATTTGGGTCTGCTACTGAGAAAGAAGAAGGAAATTAATACTGGATGTTAACTAGAAGCCTCTGCCACACCAGACAGATACTAACCTATGAAAACTGACCTGGCGGGACCAGCAGTTAGCGTAATGGCTATGTCGCTGGACTCCCACGTAGTCGACCGCGATTCGAGTCCCGGACCCGGCGGCTTAAACTCACGCCGGGCGCGTGTGCGTGCGTGCCCAAGATCCCGAAAGGAGAATGGAGGAGAAGGGATTGCGGCGTGGCCATCCCCCCTGGGGGGTGATTTCTCGCTTTCTATCTCTCTGTCTTTCTCTGTCTGTCTGGCGAGCGCACGCGCCCTATAGCAAAAACCTCTCCAAAAAAAAAAAAAAAGAAAGAAAAAGAAAACTGACCTGGCAATATTAAAATAAGAATTTGTGGCAAAAAGTGTAATTAGAGGGACCAGCAGTTAGTGTAATGGCTATGTCGCTGGACTCCCATGTAGCCGATCGTGGTTCAAGACCCAGACCTGCTGTCTTAAATTCATGCCGGGCGCATGTGCATGCACGCCCAAGATCCCAAGAGGAGAATGGAGGAGAAGGGATTGCGGCGTGGCCATCCCCCCTGGGGGGTGATTTCTCACTTTCTGTCTCTCTGTCTGTCTCTGTCTTTCTAGCGAGCGCATGCGCCCTATAGCAAAAACCTCTCCAAAAAAAGAAAAAAAAAGCGTTATTAGACATAAATAAAGATACAACATAATGATAAAGTATACTATCCTCAAAATCATGAATGTGCATGTACCTAACAAGCTTCAATATACACAAAGCAAAAATTGATTCATTTATAAGGAGAAATTGAAAAGCTACAGGCATGGAAGAAAATATTGACGTATCAGAAACTAATGGATCAGGCAGATTAAAAAAAATTTTAAATGATTTATAATGTCCAAACAACATAATTCACAAGGTTAATCTACTTCACAAAGAATCACGTACACAACAAATAAACAATATTCATGATTTTCGAGCATACGCTAATGTTTATTAAAAAATGACCATTTGCAAGGTCACAGAGGAAGTCCTACAAAAAAGGTTGAAGAATCCATATCTTATCTCCGAGCACAATGCGGTTAAACTGGAAAGCCACAATTTTAAAAATATTAACCCTGCTCATTTAGAAATAGAAAGCTAGGCTTGGATAACTATAGATTATAAGAAACCTGCAAATAAATGACAAAATATTTAGAGTTAGATGTCTATGAAGGTATTACTTTTCAAACCTTGTGGGATGCCATGCAAGTGCATAGGTACTTAGTTCTAAATTTACCCTTGGCTGTATTATATTTTTAAAACCAGTGAAGATTGAAACAAAGACTAATGCATTCAACTCGAAAGCTAGAAAAATATTAAAGAGAAAGTCAAGCAAAGTAGAGGGAATTAAATACAAATGGTAAAAGAAAACCTAATGAAATAGGCAAGTTTTAAAAAATTTACTGATTTACTTCTTCCATGGCAGAAAGACAGAGAGGACACAGAGAGAAAGGCAGTATACTCAGGGAGTCCCCAGGACGTGAACCTAGGGCCTTTCCCATGTGGGTATAACTACCTTACAACTGCACCACCTGGTCCTGAAATAAAAACTTTTAAGTATTAGAGGCAATTAGTGTCAGGGTGACTGTTACTCCCCACTCCTTCCAAGGTGGGGGAGGAATACAGCGGGCTCCTCTCCTCTCATTGCTCTGCCTCGTCTCCAGCGGAGACCAGGAGTGATCCCCTGACTGGCCAGAGAAACTAGGCATGCCCCTCTGCTTTCCTCTTTTCCTCTTCTCTCTCTCTCCCCATTCCAGCTAAGAATGTGTTCTCTATTTTTCTGCTCACAGAGTAAATAGCCCAGAAAAACCATTTCCCAGGGACTGGCAGGTGGCATGATGGTTAAGGAAATGGATTCCCACATAGCAGACCAGTTTGTATCCCAGACCTGGCGCCGGTGCCTTGCTTTCTCACTTTCTGGTTAAATTAAAAATAATAATAATATTAAAACAAACAAAAAAAAAAACAAAAACAAACAAACAAAAAAAAATAACACACACACTGTTTCCCAGGACAAGTTGGGTTGTTTTCCCAGCCCTGTGTGACTGGGTGTCTGAGTCTGTCTCACTGGGGGTTCAGACCTGGAAGTGTCTTTGTTTTTGTGTCTGTTTCATTCTCTTCTCCTGCATCAACCTTGTCAGTATCAAAGATGATCTTTTGGTCTCCCAGGTGCTTCCCCTTTCCTCTTATTTCTCAAATAATATATAAATTCAATCAGAAAGAAAGGCCACATTTATTGGATTCCCTAAAATTCTCAACAATCAACTCAAAGCTGATTCCTTGAAAAGACCAATAAAAACATAAACTTCTAGCAAGTCCAATCAATTCAAAGGCTGAAAGCATAAACTTTAGGTACTTGTGGGAGGCTGTGCACCAGCGAAGAGATCATAGCTATTGATACAGCAAGGGGTTTTAAAATCACGGAGAAGAGGATGAACAATTTTATATCAATAAAGGTTAAATACTAAAAACTGCATACAAAGTTTCAAATTAATATAAAATACTTATCTCACGTACTTTAATAAGATAGCATATTATTGTCTACAGAGAAAATTCAAGAGTTTCTACAAACTTTGAAAAGTAATAAATGTTCAACAGGGTTGCTGGATTACAAGATCAATGTATACTGTAAAAAATGGTGGCATGGTATTTGAGGGTGCTGGACTCCCACATGGCTGACCATGGTTTGAGTCCCAGACCTGGCGGCTTGCTGTCTCACTTTCTCTTTCTCTCTCTTTTGCTCTGTCCCTCTCTGGTCAAATTAAAATACATACATACATAAATAGAATAAAAAAAATTCTTTTAAAAAAATGAGTAATATTCCTATGCCCATCTGACTAGAAAACATAACATAAGAAGGCATCCTTTACAATGGCTGCAAAAACCATCAGGAATTGAGATTGAAAGAGACAGTGACGGGCAAGACCTTTATGGAGGAAATTACAAAACATTGCTGTGGAATGCAGAAGCCATAAATAAAGAAAGATATATAGCATGTTCATGGATAGAGAGACTCAACATCATAAATGTAACAATCCTTCCTAAATTAATCTATAAAGTTAATGCAGTCCCAATCACATTTTGAATGGGGCTTCTCAGAGAACTGAACAATATAATCCCCAAATGCAAATGCAGAAAGCAAAGGGCCAAGAATAGCCAAAGCATTTCCAAAGAAGATCAAGAAGTCAGGATAGGGGGGAGCGGGGTTCCCTCTCAAGGGTCAGAAATTTTAAAGCTAAGACAATGAAAATGATGTGATAGTAATACAGAGATGGACAAATACACCTAAAATACTGAACCCAGAAATCTGATTTAATAAAATCAATAAGAAGATAAATGGATCAAATAAATTGTGCTGGGCCAACTGGTTGTCCACGTGGAACAAAACAAATTGAGTTCCAGTCTCACATGATAGTAAATAGAGGGGGGCTCTGGACACGCCCCTGACTTAGTATATACAAGTGTCCTCTAGGAATCCAAGAGCTTCCGCTCACCCTGCAAGAAGAGCGGCTGGAAGTTCTAGGGAGTTCATGGGCAGGAGCTGAAGGCTGATTGGCTACTTCCTGTCCCCTCAAGAGGGACAACTGTGGGGCACGTTCTCCACCAACTCCCCGAGGTTCTCCGTGGGCTGAGCAGTGTGGTACCTGCTCATCAATGTGCCCCTCCCTCGGCTTCCTTCCTTTTCCTTCTTACTGCTTGAGCCCAGATCCTTATCTCGGGATATGCTTCTGGGAAAACCAAACCTAAGATAGCACCATACTGAAGGAATTTTTAAAGTACATAAAAGTTCCAAATATTAAAAGATGAAAAGCAAAATTTTAAAACTTCTATAAGCAGAAAACATAGGAGCACCTACTTCTGATCTCAGCATAGGAGAAGGATTCTTAAGCAAGATATGAAAAGCACGTCATAAAGGAAAAGATTGAGAAATGTGACCACACTAGAATTTAGGTTTTTTTTTTTTTTTGGAGAGGTTTTCGCTATAGGGCGCGTGCACACGCCAGACAGACAGAGAGAGACAGAGAGATAGAAAGCGAGAAATCACCCCCAGGGGGGATGGTCACGCCGCAATCCTTTCTCCTCCATTCTCCTCTCAGGATCTTGGGCACGCACGCACACGCGCCCAGCATGAATTTTAAGCCACTGGGTCTGGGACACGAACCGCGGTCGACTACGTGGGAGTCCAGCGACATAGCCATTGCGCTAACTGCTGGTTCCCTAGAACTTAGTATTTTCATTCAACAATGGACACCATAAATAAAGTGAGAAGACAAACTACAGATTAGGAAAAGATATTTGAATTGCAGTAAGGTATTGTGATGGAAATATGTAGGAACATCTTAGAAAGAATAAAATAGAAGACAAAAATAGGAAATGAACAAAGGATAAAAATTTAAAATCCATAATAAAAATATGTATATAAATAACCAACAAACATGGACCAGCAGGTGGTATGGTAGTTAAGGCACTGATTTCCACATGGCTGACTCTGGAGTTCAAGTCCCTAACTTGGAGGCTTGAAAAACATAGCAGCCATGTGTGTATGTGTATGTGTGTGTGTGTGTGTGTGTGTGTATGTGTATCTGTGTGTGCATTCCCAAAATCCTGAGTGGAGAAGAAGAATTTGTGGCATGGCTATCCTCCCTGAGGGGAGATTTCTCACCTTCTCTTTATCTGTCGCTCTGTCCCTCTCCAGTGAGTACATGCACCCTATGACAAAAATCTAAACAAAAACAAAACTAAAATAAATATTTGTTCCATCTAAATAATTCTGAAGGAAATGCAAATTAAAAATAATGAGATAATCATATTTCATTCTCCAGCTTTGCACAAAAAGATTTTTTTAGAGTGATATTTTTTGCTATAGTGTGCTCTCCAGAGAGACAGAGACAGAAAGCGAGAAATCACCCTTCAGGGGAGAGGGTCACACCACAATCCTTACTCCTTCATTCTCCTCTCTGGATTTTGAGCACGTGTGCACACACACACACACGTGCCTGGCATGAATTTTTTAAGTCACCAAGTCCAGGACATGAACGTTAGTCGACTACGTGGGAGTCCAGTGATGTAACCATTATGCCATCTGCTGGTTCCAGCTTGGCAAAAATTTTAAAAACAGAAACTTGGGGGCCGTCAGTCGGCATGGTGATTAAGCATGCTGGACTCCCACATGGCTGACCATGGTTTGAGTCCCAGACCTGGAAACTTGCTTTCTCTCTCTCTTTCTCTCTCTCTCTCTCTCTCTCACACACACACAGACACACACAAACACTCTCTCTTTCTCTCTCTCTCTCTCACTCTCGCTCTGTCCCTCTCTGGTCAAATTAAAAAATAATAATAATAAATAAAGGTAAATAAAATAATTATTTAAAAAAATAAATAAAAATGGAAACTTACAGTGTGTGGAAAAGGACATGCTCAAACCCTTGCTGCAAACAGGGTCGGGTATAACCTATTGGGAGAAGAATCTGTTGATATCTAAAAGTGTCTGAATGCTTCTACTCCATGACCCGCCAGGCTCAGCCATGGCAGCGTGCACCACTGTACTCTGTAAGCTGGAACCACATGGAAGGCCTGAGTTCTACTCCTGGGCCTATTCTCAATCCAAAAGCTGAGCTTGGTGGCATGTGCCTATAGTCCCCAAATGGGAGGTTGAGGCAGGAGGGTTGCAAGCTTGAGGCTGGCCCGCCCTGTCTAAAAAAGAACCAGTAAGCTAGCTGGTGGCATGGTGGTTAAGGCGGCCGGATCCCACAGAACCAGCTGCTCAGTTTGAGTTCCAGACTCAGTGGCTTGGAAAACATACCAGGCATGTGTGCGTGCCAAAATCTTGAAAGGAGGAAGAGATGGAGAAAGAATTGCAGTGTAACCATCGCCCATCAGAAGTGCTTTCTCACTTTCTCTTCTCTCTCTCTCTCCTCTCTCTCTCTTTCTCTGTCCCTCTCTGGCAAGTGCACACACCCTGTGGCAAATTATGAAAACAACAAAGAAATAAATAGAAATGAGTTTTTGTCCCATGGTTGCGCATGCCTGTTATCCTAACTGGTGGCTGAGGCAGTAGGATTGCCACACAGCAAATCCCTGTCTCGACCTAGCCTCTGTGAGGTGCAGCTCGCAGTGCTGGGAGCCCCTGGCTGGCCACAGGTCAGATTCTGAGTCAGTCGGGGCAGGTGCACCTACAATCCTGAGTAGCTGGAGGGGCTGGGGGGAGGGAACTGAGGCATGATAAGACCCTGTTGGGGTGAGGGGTGTCTCTCTCTCTCTCATTCTCTCTGGCCCTCTCTCTTTCTCTCTCTCTCCCAAGGGGAAAAAAAATACAAACATTTTTTAATAAATAAATAAATTTTGTTTGAAAAGATCCTGTCTTTAAGAAGGAAGGTACCCTAAAGAAATAGTTGCATGAGTATATAAAAGATACATTAAAGGGAATGTTTTTCTGCATTGTTGGCAAATAGGAAAATTTTCAATGTCTCTCATTGACAGGCGGCGGCGTGGTGGTTACGGTGACTGGATCCCACGTGGCTAACTGCCCAGTGCAAGTGCCGGCCCCGGGGACTCAGAAACCGTGCCTGATGCATACGCGTGCATGCGTCCTGAAAGGAGAGCTGGAGGAGAGGGGGTTGCATCATGATCACCCACCACGGAGTGCTTCCTTATTTTCTTCTCTCTCTCTCTCTGCCTCTCTCTGGCAAGCACATGTGCCCTCTAGGGGGAAAAAAAAGTCTCTCATTAAGGAAGTTTAAAATAAATGAAGCTATATTACTCAACCATAAAAAAGCAAGGCGTGAATGTGGTATAGATGTACGATGGAATATTATCCAGCTTTGGAAAGAAAGGATATTCTGACAAATACGGCAACATGGATGAACCTTAACGACATTATGCTAAATGAAAGAAACTAGTTATGAAAGGGCAGCTGTTGTGTGATTCGATTGGATTGTTGGAAAAGTCATGGCTGTATTTTTCTATGCAAAAATGCATCATGACCTTTCCAACAACCCAGTACTTATAGGAGGTCCCTAGAGTAGTCAGATTCATAGAGACAGACGTTTAGGTGGAGGCTGCTAGGAGCTGGAGGTGCGGGCCAGCGCGGGGAATTAGTGTTTAACAGGTGCAGAGTGTTGGTGGAGGACGATGAAAAGACCTGGGGCAGGGGGGTGATGCTACCCAGCAACGTGAATGTACCTAATGCCACTGAAGTGGGCACTTAAAACTGTTAAAATGGTCCGTTTTTTATATATATATATATATATATATATATATATTTGACCACAAATATTTTTAAGAATACTTTTATTTAACTTTATTTATTTATTTATTTATTTATTTGTTTACTATTATTTTCCAGTTTGATCAGAGAGAGACAGAGAGAGAGGGAAAGTGAGAAAGCAGCCACCAGGCCAGGACTTGAACTGTGGTCAGCCACGTGGGACTCAGCACCTTTAACCACCATGCCACCTGTGGGCTCCTTCATCACAGATTTTTGAAAATTTGCTGTAAGGTGCATGTACCTGCTGGAGAGAGACAGAGGAAGAACAAGAGAGAGCTTGGAACCGTGAGAAAGCACCACTGGGGGGAAGACCATGCGGCAATCCGTTCCCCTCCATTCTCCCCTTGGAATTTCAGGAGTGCCTATGCGCGCGCACACACACACACACACACACACACACACACACATGCCCAGCATGTTTCTCAAGCTGCTGGGCCTAGGACTCAAACTGTGAAGTCTGCTGTGTGGGATCCACAGCCTCAACCACTGCACCACTTGGCTGACCCACTGCAATTTTTTTCAATGCCAAGGGTGGATAAACAAGCATTGACCTAGAAAGGGTTGTTCGTGGCTCAGTAAACACTCACTGAGCACCTCTGTGCGGCAGACAGCTCTGGGCATGAGAGACGCAGCGGCAAGCTAGAAACTGTAGTGCGTGCCTCGTGGGGCCGACTTTGAGAGGAAGCAACAGACAATAAATAAGTAAACAGCGTGTAAATAAGGTCAGTTCCGATTGATTGTGTTACAGAAAAAATATAGGAAATGGAGCAGGGGAGTGGGGTGGGAAAGGGGTGGGGCTCCATGGGATGGAAAGGCCAGGCCTGGTCGAGAAGGTGCCATCCTCCAGCGGCCTGAGCAGTGGCGGAATTTCCTGAGGTTCCCTTCTTGCTTTCACATCCTAATACATTCAACCCCATCTTCCCCTTCCCCATGGGTCAAAAGAAGCCCCTGGATTCCGGGGAAGCAAACCTCTGTAACTTAATAAAGGAAAGCTTTGTAAAGAAACCTGGGGCTGAAAAAGAGGTGAGTGATTTAGCAGGGATGAGTATTCCCATGAAATTCGGAAGGAAGCATGACCCCTATAAAGCCAGCCCTGAGAAAGAAAGGGACAAGGGAGGCGCTGGGGCAGCCTCGTTTTGTTCTCACTGTGTCCATCCCTTCTCCCTGCCCTGTCAGAGGACAGTCTCCGGTAAGCCACGGTCCTGGATGGGGTGAGTAATCCCCGCACTTCTAGATCCAAGAACAGCCTCGGCTCAATAATTATTATGCCCGAGGTCAGGTAAGAATCTAACTGTCCACTGCACTGAAGGCTGAGTCTCAGCCCTGCTGCAAGCAGGAAGCTTGCCATGGTTGTGGAGTAAGCGTGTGTGTGTGTGTGTGTGTGTGTGTGTACACAGTGAAATTCACATTGTAAAAAAATTAACCATTTTAAGGCCTAGTGGTTGAGAGAGTGTGATTCTACATGCCCAACTGCACAATTTGAATCTCAGCCCCAACAACTTGGAAAACAGGCCAGACACACGTGCTTTCATGCCCATCTGACAGGATGGAGAAATGGAGGGGAAGGGATTACAACATGACCACACCTCATGTTGGGGGGAGGGTGCTTTTGCCCTCTGTCTCTCTGGTGAGCACAAGCAACCTCTGGCAAATAAACGAAGAAAAAAAAAAAAGGAACCATTTTAAAGTGGATATTTCAGTTGCATTTATTATACTCATGATGCTGTATAAACTCTACCTTCATCAAATTCCAAAACATCTTCATCATCCCAAAGTAAACCCTGCACCCATTAAGTAGTCACTCCCTACTCCCTGTCCCCTTAGCCCCTGGCACCATCAACCTGTTTTCTGTCTGCATGGATCTCCCTGCTCTGGGATGGAGGACATATAATGCATGCAGGTGCGCTGCAGGGAAGGCTCTCAGGAAGTGGGGGAGCAGAAGAGAGAAAGGATGAGGTCCAGCAGCGCCACGGTCTCAGGCGAAGTCCAGCCTAGTTCTGATCTAAGGAGAAGGGGGCTCCTGAGAATAACCGCGCTGCAGAGTTGTCCCAGCTTGAAGCAATGGATCCATCCTTTGTGACCCTTTATTAATCAACCACGGGCTGGGCCACCCACTGTGGTGGTGGTGGCGGGGGAGCTTCCCAGGAAAAGCAACGCCACTGGCTGAGATCAAGTGCACAGAGAAGAGGGGACACTGCGAGCCACCAGCAGCCGGCCTCACAGCTGCTGACATGCACACACGCCGGCCAGCGTGAGGGGCTCTGGACGGGCCCTCGGAGTGTCACTGCAGTCCGCCCCTTGCATCACTTAGATCCACTTGCTTCCTCCGTTAGGTCTTCTCCACCCAGATGCAGCTTCTCCGGGATGGCCAGTCACAATTCCAAGACACGGGTTAGTGGAATTAACTAGAGAACCCATTGCCGCAGCCAGTCCTGAGGCTTTAACTGATCCTTGCCATCACCTCCTTGCCCTCCTGTATTCTCTGATGGGCTGGTGTCTGGCCTAGTAGGGTCATCCAGACTCTCACCCCTGAGGGGACTGAGCCCTGGCAAGCATGCCCTTGCCAGGCAATGGTTGCTGTGTATTCCTGTTCGCCATTGAACAGGGGGTGGGGGTACTAAGGGTCTTCTCTGGGCACCACCGGAGTGTCAGACAGATGCCCCCGTGACCTTCACATAGCAACATTCCTGCTCTTCCTGCCACTAGAATTTCCATTCTGTGCCTGCTGGGCCACTGGCAAGGAGCCCAAAGGGACTAGGCAGCAGCTGCAGCTTTAGGTGTGGTGGGGTGCCTACTGTGTCCCCAGTGACCCAGGACCGCTATACACCCAAAGCCTGAAGATGCAGAGATGCAAGTACAGGCACCCCGTGTGGTCATGGAAGCAACAGCAAATAGAGCCACTCCCGTGCACCTCTGTGCTGGACATGGCACCACACGTTTGCTGAGTTTAAGGATCTCGCCCTGGGGGGACCAGTGGATGGTGTAACGGTTATATCGCTGGACTCCCATGTAGTCAACCACAGTTTGAGTCCTGGACCCAGAGGTTTAAAAATCACGCCAGACACGTGTGTGTGTGTGTGCTCAAGGTCCTGAGAGGAGAACGGAGGAGAGGGGATTGCTGTGTGGCCCTTTCCCCGGGGGGTGATTTCTTCTCTCTGTCTCTCTGTTCCTCTCTGTCTCTCCAGTAAGTGCATGTGCCCTATAGCAAAAATCTCTCTTTAAAAAAAAAAAAAAAAATCTCATCCTGAAGGTAATGATGGGATGCCATCTGGAGCGGTGGGACTAAGAGGCCACTCCCCTGCCCTGTCAGCTGTAGGGGGTGCAATCCATAGTAGGACCGGCAGACCCCACAGTCATGGCCCACTGACAACACCTCCTTGGCTGCAAAGTGAATCATTTGTCACAGGTGATGCTTATTCAACATCCCAGGTCAGGGGATCAGCTATTTTGTGAGCCAGTGGAGAGTGGTGTTGGCCAAGACCCCGACAGTGGGAAATGTAAGCCGGTCGTGCCGATGGGTCCGGATGACTCACTGCCCTTCCTAGGGTGGGAGCGATCCAGTGAAAGCAGCTTGCGATAACGTGGCTGGCAGGTCACTTCAAGGGGATGTTACCAAACGGGGAGCTCAGAGCTGGTCTCAGGTGCTGACAGGTCAGACACTGAGAAGGGCCGCAGTGTGCGGGCCTGGATGAATAGAAGCATACGCTTTTGGGCTCTTGAGTAGCTTCATCTCTGCCGCCATGACAGCTCCACCCAGGAGCCCACTCCTCAGTACATGGGCGCCGAGGACAGAGGCTGGCTGGGTCGTCCTGTCCCCTCCGGTGTTTAGTGTTTCTTCTGCACTGGATGGGGTCCATGTGAGACTCCGATATACCACTCCATGCCCCGCCCACAGCCCCACCACCACCACCACGCCTTTTCCCTAGCCTTCCTTGCTCCCAAACTTCCAGATTTTCTCCTCCTTCTAGACTCCTGGCCCACCAGCTAAGCCACTGTCCCTGGACCCTTCTCACAGGCCAGTTTTCCCTTCACACAAAGCACATGACCAGGTGCTGCCCACACTCCGCCTGCTGTCTTTCAGGGCCACCCAGTGGGGCACGTGGCATGGCAGTCATTCATTTTCAGCTTGCACCCACATATCAGACTGGTAGGAGACCCCGGCGTGTCTTGGTGGGTTATAGGGAACCCCCCGCGAGGTGTGAGCTGAGGAAGGGCTGAGTGCAGTGGTGGACCTGAGCGTGGGGCTCTGGACCCCAGGTTCATGCAGCTTGCTCCTATCTTCGGGACCTCAGCAACTCAGTCCTTGCTGTGCCACTTCCGTCTTACAGTGGATGCCTGCCCTTATGAGTTGGTGGGTGGGTCGTCAACTGGTGATGGAAAGTCATGGCCACGTGGTCATTCGCTGACCCCTAGTCAGATGCCATGGGGCACATCAGGAGTCCTTCTCTCCTGCAGATGGCATGGCCGTGTTCCAGCACCCTCGGGAGCTGCACTGTGGCTCTCCTAGCAGAACCTGCCAGAGATTCCACACAGTGATCTCCATATGGTGACAGATACCTCTTGCATCAAAGGGTCTGGTGAGTCATCCATTCTAAGTACAGTCACTTACGTGATGGAAGCTCTAAACTAGCAGTCTCCTGTGTCTCCCAGTAAGTGAAACAAAGCAGTCTTCTTAAGTGCTGCATGCGCTGCCTCCAAACCAGAAGAGACCCACCAGGAGCCATGCTTTTGCCTGGTGCTGGAAGGTGAAGTGCAATAACCTGCCCTTGACTTTAGAGGAGAGGGCCTGGCGTGCCCAGACCACTGGGCCTGTGAAGACAAGCAAGGCTCTGTCTCTTTCAGTTCACCTCCTCCGTGGAGCACACGTATTCCACCAAAGCTGCAAGGTACCTGCTACTTTCTGCCCTACAGACCTGCCCCCTATGATGCTGCTGCTAGAGCTGACCAGCGTGGTTACACATAGGCTGTCCAGAGGGGTCAGATCCCTTCACACTGGGCTAGAAAATGGGAAAACTAACACAGCCCTAAGAAAAGGCCATGAAAGGGTGTCAGTCAGATCGATAGCCACATTCCATATATCCAAGATGATATTAACCAGTGCTGGCAAAGATAGCCAAGCCTTCACTGAAACTGTACTTGGGGCCACTACTTGGTTGAGTTTGAAGTTATCCACTGTCATCTACCACAATCCATATGTTTTTTGCAGGAGCCAGGCAAGTAAATTCAACAGAGTGACAATGAAGACCCTCCACTCCCACTGTAAGTCTCTGAAGATGACATAAATCTGTCATTCCTCCATAAATGCAATATTGATTTTGATTTATTATCTTAGCTGAGTTGGGGCAGTGGGGAGGAAGATGGGGAAGAAAAGGCAGTTTCAAGGGCTTTCACTTGACCGATCCTAACACAATCGCTCCTACTCTGCAGGTCAAGGAACCAACATGAAGTTGCTGCAACTGCAAAATATTAATATTTCTGTTCCACATTCGGGAACCAGAGGATGACACCCAGCATGCCTCTGGGCCTGATAGGCCTGTTGAGAGACGGACCTGGGTCGGAACATTCATTACCCAGCCCCACACACTCTCACTCCACTGTAACATAATGCCTTTGGGTTTCTGGACCCAGTATCCAATAGCCCTCAAAGGATCTGGGTACCCCTTATGGCAGCCCTGGAGATATGCCACTCAGCCCCCCCTTCAAGAGGCAGCCTGCCACAGGGTAGCAGGCCGACAACCTCCAAGCGGGCAGTGTGAGTAGGGCCGTGCCCCACACACGGTAGGCCCTGGCATCTGCTCCCCTGTGTGGGACCCCTCCAGCTGGCAGTCTTTGCTCCTGAGCCCCTCCTGGGCTGACTGAGACTCCCTCAGAGGAGTCCTCCCCAGCCTACTTCTTTCCCCCTCCCTCTCACAGGTCTCAGGCCCTCACTGCAGCCAGGAAGCTCCCCCACCGCCTCCTGCTCCCTCTCCCCTTATCTGCCACAGGTGTTACCCCACGACTCCCCTGCATTTCTGATTCCATCTGTCTGCTTCCCAAAGGACTCGAACTGACAGCCACCTTCCCCAAGCTGAAGGGCCCTGTCATGGGTTGAGCTATGGCCTCCCAAAAGATGCGGAAGTCCTAACCCCCCAGCACCTGTGACTGGTCCTTACTTGGAAATAGTCTTTGCAGATGAACAAGCTTAAATGAAGTCATTAGGGGAATGGCCCTGTGGCCTGGTGGTTAGGGAACTGGATCCCTTATGGCCAACTGTGTGGTTCAAGTCTTGCATCTGAATTGGACGGGCATGAAATACGTGCTGGCCATGTACGCATATGAGCCCCAAATCCCAAGAGGATGGAAATGAAGGAGAAGAGATTGAGGCATGACTACTCCATTAAGGGATGCTCTCTCTCCCTCCCGCTCTCTCTCCCTCTCTGGAAAGTGCATGTGACCTCTGGCAAATTTATTTTTAAAAGAGGCCATTAGAATGAGCTTTAATCTACTAGGATGTATCCTTATAAAGAAAAAGGGGGGGGGGACATTTGGACACAGAGACAGACATAGGGAGACTGTCCTAGGAAAGGAAGGCAGACATCAGGGTGACACAAGCCAGGGGTCTCAGCCCGTTACTGTGTTGCTAACAGAATACCTGAGACTCAGTGATTTATAAAGTAGAGGTTTATTGGGAACCAGCAGTTAGCGTAATGGCTATGTCGCTGGACTCCCACGTAGTCGACCGCGGTTCGCGTCTCGGACCCGGTGGCTTACAACTCACGCCAGGCGCATGTGCGTGCGTGCCCAAGATCTCGAGGAGAATGGAGGAGAAGGGATTGCGGTGGCGTGACCATCCCCCCTGGGGGGTGATTTCTCGCTTTCTGTCTCTATGTCTCTCTCTGTCTGTCTGGCGAGCGCACGCGCCCTATAGCGAAAAACCTCTCCAAAAAAAAAAAAAAAAAAAATAGAGGTTTATTCAGTTTATTCGTGGTCTGAGGTCCAGGGAGTCTCGCAGAGTCCCAAGGCACCACCTGAGAACAGAGCAGCTGTCCACAAGCCTTTCTGCTCCAGGAGCATCCCCTCTCCTTACAAACCTGCCAGGACTTAGCTATGGGTCCCTTCCTAATGACCTTCATCATTTCATTTTTTTAAGAGGTTTTTGTCTTAGGGCATGTGTGCTAGCTGGAAAGAGACAAATAGTGAGAGGGAAAGTGAGAAATCATCCCCCAGGAGGATGGCCACACCACAACCTCTTCTTCTCTCAGGATCTTGGGCATGCATGCACACAAGCCCAGCATGGCACACAAGCCACCAGGTCCAGGACCCACACTGCAGTTGACCATGTGGGAATCCATGTATGTAACTGCTATGCCATCTGCTAACCCAATATTAATATTTTTATTTATTTATTTATTTTTGGAGACGTTTTTGCTATAGGGCATGTGCGCTTGTCAGAAAAATAGAGAGGGGACCAGCAGTTAGCGTAATGGCTATGTCACTGGACTCTCATGTAGTCGACCGCGGTTCGCGTCCCAGACCCTGTGGCTTAAAACTCACACCAGGAGCGTGTGCGTGCGTGCCCAAGATCCCGAGAGGAGAACGGAGGAGAAGGGATTGCTGCATGGCCATCCCCCTTGGGGGGTGAATTCTCGCTTTCTGTCTCTCTGTTTCTCTCTATCTGGGGAGCGCACACGCCCTATAGCAAAAACCTCTCCAAAAAAAAAAAAAAATAGAGACAGAAAGCGAGAAATAACTTCCGGGGGGGGGGGATGGCCACTGCAATCCCTTCTCCTCCATTCTCCTCTCAGGATCCTGGGCACACATGCACACACATCCAGTGTGAGTTTAAGCCACCAGGTCCGGGATTCAAACCGTAGTCGACTACAGGGAAGTCCAGCGAAGTAGCCATTATGCCATTTGCTGGTCCCCCAACATTAATCTTAATCTCTTTCTAAAGAATCTTAATCTCTTTCCCATCTTTTGACACTATAATTGGATCAAGCATTCGCCCTCTTAATCCCATTCCAATAGCTCAACGTGTGAATTTTTGGGAGACATGTTCAGACCATACCAGGGAATGCCAAAGACTTTCAGAAAACTAAGAGCAGCTACAAGAGAGACAGGGACCAGATCTTCCCTCACAGCCCTCAGAAGGAATCAATCCTGCCAACACCTTCACTTTGGACTTCCAGCCTCCAGAACTGTAGGACAATTTTGCTATGTAAGCCGCGTGGTCTCAGGTACATTTTACAGAAGCCTTAAGAAACACAAACCCTTAAGGAAGGAGCCCCCTTCTGGGAATGTCCTCCCAGTCTTGGCCAGTCCCTTGTCTGCTCCTGCAGCTCCTTCGGTGGTTGACACTGATGTCCCTTAACAGGCAAAGCACTTCTCTGGTCAGGTCGTGCTGAGATCTGACCCCAGCTTTCAGTCTGGTCACCAAGAGGAGAGGCAGCCTCAGGTCCTGAAGAGGAGAAACCCTACACTTATTTGAAGTTTCTTGGTCTTTCAGCAAGGCTGGGGAGGGGGTGCCTTGCTCCCCCTGTGGGAGAATGGGCCACTTCTGTAGGCCAGCGGGTAAAGGAGAATATGGGTTTCAGGTTCTCAAGAGCATCTCCCCAGTCAGTATGTCTCCTCTCAGGTCTCAGAGACCTCCCCGTCCCTACCCCTACCATAGGAACCTGACTTTGGAGGGGAGTCTCCTTAGGCTGGAAATCCAGCCTTCTCTGAAGACCCGAGGGTAAATCCCGAGCCTGTCTTTAGCCAGTTACCCTCTGGTTGTAGGAAAGGATTTCCATAAATTCTCCCAAGGGATCTTGATTTTGCTTAAAACTGGTGATCCGTGGCCCTGAACTTGTCATCCTCTCTCTAATACGTCAGTGGAGTTCGGCACTGGCCTCCCCATTCTGCAGTCCTCGGCCATTACTGTTTTCCCCCATATGTTTCGAGGAGTTGTGACATTGCCCAGGCCAGCACACCCAGTCCACCTCCGTCTGAGCAGCCCTTCCCCTGCTTCATGCCCTGGACGCCCAGGGACCGGCTCCTTGTCAACTAGTCCCCAGCAAGGCATCCACCTACAGGACTCCATCCTTGGGACTGGTGCTCCCCGCCCTCGATGTCTGGAAGCAGAGCCCATCCAGGGACTGACTACGGGAGGGCAGCTCAGGACAAGCCCCCGGGGTGTGAGAACAGCAGGACGGGGAAGGAGAAAGGACTCCGATAGTGGAGGGACAGCTTTTTGTACCCCTCTATCAGTTAGCCATGGGCTAGGGGCTGTCCTCTAAACCTGCCAGGCCCTGGGGCTTCTCTCCAGAGAAGAGGGAGGTACCCGGGAGAGGGGGCCTGGTTGAGATAACTCCAGCAATTCCAGACCAGACGCCTAAGTCCAGAACCACAGCCCTCTCTTCTGCCACCTCAGCCTGATGCACTTATCAATCCCCATTTCACCGCCTCTGGTGCGTGTCAGTGACCTGTCCAAGTGTCCCCCAAGCTCAGGGGACACAACTCATGCTCTGAGCCGTTCTGTGGCCTCCTCCCTATGTTGACATGAGTGAAGGGTGGGAGACTTGCAAACCCGCACCACCACCACCACACACACACACACACACACACACACACTCCCTAAGGACAATCCTCCAACCCCATCTCTACATCTCTGGCCTCTGTGATAGGCTGGAAGGGGTGGTCACAGAAGGAGCCTGTCTCCATACCAACTGGACTGGATGTGGGACTTGCTGGTACCTGTTTTCTTACATCTCTAAAAAGGAGCCAGAAAGAGCCCAAGGTCAACACCCCCTGGCCCCCTTGTGTGGGCTGCACCCTATTCCAGCAGACTCTCCCACCCTTCTCCTCTGCAACTTGCCCTGCACTCCCACCCCTCACTCACCCACACGGAGCTCTCCCCCTGCCCCACCCCAGCACTGGCCCGAGGGAAGCAGGAGGAACTGAGTGGTGGAGAGCGCCATCTAGTGGGCACCAAGGGCAAGTCCCTGAAAGGGACTGGAGGGCGGGATACCCTGCAGGATGGCGTGCCCCAGGACATGGCGCCCTGCTGGACAGCTAAGGACAAAGAAGGGGGTCCCGCGAAGGAGAAGAGCTTCCATCTGGACGCCACGAGCCCCGCCCAGCCTGACCCCACCTACCATGAGAAAGCGAGGTGGCTCAACAGTGTCCAGCCTCTGCCCACTCCCTTGACTCTGGGGAAATTTCCTGAACATTCCAAGAGTCATTTAAAATCCAGTTGGGTTCAGTGTCTGCTTCTTACCAAGAAAAGAGGTAAGGAAATTTTCAGAAAGGGGAGAGGCGCCCAATCTCTGTAGTAGCTGGGGGGATTGACCCCCTCCCTCAGTGTGGTCTCTGGGCCAGTAGGGAGGGTAAGGATCACGCTGACACCCAGAGTGGACACGGAAGGGTGCTCCATCCTGCCCCAGTCCACGCACACCCGTGGTCAGAAAGGAGGCGCTCGGCACAGACGCCGACAAATGCTCTTGTAAGTTCATTACAAGGTCTGCAAGGGACTGGACCCAACTGTCACAGGGGCTCTCTCTGGGCAAGGGAGCATTGTTGAGGTGACAGTTTCACTTCTCGATTTCTCCACTTCCCCAAAGATGTGGTGGGATCATGAGTGAACGGTGCTTTCAGTCTTTTTATATTTTTCAAGCTAAAACGCAATTGGGAACAATGGGACATTAAGTGCCTCCCAATGGAGGCAACGACACACCCAGTCAAGCCCGAGCCTGCTCAAACCTCAGCCCATGGGGTCTGCAGACCAGGGCCCAAAGCCGGGTCCCCTGGAACAGGACCCTGCTCTACTGCCTCCGGGTTGTCCTTGGCTGTTTTCTCGCCATGACGAGAGTTGAGGAACTGCCACAGAGAAGGTTATGGCCCACAGTATCCACTACCCGGCTCTTTACAAAGTTTGGCAATGGAGTTACGAGGGACGCAGAGGAGCAAGCTCTGCAGCGCCATGGGGCCGGGAAGTGGAAGACCAACCACCAGTGTCTTCAGTTCAGAACCAGCAGCAACAGTTGGGGGAAGATGGAGGGGGCTGTGGGTTAAAAAGGGGCGGGTTCTGGGCCATCAGGTGGGAAAAAGCACTGGATTCCCACATGGTCGAGTGCAGGTCGAGTCCCAGACCTGGTGGCATGAAAATCATGCCAGGTGCGTGTGCATGCAAGCCCAACATCCTGAGAGGAGAACAGGGGAGAAGGGATCACGGCATGGCCGTCCTGCCAGGGGTGATTTCTTCATTTCTGTCTCTCTGTCTCTGCAACGAGCACATGCACCCTATGGCAAAAATCTAAAAAAAAAAGAAAGTCTGGGCGGTGACAGAGCACAGAACTGTGGCTGCTAGGGAAGCAAAATCTCATTTTCCATGGTACCAGGGACATCGAAAACTGACCATCAGAACTTGACAGCACAAACCATTTCATTGTGAAATGGAAGGTTTTTTTTAAAAAGAAAAAAAGAGGAAACATTTATATAAAAGCTGAAAGCGGTTGCCCCCAGGGCGGGGAGTTTCAGGAGTCCTGAAGCAGGATACTAATTTTTTTAAGCCAAGTAGCCATAGTGTTTGAGTTTTTCATCTATGTAAATGCTTAAACAATCTATTTATATATCAATATTTGAATCAAACACTGACTTTAAAAACATGTTAACTGATATATGGTGTTGGAGACAAACCAACCCAGGCCTGAGAGATTAGCCAGAGGGAAGAATGCAGGAGGGAGCAGAAGCAACCCCGTTCCAGACAGAAAGCTGCAGGGGCTTCATGGTCAACCGGCTGGAGCTCCAGGCAAGGGCTGTGTCTCAGGATGCTGTGCGACATTCTGCAAGCCAAGATTTTGTCTAAGTACTAAGTTAGTGATAGCTATCGATCTTGTACCGGGAATATAGCCTACAAAGAATGTCATGTATATTGTACGCTGTTCTCTATACCCAGACTCACCCACTGCTTATCTGATTTAATTTGCAATAAGTGCGCTCTGCTCTGGCACAGTTTTGCTTCTGCTAAAGAGCGCTGTAGCCTCCTGCTTTAACCTTCTCCTCGTCCCCTTCCTCAATCCTCCGTGACCCTCTACCTTCAAGCCCTGAATTTCTCACACTATGAGGGAATATTTTTATAATCTTGGATTATGAAAGACCTGTCTAAATGTGAAGATCAGAAACAACTAAATGGTTGATCAACTGGGCCACACAGGAATCTTTCACTTTTTTATAGGTGAGCTGTTCTTTTCCTCTATATACACACACTGGTTTAAAGACAAATGACAATTGGAAAAGAGTTTTGATTTGTTTTTAGTTTGCTATAGGGCATGTGTGCTCACTGGAGAGAGACAGAAAGGAAGACAGGGAAAGTGAGAAATCACCCTCCAGGGGAGATGGCCACACCACAATTTCTTCTTCAGTCTCCTCGCAGGACTTCAGGCACACGTGCACATGCGCCCAGGGTGATTTTCAAGCTGCAGCTCAGGGTCTGGCACTTGAAGGCACTTGGCCATGTAGGATCCAGCTGCGTTAACTTTCAATGCCACCTGCTGGCCTGGAAAAAAAGATTTTTAACAGATAATACACAAGGTCAGTATTTCATTATTTTTTAAAGTTTATTTATCTTTTTCCTCCATGAGCAAGAGAGACAGAGTGACAGCACCCCTAACAGGACCTCAGTACCACAATCCACACCCCGTCTCAGCCCCGGATCATGGACACACACATGCCTAACTTCAGGGATGTCTCTGGACATGGGCCTGGAACCTTCCCATGTGGGCCAATCTCGCAGAGCATCATGTTACCACTGTACCACCATCCAGATCCCATCACAGTTTTTTCATTATAATCAACTGAAATGGTCTTAGCTGATTTAAGTAGGAAAGAAGTGGATATTGAGTAATGCACGGACTTCCCAGGAGGGCTAAAGAATAGATTTGCAGGCCTGTCAGACAGCATCAGTAACTATGCAAAAAAAAAAAAAAAAAAAAAAAAAAGACCAGCAGTTGGCATAATGACTATGTCACTGGACTCCCATGTAGTTGACCACAGTTCAAGTCCCGGACCTGGTGGCTTAAACTCACGCCGGGGGCATGTACATGCATGCCCAAGATTCCAAGAGGAGAATGAAAGAGAAAGGATTGCGGCGTGGCCATCCCCCCAGGAGTGATTTCTCGCTTTCTGACTCTCTGTCTCTCTCTGTCCTTCTGGCAAGTGCATGCGCCCTATAGCAAAAAAACAACCTCTCAGAAAGAAAAAAAAAAAAATGTAGAACCAGCAACTGTGCCAGAGCTGATCTGGAAAAGACACCATGCACCATGACTGCCCCCAGGAAATGGTTGCAGGTCAGTTATCATTGTCACCATCCTCTCCAGAATAAGATCTGGAGACACAGTTTCTGCCACCTCCAATTGTTACCTCCAATTCCATGTCTGAGATAAGAGCCTCTGAATGGCAGAGCCCCAATCATGGGCCTGAAAGGGAAGCTGGGAAAGGGAGCCCCAAACATTTTCAACTGCCACAGCAGAAGTCGGGGGATACTCCAAACATAGAAAAGGGATGCAGATGCAGGTAGACAAAAAAATGACGCAGACATGCATTACAGTCTCTCATAAAGCAGCTCTTACAATCCATTCAATAAGAGAGGAACAACATGGCAGACAATGGACCCACAGAGGCCACTGACCAAATAAGTGTAATGAGCCAATAAATATATAAAGGGCTGTTCAGCCTCGCTAACGTAGTAGTAGCTAGTACTGGCCTACTCCTGTCAATTCCCACCTTCCTTGCTGGCAGAACCCTGGGATTCCTTGGATATCAACTCTACCTACAACGACCCAGGGGAGAGCATGTGATATAGTTCTGGTCATTGAGCTGTGTGTTCAGGTCTGCCAGCGGTCTCCCAGAAAAGACTTCTGCATTAGTCAGTGTAGATTAGCTGCTTTAACAAACATGCCCCAAGTCTCTGTAGCTTAATACAACTATCTTATCTCTCACTCACACAAGTCAACATGAATACTCCTGGCCTGGTGCTTCCTCTCGGAAGTTCTGCAGGCAATCACTAGAAATCTAAGATCCTTCCAGCATGGAGTTCTGCCATCTTCAACATGGGGTCCCAGATGACTGCACATACAAAAAGCAATGGAAATGGCACATGTGTCTTCCTACTCATATCTGATTGGTCGAAATCAGTCACATGACCATGCAGACCCACGCAGCTGTAGGGGAAGCTGGGAATTGTAGTTTAGCTGTGTGCCAGAAAGGGAATACACCAAATGTAGTGAACACTGAGCATTGTCCTTCCCTTGCTTCCTTCTCTGGTCACCATATATCCTTCTGGCTCTTCCTCTCACATAGAGGACACAGTCTTCGATGGGGCTCTCATCCTCCTCTCCTAGAGAAGCTTCCTTTACATTGCTCTCTCCTGCCCAGAGATCCTTTTGCATTTCCAATTTGACCACATCTGGTATGAATATTAGGGGATGTAGCCTCTTTGTGGGACAGAATAGCTTCTGTCACTGGACTTCTGCTCCCGCTCTCGAGACCTCAGTGAAGGGTCAGTTTGGCCAGGCAGGTTGCCACCAGCCTTATCCTTCATCACTTGCGTGTTTGAATCTGCAGTGAGACTCCCGCTACTCAGCTTGCATGGGTGCCAAGGGAGCTGCTGCTTTGGCCAAAGAAAAGCGGCAACCCAGCTAGGCCAGAGCCTCCTCGACCCTCAGGATGCAGGGAAGAGGCCTGTAAGATATGAATGAGAACCTTCTACACACAGCACGAAGAAGGCGTTCGAGAACTACACACACACACACCTGCATGTGTGCTCACTCGCACACACACACACACGATTTCCAGAATTAAAAATTCAGTAGAGGAAGTGAAAAAGGGAAAGATCCTCTGAGAACAAAAGCTGTATTTCGGAAGATCAGATGGAAAAGCTCGCTCACAATAGAGCAAACACACAAAGAAATGGAAGCACGATTCAAAAGATAAGAGGCTGGGGAGTCAGATCTGGGACCCTAAATTGTGGGTAATCGGGTTTCTAAAAGGAGAGAAATGAACAAAAGGAGATGTGGCAATTTAAGAAATAATAGGTTCGAAGAGAGGCATGAATCTTGAGATCTGAAAGGGCTCCAGGCAGGAGTGATGAATAAAAAATACACACCTAGACACAGCCTGGCGAGGCTCTGAACTTGCGGATGAAGACAAAGTCTTAGGAGCCTCCAGACAGAAAGGCCCCTGGAACAACAGAAAGGCAAGCTTGTCATTTGCATCCCTGAAGTGAGAAGGGAGGGAGCCAATTTGCAGACTGGTGAGAGAAGGCGGCAGACCAGGAGAAGCAGCCAGGGAACCAGACCAGAAAACGTTCGCACAAGTTGAAAATCAAAAGGAAACTGAAGTCTCCAAAGAATGGAAGCCAGAGAGTAAAAGAAATAGCAGCCAGAGACAAAGCTTGCTTATTTCTCATTATGCTGACCACGTGCTGGGGTGCAATTATTACGCGGGGCGGATGGGAACACAGGCAGCAGTCCGTCAGAGCCGACTTCCGCCTAACTAGCCTGAGACTGGAACTCAAAATCCTAAAATACACCAACAAAATCCAGACGTTGAGTTGAGGGCAGCGGCGGGGGAAGTAAAAGTAATCCGGAGTTCTCTTTTTTGGGGGGTGAGGTGGGCAGAATGGAAAGTGAAAAATTGGGGGAAGGGCGTTCTTAACATGTAGCTTGGAGACAGAAGAATGAGAGGTTTTAAATGAGGTTATTGAAGATGCGAGCGTGGGGGTGGGGGGGGGGTGGGCGGAGGTCCCAGGGCAGAGGAAGAGCGCTGGGTGCTGGGATGAAGCCAGGCCATATGTCTGATCCCTGCAGCTGCGTCCTGACCCTGTGTCCAGTCGGAGGTGTGGACCTGGGCCAGCGTCTGCTTGTGCCAGAAGCAGAGGCTCTCTTTCAGGTCAGCTCTGTGGTGTGGGCTGGGTCGCTCCTGAAAGTTCAGCCTCAGACTTGCTCCTCCCGCTATCCCAGCAATTTTGTAAGCACCTAATTCCCTGTAAAATCTCTTTCTGGGGCCATCTGGTGGCGTGGTGGTTACAGTATCCAGATCCCACACAGCTGATTGTGAGGCTTAAGTCCAGGCCCTGGTTGCTTCAAAATCATGCCAGGCACATGTGTGAGTGCCCAAAATCCCAGTAAGATGGAGAAATGGAGAGGAAGGGTCTACGCATGACCATACCCCATGACAGAAGGCTTTCTCCCCCTCTCCTGTCTCCCAATCTCTCTCTGGTGAGCACATACACTCTCTGGCAATTAAAAAATACATAAATCGGAACAGCTGGTGGTGTAGTGGTTAAGGCAGCTAGATTCCCACATGGCTGTGTAGTTTGAGTTCAAGACTAAGTGGCTTGAAAACCATGCTGGAGCGGGACCAGCAGTTAGCGTAATAGCTATGTAGTCGACTCCCATGTAGTCAACCGCAGTTCACGTCCCGGACCCGGTGGCTTAAAATTCATGCCAGGCGCGTGTGCGTGCATGCCCAAGATCCCAAGAGGAGAATGGAGGAGAAGGGATTGCGGCGTAGCCATCCCCCCTGGGGGGTGATTTCTCGCTTTCTGTCTCTCTGTCTCTCTCTGTCTGTCTGGCGAGCGCACGTGCCCCTATAGCAAAAAAAAAAAAAAAAAAAAAACATGCTGGAGTGTGTGTGTGTGTGTGTGTGCACGCGTGCACGTAAAATTCTCAAAAAGAGGGAGAGATGGAGGAGACGGGATTGTAGCATGACCATCCCCTATGAGGGGTGCTTTCTTACTTCCTCTCTCCCTCTGTCTCTTCCCAGTGGGTACATAGACCCTCTGGCAAATTTTTTAAATAAAAATTAAATAAATATAGGACCAGCAGTTAGCGCAATGGCTATGTCACTGGACTCCCATGTAGTTGACTGCAGTTCGAGTCCCGGATCTGGTGGCTTAAACTCACACCGGGCATGTGTGCGTGCGTGCCCAAGATCCTGAGAGGAGAATGGAGGAGAAGGGATTGCGGTGTGACCATCCCCCCGGGGGGTGATTTCTCGCTTTCTGTCTCTCTGTATCTCTCTGTCTCTCTGGCGAGCGCACGCACCCTATAGCAAAAACTTCTCCAAAATAAATAAATAAAAATAAATAAATCTGCAGAGAAAACTAGTAGAAAAATAAAAGAAATATCATAAAAAGATTAGCGCATTTGTACACTCTAGTAGATGTTTATCATATCTCAAGTGATTTTGTTTGGTTGGGGTTTTGTGGTTTTTGCCATAGGGTGTGTGTGGTTGCCAGAGAGAGACAGAAAGAGAGGTAGGATGAGAAATCACCCGCTGGGAGGGATGGCCATGCCATAGTTTCTCCTCCTGGGATTCCAGGAATGCATGTACACTGCCTGGAGTGATTTTCAAGCCATTGGGTCCAGGACTCAAACCGTGGTTGGCCATGTGGGAGTCCTTAACCACCACACCACCTGCTGTGCCCCTCAGCAAGTATTTTAATCCAGTCACACTATTTATCAAAAGATGCATGTAGGGCCAGCCCCAGAGCCTGGTTGTTAAGGGACCCAGATCCATCGCGGCCAACCATGGTTCAAATCTCCACCATGGCAGCTTGAAAAACACTCAGGGCAGGTACATGTGTGTGCCTGAAATCCTGACGGGATGGAGACATGAAGAAGGGGTGGGGTACTTTCTCCCCCTCTCTCTCTATCTTTTTGGTGAGTGCATGCACCTCCTGGAGATTAAAAAAATAAAAAGAAATTTTAAAAAGATACATCTAAAACAAATGAAATACCAGAAAGAAAACTAACTTGAGAAAAAAGGAAACCCTGAAGAAATACATTTCAAGACTGAATGTAAACTCTGCTTGTCTCCTCTCTTTCCCACACCACCTCTGCACGGTGAGGAGCCAGAGCTTCCCTAAGGGATGTTCCCTGGGCATGTCAGTCCCTGAGGCTCCACCCCAGGGCTCCTCTCTGCCTTGGCCCAGGAAAAATCCACTTCCCTGACTCCTGGACAGAAACCAGGCACCGAGGAGGCACCTACTGCCTTTGCCACTCTGTCAGTGTGTCCGCTCCTCTCCCCACCTTGCTGCAGAAAGGCTGGCTCAATCATTGCTAGGACATTTGCATGGGCTGCCTGGACCCCTTTCCCCATAATGGTTCTCATGAGGGTCCAGGGAGGGACCTACCCCTGTGTCTCAGCCACTGCAAAGAGGGGCTCCCCCAAAGCAGACTGTGCCCACTCCCATCCGTGGACTGAAGAGTCAGCCCAGTTCCACACCTCTCGCTGTGGCCTCACCTCGGCTGTGGACTTGCCATGGGGGTGGAGTACCTCCCTGCTCCTTGACTTTGAGGTCTTCCATGGAACTTGCTTTGGTCAATGGCACATGAGTGGAAGTGAGTCTGCCAGGCCCCAAGATGCCTCGTACGTTCTGCTCACCCTCTTGTACCTCTACTACTGTTCTGAGGGAAACATGCCCCAGCAGACCCTTTTATCTGAGGAGGGGGAGGAAAGCCACATGGAACGGAGTTACTGGGGCCACCCCAGCCTGAAGCCCAGCCTGGGTCAGGCCAGCCCTGCCCATTCACAAAATCAGGAGACTGAACCATGGTGGTTCTAAGCTACAGAATTTAGAGTCAGCGTGTTACACAACACTGCTGGGCAACAGGGAACTTGTACATCCCATTCCTCAAAAATGTTAGGCCTGGGACCAGCAGAGGGTGTAATGGTTATGTCACTAAACTCCCACATGGCTGACCACAGTTCAAGTCCCAGACCTGGCGATTTGAAACTCAAGGCAGGTGCACATGCGTGTGTGCCCAAGATCCCGAGAGGAGAATGGAGGACAAGGGATTGCAGCATGAACATCCCCCCGGGGGAGTGATTTCTCACTTTCTGTCTCTCTCTGTTTCTTTGGCAAGCACGTGTACCCTATAGCAAGAAATCTCTCTAAAAATATATAAATAAATAGACTCTCCCAAGGGGCACAATAGGTCTCACAGCCAATCAGAGGAGGGAGACACAAAGACAGAAGAGTCAGGAAGCTTCCCGGAGGAGGCAGCTGCAAATAGTGCAGCCTTCTACGTCAGGTCTCATTTCTGCATCAGTATTCTGTGAGGTGCACCTTTTTTCTGGCAAAGCTGAGCCTCTCCACTCCCTTAGGACAACGGTCAGCTAGAGAGGAGCCCTTACCCTTCACACGGGGCACACCTGGCCAATTCACCGCAGCACGGCCCCTCCCTATTGCCTCGCACCTGGCCCAGACCACTCCTCCACCTCCCCTGCCTGGCCTTTTCCAGCTCTGCAGCCTGAGACCCCCACTCCTCTGGGCCCCTGAATCACTCTCAGCCTGCCTGTAGCAAGTGGCCATTTGTGTTCGTGTGGAGAGAGTTGCAGTGGTTGAGAGCCCACAGTTCCCAAGGCTCTCCAAGGCTGTCCACCCACATTCCAGAGACATGAGCATGGAAACCGTGGAGAAGGGGAGACAGCTGCTCCATAGCTGCAGTCATTGCTCCCCAACTACCTGGGCCCATCATGCCTTTTTCGGGGAAAATCCCAGGAGAACAAACCAAAATCCTGCTCAGACTCATCCGTCCCACCTCTGCCCCAGGTACCTGAGCCCCTCGGGCAGCTGGGACATCAGTGAAGTCAAAGGATCAACAAGACACGCACGATCCCAGCCAGTTTCTGTGCAGGGCCAGACCTGGGCTCCAAAAGTTGTTAAAATACCCGCCATCATGGAGGCTGGACGGTGGCACAGTGGAAATGTAACCCCACAAAGCTGACCCACCGACACGGGACGGTCCTGCGTTCGCGCCAGTCCTACCTCCGAGGCCTCGCGAGCGTATGCGGACCCATGATCCGGGCCTGGCTGAAGCAGGGCGCATCACAGTGTGAGGACCCTGTGAGGATGCTGTTTCTCTCTTGCTCACTCCTGGAAGAAAGAAATAAACTTAAAAAAAAATCTTCAACTGCTATGCCTCAGAATCGACAAAGGAACTCCAGTGATACTGTGCGGAATGGCCTCTCCTGCTTGCTCATGGCCTGTCGGTGTCCCAGGCCTCTCTCTCTCCTCGCTCACTTGACTCTCCACTCCAGCCCACTGAAACCCCCAGCTCACCAGGGCAGCTTTCACTCTGTCTTTGCCTGCTGTTCCCCACCTCATTTTGCATTTCAGAGTCAAAGAACAGACCTGGCAAGACAGGGCTCTCTCAGAGGGGAGGGAACTCACACACTGGCCCAACCAGGACAGAATTCCTCTAAGGAGGTGAGAAAAGGGGCAGGAACAACCAAGCCTTCAAAGGCTAGAGAGATTTACTCTTTGACAAAAACAAGTCCTCATTGATCCATGCAGCAGCGGGGACAGAGGGCAAAGGTCCTGACCTGGTATTGGGCTGGCCTCTGAAATCCCACCCCAGCTGCAAAAGTAAATCATTTAGGATCCTCTCAGGAAAGTAGGAAAATGTAACCAAAAAGTCCAGAGGAAAGGCGTCATTGAACTGCATCATCGAAAGCATGTTCTTTTCACCTCTGCGCTCTGTATCCGAGGGCATCAGCTTCCTCTTCCTCTGACGTCAGTCCCTCCATGGTCACATGATGGCACCAGCCGAGGCAGGGCTGACAGCTCCCACTCACGCTTACTGGGCAGGGGCCAGTGGAGTGCTGGAAAGCTGACTTTCGTGGGTGATTGTGGCTCTGGCCAATTCCTGTGGTGTAGATACTCCCACCATGGCTGATTTCAAGCTACCAACTTGGCTACGCTATTGGAAACAGATGCACCAGATAGAGTCTCCCAAGCCAGTTCTAACCAGCTGCAGCCCACCATGGCGGGGGGGTGGTGGGGTGGGTGGGGGGGTGGAGAAGCATTCTCTCTACACCAAATAATGAATTCCCATGGAAGAGAGGATGGGATAACTCAGACTGGTTTAGACCAATCAGGGCCCATCCCTGGAACCAGAGTCAGTTCCTGGCAAACCATTTGGCAGCTACCCCACAGGGGAGGGGAGAGAGAGAAAATGTTGGGAAGGCAGCCAGGATGGACACAGCATCAGCCCTCTCGCCTTCCTGGAATTTCCTTCCCAAGATCCCCTGCCTAGACACAGCCACCAGGAGCATTCTCAACACTGGAGGGCAGCCTGGGGGGCAGGCCCCACTCCAGGTAGGGGGCCAGTGACTGATTCCAGGAGGCTGACATGAGGACCTCGGGGATGATCAGGACAGCAAGAGCCAGCATCTCATTAAAGGTCCCCAGAACCGCCTCACAGACCTTCATGATGGCTGCATGGCAAGCTGCCTCCTGTAGGCAAGAGCAGCAGCCGTACCTGGTGCAGCACGGCCTGGCCACTTCCAGGCAGTGGCAGGTGAGGGGGCAGTTGGAACCCTTACTCCCTGATCTGTGCAAGCTCTGTTCTCCTGATGCATCACTGGGATCCACTGAGGGTGCAGGAAGGTGCAAAGGCACAGGGAACAGCACGGTTTTCCTGCCCACCCCAGGCCTCATTCACAGCCAAGTTGTTGCTGCAGGCCAAGCCCCCACGAAGGTCTTTGGGAAGCCAGACAGAGCTTTGTAAAACATTGACACACCTGCCCCAAAGTCAGAGGTTCCCACCCGTGCAATGCCATAGAGAACACACACGCACGCACACACGCACACGCACACAAGTGCACTTCCCGATCCAGGGCCACATGGTAGGCTGAAAACGATACTTCCCACATCATCTGTCCAGAAAACCTGCTTCTCTTTGCTGCCAGCAGAGCTAATTGCTGAGTTAATTGGCAACGTGTTGTAAGGTGAAAAAGAGCAGGTTCTAAAACTGTATTTATAGTTTGACATTCTTCTTGAGGGAAAGGAAGTATGTGTATGTTTGTAAGACTGTGTGTGTGTGTGTGTGTGTGTGCATTTGTGTGTCCATGTGTGTGCATTAATGTGTGTGCTCTCTGTGAATAAAAATGAACATAGAAAACAAAAATAGAACAGGGTGCTCAGCAGGAACAATTTTTATCCCAAGGGGGCATTTGGTGATGTCTGGAGACATGTCTGGTTGTCACAACTTGGGTTGCGGGGAGGTACTACTGGTACCTCGTGGGTAGGCATCAGGGTGCTGTCACCACCCCACAATGCGTGAGGCAGTCCCCCCACCCAAGAAGCACCTGGCCCCAGTGTGAACAGTGCCCAGGCGGAGAGTCTCCTATCTAAGCAGTGGTCCTAGAGTGGGGCCCTCCGACCAGCAGCGTCAGCATGTCCTGGAAACTCCTCTGAAATGCAGGCTTAGCCTTGCCCGGATCTCCAGACTCAAACACCTGGGCAGGACTAGGCCATAGGTCTCTCCCAAGCCTTCCCGGTCATCCTAATGCCAGCTCCAGCTGGATAATGCGGGTCTAAGAATGCACTTTTCATCTCTGCATTAGGGACGGGGGTGGATTGTGACTTTGGTGTTTTCCTTTTTCTCTGTATTTTTCTAAAGTCTCTGTATTTAACTAGGTGTTATCTTTGTGATCAGTCAAAATATAATCCAAGGAAGGTCTTAATAATCAGTGATGGGAAGGATTCCTTGTCAGCTAGAAAGAGAACAGAATGTAAACACCGGCTCAACTTAAGAAAGCAGTCACGGAACCAGCAGGTGGCTTGGTGGTGAAGGCGCTGGACACTCCCACATGGCTGACCACAGTTTGAGTCCTGGACCTGGTGGCTTGCTTTACCACTTTTCTTCTCTCTCTCTCTCTCTCTCTCTCTCTCTCTCTCTCTCTCTCTCTCTCTCTCTTTCTCTCTCTCTCTCAGGTCAAATTAAAATAAGTGAATGAATAAATCAAATAAATAATTTTTAAGAGAAAAAAAAGAAAGCAGTCACGGGACCTTAAGTCAGCAAGGAGCCTTCAACCTTAGTGAGCTCCCTATAAAATGGACATTACAATGGTCCCTATCTCTCAAATATTCTAGGTAAGGGCCAACCAGTGGCATGGTGATTGGGGCAACTGAATCCCACATAGTCAGCTGTGTGGTTCGAGTCCCTGATCTGGTGGCTTAGAAAATACTTAGAAAATATTTTGGGCATGTGTGCCCAAAATCCTGAGAGTGAATGAAAGCGAAGGAATCGTGGCATGTCCTTCCCCCTGGGGGTGCTTTCTCTCTCTCTCCCTCTCTCTCTCTCTCTCATGCTTGCTCTTTCTCTCTCCCTGGCAAGTGCACATGCCGTATAGCAAACAAACAAACAAAAAAAAAAACCCCAAATGTGTGGGGAGATTGTGCTGGGCGCGGACAGGGAGATGCCACTGAGTAGGGAGAAGAAAGAAAATGTCCCGGGAACCAGGATAGAGCAGACCTCTGGGGAGTGAGGCCTCAGAGCGCCAACAGGTAGAACTCAGGGAAGGGGATGGCTAAGTCCAGCCTCTCTGTGGGGTGCTCACAGACAGGTTGGACCCTGACCCCCAGGGTGCTGTGGAAGCCAGACTGCTTTCAGGGGTGGCCAAGTGCATCTCTGTGGCGGCCGCATAGGCCCGAAAATTGCCCCAAGGCTGGAGGCTGTGCAAGGTCCCTGCGGCAGGGCATGGAGCCTGGACGGCCCATGGATAATCCTGACCTTCCCCAGAGTCAGACCTGCCTGGCTGGAAACCCTGTTGGAGTTGGCATCTGTTAGCTCAGGCACTGTGTCCTCTGAGGGAGGCGCAACGGTCCCCTTTCTACTGTGGTCTGTTTGAGCCGCAGTCAGGACTCGGCCCCACCCTCCTGGAGGACTGAGTCAATCCTCCATACACGTTAAGGGTCAACTGCAGAAGCTGGGGAGGGAAATAATGAAGTAACGAGGTAACGCCGGTAGCCAGAATGCCTCCCTGGCAAGGATAGGTGGTCTGAACCCTATTCTAAAGTGGACAGTAGGGGGTGCTTGGGAAGACCTCAGACCAGCCTCACCAGGCATCCGTTCCTACATCTGTAAAATGCAGAAAAGCTCGCCCACACCGGGAGCTCCCGCGAGGATCCATGCAGTCACTTGCCTACTGTGCTAAACGCAGCCTGAGTCCTACCCAGCGCACAGTAAGTACTCATTTCATGGCGGCTCTGTGCCCCCCCCCCCCCCCCGATCTCATGGCCAGGCTTGCTCTGGGGTCACTTCTGCTCACTGGACCTAGAGTCATTGTCTATTTCTTTCTGGAGGATTTGGGACTTGGGACTATAGTCCCTCCACTCTGGGGCCAGGCAGGGTCCTCCGGGTTGGTACTCTCACAGATGAAGGCCCAGCACAGGGCTCTGAGCAAGCAGTCCCTGGGAGCTTCCCAGGAAGACAGCGTTGTACACACCCCTCAGCCTAAAACTATGCGTTCCTTGTGAGCTGAGGAGGTTTGGAGTGAGGAGTCTGTCTTTGTAAGGAAGGGTGAGGGTCTGCAGAGCCACAGGCGGGGAAGCCAGGCCCAGGAGAAAAGCAGCCAGCCCAAAGGCTCTCGGAGCCCACTGTGGTGGCTGCTCAAGCTCCTGAGCTGGGAAGGTGACAACATGTGGCTTTTGGCAGGATAAAGAAGTAATGCTCCTCAAAGGGCCTGGTGATTACTTGTGGTTTCCTTGGAAACCAAGGCCCCTGTTCACCTCCCTCAGGCATCTTCTTACCTGTCTCCATTTTTCTCTCCTTCTTAGATCTGGGCCTAGACTCTAAGAAGAGCCAGGTCACTACTTTAAGAAGAGGGGGGAGCATCATTGAGAATCTCACAATTTCCTTGTCTTTCGTCCAGGGACTAAATTTCAGGGTAACTAAGGAACCCTAGATGCCAAAGGAAAGAATTCCTGCAAATAAATGGGGGAGGAATGATAGAAATAGAAAATTATTTTGTAACTTCTAATAAAATAATTGATTCAACATTGGTTGAAACATGTAGAAGAAAAGTTGATGAGTTCCCACTGAAGAACAAGCTATCCCCAAATGTTGTGATCAACACCAACCATTCCATGAGATGCCCACGCTCAGAGGTGACCAAATGTGGTTGCCTGGGCCTGGCTGGGCAGAGCTCACCTGGAGTCTCTCATGCAGATGGCGGCTGGTGCTGGAGGCATCTGAAGGCTTGGCTAGGCGGGGTCCCCAAGATGGCGTCGCCGTTCTCCTGGCTGATGCCTTGGCTGATGTAGCAGGAACTGTGGGGACTGGCAGGCAGCTCTCCCCTCCTATGACCTCACCACATGGCCAGCTTGGGCTTCCTCACAGCATAGCGGGCCCAGAAGAGTCACTCTCCATACATGGCAGCTGGCTTCCTCCAAAGCGCACAGCAGTAAAGCAGAAAGCTCGAGGCTGATCCACATGGGAAAGCTCCTGGTTTGCATCCGGGGACCTCCCTAAGTATGCTGGGCACATATGTGCCTATGACCCAGGGCTGGATGAAGCTGGGATTAGACTGTGGCATCAAGGTCCTATTAGGGTGCTATATCTTTGTCTCTCCCTCTCTCTGTCTCTGTTTCTGTCTGTCTCTCTCTCCCCCATGTCCTTCTCATTCATGGAAGAGATAAATAAATTTTAAAAAAGAAAAGAAGGGCCAGCAGGTGGTGGGGTGGTTAAGGCACTCCCACATGGCCAACCATGGTTTGAGTACTGGACCTGGCAGCTTGCTTTCTCTCTCTCTCTGGTGATTATATATGCTCTGTAGCAAATTTAATAATAAATTAAGTTAAATTTAAAAATTCTTTTTAAAAATCTATTTAAAAAAAAAAAAGAAGGGTCACAATCTGGGGTAGGGGCAGGTGTGCACCCAGGCTGCAGCTCTGCACTAGAGTGAGCCCACTCTGCAGGGTCCCCTTTCCTGTATGGCTGCAGCTCGGGCCCTCGGTGCTCAGCAAGATCATGGCTCCAACTCTAGAAGAATTACAGAAAGATCTAGAAGTAAAGGTGAAAAGGCAACTAGGAAAAGAGTACGTGATGCCCGTACAGCAGAAAAATCCAAGATAGAGACAGAAATCAAGAACAAAATGCAATAGAAATTACAGAAAAAAAAAGAACTTCTTGACAACGAAAAGCTAGCTGCTGTGGTTGCTCCTATTACAAGGGATATACAGTGAAAATCAGTAATTACAGATGGGATCAGTCGGATAAGTGTGCGGAAATCTGCATTACCTTAACTGGAGTTCATCAAGTTCCTACTGAGAACATGCAGGTGCGTTTCACAGAGAGGTCATTTGATCTTCGGTGAAGAACCTAAATGGCAAGAGTTACTCCATGATTGTGAACAATCTTTCGAAACCCATCTCTGTGGATGGCAGTTCAAAAAAAGTTAGAAAAGGGCTGGCAGGTGGTGTGGTGATTAAGATGCTGGACTCCCACATGGCCAACCGTAGTTCAAGTCCTGGACAAGGCAGCTTGTCATCTTATTCTCTCTCTCTCTCTTTCTTTCTCTCTCTGTCTCTCTTTGGTCTAGTTGAAGAATAATAATAAATAAATAAAATAATTTTTTTTAAAGTTAGAATGGATACAGTTCTCATATCATGTAGAAAGAAAGCAGACAGCGCACAGTGGGACTACCTGACTCAGGTTGAAAAAAGACTGCAAAAGAAAGAAAAGCCCTCATACAACACTGAGACAGATCCTAGTGAGGGACTGATGAATGTTCTAAAGAAAATTTATGAAGATGGAAATGATGATATGAAGTGAACCATTAATAAAGTCTGGATGGAATCAAGAGAGAAGCAAGCCAAAGGTGAACCAGAATTTTGAGACCTCAAAGTCCTTTCAGGAACTCTGATGTGGAAATCCCGATGTTTCCAATAAGGGAATGACAGTGAGCAGCAGATATAAATTTGACAGATAACTATTTACACAGCCTTCTAGGTAAAGACTCTGAATTTTCCATGTCCTACTGGAAAATTTATTTAAATAAAGTATGCTTGTTTATTTAAAAAAAAAGTAAGAAAAAAAGAACAAAAAGGGAAAGAGAAAGAGAAAGAGAGAAAGAGAAAAAGAAAGAAAGAAAGAAAGAAAGAAAGAAAGAAAGAAAGAAAGAAAGAAAGAAAGAAAGAAAGAGAAAGAAAAAAAGAAAAGAAAATCACAAGACCCAGCCCCGTGGTGCAGTGCTGGAAGCCACATGGCCAGCTGTGATTGGGACCCCCAGCCCAGTCCATCTGAAGCGTACCAGGCACATGTCCGAGATCCTGACAAGCTGGGAGAAGGGGATTACATGACCAGACTCTGCTGAGGGTGCTTCTCTATCTCTCATGCCAATATATTCTCTATCATGAATGAAATAATATACTTTGAAAAATCACAGTCATTCCCACCACATTCTAGTGGTCAAGACAAATTAGAGAGCCAGCTAGGTTCCAGGGTAGAGGGCTACCTGAGGGGGGTGGGTACTAGGAGATAAGTTTTCCAGGGGGGCCATCTTTGGAGACTATCAGATGTCCCCATGTGAAGCCACAGATCCTTTTACACATCACTAAAAATAAATAAATAAATAAATAAATAATAAAAAGGCTATGCTGGGGCCAGCCAGCAGCGTGGTGGTTAAGGCAGCTGGATCCCACGTGTTCAAGTCTCAGACTTGGTAGCTCAAAAACCATGCTGGGTATGTGTGCGTGTGTGCCCAAAATCCCAAAAGGGGAGTGGAGGAGAAGGGATTGCAGTGTGGCCATTCTCCCTGGGGGGTGAGTTCTCACTTTCCCTCTCTCTCCCTCCTCGTACAAGTGCACACACACTCTAGCAAAAACATTTTTAGAAGGTGGCCGAGCTGAGCACATGTGCCTCCTAAAGTGATACCATAGGAAGCACCCAGCAGCACCATGGAGTGCTCTTGTGAAAAGACAAAAAAAAAAAAAAAAAAAAAAAAGAAAGTTGACCTTAATTGTCATCAAGGTTCTAGCGCGTACATTCATTTACAGGGAGCAGAGGGGGAGGGTGTAAGCAATACGTGAGGAAACAGGGGCATCCAGAATGCGGGGTGATTCTTGGGAGAAATGGCCAGATTCTTAAACTAAGTCAGTGGCTTTTTTTTTTTTTTTTTTTAATCTTAAAAAGGGAGGGCTAGGGCCTGGCAGATGACATGATGGTTAAGGGCACTGGACTCTCACATGGCTGACCGTGGTTCAAGTCCTGAACCTGGCAGCTTGCTTTCTCACTTTCCCTCTCTCTCTCTTACTCTGTCCCTCCCTGGTCAAATTAATTATTAAAAAACAAAGGAGGGTCAGCAGGTTGCATCATGGTTAAGGCTCTGGACTCCCACATTGCCAATCACAGTTCAAGTCCTGGACCTGGTGGCTTGAAAATCACACCTGGAGTGTGTGTGTGCATATCCAAAGGAAGACAATGGAGGAGAAGGGATTGTAGTATGGCCATCAGCTCTGGGGGTGATTTTTCACTTTCCCTCTCACTGTGTCTCCATCTCCCTCCAGTAAGTGCATGCGCCCTATGGCAAAAACCTTTAAAAAAAATTTAAAAAGAAGGGAGTCAGTTGTAGATTGGAAAGGCCTTACGGGACTTAATAACCAAACACCACTCTTGGGCCTTTTCTGGATTCAGATTCCGACAAACCAATCAAAGTATAAAAAGACACTTTGGAGGCAAACAGGACAATTAGATTAAGCACTGAGCATGCGAGAAGCCCAAGCAGTTCACGTTTATTTTGTTAGGTGTGGTAATGGTGTTGTGATCCTGTAAGAAAATGTCTGATTTTAGAGAACTATCTAGAGGTGAAGCCACATTATGATTGAGATTTTATTTTCAACACCTCACCAGAAGGAGAGAGGGGGGCGGTACATGGAGCTGACGGGGCAGAATCTGGCTAATTATCCGATCTGAGTGGGTGATGGGTCTATGGGGCTTCATCGCACTGTTCTCTCCACTCGTGTGTATGTTTGAAATCATCAGTAATAAAAAGACAATTTTTAAAGGGGAGCCATGGAAAAGGAGCCCTTTATCCCCCACTGCTCCCGACAGCGTGGCCTCGCGCTGGAATCATTTGTCACAGCGAAGCTCTGCTGCTCAGACCTCGCGGAGAACAAATGCAGCCTTTCAAAGTCACCTTTTATAAAGCCAGAGGCCGCTTTCTAAGCTGCCACTCCCGCCCCTCCTATTGTTAACTGGGGCCTCTGCTCAGCGAAATGGCTGATTTTAGCTCCCGAAGAACAGTGCCCCCCCCCCCCCGCCCCGCACTTCAGGCTCACCCATCCACAGGGTTTCTGTCCCTTTTGTGGGGGTGACATTGGCATTGAGTGGACTCTGTGGACCACATGCTGCATCAGAGAAGGTCTGACGCAGACGCAGGGAAGAAAGTCAAATATGTGGCCCATAGGAGTCCCCAAACACACAGACATTACAGAGAGAGGTCAGGGGTCAGATGGCCACAGCCAGCCCTCCGTAAGGCTAGACATTGCTTCTTCCATGGTGAAAAGAGGGGGCCAGGGGTTGGCAGGTGGTGTGATAGTTATGGCGTTGGACTCCCACATGGTCAACCGCGGTTCAAGTCCCAGACCTGGCAGCTTGTTTTCTCGCTTTCCCTTTCTCTGTCTGTTTCTGAGAGACATGTGAGTACAGTGCCCTGTAGCAATTTAAAAATAATAATAATGATGTTGACAAATAAAATTTTAAAAATAATTCTTTAAAAAGAAAAAAAAAAGAGGGGGCCAGATCAGCAATCCTCCCATCCCTGAGAGATGTCTCCTCTGTAGGTCTAGAACCTGCCTGTTTTTTTGTTTTGTTTTTTGTTTTGTTTTTATTTATTTATTTATTTATTTATTTATTGAGAGGTTTTTGCTATAAGGCACAAGTGCTCACCAGAAAGACAGAGAGGGATAGAGAGACAGAAAGCAAGAAATCACCCCCCAGGGGGGATGGCCATGCCGCAATCCCTTCTCCTCCATTCTCCTCTCAGGATCTTGGGCACGCACACATGAGTTTAAGCCACCAGGTCCGGGACTCGAATTGCAGTCAACTACATGGGAGTCCAGCAACATAGCCATTACACCAACTGCTGGTCCCCAAACCTGCCTGTTTTTTTAATTCCCGTGATTCCAACGTCACAGGCCCCAGTATTTGGGAGCCCATGGCCTGAGTGTACCAAGTCTGTCGCCCCATGGATCTCAGACAGACTGACTCGGATCTCCTGGGAGAGAAAGAACTGAAGTGAGTAGATCATTGGCCTGAAATCAGGAGCCCCGGACTGGATCCCAGCCAAGCAGCGCTGACAGTCCCCACCTCTCTGGGCCCCTTCTGCAAGCTGGGAGTGTAGACCCAGTGCTGGCACCTACCTCTGAGATGCTGCTAGCTGCCAAGGGTCGGGAGAGAAACACGGAGCACTGTTCACCTGTTCATAGCTGGCCCTTAGCACCTTTGGTGGCTGGCTTGGCCTGACACGTAGTCGCACCCATCCGCTGCGAGGAAGTGTTTCTTCCAGGCCCGTCTGCTGCCTTTCCAAGGAAAACCCAGGCCAGACCAGCGCTTCCCCGGGAGACGCTGTCAGGGCCCCAGGCTTTGCCTGAGCACGCCAGGTGTGAAGCTTTTCAAAAAAGGCGCACAGGTCCAGGCAGTGACGCACACTGAGGGGAGGAGTAATGTCTGTGTTCAGCCGGAGCAAAGCCATGTGCCACGGGCCCCACCTGGGACACCTTCAGCCCCAGAAAAACTCTTCTGAATGACTGCACGATCAAAGGATGTAATATAAGGGAGCTACCAACGTTAACCTGCTTGTCTATTCATTTTTCTTTCCATGATTAGCGAGTCTCTAGAACTTGCAGTACACCTGCTGACGTCTGACCGGGTGATGACACAGAACGTACTTGTGTGCACACCCCAGGTTTAATGGAAAGACATCAAGCTGCCAGTGAGTGACTTTCCCGTAGTCCTACCTGCAGACAAGGCTGGGGACCCTGCCCCAGTCTCACCTAGCTAAACCTATGTCCTGGGAACTGTCCCTGGACACGGGGCATTTCCTTGCCCCCTCACCAGGCAGGAAGGGAAGGCATCCCACGGACTGATCAAAACCTGCTGGGCTCAGAAACAGACTAACTGCATCATGTCACATAGCCAAGCAGGAGGTACAGCTGGGGAAGAAGTCAAAGGAGCCAGAATATTCTTTCTATAGAAATATTCCTATTAAAAAAAATTCATTTCTAACAGAAGTTCTTTCAATGTGGTAAGATTTCAAGCGATTTTTCATTTTTTTTTAAAAAAAGAAAAACCTGTATTTTCTACTCTTTCTACAATAATCATGTAGAACCGTTTCCATAGAGACTTGGCACTATTGCCATTTGGGACAAGAAGTATCTGTCCTGTGCATTACGGGATGTCTAGCAGTATCCCAGGCCTCTGCCCCTAGTTGCCAGTAGCTTCCCCCTAACTGTGACAACCAAAAATGTCTCCAGATGTTGCCAAATATCCCCTGGGGCTAAAATCGTCCCCAGTGGAGAACCACTGGACGACAGTGTGCCTCATAAGTCTGAAAATGATTAGTCAGAGAGCAGAAGGGTGACCAGGAGAGAGTGATGGCAATTAGCAGATAATATCAGAGCTTCTCAAGGACCAAGCACCATGCTCCACACTACCCTCATATCCTCTCATCAAAGCCTCACAAGAATTCGAAGAGGAGGCCTAGAACATCCTCATTCTAATGAGGCCAAAGTCACATGACTATTATGAAAATCAAGAGGATTGGTTCAAGAAGAAAGGAGCCATAATCAAAGACTGTAAAGAACTCTTAGAAATGAATACAAATGGCAAAGCAGCAAATTAGATAAAGTAAATTGGGCAAAATCCTAGAAAGATACAAACTACTGGGACCAGCAGATGGCATAATGGTTACGTTGCTGGACTCCCATGTAGTGAGCAACCATTCAAGTCCCGGGCCCAGCAGCTTAAAACTCATGCCAGGCACATGTGCGTGCATGCCCAAAATCCCAAGAGGAGACTGAAGGAGAAGGGGCTGTGGTGTGGCCATCTTCTTTGGGGAGTAATTTCTCACTTTCTGTCTCTCCATCATTCTCTGTATCTCTAGGGAGCTCACGTGCCCTATAGCAAAAAAAAAAAAAAAAAAAAAAAAAAAAAAAAGAGAAAGGAAAGATACAAAACTGACTCTAGAAGAAATATAAAATTTGTGGGGCCAGTGGGTGACATAGTGATTAAGACCTCTGGGGAGTAATGTCTCCATTTCCCTCTCTCTGGTGAGCACACATACCCTACAGCAAAAATTTATTAAAATAAATAAATAAATAAATAAGAGAAAGAAAAGAAAGAAAAAATTTTAAATAAAATTAACACTTCTTCATGATTAAAAAAAACTCAGACTGGGATCAGCAGATGGCATAATGGCTATGTCACTGGATTCCCATGTAGTCGGCCACGGTTCGAGTCCCAGACCCAGCGGCTTAAACTCACACTGGGGGCGTGTGTGTGCATGCTTAAAATCCCAAGATGAGAATGAAGGAGAATGGATTGTAGCATGGCCATCCCCCCTGGGGGGTGATTTCTCACTTTCTGTCTCTCTGTCTCTCTCTGTCTTTCTGGCAAGCACACACGCGCTATAGCAAAAACCTCTCCAAAAAAAATTTTTTTTCATGTGCATTCTCAAGGTATCTAGAATAGCCAAAACAATCTCAGAAAAGAAACAAGCTTGGAAGAGTCACACTTTAATTTCAAAACTAGGACCACCCCAATAGCCTTCTGATTAAAGGAGCTTGATCTCACGGGGCCAACTACAGTCTGAATTTCAACCCTGGTGCTTGAAAAACATACTGGACACATTTGTGTATGTGTCCCAATTCCTGAATGGATGGAGAAATGGAGGAGAAGGGATGCGGCATGCTGACTCTGCTGGGGGGTGCTTTATCTCTGTCTCTCTGTCTCTCTCTGGCAATTAAACAAAAACTTACTACGAAGCTACAGTCACCGAGATGGGTGATACTGGAGTAAAGACAGATAACGTAGAGCAATGGGGCAGAATCGAAAGTGCAGAAAGAATTCCTCACCTATACGGTCGACTGATTTGTTTTTTAATTTTTGAAAAATGATTTCACATGAGGCTGGCAGGTGACATGGTGGTTAGGGGTGCTGGACTCCCACATGGCCGACCATGGTTTGAGTCCTGGACCTGGTGGCTTGCTTTCTCACTTTCCCTTCTCTCTCTCTCTCACTCTGTCCTTCTCTGGTCAAATTTAAATAAATAAATAAATAAAATAAAATAATTCTTTACAAAAAATTGATTTCACTTTATTTATTATCATTATTACTATTATTGTTATTAAGTTGCTATAGGACACATGCACTTACCAGAGAGAGACTGGGGGGTAGTGAGAGAGCAAATCTCCAGGTCTGGGACACGAACCACTATTAGATATGTGGGAGTCCAATGCCTTAACCACCACGCCACCTGCTGGTCCCCGTGAATTGATATTCAAAAAGAACATCAGTACAATTCTTTTCAACAAATGGTGATGGAACAACTGAACACCCACATGCAAAAACAACCGAACTGGTAGTGCAACAGTAAAGCATGAAGCTCTGGGAGGCAATCCCACGTGCAAATGTTCCCAGTTCAGGACCAGAGCTATCCCTGAGAATGCTGGGCATGTGTTTGCCCATGATCTGGGGCTGACTGAAGCTGGGAGTGGATCACGGCATCAGGACCCCGTTGGGAGTGCTGTCTCCCTCTTTCTCTTTCTCTCTGTCTCTCTTTTTCTCTCTTATACACATAAGAATGCATGTTCATAGAAAAAATAAATAAATTTAAAAATTTTAAAATAATTAAAGTGGACCCTTACCCTAAACCCTATATAACAGATGCTCAAAATGAATCAAAGACCAAACTATAAGAGCTAAGACTTAAATTTATAGATAAAAGCATAAGCCTAAATCTTTATGACCTTGAATTAGGCAATGTCTTCTTAGATATGACCAAGGAAGCACAATAGACAGATAATTTTTAAAAAATAATATATAAATTGGGAGCCAATAGTGGTTAAGGCACTGAACTCCCACATGGCTAACCGTGGCTTGAGTCCCAGACCCAGCAGATTGAAAATCATACTGCATGTGTGTGAATGTGTGTGTGTCCAAAATCCTAGGAGGAGAATGGAGAAGGGATTGCAGCGTGGCCATCCCTCCAGAGGGGTGATTTCCCATTTTTCCTCCCACTGTCTCTCTCTGTCTCTCTCTAGCAAGCACACATACCCTATGGTAAAAGCCTTAAAGGAAAAAAAGAAAACAATAATAATATATAAATTGGATATAATCAATTTTTTTTAAAATTGTATATTTCAAGCAAATAAAAAGACAATCAATATAATGAGAGAAAATGTTTGCAGATCATATATCTGATAAAGGACTGGTATTCAGAATATACAATGAATTTCAGTGTGAATTTTTTAAATTTTAATTCCTTTTTTAAAAATTTATTTAGGGAGATTTTTGCTATAGGGCACATGCACTCACTGGAGAAATAGACAGAAAGTGAGAAATCACCCCCCCAGGGGGATGACCACACTTCAATCCCTTCTCTTCCATTCTCCTCTCAGGATTTTGGGCACACACGCACACACGCCTGGCGTGAGTTTCAGGCCTCTGGGTCCAGAACCACTGTCAACCATATGGAAGTCCAGCAATGTAACCATTATGCCATCTGCTGGTCTCATTTAAAAAATTTTTGCCAGGGTCACATATATTCCCCAGAGAGAAAGAGAATGAGAGAGAAAGTAACCCCCCACACCAATGAGGGAGGGTCACGCCCCAATTCTTTTTCCTCCATTTCTCTATCCTGTCAGTTTTATGTACACACATATGTGCTTGGCTTGTTTCTCAGGCTGTAGGTCCAGGACTCGAACTGTGGCCAGCCATACAAGATCCAGTTCCCTATGCATGGTGCTTAACTACTAAGCTGTGGAGCCAGCTCTCTAAAGAACTCTTATAACTTAATAGTAATCCAACTGGGGGCCAACAGGATGCATAGTGGTTGAGGCACTGGACTTTCCACATAGCCAACTGTGGTTCGAGTCCTGGACTTGACAGCTTGCTTTCTCACATTCCCTCTCTCTCTCTCTGGCAAACTCATGTGAAAAAAATCATAATGATAGTAGATTAAATAAAATAAATAATTATTTTTTTTAAAAAGTGTAGCCCAGTTATGGGACCAGCAGTTGGCGTAATGTCTATGTCACTTGACTCCCATGTAGTCAACCTCGGTTTGAGTCCCAGACCCAGTGGCTTAAACTTACACTGGGCATGTGTGCCCAAGATCCCAAGAGGAGAATGGAGGAGAAGGGATTACAGCGTGACCATCCCCCTGGGGGGTGATTTCTCACTTTCTGTCTCTCTGTCTCTTTCTGTCTTTCCGGCAAGTGCACATGCCCTATAGCAAAAACCTCTCCTAAAAAAAAAAAAATAGTAGCCCAGTTGAAAAGTGGGCAGAGGATTATGAAAGTTTGTCAAAATCAAAATGGAAGAATCATTTTTGTCAGCCCTAACTATACCAAGCTGGGGAAGGCCGTGGAGTAGGTGTTTTGTCAGGCTAGGATGTCTGAGAACAAGAACGGTTATTTAGAGAACGCTGCCAGAACTCCAGCACTGCTCAGACACCTCTGCAACCTGACACAAGGGCTACTTCTGCAAGGACGACTGCCCAGAGACTGCCAGCCCGAGCTTGGACTGGTGCCAGCCACCCTTGTTACTGATCCGGCAGCCAAGGTAATCGTCCCAAAGACCTCGGCATAATCCCCTCTCTCTCCATTCTCCCTTGAGGTTTTTCCTTTTTTTTTTTTTTTTACCCCATAGGATACATGCACTCACCAGAGAGAGACAGAGACAGAGAGAGAGAAGGGGAGAAAATGAGAAATCAGGGACCAGCAGATGGCATCATGGTTACATTGCTGGACTCCCACGTGGTTGACCACAGTTTGAGTTGACCACAGTTTGAGTCCTGGACCTGGCAGCTTAAAACTCACTCCAGGTGTGTGTGCGTGCATGCCCAAAATTTCAAGAGGAGAATGGAGGAGAAGGGATTACAGCGTAGCCATTCCCCCTAGGGGGTGATTTCTTGCTTTCTGTCTCTCCAGGAAGCTCATGCACCCTATAGCAAAAACCTCCAAAATAAATTTTTTTTAAGTGAGAAATTACCCCCCTCCCCTGAAATATGTTCATTTGAGCTGCGTGATGGCCACAGTCCTGACGTTTACGCCCAGATAAACTCTTTACTCTGTACTTGCTTTGACTCAATTTACCTCTATTATTTTTTAGGTTATCAAGACCTAAAAATACATTTCTCCAAAGATACCCAAATGACTAATAAATACATTAAAAGATATCCAACATCTTAGCCATTAGGAAAATGCAAATTAAAATCCCAATGAGCAGGACCAGAAGATGGCGTAATGGCTATGTCACTGGACTCCCATGTAGTCGACCACGGTTCAAGTCCTGGACCTGGTGGCTTAAACTCACACCGGGTGCATGTGCGTGCGTGCCCAAGATCCCTAGAGGAGAATGGAGGAGAAGGGGTTGCAGCACGGCCATCCCCCCGGGGGGAGATTTCTTGTTTTCTGTCTCTCTCTGTCTTTCTGCTGAGTACACATGCCCTATAGAAAAAGCCTCCCCAGAAAAAAAAAGAAAAAGAAAAAAAGAAAGAAAGAAAGAAAGAAAGAAAGAAAGAAAGAAGAAAGAAAGATCCCAGTGAGCTATTACTCTACCACACCCATGGGACAGTTACATTCAAAAAGACAGACAAGTGTTGACAAAGAGGTAAAGAAATTGGAAGCCTTGTAACTGCTCAGAAATGCTGTGGTCAGCAGGTGGCATGGTGGTTAAGGCACTGGATCCCATCTGGCCGACTCTGTGATTTGAGTCCTGGACTCAGTGACTTGAAAAATATACTGGATGCATGTTTGTGCATGCCTAAATGCTGAAAGGAGGATGGAGAAGGAATTGTAGTGTGGCCATGCCCCCTGGGGATGTTCCTCTAAGACGTCTTCTCTTTCTGTGTGTGTGTCTCTCTCTCTCATGAGCACACACACCCTGTGAAAAAAATATTTTAAAAAGTAAGAAAAAAAGAGGGACCAGCAGGTGGCGTGGTGATTAAGGTGCTGGACACTCCCACATAGTAGACTCTGGTTCGAGTCCCAGATCTGATGACTTGCTTTCTCCCTTTCTCTCTCTCTCTGTCTCTGTGTGTGTGTGTGTGTGTGTGTGTGTATGTGTGAGACTCCAGTCAAATTAAAATAAATGAATTAATTAATAAAATTAAATTTCAAAAAATTCTTTGTAAAAAAAGTAAGAAAAAGAAAGCAGAAATGTAAAATACTGCAGCCACTTCAAGAAACAGTCTGGCAGGCCCGCCATGGTAGTGCACAGATAGTTCCACTGCTCGGGAGGCTGAAGCTGCTGAAGCCACGTGGGAGGCCCAGGTCTGATTCCCAAACCAACCTGAACATACTAGCCATGATTGCATGTGTCTTTAATCCTCGCTAATCAGGAGGCTGGGGCAACAGGATCGTGACACATTGAGATCTCTCAAGAGACCTACCTCTCCCCCATAAAGGAAAAAGGAAAGGGAGAGGGAAAATACAAAAACGAAACAAAGAGGGCCAGCAGATGACTTGGAGATTGAGGCAGCTGGATCCCCCATTGCTGACTACGTGATTTGAGTCATGGACCCAGTGGCCTGAAAAACACACCAAGCTTGTGAGTGTGCGTGTGTGCCCAACATCCCAAGGAGAAGGGATTGTGACGTGGTCATCCCTCCACGGGCTGCTTTCTCACTTTCCATATCTCTCTATCTCTAGAGAACAAAATGCCCCATAGCAAAAATTAAAGAACAGGGAAGGAAAGACATAAAGAAGAAAAGGAAAAAAGGCAGTTCCTCAAAAGGTTAAACATAGAGTTGCCAACATTCCCCTGCTTGGGATATACCCAAGAAAAGTGAAAACCTATATCCATATGAATTGGTTTCCTCTTCAGAGAACAACACCGTCCACCCTGGTATCCACATTCCTGTACTACCGCTCCACTCCCACAAGCCCTGATGGCCTGGTCCCCACAGAGCAGCTTAGAGCTGCCCCTGGGAAGAGACTGGCTTTCCCAAGGATGTTCAGATCTTTACTCCTCGGCTTCCGGAGGCCGGCACCCAATCGCTGAGAAGCAAGTCCTTTGCTTTTGGAGTCACTTCTGAGACCTGTTTTTCCCTTGGCCGCCATGCAGTCCAACCACCTCTCTACACAGTCTTTCCCTTTGGAAGGAAGTCTCCCCCAGTACGCGCCTGTCTCCCAGAAACCAAGGTGTCAGCGGACAACAGATTGCAATTACTGAGCACCTACTGTGTGCCGAGCACAGGTATCCTCTGCAACCCTGGGGTTTTGGTGTGTTCGTAAATCTGCAGCCTTTCTCCAAAAGCCCTAGGGCTGAATGTATTTCAGAAATCAGATTTCTCCAGGTTTTAGAAAGGGAATGTGATGCGTACACTTTGCATTATGTAACACCCAGTAGGCCTGGGGCTGTACCTGTAATCAAACATATTAATATTTCCACAGTGAGATGTTTGAATATTCACACTGAGTGAAATAAATAGACTATAAATAGCTGCTCATCAGCTTGGGCTATGTTTTGCAGAGCTGAACCTTAACCAGGTCTACTTGTTTTGAGGCCTCTGCCTGCACCCCTACTACCAAGCACCCCAATATACACACATACTCTTTTCTCTTTTAAGAACGGATTTTTGCTGTGGGGTGCATGCACTCACCAGAGAGAAACAGAGAGAGAAAGTGAGACATCATCCCTCGGGGGGGATGGCCACACCACAACCCCTTCTCCTCCATTCTCCTCTCGGGATTTTGGGCACACACACACTTGTGCCTGGCATGATCCTCAAGCTGCCATATCTGGGACTCGAACCACAGTTAGTCATGTAGAACTCCAGTAACTTAACCACTATGCCACCTGCTGACCCCCACACATGCTCTTACAACTTCTGTCACACTGGTTTTCCACTTCCATTTTCCACACAACACCTGTCTTTGCCATATTTTATGGCCCCAACCCAAATCTCTGGCCCTATGGAGACTGAAGAAGTTTGGTGCTCAGAGCCCCTCCTTAACCTCTGACCAGCCCGGGCCTCAGAAACTCTTCGTGTATACAAACCTTCTTTAGGCTGACACCAGCAAAATGAGGCACCAGTGTCTTTTGAAAAAAATGACCTTTTATCACCCACCTTGGTTAAAGACTCAGATCTCTTGACCTGCCCAAGGTTTCACCTCCTCCGGGAAAACAAAAGGCCGGACTTGGCAGGTCAGTCCCTGATTTGAGTTCAAGATCTGTCCTCAATGCCCTTCTCTGGAGCCCACTATAGCTCCCAATTGCCTCTTACTTTCAACAGCCTCTACCTCCGATGCCTTAGGAGAGCTGACTTCTGAATTCCAGTGTGAGCTCGTCTACCTGTTGTAGGTAGGCTGCTTAATTCATTCATCAAACAACTATTTTTTGGACACCTACTACATGCCAGGAACGCCTCCAGGCACTAGAACTTTTTTTTCTTTTTTTTTTTTCTTTCAGTTTTGCCAGAGGGCACCTGTACTCCCCAGAGAGAGAGGGAGAGGGAAAGTGAGAAACGATTCCCCCATGGGAAATGATTATGCTACAATCCCTTCTCCTCCATCTCTCCCTCCCTTCAGGATTTTGGGCATGCGCAAGCCAGGCATGCCTTATTTTTTTTTTTTTCCTCTTAAGGTTTACTTTTGCTTTGCTATAGCGCATGTGTGCTCCCTGAAGAGAGACAGAGAGACAGTGAGAAGGAAAGTGAGAAATCATCCCCCAGGGGGGAAGGCCACTCTGCAATTCTCTCTCCTCTGTTCTCCTCCCAGGATTTTGGGCAAGCAGGCAGACATACACACACACACACCGGGCATGTTTCAAGCTGCCAGGTCCGGGACTCAAACCGCAGTGGACCCTGTGGGAGGCCAGTGCCTTAACCACCATGCCACCAGCTGGCCCAGGTACTAGAACTGTAGCAGTGAACAAAACAGACAAGGTCCCTGCCCACATGAGCTTGCATCTGGTAGGAGGTGATAGTAGACAGAAAAAGGGCTGTCTCTGAGCCACAGTGGCAACGCGTGGAATCTCACATGGAGACCTCAGTTCAGATCCCAGCCTGGTGAGCCTGAAACGCTCCAGGCGCATGAGTGAGTGCCCAAGAGCTGATGGGCTGAAGGGCTGGAGGGAAGAGGTCATGGCATGACCAGCCCCTGTGGAAGGTGCTCCTCCCACCCACCCCCTCATTCTCACATGAACCCACACAAGCTCTATCGTGAATAAACAAATAGATGTCTAATATGATTTCAGGTGGTGCAAAGTACTGTGAAGAGGACCCGCTCAGTGTAGTGGTTAAGGTGGCTGGGTACCACATGGCTAACTGTGTGGTTCAAGTCTTCGACCCGGCAACTTGAAAAACATGCCAGGTGTGTGTACATATGTCCAAAATCCCATGAGGAGAATGGAAGGGAAGGGATTATGGCGTAGTCATCCCTCCAGGGGGTGCTTTCTCTCTCTCTCTCTCTCTCTCTCTCTCTCGCGCGCGCGCGCGCGCGCGCGCTTGCGCTTGCTCTCTCTCTCTCTCTCTCTCTCTCTCTCTGGTGAGCATACGTGCCCTGTAACAAATTTGGGGGAAAAAAAAGTGAAAAACAAAGCTGGGTAATGGGATAAAGAACTTTGGAGATGTTGTTTCAGACTGAGTGTCACCAAAGGCCTCTCTCTGAAACCTCCCTCAGAGAGCTAGACTTGTCTTTTTAGTCTCTGAGGACCCAAAAGACGTCATGTGTCCACATGCTCAAACTTGGGACCTTAACCCTCAGGACAACCTTCTACCCTCCTCAGAGTCTAATTAAACTTCTTCACTCATAATCTTACACGCCTGATGATACGGTTGCCAAGCCTACAGCTGAGTCACAGGAGCGAATCAGAAAGAAAGCCAGATGCCAGGATCAGGAGGCTACCGGGGGGGAGTGGTCAAAGGCCAAGGGGTGCCAGGCACGGCCTAGCTCACAACCGCTTTGCAGGACTGGTACTGACGTGCCCGTTTTCCAGGAGGGGGAACTGAGATTCAGATAGGTGACTAATTTGCCAATAGTCCCAAGCTCGTCGATAGGTCCCACACAGGCACAGGTGTGATATGAATGTCCTGGTACTGACCCAGTCCTTGGTGTTGGCCTGGGTAAAGCAGAAAGAACCAGTGGGGAGGAAAGGACTGGTAAGATGAGGGTGTCAGGAGATTTTCAAGTGGAGAGGGGTGAGCCGTGGGGTACTGAAAGGCAGGACACGAGGCAGAGTGCACCTGACAGCCCTGGGAACCTCAGAGATAGCCTTCCTGAGAGCAGGCTGCTCGTTACTCTTCTCCCCAGAGACTGGAGCAGAGCTCGGAGCCCTGGCCTGCCCACCGCACCTCACTGCCTCGCCCGGGCTCGCATGGGGCTGGATTCTCGCAGGGCTGCTTGCTGAGATCTAGGGTCCGAATGTACTGGGACATCCATATGGGCAGGGTGGGCATCCACTGGACTCAGTGCTGGCCAAGCCAGTCAGGAGACCCCTGTTCCTCCCTGAGTTGAACCTACCAGTCAAGGCCCAGGCACAAAAGCGGGACAACTACAGGCCCCAGTGTGGGGTCCTCTGGGGACAGCCTGTAGACCAGAGGGTCTGAGACAGACTCAGGAGGTGAGTGAGCCCCGCTCTGGCTCTTCTTCCAGTCTTGGCCTCTGATCACCTGAGTTCTTCCTTCTCCCTAGGAGGGGACAGGGAAGAGCCAGGGTGTTCCTTCAACCTGTTCCACCAGAGAGACCGCGTGGATATGTGTTCCACCTCAAGATGGGACACATGGAGCCACAAGCAACCCTGCCCTAATACCGCAGATGAGCAGACGGAAGGAGGGAGACAGGCTCACCTAGCAAACTCTGTCTGGAGACTGGCTAAGACCAGAACCACCAGGATTTTGGAAAACTTGACGAACTTCTTCCCCAGAATTGATTTCGTTTTTTTATGGTGGTAAAATATACATAACACAAAATGTACCATTTTAACGATTTTTTTAAAGTTTATATATTTCATTACAGAAAGAGAGAGAGAGAGAGATCTTGACAGGGCCTCCTCACATTGGAATTCCCACCCCTCCACACCCCTACCTCCAATCAGCCAGGATTGCGAGCGTACTCAGGTCCACCCAGAATCCAAACCTGGACCCTTTCCATATGGCTCCAACATCACGCAGAGGTCCCCTACCACCTGTGCCACCATGGCTGGGCCCATTTTGATATTTTTAAGGGCCTAGTTCAGTGGCATTAAGTACATTCGTAAAGGCATTAAGTATATTCATAATGCTATACAACTATCATCTTCGTCCAACTCCAGAACTTCATCTTCCCAAATTGAAACTCTATAGCCATTAAACAATAATGAGTTACCCTACTCCCCTTTCCCCTGCCCCTGGCAACCGCCATCCTCCTTTCTGACTCTCAATTTGACTGCTCAATATGTAAGTGGGATCACAGTCCTTGTCCCTTTATGGCTGGCTTATTTCACTTAGCATAATGTCTTCAAGGTTCGTTCCTATTGTAGTAGGTTTTATCATTTCCTTCTTTTTTAAGCTTGATTAATATGCCATTGTATGTATATATCAGATTTTCTTTTTCTGTTCATCTGTGAATGGATACTTGGGTTGCTTCCATGTTTTGGCTGTTGTGAATAATGCTGCTCTGAGCACGGGTGTACAAATATCTTCGCGTCCCTGCTTTCCATTCCTTTGAGTATATACCCAGAAGTTGAGTGGCTGGATTGTGTGATAATTCTATGTTTTAATTCTCCGAGGAATCACTAGACTGTTTTCCACAGTGCACCATTTTACATTCTCACCAGCAGGACACAAAGGTACCAACTGCTTTTCATCTTCTGACATATTAAAAAATGGAAAATTGGGGACTGGCAGGTGGCAAAGTAGTTAAGGGCACTGGACTCCCACATGGTCGACTGCAGTTCAAGTCCTGTACCTAGCGGTTTGCTTTCTCATTCTCTCTCTGCCCCTCTCTGATCAAATGAAAAATAAATACATAAATAAATAAATAAGTAAAATGAAATAATTCTTAAAAAAAAAAAAAAGAAAAAATCAGAAAATTGTTTTTTGATTACAGGCATCCCGATGGGTGTGAAGTAGTATCTCATTATGGTTTCGATTTGCATCTTCCTAATGACTGGTAATGTTAAGCATCTTTTCATGTGCTAATTGACCTTTGTTTTCTTAGGAGAAATGTCTATTCAAATCTTTTGCCTATTTTTTGATTGGGCTGTTTTTGGTTGAGCTATGAGGAGTTCTTTATGTATTCTGGATATTAGATATAGAACTTGCCATTATTTTCTCTCATTCCATGGGTTGCTTTTTCACCTTGTTGAGAGACTCCTCTAATGTACTAAAGTTTTTCATTTCATTGTAGCCCGGTTTATCTATTTTCTCTTTTGTTTCATGTGCTTTTGATGCCATATCCAAGAAATCATCACGGAATCCAATATCATGAAGGTTTGCCACTGTATTGTCTTCTAAGAGTTTTATACTTTTAACTGTTACATTTAGGTATTGATCTATTTTGAGTTAATTTCATTATGGGCTATAAGGTAAAAAGTTCAGTTTTATTCCTTTGCATGTAAATGTCCACTTCTCCCAGCACCATTTCTTGAATAAGACATTTTTTTAGAATGTTACTTAAGCATGGACGAACACTGGCCCTGCCTGTGACAGGCAGTGGTGCAGGAGATGGTGCACTGTTGCAAGCTCCTGGAGCCATACCGGAAGGCCCTGCCTGGGTTTGCATCTCAAGGGCTACCCAAATATTCAGAGCATGCTCAAGGTCTTGGCTGACTACAGAGCCGAGGGAGGATCACGGTATAAGACTTTGCTGCAGGTGTCTGTCTTTCTCACGAGGGAAATAATATATACAAACACAAGGTATGTAGATATGTTTCTAGTCCTTAGAGAACTATTAACCACAAACAAACAAGTTAAACAAAAACAAAACAAAAGACCAATAAAATTCAAACTGTGTTAAATTAATGGAAAGGATGATAGAACTTTGGTGGGGCCACATCACCTGTTGCCCCGTGACAGCTCAGCAGACAGTGCGGGCTAGCTCATCATGGTCCCCCGAGGGAACCACGCCTGCTGCACCTACCCTTTATCAGTTCTGTTCTGCCCGCTCTGTTCCCATTCACTGAGTCATTTACTATCCCAGTGTGATCACAGACTCAAACACATGGAACCACGAAAGCACACACCCATGTGCACTCATGCAGTCGTCCAGGTGGGCCAGAATCGAGTATTTAAGTTATTAGCAATGTGAAACTTACAAGAATTGTAGAATTCTTGTAAAGAACTTGGGGATCTTAAAATAGGTCCGAGAAGGCCAGGGAGCTCATGGATGCCAGGGCAGGAATCCTTAGGCAGATGTAGCACCAAGGCCTTCTAGAATGGGTTAGTTTACAAAGGCTTCTCTAAAGAGTTAAAGGGTTCAGTTTACAAATACAAACAATTGACTCCGCAGTGGCAGAGCTGCTTTCGGCAAATTATGGTGCTTAAGATAAATGTCTTTTTTAAAATTTATATGTTTTTTATTAATATTCATACATTAAATCGCTATACATCATTTAGATTGTGAAGAGACTGCCCAGCATGATATACACCTCAGTCCAGCCCAGTTGAGACTACTGTCCTGGTCAACTGAATCTAGATTCCTGGGCTAACCTCAAGTGGGCTGCCGGGCAGGTCTGCCTCTCTGGCCCAGCACCCTCCTCTTTACCCAAGGCTACTTCGTTCCTCCTCCACTATCAGGAAACACTTGCCTCACTCCCACCCTCCCTCCCAGCAGGTGCCCTTGTTTCTCTCTCTTTTTTTTTTTTTTTTTTTTTTGGAGAGGTTTTCGCTATAGGCACGTGCGCTCGCCAGACAGACAGAGAGAGACAGAGAGACAGAAAGCGAGAAATCACCCCCCAGGGGGGATGGTCACGCCGCAATCCCTTCTCCTCCATTCTCCTCTCGGGATCTTGGGCACGCACGCACACGCGCCCGGCATGAGTTTTAAGCCACCGGGTCCGGGATGCGAACTGTGGTCGACTACGTGGGAGTCCAGCGACATAGCCATTATGCTAACTGCTAGTTCCCCCAGCAGGTGCCCTTGCATCCTTTTCCTGGGGAGCTTCCTCCACATCTGCCCTCCAACTCCTTAAGTCTTCCCCTCCTCCCGCATACTTACTCAAGCATTCACATCAGCTCTTATTTTTCTCCCTCACAATTTTTAAAGAATGATTTCATTTTAAATTTATTTTTTCATTCATTTATTTTCATTTGACCAGAAAGAGACAGAGAGAGAGAGAGAGAGAACGTGAGAAAGCAAGCCACCAGGTCTGGGACTTGAACTGTGGTTGGCCATGTGCCACAGTGTCCAGCACCTTAACCAACACACCACCTGCTGGTCCCCCTCCCTCACATTTTAAACACTGTCTCTAGATCTCCCTCCTTCTTCGATTGCCATCTTATTTCTCTGTTTTCTTTCACAGCGAAGCCCCTTGAAGCCCCCTGAAGAGGGACCTCCACCCTCTCTCTGCTTTTACTCTTCCTGTCATCTCATACCCACTCCAGGCAGGTCTGCAGCCTGAATGGTGCCATCCAAGTCGCCTGGCTCTGCAAGGTACCAGCTGCATGGTCAGCCCTGTGGGACTGGCCCCCGGTGTTTACACTCCCTTCCTTGAAACTCTCCCTCCATGGGCCTTAGGGTGCCCACCTACAGTTGGTTTATCCACCCACGCACCCACCCTGGCCATGCCTTCCCAGTCTTCTAGAATCCTCATGGCCCAGATTCTATTGTGGGTGTGCCCAACTCATTCTTTGACCCACGTGAGTGAGTGGCCAAACAGAATGTGGTGTATAATTCAGCACTGAAAAGGAAAATTCTGGCACATGCCACCACATAGATGAGCCTTGCAGACATTACGCTAAGCAAAGCAAGTTTGTCCAAGCAAGGCCCACAAAATAGAATTACGGCATGATTTCTTCTATATGAAATGCCCAGGGTGGGTAAATCTACAAAGACAGGAAGCCGATTAGTGCTCGCCGGGAGCTGGGGAAGAACTTAACGCATGCAGGGCTTTCCTCCTGGGCTGATGAAAACGTTCTGGAGCGAGACAGACGCGGTGACAGGACACCACCGTGGAGGTACTAAATATCAGTGAGCAGCGCACTTTACAATTCGTGTGACATGCATTTCACCTTCGTAAATAAACCCGCCAACTGACCTTGGCTTTCCCCGGCTTCTTTCCTCTCTCCCTCCCCACACTCAAGCATCAGCCAATTCCAACAACTCTGCTTCAGATTAGAAGCAGACTGTCTTCTCCCACCACCTCACCCCTGCCACCCCAGTCCTAACCACCATCACGTCTCACCCAACGACTGGCTACAGGAACCTCCTCACTGGCCTCTCAGCTCCCAGTTTTGCCCTCTTAGGCCTGTGCTCCTCACGGCAGCCAGGGGGCCCACATAAAGCACCCCAGATCCTGTCCTGCTCAGCTCCCTACTCTCCAAGAGCTGGCATCGTGCTCAGAGTCAAAGCCCAAGTCCTTCCCACAACCTCTAAGGACCATGCAGCCTCCTGTCCTTGTCCTCCTTCCTCCTGCTGCTTGCCAAGGTCCCCACTGCCAGCCGTGCCCACTCCTGCTGGCCCTCCAACATGCCAGGTCCCTCCTCCCAGCTCTGTGCAACTGCTCTCGAATCAATCTGGACTGCTCTTTCCCCTGACACTTGCGTGACTCCCCTCGCTTTCTTCCATCCTTTAGAGCTTTCTTCCATTCTTTAGACCCTTCCAGGCTGGGGAAGGCCCACCCCTAACATCCTGTACCCTCTTCCTTGATGTATTTTTTTAAAGAATTATTTATTTTTAATTGTATTTATTCATTTACTTATTTTATTTTGACCAGAGAGAGATACACCGAGAGAGAGAAAGTGAGAAAGCAAGCCACCAGGTCCAGGATTTGAACCATGGTCAGCCATATGGGAGCATCCAGCACCTTAAACACCACACCACCAGTTGATCCCCAACCCTGATGTAATTTTTTAGACAGAGGCCCTGTTGCAATCCCCGAGTAGCTGGGCCAGCTTTTAGTGTGGCCCAGGAAGAATCAACCAGGGCCTCCCATGCAGTTACAGCCTGGGGAGCAGTGGTGTCTTTGCCATGCACCACTACAGCTGGGCCCCTGGTGTGGTCTGACCTCTGTCCCTTACTCGTGCCTAGCAGACCTTCCGTTCTACCTCTTAGCCCCGCATGTGGTCTGTCTCCACACAGAGCACACACCACATAGAGAACACACCCAGCAAGCATTTGCCAAATAAACGACTGGATCCAAGTCCATCCAGGCCCATGTATTTGCGCGTATTTTGCCGCGGTGGGGAGGGGTGGTCTACATGTCCAACAGTTGCACAGAGTAGAAAACTGAGAACGCAAAGACCACTCCCAGGATTGGCCGGGGGGGGGGGGGGGGGGGGGGGGTGAGGCTATAAGGAATGTCCTAAGCCGGAGTGGAGTGTCCCAGTGGGGTGTTACTCAAATGCTCACGGCCCAGACCTGGGGGACATTCTGTGCCAGGCACGTCTGTGTGCAGTGTGTGACGCTCAGGGGAGAAGGAGACATTCACCACAGGCATCCTGAGACAGGCAGGGCCCGGCAAGGCACTCCCCCGGGGGGACCTGGGGGCCGGACAGTAAGTGAGGGCCCAGCCCCTGAACAGCCCCAAGTCACCCCTCACTGAATTCCATGCCCTGGGCTCCTCGCCAGCCCCAGCCCATGGCCAGAGCTTGTTATATCCATGAACCAAGCTGAAGCATTGATCTCATTTCACAACCACAGCACGACTCCTGTAAAATGCCTTTCTGGATAGATATATCATGAGAGAAGTTTCTTAGGCAGGGGGTCCACTTCCCTCCCTCTGCCTCCTCCCAGACCCACTGAAACCAGGCATGTGTGGAGCCGGAGAGCTACTCAGATCCTGCCAGTCCCAGGATGCCTTACATCAGACCCCCCAGAGCCACAGCGTCCGGCCGCATCCACGGCCATTCCAGATGGGACTTAAGGTGGCTTGATGAGGAGCCACAGAAGACAGCAAGAGAACATCATTGGAAAGCAGAAAGTCTGGGGACCAGCAGTTGGTGTAATGGCTGTGTCACTGGACTCTCATGTAGTCAACTGCAGTTCAAGTCCCAGACCCGGTGGCTTAAACTCACACCGGGTATGTGTGTGTGTATGCCCAAGATCCTGAGAGGAGAATGGAGGAGAAGGGATTGTGGTGTGGCCATCCCCCTAGGGGCTGATTTGTGGCTTTCTAATACAAAATAAATAAATAAAAAATAAAAAAGAAAGCAGAAAGTTTAAACATGGGAACTAGGTGAAACAAGCCAGAGAAGGGGTTGGGGGGGGCTAGGGTAAGACCGGGAGGGGTGCTCCTAAGCCAGCTGGAAGAAAGGGAAGGCTTCCTGGAGGAGGCAGCACCTGGGAAGACCCCTGAAGAGCGAGCAGGAGTTTAATCGACCACAAACTGGAGGAAGGGCTTTCTAGGCGGAGGGACTGGGGAGCAAAGGAGCAAGAGGGAGGGGGGAGCACAAAAGAGCGGCTCGGTGGGTAGTGCGAAGATAAAGCTTACCTAGAGAAGAGATGGCTGGACCGGATCATCATCATCATCATAAGGCCCGGAGACCTGTGAGGAAGAGGAGGCTTACTGCTTGCCAGTGACAGTGACTTCCTGCCGACGATGTGGCTGTCACGGACGGTCTCCCTCGGCAGTTCAGGTGCACAGTCTCCCTCAGACTGATCCGCCGTCCTGTACAGATCACATCGCTGCTGAGAAGCGCTGCGGATGGACTTTCGCCAAGGCCTGTCCCTTCCGCCTTCCCCGTAAGACCCTCCTCTGCTATCTTCGTCCAATGTAAACTTTCAGAGCAAATGACCTGTGCTGTACCCCCTTTCCTCTTCTAAAAGACCCTTGCCTTCTCAGCACCCACAGACATGCTGTTTCCACCTGGCCCTGCTGCTGGGGGCCTGACCGCATGTCCCAGGACCTGACCCTCACTTGACGTTCACTTGGCGAGGCTGATAAACTCCCTTCTTTCCCTGTAACTCTTGTTCACAGTTGTTCTTCCTTCCTTCCTTCCTTCCTTCCTTCCTTCCTTCCTTCCTTCCTTCCTTTCTTTCTTTCTTTCTTTCAAGAGAGATTTTTGCTATGGGGTACATGCGCTCAGTGGAGAGACAGAAAGACAACGAGAAATCACCCTCCGGGGGGAATGGCCACGCCACAGTCCCTTCTCCTCCATTCTCTTCTCAGGATTTTAGGCACACACACATGTGCCCAGCGTGTCTTTAAGCTGCTGGGTCTGGGACTCAAACCGCAATTAATCAAATGGGAGTCCAACAATGTAACCATTATGCCGTCTGCTAGTCCCCACATTGTTCTTTTCGGCTTGCCAGTAAACCGCGGGGAGGAAGAGCATGGTAAGGGCGGACAGTGTGAGCAAACTTGCCGGCAAATGTCTCAGCCACAGTTGGGAAGAAGCCCACTCCCACCCCCACAAAGTCTTGGTGGACCCCTGCAGGCTGGGTCCCCAGCCCCTCATTCCCTCAACCCAGAGAGAAGCAGTGATTTATCCAGTGGCAACTGAGGACCTGGCAGTACCTAGCCCTATTCCCTAGGGGCCACAGCATTGCCCCAAAGGTGAGGGTCTGCTCTCCTGGACCTTCTGAGTTCCAGGGAGCTGTCTGCACCCCATGTCTGCCAATAGGAACACTGTGTTCAGAGTGGCCGGGAGAGAACTTGGATCCAACAGTCAGAAATCTGATACTGTAGGGGCCAGCAGGTGGCGTGATGGTTAAAGGCACTGGACTCCAATAAGGCCGACCGCAGTTCGAGTCCCAGACCTGGTGGCTTACTTTCTCGCTTTCTCTCTCTCTCTCTCTCTCTCTCTCTCTCTCTCTCTCTCTCTCTCTCTCTCTCTCTCTAACACACACTCTGTCCCTCTCCAGTCAAATTTAAATAAATAAATAAATAAAGTTAAATAAAATAATTCAAAAAAAAAGAAAAGAAATCTGATACTCTAGTTTCTGATCTCAAACTTCTATCGATAAACCATGACCCACATTTGGGTCCTTATATTGGTTCTCAGGTGGCCACGAAGGAGGAGATGCTGAGTGGTCATCACCTCAGAGCTCCAACTCCCAGAGCAATGGCCAAGAAGCCCTTTGAGAATGTGAAAGTATCCCATGATACTTGTTACGGCACAGTAAGGAAGACTTTATTCAGGACTATCAGGTTAGGTACATGGACCACTGCAGTGGAGGGGAGGTCAGCTCCAAAGACAGCAGGTGCCATTGGGACTTTACAGCTGAGAAGCAGGTTAGGGGTCAATGGAAGGAAAATGACTAAGAAGGGACATCTGGAAGTATAAGAGGTGAGAGAATTCTGGCTAAACTGACCTAACAGCATTCTTAGTGAAGACAGGCCAGGATAGTCTTGGGAGACAGGCCAGACCACTTGGGGGACAGAGAAGAATGAAGACCCCAGTATAGCAAGGATGCAGTATTCTGGCTAAACTGGCCTAACAGGACTCTTTGCTAAAACTTGATTTTACAAGGAAATTCACGGATGGGCCTAGGAAAAGTTTCAGGAGCCTGACTCATGTTTGGCTAATCAAAGAATTTTTGTCACTCACTCTGGGTGCAACCACCAAGAAACCTTTTGAGAACCCTCGTAAGGATTGGCATTTGGGAAGTCTGAGAACCCCATTGGAAGGACCCGTGTTTCTGGCTACCTGGAGGCCTTGGGTTTGTCCAGGATATGACCAGCTTTTATTGCTGTCACTGTTATTATTGAAGGGTGTGTCCCAGCAGATAGTGTCAGATGGAACGAGGAAGGATTTAGAGAGAAAAAAACCATACGGGTGGGAAGTTCATTTTAGGACAAGTCAAGATCTAGGCAGGAGTGCAGACTGCAGAGGCAGGGGCTGGACCGGGCTAGAACAAAGTCCTGGCTTGATTGGTTGGTAGCTGATCTCTGGGGACAGTTTTATGGAGTGATAGGCTCTAGGAGGCCACCAGAATAAAGTCGATTTTTGCTTGCGCGTTCGTTTGTTTTCTCTCTTTACTGAGTTTCCAAGCCAGTTCAGCAAACATGAAATTGAAATTCCAAGTGCCCTGGAGGTATGACTTTGACCTTTGGTAGGGACAGGATTGACCTGAAGCCATGGGCTCCTCTCTCGAGTTGGCTTTCCCAAAGGCCAGGGAGAGACTCGGTGAGGATAGACTTTGCAGTTCTTGAACCTAACTCAATACGGAGAGTGGGAAGCTCTTCAGAATAATAATGCAAAAATGTGAGAAGGGAGGGAACCAACAGTTAGCAATATGGCTATGTCGCTGGACTCCCACGTAGTTGACCACGGTTCGTGTCCCGGACCCGGTGGCTTAAAACTCACGCCGGGCGCGTGTGCGTGCGTGCCCAGGATCCCGAGAGAAGAATGGAGGAGAAGGGATTGCGGCGTGACCATCCCCCCGGGGGGTGATTTTTCACTTTCTGTCTCTATGTCTCTCTCTGTCTGTCTGGCGAGCGCACGCGCCCTAAAGCAAAAAAACTCTCCAAAAAAATAAATAAATAAATAAAAATGTGAGAACGGAGTCAGTCTGTGGCCTGCTGGTTAAGGTGGCTGGATCCCACATGGTCATCCACACAGTTTGAGTCCCAACATGGCAGCTTGAAAAACATACCAGGCTTGTGCACATGCATGCTCAAAATCCTGAAAGGAGGGAGAAATAGAACAGACGGGATTGTGGGGTGACCACGCCATGCCCCATGAAGGAGTGTTTTCTTGTTCTCTTCCTGGGTGCCCTCTGACAAAAAATAAATAAAAATTTTAAAAAATTAAGAGAGATGTTTGCTATAGGGTATGAGTGCTCGCTGGAGAGACAGAGAGACAGAAAGTGAGAAATCACTCCCCAGAAAGCATGGCCATGCTGCAATCCCGTGTCCTCCATTCTCCTCTCGGGATTTTGGACACACACACACACACACACACAAACGCACACACAAGCACCAGTGTGAGTTTCAGGCTGCCAAGTCTGCCACTCAAGCTGTGGTTGACTACATGGGAGTCCAGTGATGTAATCATTATGCCATCTGCTGTTCCCAAATAAATTTTTAAAAAATTTTATAAGTGGGTACAGATGGCTGGGATTTTGACTCAAGTTGCTCTCCGCACCCATGGGTGCACCTGGGCTCTAGATCAATCACGCATGAACCTGGGTCATGCTGGTGGATTTCTGAGGCTCACATCAGATTCAGCCACAGAGCTGGGTATATTTTATCATTGAACAAATGAAAAGAAAGGGGGTACCTGTATCAGGTGCCCCCAGGAATATGGGATTATGATTTGCTAGAAGAACTCACAGACCTCAGATAAGCTACTGTACTCGTGACCATGAGGTTTATGACAGCAAAAGACACACATTACCATCTGCAAAAGTAAAAGGCACATAAGAGACTGGCAGGTGGCGTGGTGGTTAAGAGCTCTGGACTCCCACATGGCTAACCACGGTTCAAGTCCCAGACCTGGCATCTTGCTTTCTCACCTTCTCTCTCTCTCCTTCTCTGGTCAAATTAAAACATAAATAAACAAAGTTAAATAAAATAATTACTAAAAATAAGAAAAAGGCACATCAGATTGAGTCTAAGAGAGACTAGGTATAGGCTTCCAGTTATCCTCTCCCACTGGTGTCCCACAGAAAACATTTCATTCTCCCACCAACAATGTGTATAGCCTAGTCAGTTCTGGCTGCTAGAACAAAAATACCATAGACCCGGTGACTTAAATGACAAACATCTATTTCTCACAGTTCTGGAGGCTGGAATTCCAAGATCAGGGTGTCAGTATAGCCAGTTCTTGGTGAGGGCCTCTTTCCCATTTGCAGATGGCCATCTTCTCTCTGTGTCCTCACATGGCAGAGAGCAAAGAAGAAATGATCTGCCTCTCTTCTTACACTGGCACCAATCCCATCATAAGGGCTCTACCTCATGACCTAACTACATCCCAAAGGCCCCATCCAAATACCACTACGCTGGAGATAAGGTCTGAACATGAATTTCAGGTCGACACACTCATTCCATTCATAGCATCCTGACATGTCCAAAATATTGCCACCCAAGCCTTGGCATCCATAGTTTTATTAGGGATCAGTCATGTAGGTGCCCATGTGACTGGCCTTATCTAGTCAGCCTCCAGCCCCCCTCCAGGTCAAACAGATACAGCACGGCCCAGGGTCCCAGGTGGGCAAAACCAGGCATGCAACATAAATCGCATTGCTTATATAAACCTGGGCCCAGGACTCAAACCACACAGTCAACCATGTGGGATCCAACTGCCTTAACCACAATGCCACTGACTGGCCCAAGTTCTGTTTTATTGTTAGTAATAATTGTTCATCTCGTACTATGTCTAATTTATAAATTAAACTTTATCATTAGGTACATATGCATAGGAAAATAACATAGTATGAAGTAGGATTCAGTACTATGACCATCCACTGAAGGTCTTGAGATACATCCCATGTGAATGGTAAGGAGGGCTACTTTATAATCTGCATAAGTTAAATATGTATTCGGGGTCAGCTCCATGACACGGCAGTAAGGTACTGCTTGAGAGAAGCCAGATCCCACAGGGTGACCACAGTTTGAATCTCAGACCTGGTCAGGCTGTTAACATACAGGGCACACACATGAGCACCTCAGAGCCCATGGGCTGGAAGGCTGGAAGAAAGGGGTCATGGTAAGACCAGACCCATGGAAGGCGCTCCCTTCTCTCTCCTCTCTTTTGCATTCGCGTGCACACATTCTATCAGGAATAAAGGAGAAAATATACGTATATATTTGATTCATCTCCCCTCCAGGGAGTGAGTTTTCTTTTCCCCTCGGGATGAAGTAAAGGACAATAACAGTTAACACTTTAGCAGGTGCTTATGTAACTACAGGCACATAGCTTTACACCTGTTCATCCATCGAATTCTCACACCATCTCAGAGACAGCGTAACATGGGCATTTCACAGATCATGACACTGAGACAGAGAGCTTGAATGAGGTGATCACTGTCGCTCAGCTACTTAGTGGAAGGGGCTAGAGTTTTAACCTAAGCAGCTGGCTCTGGAGTCCACCTCTTAACTACTACCCTCTACTGCCTCTCAGAAGACCAATGGAATCATTAAAACCCAAAGGCTAATAAGAAGCCGTTCAAGTGTTCCTGCAAGACTCTGTCACTAGCTCCTAGCCGTGAATAGACTCAAGGAGACATGGAATTGGCTCGAGAACAGGTCTTACAGCCAGACAGGAGCTGGAAGAAAGTGACAGAAAAATTAAGGAAGGCAACTGAAGGAACTCGAGGAAGAGGGGAATTTCCTGAGGAGAAGGCTGGGTCTCAGAGGCCAGGAGAGGCATACAAACAGGAACGAAGGAGGTTTTACCACCCCGCTCCCCTGTGTGCTCTGACAGATGGGACTAGGAGAAGGGCTTCTTTTATTGTCACTGGCTAGGAGAGGTCACTTAAAGATGAGAAATCTAATGAGGACAGTCAACACAAGTCTAATGAATAGCCCAACCAGGAGAGTCCATGCAGGTGGCCTTCAGAGAGGTCCCTCCTCCTGAAGCTGCGATTTGGGGCTCCTCTTTGAAGGAGCTGGTAGTCCCAAGAGTATTACAGAAAACTTGATGGATTTGAGGCCAGGAAGATAAGCACAGAGAAACAGGGCTGTACCCTGAGCTTCACTGTTACCCTGTGATTCTAGGTGGTGAGACAGGTGTGGCCTGAGCCCTAAGGCAATGTGCCCAGACCATCCTTGGAGCTGGGGGTCTAGGGCCAAGCAGGACAACAATGGGCGGACTCACAACCGGGACGTTGGCCAGGGAAGAGATGTTGGCGGGCAGGCGAGAGGGCTTGTTGAAACAGGTACTTTTGATAAAATCAGACCCTTGTGGGGGCCAGTAGGTGGCATGGTGGTTGATACAGCTGGATCTCACATGGCCAACTGTGCAGTTCGAGTCCCAGATCCAGTGGCTTGAAAATCACACCAGGCATGTGTGCAGGTGTGCCCCAAATCCCTATGAGAATGGAGAAGGAATTACAACTTGGCCATCTCCCCTAGGGGGTGATTTCTCACTTTCTCTCTCTCTCCTCCCTCCCTCTCTCTTTCTCTCTCTCTCTCTCTCTCTCTCTCTCTCTCTCTCTCTCTCTCTCATCTCTCTCCAGTGAGTACATGCACCTTAGAGTAAAGAGCTACACAAACAAAACAAACAAAATAAAACATAGGGGCCAGCAAGTAGCATGGTGGCTAAGGTGGTGAATTCTCACCTGGCTGACCACAGTTCAAGTCCCAGACTCGGTGGCTTGCAAATCATGCCAGGTATGCGTGTGTGTGAACGCAAAATCCCAAGAGAAGGGAGGAGAGGAGATCGGGACACGGCCATTCCCCTAGGGGTGATTTCTCCCTTTTCCTCTCTCTATCTCTTTCTGGTGGGTGCAGGCACCCCATGGCAAAACCTCCCCAAAAGTAATAATAATACAATAAAAAATCGGCCCCTGTGATTTCTTACCTCCCACTAAGCATGTTCCAGGTCTGTGTCAGCCATGGTCCCATCAGGAGACAGAAACCAATTTAATAACCAATTTAAGAGGCAATTTAATATGAAGAATTACTAGCTAGTTAGGAGGAGTAAGTTCAAGAGATCTATTGTAACCATGGTGACTATAGTTAATGATGATATATTTTTTTGAAAAGTGTTAAGAATGTGGATAACTGTTCTCACTACAAAAAACAATAATTACAAGGTAATGCACAGGTTAATTAGCTAGATTTAACCATTTTACTATATATATATATATTTGTATGTGTGTGTGTGTGTGTGTGTGTATACATATATATACACTTCAAAACACCCTGTTGTACATGATAAATATATACAATGTTATCTGTCAATGTAAATAAAAAAGTAAATTTTGGGGGAAATTAACTAGACATGAAAGAACTGAAAAGCAAAAAAAGAAAAAAGAAGAACTCTAAGGTATCAAGGAGGCAGCGCTTCAGGAAGCATCACTATCCCTAGAGCTGAAGGAAATGTAAGAGACTGTGGGATGAATAAAACTCAGAAGCTTGGAGGAGGGGCCCCAGAGGCCTGGAAGGCAGACCGCTAAGGAGCAGACACAGCCAGCCAGGTGTCGCTATCTGCAGGGGGACACGACGGAGCTGGTGTGTCCGCTGAAAGACTACAGACTAGATCCAGCAGCTTAGTCTGTTTTTGCATTCTAACAGAAATGCCCAAGACTGGGTAAATCAATAAAGAAATCGTTCTATTGGCTCACAATTCTGGTAGCAGGGAAGTCCACAGGCACCATGAATGATGGAAGGCAGAACTCAGCCGACCAGCGTGTGATCTGCATACACGTGGCTTCTGTCTGCTTCATATCCTCTCCTATACACACGTGAAAACTCAGTCGGGGGACCCACTCGCATGATTCTATTACCAAAGACCCCACCCGGGGACACCATGAAGGGATTCAGTTCTCTCTTAACCCCTTTGCAATACAACCAAGTCCCAACACATGAATCTTTGGGGGACAGACCATTAGCCAACCCATAACATGCAGAAAAGAACCGCTGCTGCCAGGAAGAAGAAGCTGTGTGGGAGTGATTCCCACAGGAAGCACACAGAAAGGAGAAAGACCCTTCCTTCCCCTCTAGCCTCACGACTGCTCCCACAAACATCCACAATTGTTAGAGCCTAGTGGGGGGAAAAACGGGCAAAGCCGAGTGTCAACTTCAGCGTCACAAATAGAATATAGAAGGGTGGCTTGGAGCTGAGGATGATAACTCGGTACCGGGCAGTTTACCCCTTTGGCTAATCAGCATTCATAGACACCCCTCCACATATATTTTTTAGGTTCTGTACAAAAATAACTATGTCTCTATATAACAAAATGAAACTATCCTTCCTACAAAGAAAGGCACTCTCACCCAGTGTGCGCCTGTCCAGGCTGCTATAATAGAATACCACAGATTGGGCGACTTAAACGACAGTCATTCATTTTCTCACAGTTCTGAAAGCCAGAAGTCCAAGATCAAGGTGCATCAGGGTCGATTTCTAGTGGGGCAGGGCCTCTCTTCCTGGATCATAGACAAATGCTTCATCAATATGTTCTCGCAAGGACATTCCTCTGCATTGCAAGGAGAGAGAGATCAGAAGAGACAGAGTGGGAGAGGGAGAGATCTGGTGTCTCTTCTTACAAGGACGCCAGTTCTGTACGGCTGGGGCCCCATCCCCTGACTTTGTTTAACCTTAATCACCTCCCTGATACCCTACTTCAAATATCTTCATTGGGAATTAGGGCTTCAGCATATAAATGGGGGAGGGGACCAATTCAGTCTACAACACACCATCTCCCCAAACCAAGAAGATGCAAAGTACTGGGGCTAGCAGAAGATGCAGTGGTTAAGGCTCTGTCTGGACTTCCGTATGATCTACCACGGCTCGAGTCCTGGACCCAGCGTCTTGAAACATGCCGGGCATGTGTGTGTATATGCCTAAAATCGCAAGAGGGGAATGAGAGACAAGGGATTGAAGCATGGCCATCCCCACTGGGGGGGCGGTTTCTCACTTTCTCTCTGTTTCTCCAGTGAGCACACACTCCCTATAGCAAAAATCTATCTTATGTTAGATAGATGGTTACATTGCTGGACTCCCATGTGGTTGACTGTGGATCGAGTCCTAGACCCAGCAGCTTAAAACTCATCATGCTAGGCCCCTGCACGTGCCCAAAATCCCAAGAGGAGAATGAAGGAGAAGAAACTGCAGCATGGCCATCCTCCCTAGGGGTGATTTCTTGCTTTTTGTCTTTCTGTCTCTCTCGCGAGTACATGCGCCCTATAGCAAAAATTTCTCTTAAATAAATAAATAAATAAATAAATAAATAAATAATGCAAAGTACCAACAGTCCTCAGCCTGGAGTCAAGCACACCACCCGCCTCCAAGGCGTGTTAATTACCCTTCAGTTCAATTACCATCCACGCGAACATTCTGCTACTTAAAGACTAACTTATAAAGTTGGTTTGGAAAGCAGAGCCAGATGGTGGTACAGCAGTTAAACATGACACTCTGTGAGGCTGACCTACATAAGAAGGTTCTAGGGACCAGCAGTTAGCCTAATGGCTATGTCGCTGGACTCCCACGTAGTCGACCATGGTTTGAGTACCGGACCCGGTGGCTTAAACTCACACCGGGTGCATGTGCGTGCGTGCCCAAGATCCCGAGAGGAGAATGGAGGAGAAGGGATTGCGGCGTGGCCATCCCCCCTGGGGGGTGATTTCTCACTTTCTGTCTCTCTGTCTCTCTCTGTCTGTCTGGCGAGCGCACGCGCCCTATAGCAAAAACTTCTCCAAAAAAAAAGAAGAAAAAAAAAGAAGGTTCTAGATTTATATTCAGAGATTCTCTGGCTGAGGCTGAGGTGGATCACAGTGTCAAGACCAAGCTGGGGTGTGCTCTCTCTCTCTCTCTCTCCTCTCTTCCTCTCTCTGTCTCTCTTGTTCATGAAAGAAATAAATAAACCTTCAAAAAATTGTAAGGCTCAGGCCAGCAGGTGGTGGTTAAGGCACTGAATCCCACAGGGCTGACTGCTCGAACCTTTGCCTTGAAGAACATTCTGGGCACGTGTGTGTGCATGTGCCCATGCGCATGCTCAGAATCTCTAGAGGAGAATGGAGAAGGGAGTGCAGTGTGGCCAGCTTCCCTGTGGGGGTGATTTCTCACTTTCTTTCTCTCTGTGTCTCTCTCTAGTGAGTGCATGTACCCTATAGCAAAAAAACTTTTTAAAAAAAAATTGTAAAGCTTGTATAAAATAATACAGGAATAAAATTAAGAAAAGAGGGAGAGAGAGGAAAGGAAGGAAACACGCATTACAAAGCAGGAAGCCAATTTCCCCATGGTGTGAGGATCAGTAATCCCAGTCCAGAGAGCAACCCCTTCTTTGTCTGTTGGCTCAGGGGCTGAGGAGCCCAAAATGCCCCGGTGGAGATCTCAACTTCCGATTCGGTGAAATAATTGTGTCCTCTGGGAGGAGCCATCCCTCCTGGCAAACTAAGCGGAGTTCAAAGTTGCTGGGAAGGAAAACAAAAAATCTGTGAGCAGGATATTAGGGGTTATGACAGATGTCACCCTCATTCCATCCCCTGGCTGCTGAACCATGTGTTCTGGCCACAGAGACGCAACACCATAAATCACCGGTCACTGGGGCTGGCAGGTGGCATGGTGGTTAAGGTGCTGGACTCCCACATGGCCAACCGCGGTTTGAGTCCTGGACCAGGCGGATTGCGCTCTCTCTTTCTCTCTCTGTCTCTGGTCAAATTTAAATAAATAAAGTTAAATAAAATAATTCTTTAAAAAGAAAATCACCAGTCACTGATCCAAAGCCTGCCTGTCTCTGGTAAGAGAACGTCACCCTTTCAGAGAAGTGCCACGGTTCGTCTTCAGAGAGCTATTCCTCTGAGCTATTAGGCCCCTGCTTCAGGTGCTGGGGTATTTGGTAAAACCATGGAACCCACAAGCATAAATTCCTCCATCAGAAGCAATGTGATTCCATGACAGTGAGTGAGGCGCTCACAAAGCCCATGGAGGACAGTGTCGGCAGGAGCACACGGCCAGGCATGGCCCATCCATCTCCAGAATGTGCATCTCCTTCAGGGAAAATAAATCTCCATACCCTCCACAGTAGGAGGAGTCGGAGGACCCAAGCCTGTGGCCACATCACCTGGTCTCCCGGGGGCACCCTATCAGGGCTCCGTGTTGGTCTCTGTTCTTGGAGGCCAGGGTCTCAGCGGTAGTGTCATTCAGGTCAGCCTTGGTGAAGGGACGAATATGACTGCTGAGTCCTTGTGTGACCCCATCTCTGCCGCTAAAGCCACTTCAAATATAGAATACTGAGCACGCCCTGGGCCGGAAAGAGGAAGGCTGACATCCACACGGAAATTCCTTTCCTTCCCTCTCCCCTCGTTGTGTCTGCCTGATTATGAGGAGCCTCCACTGCAGTGGGTGCTCTTTGAGGAACGTCCCATCAGAAACAAATATCTTCACATCCTTGCCCATTCTGAGAGCTCCAGCTACTTATTTCTCACCCATGCTGCTGCTGCTTCTTCTCTTTCTTTTTTTTTTTTTTTTTTTTTTTGAGTGGTTTTTGCTATAGGGTGCATGCGCTCACCAGTAAGATAGAGAGAAACAGAGAGACAGAAAGCGAGAAGTCACCTCCCAGGGGGGATGGCCACGCCGCAATCCCTTCTCCTCCATTCTCCTCTTGGGATCTTGGGCACGCACGCACACGCGCCCAGTGTGAGTTTAAGCCACCAGGTCTGGGACTTGAACTGCAGTCAACTACATGGGAGACCAGCGACATAGCCATTACGCAACTGCTGGTCCCTCACCCATGCTTTTTTATCACCCCTCCTCCAATCCTGTTCTTTCCAAATCCCTGACTACTCAGCTAAACCTGAAGGCAGGAAGTTTTTCCTACCATGTCGGTACGTACCTTAGGCTTGGTGGGCCACTTGCTCTGTGGTGACCATGCAAGCCTGACGTTGTACCACGAAAGTCACACAGACAGGAAATGAACAAATGGGCGCAGCTTTGTGCCGATGAAACTTCATTTTGAGAACCAGGCAGTGACCAGATTTGGTCTGGGAGCCATGGTTGGCTAACCCTGGGCTGAGCCATCAGCCGCTGCCCATGAATTACACTTTGTAGCATTTGGCAAATGCGAGGTCCTGCTTTACTGTCCTTCCAAACAGTGAGGACACCCCAGAGCTCTGCTGACTAACCGTCATTCAACGTCCTTCAGGGAAGCCCCTGAATGTAGTTGTCATGCCACAGGCACCCACTTTCAGTCAGTACCATAATATTATGCAGAATCATCTTGAAACCCGGTCCAACCTGTTTTTCCTTTATTAAATGTTCAAAGGCCAAAGGTACAGATTGGAGGACACTGTGTAGAGGTCACTGTCGAAGGAGCCTGCACCATCAGCACCGGCAGCTTACCTGTGCTTGAGCACAACCCATGTGGTAATGGCTCACAGCCACACACACCCACCTCAGGGCTAGGTGGGCCTCACAACACCCAATAGCCCACTGGGCTCTCTGGAGGATACTGAGGTGTTGCACCTCAAGGCCTGAGGCCCTCCTTACTCAGCTCCTGGGTGTTGCCTGCTGATGACTCTCCACTGAGTCACTCTCTGGGCCTGGCCCTCAGCGACAGGGCGCTGCCTCCCCCAGGAATGTAGCCCCACCCTGGAGGAGGCCTGCATCCAATGGCTGGTCAATGTGGGCCCAACGACCAGCTCACCTGCCTCAGCTGGGATGTTGCTGAAGGGCTCACCTGGTTCCAGAGCGCCTTATGGGACTGGACGGCCCTCTGTAGTGACGTCATCATAGTTCGACTTCCTCCTCTGCCCAGTTCCATGTCCTTCACTCTCTTACAGGAGTACTTTCCAATACACCTTCTCCCCACCAATCATCACCTTCGAGTCTGTTCCATGGAAACCTAGTCTGAGACAACATCTCAGGCCATGAGGTCACTCAAGGTCCAGTGTTCAGTCCCTCCCTGGGGCCAGTCAAAAGCCAGGAGGCATCTCTCTAAGGAGACTAGTCGGTAGCAGAGGAAGGTATGGACTGCCAGCGACCTGCATGGTGCTTCTGACAGCAGCCCCTGGGCGCCCTACCTGCACACGCACTCTGGGATCTTGAATCTGGGGGTCAGAGCCCACAGGAAGGGCAGCTTGAGTGCAGTTGGGACTTGATCTGGGCCCCACTCCACATTGGCCTTTTCTGGAATCTTCCATAAGTGTGCTGGAGTAACACACTCAACAGTGAGTGTGAAGACCTCCGTTCTTGCTGCAGAGGGTGGTGCAGGTGCAGTCATGTGTCTTTCTTCTTGGCCGGGTTATCTGCACATGCTCGAGATCACCCAAGCACAGAAACCGCATCCAGCTGCAGGCCCTGAGGCTTGTGGGGGCAATCCCCCAGCTCCTCTGCATGTGTCTTATGAGAGCTTCGGAAAGCTACTTGCTACTTCTTGCTCCTCAAGCCCTGTCTTAGTCTGTTTTATGCTGCTGTAACAAAATATCCCAGACTGGGTTATATATATATATATATATTTTAAGAATTATTTATTTTTATTTTATTCTTTATTATTATTATCTTTTAATTTGCTATAGGGCAGGTGCACTTACCTGAGAGAAAGAGAAAGTGAGAAAGCAAGCCATCAGGTCCAGGACTCAAACCATGGTCAGCCATGTGGGAATCCAGCACCCAACCACATCACCTGCTGGCCCCAACTGGGTCATTTTTAGATTTTATTTCATTTATTCCATGATAGAGAGAGAGAGAAAGAGAGAGCCCATGAGCCTGTTATATCTAACAGGGTCTGCATGCTGAGTTCCACCCCCAGCCTCAGTCAGCCTCGCTCACAGGCACCCATGCGTACCCAGTGTGCATAGGGAGACCTTGGGACATGAACCCAGGACCTTCCCACATGGGTCCAGCATCACGAAATGTTACTGCTATACCAGTTAGCCAGCCCCCAAACTGGGTCATTGCTTCTATTTTTTTTTTTTTTTTTTTTTTTTTTTTTTTATTGCTGGAGGGCATGTGTACTCGCCAGAGAGGGAGAGAGAAAAAGCTCCCCACAATGGGACATGGTCACATCCCCCCTTTCTCCATCCTTTCAGAATTTCGGGCACACACGCACACATGTTTGGCATATTTTTCAAGCTGTTGGGGCCAGGATTTGAACCACAGTTGGCCACATGAGACTTGGTTTCCTATGCACAAGGCTTAACTGCTGCGCTATAGGCTGGCCCCAGGCTGTGAAATTTCTAATGAATAGGAATTTATTAGCTGACAGTTCTCAAGGCTGGGAAGTCCAAGATCAAGGAAGGTGCTGGCACCTGGGAAAGGCCTTCTTGCTGCGTTACCACATGGCGGAAGAGCAAAGAGAGAGTGAACTCACTCCAAGATAATGGTAATCCACCCATGAGGGTGGAGCCTTCTGACCTAACACCTCTTTTTATTTTTTAAGAATTATGCCTTATTATTTAACTTTATTTATTTTAATTGGACCAGGGAGCGACAGAGTGAGAGAGAGAGAGAGGGAAAGTGAGAAAGCAAACCACCAGGTCTGGGACTTGAACCATGGTCAGCCATGTGGGTACCAGCACCCTTAACCACCACTCCACCCGCTGGCTCCAGGCCTAATACCTCTTAAAGGTCTCACCTGCCGGTACTGTCACAATGGCAACTAAATTTCAATACAAGGGGCCAACTGGTGGTATGGTGATTAAGGCACTGGAGTACACATTGCCGACTACATGGTTCGAGTCCCAGACATGGCAATTTGAAAATCACGCTGGGGGGACCAGCAGTTGGTGTAATGACTATGTCACTGAACTCCCATGTAGTCAACTGCTGTTCAAGTCCTGGATCTGGTGGCTAAAACTCACACTGGGCACATGTGCGTGCGTGCCCAAGATCCCGAGAGGAGAATGGAGGAGAAGGGATTGCAACGTGACCATCCCCCCTGGGGGTGATTTCTCACTTTCTGTATCTGTCTCTCTTTGTCTTTCTGGCAAGCGCATGAGCCCTATAGCAAAAACCTCTCAAAAAAAAAAAAAAAGAAAAGAAAAGAAAAGAAAGAAAAGAAAAAATCATGCTGGGTACGTGTGCATGCATGCCCAAAGTCCCTAGAGGAGGACAGAGGAAAAGGGATTGGCTGCATGGCCATCCCCTGGGAAGGATTTCTTGCTTTCCCTCTTTCTGACTCTCTCCAGCAAATGTATATGCCCTGTAGGAAAAAAAAAAAAAAAAAAATTGGAGCAGGCATTCAAACCATAGCAAGTCCAATTGGCATGTCACCCCGATGCTGTGGAATCCAGAGATCGAGCTCCCTGCTGACTACACTATAGCAGAAAGCAGGAAGGCCATGCAGCCACGAGGCTAGATTGTGGAGATGACAAAACCACACTGCTTCAACTCGTCTCGGAAAATTGGTATAGCATGAAAGATTTGGACTGGTTAAAAGCTGCAAACCTAGGGCCATCAGGTAACAAGGTAGTTAAGGCACTGCATTCCCACATGGCTGACCATGGTTTGAGTCCTGAACCTGGTGACTTGCTTTCTCACTTTTCCTCTCTCTCTCTCTGTCTCTGTCTCTCTCTGGTGAATAAGCATGCCCTATTTTTTAATAGCAAATTTTAAAAATAATAATAATATGGGACCAACAGGTGGCATGGTGGTTAAGGCGCTGGACATCCCACATGACTGACCATGGTTTGAGTCCCGGACCTGGTGTCTTGCTTTCTCACTTTCCCTCTCTCATTCTCTCTCTCTGTGTCTCTTTCTGGTCAAATTAAAATAAATGAATGAATAAATAAAATTAAATAAATAATTATTTTAATAATAATAATAAATTAAAAAAAAAACAACACTGCAAACCAAGTCCAGGGTGTGCTACTTCATTCTGGTGTAAATACAAAGGGACTTCAAAAAGCTCGTGAAAATAAAATACAAGTTTTATTTTGGTGCCAAAAATCCCCTTTTGAAATCTATGCATAGTTTTTGCCTAATATACATGGCCGTGAGCTTTTCTTTTTTTTTCTTGGAGAGGTTTTTGCTATAGGGCGCGTGCGCTCGCCAGACAGACAGAGAGAGACGGAGAGATAGAAAGCGAGAAATCACCCCCCGGGAGGATAGCCACGCCGCAATCCCTTCTCCTCCATTCTCCTCTTGGGATCTTGGGCACGCACGCACACGTGCCCGGCGTGAGTTTAAGCCACCGGGTCCGGGACGCGAACCGCGGTCGACTACGTGGGAGTCCAGCGGCTAGCCATTATGCTAACTGCTGGTCCCGGCCGTGAGCTTTTCAAAGGCCCCTCACACTACACCCAGAATGGCAGCTGCATTGGAGTCAGTTATGTTCACAGCAACACGCAGGTCTTCTCCACGATCCCCCACCTACTGCACAGACGAAGCAGAGCAGCAGAATGGGGCTGTACTAGGAGTCACATCCTGGCAAGCCTCCCATCTTTGACGTCTGTGTAATCTCCGAGCAGCTGCCCAGGATCTGCATGGCTGTGCTTCTGCCGTGAGGGGAGGGGAGCTTTGGGGCGTCCCTGCAGCCCTCCTTGTCCTCATGGCTCCTCTTTGGTTAGGCTAGAAGCCTAACTGGAGAGTCTGCCTGGTGCCAAGAATGTCTACTCCAGCTGTCTATTCGGGAGCTGGGAAAATAACTATGGAGGAAGCCCAAGGACCTACCAAGCCCTCAGTGACTCAGACTTCCGTTTATCCCTGGACCACCCTTAGCCCTACTTTTAACTGATGCCTACAATAAAGAAAAGCGATGAAGAGAGAGAAAGGCTCCATACTACAACGAAAGCCTATGACTATGTAGAAGAAAAGCAAAAAACTCGTATGGGCTTTTATGTTAACATCTAAATTGGATTCAGTCTGGGCCATCAGGTGGCATGGTGGTGAAAGGCGCTGGATTTCTACATGGCCGACTATGGTTTGAGTCCCAAACTTGGCAGTTTGTTTTCTCGCTTTCCCTTTCTCTCTGTCTCTGTCTGGTCAAATTAAAAATAATAATAACAAATGGAATTAAATAAATAATTCTTTAAAGTAATGAAATATAAATAATTTGGGCTCGGGACCAGCAGTTGGTGTAATGGCTATGTCACTGGACTCCCATGTAGTTGATTGACAGCAGTTTGAGCTCCGGACCCTGTGGCTTAAACTCACACCTGGTGTGTGTGTGTGTGTGTGTGTGTGTGTGTGCGCGCGTGCCCAAGATCCCGAGAGGAGAATGGAGGAGAAGGGATTGCAGCATGGCCATCCCCCCAGGGAATGATTTATCGCTTTCTGTCTCTCTGTCTCTCTCTTTCTGGTGAGCGCAAGCGCCCTATAGCAAAAACCTCTCCAGAAAAAAGAAGAAGAAATTGGGCTCAATCTGGTTGCTACAGTCACCTGGGGAACTTCATTAAGATACTGGTGCATGCCCCTCCCCCACCCCTACACTAGCGGACTCATCAGGATCTCAGAGTGGGGCCTGAGCGTCTTCACATCTGTGCTACCAACAATCTGCTGAAGTTGGGAGAAGCCATGGATAGAGACAAATGCTGGAAGCCTGACCCACTGCCGCAGAGACAGAGCTGCAGAAAAGGAGGCTTCGGTTGCTGCTGTAGACATAACAACCAGTTACTCGAGTCCTAGAAAATGCAAAAGCCCATGGAAAAACATCCATTATTACCCCTGGGCCTCTGGGAACCAGCCGTGGGAAGCATTAGCAACTACTTTGGGTTGGGAATATTCCGCAGTGATTCTGCAGCTGAGACACCTGGGGACAAGGGGTCTCCTAAGGGGGACACTAGGCCTGGGGAATTCCCGAGCTCACAGCTGCAGAGACTCCAGGTCCCAGAGCTAACAGATCCCTGCAGAGCTTGCTGAGGATGGAGAAACTTAGAGGGCAAGTGCAGGGCACCAGGTCTGCAGGGAATAAATAGTGCTCCGAGAAGGGGCTGCTGGACAAGTCAGAGGGGGCCCTCTCACAGAGAATCAAGAGTTTCTGAACATCCAGAATGAGCCCAGACAGAGGGGAGGGGCAGGTAAGTTCTGGAGACCGGGAATGACTTCACTGCAACTTTTAAGTTAAACAAAATACAAACATCTCCAAGGCTACCCTCAGAGGAAGCTGTGAGCCTGAGTGGGTGTGGGAAGCAGGAGTTGCAATGTGCCCTGGCAGAGTTTAAAGTCGTGTGTCGTGGACCCTCTGTCTCCTGAAGGAGCTGAAACTACTTTCTCTTACCCCTTGTGTGTTCTGGCTGCCCCTTCTCCAGCTAGCACTGGCTCCGCTAGGCCTGCGGCTGACCTCAGAGCAGCATGCTGGGGCCTGGGTTCTGAGACTTGCTTATGTTTGTTACATTTTGTGGGTGGGGCTGGTGCTAGGAACCAAGGACTGACTTTTTGGAAAAGTGGAGCCAATAAGAATCCTATAATTAGGACCAGCAGTTGGCGTAATGGCTATGTCACTGGACTCCCATGCAGTCGAACGCGGTTCGAGTCCTAGACCCGGTGGCTTAAACTCATGCCAGGCACCTGTGTGTATGCCTGAGATCCTGAGAGGAGAATGGAGGAGAAAGGATTGCAGCGTGGCCATCCCCCCTGGGGGGTGATTTCTCACTTTCTGTCTCTCTGTCTCTCTCTGTCTTTCTGGTGAGCGCATGCACCCTATGGCAAAAACCTCTGAAAAAAAAAGACAACTTCTCACAGACATAAGTAAGTAGAGGTCTGATGGTAGAGGGTCAAGCTGAAAAGCTTGGGTTTCTGTCCTGAAGGCAAGCAGAAGCCATTGTAGGGCCCAGGCAGGAAAGTACAGAACCAGACAGGTGATTTAAAAGGATTTCTCCAATCATAGCCTGAAGAGTCCGTGGGAGGGACTGGGCTGGCAGCAGAGAGGTCAGTTAATGGATCTTCACATTGATCTTAGCCAAAGGCAATGAGCACAGTAGCAGTGGGGATGTCAAAAAGGACACATTCAAGAGGTATCCTATTGGCCTAAAGAGTGAGACTCGGTGTCTTAATCCATTTAGTGCTGTTGTAACAGAATCCCACAGACCGGGTAGTCTATAAGCAATAGAGATGTATTTCCTCACAGTTCTGGGAAGTCCGAGATCACGGGCTGGCTCTGGCAAGGCTTTTCTACTGTGTGGCCCGTGGTGGAAAGGCTAAGAAAGGGTAGGAGAGAAAGGGCCGAACTCATCATTTCATCAGAAGCTCACTACCAAGATAAGGAGCCCACTCCTGAGATAAGAGCATTAATCCATCCACGAGGGTGGTGCGCCGGAAACCCAAACACCTTTCACGGGGCTCATCTCCCAACACCGCGGCATTGGGAATCAAGTTTCCAACACAAACTTTGGGGGACACAATACATTGTAGCCCTTGGTGGCCTGGTCAGGGTGGGGGTGGGGATAACTCTCATGTACTCTGCCTGAACGACCCAGGAGGATGGTACCATTCATGATCGGCAAAAGACCGGCCGGCTCCCACAGCGCTCCTTCAGCTCCCAAAGGGGCAGCGCTGCTGAGCCCTCCAGGAGCAGAGGGACAGACACTGGTCCCTCTGGTCAACCCTTTCCTACCTTGGGGGTCTCCCCCACCATAAAAGCTCAGGAAGAGGCCGAGGCCTCCTCCCACTCTGCGAGCAGAGGAGCAGGCCTCGCTTCTCCGGCTCCCTTGCAGTGTAGGAGCAGACACGTGGCCCAGGCTCAACAGTGGCTGTACCTGCTCCAGACTTGAAATCAAGAACCAGGGACAGGGCCAGATGGTGGCACAGTGGTAATGCAACTGGACCACATGGGAAGGTCCTGGATTCACATCCCAGGGCCACTCCATACATGCCAGGCACACGCACATGTGCCTATGACCCCAACAAGCCAAGGGAAGAGGTGAATAGCAGTAGAAGACCGAACTGGGAACCAGCAGGTGGCATGGTAGTTAAAGCGCTGACCACTCCCACATGGCCCACCATGGTTCAAATCCTGAACCTGGTGGCTTACTTTCTCACTTTCTCTCTCTGTCTCTCATCAAATTAAAATAAATGAATGAATAAATGAAATTAAATAAAATAATTCTTAAAAAAAAAAAACCTATTGGGGGCCTCTCTCTCTCTCTCTCTCTCTCTCAAGAAAGAAAGAAAGAAAGAAAAATAAATAAGTCAGAGACAGTGAAGAGTCTGTTCTGGCCAGTGTCCAGCTTCAAGGACAGCAGGGGCTGCAGGTCAGTGGTGGCACCCAGGGCACAGAGCCAGAGGCCAGATGTGTTCACTGGAGCCCGTAGCAGACCCATCCTGCCCCAGGACTTTGCCCAGTTCTGGGGGGCTGCACTCCTGTGCTGTGGTTCCCCAGCCTTCCTGTACTAACATCCAGAGGAATCTCTCCAGGCCCTGAGGACGCTGTTAAGCACCCGTGCTTCCAGGAATGGTTCCTCTACTGCCTCGTCAATTAACATCTTTGTCTCCCCACCAGACCAGGAGCCCCCTTAGGGTAGAGACCAGGCTCCATCTTGTCTACTTCTCATCCTAGACCCCAGCTTGAGCCTTACATGTAAGAAAAGTTTCTAGGGCCAGCAGATGGTAGTGATTATGGTGCTGAACTCTCATATGATCGACCATGGTTTGGGCCCTGGACCAGCGGCTTGAAAATCACTCGGGGTACGTGGGCATGCGTGGTCAAAATCCCAGGAGGAGAGTGGAGGAGAAGGGATTGTGGCTTGGCCATCCTCCTGGGGGTGCTTTTTTACTTTCCCTCAAGTCGTTTCTCTCTCTTCAGTGAACCCACATGCCCGACGGTAAAAACATTAAAAAGAGAGAGAAAAGAGAAGTTCCTATTACTGAATGAATGCCTGTCTCTTTGGAAATAGAATCTGGGACAGTGGTGGAGTGACCCAAAGGCCCTACTTATAGTGAGACTCGAGAGATGGGGCTCAGCCACAGTGGCAAGGCAGTGGAGCACCACTGCACAGTACTGGAGCCATGTGGGAGGCCCGGGTTCGAATCCCAGACCAACCTGAGCACACCAGGCAGACTCACATATGCTTGTGATTCTGGCCTTCTGAGAGCCTGGGGGAGCTCACAGTGTGGCTGTCACTGCAGAGGACACTGTCTCTCTCTCTCTCTCTCTCCCTTTACCCACCACGACAAATAAAATAAACTTAGAAGAGAAGGAGTAGACAGTGCAGGGCTTTAAAATTGCAACCCTCTTCAAGGCAATCCCATGTGGGAAGGTTCCTGGTTCAAATTCAGAGACTTCCCCCAGTACAACAGGGACATGTGTCCCCATGATCCACGGCTGGCCAAAACCAAGGATAACCAAGATCATGGAAGGATCCTGATGAGGGTGATGTCTCTCTCTCTCTCTCTCACACTCTCTCTTTCTCTCTCTCCTTTGCTCATGGAAGAAATAAATTTAAATAAATAAATAAAAGCACAGACTGAGCTACCAGTCTTGTGGGGAGGGAGTAAAGGGAATTGGCAGGGACTTGAACACCCCGGATGATGGTGTGCACTGGCTCTGGCATCCACAGACCTTGTCTGGAGCCCCGGCCCTGACCTGTGTTGGAACTTCTTGGTTCTCAGTCTTCTCGGCTGTAAGTGGAGCTCCTGTGAGACCCAAGCAGAGAGCTCCTTTGAGGCATAGAGAAGATGACCCCTCGGAGGGCCTTAGCGCTTAGTAGGTGCTCTCACTGATTTTTGCCAGCAGGACTTCGTGAGGTTCCCAGGTGATGCAATAAGGAGGAATGCCCACTCCCCGTGCCCTTCTCCTCCGTCTTCCTCCGTTGACTCCTGAGTCATTGCTGTCCTCCAGATCCCATCCCCACCAGCACGGACTGCCTTGGGCACATTGCCACCGTCAATTAGGCCAGCAAAGACAGCTTCCTTGCAAATGAATAAATTGGCTCTCCAGCTCGTGAATCACCTCCGTAACAAGCCTGGCCTGGTCCCAGGAGAATGTTCAGGCTCAGAGTGGGCCATACTCAGGACAGAGTTTTCCTGAACTGCACTTGGGGGAACCCAGGGAGCTGCCAGGTGTTCCTGACTGTCCCCGAGTAAAGCAGGTGTCGCATGCAGGACTCCTCAGAGCTTTCATGCAGGAAGAGGCTTTGTGGCTTCCCAAGAGGCAGCAAAGCACATGCTCACCACAGACCTGGAGCTCCAAGGAACAGTTTGCAAAATGCTGGCACACGGCAGCTCCCTGCCGCTTTCCCACTGAGAAGTTCACATCCCACCTCTGACTCTCACCATCTCCTGGGGCGGTGGGAAGCAGGCTTTCCTCCTCCCCATGCTGGGGCTCTCCCCACAGCGTATGCCTCCCTCCAGGGGAGAGGGCGGCGTGGAACTTCTGGACCTGCTAAGCAAGAGGAGACATGGAGTGCAAAGTGGCCTAGCTGCGGCCTCCTCCCTGGGGGCCCTGCCCTTTGGCATCTCAGCGAGGCCACCATGGCACAGAGCCCAGGCTCTGCAGCTACCCAGACACTCTCCCTCCCCAGGGCCACATCCACCCTCCCATCCATGCCCTGCCCCCTGCAGGCCACAAGGAAGCCCTCGGCAGCACCCACTGGAGGTTGGTGAGTACAGAGCCACAGCCCCTCAGAAGTCCCACCCTTTCCCTGACTTGTCATTGCACCTGAAGGATGACAGGGCATGCTGGCAGGAGCACAGTCTCCACAGGGCCTGGCAGCTGGAGCTCTGGCCTCTGTGCTGGCCACGCCCAAGCCCCACCCCACAACCCACTCCCTCTGTCAACTGCACACGGCTCAGTGGGACGAACCCTTTGTTCATTGACACGTTACTCATGTGGCTCTGTGCCCTTAGTCCCGACACCTTCCCGTGACTGGCACATCATGCCTGAAGAACAGAGGAAGGAGCGCAGCTGTGAAATCAGCTCCCCATCAAGTCGCTGCCGACCACACATGGGGACTGTGCTGCCAGTACTGGGACCCTGGGTGATGCAAGGGCAGAAAACGAGAAGGGAGGTGCTGCCTGGCTAGCAGTAAGCCCAGTGGGAGGGTGGGCTTGGTTAAACCCAGCAGCTCAGCTGTGTCACCAGGACTCCAATTGTATTGTCTCTCCTCTGTCATCCACAGCCTCACCTAGACCCTGAGGTACAGTCCCCTGTGGGCACAGGCCAGCTGCCACCTGCCTCTGGATCTATGTACGTCCTTGCCCAGAGTCAGCAGAAATGGGGGAGCCCTGCCCCAGCAGTCTATGTAGTCCAGAGACTTGGCCAAGGTGCAACCCAGAGCACCTGGGGACAGAGTGGCTCCCTACAGCAAGATCAGACCTTGGTAGGAAACCTAAGTGGGAGGGACAGATGCTCAGTCAGCTGTACATGTTAAATGAGATCATGGAGGGTTGGCAGGTGGCACGGTGGTTAAGGGCGCTGGACTCCCACGTGGCTGACTGTGGTTCGAGTCCCTGACCTGGCAGCTTCCTTTCTCACTTTCTCTCTCTCTCTCTCTCTCTCTCTGTCCTTCTATGGTCAAATTTAAATAAAATAAAGTTAAATTTTTAAAAATAATTATTTAAAAGATGTGAGATCATAGATCAAAGGCACTGGGACTGGGCCGGCCTCAGTCAGCTCATACTTGTATTCAGTTGCTAATAACAGAGTTACTTGAGTCTGGGAAACATAAGAATAGACATTTACTCAGCATATGGTTCATGGTTTGGAGGTCTGAGCCCTAGGGACCACAGCCGGTGAGGGTCTTTTTTCTTTTTCTTTTTCTTTTTTTTTTTAATTGCCAGAGGATGCATGTCCTCACCAGAGGGGAGCGGACAGGGGGGTGGGGGAAGAAAGCACCCCCCAGTGGGACATGGTCATGCCACACCCTTTCTTCTCTATTTCTCTATCCTCTCAGAATCTTGGACACACACACACATGTGCCTTGCATGGTTTTCAAGCCACCGGGACTAGGATTCGAACTGTGGTTGGCCATGTGGGATCAGGCTTCCTTAACCACCTGGCTGGCCCGGGTGAGCATCTTCTGACTGGTGAGTATGGCAGAGGGCAAGTGCTTGAGCGGAGCAGGCTGAGTCTCCATCTGTGTCATTTCCTCTCTCTCTCTCTCTCTCTCTCTCTCTCTCTCTCTGCTGTTTTGTTTTGTTTTTGCGAGATTTTTGCTATAGAGCATATGCACTCATCAGACAGAGACAGAGAGACAGAAAGTGAGAAATCACCCCCCAGGGGGAATGGCCATGCCGTAATTCCTTCTCCCCCATTCCCCACTCGAGATTTGGGGCACACACGACATTCGCCCAACATGGGTTTCAAGCCTCTAGGTCTGGGGCTCGAACTGTGATCGGCCATGTGGGAGTCCTCAACTACTATACTACCTGCTGGCCCCCTCATTCCCTCTATTTATAAAATCTACAGTATTCAGGTGGGGGCCCCACCCTGATAACATTATCCAATAATTTTAATCATTTCCACAATCTCTTCTTTTTTTTCTTTTTTTCTAAGAACTATTTATTTGGGGGGCCAGCAGGAAGGAAGGAAGGAAGGAAGGAAGGAAGGAAGGAAGGAAGGAAGGAAGGAAGAAAGGAAGGAAGGAAGGAAGGAAGGAAGGAAGGAAGGAAGGAAGGAAGGAAGAAAAATGTCAGGTTGCATCTGTCTTTAAATCCATTGGGTGGAATTGCTGATTCAATAAGCGAGCATGGGCCAGACCGAGGAAACGCGTTGTGAGCCACAAGACAGCAGAGAGAACCGTGAGCTTCAAGGATGTCTGGGGCGCAGTTGCTGAAACCAGCTTTCCAAGGGGTGAGTCTCCCCCAGGTGTTAAGAAGGCCACAGCACTGGCAGTGCGGCAGGATTTATGATGTTAATTAAGTTCATCGGATTCCAACTCCCTGTGTAGCCTGCATGTCCCGCTCTCTCATGGAGGAATAAATGAGGTCTCTGCTAAATTGCTGAGGTCTTAGCCCCCAGCTGCACACCACAGAGCCCCAGCCCACCTCTGTACCCGACCCCCTAGGGATCCCAGGTGTCCCAGAGAGCCCTCTGGCGTGTCTCACGTGCTCAGGGACAAGCCCACACTTGTCTTCCACCTGTCCTCGTCTTTTACCCCTGCCTTTGCTGATACGCCCTCCAGGGAAGCAGCCCCACTCACCATCAGGACTGCCCACCCGTACCACCCAGGCTGCCAGTCCCGGAGAGTCAGGGTCAGACTGGGGTTGGGGCAAAGCACAGGCTTCATGCCCTCCCCACGGATGCGCTGTCCTCGTCACCCAGGTCTGGAAGGGATACTGAGACTAGAGGCTCATGTCCTCTCACAGAAACAGCCCTGCAGGCCTCCAGCCCCAAGCCTTTTCCCTGTGGCACGCTCCTCCACCATCCTAGTCCCCCCTTCCCCTCCCCGGACACTTTTTCACTAGAGGCCTTTATTCTTCTCCCCCATTCCTAAGGGATAAAACCAGCAGGCATGTCCACTCCTGCAGACAGGACCCTGCCACCCAAGGCCACCAGTCCCACAATGCTCTCAGTGCAGACACCTCAGGGTCACCCTGCTCCATCCATGCCAAAGAGTTCCATATTCATGACTAAAGCTAGGAAGTGACATGCCAACTGTGCCCCAAAAACTTCGGTATCAGCTAAGACTTGCACCTGGCTACAAATGACAGAGAACCGAAGTCACAGTGGCCAAAATGCAGTACACGTTTTTAACTCATGTGAAAAGAAGTTTAGGGGTCAACGGGTGATGTGGAGGTTAGGGCACTGGATCCCACATGGCCAGCTGCATGGTTCAAGTCCTTAAACTCGTGGCTTGAAAATCACGCCAGGTGTGTGTGCATGCGTCCCCAAAATCCTGAAAGGAGACCAGAGGAGGAGGGATTTCAGTGTGACCGTACTCCCCGGGGGGCGGTTTTTCATTTTCTCTCTCTCTCTCTCTGGCTCTCTCTCTCAGACAAGCACAAGCCCTATAGCAAAAACTCAAGAAAACAAAAAAGGAGGAAGCAAAGTGTTTCCAGCCCATTCCACACTTGAGAGGTGCGGCTATTTTGTGATTCTTACCTTAACAAGCCTGCTATCATATTCCATTGCTGAGTAGCTATCTAACACAGCAGTTAGGGTAGGCCCGGGGGCCCAGGAGATAAGGGAGCCGAGTCCCACATATCCAACTATTCAGTTTGAGTCTTGGCCCTGGCAGATTGGAAAACACACAGGACACGTGTGTGTGTGCGCGCCCAAAATACCAACGGGGTGGAGACACGGGAAAGGACTGCAGTGTGCCATGACCAGCGGGCGTGGTGGGCAACGGTTTCTCCCCTCCTTCTCTCTCTGTGTCTCCGCGTCTCTTTCCCTGATGAGCGCACATGCCCTCTGGCAAATTAAAAGGAGGCCCTGGCCTGGTGGCAGCTGCCTGACAAGTTTGAAAAAAGAAAAAAGAAAGAAAAGTCCCTAAAACAGCAGCTGCTCAGTTGGTGGTACTCTGGGACCTCGGGGTCTTTGCCTCCTGAGTTTTCCCCAAGTTCGGTCCTCGTCGTCCACCTCTGTGTCATTTGCTTTTCTCCCTGAAAGTTGGTCTGGTAACCTGTTTCTAGTTGTCGTAGACAACACTCTTCAGATTACAGTGCCGAATTGTGGGTCAGAGCAGAGAGCAGAGCTGAGCCGAGGAACAGAGCATTGTCACAGGTGACTACCGTGACTCGGTTCGGAAGGCAGCGACCCGGGCTGCACGTCTGCCTCCAGCCAGCAGAGCCCAGAGCTGGCATCTGTGAACGTCATGCTCCCCAAAGCCAGAGTGAGAAGCAGACGTTGGTGCAAAGGGCTAAAACCTGTCGCGGGGGGAAAGCAAACAGCCACACATCTGCCGGAGCAGAGCGTCCTGAAGGCGGGGCGCCAGTGACGGCTAAGAGCTGGGTCTGTAGGAGAGTGGCCGGGGTGCGCAGGCCACCATGCCTGATGCCTTGGTGTGGCCTTGGACAATTTACATTGCCTCTCTGAGCCTCATTTCCATCATGCATCAAGTGGGAACAGTAATTCATAATAACGTAGAAGCTGTTCATGAAATGAAATCCTCCATGACTTCTGCTTGGCCCGGCCCCTGGCCCCTGGCTCCTGGCTCCTAGCCCAGGGCAAGTATGCAATAGTGTTAGTAATTACATTTTTTATTTTTCAATCTTTTTTTTTTTTAACTTGCTATTGGGCACATACACTCACCACAGAGAGATAGAGAGGGGGAAAGTGAGAAAGCAAACTACCATGTCCAGGATTCAAACTGCAGTCGACCGTGTGGGAGTCCAGTGCCTTAACCACCACACCACCTGCAGGCTCTGCAGCAATTATTTCTTTTTTTTTTTTTTTTGGTCTTTGCCACAGGACCCGTGTATTCACTGGAAAAAGACACAGAAAGGGAAAGTGAGAAATCCCCCCCAGGGGAATGGCCACACCACAATCTCCTCTCCTTCATTCTCTTGAGCTTTGGGGTACACACACATTCACCTGGTGTGATTTTCAAGCCATGGGGTCCAGGACTCCAACCACAGGTGGCTATGTGGGAGTTCAGCACCTTAGCCACACGCCACCTGCTGGTCCCGTTAGCAATGACTATTACACGTCTATCAACAGGGGGATGACGACGTGTGAATGGGTGTCTGTGTGGCACAGGGCCTGGCACGCAGCGATACTCAGTAAATGGGCTCCATCTCATCAGTATCCTTGTTGTTGTCAGAGGAAATATCCAGAAAACGTTTCCTCTTTGCATAGGCAGCCATGACACGTGCTGGGCCTGGTGCGCTCAGAGGAGAAGCACCTTCCAGGCTAAGCGTCCAAGCCTCAGCCTGTGGGAACTGCAAGACGCAGAAGGCCCTATCAAGGCGGGTTGAAGAGCTCCGAGCTGGAGAGGCCAGCTGGTATCTGCAATGCCCCGGTGGAGAAATGCCGCCCTCCCTGCTCACCAGCCTCACAGGCTCAGAGCCACTCCCCCACCTCCTTCCGTGTCCAGCATCCTCCCAGCAGCCTGCTGTGACGGGTTTGCAGGGACATCTGTCAGTGGCACCTGTTGACCTCTGCTGGGCAGGAAAAGTAGCACAGAGACTCCGGAGAGCTGGGTAAGAGGTGGTGGGGCTGGGGGTTGGCAGACACCCTTTGCTCTGTGAATTACTCGCTTTCCAGTAAAGTGGAAGTGGCCTAGATTTCTGGCAAAGAATACTGGTTACTAAGAGCCCCCAGCATAAAATTGGATCTGTGTCCCTATGGAAAATTCCACATGACGGAAAATACCACTCGATGAGGATGATAGCTGAGGCTGGGGACATCAGGGGAATTGGTTTGGCTGCTCTGTGGCTCTCGGCAAGCCCCTGCCCCCACCACCTCCCCACACACCCCCCACCTTCCTATCCCTCCCCCTTGTATATCCATCTCCTCATCAGGAAAGTTCCAGAAGTTAAAGGGACCCATGGCAGGGCCAGCTGATGGCAAAGTGGTTAGTTAAGGCACTGGACTCCCACATGGCCGACCACAGTTTGAGTCCCAGACCCAGCAGCTTGAAGCTTAAGCTGGGTGCATGTGTGTGCATGCCCAGAATCCGGAGAGAGAATGGTGGAGAAGGGATTACAACATGGCCATCCCCCTAGGGGGTGAGTTCTCTGTTTCTCTTTCTCTCTCTGTCCATCTCTCTCTGTCTCTTCCAGCCAGCACACACACCCCATAAGAACGAGTCCCCCCTCCCCTCAAAAAAGAGAGACCCATGGTTCTAAACCATAAAGGCATCCCCCAGATCACATCCCTCCACAGGGACTGGGTTCCCCTGGAGACAATTCAGTCTGTGGTTTCAGCATCCCAGGCCTGGGGAGAGCCAGAATGAGTTAGGGGTCCAGGGAAGCAGACAGGAGGGGCCCCAGAGGCCCTGGCCTAGTGACTGCTGCCTTCAAACCACCCAGGGCACATCCACAGATGAAAACAGCCAGCTTCCAGGCCAGCCCCAGCAGGGGAGCTGTCAAAAGAAGCCGCTGGCAGGAGAGGCATTTAGTAAAACTGGTGTCCTCGCTGTCCTGCTGACAAATCCTTACCTTGGAGGTTTCCAGCAATCTGAAAGGAATGGCTTCTTTCCATGAAAATGTGCTGAAGGGCCACAGCATGCAAGTGTGTAGGCACCACTGCAGGAGCCAGCCCGAGTTGGCCTGGCCGGGATGGCAGTGACTTCCCTGCCTCAGCCAGCCCCAGGGACCTCCTGCCCTCAGCCACCTTCCTGGCCCCGACACTGAACCATCACGAGCATTCATGGAGGCACCCCACATGCTTGGTACGCACTACTCAACCCTATTAGCACGGCCCCACAAGGGGCCAGTACTGACGGCCCCGTTTCATAGATCGGTTACCGCAGCACAGGGAGGCCCAAGGCTACCCAGCTAAGAACGGAGCAGCCAGGGAACCAGCAGTTAGCGTAATGGCTATGTTGCTGGACTCCCATGTAGTCGACCATGGTTCGCATCCCAGACCCGGTGGTTTAAAACTCACGCCAGGCGCGTGTGCGTGCGTGCCCAAGATCCCGAGAGGAGAATGGAGGAGAAGGGATTGTGGTGTGACCATCCCCCCTGGGGGGGTGATTTCTTGCTTTCTGTCTCTATGCCTCTCTCTGTCTGTCTGGCGAGCGTACGCGCCCTATAGTGAAAACCTCTCCAAAAAAAAATAAAAAAAAAAAGAACGGAGCAGCCAGGCTTCTCACTTGAGCAGGGAGACTCCAAAGGCTGAGCTTCAAGATCCACTTCATGAGGGCCAGCAGGTGGTGTAGCGGTTATGTCACTGGACTCCCACGTAGTTGACCGCAGTTCAAGTCTGGGACCCAGTAGCTTAAACTCATGCCGGGCGCATGTGCGTGCATGCCCAAGATCCTGAGAGAAGAATAGAGAAGGGATTGCGGCATGGCCATCCCCCCTTGGGGGTGATTTCTCGCTTTCTGTCTCTGTCTTTCTGGCAAGCGCATATGTCCTATAGCAAAAACCTCTCAAAAAAAAAAAAGCAGGCATGGGCCAGCAGGTGGTGTGGTGGTTAAAGTTGCTGGACTCCCACATGGCTAACTGCGGTTCGAGTCCCGGACCTGGAGGCTTACTTTCCTCTCTCTCTCTCTCTCTCTCTCTCTCTCTCTCTCTCTCTCTCTCTCGTCAAAATTGAAACATAATGATAATAAATAAATAATTCTTTTTAAAAATATATCAAAATAATCACACCATGTGCGTGCATGCCCAAGATCCTGAGAGGAGAATGGAGGAGACAGGATTGTGGTGTGGCCATCCCCCCTAGAAGGTAATTTTTCACTTTCCCTCTTCCTGTCTGTGCCTCTCTCTGGAATACACATGCCCTAAGATAAAAACCTCTAAAAAAAAGAAAGAAAAAGATCTTCTTCATCTTCCACCTCGGGGCTTTGCTAGCTGCTTTTAGCAGCAGAGGCCTCTTCTCAAATGGAACCTTACATTCAACCCCAGGACGAAAGACAAATGCAAAACCATGCTGGTTGAAGAAGAGGGACTATCCAGCCATCCTGCTTCTCCCTTGCCCTACCCAGAGAGATCTCCTCAGAGCCCTAGCGCTCTGCAGAACTGGGTCTGAGAGTCGGTGATCTCCTCCCATCCCATATTACAGATAAAAAAGCAGAGGCTGGGACCAGCAGGTGGCATGGTGGTTAAGGTGCTGGACACTCCCACATGGCTGACCATGGTTCAAGTCCTGGACCTGGTGGCTTACTTTCTCACTTCCCCTCTTTCTCTCTCCATCTCTGTGTCTCCCTCTGTCAAATTAAAAATAAATGGATGAATAAATAAAATTAAAAAAAAAAAAAGCAGAGGCTCAGAGAGGGTGTGTGACTTGCGGGAGGTCACACAGCATGGAGATTGCAGAGCTGCTGGGTAGTTAGGGGGAGGCCTTGCTCACCTGGCCAGGTCAGCCTGATCACCTAGGTGGGGAGAGCCGTTATGACCCTAGTTTACTCCAGGCAGAGGGCTTAGCTGGGGTTTTTATAAATTCAATCGAAGGGTTGCTAGGGAATGGTTGAATCCATTATTAATTAATTTGCTCACTGAACACACTGGTTGAGTACCTACCATGTGCCAGGCATGATGTGGCACCAAGGAGTCAGTGACGAATGGCATGGACAGTCCTGCACTTACAGCCCAGAGGGGGAGACCGACAATAACAATGGCTGCTTTGATGGGAACTGCTGGCTGCTCTGGAAACCAACAGGGCGGGCTCCAAGGCAGGTCGAGAGGCCAGGAGGGGCAGGTTCAGTCTGAGCACCAGAGGATGACTCAGCGCCTGCCTGGCCAAGAGGAGGGCAAAGTCTGCCCAGAAGGGGCACGGCATGTGCAAAGGATGAGCACAGAGTTGGGGGCCGGAGGAGATTAGATGTGGCTGGAGCAGAGAGCCCGTGACAGGAGATGGCGAGAAATAAGGCCAGAGAGGTGGGCAGGGGCCAGGCACCCAGTCATGGAATGCCGTGGGTTTACCTTCCAGGAGGTAAATGATTACGTCCACATGGCTCTCCTTGCTGTAATCCCCCAAGGACCCGCACGCGGGAGAGGGAGGAGATGCCGAGAGACTACTAGGAGAGAACTGTGTCCAGGAGACAGACCATGGCGGCCCGATGTGATGATGGTGAGGAGAATGGATGGTCTGTCCATATCCATGCTCGCCTCCCTCAACGTCCTTTCCCAGCCCCCTCTGCAGTCGGGGGTGGGGTGGGGTGGAAGAAGGTAGCAGTCTGGCTGTGGCATGCCCAGCAGTGACATCCACCACTCCCGAATATCCCCACACACTCTCCTGTCCCCCACTGGCCGATGGTGATGCCAGTGTAACCCCAGGGGTGAGCTCCAGGAAGGACCCCCAGTCCCCAGCCACCCTGAGGCAGCTCCCTCCCCAGTTGCAGCAACTGCCTTCTCACCGAGCCCGAAGCTGCCTCTTCCCTCCAGCCGCTCCCCATGCTCCCTGGCCCTGTAGATTGATCAGGCCGGGCTACCAGGAATCCTTCCTCTGGAGGAGAGAGGCACGCTGCGGGGCTGAGGACTCTAACTGCTCCCACCTCGTGATGTTCATGCATCACCTAGGACCTGAGCATTCTCTGGGTTTCTTTCCTCCATGTGTCGCCCCCTTTTCCCAACCGCCCCCTCCATTCACTCAGGTAGTACTTGCTCCAGCCATTATGGAGTGAGGGTCTGGGGAGGAAAGATGACTCTTTTTTTTTTTTAAGATTTATTTAATTTTATTTATTTATTCATTTATTTTAATTTGACCAGAGAGAGAGAGATGGAGAGAGAAAGTGAAAAAGCAAGCCACCAGGTCTGGGACTTGAACCATGGTCAGCCATGTGGAAGTGACCAGCATCTTAGCCACCACGCCACCTGCTGGTCCCCAAGATTGCTCTTTTTCTGGGGAGAGGGAGAGGTTTTTGTTATAGGGTGCGTCTGCTTGCCATAGAGACAGAGAGACAGAAAACAAGAAATCACCCCCCGGGGGGGGATGGCCACACTGCAATCCCTTCTCCTCCATTGTCCTCTCGGGATCTTGGGCACGCACGCACACGCGCCCGGCGTGAGTTTTAAGCCACCGGGTCCGGGACTTGAACCATGGTCGACTACGTGGGAGTCCAGCGACACAGCCATTACGCCAACTGCTGGTCCCAGATTGCTCTTTTGTAAGCTGGCCAGAGACTCCCAAACACAGCTGCAGGTCCAGTCTGCCTGGAGATGAGGTTACAGGCCAACTTCAGTGTCACCTCCAGGCTCCTTGTCCCCTCAGCCTCAGTCCCACTACCTCCCTCCCCATGGCCCTTCTTTCCCTTCTCCAGGCAAAGCCTGGGTCCTGCAGACTGGATTAGAAAGTACTGGCCCTTTTTCTGTCACTGCTCCCCTTGCAGCACAGCATCCCTTCGGAGTCACCTCCCCCATCACTCCCACCAGCGGCTACTGGGCCTGTCTGCTAGCCCAGGCTCCCCTCTGCAGCCTCCAGGCTGGCCCCACCCAGGTCAAGAGTCAATCGTCCCGGCTGGAGTCTGAACCCACATCCTCCTGTTATAATAAAGTTCCCAGCCAGGAGCCTGGTCCTCCTGGAGTAGAGGAATAAACGAAAAGAAAAATAGTTACCAGCTGCAAAGCTTCCACCCTGACACTGTGTCTCCCTCAGGTTGGCACAGACACACTCATACATGTGCACACACATATCACTCGCACTCACATATAGTCAATCACACACAGCACAATCACACACGCATGCTTTGTTGGCCCTCATTCACATTCACAAACAAACTTGCAAATGCAAACTCCCACACATACTCACACTCAAATGCACGCACGACACATTCATAACACACAACACACTCGCACTTGCACACTTATGCACTCGTGCACACATCCTCACATGCACACTCACATATACCTGCACACTCACATTTTTAAACACATTCACATGCTCTCTGACACCTTCACGTTCGCTCCCACATCTCCCCACACTCACACAGACACTCCCCCACATGTTGACATGCAAGCTCACACTCACATCCGTGTTCACTCACAAGCACATTCATGTACTCACACGCACAGGTTGTGCCCAGCCCGCTCCAGTGGCTGCAGGCTCTCGAGCTGCAGACAGCTGCTGAGACTGTGCAGGGTCAGAAGCGCATGAAGGAGGACTCACTCATGAGAGGTGGGGGGTCTGGGCCTCACTTTACTGCAAAGTCCAAAACACCTGGCTCAGGCTGACACTGGAAGGAGAGCCCCGTGTGCAGTGCAGGAGGGGGAGGGGAAGGAGAACTGGGTGCCCCGGAGGGAGGAAGAGACATTCCCTCTGTCTTGCCTGGACACAGTCCCTTCCCCAGCATGTCCGAGCTGATCCCATCTTCCCGGGCTCTCTGAATAATTTCTGGTAAGCTGCCTCTTGTGGAGGAACCACAGTGTGCAGGCAGCTTGCCAGGGGCTTGGCGGAGCACCCTCTCACCATCGGAGACAGGCGTGTTTCTGTCCCCACTTCACCGCAGAGGCAGCGAGTCTCAGGCCCAAGCTGCTTTGTGTGGTGTCCATCACATGGCCGGGAGGGGGCAGAGCCCAGGATCGAACCCACACACAGCTCTGTGAAGCTCCAGGGTGTTTTCCCTCTGGTGACCTTGCCTGCCCTCACTGCACACCGGACTCCTGGAGGCTCAGTGGCACCACCACAGGGTCACTCTCCACCGCCCCACATGCAAATTCTGCCCCAGCCCAGCCAGCAGAGGCAAAAATCAGATCCCCCTCTATATCCGTCATCCCCTGTTCAGGGTCCAAGCGCCCCCACCGGCATCCAGGCCCAGCCAGACTCCAGCACAGGGAGGGAAGAGCCTGCTGGCTCTGGCAGCGCAGACGACCTCCAGGTCCACCAAGAAAAACACAGGCAAGGACACACTCAGCTGGTGAGACGCGCCATTTCATTTTAAAAGAGACAGGCTTCTTGGCTGTTGCCCAACTGCTGCAAGTCATGTAAAACGATAGCATCTTTCTGAAGGGCAGTTTGATGGCATATATCAAACACCTGTAAAACCCACGTGCACCGGCATATCCTTTAGCCCATTAATTCCACTTCTAGGAAACGTATCCTAAGGAAATATTTGGACAGGTAAGCAAAGTGTCAGTAGGATGTTCACTGCAGCACTGTTTAAAATAGCAAGGAACTGAAAACTGCCCAAGTGGCCAAAAATAGAAACACTCTAAATAAATCATGGTGTACCCATACAAATGGAATATCGTGTGGCTACAAAAATTGCAAAATATCATTAACGTAGAAAGATACTCACAACCTATCTGAGTTTTAGACAGGCTTTCATAACCTCTTTGCATTTCGATGTCATTTTAATTAAAAATCTGGATCAAGGGGCCAGCAGGTAGGATGGTGGTTGAGGCACTGGACTCCCACATGGCCAACCGCAGTTCAAGTCCCAGACCTGGCAGCTTGCTTTTTCACTTCCCTCTCTTTCTCTCTCTGTGTCTCTCTCTGGTAAGTGCACATGCCCTAGAGCAAAATTTAAAACTAATCATAGTAATAATAAATAAAAGTAAATAAATAAGTTTTTTAAAATCTGGATTAACAAAAATATCTGGAAGAAAATGCATGAAGGTACCAGCAGTTTGCATAATGGCTATGTCTCTGAACTCCCATGTAGTCGACTGCAGTTCAAGTCCCGGACCTAGTGGCTTAAACTCACGCCGGGCGCATGTGTGTGCGTGCCCAAGATCCCAAGAGGACAATGGAAGAGAAAGGATTGCGGCGTGGCCATCCCCCCTGGGGGGTGATTTCTCACTTTCTAACTCTCTGTCTCTCTGTCTTTCTGGTGAGCGCACACACCCTATAGCAAAAAAAAAAAAAAAACCTCTAAAGAAAGAAAATGCATCAAAATGTTAACAGATTGTCTGTGAAAAATAAGCCCCCAGATTATTTTTCCCTTTCTCATTTTCTGATCTTTTTCCCCTAAAATTAACATTCAATTCATGTAAACTTTTCAATCCTATATACAGATTATTATATCTGTATAGTATTATGTATACAGATATATACTACATATAATGGAGGGGACTGTGGCAAACTGGAAAGCAGAGACCCTGTCTATATAATGTACTACATATATATATATAATGTACTACATATATATATATATATATATATATATAATATGCTACATATAATATGCTACATATAATATACTACACATAATATACTACATCTATACTACATATAATATACTACATATATACTACATGTAATATACTACATGTATATACTACATATACTAGCCTGGGCTAGTATTATTATACATGAATTATGCCTGGAAGATGACATGGAAACTAGTGCCATTGGCTGCATCTGACAACAGGATGTGGGCAGCTGAGGATCGGGGCAGGTGGAAGGAGATTTCTCTCTGAACCTGTTGGTATCCTTCGAATTTTGAAACATGTAAATGTACTGCCTTCTCACAAATAGAAACTAAATTTAAATTTTGAAACAAATGAAAGAAAGATTTAAGTGGAACCAGCTGGTGGCACGGTGGTTGGGGCACCTAGAGCCCACATGGCCCACTGGGAGGTTCGAGTCCTGGATACTGCAGCTGGAAAAGCACACTGGGCTCATGGGCTTGTCCAAGATTCCAAAAGAAAGGGAGATGTAGGGGAGAGGATTGTGCATGACATGCCCCATAAAGAGTGTTTTCTCATTGCCTCACCCAACTCGCAGCAAGCACACACGCCCTCTGGCAAAATAAATAAATAAATATAATTCATTTTAAAAAGATTTAAGGAGTGTCTTTATTATTTCAAAAATCCTGTTGTTGTCGGCAGTGAGTGTAGAAGTAGTTTTTTTTTTGTTGTTTTTTGGGGTTTTTTTGGAGAGGTTTTTGCCATAGGGCGCATGCGCTTGCCAGAAAGACAGAGCAGAGACAGAAGGCAAGAAATCACCCTCCAGGGGGGATAGCCATGCCGCAATCCCTTCTCCTCCATTCTCCTCTCAGGATCTTGGGCACACACACACACACGCCCCACGTGAGTTTTAAATTACCGGGTTCAGGACTTGAACCGCGGTCAACTACATGGGAGTCCAGCGACATAGCCATTACGTTAACTGTTGGTCCCTGGAAGTAGATTGTTTTTATCAGAGTCACAGACTCAAACACATAGAGAAGTCCGGGAAATAGATGAGGCACACAGAGCCAGTGTGAGCAGTGGGGCTTGGAGGGGACTGTGGCAAAATGGAAAGCAGAGACCCTGTCTATGGTGGCAGTACAATTCTGCTCCATCTGCTTAGATCGTGCAGGAAGACCGCCCCAGGGCTACAACCTTTCCATTTCTCTATAAACCAAACATCCAGGCCCAGACTGGCCTGCTGCACACACTGGGCAGACCTGCGTGCCTGTGATCCAGGCCGGGTAAGACTTGGAGTGAATTGTGGCGTGGGGACCCTGCTGGCCGTGCGCCTTTCTCTCTCTGAAGAAGTACATAAATAAACTTTATTTGAAATTTTTTAAGCCAAACATCCAGATTTTCCTATGCATTTCCTCATTTTAAAACATATCTGGTCCTCGGGACCAGCAATTGGCATAATAGCTATGTCGCTGGACTCCCAGGTAGTCAACCGCAGTTCGCGTCCCGGACCTGGTGGCTTAAACTCACGCCGGGCGCGTGTGCGTGCATGCCCAAGATCCCGAGAGGAGAATGGAGGAGAAGAGATTGCGGTGTGGCCATTCCCCCTGGGAGGGTGATTTCTCGCTCTCTGTCTCTCTGTCTCTCTCTGGCTTTCTAGCGAGCACACGCACCCTATAGCAAAAAACCTCTCCAAATAAATCAATAAAGGTAAAACATACCTGGCCCCTATAGGTAGTGTGCGCACAGACCAGTGTGCAGTATCTGCATGGCTGTGAAGGCTGTGGAATACTCTTGTTTAGAGCTGTAGCAAACACTCTAGAGAAGCAGCTGGCCTAGAGTCAAACAGCCGCTACCACACAGAGCAGGGGCAGAGGTCACAGTGAGGCTGATTCAAGCCTCTAGCCCCCTATACTTTCCACCCCAGCAGGCTCCTTCCACGATTTACTTCCTTGCTCTGGGACCCCATTCATTCATCCATGAAACAAAGCTAAGGATACTATCTCACGAGATGACTATGCGTTACATGGGGTGAGAGGTGAAGGAATTGAAGACGAGAGACCATTTTTTACCCATCAAATTAGCAATGACTTTTAAATGATAGCACTCAGTGCTTCTGAGCATATGATAAATGGGACATTTCCAGATCCTTACGTGAGATTTCGAGATAGAGTGCTCGGATATGGCCCTGCTCACTGGGAGAGCTCAGGAATCTCAATAAATGTTTGGTGACTGAATCACACTCTTACCTCTGTTCATTCTCCAGCTCCTCCTGCTCACAAAGGGGGAAGCCTTCGGCCGGCAGGTGACTTACTCAAGTCACCCAGTAACACAGAGGTCAGAAGTAGGGATGCTTTCCCCTATCCGTGCCTCCTGGGGGCCTTGTCCTCCTTGGGTACCCCATCCACCCAACTGCCCTGATCCCTTCTCATGGGGCCCCACCTGCCCACCAAGCCAGCAGCCCCTGTCCACTTCAGCTCTTCTGGACCCCGGGCTCAGATCTCCAGGCCTCAGGTACCTCTGTAAGAGGCAGGCCCCTGGACAGGAGGGGGGAAAGTCATGAGATGGTTCCATGGGGAAGCCATAGAAAGAAGCACCATGGAATGTCCGAGCAGGCTCCGGGGTAGGGGCTGTCAGGACAGCCTCACTACATGGACAGAAGGCCATGCCTTGGGGTGCCAGCAAAGATGCTCAGGTCACAGCTGCCCAGGGCCACAACCACCCAGCAGCAGTCAGACAGGGAGAGCCACGACGATCAAGGGCTGCTCCCCTCACTCTCCCCCATTGACACTCTGGGTCCAGCTGGCCTCCTAGGCCCCACCTCTTCTACTCTCCACCAAATGAACTTGCCAAGGGAGAGTCCAAAATCCAGAGCTAAGCCAATCAGCAAATTGCATCTTTGGTCACAGTGATTGGTTCAGGGTGGGCACGTGACCTAAGTGGAGTCAATCAGAGGTCATCTCAGGACTTCCCTGGGGAACGCTGAACAAAAACTTTTTTTTAAAGATTTTTTGCCATAGGACGTGTGCACTCACTGAAGAGAGAGAAAGAGACAGAGGCAGAGGGAAAGCGAGAAATCACTCCCCAGGGGGGATGGCCACACTGTAATCCCTCCATTATCCTCCTGGGATTTGGGGCACACACACACACACACACACACACACACACACGTGCACCCAGCATGATCCCCAAGCCATCAGGTCCAGCACTCTAACTGCAGTCATGTGGCAGTACAGTGCCTTAACCACCATACCAAATGCTGACCCCTCAACAGACTCTTACCATCAGATTTCCACCTGTAGCCTCTCAAGCACCTGCCACCCAACTTGGGCCCATAAGGAGAGTCCTCCAGACTGGAATACCACCAAGAAAGCAGAATAAAAAGCTGACACTGGGAAGCTAGTCTTTCTAATCATGAGTTTGAGTCCTGATCAGACCTTGCCTGAAGCTACTACATAGTCACAGGAGCCTGCCAAAGGGCCAACTGGTGGCACAATGGCAATGTGCTGCTCAAGAGAAGCCCGATCCCACATGGCAGCTGCAGTTTGAGTCCTGGCCGGTCAGCCTGCAAACACCCCGGGGAACAAGCAGTAATTCCCAGGATCCAAAAGGCCAGAGGGCAGGAGGAATGAGATCACGGTATGACCAGACCTGGTGAGGCAGGGGTCCCCAACCCCTAGACCACAGACCAGATCAGTCAGTGGCCTATTGGAGACTGAGCCGCACAGCAGGCGCTGAGCGAGCAAAGCTCCCCATGGCTGTATCACGCCTGAGCTCCACCTTCTGTTGGCTCAGCAGTGACATCAGATTCTCACAGGAGCCCCAGATGGGACCGTCTAGCTGAGGGAAAACAAGTTCAGGGCTCCCAGTACGCATTATGGTGCGTCGTATAATTATTTCATTATACATTCCAATGTAATAATAATAGAAATAAAGTGTACGGTAAGTGTAATAGGCTTGAATCATTCCAAATCCGTACCCACCTCACCCCACCTGTCTGTGGAAAAACTATCTTCCATGAAACTGGTCCCTAGCACCCAAAAGATTGGGGACCACTTCTGTAAAGGGTGCTTATCCCCTTCTCTCTCTGTCATGTGCTTGGACTTTATCATGAATAATTTTTTTTTAATTAAAGGGCCTAAAAACTCCTGTCGTACTTAAGCAAGCTTAGGTTGAGTTTTCTGTAATTTACAACTAAGCAAATCCTACATAATGGGTGGCAGATCTGGCCAAATACACATCCCTAGAAGTTGGCCCTTCCACTCATGTCAAACGCCAAGGACAAAGGATACCTTCTGGGCCAGCCTCACAGTCTCCTGATTAACAGAGTTGGATACCACACGGCTACAAATAACAGCCCCAGCCGTTTGAAAATCACACTGGGCGTAAAGCCACGAAGGGACTGTGGCATAACCAAGCTCAACTGGGGGATGCTTTCTCCCTCTCTGCCAAGCTCACACACCCTCTGGCCAAAAAAAAATAAAAAGTAACTTATTCCAGAAGGGTCTGCCTGTCCCTCCCATCTAAGGTCTGAGATCCAACTGGCTAGCAGTCTTTCAGTCCCTCCACCAGAGACACGCCCAGGCCCCCAACACTGCACACACAGATGCCACACGCAGCACCGGGTGGACTTTTATTTTTAAATTCAAAGGCACAGCCTGAACAGGCTGAGGCAGTGACAGTGGACGCCCAGCCTAGACCCCTAAGGCCCCACTCCCAGCCAGGAGCAGCTGTGCCAAAGGGAAGGGAGGGAGTGAAAGGGGGCCTCCCCTTTTAGGGAGTCACCTACCTCATTCCTTAGCCCCAGTAGGGGAGAAACAGGTGACATAAAGTGAGGCAGAAATGCTTCAGGGGATCCCTTAGGGCCCCCTCCCTCAACCTCCCCAACACAGGTCTTTGGTGGACACAATTGCACAGACAGTCCATAAAGTGACAGCTTGAGGGGCGCTCCCTCCCCCCAGGAGCCAGGCCTCAAGGGAGAACAGCCAAGGGATCCCACATGGCAACTCAGTGCTTAGAAGTGGGGAGGAGCCCCTTCCTGTTGGAGCAGCCCCCTGGGAGGGGCCTCCTGCCCAGATGAGGCAGGGTCTTAGGAGAGGGTCCCCCACACCCTACTCCCCAGCAGGCTCCCTCCTTCCCTGCATCTCTAACTCTATCTGGTAAGACATAAAAAAAATTCTCTGCTTATAAAAATACTTCTGCTCTGTCCAGGGCAGGGGCTAGGATGGGGGGAGGAGGCCTAAGGACAATCCCTGGGGATCGAGGCGGAGCCACCGCAGAAGCCTGGAGCAGTGAGCCAGGATCCCAGGTCACAGCCTCCGTGGAAAGAGGGGTGTCACAGTGGCAGGAGCTAGGAGGGGGGCAAGGGGCCGTTGGCTCGGCGGGAGGCCCCCTTGGCAGCAGCCGCTGCGGGGGAGCCACGACAGGAGGTGGCAGCACTTCTCAGCTTTTGCTTTCGACGCTTGGCCAGGGGCGCGTTTTCCACACTTTTTAGGAAGAAGCCCTCGCGTTTGCCTCGGTTGAAGGCCTGGCAAAAAAAAAAAAAGAGAAAATGGGTGATTTCCTCAGCCTCCTGACCCAGACCCCAACTTCCAGATCCTAGCTTTGACCCCCGTCCTGAGCCCTCCCCCCATCCCACTAAATCAAGGCCAAAAATTCTCTTCAGCCTCCAGCTTCCGCCTCCCCGAGACCCACTCTCCAGGCTCCATCCGCCCTGGCATCCCAGAGGCCCCGCCTCTTACCATGAAGGTGGCGTTGAGCCCAGAGCGCACTGCGGGCCCGGAGGACTCCAGCACATCGGGCGTCCGGAGCGGGGGCGAGGAGCGCGCGCTGCCATCCTGCAGCCACGAGCTGCCCCGCAGCCCCTCCAGCTTCAGCCGCTTGGTGGGGTCCACAGTCAGGAGCCCTGGGGGCGGAGCAGGGAAGTGGTGAGAAGGGGCGAGCCTAACAACCCCGCGGTCGTCCCTTACCCATCCCCCAGGACACTGCCCCAGTAACCATCCCTGCCCCCAGTGCAACCACAGAGCTCCCCCTCCCCGACCACGATCTGTGACCTCCAACTCCGCACCTCGGACCAGCTCCTTGGCTTCCTCGGACACGCCCTGCCAGGCCTCCCCGTCAAGGGAGAAGCGCCCCTCGCGGATCTTGCACATGATCTCGGCCGCCTGGCTCTGCCCGCCCTGACCTGAGGCCCCCTGGAAGGGGACCTGCCCCGACAGCATCATGTACTAGTGGGGGGTGGGGGGAAAAGTGAGACCGGCCCAGGCTACGGGGCTGCCCCTCAGCCCACCCACAGAACCGTTCACCCTCTTCACTAGGGCAGCACCTGAGACCCGAACGATGAACCTTGACTTAGCGCTTAACACACCGACACCCCGACCCCAGCACCAGGGCGATCCTGCCTCTGTAGTAGGACGAACCCTGATCCCAGCCTCGGATGAAACCTCGGCCACTCCTACCAGGACGATCCCTGTCCCCTGCCTCAGTCACTCGCCAGGCTCGGACGACCCTGAACCGTCCTCGGGGGGCTGCTCTCATACCAGAATGACGCCCAGGCTCCAGAGGTCGCAGGACTCGTCGTAGCCCTGCTGCGCCAGCAGCTCGGGCGCCGCGTACTGCAGCGTGAAACAAGGGGTCTGCATGGGCTCTGCCGGACTCTGCGGCCGCAGCCGCGCGAACCCGAAGTCGATGATCTTCACCGGAGCCCCAGGTGCGTCGTCAGCGTACAGGATATTCTGCGAGGGCGGCAGGGCAGCGGTCAGAGGCAGGCCCCGTGCCCCGTGCCCCAGCCCTGCCCACCGAGGCCACACGCCCACCTCCGGCTTGAGGTCGCGGTGCACCACGCCTGCCTCCTCGTGCATAAAGCTCACGGCCGAAACCAGGCTGCGCAGGATCTGACTCGCCTCCGACTCACTGAAGTGCCGCTTCTTGCGGATATGCTCCAGCAGCTCCCCGCCCCGCAGCAGCTCCAGGACCAGGTACGTGTGCAGCTACGGGGGAAGCCACGGTCACTACCAGCGCGACTCTAGCCGACCCCACCCATCAGCCAAACCCCGCCTCAGGTCCTCTGGTTCTAGGACTGCCTTCCAGGACCCCAAGCCTGTGGTTGCCTAAAACTCCTGCCCCCATAAATCCCACTCTTTCCGGTTCCGTGGACATCCTCAGCTCCTTCCGGTACTCAGGCCCCACTCCCGTTAAACCCCACCTCCTGGGCTTCCCGGTGACCTTTCCTCCCTTGTATCCAACCTGGGCCCAGTCTCGTGGCGCACTTCTTTCCCGGCTCCCACCTCCACCACCGCCCCTTGGGTCCCTGGTGGTGCCCAAGCCTGGAAGGCCTCACCTGGTCATTGTGCACCTCATGCAGTTTCACCACGTTTGGGTGCGTCTGGCACAGCCTCAGGGCGGCCACTTCACGCTGTGTGTTTGCTTCCAGCCTAGGGGGCAGGGCAGGCGAGGTTAGAGTGGCCACCTCCCGCCTGGTGTAGACGTTGCTATGCAGGGGCCCTCCCCAGGCCTGCCCACCTGCGACTGAGGATCTTGACTGCGAACTCCTGGCCGCTCTGGCGCTGACGACAGCGGCGACACACGGAGAAGCTGCCCTGGCCCAGCGCCGGTTCCCGCAGGTCCAGCTCGTATTGCTGGAAGAAGGGCGAGTCCTGGTGGTAAAGGGGACGTGTCAGGGGTCCAGCTCCAGAACCCGTAGCCATGCCAAGTGCCAAGTCCGAGTGGCCCAAGATCTCACTGAGGTCACACTGTGGGCCCCTCCTGAGTCCAGGTCCAGAGCATCCCCCCCCACACCCACCTGCTCCAAATCCCCCCAAATCCATTTCCCCCCACACCTGCTCAGCCCACCTGCATCATGGCGCTCCTGGCCACTGCTGCCCTGCCTGGCCGGTCTCCTGCACCTGGGGCTCCCAGCACGTCAGTCATCACGGCGTTGTTGTGGTCAAACAGGATGGACGGCGCCACGAAGGAGTATCCCTGTGGAGTGGGGGGGAGGGGCTGATGAGATCAGGGGCTGGGGGCGCAAGTGAGGTATCCCCGGGTGATCCAGTGGGCCTGGGTGTGGGGCCACAGGGGAGGTTCTGGTGTGTCCTAGCACACACAGGATGTGTGGACACAGCTTATTCCACTTGTTTTACCATCAGTTGGGCCAGGTCCCCCCCACCAGTCTGTGACTCCAGCTTTCTCCTCATGTGACGTCCCCTGGAAATGCCTGGCACACCGTAGGTGCTCAGTATATATTTTTGAATCATTAAATGAATGAATGAAAGTAACCACTGATTTACCAAAAAAAAAAAAAAAAAAAAAAAAAAAAAAAAAAAGGATTTTCTCATTAGGACTGAGACAATGGAGCAAGGGCTATTCAAGCAAGAGTTGTCCATTCTAAGAGCCTCAGCGAGAGGACTGCTGTACCCATACTAGATATTGGTCTATTCTTATTTAATATTTATGGGCCATGTCCTACAAGCCAGGCCCCCACGCTAAGCCCAGGGAAACAGGAATTAAATACATAGTCCTGCTCTTTGGTGCGTCTAGACCTGGGAACGCAGCCTCAGTTTATCAGTCAGGATACAGCACAATAAACTGCTCAGGAGGAGCTGTGTTCTGCAGAGGGCTGGTGCACAAGAGAAGGGCAGCCCAGCGGGCCAGGTGAGTGTCCAGCAGGGCTGGACTGCTGAGCGGGAGTTTCCCAGGTGGACTGCTGTGGGAAGGACATCCAGGTAGAGGGAACAGCATCTGCAAAGGCCAGAGGTGTGTCCTGGGACCTTTGAGCACCGTGGTGCTACTCCCTAGAGCATCCAGTAGGAGACTAGTGAGCCCTGAGGCTAAGGCACTTAGCAGAGACCAGGTCATAAAGGGCCCAGAATGCCGAGCAAAGGCGTTTGGACTTGTTCAACAGGCCTGAGCTGCTAAAATTGGGTGAAAGGGACCTGTGCCCCCAGGAATTGACATGCTATGCCAAGGGACATACAAAATCACAGTTAAACGTGACATCTCTCCCTTGGTGTCCACTTAAACAAGTGAATCCTTTCTTTTTTTTGGGGGGGGGGGGGGAAGTTTTTGCCATAGGGCACGTGCGCTCACCAGAAAGACAGAGAGAGACAGAGAGACAGAAAGCGACAAATCACCCCCCCAGGGGGGATGACCATGCCGCAATCCCTTCTCCTCCATTCTCCTCTCGGGATCTTGGGCACGTACACACACGCACCCAGTGTGAGTTTAAGCCACTGGGTCCAAGACTCAAACCACGGTCGACTACATGGGAGTCCAGCAACATAGCATTACACCAACTGCTGGTCCCCATGAATCTTTTTTTTCTAATTTTATTTATTATTATTATTATTATTATTTATTTCTTTTTTAATGTGCTATAGAGCACATATTCTCTCCAGAGAGAGAGAAAGTGAGAGAGCAAGTCACCAGGTCTGGGACTCAAACCAGTGGTGGCTATGTAGGAATCCAGCACCTTAACCATCACGCCACCTGCTGGCCCCAACAAGTGAATTATTAAACACAATATTTTGGGCCAGCAAGTAGCATAGAGGTTAAGACAGCTGGATTCCAGATGGCTAACTGCAGTTCGAGTCCTGGACCTAGTGACTTGAAAACCATGCTGGGCATGTATGAGTTAGTGCCCAAAATCCCAAGAGTGGAAGAAAGGGGATTGTGGTGTGGCCATCCCCCCTGGGGACTGATTTCTCTCTCTGGTGACCACATGCAACCCATAGCAAAAATATTAAATGTATATATGTGTGTGTGTGTGTGTGTGTGTGTGTATACATACATATATATATATATATATAATATATATATATATATATTTTTTTTTTTTTTTTTTTTTTTTTTTTTTTTTTTTTTACATAATAAAGAGGTGGTGGAATAGATGGGAAATTAACACAAATTCAAAGATAAGCTGTGAACACGTCATGCTGTGATGGTCTCCCTGACTGACAAGCGCAGGTACCCCTACAAGCGAGGAGGTCTGGGGGAGACGCTGAGTCTGCATCAGGACACAGGGCCTGTGCAGTGTCCACCAGTCAGCCAGGGCCGAGATAGCTACATCCCGCCGCCTTTGCGTCCGAGGCTCCATGAGTTCCCACTCACCTGAAAGATTCGAGGGTCCCCAGGTGGGGGGCTGCCTGGAGGTGAGTAGACAGGCTCCAGCCGAGTAAATTCCTCTGCAAAGTTGCCCACATCCAGCTCTGAGCGGATCTGGGGCCGGAATGGGGCTGGAATCTTCCTGGCAGCCAGAGCAGCCCAGTCCAGACCCTGAGGAAAAGCAATCAGATCAGGGGTGAGAACGGGAGACCCTACTCCATTTGGGCCGCCCTCAGTAAGGCAAGGGCCTGGCTGGCATTGGAGTGGACAGCTGCTCTTCCTGCCTTCCAAGGTTCCATTTCCTTCCCTCTGGAGAATCCCTGTCCCCCTTGGAGAACCACCACTCCACCATACGTAGTTTTGGAACTTTTAGTAGAATTGGCACAAGAGTCGAACAACCCTCTTAATCCTCCTGGACTTAAATCTAGAGGGACATGGGTCTGGAACCGCTGGGGACTCTCTATCCAGAAAACAGAGGCGACACGGTTTCAGCACCTGGATGTAGCCTTGCTTGAAGTCACCACACTTTTCCTTGGGCTTTTCACTTATGGGAGCTAAAACAAGCCCTTTTGTGTTTAAGCTAATGTGACAGGACTTATTAATTGCCTGCCCAAAATCCATTCTCCCTGTCTCCCTTGGTACTAGCCCTGTTTCATTCCAGGAACCAATATACACAACTAAAAGACAATATTTTATAAACTTCCTTGCAGTTAGAGATGACCAATAATTTGTAAGCAAACATTGTCAGGTAGAACTCCAGGAAAAGAACTATAAGTGGGAGGTAGACAACTGGCAAGTGTCCTCTTTGCCCTTATTCTTCCTCTTCCTTCCTGCCCAGTAAGCAGCAAGATGGCAGGAACTCCAGCAGCCATTCTGGACCATGAAGCAACCCTATGGATGGAGGCTACCTGCTAAGAATGGAGGAATTCTTTTCTACAGCACTTTGGGCCAACTCCATGGCTCAGCAGTAATGTGTTTCTGGAAAAAAGCCAGATTCCCACACGCTGACCATGGTTCGAATCCCTACCCAGATCAACCAGAAACGTGCTGGGCATGTGTTTCCAACAGGCTGGAGGACTAGAGGAAAGGACTGCAGCGTGACCAGACTCTGTGGAGAGTGCTTAAACACTGTGTGTTAAGAGCCAATCTCACACGGCCAGCTGTGTTTCGAATCCTGCCCCTGGCAGCTTGAAAAATGCTCAGGGTGCATGTACATAGATGCCTGAAATCCTGACAGGTAGGAGAAAAAGGAAAAAGTGTTGCAACTGGATCACACTCTGCTGGCAAGTGGTCTCTCTCTGATGAGTACATGTGCCCTCTGGTAAAAAGAAAAAAAGAAAAAAGAAAAGCAGAGCTGGAATCCCTGAAGACACCACAGCAGGCCTGGCCTTTTATGTGAAAAGAAAAACAAATATTCCTCTGCGTTGTCTAGGTCACTGTTCATTCTGATCTCGGTCGCTAACAGCTATTCCAATTAATACCACCATTTTGAATGGGACTCTTTTTCTTTTTCTATTTTCTTTCTAGATTTTTGTCATAGGGCACATGTCTCACTAGAGAGAGACAGAGACAGAGAATAGAGGGAAACTGAGAAATCAGCCCCTCTCCTGGGGTCGGGGGTGGCCATACCGCAATCCTTCCTCCTCCAGTCTCTTCTGCAGACTTTGGGCACACACGCCCAGTGTGCTTCACAGCCTCCCACTCCAGGATTGGAACAGCGCCGCTGGCCATGTGGGATCCAGCTGCCTTAACCACCACGCCACCTGGCTGGCCCTTGTGTTGGACTTTTTAGTCACTTGCAGCCAAGAGGCATGACTCAGACTCAAGGGCCCTGGTGCTGTCACCAGAGACCTTAAAACTGCTATCACTATGGGGCTGGCAGGTGGCATGGTGGTTAAGGGCGCTGGACTCCCACATGGGCGACCACAGTTCAAGTCCTGGACCTGGTGGCTTTCTCTCTCTCTCTCTCTCTCGCCAAATTAAAATAAATACGCAAATAAAATAAATAAAGTTAAATAAAATAATTCTTAAAAAAAAAAAAAAAAAAAAAAAAAAACTGTTACCACCAGAGAGGCCATCCAGAGGAAGACAGAATGAGCGCGACACCCATCCAGACACCAGGCCTCGGAGACCGTGGGGCCTCCCCAGTACGACTGGGTAGCTCACTCCCAGCACCCAACACCACTCAGCGTGGGCTCAGGATGGGCTTGAAGAATTTGCTGAAGGAAACTAACACTGCTTATGGCTCCCCAACCCCCAACCCCATCTCTAAAGGGACATCTTCATTCTGGAAACTTAGATTCCCGTCTGAGGAGGCACCCCACGAGGGACCTTCGGGGCCGGTACTTGTGAGGAAGATTCAAGGAAAAGGCACTTCATTACACAATGGGCTCTTTTGCCATAAAAGGGCACTTGTGTTACAATGGCAGAGGAGTGGTGAGTTGGATGCCCACATGTAAACGGAAGAACATAGCAATTAAGAACCTAGGCATTGGGCCAGCAGGTGGCAGAGTGGTTAAGGCACAGGACTGCCATGTGGTCAGCCACAGTTCAAGTCCCAGGCCCAGGGGCTTGAATCACACCAATGTGTGGGTATGTGTGCCCAAAACCCCAAGAGCAGAATAGAGGAGAAGGGATTGTGACCAGGCCATCCTCTCTGGAGGGTGATTTCTTGCTTTCTGTCTCTCTGTCCCTCTGTCTCTCTGGCAAGCATATGGGACCTATAGCAAAAACCTCTCTCGAAAACAGAAACAAAACCTAGGCATTCAAGTCACCCAGCCCTGGGTTTGAATATGCGCTCCATCACCACCTGGCAGGGCGACCCTGGGCAAATTACTTCACTTCTCTGAACCTCAGCTTCCTCGTCTAGATAGATGGGGATAATCAAGGTGCCTCTAAGACCCTCAGCTGGGAACCCTCGACTCTTCCAAGTGGTGAGACCTCACAGAACCCCAGACACAGAGGAGGCAGGACGCAGCTGCCTGCCTCTGTCCTGGCTGATCTGTGGACACTGCACAGGCCCTTGTCCTGGTCAGGACTCAATACTCCCTAGATGTTGCCCCCTACAGGGCAACCAGAGCTGTCAATTAAAGACCACTGTGCCAGGACGTGAGCTTGCTCACATGAACTAATGTAAGTAAAAGCCATACACAGGAGGTGTTCACGGTGACAGGGTCCTGCTGAGCAGCGACACTGGCCACGTGCAATGCGGAGTCAGCGAGGCCTCCCGATGAGGCAAAGCTCCTGTGCGCTGCACTCTAATGTGTGTGTGCTCTTAACAGGTGAGTACAAACGCATGGGGGCTGATAACCGTCCCCCTGAATTGCAGGCAGAGTCTGTACAGGGACAAAGAACACAAGGCCTGGGTGGACACTAAAAGCCATAGTGGTTCTTAGTACCAGTCTCGGCCCACAGACCTATCTAAAGCTGGGGTCTGTTCCCAGCACGGCATTACTACGCCACCTTGGACAGGTCACCTGCCTTCTCTGCATCTGTCTAATGAAAGGACTGACTGGGCTAGCAGGTGGCGTGATAGTTAAGGCGCCTGGACTCCCAGATGACCAGCGACAGTTCAAGTCCTAGACCTGGCAACTTGAAAAACACTCTGGGCACGTGTGTGTGTGCATATCCAAAATCCCAGAGGAGAATAGAGAAGGGACTGTGGTGTGGCCATCCCACCTGCAGGGGAGGCAGGCATTGATTTCCCGCTTTCCTTCTCTCTGTCTCTCTCTGGTGAGCGCATGTACCCTATGGCAAAAACATTTAAAAAAAAAAAAAGGACTGGTCGATTTATGCTCACATCCCTGCTGCCCTGATGATCAATGAACCCGTAATGCTCTCCTTCAGGGAGGCACCTGCTGAGTTTCAAGGGAAATAGAAGAGAAAGGGGGCTGGCGGAGGTGCAGCGGTAGAACACGATACTCTGTGAGCCTCCAGTGTGAGAAGGTTTAGGTTTGTGTCCCGAAGACCGCCCTGACTACGCCAGGCATGTGTGTGCCCATGCTCCAGGGGTAGCTAGCACCGGGGGAGATGCAGCTGCAGCATCAAGACCCTGTTAGGAGGGCCAGCCAGTGGCATGGTGGTCGAGGTGGATGGATCTCGAATGGCCAACTGTGCAGTTCGAGTCCAAGACCCAGTGACTTGAAACGCACATGCACACACACACACATGCACACACGTGTACATGTATACCTAAAATCCTAAAAGGAGAAATGGAGAAGAAGGGATTGCAATGTGGCCATCCCTCCTGGGGGGATGTCTCCCTTTCCCTTTCTCTTCTTCTGTGTCTCTCTCCAGCAAGTATACATGCCCTCTAGCAAATTGTTTTTCTTTACAAATGGAAAAAAAAGGAGCCAGCAGGTGGCATGGTGGTTAAGGAGGCTCGACTCCCACATGGCCGACTGCTGTTCGAGTCCCAGACCTGCCAGCTTGTTTTCTCACTTTCCCTCTCTTCCTTTCTCTCACTTTGTCCTTCTCTGGTCAAATTAAAACATGCCAAAATAATAAAAAAATAATTCTTTAAATAAATGAAGCTAAATAAAATAATTATTTCTGGGGGTTTTTTTTGTGTGTGTTTTTGTTGTTGTTTTATTTGGTTTTTTTTTTTGGTTTTTTTTTTTTAGGGGGGAAAGATTTTTGCTGTAGGGTGCTGTGCTCAACAGAGATACAGAGAGAAACAGAGACAGAAAGCGAGAAATCAATCCCAGGCTAGCTGGCCATGCCTCAATTCCTTCTCCTCCATTCTCTCGGGATTTTGGGATGTGCACACATGCACCCGGCGTGAGTTTAAGCCACCAGATCCGGGACTCGAACCATGGTTGACTACGTGGGAGTCCAGCAATGTAACCATTATGCCATCTACTGGCCCCAATAAAACAATTCTTAAAAAAAAAAAAAATGAAAAAATAAATAAAGACCCTGTTAGAAATGCTATCCCTCTGTTTCTTCTCTGTGTCTCTCTTGCTCATGGAAAAAATAAATCATAAACTCGATATGAAATGGATGAGAGAGACCAGTAGGTGGCATAGTGGTTAAGGTACTGGACTCCCACATGGCCAGCTGCGGTTTGAGTCCCAGACTTGGTGGCTTGCTTTCTCACTTTCTCTCTCTCTTTGTCTCTCTCTGGTGTGCACATGTGCCTTGTTGCAAATAATAATATAAATATTATATTAAATAATAATATTTAAATAATAATAATGGTAATAAATAAAATTATTTATTTAAAAATAATTCTGAAAAAGTAAAGAAAGAAATGAGAAGATAAAACTAGACTGATATGCTGGGGAGTTTCCAGATAGAGCCAAAATGGCCAGGCTAAGCCCATCCCTCAGCGTTCACCAACCGGGAGCAGCTGCCGGGCCTGGGTATGTGCGGGGAGGTGTAGGGACCCCAGAGTCAGGAGCCTCACCTGGAAGAAGGGGTGATTCTTGACTTCTTGTGCCCCCTGGGGCCCTGCGCCCAGTCGCTTCTTGGGATCCTTGCAAAGTAGCCGCTGTAGCAGGTCCTGCGCCACGGGCCCGATCCGGGAAGGGAAGGGGGGGGGAGCACTTCAGGATCCGTCTGGGAGGATTGGGGGGGTGTCAGGGGCAGCGAGCCCCCCCGACGGCCCTGCCCGGGCAGCCCCTGGCCCCCCTCCACATCCAGCCCTACTTACCGGGACACCTCAGCCTGCGTGTTCTTCTCGCCCTCCAGGGTGAAGGGCGAGGCCCCCGTCAGCAGCTCAAAGAGCAGGATGCCCAGGCTCCACCAGTCCACAGCCTGTAGGCAGAGCCGGGTGAGGGCCTGCACCTCCCACCTCCAGCCCACCACGACCACCACCCCTGCGTCCGCCAACCCACCTTGCCATGCCCTGCCTTGCTGCGGATGATTTCAGGGGCCATGTACTCGATGGTGCCACAGAAGGAGAAGGTCCGCTCTTTCTGGGAAGGCGAGAGGACCATTTGGATATCCAAGCCTCTCTTGTCCCAGCAACCCCCCAGGCCCAGAGCAGGACTTGCTCCACTTGCATGGTCAGACACTTGAGCAGTGGGAACTTCTCAGATCTATTCACCTCTACACCCCCAGAAAGCAGGCACAGAACAGGAAGAGACAGGAAGGCGAAAGCTGGAAGAGCAGATGCTGTCGGCCGCTCACCTCCTCCGTCAGAAACTCCTTGCTCAGCCCGAAGTCGGTGAGGACAATGTGGCCCTCTGAGTCGAGCAGCACGTTCTCCAGCTTCAGGTCTCGGTAGATGATGCCCAGCTAGCAGGAGTAAGCGGGCACTAAGGCTTCCTCCCCGAGGCCCTCCCCTGCTCCTGCATATCCTAGCCCTGCCCGAGGTCCCTGGTCAGGACGAGGAGGCCCTCCTGGAGGGAGTCATCTACCTGCAGAGGAGACCTCCAGGGCAGGAGTGGATAAGAAAGATCAGGTGAGACAAAGCAAGATCTGGGTGCGGGCCCCAGATCCAGAGAGAAAGTCTGCAAAGAGCCCCAGTGGCATAAGGTCTCCAATTGAGGAAGTTCTGTGACCATGGCCCCAGGAGTTCCCTGTGAGAGGAAAGCCCCTTGGAGAAGGCTCTGGGGGAGCTAAGGCTTCCGGCCAAGAGGCCTGGGGAAGGAACTCTGGTCCCCGCCAAGGCCACCTCTCTCCCCAGGAAGCCCAGGGACAGAACCGAAGCTTCTATGTTTACACGGCCCAGACCCAGTTCCCATAGCAACAGCCTGGCAGTCAGGTCCTCACTCACCTTGTGCAGATGCTCCAGGGCCAGCACGATCTCACCCCCGTACACGCGCACCTCAGCCTCCTTGAAGTACTGGCGCTGGTAGAGGTGGGTGAACATTTCGCCGCCACTCACATAGTCTGGGGGTGCAGTGAGGGTTAGGAAGCAGGTGGCTTCACTTGCTCCCCAGTACCCTCAGAATAGCACAGAGCATGCCCTCACCCAGGATGAGGTGCAGCTTGGCATCAGTCTGGAAGGCATAGTGCAGCGTGACCAGGAAGGGCGCCTGGCGCACCAGCTCCAGCACCGAGCGCTCAGTCCGCGTGTGCTCCTGCGTCTTGGTGCGCTGCACGAGCGCCGCCTTGCGCAGCACCTTCATGGCATACAGCTTCCCCGTGTCGTGCCCACCCGCTTTCCGTACCAGGAACACTTTCCCGTAGGCTGTGGGAGCAGTGAGTAGGTGGAGGGTAGGCCATGAGTGGGAGGATGGTGCAGACTGGTAGGGTTGGGGTGATGCCAACAAATTAGGGGAAGGAACTGGGGCGATAGCTAAGTGTGCAAAGAGCCAGCAGAACCTTCTAAAGGGGCTGCACACCCGTGAGAGTATGCAGCAAGCCCAGGGAAGGGATGTGCGAATCAGGCTAGGAGGTGTGCAACTCCAGGGGGCCTGCAGCAGGGGTGGGGGTGGGGCGTGTGCAAACCTGCCGAAGATCAGATGGATGTGAAAGGATGCAAATGCAAGGAGGGGAGGCAGAGGTGCACTCCTGGCCTGGCAGAGGAAGGACGAGCAAAGCAGGGCTTAGGAGTCTGCAGAACACCGGGAGGGGGATTCCTTTGGGAGAAGGGGAGGAGCTGTGCAAACGCACACAGGAGGGATGCAGGCCTCCAAGGGGGGCGGCAAACCCAGGCAGGGAGCCTGCACACACAGGATCTTGCAGGAGAAACGATGGCAACGTGGAGTGCCCTGAAAGTGAGCATGCAAACCCTGGCACAGCAGGGTGGGGCAGGCAAGGCAGGCTGTGCCAGGAAAGGGTGGGGGGCCTGCCCAGTGGCCTGGCTCTCGCCCAGGAGGATGTGCAGGAGGGAAGCCGGGAGCACTATGCCTGGGACACCTGCCCGGTGGACGGGGGTCCTCACCTCCCGTGCCCAGCACCTTGAGCAGCTCGAAGTTCTCCACGCTCACCTTCTCCTCGTGCCCAGTCAGGTTGGCTGCGGGCACAGAGGGCGAATGAACCCAGCCAGTCCACGACCCCTCCCGCCCGCCTGGGGCAGCCAGCACTGGCCCGCCCCCTCTGGCGCCCCCCCCGCCCCCCCCTCCCGGCCCCACCTTCAGTGATCCGCAGCTCCACCGCGCAGCCCTCATCCTCGTCCTCGTCCCCCATTGCGGGCGGGTCTCTGGGGCCCCCGCACAGCTTGGGCTCCGGGCGGCGCCGGTTACATGGCGGCTCCGGCCGGGGCGGGCGCTTCCTGGTGCCTCCTCCGGGGCCGAGGCGGGCGCCAGCACCGCCTCCCAGCTCCCCGCCCCACTCCGCCTGAGTCAGGCGGCTGGAACGTGACAGTGCAGGCGGCCAGAGCAGGCGGCTGGTGGGCGACTGGCAGGGGCGGCGCTGTGTCCCGAGGCTAGGGCCAGGACTGTGCGCTAGCTCGACCCTCCGTGGGATCTGGAATCACCCGTGGGAACCATGTGCCGGCGTGGATAACCTGGGTCTCTGCTGGGCCTCCAACCAGGTGTCTGCCCCAGGACGCCGGCCGCCAGCCCCTGATGTGGAGGGCATCAGGACCCTGTGCCCCAAGGTGGGGGAGGAGGACCCACACAGGCTTTACTGAGACCTCCCCCAGGGCCAGCCCCAAGGGCAACCCTCATCTGTTTAATTCCCTTAGCCACCAGTGAAAGTGACAACCCACCTGCCTAGCTTAGGGTCACTGAAATAGGGGAAGGGGCCGGTGTCCCCTTGTCAGATGAGCAGCCCAGGCCAGCTGCTGCAGCATAGCCTCAGCCTGGCACCTCTCACTTGGTGAGGCCAGTGTTCACAGGCTGGGGAGACTACTACCAGAAGTCACCCAGATATCATGCAGTGGGAGCTCAGCACAGCTCTGCCATCCCAGGGCTCCCCAAGTGGCAGCCAAGACCCTTGTCCCGTGGACTTGCCTTTACAGAAGAGGTCTGGAGCCTCAGGCCCTCTGAAATTCACACCCCATCACTGAGTCCTGGAGTCACATGTGGGACCCCATGGCAGGAAGGGGATCTCTTTAGAGGGGGCTGTAGAAGCACCCGGGCCCCCATTCACAGCCCACCAGGGTCCTTGCACACCTCATGCGAGTCTAGCCCATCGTCCTTGGTGTGGTGTTCGGCCCGGAGTCCCCAGCAGGCCTCAAAACGGGAATGTCTGGCCCAGCCTTGGTGGTGCACAGATAGTGCCACCCCTTGGGAGGCTGGAAGGCACATGTGATGCCCAGGCTTGGTATCTGGGCCAGCCCAAACACACAAGCCCAGCAGCACACACCTGGGGTCCTAGAGAATTATGGGGCAGGAGGGTCTTGTCACAGTGGACCTTGCCAAAAATACCTCCCTCTAGCTCCCTCTTTTTCTCTCCATAAACAACAAATAAAGGGACTTCAGAGTGCACAGGGGTAGTCCCCTCTCCACACCAGGCCAGAGCTGGCTGACCTCTCTTCCAGAGCCTCTGTCCCCCCTTCCCCACTTCCTGCCTCCTACTCCCTGACTACTGACAGGGGCCACCAAGCACAGTGGGACAGCCATCAGAGCCCCCACCCTGAGGGCTATGGGAGGGGACTTTCAGCTCCTCTGCCAGCTGGAGGCCAGAGGTCCACCCCACTCCTCTCTCCTGGGAAGCTCCAGCTGAGAGGCAAAAGAGGCTGCTAAGGTTGGTGGGTCGCTGGAGAGGCTGGAGAGGCTGCCCTTCTTGGCTCCACTCACCCCCAAATTCGAGTTCTCTCATCTCTGCCTGGGGCAGCCCCGCCCTCCCCAGGGTGGCTCCAGGTACCCTGACTCACATCCTGCCACCCAGCCTAATTGCCCCCCTTCCCAGGCATCATCGTCATCATAGAGGGCATCCTCGGAGATCCACCATCAGTCTCACCTCTGTGGGGCCCTGAGCTCCCTGGGGCAAGGGCTCAACCCACAAAGGGGTGTGGGGAGAGACGATGAGGAGGCAGGAAGAAAGCAGAGAAGGTGCCCTGGGAGAGGATGGTGGCAAGGCCACAGGGGCTTCACTACCCCACATCCCTGAGCCCAGACCTCAGGCCCTACCCACTGCCAGCTGTGTAGAACTCTGCCCTCCTACCCCCAGGGACTTGGGCCAGGTGGCCACACCCCTGAAGACAGCCCTTGCTGTCCTGTCTAGGCAGGGCCCTCTGGCCACAGTCCCTGTCAACAGGGTGGACGAGGCCATATGTGTTCCTGGCGCCCCAAGGTCCTAGATGCAGCCAGCAGACAGCTCCGATGCAGGTGACTGGATCCCAGCTTTATTCTCATGTCCCGCTCGTCCAGCTGACACTGAAATCCGCCCAGGGCATAGTCCCTGGGCAATGGGCCTTGGCTCCCCGTCTGGGCCAGGCAGGGCACTCTTTTGCCCACTCCTACCAGCCTCCTTCAGCTGGGGGACCCCAGAGACCACCTCCTCAGTGGGGGCCGCACCGCGGAGCCAGCACCCAAGGCAGGAGCCACCCGTGGAGGCCAGCCATCGCCCCTGTCCTCGGGCTTATCCCAGCTCCGTCTCGGGGTTCCAGCACAGGCTACAGGGAAGCCAGGGGTCCAGGCCTTCTTGTCCAAGGATGCTCCTCGGGTCCCCCGGCTCCCCAGGTTCTTGGGCTGCCTGGGGTCCTCACTGACACTCCAGCGGTGAGAAGGCTGCACTCCCGGGTACCCTGTCATCACAGTGTCACTGGCTGAGGGAAGGTGTGAGGGAACGCTTCTCCGGTTCTTGTACCTCGAGGCCTGGAGAGAAAGGCTCAGCTTAGGCCAACCTCCTTCAAGAGGAATCTCAGCCTTCAAGGGGGCCTACAGGGCACAGGCCTCCTGCCCCGCTCCACCCCAACCTCCTCTACCTCCACTACACCCAGTGCCTTGCCAGTCCTCAAACACGCCAGGCCTTTCTGCTGTTCCCTCTGCCTTGGATGCTGTTCCCAGGGATGTCGATGCAACAAACTCACTCTAAGTCTTTGTTCCAATTTCGCCTGCTCTCTGAGGCCTACCCCAGTACCCTAATTAAAATTGAGCAGCCCCCTCAGGGCTCCTGACTCGCCTCCATGGCTGTGCTTTCTCCCCAGAGCATTATCACCTCCTGGTTTTCTCGGGACTGAACACCTGTGATACGACTGGTCCCAACCGCAATGCGCTTGTGTGTAAAATAACCTGCTAGACCTTAAAGACTTCGCATGAAAAAATAACGTCAAATCTGGGAACCAGCAGTTAGCGTAATGGCTATGTCGCTGGACTCCCACGTAGTCAACCGCAGTTCACGTCCCGGACCCAGTGGCTTAAAACTCACGCCAGGTGCGTGTGCGTGCGTGCCCAAGATCCCGAGAGGAGAATGGAGGAGAAGGGATTGCAGTGTGACCATCCCCCCTGGGGGGTGATTTCTCACTTTCTGTCTCTATGTCTGTCTCTATCTGCCTGGTGAGTGCACGCGCCCTATAGCAAAAAACCTCTCCAAAAAAAAAAAAATTTTTTTAAAAAGAAAAAAAACACGTCAAATCTCTCATTCGTGATTTTTTACAGTGATTATGTGTTCAAGGGATGTTAGTTTGGGTATTTTGAGTTTAAAAGGGGTATGTTATGAAAATTACGTCCAGGGAACCAGCAGTTGGCGTAATGGCTATGTCGCTAGACTCCCACGTAGTCGACCGCAGTTCGCGTCCCGGACCCGGTGGCTTAGAACTCACACCGGGCGCGTGTGCGTGCGTGCCCAAGATCCCAAGAGGAGAATGGAGGAGAAGGGATTGCGGCGTGACCATCCCCCCGGGGGGGTGATTTATCGCTTTCTGTCTCTATGTCTGTCTCTGTCTGTCTGGCGAGCGCACACGCCCTATAGCGAAAACCTCTCCAAAAAAAAGAAAAGAAAAGAAAATTATGTCCAATCATGGTGGCACGTGTAGTAAGGCACTGCTACGCGAGGCCAAGGCTGCATGGGAGGCCAACATTTGGTGCCAGCCCAACCTAAACAGGCTGGGCTCAGTAGCAATTGCCTATAATCCTCGCTAACTGGGAGGCTAGGCCAGGAGGAGCTCAGCATGGTGAAAAGAACCTGTCAGAAATCTCTCTCTCAAAAGGCGGGGGGGGGGGGGGGGGGGGGGCAGCAGGTGGTGTGTTGGTGTGTTGGTTAAGGCCCTTGGACTCCCACTTGACTGACTGCAGTTAGTGCCAGACCTGGCAGCTTGCTTGCTTGCTCTCTCTCTCTCTCTCTCTCTCTCTCTCTCTAGTGAGCGCACGTACCCTGTAGCAAATTTAAAATAATAAAAATAATATGGAGCCAGCAGATGGCGTAGCGGTTATGTTGCTGGACTCCCACATGGCCGACAGTGCTTCAAGTTTCGGACCCAGTGGTTTGAAACTCAGGCCAGGCATGTGTGTGTGTGTGTGCCCAAGAGCCCGGGAGGAGAATGGAGAAGGGATTATGGCATAGCCACGGGGGTGATTTCTCACTTTCCCTCTGTCTCTCTCTCTCTCTCTCTCTCTCTCTCTCTCCCCAGTGAGTACACACACCCTAAGGTGAAAACTCTAAAAAAAAATAATAATGATAAATAAATTATTTTGTAAAAAATCGTTTTGTCGGGAACCAGCAATTAGCGTAATGGCTATGTCGCTGGACTCCCACGTAGTAGACCACAGTTCGCGTCCCGGACCCGGTGGCTTAAACTCACGCCGGGTGCGTGTGCGTGCGTGCCCAAGATCCCGAGAGGAGAATGGAGGAGAAGGGATTGCAGCGTGACCATCCCCCCGGGGGGTGATTTCTCGCTTTCTGTCTCTATGTCTCTGTCTGTCTGGTGAGCGCATGCGCCCTATAGCGAAAACCTCTCCCAAAGCAAAAAAAAAAAAAAATCGTTTTGTCTGTTTTTACTTTTTCTGAGGAGGCTATTAGAAAAGTTAACATTGGGGGGCCAGAAGATGGCATAATGATTATGTCGCTGGACTCCCACATAGTCGACCGCAGTTCAAGTCCCAGACCCGGCAGCTTAAAACTCACGCCAGGCACATATGCGTGTGTGCCCAAGATTCTGAGAGGAGAATAGAGAAGGGAATATGGCATGATCATCCCTCCCAGGGGATGATTTCTCATTTTCTGTCTCTTTGTCTCTCTCCGTCTGTCTGGTGAGAGCACAAGCAAAAAATCTCTCTCTCAAAAAAAAAAAAAAAAAAAAAAAAAGAACGAAAGAAAGAAAAGTTAACATTGGAGGACCTGCAGGTGGCGTGGTGGTTAAGGCACTGGACACTCCCACATAGCCGACCATGGTTCGAGTCCTGGACCTGGTGGCTTGCTTTCTCACTCCCCCAGCCCCCCCACCCCGTGTCTCTCTGGTCAAATTAATGAGTGAATAAATAAAATTAAATAATTCTTAATAAAAAAAGAAAAAGAAAAGTTAACATTGAGATAGAGCTAGCAGGTGGCATGGAGGTTGGGGTACTAGACTGCCACATGGTCACCCACAGCTTAAGTCCTGGACTTGATGGCCTGTTTTGTCACTTTCTCTCTCTGTCTCTCTCTGTCTCTCTCTCTTTGAGTGCATGTGTCTTATAGCAAGCCAAATAATAATAATAAATAAAGTTAAATAATTTAAAAAAAAATTTTTTTTTGAACATTGAGGCCAGCAGGTGGTGTGGTGGTTAAGGCACTGGACTCTCACATGGCCAATTGCAGTTCCAGTACCAGACCTGGTGCCTTACTTTCTGACTTTCCCTTTCTCTTTGTCTCTCTGTCTCTTTCTGGTCAAATTAAAAATGATAATAATAATAAAATAATGACAAATAAAATTAAATAAATAAATAAATATTTTTTAAAAGAAAAGTTGACATTAGACAATGTGGCCCATGTCACCTTTTTATTGGTTGGATCTGTTTCAAATAGCAATTACTATTATTACCTTTTTTTTTTTTTGTAACTTTGCTATAGGCCACATGGACTCACCAGAGAGACAGACAGAAAGTGAGAATACACACCTCTAGAGAGATGGCCACACCACAATCCCCTCTTCTCCATTCTCGTGTAAGTGTTTTGGGCATGCATGCACACATCCCCAGCTGGATTTTTTTTTTTTTTTTTTTTGAGAGATTTTCGCTATAGGGCGCGTGTGCTCTCCAGATAGACAGAGAGACAGAAAACGAGAAATCACCCCCCAGTGGGGATGGCCACACCACAATCCCTTCTCCTCCATTCTCCTCTCGGGGTCCTGGGCACGCACGCACACACACCCGGCGTGAGTTTTAAGCCACCGGGTCCAGGATGTGAACCGCGGTCAACTACGTGGGAGTCCAGCGACATAGCCATTACGCTAACTGCTGGTTCCCCCCAGCGTGTTTTTCAAGCCACTAGGTCTAGGGCTTAAACTGCGGTCACGCGTGTGAGATCCAGTGCAGTAACTACCTGCCCCCAGCCGGCCTAATTATGTTTCATTTGCACCTGGTTCCTGCCTGCCTCCCCGTACCAGGATGTGCCCTGCTGCAGCCCAGCTAGCATACCACCTGGCACTTGGTGAGGGATCGCTGTGTGTCAGCGCAGGCAGAGAAGGCCTGCCTGGCATGGGCAGGGCGAATGCCTCCACTCCTTCCGGGGCCCCCACTCACCCTCTCGGTTGGTATCTGCTTCGTGTTCCTGGAGGGTCTCCATGGAGCCATCCCATCCCACGCCAGATCCTGGGGGCACAAGGCAGGGCTTGCAAGACACATAGAGGACAAGAAGGAGGTGCCTCCCCAAGGAGCTGGGCGCTAGCAGGGGCAGGGACCCATCCCCCTCACCTTTGCCATGGGAGCTGAGTGCCCCCAGCGGGCCTGGACGGCGTTGTCGGAATCGCTGTCGGGGGGTGTCTCCGGGGCTGAATGACTCAGAGCTTCGCCCCACGGGAAACCGCGAGCTGAGTTTCCTACGCTGCCCGCCTGCCAGAGTCTCGTCCCGCAAGCAGAGGGAGCTCTGGGCCCTGCGCATGGGTGCTGGCGAGGGGGACCCTGCAAGAAGCACATGCAGGGAGGGTGTCACAGAAGTGCAGGGAGGGGCAGGGCCCAGAGAAGGGGGCAGAGAATGAAGCTGCCCAGGGCCAGGGAAGGAGGCTCGGGGCAGAGAGCAGGCATGAGGGTGGGGACAAGAGCAGGGTCCTGTGCTGGCGCTACACTCACTCACTGTGACCTCCCACCCCAGGCCTCAGCTTCCTCATCTGCTGTCTAGGAAAGATGACCTTCCACTAAAGCCCCTGGTGCTCCGAGCCCCCAGCACCACTGCAGCTGGGGCAGGCCTGGCGGGGTGGTAGCGTGGATAGGAGAGAGGTGCCAGCTGAGGAGGACCCTGCAGGGCCTAGAGCAAAGAACCACTGAGAGCATCTGGGCGGGGTGGGGGCAGGCGGCAGGGCCGGCCGGCAGGGCAGTGCAGGCCAGGCAGTGTGGTCAGCGCCAAAGCGGGGTCACCTGGACCCCAGACCCACCTGTCCCATCTGCCTCCCTGCCCTCAGGGAGCTCCGCCTCTGGGGGGCCCCCCAGGCTCTCGGTGCTGCCAGCCCCATCGGCCCCCGGGCGTAGCCCCCCATGGGGGCCCCCCTCCCGCCGGGGTCGCATCAGCCTCTTCACCTTGTCTGCCAGCCAGCTGCCCTTCCTGGGGGCAAGAGGGCACAAGAAGGGATAAGGACGGGGAGGAAGGAGGGAGAAGAGGGTGGTGGTAGGGATGGCAAAGGCCAGGCCAGCCCTCACTGGGGCCTGGACCTGGGCTGAGCCAGGGGACAGAAGGCAGGGCAGGGCGGAGGTTGGCAGGATCCCTGCCGTGGGAGTGGGCGGGGCCACGCACTTGGTCCGGGGCAGGGGCCCAGGCTCCAGCACGCGGTACTGGTCCATGATCTTCTCGACCAGCTTCTGCTTCTCGCGGCGCAGGGCGTTGAGCTGGTCCCTGGTAGGAGGCAGGAGGCGGGCATGAGGCCCGGGAGGTGCAGGCAGGAGCAAGGCGCAGACTGCAGCCGGTACGCACTACACGAGGGTCCTCCAGCCCTCGGAGACCATCCCGGGGCTCTCCCGTGACAGCCCGCAGCTCACAGGTACTCGCGCTGCTCGCGGTGCAGGTGGTCCCGGCTCTCCAGGCTGCGCTCCAGGAGCTCCCTGTTCTCCCGGCTCAGGGCCTGTACCTCGGCCAGCAGCTGCCGGTTCTCCTCTTCCTGGGCGCTCCGAAGCTCTGTCAGCAGCTGGCAGCAGCAGCACAGGTCGAGAGCTGTGCCCCACTCAGGGCAGCCTGGGTGTGACCTGCCTGGCCCCCTCCACCTCAACCACCATGGCCGCCCCGCGCCATACCTGGCACTGCGTGGTCAGCCGGCAGGCGCTCAGGTCCAGCTGCTGGTTGGACTCTCGCAGTTGTTGGCTCTGCATCTCCAGCTGTGCTCGCTCCAGCTCCAGCCGCGCCAGCCGGCCCCGCAGCTCCCCACGCTCGCCCTGCAGCTCGCCTCGTTCCCGGGACACCTCCGCCAGCAACATCTGAGCTCTTCGGAGGCAAGGAAAGCTGCTGTCTGTGGGGCTCAGCTCCCCAGACCCCTCGTGCAGGCAGAGAAGCCATGCCAGGGAGAGGAGGCAAGTGAGACCCTACAGGAACAGTGACTAACACACCCCAACCCACTCCACAAATGAGGACGCTAGAGCTGGCCGGAGCGAGGAGGCTGGTACCTTTCGTGTTCACTCTGCAGCCTCCGCAGCTCCTCCTCCAGGCCACGCTGCCGATGCCCATCCTGCATCAGGCGCTCACGCTCGGCCAGCAGGGCCACCTCCTGTGCCTCCACGTTGGCCCGCTGGGCCTGCAGCTGCTCGTGCCTGGGATGGACAAGGGCCGAGGGTGCTACAGGGGCCTGGGGCCCTGGCAAGCAGGCAGCTGGACTATCTGGACTTGGGGATCTGTCATCCACTAAGCACAGGCCCCCTCAGCAAAGCCAGTGGGCAGAATGCCATGCCAGATGCCCATGACTTCTTACTGGTGAGCCCAGCCCAGAAGTGTGACAGTCAGCCACCCAAGGAGCACAGTAGCCACTGGGGTGTCACAGAGTGGAAGTGGACATGCTGGGTGGTGGTGCTTCCTGGTGGGGTCAGGCCTGGGCAGGCAGGGTGCCAGCGAGAAGAGCCGGCTGATGTGGGAGGCTCACCGGCCTTGCAGCTCCCGGTGGGCCAGCTCCAGCGCCCGCATGTTGGCCTTGAGGTCTCGGTGCCGCACCAGCAGGCCCTCAAGCTCTGCTTCCTGCCGCCGCTGCAGCTGTGCCAGGGCCTCGTGGTCCCGCAGCAGGGCCTGCTGCTGCCCGCGGGTCTCCTCCTGGGACCGCCGCGCTGCCCGCACCTCCTCCTCCAATACCCCCAACTTCCTGTGCAGCTCCTGGCCCTGCACCTCCAACACAGACTTCTCGGCCTAGGGGGGAGGGGGGAGGTGGGGATGCTAGGGGGAGAACCCCAAACCAGAAAGGAGGCCAAGAACAGGGGCCTGGGGCAGAGGGGAGGGAGAGCTGTGAGGGAGGTGGAGGGCAGCAGGTACGTCAGCGTCAGCGGGCTGCTGAAGGCTGAGACAGAGGCTGGTGGGGAGGAGAGGGGAGGATGCCAGGCTGTGAAGGGGACGGCAAAGGCCCCGGGACAGGGCTGGAACAGAGGGGCCAGATGGGGCAGGGAAAGCAGCGGGCACTGTCACCGGCTGAGGTAGCAAAATGACAGGGCAAATAGGCGTAGATGTGGGGGCCGGAGGCAGGTAAGGAGGCATGGGCAGGAATAAGGGTGCAAAACAGGGTGGCTGAGGACAAAGGGCAAGGATAAATGTGACTAGGGAACAGAGATGGAGGAGCTAGCTGGGGACTGGCATAAGGAAAAGGGCCCAAAATGGTACACAAGGGCCTGGGCCAACTGTAAGTGGGCAGGAGCCAGAGGCAGGGCGGGAGTGCCCAACAGAGAGGGCACGTAGGCCGCCACCCACCTGCAAGCGGCTACTGTGCTCCTGCGCCCGCTGGCTCTGCAGCAGCAGCTCCTGGGCACGGCCCTGCAGGCTTCCCAGCTGCCCCTCCAGGTGCTGCAATTGCCCCTGCAGAGCTGCCTTCTCGGCCACCAGCGTGGCATTCTGCCCAGAAAAGGGGTGTTAGCAGCCACCAGGCCACAGGGCACGCCCCCCCCCCCCACCACCACCACACAACACTCACACTGCGCTCCACCTCAATGAGCCGCCCTCTATGGGTCTCCACGAGCTGAGGTTCAATGGGCTCCCCGGGCCCTGGCCCTACTGGGCCCTGACGCAGCTGCAAACAGAGACCCAAGGAGGTCACGTGAGGCCACAGTGGCAGTGTGGAAACCTTCGGCAGCATCAAACACTACCCACCTCCCTCCATCACACATCTTCCCTAGATCCCATAAGCCAGAGCTCCTGCAGCTCCACCCCGCCCTTTGCGCATCTCCAGTCTGCAGCATGGCCCGCTCCTTCTGCAGGTAACGCTCTCTCTGCCTACTCTTCCTCTAGGCCTCAGTGTCAACACAGCTTTCTGCAGAAAACCCGCTGACCGACCCCACTCAGGCCAGCAAGGCGGCTCGCTGGGTGCCCCTTCCGGCCTCCGCAGAGCCCCTGCACAGCACCTAGCACTCTTCCTGCCTCTGTCCCGACTGGACTGTGAGCTCCCTGAGCGGCTGGTATTGGGGTCCCCACCACCCTGAGCTAGCCCACACACAGGAGGGCAGCAGAAAGTCACAGGCTTAGACGATGCCAGTAACTGAGCTCACTAGAAATGGTGGAGCCCAGGTGACAGAGCACAGGTTCTGACCATTTGAGGAACCGGAGACGAGGCCCCACCCAAGAAGGCCATGCAGCTCCCTGACTCCCAGCACTGCTCTCTCTCCTGTAAGAGTCCCCAAGTGAGCAGCCAGCCAGGGATCCGTGGGAAGACCCAGAACACAGGCAGTCCTGGGTGCCCTCCTGAGAGGGAAGGAAGGAGGAGACAGTCCCTGGTGCTGAGGACCTGGCAGGTCTCACCCGGAACAGCTCCTCTTCCAGCTGCAGGGCCTTAGTCTTAAGTTCCATCAGCGCTTCCTCCTTGCTGGTCGCTGCCGCCTGCAGCTCAGCTTCCAGCCGCTGCTCCAGGCCCTGATACCTGCCAGAAGAAGCCTTGGCACCCAGGCCCACTGTCCCTGCATCCATCCCGCCTGCCTCTCTGCCCCCAGGTGCCACTCCCACCTCTGGTGCTGGCTCTCCTGCTCCCGCAGAAACTCCTGGCGTTCCCGAGCCGCCAGGTCCAGTTCATGCTGCAGATGCTCCAGCCTGGAGCCCAGCTCCTGGCCCCGCACCATGGCCTTCTCCAGCTCCTGAAGGCAGACAGAGTGGGCTCAGGGAGGGAGGGCTAGACCTGCCCCCTCCCCAGGGGTCAGGAGGCAGGAGGCTAGAGGGAGGTCCGAGTTAGGACATCCGGCTTTCTGTCCTTGCTCAGCCTCCCAGGCCAATATCTTTCATCCGTTGGGCCTCTACGCCTCTATCTATAACGTGGAAGCTTTGGGGCCAGGCAGATGGCATAATGGTTATATCACTGGACTCCCACATAGTTGATGGCAGTTCAAGTCCCAGACCCAGCAGCTTAAAACTCACACTGGGCGTGTGTTTGTGTGTGCATGTGTGCCCCCAAAAATCCCAACAGGAGAATGAAGAAGGGATTGCTGCATGGCCAACCCCACTTGGGGGTGATTTCTCGCTTTCTGTCTCTCTGTCTCTGTCTCTCCAGCGAGCACACACACCCTATAGCAAAAATCTCTCAAAAAAAAAAAAAAAAAAGAAAAGACAGCTCTGCAGAGAAAACATGGAAGAGCTGGAGCTCGTAAGCCTGGCAAGGGCTGAGGGAAGCCCCTGGCTAGAGACAGAGACAGGATCTGGGCAAGTGACTTCACCTCTCTAAGCCCGCGGTTCCTGTGAACAGCGAGAGGTGGACGTGCCCTACGGCCCACCATGCTGGCCATGTGAGGATAAGAGGGCCTCAGCAAAGGCCTGTATGGGGACTGTCCTTGGCCACAAGGGGCCAGCCACAGAGGCCTAGAGGGACAGGAACTTGGAGATCAGCAGGCCTAACCACAGTGGGGGCTGGGGGGTGGGCCAGGATGCTGGTGGCGGTTGGGTCACACCATTTTAGAAGGGGGTGGGAGGCGCATGCTGTCCTGTGGGGCTCAGAGGAGGAAGGTCAAACCATTCCAACGTACAGGGGGCCCTGGCAGGATAAAGCCAAGGGAGGTATACTCTGCCCAGCCACCTGCCAGATCCTGCCTTTAGAAACCAAGCCTACAGGGACCAGCAGTTAGTGTAATGGCTATGTCGCTGGACTCCCATGTAGTCGACCGCGGTTCGCGTCCCAGACCCGGTAGCTTAAAACTCACGCCGGGCGCGTGTGCGTGCGTGCCCAAGATCCCAAGAGGAGAATGGAGGAGAAAGGATTGCGGCATGGCCATCCCCCCTGGGGGGTGATTTCTCGCTTTCTGTCTCTCTGTCTCTCTCTGTCTGTCTGACAAGCGCATGCACCCTATAAAAAAAAAAAAAGAAAAAGAAACCAAGCCTACAGGGGCCAGCAGGGAGCATAATGGCTACGTCACTGAATTCCCAAATAGTCGACTGCGGTTCAAGTCCTGGACCCAGTGGCTTGAAACTCACACCAGGCAAGCATGTGTGCATGCTCAAAAATCCCAAAAGGACCATGAAGGAGAAGGGACTGCAGCATAACCATCCACCCTAGGGAGTGATTTCTCACTTTCTGTCTCTCTGTCTCTCTGTCTCTAGGGTAAGCACACTTGCCTTATAGAAAAACTCTCTCTAAAAAAAGAAAGAGAAAGAAAGAAAGAAGAAAGAAAGAAAGAAAGAAAGAAAGAAAGAAGGAAAGAAGGAAAGAAGGAAAGAAGGAAAGAAGGAAAGAAGGAAAGAAGGAAAGAAGAAAGAAGGAAAGAAGGAAAGAAAGAGAAAGAAAGAAAGAAAAAGAAACCAAGCCTACAGGGGCCGGCAGGTGGCGTAGTAGTTAATAGTCTGGACTCTCATGTGGTCAGCTACAGTTCAATTCCGGGACTCAAGGCTTGAAACTCATGCTGGGCGTGTGTGCATACATGCCCAGAATCTCAAGAGGAGAAGGGATTGCAGCCTGGCCATCTCCCCCAGGGTAGAGAGTGATCTCTTGCTTTCTGTCTTTCTGTCTCTCTGGAGAGCACACTCACCTTATGGCAAAAAATCTCTCTACGAGAAAAGAGAAAAAAGAAAAGAGAAAAAGAGAAGAGAAGAGAAGAGAAGAGAAGAGAAGAGGAGGGGAGGGGAGGGGAGGGGAGGGGAGGGGAGGGGAGGGGAGGGGAGGGGAGGGGGGGAGGGGAGAGGAGAAAAGCCTACAGCCTGTGGTGCTGAGGATCTTCCTGAGTGAATAACCCTACCTGGGCCTTGCCCCTAGGGCACTGTACTTTCTGACATCCTGGGGCATGGCCTCACTAAAAAAAACTTGGGGCCAGCAGGTGACATAGTGGCTAAAGGTGCTGGTTTCCCATGTGGCTGATGTGGCTCGAGTCCTGGACCTGGTAGCTTTCTTTCTCACTTTCTCTTTCTCTTTTTCTCTGTCTCTGTCTGGTCAAATTGAAAAATAATAACAAATGGAATTAAGTAAGTAAATAAATAATTACATCTTTTTTTTTTAAAGAAGCTACAAATCCCATGAGGCACCGCTGCCTGACTGACCAGCAGTCCCGAGCACTGGGGGTAGGAAGAACGGTGGGACAGGTGAGGGCAGACATGAGCCCAGCCCAGACCCGGGTCCCATCCACTGAGCCCCGGAGGTGTCCACGTTCATGTGGTCAGCCCCAGGGACTCCCCATTTCCTGACCTCCCCAGGGCTTCCTCCTTCGCCACACCCAGGTAGCACCAGGAACTGCTCTGACCAGGAAATCTCACAAAATTCCCCTTCATCCCCAGCCTCGCACCCTCTCGGTCCTCTGCGCCAGCTCTTCCAGCCTGCCAGCCCTGCCCTCACCCTCACGGCCCTCTTACTGCCCTCCTCCTCCCTGCAGTAAGCCGTGCTCGGTGCCAGGCGCTACCCCAGCTCTCTACGCTCACCATCTTACAGGAACCTGTGAAGCAGCTACGGGCGAGGAAACCGAGACTCAGAGAGATGAAGTAACGTGCCCAAGCCACGCAGCTGAAAAGTAGGGGGTCTGAGACAGTACCCAGGTCGTCCCAATCACACCCTGCTGGGGTCTACTCAGCAGGGTGTGATTGGGACGGGGTCTCACATGCTCCGACCTCCTTAAAGCCAGGCCTGTCCTGCACAAAGCCTAACCCCAGGTCAACCCCAGTCCTCACCCTCATGAAGGGCAAGGAATTTCCTCGCCCTTTTACTGAGCAAATTACTCTTCCTCTCTGAGTTTCGGCCTCCTCATCTGTACACATGGGGTGGAACCGAAGACTGTGTTCAAGCCGGAAGAGTCGTCGATCCCTCACCCGGGCACACTTCCACCCCAGCCCTGGGACCCCTCCTGTTGCCTCATCGTATCCTCGGCTTCCCCTGAGGTGCCTCTTTACACGTGGCCTTTACCACTTTACTCACCGTAAACCCTGCACGGCTCCCCATTCCCTCACAAAAAGAGCCCGAACTCCTCCCTTAGCTTGGAAGGAAGCCTCAGCCCTGCACAGCGGAACCCCACTTACTCAGTTCTCAGGCTCACCTCTCTGTACCCCACTTCACACGCCACACAGTTCTCTCCCAGCCCTCCAAACTCATGCCTGGGCCTGCCATTCTCTCTCCTCCTCCAGGAAGCCTTCCCTGACATGCCCCAGCATGAATCGAAGGTATTTCCTGGACCTCTGCCTCCCAGAGCTCCCTGAACTGCCCTGCCTCCACTCAGGCATGGCTACCTGGTCACCACTGTGAGCCTGGTAGAGGGCCTGGCACCAGAGATGCCCGTAAACATGCTTGAGTGAATGAATCCGTGTTCTCAAGCCCCCTCTCCCCTCCATCTCTGTCCCTGTCCCAGCCAGCCTCACCTGCCACCTACACCACTGCCACCTACACCACTGCCACTGCCTCCTGATGGCCTCAGGCTCCCCCGCCTGCCAAGGGGATCCTCCTCAAACCCATCCCCACACAGGTCTGCTCACGCCCTTCGGTGACCTTCCCTGACTATGGGTGGAGTGCCAACACTGTCAAAGGTGGCCCCCACACCCCAACTCCTCCTGGACCCCCGAGCATCTTCGATGCTTTGCAGTCTTTTTAGGGTCCAGCTGGTGGCACAGGAGTAACGCAACGCACTGTGAGGTTGGACCCATGGGAAAGGTCCCAGGTTTGTGTCCTGAGGCCTCTCTGTGCATATCAAGCACATGCACGCATGCCCACGCCCCACGCCAGCTGAGACCCCGTAGATCTCAGCGTGAAGACCTGTTAGGGCGCCTCTCCCTGGTTCTTGCTCTTGTGCCCTCTTGTTCTCTGTCTCTCATGAGCAGTAAATAATCTTAGTCACTCCTCCCTGAAGGCTCGTCGCCCCCATAGGCATCAGGCCCCCCTACCACAAGCTCCTACAATATTTTACTCTTTGTGTGTTTTTTTTTTAAACTATTTTCTTTCTTTTAAAATTTTGTTATAGGGTATATGCGCTCACCAGAGAGAGAGAAATCCCTCCCCAGTGGGGAGGCCACACTCCAATCCCTTCTCCATTCTCTTCTCTGGAATTTGGGCATGCACACACATATGCCTGGGATGTTTTTTAAGCTGCTAGGTCTGGGACTCGAACCACTCAGTCAGACATGTGGGATCCAGCCACCTCAACCATACTACCTGACTGGTCCACCCTTTACCTTTTTTTTTTGTTGTTTGTTTGTTTGGTTTTTGCCATAGGTTACATACAGTCACTGTAGACAGAGATTGGAAAAGAGAGACTTCACCCCCCAGAGGGGTCAGTCATGCCATCCTTCTCCATTTTCCTCTTGGGATTTTTGGCATACATACACCTGTACTCAATATGATTTTCAAACTGCTGGGTCCAGAACTCGAACCATGGTCAGCTATGTGAGGATCCAGCACTTTAACCACCATGCCGCCTGCTGGCCCCACCCTTTACTGTTGATAACTACGTCTTGATCATTTACAACATGCTCTTGCCCAGCATGAAGCAGATTATTCCATTATCTCCCTCAGTCTTCCGAAAGACCCACGGAGGCAGCAAAGGGAGGCATGGGATGGAAGTGAGGAACCCGGGCCTTGCCGGGCTGGCCCCTCCCACAGCCCACCCCACACGGCCCGCCGCCCAGGCCCGGCACATAGACTTGGTCTTTCTATCTCCTGTCCCAGCTCAGTGCTGGGCACTCCACGGTTATCGATGGAATCAATAACCCAAGCCCGGGCATCTGGCCTGGAACCCCATTTCCCAGTCCCGGTTGTAACCCCGACATACCTCCCTGAGGGCTTGCCTCTCCTGCCGCTCCCTCTCAGCCTCCTCCTGGTGGCGGCGGCCCTCGCTCTCCAGCGCCTGGATCCGTTCTTCTGCAGCCTCAGCCCGAGCCCGCAGCCGAGGCCCCTCGCGCTCCCACTGCCTCCGCTCTCTGCCTGCTGCAGCCAGTGCCTCTGCCAGCGCCTCCCGCTCCTGCGCTGCGGCTTCCAGCTCCCTGCCAGCTGCCTCCATGGCCTCCCGCAACCGGGCCTGCTCCTGAGCTTGGGCCTCTGCCTCCTGGTGGGCCTCAGCCTCGGCCCTCTGTGCTTGGGCCAGCTCCTTGGAGAGGCGGGCAGCCTCCATGCCTCGGGCCTCCAACCTTCGGGTCTGGGCCTCTAGCTCAGCTCCAAGGGCCTCAGCCTCTCTCCTCAGCCTTGCCACCTCCTCCCTGAGGGCCTCCTGCTCTGGAATACTATTGGCCAGGATCTCCCCTGGGATCAGCCCCTCCCCAGCCTGGGCCTCAGGAACCCCTTCAGAACTCTGCTGTGGTTTTGGCTGGGCTGGTTCCCCGACCACCCTCTCCAGCCTCTGCTCATGCTCTCTGGCCTCTGTTTGTCCTTTAGACTGGTCCAGCCCCTGGCCTGGGGCCTCCTGCTCCTCCAGCTGTACACGGAGGCAGAGACTGACCTCTGAGGGTCCTGGCTTGTGCTCAGGACCCTCCTGTCTCAGCCCCAATGCCCCTTGGGGAACCCCTCTCTCCCCAGTCTCTCCTCCCAGCAGCTGCTGGGCCTGTGTTTTGATCTCCAGGCCCTGAGGTGAGGCGGGGGTCTGGAGAGGGGCTCTATGGCCAGCTTTCTCCAGGGATCTGTGCGTGTCCACAACAGGGTCTGACTCTCCAGGAGTCAAGTCTGAGGTCTGAGGAGCTGTGGCAGCTGCCTGGAGGGGTGTCTCTAGCACCTTCGTGTCTGAATCAAATGCCTGGGGATACTCATCCGACCCTTTAGGGGCTGAGTCTGATCCCACAGGGGCCAGGTCCAAGGCCTGGGGGCTCTTGTCCCCAACCGGGGGAACCAAGTCCTGGGGGTTGCGGTCTGAAATCAGGTGGGGAGCCTCCACCGTCACTGGAAGAATGGAGTCCTCGCTCTGCTCCTCCAGCAGGGGGCGCTGAGGGCATATGAAAAGGCCAGTCAGGTTCCAGAAAGGACTCCGGAGGAACCTGCTAGGACCGTGGGGAGAGGGGCCTCACCTGGCCACCTGGCGGCCCCTGCAGCTCCTGAAGGAGGCCTCGGAGCTCCTGATTCTCCCGCTCAAGGATCCGCAGACGCCCAGCCTCTGCCTCCCTCACCTCGTCTTGCAGCGAAGGGGCTGCACCAGGTAAGGGTGCTGGGGATGTGAAATGGGGTCAGGACCCCTCCTACACTCCCTGGCTCCCCACAGACACCCCACAGAAAGGGAGAAGGGGGTGAGGTCAGAAGCCCTCCCAGTGATAATAGCAGGAGAACCCAGGCAGCCCCTACCCCAGTTCCTCCAATGGGACCCCTCTCACCCTCCCCAGGGGAGCCCGGGGGTGGCTCCAGGCTCCGCTGAAGCTCCAGCTCCAGCTCCACATTCTCCTCCACCAGCTGGTCCACCTGATGCCGCAGGGAGTCCAGCTCCTGCAGGGCAGAGGGCTGGCTCAGGCAGACCTTCCCCACCATGGCCAGGCCAGGGAAGGCCATTACCAAGAGCAGAGGTCACGGGAATCACCAGGGAGCCCTGGGGTCCATTGAGTTCACTGGGGATTGGGCTGGTCAACCCAGCTGGGCTCACGCTGGTGACCTCACCGCATGGGCCTCTCCCAGCCGTGTCCGCAGCAGCAGGTTCTCGCGCTGGGTCTCATGCAGCCTAGCACAGCGCTCCCGGGCAGCCTCCAGCTGCTCTTCCAGCAGAGCCTTGGAGGCTTCTAGAGCCCCAGAGAGCACCCGCTCCTCCTGGTGGGAGAGCAAGGGCGATCAGTGGTGCAAGGCAGCCCTCATGCACACCAGGGCCTGGGGGTCCCATACCTCTTCTCGGGGCCTGCCCCAGACCCTGCCCCCCCACCACCAATGAAGCCCTGCCACTCTCAAAGCCCCACCTCTCCACTCCATCTGTCCCTCCCCAGGGTCTCTCCAGGTACCGCTACCCTTGACCTGGCCCCGCCCTTCTGTGCAGGCCCCGCCCTCCTCCCCAAGTCCAGCCTTCCAAAGCTGGATCCCTCCAGGACCTACTCATCTGTCTCTCCTAGCTGAAGTCTGTCTGCAGACACACCGACCGGGCCCTAGACCCCACCCTCCTCTCTCAGAGCTACCCTTACACAACCTCCTCCTCCCTCTCTCAGCCTCAAGCTCCAGAAGGCCTTTCCCAGACACCACCTCCCTGTGTTCGCCCTCATCCATTTCTCCTAGCCGCCATTGTTCCCCAGTGAAACCTGACATTCACCTCAGGCCCAAGCTCACCTCCTCTCCTGGCCCATCCCCTCCCTGCATGCCCCTCCTCAGCCCGGCCTTCCACCTCACCTCCAGCTGGCCCTTGCAGGCCTCGGCTGCCTGCAGCCGCTCTCGGCAGCGCCGCAGGTCCTCCTGCAGGCGGGGCAGGCGACCGGCTCGCTCTCGCAACGACTCTGCCTCCTCCCGGTACAACTCAGCACGCTTGGCCTGTCCTGACAGCACCTGGGCCTGGGCCGAGATGGTAGAGTTGAGAATGGCCATCTGGGGACCAGTGGGGTCAGGAACAGAATGACCCGCTGGCGGAATGGGCGGGTGGTATGGGGGTGAGGGAATGCAGCTCGGTGATCTAAGCGCACCTCCTGGCGGAGCCTTCGAATTTCAGCCTCCAAGCCCTGCACCTCTGCCTGGGAGTCTAACAGCAGTTCGGCCTTCTCTTCCCTGGAGAGACAGGGCTGTGGAAGGGGTCCTGGGGCACCACCACCCTCATCCCTTCCAGACCTGACCCTTGCCGTACCCACTAGGGCTGGGACCCCATCCCTGACCTGCCCTCTCCCTCAGTTCCCATTCCCAGGTGGCATGTACTCACAGCTCCTGCCGCAGGCGCCGCAGCTGGGCCTTGGCATTGGCTAGCTGCAGGGCCAGATGGTGTGAGGGACCCTCCAATGGAGCCCTAGCGGGAGCCTCAGACACCAGGGGCAAGGAGGCTGCCTCTCTTTCCAGCAGCAGTTCTGCCAGCCTCTGAGAGAGGTCAAGGGCCAAGGGTCAGGAGCAACCCATCCAGGGCCTCCCCACATCAGCCCCTAACCCCCAGAGTGATCTGGTTTCGACTGTCCTGCTGGATTCTAGACCCTGGATCCCACACTCCCACCTCCCACACACATCTGGGTCCCGTGGTCCTCAACATGGGCCCACGATGCCCCTGCCACCCCCTACCTGGGCTCCCAGGTCACGCTCCTGTGCCAGTCTCGACAGCATCCCCATCAGGCTCCGGGACAGCATCTCCAGCTCCAGAGGTGCCAGTTCCCCAGGCTCTGGCCCGGACAGTGCCAGCACCACACCGGCTCCAGGCTGGGTCACCTGGGGGTGCAGGCAGGTTCAGTGTAAGCGGAGTGGCAAGGGTGTCCCAGGGAGCCGTGCCAGTCTGAGGCTGTCGACCACCTTAGTACCTCCTGGATGGCAGAAGCCAGCTCGCTCTGCACTTCAAGGCTGAGGCCCTGGATGTGGCGAATGAAGAGTTCCCGGTGCTCACACTGCGGGGACACAGAAGGTGCAAGCTGGAGCAGGGTCCCTCCTCTGCAGCCAAAACTCAGCCCGCCCGCCCCCCACCGCACCTGCACCGATGCCCCCAACAACAGCCGCAGGATGCCTTCCAGCTCCTCCACAGCCTCCTCTACAGGGAACAAGCCACAAGGGGTTAACGGGTGTGGGGTGCAGGGATAGACAGGAGCTCGTGGTGGGGAACAGCACCTGAGAGGGGGTCAAACCCCAGTGTCTGGAGGTCCGGGGGTGGTGACAGGATCAGCAGCTGCAGCTCCTCCTGAAGGTAGAGTGGGCCAAAATGAGAGGGGCCTACCCACAGGGGGGTCCCGTCTCGGCCTCCCCTCCAGACTCTCACCTGGTAGAAGTCCCTCAGTCGGCCCCACAGGTGGCTCAGGTTGCAGACTCGCTGGGCTGCGGGCCCATCCTGGCCCCTCGCCATTCGAGGTCCCCCTCTGGAACTGGGGGCACTGTGGGCACAGGGGGCCATGGGTGGGAGGAGGAATGGAGGACCCACCTCCCTCCAGGGAGGCTCCACCCACCGCCCTCAGCTCCTCCTGGAGCTTGTTGGCAACTCCCCTCCGATGCCTTCACTACCATGACCACACCCCTGTGCCCCTTACATGATGCCCAGCACCCGCAGGAGCAGGGCCCCATCGCTGAGACTCAGGAACCTCTTTTCCGGGCAAAGGGGCCCCTCTTCCTCCTCGTCCTCCTCTTCTTCCTCCAGCTCCTCCACCTCCCCCACCAGCCCAGCCAGTCCCAGCGCCTGTGGGGGCATGGAGAGGAGTCAGCTGGACCCGGTGGGGGCCCCCAGCAGTAGAGCAAATCCCGAACCCTCTGACCTGCCCCAATGAGCTCAAGCGCTGCTCCTCACCAACCCCCTGAATGCCTCTGGGCCCTCCCCCCTCCTCACAACCCACAGGGAGCCCACCCCCCACTGGCGCTGCTCCACCCCATTCTCCTCCCCCCAACCAAACAGCCTGAGGCTACTGTTTGCTGACCCTCCCAGCCCAGCTCCCAGCAGCCCCCTCACCCAGCTGGCCAGGCTCCCACTCAGGAAGTCCCTGAGTCTGGGCCCCTTGCCCCCCTCCATGCCAGGTCAGGGCGTCCGTCTCGCTCTGGCAGCTACACCTGCCCTGAAAGGAAGAGGAAGTCCCCAGGGGGTGGGGGGGGGATCCCAGGCCCAGCCACAGACACCCTGTGCAGCTTCCTCCTTCCGGGTTCAGGCCAGCCAGGGCACCCCCAGAGAACTGCCCCAGTCCCCACGGGCATCCTCCTACCACGTCTGGCAGGGCCGGCCTGGAGTGAGCAGAGGAAAGGTCCACGGTGCTCCTGGCTCAGTGGGCGATGATGGGTGAGTACCTCACCTCTCTGGGCCTTCCTTTTCCAACTTGAAACTGGAGAGGGTGACCTCAGCCTCGCATCACCCTAGGCCTCTGAAGGAGCTCTGGGCCTTTCATGGCGAGGCCAGGCACCCACGTAGGCATCTTCTGATAGTCTAGGTTTCCTGACGGGGCCTCCTTCCCTTGCCCCTGATGTTTCTCAGACTTTTTCAAACCAACCCTCTAACCTGTGAAGCAGCCTCTCCCATAAAGCTTCCTCCGAACCCCTGAGGGAGTTGAGCACCCCTCCCCGATCCCACCCCACCCCACACTCTGCACACACTGGACTGAGACAAGGCCATGAGCAAGTGACCAAGTGACTGGCCAGGCCCCAGTTTCCCACCTGCAAAATAGACTCTGGCTTCAGGAGGAGACAGCACAGTGCCACGACCAGCTGCACCTGTCTCGGAGGCCACTGCACCCAAGGCCTCTGTTCCTTCATTCGCTTGCCTACTCCACGCTGGACGCTGTGCCAGATGCCGGAGTGTAGTGACAAGCTACACACAGTCCCTGTCCCCGTGGGACAAACAGTACCCTGGGGAGACAGCTACCAAACAATTCACGCACTCGAATTGTAACATTGCAGCCACACCAGGTACTACGACAGGGAAGGGATTTACTTTAATGGGATGGCGGGAGGGCATCCCAGAGGAGGCATGAGATCAGGATGACTGGGTTAACTAGGCAAAGCAGGGAGGGAGGAAAGGTATGCTGGGCAGCTGGATCAGAATGTGCAAGGGCTCCGAGGCAACTGGAAGGCTGTCCAGCATATCGAGCAGAAATTATCCATGTTTTACCTACTCAGAGATGCCTCACTACTCACACGGAACATCTCTGAAGTCAGGTTACGTGGAGTGGCAGTTGTCTGGCCTGCTGCAGTCCTGAAAGAGCTGTCATTGCCTGCACATGCCCAACCTCAACAGCTCCAACATCAAATCCTGCAGGAAGGGTGTTGCCAGACTGGAAGAAAACCCCACAGGCAAGAACAGATTGCTCTTTTAACCCCGAGTCACAAACAGAGGGAGCCCCCAGGGGAGGAGAATGAGGCTTGTCAACAACACCCCAAAGCAGAGAGTCAAAAGTCAACTCAGCTCTCTGCAGGACTGCAGAGCTTGCTTCAGAGCTCTTGGCTGTTTTACGGCTGGTTGGGAGGGCTGCTCTCCCTAGCACTCCTGACGGCCCCGAAGAGGAGGTGGCAGGGAAACGGGCACGGACATCGTGACTCTTGCACCAAGAATGATTCTTGGGAGTCGGGCTCTAAATGCAAAGGAGTTTGCCGAACATGATGCCCAGTTTATTGTGCTGTGTCAGCCTTTTATGTACACATCCAAGTTATATCAGAGGAGAATCGACATCTAAGTCGAACAGAGCTCTTTCGGGAAACATAAAATAAAAACGCTAGTGATGAAAGAGCCTTGGGACATAGTTAACTGGCAGCATTCTTTTCTTTCCCTAGTGACATCTTTGACAATTGATGGCATCTTAGATTTTGATGAAATACGGTTGCAGTTAGTAACAGAGCAAACACAGGCGCACCCGGAGCCAGGCCTGGTTATAGCTACTAATTGCTTGCTATGGGCTAGACTGTCAAATGAGGAATATAGATCATCTCTGTCTTACAGACAGGAAGTCGAGGCTCAGAGAGGTTAAGTAACATGCCTAAGATCCAACAACCAACTGTAAGAAAGCAGTGCAGGGCCAGCAGGTGGCGTGGTGGTTAAGACGACTGGATCTCACTTGGCCGACTGAGCGGTTTGAGTCCTCGACCCATCCGCTGGAAAAAAACGCACCAGGTGCATGTGCTAACACGCCCAAAATTCTCAGGGAAGAATGGAGGAAAAGGGATTGCTGCGTGGCCATCCCCCACGAAGGGTGCTTTCTCACTTTCCCTCTCTCTCTGTCTCTCTCTGGTAAATGCCTGAGCCCTGTAGCAAATTTAAAAATAATAATAATGACAAATAAAATTAAGTAATTCTTCTTTTTAAAAAAATGTCAAGTGTACATAAGAGTAGAGAGAAAAAAAAATCAAGTTTCCTACCATCACTCCCAACCCCTAGTCCCCAATTCTCCTGACCAGAGTCAACCTCTGGTACCACTTCCTTGTGTCCTCCCTGAGGGCTTGAGCGGCAGCACGTACAGGCGCGGAACAAGTCGCCGCAACCACATACGAGGCCAGCACTTTTGACCCTTTTAGCGGCTGCATAGAATGGCACCAGGTTCCTATCCCATCGTTTAAATCGTTTCCCGTCGACAGAGACTTTAAATATTTGCACCTTTTGCTGTAACCACTGCCAGAATGACCGACTTCCTCTGACACCTTTTTCTGGCCATTCATAAGGGGACCCAGTGTCCACTGCTGCCCAGCATAGGGACCCTGTAGGTGGGCAAGAAGCAAAGAGACAGACAAGTGGACGATATGGTGACCCCCGCTGGCTCCATGTGCAGTCTCCCCCGGCTCAGCTTCCTTACTGGCACAGGCAGGGGTGGGGAGGACTCCATCTCCCAGTTTTGATTTTTCTAGATAGCCCTGGTCTGAGCCCGAAGGAGAAGCGGGAGACCAGGAGGACAGCAGGTAGGGCACCGGTCCAGCAGCCCCCTGCCCCTGGGGGTTGAGTCAGTGAGGCTTTTTCTCCCCGCCTGAGATGGCCCCCGAGCTTCCCATGTAACCCCGCAGCCTAACTGGGCCCAGCTATTCGACCAGATGGTTTGGGGGGCAGGCTCAAGAACTAAAAACAAGGCCAACTCCATAGCACAGAGGTAGCCACGTGGCTATGTGGTCCCGCATGGCGAGAGCAGTTCAACCCCCGCCTAGATACGGCCTGCAACAGTGGGAACGTGAACAAGGGCGCGAGATCCAAAGGGCTGGAGGAAGGGGACCCTGGCGTGACCAGACCTGTGCAGGCTACTCCTCTCCCACTCTCCCGCTCTCACCAGCTCGTGTATGCGCTCTATCATGAAAAAAAGAAAAAGAATGACTGTTTAAAAAAATAAAAAACAAACACAACCTGCTGGGCCCCGGGCAGCTGGCTCTCCAGTTCTGGGTCTGCGGAGACTCTCTCCTCTCCATCCAAGTGTCTGAGAAGGGATCGTTTTTCTACCCTTCATTTGGGGGTGGAAATAGTGAGCTGGATGTGGGACAAGGCCAAAAATGCCCAGCAGAGTGGTCCACATGAGTGCCCAGGTAGGAGAAGGCAGCAGAAAAGCAGAGCCGGGGAGAGGGACCAGGGACCACCTGCCCAGTGCCAGCCAGGTATCTGGGGACAGAGTCGGCAGGTCCTGAACGCCAGCCGCTGAAGAGAGCCCAGCACAACGCAGCCCCCGCTGCCTGATGCCGGCCAGCTCTCCCTTCCTGCTCTCCTCGGGTCACGCCCACGTCCCTGGGGGCCCTGCCCAGCCTCTCCTGGAGCCTGTAAGTGGCACTGGGACGCAACTCTCCTCCAAGAGGCCTCCACCCAGTGCCGGCCAGAGGAGTCATTCTAAAGAGTAACTGGCTTATGATCCTTCTCTGCTTAAAACCCTCCAGGGCCTTCTCCCTGCGCTCTGAACTGAGTTCCTCCCGCTCACCGTGGAGAGAGAAGCCCCAGCTCACCGCCCAAACCTCATCCTTCCTCCGTCCCCTCCTCCATCCACTCCGACCACAGCACGCCACACCGGTTGCTCAGTCTCTTTCCCAACCTGTGCACCTTCGTATCTGCTGTTCCCTCAGCCTGGAGCACACACTCTCTACCCCCTACACACACACACACACACACACACACACACACACACACACCCTCTTCCAAGACGGGTCTCCATTGACCACCCTTTCTCATGAAAAACCTTTCCCTTCCAAAGCAGGCCCAGTCCTCCACTCCCCACCCCAGCACTATCCCATTCTGAATTGCCCTGCATCTTCCACTCCCCACTGAAGAGGAGCTATCACAGGGCCGGCCACCACTGAGGTCCAGGTCCAAGTGCCAAGCCCACGGGAGCCCCGAGTATACCAATGTCTGGTGACCACATACCATGCCAGGCTCCTTTCTAAGCCCTTCATGTGTCCTGATCCCTTAAACTCCACCCAAGCCATAAAATACGCACCAGACATGCACAGAGAAGTTAAGTCACTCGCTTAAGGCCACACAGCCAGGAAGTAGAGAAGCCAAGACGCAGAAGGCAGACAAATGAGTGTTTCTGAACAAATTCCTATTTTAGAGATAAGAAAAGTGAGCTTCAGGGACCAGCAGTTAGCGTAATGGCTATGTCACTGGATTCCCATGTAATCTACCGCGGTTTGAGTCCCGGACCCAGTGGCTTAAACTCATGCCGGGCGTGTGTGCGTGTGTGCCCAAGATCCCAAGAGGAGAATGAAGGAGAAGAGTTTGCAGCATGGCCATCCCCCCTGGGGGGTGATTCCTTGCTTTCTGTCTCTCTGTCTCTCTCTGTCTGTCTGGTGAATGCACACACCCTATAGCAAAAACCTCTCAAAAAAAAAAAAAAAAAAAGTAAAAAAAGAAAAGTGAGCTTCGGAGGAGACTGGAGTAAGCAGGGTGGCCGCTGAGGGGTAAACCCCAGTCCTCAGGCTTTGAGAGCTGCACCATCAGCCACCACACGCCCCACCTTCCACTCCACTGCCATGTTGCTGTCTGGTGGAAGAGCAAGGCGGGAGGCCGGCACCCAATTAGCCAGCAAGGCAAAGCCCAGGGCCAAGCCGCCACTGCCAGCCGCCCTGGTAATTAAAGACACACATTAAAGACAGCATCAAGGTACCATTAAACGTCCATTAAGCTAGCAACGATCAATCCAGAAGATAGAACTTGGGCCTGCCTGCTCTGGAGGAGCTCACGTGCCCGTCACGGGTGGCCTCAGAACTGCCTCAGAGTTTCCAGAGACCAATAAACCTGCCCAAATCCTTTGACCCAGCATTACGACATTTGGGAACACTCCCTGAGGAAGGAGCCTAGGAGGAAACGAAAATAGAAATCTGCAGCAGCCACTGGCCAAATACTGAAGCCATCCAGGCCTGGGCGTGCACCAGGAGAACCCAACCGAGGCGCGGCTTGCAGGCGATATTCCTTGTCTTGAGTACTGCTCAGCCCAGACCCTCCTCAGCCTCCTCGCCTCCAGGCCCCGCACAGGCTGTTCCATACCTTTCCCATTTCTGATCACCTGGCTATACCCCAGTGGGAGTGGAGAAGTGGTGGACGGTGTCCTTCTTCCACCATACCCCACCCAGCTGCGCCTCACTGATGGCACTCACTCAGCCAGGGCCTGGAACCCTGGCTAGGCTGTGAACTCCGGGAACTAGCACTGCCAGCCCTGCTAGTGAGCGGTACCTGCTGATGCCTGGTGCAAGCAGGGCCCTGTCCTGGCGCTGTCCCCACTGTACCTTGGAGCCCAGCACAGTGACGGGCACAGAAATGACTCTGCAAACAGCCTCTGAGGTAAGACACACACTGTGAGTGTGGAGGGACACAGAGGCGAGCTGTGGAACCCGGAGTGCCTGGAGCTGGCCCGCCATGTAGGGCTTGCAGCGCTCAGGAGAGAGAAGCCGCTTCACTGTAGGAGAAGTCACTGAGATTAAAACTCAACCTTTGGGAACCAGCAGATGGTGTAAAGGGTTATGTCGCTGGGAACAGCAGTTGGAGTAATGGCTATGTCACTGAACTCCCATGTAGTCGACTGTGGTTCGAGTCCCAGACCCAGGGGCTTAAACTCACACCGGGCGCGTGTGCGTGCGTGCCCAAGATCCCGAGAGGAGAAAGGAGAAGGGATTGCGGCGTAGCCATCTCACCTGGGGGGTGATTTCTCGCTTTCTGTCTCTGTCTCTCTCTTTCTGGCAAGTGCACACGCCCTATAGCAAAAACCTTTCAAAAAAAAAAATGCGATTATGTCACTGGACTCCTATATAGTCAACCATGGTTCGTAGTCCTAGACCCAGAAGCCAAGCTTAAACTCACGCCAGCGTGTGCGTGCGTGCCCAAAGTCCCAAGAGGACAATGAAGGAAAAGGGACTACAGTGTCGCCATCCCCCCCCAGGGGTTGATTTCTTGCTTTCTATCTTTGTCTGTCTTTCCAGTAAGCACACATGTCCTATAGCAAAAACCTCTCTTTAAAAAGTAAAAAATTCTGGGGGAACCAGCAGTTAGCGTAATGGCTATGTCGCTGGACTCCCACGTAGTCGACCGCGGTTCGCGTCTCGGACCCGGTGGCTTACAACTCACGCCGGGCGCGTGTGCGTGCGTGCCCAAGATCCCGAGAGGAGAATGGAGGAGAAGGGATTGCGGCGTGACCATCCCCACTGGGGGGTGATTTCTCGCTTTCTGTCTCTATGTCTCTCTCTGTCTGTCTGGCGAGCACACGCGCCCTATAGCGAAAAACCTCTCCAAAAAAAAAAAAAAAAGTAAAAAATTCTGGGACCAGCAGTTAGCGTAATGGCTATGTCGCTGGACTCCCACGTAGTCGACCGCGGTTCGAGTCCCGGACCTGGCGGCTTAAACTCACGCCGGGCGCGTGTGCGTGCGTGCCCAAGATCCCGAGAGGAGAATGGAGGAGAAGGGATTGCGGCGTGGCCATCCCCCCTGGGGGGTGATTTCCTGCTTTCTATCTCTCTGTCTCTCTCTGTCTGTCTGGCGAGCGCACGCGCCCTATAGCAAAAACCTCTCCAAAAAAAGAAAAAAAAAAAAAAAAAAGTAAAAAATTCTTCACTTTTTGGTGCCTGTAGTTGGTCAAGGCACTGAACTTCCATATGGACCACCACAGTTTGAGTCCCAGACCTGGTGGCTCTCTCTCTCTCTGGTGAGCCATATGCCCTATAACAAATGTTTAAAGTAATAATAATAATAAAGACCACAGGCCAGGAAAGGATTTGAGGGGCAAGTCGAGGTCCCAGGCCATCCGGGTCTCCAGGCAGCCTGTGAGGATGAGTGGGTCCCTGGATCGAGCAGCAGCAGCTCTGCCGGCCTGTGGGGTACAAGCAGGCACGCAGGCAACAGGTCGGCATGGGCACGGGCGGTGGCGGCTCTCTGGAGCAGCTGAATGTGCTGGTGAAGAACAAGGTGATGGTGGTCTTCCTCAAGGAGACACCAGAGCAACCCCAGTGCAGCCTCAGCAAAGCAGTGAGCAGACCCTGTGACTGCATGGCATTCGCGACCACAGTGCCTATGATGTCCAGGACAACCCTGGGTTCCCACAAGGCGTTAAACTATTCCAGACTATTCCAACTGACCCACCATTCTGCAGGTGTACCTCAACCTCAAGTTTGTGACATTCCCCTGCAGAAACACCAAAACGGGGACCTGGTGTGAGAACTGAAAAAGCTAGGGATCTGTCCCACCCCCTTGGATGAAAAGAAAGACCAAAACTCAGCAGATGGCACAATGGTTACATTGCTGGACTCCCACATAGTCCACCATGGTTTGAATCCCAGACCTGGCAGCTTAAAACTCACGCCGTGTGCCTGTGTGCGCATTCCCAAGATCCTGGGAGGTGACAGAAGGAGAAGGGCTTGGGGCATGGCTATCTGTCTTTCTGAGGAGTGTATGCGCCCTATAGCAAAAACCTCTCAAAAAAAAAAATCTATTGTAAACTTAATTACACCACTGCACTGTAATAATTCAATGTTACATTATGACGATGTACACAAAATGTGATATCTTTTTTAAATTATTATTTTATATAACTTTATTTATTATTTAATTTTGACTAGAGAGAAGGCAGAAAAAGAGAGAGAGAGAGAGAGAGAAAGTAAGAAAGCAAGCCGCTAGGTCTGGGATTTGAACCGTGGTCAGCCATGTGGGAATCCAGCGCCCTTAACCACCATGCCATCTGGTAGCCCCCGAAATGTATTCTTACAGTGTCATTTCTTCTTTTTTTTTTAAGAGGTTTTTTGCTATAGTGCCTGTGCGCTCACCAGACAGACAGAGAGAGACATAGAGACAGAAAGCGAGAAATCACCCCCCAGGGGGATGGCCACGCTGCAATCCCTTCTCCTCCATTCTCCTCTCGGGATCTTGAACACACATGCACATGTGCCCGACGTGTGTTTAAGCCACCAGGTCTGGGACTCGCACCACAGTCGACTACATGGGAGTCCAGTAACATAGCCATTACGCCAGCTGCTGGTCCCCATTGTCATTTATTCTTAACCTGATTCCAGAGTTAAACTAGGAGCTTTTTTATTTTTTAAATGATTGATTTATTTACCCACTCATTTATTTTTTAATTTGACCAGAGAAAGACACATATATAGAGAGAGGGAAAGTGAGAAAGCAAGCCACCAGGTCCAGGACTCGAACCGTGGTCGGCCATGTGGGAGTGTCCAGCACCTTAACCACCATGCCACCTGCTGGCCCCAAACTAGGAGCTTTTGAACCATTTTATTCAGACTTCTCTGCAAACATGTCAGTCTGCAAAGATAATTTGTCCTCCACCTCTCAACTTTTTTTTTTTTTAATCTTTTCTGTTAAGGAAAATGGTGGACAAAGAAGGCAATGTGATAACCGGGATGTTGTGTTTTAGAATAAATTGCCAACACAGGAATGCTGGGCACATGTGAGTTAATTCTGAACAGCATTTGTCTATGACAAATTTTTGTGCCAGTGACCTTTTGTTTCGGGGAGTTAAGAGTGACTCCGATGCCTTTCTATTAAACTTGCCACAAGAATCAAATAATAATAATAATTAATAAAATTTAAAACAATTATAATTTTTTTTTTTTTAGAGGTTTTGCTATAGGGAGTGTGCACTTGCCAGAGAGAGAGAGACAGTGAGAGGGAAAGCAAGAAGTCACCCCACAGGGGGATGGTCACTCCACAATCCCTTCTCCTCCATTCTCCTCCTAGGATCTTGGACATGCACGCACACGTGCTTGGCATGAGTTTCAAGCCACCAGGTCTGGGACTCAAATAGCAGTCAACTACATGGGAGTCCAGTGATGTAATCACTACGCCATCTGCTGGCCCCCAAAATAATTCTTAAAAACAAAAAAACTGGGACCAGCAGTTGGTGTAATGGGTATGTCGCTGAACTCCCATGTATCCGACCACGGTTCGAGTCCCAGACCCAGTAGCTTAAACTCACGCTGGGCATTTGTGCATGCGTGCCCAAGATCCCTAGAGGAAAAGAGATTGAGGTGTGCCCAAGATCCCGAGAGAAGAAGAGATTGCAGCATGGCCATCCCCCAGGGAGTGATTTTTCACTTTCTGTCTCTTTGTCTCTCTCTGGTGAGCGCACGTGCCCTGTAGCAAAAATCTCTCCAAAAAAAAAAACCTCCACCCTTGGGATAGTGACAGTTGCATGACTTTGTGAATATACTAACACCCACTTAATTGTACTTTGCAAGGTTAAATTTTATGACAGGTAAATGTTATGTCAATTTGAAAAACCCACCTTTGATGAAGCTGAGCAGTGTGGCCCTGTCCCCACGTGGACTAATTCAGTGCAGGGACTAGTGTGCTGTTGTCCTCAGCCCATGGGACTGACTCGGCTGGAGCCCTCATGTAGGGTGGGGAGGGGAGGGGCGCCCCAGTGGTCAACACTGTCTGGGAGCTGCTGAAGAGGGAGGAGCTTGGCAGATCCACCAGCTGGGAAAGTGGGGTGACTGTGGAGACCAGGGTTATAGGGAATGGGGATGAGGCCTAGAGAAGAGTGACTGGGAAGATGAGACCACAGTTTGGGGAGACCCGGGACAGTTTGGTAGATCCCCTCAAAGGCTGATGGGAAGAGCAGGAAGGTGACCCCATCCCTGGGGAGCCATGGCATCCCCACGTGTCCCTCTTCTCAGAAGGCTGTCTTTTAAAAAGATTTTCTACTAGCCGCCATACATCACTTCCACTTACATCTCATTGGGCAGAACTCAGTCAGTCACATAGTCATTAAGCTGCAAGGGAGGCTGGGAAATATTGACTTTAGGCTGTCATTTGTCTAATAAATGTCAGGATTCTATTAATAAGGGGAAGAGGGAGAAATCACCCCCTGGGGGGATGGCCATGCCGCAATCCCTTCTCCTCCGTTCTCCTCTCGGGCTCTTGGACATGCACACACGCACACGCGTCCAGCGTGAGTTTAAGCCACTGGGTCCGGGACTTGAACAACGGTCAACTACTTGGGAGTCCAGCGACATAGCCATTACACCAACTGTTGGTCCTGCCATTCTGGATCTTAAGGTAAAGACACATATTTAGGGCATGGATGGTGGAGAAGCTGTAGAACATGAAACTCTATGAGGTTAGGCCAAACGGGGAGGACTGACTGCAGCTGGGTGGATCATGGCATCGAGACCCTATGGGGGGCTGTCTCTCTGTTTATCTGTCTATATTTCTCTGTCTGGCTCAAGGAAGATATTAGTAAATAAATAAATACTAAAAATTGGGGCTGGTATCTGGTGTGATGGTTAGGGGCACTGGACTCCTACATGGCCCACTGTGGTTTGAGTCCCAGACCTGGCGACTTGCTTTCTCTCTCTCTCACTCTGTCCCTCTCTGGTCAAATTAAAAGTAAATAAATAAGGTTAAATAAAATAATTCAAGAAAAAAAAAAAACTAAAAATAAGACATACAGGGCCAGCCAGTGACATGGTGGTCAAAGCAGCTGGATCCCACATGGCCTATAGCACAATTTGAGACCTAGACCTGGTGACTTGAAAACACTTGATGTGGGGCCAGCAGGTGGCATTGTGGTTAAGGCACTGGACGCTCCCACATGGGCAACCACAGTTCGAGTCCTGGACCTGCTGACTGCTTTCTCACTTTCTCTCTCTCTCTTTATCTCTCTCTGTGTCTCTCTCTGGTCAAATTAAAATAAATGAATGAATAAATAAAATTTTTAAAAATAATTGTTAAAAAATAAAAAGAAAGAAAAAGAAAACACTGGACGTATGTGCATGTGTGCCCAAAATCTTGAGAGAGGAATGGAGAAGGGATTGCAATGCAGCCATCCCCCCTGGAGGGTGATTTCTCAATTTCTCTCTCTCTCTCCCCCTCTGTCTGTCTGTCTGACCACACATGCCCTGTTGTAAATAAAACACACACACACACTTAAAATGACGGAGCAGAGGGGCCGGCAGGTGGCGTGGTGAAGGTGCTGGACTCCCACATGGCCAACGGCAGCTCTGCCCTGGAGGCTTGCTTTCTCACTTTCCCCATCCCTCTCTCTCTCACTCTGTCCCTCTCTGGTCAGATTAAAATAAATAAAGTTAAATAAAATAATTATTTTTTAAAAATGACAGAGCAGAAAGACAGAAGAAATGGGGGACCCCAGTAATGATGCAGTTGATGTTCACCCTAGATTGTCAACCTTTCTATTGCGTGTCTGTGAGCTAAGCTTCTGGCTTAAGTCACTGGTGTTAAGGATTTATGTCACTCTCAAGCAAAATCTAGGTCTAATTCAGACCCTGATGGTCAAGTTTATGCTAAAACATTGGGGAATCCAAGGTCCAAGAAGCTGGGAAAGGGTTACTTCCTGCCCCATCCCTTTTTTTTTTTTTTTTTTTTTTTCTGCTATAGGGCGTGTGCTCTCACCAGAAAGACAGAGAGAAACAGAGACAGAAAGTGAGAAATCACCTCCCAGGGGGGATGGCCATGCTGCAATCCCTTCTCCTCCATTTTCCTCTCAGGATCTTGGGAACGCAGGCACGCACACACACCTGGTGTGAGTTTAAGCCACTGGGTCCGGGACTCAATCCGCAGTCAACTACCTGGGAGTCCAGCAACATAGCCATTATGCTAACTGCTGGTCCCCCTCCCTTCACTTTTTTACTCTTTCCCAAAAAACTGAGTATTTTGGGCCAGCAGGGATGTGGTGCTAAGGCACTGGACTCCCACCTGGCCAACTGCAGATCCCAGACCTGGTGGCTCGCTTTCTTACTTTCTTTCTCTCTCTAGTGAGCGCATGTACCCTATAGCAAATTAAACATCAATAAATAAAAATAATAAATAAAATAAAATTAATAATTCTTCTTCTTCTTTTTTTTAATTTGTAAATATTTCCTGGTCTCCCCACACTGAGCAGGGCACCTGACCTGTGTGAAGGAAGAAGACGTGAGTCCCAGCTCAGGCGGTGATAGGTGATGCAAACATAAATGACCTGGCAGCCCAGCATGCATGTTTATTAACCCCAAGAATCTGTGCCTTGACACAGACATCACCCAAGCTTCTCCACGCTGACACACATGACGGGGCCACATGTGCACGTTTTCTGTCACTCCTCCCTGCCTGTGTGGCCAGATCCCAACCATGACTAGTAGTATGTTCCTGCAGGGCCCGCAGCCTCCAGGTGTTCCTAATTGTGGCACCTGCATGGTTGCAGGGGAAACCCTCCTAGGCCAGAATTGCCAGGACCCTCCAACCCTCCAACCCAGGTTAGAGCCTCCAAGGCCTGGCAGATTCCCCCTGGGGATGTCGTCCCTGTTCCTCAACCTCAGGCTTTGGGTGCCTACAGGGTCCCAGGGCCCTGTAGACACCGATGTGCGGAGGGAGGGAGGGAGGAAATACTGACCATACCCAAGGTCATCGTCTCCACTGCGTGGATGGGGAAACTGAGGCTCTGAGTGGTATAGTCGCTGGAATCATTCACAGACCTGGCATTTGACCTCTGTCCTAATCCACAGCTCTTTCCATACTATTTAAAACATACAAGCCGCAGGGTGGAGAAGAGGATTTTGTTTTGTTTGTTCTGCTCTAACGCACATTCACTCGACAAACAGGAGAAGTGAGAAAGTACTCCCAGCGAGGATGGCCATACTACAATCCCTTCCTCTCCATTTTCCTTTTGAGATTTTGGGCATACATGCACACACACCCAGAATTATTTATTTTTATTTTATTATTATTATTATTCAATCTAGCAAGAAACAGAGAGAGAGAGCGAGAATGAAAAAGCAAGCCACCGGGTCTGGAACTCAAACCACAGTTGGTCATGTGGGAGTCCAGCACCTTAACTCTAGCCATACCTTAACTCTAGTACCCCCACCCTCGCCACAGCATGTCTTTCAAGCCACCGGGTCTGGGATTTGAACCATGTAGTTGACTATGTGGGATCCAACCACCTTAACCACCATGCCACCAACTGGCCCTGTTTTGTTTTGTTTAATAATTATTTATTCAACTTTATTTATTCATTCATTCATTTTAATTTGACCAGAGAGAGAGAGAGAAAGTGAGAAAGTAAACCACCAAGTCCAGGACTCGAAGCATGGTCGGCCATGTGGAAGTGTCCAGCATCTTAGTCACCACACCACCTGCTGGTCCCTTGTTTTGTTTTGTTTTTTGTTTTTTTAAATAATTATTTATTTTATTTAATTTATTCATTTATTTATTTCAATTTGACCAGGGAAATAAAGAGAGAGTGAGAGAGAAAGTGAGAAAGCAAGTCACCGGGTCCAGGGATCGAACCATGGCCAGCCATGTGGGAGTGACCAGCACCTTAGCCACCACACCACCTGCTGATCCCCCCCTTGTTTTGTTTTTTAAAGATTATTTTGGCTGGGACCAGCAAGTGGTGTGGTGGTTAAGGCGCTGGACACTCCTACTTGGCCAACCACAGTTCAAGTCCCAGACCTGGTGGCTTGTTTTCTCTCTCTCTCTCTCTCTCTCTCTCTCTCTCTCTGTGCGTCTCTCTGGTCAAAATAAAAACAAGTAAATGAATAAATAAAATAAAATAATAATTTTTAAAAAACTAAAATAACTCTTAAAAAAAAAGAATTGTTTTATTAGGGACTGGCAGATGGCATAATAGTTACATTGCTGGACTTCCATGTAGTTGACCACAGTTTGAGTCCCAGATCCGGTGGCTTAAAACTCTTACCAGGGGGACCAGCAGTTAGCGTAATGGCTATGTCGCTGGACTCCCACATAGTCGACCGCGGTTCGAGTCTCGGACCCGGTGGCTTAAACTCACACCGGGCGCGTGTGCGTGCGTGCGTGCCCAAGATCCCGAGAGGAGAATGGAGGAGAAGGGATTGCGGCGTGGCCATCCCCTCTGGGGGGGTGATTTCTCGCTTTCTATCTCTATGTCTCTCTCTGTCTGGTGAGCGCACGCGCCCTATAGCAAAAACCTCTCCAAAAAAAAAAACTCTTACCAGGAATGTGTGCATGTATGTCCAAAATCCCAAGAGGAGAATGGAGGAGAAGGGATTGCCATGTGGCCATCCCCTCCAGGGGGTGATTTCTCACTTTCTGTCTCTGTCTGCCTCTCCAGCAAGTGTATGCACCCTATAATCAAAAAAAAAAAAAAAAAAAACTCTCAAAAAATATTTTAATTTTATTAATCATCATTATTATTTTTATTTTTTAATTTGACCAGAGAGAGACAAAGAGAGAAAGTGAGAAAGCAAGTCACTAGGTCTGAGACTTGAACTGCTGTCAGTGACATGGGAGTCCAGCACCTTAATCACACCACCTGCCAACCCCGTTTTGTTTCTTTAAATATTTTTTTATTTAATTTTATGTATTAATTTTTTTTTAATTTGACCACTGAAAGAGAAAGAAAGTAAAAAAGCAAGTTGCCAGGTCTAAGACTTGAACCACAGTTAGCCACATGGGAATCCAGAGCCTTAACCACCATGCCACCTACTGGCTCCCATTTTGCTATTTAATAACCATGTATTGAATACATATTTATTGAGTTTACTAGGTATAACACCAGATGCTTTACAAGAATCCTCTCATTTTTTCCCCATACCCTATGGATTTTTTTTGCTATAGGGCACATGCACTCACCAGAAAGACAGAGAGAGACAGAGAGAGAGAGAGAGAAAGCGAGAAATCACCCCCCAGTGAGCATGACCATGCTGCAATCCCTTCTCCTCCATTCTCCTCTCGGGATCTTGGGCACGCACGCACACATGCCTGGCGTGAGTTTAAGCCACCCGGTCTGGACTCGAACCACGGTCAACTACATGGGAATCCAGCGACATAGCCATTACGCTAACTGCTGGTCCCAGATTACCCTCTCTTTAAAGTTGAGGACAGTGAGCCCAAGGTCACCTGGCTTCCCAGCAGGTCAGGATAAACACTCCGCTGATTGGGACCAGCAGTTAGCGTAATGGCTATGTCGCTGGACTCCCACGTAGTCGACCGCGGTTCGAGTCCCGGACCCGGCGGCTTAAACTCACGCCGGGCGCGTGTGTGTGCGTGCCCAAGATCCCGAGAGGAGAATGGAGGAGAAGGGATTGCAGCGTGGCCATCCCCCCTGGGGGGTGATTTCCTGCTTTCTATCTCTCTGTCTCTCTCTGTCTGTCTGGCGAGCACACGCGCCCTATAGCAAAAACCTCTCCAAAAAAAGAAAAAAAAAAAAACAAAAAAACAAAAAAAAACACTCCGCTGATTGAGCGCATAACCCAATGAAACCCACTGTGCCTCCTAGGTGGGGGACAGGGGTCATCTGGTGCTCTTGGTAGGACTCTGAGGTTCTGGGGTCATAACACCCTGCAAAGGGATGGCTAACCCAGGAAGGCCTAAGACCACTGATGCCGAGTTCAACCTTGGACCTTCTCAGCGTGAGTTGCCATGACCTTGGGCAAGTCAGGACAGGACAGTTGAGTTTTATTTGGGTATGTGTTGGGGAGATGCTTCTGGTTATTTTGTTCGTTTGGTTGATTGTCTTTCCTTTTTTTTTTTTTCTTTTTTTCTTTGAGGGATTTTGCTATTGGGTGTGTGTATTCGCCAGAGAAAGATAGACAGAAAGGGAGAAATCCATTCTCCTCTCGGGATTTTGGGCATGCATGCATATGCGCCCTGCCTAAATTTTAAGCCATAGGGTCTGGGATTCAAACTACGGTCAACTACCTCATGGGAGACCAGCAACGTAACCATTACACCATCTGCTGGTCCTTGTACGACGAGCGGATGGAGATGGTACCTGGGAAAGGGCACACCTTCCCTTCATGCACTCAGCGAGGACACACTGCGACTAGCAGCTCGGTGGGGAGGAGAGGTGGACAGGTTACCAGGGAAGCTAGAGGAGCCCTCGGCCCCCTGCTCTGCTTCACCCAGGACCACTAGGGACAACAGGTTGTGGGAGAGAGCCACAGGGACAGAAGTCAGTAGGTGGGACGACAGCAGCAGCAGGGAGGTACCACAGAGGCGCTCCTACCAAGTGCCCGTTTGCCTGGACACGGCAGTAACCATTCAGCCTCTACTCCCTTAGCCAGTGGCCCCTGGACTCACCTTCCCTCCCAGCATGCCCCAGCCCCAGCCCTGGACAGCCCTGATCACGATCCTCCCCCTACTGCGCACCTCAGTCTCCCTAGACTCCCTGGTCATGCACACAGTAGCACAAGTATGATGCCGACACTTTACTGCCCTTCGGAAACCCTTCAATGGCTTGAGGCAATGGAGGCAAGCCGCTTACCGGCTTAACAGGCCCCTCCTGCTCACCCACTCACCTCCACCCCGTGCAGCCCTACGTGCTGAGCGGCTTGAGGCTCTCACCCCTTCCTCTCTACAGCCACTGCATGCCAATCCCTCTGCTGGGAGCAGCAAGGGTCATTTCTTCCATGAGGTCTTCCCTGACCTTCTCCCCAACCTTCTGCTGAGTGGAGCCAGCTCCAGCAGCCAAGCCCCTGGAGACTACCAGACAGGGAAGGCCCGCAGAGCCTGGTGCTAACCCCATAGAGCAGAGCAGCACCGCATGGTGACGAAAGCCATGCCCAGAGGTAACAGACCGACTCCAATCTGGACTCTCCGTGCACCTCGGCCAAGGTCCAGTAAGAACCCATGCCTCACTGGGCCAAGAGTTGTCACCACACTGGAAGTGCCACCCCGAGCCTGGCACATAGCACTAAGAGCTCTGCCCCTTAGACCTGAGGTCTGAACACAGCAGGGCCTTAGAATACTGCCTGCTGCCACCCGTGGCTTCCCAGGGCCGGGAAGCAGATGCCCTGGAACAGGGCCTGCAGCAGCCTCAGCCCCAAACCCTGCCAGCATCCTGGCTCTTCATCTCAGATCCCCTGGGATAAGGGTACTCCTGGGAGATTCCAATCTACTGGAATGGCGGGGCAGGTGCTGGGCCCTGAGGGAATGACTGGAGCCAAGATTCCTAAGTACGGAATGTCACAGCATGCGCCAAGCACCAGCTCCCTTGGCCTGGCCCTTCCCTGAGCCCCTCTGCACACGGGCCCTTTCAGAGCCTTTATCGGCGCTGTCTCAGCTCCCGGTCTGATGCTTAGCGACTAGTCCCTTCTCTGAGGGGTCTTCTCTGCCTCCTCCTTAATGTAGTCAGGACCCCTCCCCACTCCCCTACAGTCCCTGCCTGCTGCCCGTGCAGCTCTCGGCTCAATCTGCGACTCTGTCACCAGGCCTGGCCCTCAAAGAAGCAAGCAAAACCAGGAGACAGACACGAATCACAAGTGTTTACTGCAGAAACCTGGCCGAAGTTCCAGTCAGGTAGGCCCAGTGGAGGTTGGGGTAGCGCCCCCTGCCCAGGCTGGCAGGTGAGACAGGAAAGGGTGGAGGGAGTGTGTCTGGGCCGGGGCCTCAGAGCTGTGAGATAATGTTGGGGGCCAGGCTGCAGGTGAGGCCCGTGCCGTCTGGTTCCACGTTCAGGACCTTCACCACACCATCCTCTATCACCATGGAGAACCTGCCAGAAAGCGGGAGCCAGATCAGTGACATCAGCCTACACCTGGAGGTTAGGAATGGGGGGCGGGGGGAAGCAGGTGCCAGGGCCCAAGAGAACTTTGGAAGGACCGTCCCACTCTTACCTCTTGAGTCGGCGATTCCCAAAGAGGGACACCAATGAATCATCTAGTAATAAATCTGTCTCCTAAGAGGAGGAAGGAAAAATGTCAGGAACCCTCATAATAGGCTAAGTCCCTCGAGCTGCTCCCCACACTGCTACATCGCTCCCTGTCCCTGTCTCCATGGCCTGGCACAGAAATGGCTCCGTGTGTGTGTGTAGAGGAGTTGGGGGTTGGGGTGCGGACTCACCTTCCCAAAGGCCCCAGTAGGGTCAGCTAGGAGCCGAACCTAAGGAGACAGAAAGGAAGGTCACAAGAAAAATCTCCTATCTGCCCCCACCCCCCTGCAGGCCCTAGACCTCACCTTGCCTTCCGCCTTGTGGGCTCGTCCCCACTCACCAGTCACAAAGACATCATTGACACTCAGACATGCCACCACCTGGACCCCCTTGGCCTTCAGAGCCCCGGCCTGCTCCACAAAACCTGGCAAGTGGGTCTAAGAAAAGGGAAACAAAGGGTTAATGAGGAATTACTGTACCTGCTCTTTCATCTCCAAGGCCTCTTCACTCCCCTATCTCAATGTCTTCGATCAGATGAGAACTATATAAATCATCCTATTTCCTTTTTTTTTTTTTTTTGACTTGCCCACTAGGAAACTCAGATCCAAACTTAACATCATGTGGTCAAGATAATGAACTTCCCCACAGGCGGGACTATGTCTGATTTACCTGAGTCCCAAGTACCTTCCATAGTACCAATCACTTAGTAAATAACAATAAAAAAAATGTTAGATTTTCAGGCTGACAGGTGGCATGGTGGTTAAGGGTGCTGGACTCCTACATGGCCGACTGTGGTTTGAGTCCCAGATCTAGTGGCTTGCTTTCTCTCTCTCTCTCTAAATTAAGTAAATAAATAAAGTAAAATAATTATTTTTTTAAAAAATGTTAGATTTTACTGCAATATCCTTTTCTCCTATACTCCTGGTACTATGACTTTTCATGGCTTCTACTCGTCTCCTGAATGCTTTATTTATTTATTTATGTATTTATTTATTTGCCAGAGAGCTGTGCCCTCTCCAAAGTCAGAGAAACAGCAGAAAAGCACACACACACACACACACACACACACACACACTTGGTAATGCTATGTTTCTCGATCTGGGTCCAGCACTCAAGCTACATGTAGTATCCAACCTTAACCACCAAGACAAGGGTATGCGCACTCACCCGAGACAGGCGGAGAGGCAGAGGGAGAAAGCAGCCCCAATGAGGAATGGTCACTTGCGATCTCTTCTCCTCCACTGAAATGCTTTTTTTAACTGTCATATCACCTACATACTCTGGACTACAAGGAAGACTTAACACAGAAGACCCCAATGCCTGATTCTCCAAAGGGGAGGTCCTCACCTTGGAACAGCCAGGGGTGAAGGCTCCAGGGACTCCAAACAGCACACCTTTCTTGCCCTTGAACAGCTCTGCCAGGTTCACCTTGTTCCCTGGCTCCCCTTCAAACACCTCCACAGAGGGGAGGGCATCTCCCACCTAGAGGGAAACACTGCCCTTATCTCCATGGCCTGGCACAGAAATGGCCCCATGTGTGTGTGTGTGTGTGTGCATGTGTGTGTGTGTTAGGGAGTTGGGGGTTCTCTACACAAGGTAGAGAAGGGGGAGGCCAAGAGAGGGGCTGCGAAAGAGAGCCAAGGGAAAATACAGAGCCTGGTAGGTGTGCCTGCTAGGGCCAGGGTAGAAACCCTTTAGGAAATTTGGCCCTGTCAGAGTTTCCAGCAGTCCTTCCCTCTCTCCCCACACCCTAGGTTACCCCACACCCAGCAGGTCTCATGGTAGCCCTGCTCCACTTTATGACAACAGAAAGGGAAAGAAGGCCTCATAAGTGTCACAAGAAGTTGCGCAAACAAGCAGTTCAGGTTACGGGAAAAGAGCAGGATAAATGGGGGTGGGGGGGTTCAGGAAGAGGCCCTAAAAACAGGGAGGAAGGGGATCCTGGCCATGTCTGACAGTCTCACCCAGACCAGAGAGAAAAGAACAGGCAGTAGCAGGAGGCACAGTTTGGGGGGGGGCGGGTAGGCTCTCACACGCAGATGTGGAGTACAGGGCTGTCTTAAAGGGGAGGATCAGTACCTGGGCACATGGGAGGCCTTCGGGTGCCAAAGCAGGGAGACATATGGAAAGACAGGGTGGGAGTAGGGTAAAGGTGGGCTGAGGTTTCAGAGGGTTTGGGAGGGGAAGGGGATGGCTCTAAAAGATGGTGACAGATTCAGCTAAAAGATGGAAATTAGCATCCCGAGTGGAGGTGAGGTCCTGCAGAATGGGGAAGACAGCCTGGGGGGCTCTAAGAAACAACTGTTTTCACAAAGCCGGGTGAAAAGATGCCCAGTTCTCCCCACTATTATTGAGACAGTGTGGAGGAGTGCACAGTAGGGGAACACATAGGAGCGGGGGGGGGGGTGTGTGTGAAAAGTGTCCCTGGAGCAAAGGAAAATGGTTCCATGAGGTGGGGGAGACCATAGCGTTCAATGGCCTGAACATGGCAGAGATCCGTCACAGGGTATCTATCACAGACTGGGTGTGAGAAGAGCAGCGGGGAGAGGGCTCGAGAGGCTCGGGGGCGGTCCCAGGAGGAGACACGAGGCCTCTAAAATTGGTGAGAATGGTGGGGCAGCCACGGGGTCTTACAGAAGGGATGCGATGAGCAGGCTGCAGGAGAAGCCTCTAGGGAGATGCAAAGGGTTGCAAAGGAGCAGGAAAGAGCGTCACCCTTAGACAAGCGGGACCGGGGACAGCCTGGAGGAGGTTGGGGACGGGGTGGGGGAGGGTCAGGCCCGGTGGGGCCAGCGGTCACCTTGATCGGGGCCATGGCTGCGGCGGTGCTGCTGAAACTGCTGGCCCCACCAAGCGCCCACCCTCCTCCTGCTCCTTCTGGTCGCCGTCCTGCTACTGCTACCGCAGACTCGACGGCGGCCGCACCAGTGAGCACTGAGCCCGCCCGGCGTCCTAGAACCCACAGCCCCGCCAGCCCCATGCCAGCCCATGGGCGGCAACCACTCCACCCCCTTGCCTGGGCTGTCGCAGGAGGCGTGGCCAGGCGCGACGCGCAACCGCAGGACCCTGCAAAAGGCGGGGCCTCACCGGCGCCCGGCCCCCGGCAAACAGACTCCACTGCGCAGGCGTGAGCAGCCCGGGGCCGAAACCAGGCTTCCGAATCTCTAGGCTCATTTGCGTTAGGGGCTAAGCCTCTGATGTAATCACAATTGGCGCAGAACTTTCAGTGGTCGCGAAGCAAATTTGCATAGAAGGATGGGGTCCCGCAGTCTTGATAGACCTAATTAACACATCGGTGCAGTGCTTACGTTCTTAACCAAAAGCGAGGGGCGGGAGACGACAGTGTCAGGAGCCTGTGTAGGTATAAAACACTTTTATTTCGCCTTCAACAAGGGCCCCTGCATTGCAGCTGCTTTACATCTGATTTGCATCTTACGTACGGTTCATATTTAGTAGGGTCTGGTTCAGCCAAACCCACTGGGCGTGCGCCGTAGCTGTATCCCGCCGAGACGCTTCCGGTAGCAGCGCGTGACCAGAACAGGTCTAGAGTGAACCTCTGCTCAGAACAGAACAAGAAGTTCCATTCTATTTGCCACTTCCGGTCCTCCCGGCTGTCCAATAGCCTAGGGTGGAGCAGTTCCCCGGAAGTGACGCACACAGAAGAGTCCTTTTTCCGGTTCCGGCGTAGGGAGCGCGCGTGCGGCGACATGAAACTGCTCACCCACAATCTGCTTAGCTCGCACGTGCGGGGGGTGGGGCCCCGTGGCTTCCCCCTGCGCCTCCAGGTACCGGCCGGGTGTCTCTGACCCCTCTCTCAAGTGGGATAGGGGAACAGGGGTCCGGTCTCTACCTTAACTAAGCTTCTCCGCCCCGCAGGCCACCGAGGTGCGCATCAACCCTGTAGAGTTCAACCCGGAGTTCGTAGCGCGTATGATACCCAAGGTGGAGTGGGCGGCGCTTCTGGAGGCGGCAGATACAGTGAGGACCCTCCCCTAGCCCGAGCTCATCCCGGGGGATGGGAAGGCGCGGGCTCTTCGGGTCTCGGAGCTGGCCGGAGGGGTGGGGCCTGGGATGGCCAGAGGTGATTCAAGCCTCTTGCCCACAGTTGCATTTGGTCGAGGTACCCCAGGGGCCGATTCAGGACTACGAACATGACGAGAACTTTCTGAGGAAGATGCACCATGTGCTGCTGGAGGTGAGAGCTGGTCCGTCACTCGCCCTCCTGGCCACTGGCCTCTCACACCGAGGCTCCTAGTGCTCAGCTGTGTTCTCCCTGTGCTCATCCCAAACCCCCCACAGGTGGACGTGGTGGAGGGCACCCTGCAGTGCCCGGAGTCTGGACGTCTGTTCCCCATCAGCCGCGGGATCCCCAACATGCTGCTGAATGATGAGGAAACCGAATCTTAAGCAGCCCGGCTCGTCTTCATTGTGTGACTGTGCATGTCTTTGTTCATGTATATCGTGTGTACCTGTTCTGCCATGTGGATCCCCGACCCTTGACCCAGCGACACACGGAACATGGTGTTCTTGAGCTCGATAGTATATATTTTTTTTCTCATTAAAGGTTCAAAACCAAAAGCGGTTTCTCTTTGCAGCAAATATACATTAAAATAGAGTCTCTGTACAGCCAAGGGCTCTGGGCCCTGGCTTGCCCCATGTCCCTGCGCCTCCCTGGCCAAACCCAAAAATAAATATAGTGTTATTGCTCTGCAGGGCATAGAGGCAGTGCTCTCCCTTCCCCCTGAGGAGGCTGGGTGGGAGCTAGGGGGCCCTGGCCACCCCAGGGGTCCAGGGGCTGGAGCCTGCTTGGAGTTATTGCTTCAAGGGGGGGCATTAATGCCCAATGCAAACGATGAGGAGAGGAGCGAAGGGGGCAGGGGCCTTTGCTCTCCAAGTCCCCCTCTACTCTTGAGAGGGGGTCGGATTAAGCAGCAGCAAAAGCATCACCCACTGGGAGACTATGGCCTCCATCCCCTTCCCTCCCTGAGATCAGGCTTCTGCCTCCCACACATCCCCTGCAGCCCCCTATGGCTTCCGCAAGGCCCCCTACACTCTGGGGGCACATTATGGCTTGCAAGGGGCAGCACTGCCCAGAGCCTGGGCTCACACTTTCCCCAGCTTCTGATACCCCCTGGGTCGGGGGAGGAGAGGGCATGGGGCCTGCTCCCAGGGGCTGATGGCATTGCCCTGGCCCTGCCAGCAGGTTGTGGCACTGCCCAGACCCCAGCTCTGCCCCCTTGGGGCTAACCCCATGCTGGGCAGATCCTGCCAGCACCCCCACCCACCCCACCCCTTGCCTCAGTCCATCATGGCCTCAAGCATCTCCAAGAATAGCTTGTGCATGGGCACCTTGCCCTCCAGCTTCACCCCATAGAAATGGGCCAACACTTTGCCCGCTGTCTGGCGGAGGAGCGGTAGGGTGAGCAGCAGCCTCCCTGCCCGCCGCCGTTCAGCACCTCCTCCAGGGCCAGCCCGGCCAGCTTCATACTCCAGCAGGGCCTCGTGCAGGGCTTCTCGCAGCTGCTCTACAGCCTCGGCATCTTCAATGTGCACGGAGTCTGCAAGGAGAGGGGAGAAGACTGTTGACCTGGGCCATCTTTGAAAAGGGCAGAACCCACACGTGCTTGGGCACTGCTGCACAGGCCAGAGGAGTAGCCAGACGTGGATTTGCTGATTGGCTGACTTGAGGGGCACCTCTCAATGCTCCTGCCCATGAGCCAGCTCTCACTCTTGAACTTCCCAAACCCCCTCCCACTGAACTGTTTACCTTTCCATGTTAGCATGGCACGAGGGCTCAAAATCCTGTGTACATTTTGTAGCCTGCCCTTGGCTCACTTTGTGACTTCCAACAAGTCATTGTTCTTCCCTAAGCCTCAGTTTTCCTTGTCTGCAAAATGGGACTGTACCACCAACTGAAGAGTTACAAGTGGAGGGCCTACGGAGAGGCCTGCCAGTACCTGCCCCAGACTCACCTGAATTGGCAAGGGCCAGGGCCTTCAGCAGGACGTACTCTTCTCGCTCCAGCCGCAAGGCCTGCAGTCGCCGCACCAGCTGCAGCAAGGCAGCCCCTAGTTCCCCTAGGCCAGCTGCCCGTGCCCCCTCTTCATCCAGGACCAGGTCCTCTGCGAAGGCCAGCTCATCCTGCAGTGGCAGTGAGCGCTGGGCCACACCCAGCACCAGTACCTCCATCCATACGCTCTGCAGTACTGACATCTGGTCAGACAGTGACAGCGAAGAGAAGCCTGCAGGGCAGTGGGAAGCAGGCCTGGCTGAGCACATGCAATAGAGCCAGCAGTGGCTGGCCAACTCAGGGGAGCCCTGGGTTACCTTTACCTGGGATGCTCTTGGCCCAGCTGATGGTGACCACAATCTCTCGGTCAAAGAGGTCACAGAGGGTAGCCACGGCTGGAAGGTGTCCGTCAGGGCCTGCCGGGTCAGGCATGGCATACAGCTTCTCAGGCTCAACCACCAGCAGGTGAGATACCAGTGCATTCACAGGGGCTGCAGTGACAGGTGGAGGGCTGGGGTCGCATGCACTCCACTCATCAGGCCCAGTGGGCCCTAGGGGGTTGAGTGCCTCCCCAGAGTCGGTCCCTGAGACCTGCCTCAATAGCAGGTGGCTAGCCAGGCAGCCACATCCCTTCAGGGAAGGGCTATATCAGCCATGGGAAAGCCAGTCTGGAAAGGCTGCGTGATAGAAAACGTTTCCCTGTTCGCAGCTATACTAGGTGGTGCCTAACAGCAAAGGGCATTTTCACAAATATTTCCTGGGGAAAATGACTAGATGATGAGGAAACTGGGGGGTCCAACACCCAAAGTAGCAACTATACTGCCACCAAAGGCCTCCCATGTCCTGGCCCCAGCCCAGCCCAAGGGCCTCAGGGACACCCTATGCTCTCACCTGTCTTCCGGGGACCTCCAGCTACTGCCAGGGGGCCGGCAGGGAAAGGGCCTGGGAAAGGCAGTGGGTCCACCTCTGGTCGCCGCTTATACTTCTGTCGCCCACCCCGGACACGATCCAGGCGCACCCCTTAAATTTAAGACAGGACTGTGTTTATGGAGCTGGTGGTGGCTTTGCTCCTCAGAGCTTTCCTCCCTCATCCATTCACCTAAATTTCCCAGGCCTTGCCCCACCCCGCCACATGCACCCAGCTCCGCCAGCTCTTGCCCAGGCCCCTGCCCAGTGCTCACCCTCCTTGAGCATGCCCACCCGCAGGCACTTGGTGAAGCGGCAGGCCTGGCAGGCTTTGCGTCTCCGCTTGGTGATCTCGCACTCATTGGAGGCTGGACAGCTGTACTCGATGCTCCCTGGCAGGAAGAGGCAGGGCTCCAGTGGCCGCCTCCCAGGGCCCGGAGAGGGCCCAGCTGACAGGAGAGCCCTGACTCGCCCCGGGCAAGCACAGGTCTGGGGGCATGGGGAGGAAAGGGAGAGCAGGATGCCATGAGCAGGGCAGGGAGGCAGCAGCTGCTGGACAGGAACCCTGACTGGACAATCTCTGTCCCAAGCCTCTAGTTAAGCCATGTCTTGGAGCCACACTGCCCTCATCTAGGGACTGCAGTGACCTGTCCATTGCTAAGTCCAGTGGTCAATTCTCAGTCCTCATCCTACTTGGCCTAAAAGGAGCATCTTCCACCAATCACTTCCTACAACTAGACACTTTCTTCTTTTCCTCCCACCTCACTGGCCACTTTATGGTTCCTACGCAGCTCTCTCTCGAGCTCCTTCCATTGAAGAAGCCTCGAGCTATCCTTGAACATCATCTCCATTTACTCACTCCCCAGGTGGTTGGACCCAGTCCCAGGGCTTTCAAATGTGTAGCTCTAGCCTAGACCCACCCCGAACCCTAAACTCATACTACAGCTGCCTCCTTGACAGACATCTGCCATGCCCACAGGCATCTCAACTTAAGGTATCCTACACAGAATCGATCAACGTTTCCGAAGCCTACAACTCCATCTGTCCAGTTGTCCAAAACCTCAGCATCACCTTTGATTCTGCTCACAACCCACATCCAATCCACTGACAAAGCCTGCTGGGCTTAACTGCCTCATCCTTCCAGGACCCAACTCCTGCCCCAGGCAAGTAATTCCATCCTCAACAAGAGTCTCTGTCACCTCACCTCACTGGCCTCCTACTCCGTCCCTGCCTTTTTCAATCTATTCTCAACACAGCAGCCAGGGGGATCCTATTAAAACTATACCACAGGGGCTAGCAGGCAACATGGTGAAGGCGCTGGACTCCCACTGAGCCAAATGTGGTTTGAGTCACAAACCTGGTGGCTTGCTTTCTCACTTTCCCTTTTTCTGTTTCTCTCTCTCTCTGGTCAAATTAAAAAATAAATAGTAATGAATAAAATAAATAATTTTTTAAAAATACACCACCGCACAGCCTCTGTGGCACAGTTGGTAGTGTAATGAACTGCAATGCTGGAAGCCACATGGCCAGCTATGGGTTCAGATCCCCAGCCACCAGGCACATGCCTGAGTGCCCAAGAACCTGCCTAGCTGGAGAGCTAGGAGAAGGGGACCACAGCATGACCAGATCTTGTTGAGGACGCTTCTCTCCCTTCCTGCGTCCCTTCCTCTCTCCCTCTCATCCATGTGTGTGTGCTAATGCTCCTACCCTACCATGAGTAAAATAAAATGATAAACTCCTATCAGATCCTGCCCCTCCTCTGCTCAAAATCTTCCAATGATTTCCCTTCTCAAAGTATAAGTCAAAGTGAGTCCAAGGCCTTCAAGAGCTACAACCCTGCTCCCTGGACCTTCTCTTGCTCCTCAAACAGGCTGTGCCTCAGAGTGGCCACCTGTTCCTAGCCTGGAACTCTGCTCTCTTACCTCCTTTAGATCTCTCCTCACTGTCAGTTGGGGAGGCTTCCTTGGGACTCTATGACAATGTGAAACTCCTCTCTGCAGGTCCCTTCTGACCTCTGAGCCCTATCTTGTAGATTCTCTTAGCACCATTTAATAGGCTACTTATGTACTTACTTTTCTTTTTATCGACAGATAAACTCTCCACTTCTGTGTCAGCTCCACTAGGCCCAGGACTGTCCCCAGCACTTAGTAACAGGCCAGGGCATTGGTAACAGAGTGCTGGTGACCCTCCCAGCTTCATGGGGCTACCACAAGGACTGAATGACACAACCAGCCAACAGGCCACTAGCACGTTTATCCTTAAAAGTACGCTCCTCAGGCTTCTGCACTCAACTCAAGACACCTCTCCTCAGGGAAGCCGTCCAGAGCATCAGACCCAGCCCAGTCTCTTGGCACATCCCCTCTCCTTGTCTCCCAGCACATACCACAGCAGGAATAGGACAATGCTGTGTAATTCATTATATTCCTCTCTCCCCCCTTAGCTAGAAGATATACTGCCTGAGGGCAGGAGTGGTCCTGCCACCATATCAGCTGTGTCCTCAACCTCGAACGCTGGCTAGGGCAGCAAGGCACAGTTTGGGAAGAGCAAAGGGAGGTGGTGTCCAGATGGAGGCTGCCCAAGTCCATAATGACACTGCCACTTACTACCAACTGAGTGACCCATACCTAACCCCTGAGCCCTCAGTTTCTCAGTTATGAAACTAGGATGATAAAAAATGTACTTATTGGAACCAGAAGTTGGTGTAATGGCTATGTCGCTGAACTCCCACGTAGTTGACCGTGGTTTGAGTCCCGGACCCGGTGGCTTAAACTCATGCCGGGCGTGTGTGCATGCGTGCCCAAGACCCCAAGAGGAGAATGGAGAAGAAGGGATTGCAGCGTGGCCATCTGCCCTGGGGGTGATTTCTCACTTTCTGTCTCTCTGTCTCTGTCTTTTCTAGCAAGCGCATGCGCCCTATAGCAAAAACTTCTCAAAAAAAAAAAAAAAAAACGTATTTATTGCAAAGGCAGGTTGTAAGAATTAAAGAGAATAATATAGGTAAGATGTTCAGCATGGTTCATAGCACGTAAGTGCTCAATAAATTATTGCTGTTTATAGCTGACCCTCAATAAATATTTGTCAGCAGTCAACAGAAAAAAGGGGTTCCAGGGTGGGTAGGAGACACCCAGACCTGTTGGCTTACTGGTCGGTAGAGCCAGAGAGCACAGAGGGTTTTCGGTCTGTGTTTTGGCCAAGCCAAAACTTGTTGGAATGTCACAATCAGTCATGAAGCATATGTCCAAAGTTCAGTTATTAGTAATAAGCAGAGTGAGCAATCTAGGTTTTAAACTCAGCCCTGGCCATAAATCAAGTTCAAATCCTGGTTCTGCATTTTCTAACTGTAAGACTCAAAGCTGCAAAAACCTCTCTCAGCCTCAGTTAGAGTAGCTGACACCTTATAGGGTTGTTGTGGTGGGCTAGCTGAGATCATAAAGTATTCAATAAATTGTTTTTAAATTATATGTGTTACAGCCTTCAGATAACTAATGCTCAGGTAAAAACACAAATAACAAGCCCACCCAAGTAATGCTTAGCTCAGCACCCTGCTCACTCTCTCGAGAGTTTTTTTTTCTTTTTTTTTTTTTGGAGAGGTTTTTCCTACAGGGCATGCAATAGAGAGACAGAGAGAGACAGAGAAACAGAAAGCAAGAAATCACCCCCAGGGGGTATGGCCATACCGCAATCGCTCCTCCTCCATTCTCCTCTTGGGATCTTGGGCACGTACACACACGCGCGCCCGGCGTGAGTTTAAGCCACCGGGTCCAGGACTTGAACCGCGGTCAACTACATGAGAGTTCAGTGACAAAGCCATTATGCTAACTGCTGGTCCCACTCTCGAGTTTTGTTATGCTTTCCTGAGCAAGAAAAAAGTCAGTGACTTTTCAAAGCAGGATAGCCAAATAGTCTTTTTAAAACTCGGTGCTAAAATTTGATGTTTTTACAGATAATCTGTAAACACCTGCTTTGTGTTGGCACTGGTGCTGCTTTGGGGAAATGGAAAGAAGGGGGCATATTCTGTGCTGGAGAGAAATCAGTCCCTGTCAGAAGCAAGAACAAAATTTAGGAACAGACAGAGGCTGCCTTAGAATTCGTCAGATCGGGAACCAGTAGTTAGCGTAATGGCTATGTCGCTGGACTCCCACGTAGTCAACCACAGTTCGCGTCCCGGACCCAGTGGCTTAAAACTCACGCCGGGTGTGTGTGCGTGCGTGCCCAAGATCCCGAGAGGAGAATGGAGGAGAAGGGATTGCGGTGTGACCATCCCCCCGGGGGGTGATTTCTCGCTTTCTGTCTCTATGTCTCTCTCTGTCTGTCTGGCGAGCGCACGCGCCCTATAGTGAAAACCTCTCAAAAAAAAAAAAAAAAAAAGAATTCGTCAGAGCTACTGATGAAAGTGCTGGGCCTACAGTACCCAGACGCCCAGGAAGCAGCCTGAATTTTCTCCCTATCCCACTCCAACCCATCCACACATCCTGGTGGCTACATGTAACTATATGGAAAAGGTTCGAAGGCCTGGGAATACCCACTGTCAACTTTGAGCCATGCCTCTGCAGTCTGGGGATCTTCTGCCATCCATCAGGGTACCAGTTGGGTGGGATGGGGCTAGAGGGCAGAGGGCAAAGGGTACAGGAGTGGGGTGGGGGCTCACCCTGGATGGTCCTCTTGAAGAAGGCTTTGCAGGCCTCACAGGACGCCACACCATAGTGGTAGCCGGAGGCCACGTCTCCACAAACCAGGCAGAGGCGTTTGGGCAGGGAGCTGAGCACCAGCTTCCCACTTCCCTGCTCGCCAGGCCCAGCCCCCTCCCCATCCTCCTCTTCCTTGTGGCCTGGGAGGCAGCGGGTAGGAGCTGGACCAGGAGCCAGGGCCACAGGGGGCTCAGTCTCGGTCTCCGAGGAACCCTTTGGACTGTCGGGGCTGGCTGGCTCTGCCTTGATGTAGAGAGGCTCAATGCCCACCACCTGGCTGGACATGGCGCTGGTCACCTGCAGGAACAGACCCGTCAGGTCACATGGAGGTACTCGGATGGGGGATGGGAGACACACTGCCACATGGGTTGCCCAACCCTGGGCCTGGGGCCAGGTTTCTAGGTTCAGCCAGGGGGAGGGAGGGGGGACAGAGTCCAAGGAAGGGCTGCCTAGGAAGAGGGCCCCCCAGCTGTTGCCATGGGAACAGAGTCTCCGGAGCCTCCAGGGCCAGTAACTGACAGCAGGTCTACACTTGGAATAGAGGGGAAGTTTAGAAAGCCCCTGTTCCCATCAGGCCAGGGAGCAGGGTAACCTTAGCCTCCAGGCAACTCTCAACCCCACCTGGAATCCCCAGCCAGAAACAGCACACCTCCCAATTTTCTCCAGATGCCAAGGTCCCCTGGTGATATCCCCCTCATCTGAGTATTCTCCGTTCAAGAGAGAACATTGAGGCACATGGATCCACGAGCGGTCGATACATTCACACGTGTGTGCTCACACCCTCACACTCGCATGGATTCCTAGGTGTCTCCACATCCCCACACAGGCTCACTTTGCTGGGAACTTTCACACTCACATTTGGCTTTACCCAACCCCAGTCCTCATACTCACTTATCCTCACAAGCCCCTCCCAAAGCACATACCCCAGGATCACACTCACACTCACCAAGGCCCCACATTCTTTTTCTCACACACACACTCAGACTCTTGTGAAAACACATCTAGAGTCTTTCACACCTGACACACCACCCCTCCTGCTCCAGCATGCCCCATCCCTGCCACACCAGTGGGCGCGGTTCCACCTCCTTGCACCCCTGGCCTGCACATTCACTCTCACACTTGAGCTGCGGCAGAATCCTCCACTTCCTGGGCGCCCCGCCCCCCCCCAACCTGCGCACACCTATGGGAAGTTACCTAAAGTTGTTACGTCTCCCCTCCCCCTCCACCCGCGGGAGACCTCTATCAGGTTATCAGGAAGTAAATGGGAGAGCCAAGGAGAAGGAAGTTCTCCCCAGTAGGTGCGATGACCTTTGACCCAGAGAAGAGGGTGGCCCAAGGCCCCTTCGAGCGCCCCCACGTGGTCTTCAAAGCCCCTTCTCCCACTGAAAACCCTCCCCATCTTTCACCCCGACCCGCCCCTAGGACTTCCGCACACTCCAAGTGCCGAACTGAACTCTGCCCCTGGGCTGGATCCGAGGCCCAAGCCTGACTCAGGCCAGGACCCGCAGCCTAAGCTGGAGCCAGATCCTGACCCAGAACGGCCCACCAGGAGGACCTGGACGCTGGATCCCGCCCAGACCCTGACCCCGGCTGGCTCTCGACCAGGTCTGGACAGTGACCCGGACCGGCCCCCAAACTGGACCCCGCCTGGAGCCCGCCCCCCGCCCGCCTCCCTGCTGCGCTCGCACATGGCCCCCGCGCCCCGCCCGCCCACCCCCGCGGCAGCACTCCCTTCCGCCCCCGGACCTGGGGCTCCGGCAGGGCGGGTGGGTAGGCATGGGGCCCGAGTGGCCTGGAGCGCCGGGGTGAGCCGGGGGCCGCAGGCGGCTCCTCCTCCGCCGCCTCGTCGGGCCGCGCCGCCCCACCGCGCCGCGTCCCCTCACTCGGCGGCGCCGCCGGCTGCTTGTAGGACACAAAAGGACATCGCGGCCGCTTCCTACTCCGCTTCCTCCAGCTGACAGCGGGGGCGGGGCCGGCCGTGCGCATGCAAAGCAGGGGGCGGGGCCCGGCGCCCTATGTTAATCAGACAAATGGGGTGGGCAGCGCCTGCGTGCCTGGACAGGTCGGGGCGGAGCCGGCAAAGCCAATGGGCTGGTCTTCACGAAGGTCCCGCCCCGCCGCCGCGGAGACACAGCGGCACATGCGCATGCGGCCGCCTCGGGGTCGAGGCCAGAGAAGAGGAGGATGCTCCGGGAATTAGAGCCGGGAGGGGGTGGGGCCAAGAGCTAGCCTTCGTAACGGAGGAGGCGGGGCGCGCTGTGCGCGAAAGAAGTGGGCGAGGTCGCTCAATGGTCGAAGCTGCAGGGCAGAGAGACGACATATGAAAATGAGAGGGTGGGGCGAGTGGAGAGGATAGAATATCTGCATACACTTGAGGGGCGGAGCCTAGCACACCCTTGCAAGCCGGGAGGTGCTACCCCTCTCTCACCCTCTTCCCTTCCTCCAAGGTAATTCCAACCTGAACCTCGATTCGACACAGTATCTCTGCAAAGCTGGGGAACCTGGGCCGGGAGAAGCAGACCCAAAACATGCAAGAAGCCCTGCATGCGAGTCCCTGGAAGGCAGGGTCCATAGGGCCCGAACGGAGAAACCTCAAGGTCACTGCGGTGACCAAATGAAGGTCACAAGGGAGGGCGGGGCCACGTGCGTCCGCCTCACGCCGGCAACCACGCAGTGACTCACAGACCATACACAGTCTCTTTTATTTCTCTAGGACTCAAATTCCACGAGGACCGGGTTGGACTGGGGGTTGGGGGCTGGAGTCGGTGAGCCCGAGACGGTGCTCTTAGTTCGCTGAAACGTGCAGCCTCTTGTTCCGGCGCTTCTTGAGTACCTCGATGTATCGCTGCAGCTCTTTGGTGAGGAAATGGTTCCTGCCGATGTCCGACCGGTAGCCTAAGAGGAGGGAAGAACTCAGGACAGTGACCACCGGCAAGACGTCCCCTAGCAGCGGGGCACCGCGCATGTGATTCCAGTAACCAACTGCAGGTGATTTGGGGTGGCACTAGAGCTCGGCGCTAGGACCTGTGTTAGTTTGGGGAACTTTGGATCTCCAGACTGGGTGTTAACGTGGTGGATGGGTGAGAGCAAAGCTGGAAAAGATGTTGCAGGCCTCAACTCAGAGACTGGACCACCCACTCTAAGCCATCACTGACCCTTTCTCCCACTGGACGTTCCTATCATAAACTGGAGAAGTTTACCCCAATAATCCGCTGTCCAAAACCTCACAACAGAGTCACACAAAGGCTATCATCCCATTGGGCAGGTAGAGAAACAGCCTCAGAAAAGCCACATCAGCTAGACAGGAGCTGCACAAAGACTACAGCCCAGGCCTCTGATGGTCACTTCATGCTGTCCCACTCTGTGCCTGGTCCCTCACTTCTTAACTTTTGTGGGGCCCTTGGTGCAAAGGGCATCTGACAAGGCATACCCTTCTGAAACCCCACTCTTACGGGCCCAAGCCCTGCAAATATCCACCAGAATCTCTTGTGGAAATGGGGTAAGGGGGCTCACTCCGTAGGGCTTTGGTGAGGATTTCCAGAACCTCGTTCTCCATGAGTTCCATGAGGGGCAGCGGCAGCTGCAGAAGCAACAAGAGCACAGGCATCCACGGTTGAAATGCCTTATCTGTTCCCTGCAGCCTGATGCTCCCAACCAGCCTGCCTGCCCCTTAACCCTACAAACCACCACCACCCTTTCACGCCCACAGCCCACAGCTTGCCCACCCCACTAGAACTCCCAGTCTCCCTGGGTCCCTCCAACCCTGTTCTGCTGCTCTGCCCAATAGGCGCGATGGGGTGCGTGCTTCGAGATGCTGAGCGATGACAACGAGGACGCCTTCTCTGGGGGAAGAGAAAAGAGGGTCAGTCATCTGCAAACTCCTAGGTCTTCCCTGGGTGGGCAAGTTGTGGGAGGGAGTGGCCTTCCGAGACCAGCTCCAGGTGCTGCCTTAGCTGGAGATAGTATAGGACCGTAGTTACAACCCTGGGACTTAGAGTCCCACCCACCCAGGTTCCAGTTCTGATTGCCCCAATGTGTGACTTAGGGCCAGGGCTGGGGACCAAAACTTTCTGACCTTCAAGTTCCTCCTCTCTAAAATGGGATAGTAGGTGCGGCCCCTTGTTGACCCTGCAATGCAACTGTTAAGCATTGTATATGGAGGGAACCGGATCCCATATGACTGACCGCAGTTTGAATCCTGGCCCTAGAGGTTTGAAAAACACACCTTGCACATGTGCATACATGCCCCGAATCTGACTGAATAGAGGAAAAGAGATCATGGCATGACCACACCCTCTTGGGGAGTTCTCTCTCCAGTGTGCACACCCTCTGGCAATTGAAAAAAAGAAAAAGTGGCCCTTTTTGGAGGATGCCAGGCTTAAAGGTAACTATGAAAGAGAAGCCCGTGCCTGGCACGTAACAAGTGTTCACAGTATGTGGCAACTATGTTGGTTCCAATTCCCTGATGAAGGGGAGGCAGGGTTGGGAGCAGGAAGGCAAATCCCAAACAGGGTCCAGTAGGTGGTAGGCACTTAAAAACTGTAACCAGCGGGGGTCAGCAGTTGATGTAGTGGATGATGTAGTGGTTAGAGTCACTGGACTCCCACTTGGCTGGACTCCCACTTGGCTGAGTACAGTTGCAGTCCTGGTGGCTTGAAAATCATGCTAGGCGCATGTGTGTGTGTGCCCAAGATCCTAGGAGGAGACTGGATTAGAAGGGACAGTGGTGTGGCCAACCCCCCAAGGGGTGATTTCTCACTTTTCCTCTTACTGTCTCTGCCTCTGCTACAGTGAGTGCATATGTCCTATGGCAAACACCTCTAAAAAAAAAATGTAACCAGCAGGGGCCAGCAGGTGGCGTGGTGGTTAAGGCACTGGACTTCCACATGGCCAACTTCTTTTTTAGTCCCAAACTGGTGGCTTGCTTTCTCACTTTCTTGTTCTCTTTCTTTCTCTCTCTGATAAGTCCACATGCCCTGTAACAATTTTTTTTAATACTACTAATAATAAATAAAATTTAAAATAGGACAGCAGGTGGTGTAGTGGTTAAGGCTCTGGACTCCCACATGGCCGACTGCAGTTTAAGTCCCAGACCCAGCAGCTTGAAACTCACACTAGGCGCGTGTGTGTGTGTGTGTGTGTGTGTGCCCAAAATCCCAAGAGGAGACTGGAGAAGGGATTGTGACCTGGCCATCCCTCCTAGAGGATGATTTCTCACTTTCTATCTCTGTCTCTCTGGCAAGCACACATGCCCTATAGCAAAAATCTCTCAGAAAAAAAATAATAATTTAGGATCAGCAGATGGTGTGGCAGTTACGTTGCTGGACTCCCACATGGCAAATTGCAGTTGGAGTCCCAGACCCAGTAGTTTGAAACTCATGCTGGGTGCATGCATGCGAGCCCAAGATCCCAGAAGGAGAATGGAGGAGAAGGGATTGTGGTGTGGTCATATCTCCTGGAGATCGGGGGCGGTGATTTCTCTCTTTCCCTCTCACCATGTCTCTCTCTCTCTCCTTCTTTCTTTCTTTCTCTCTCTCTCTCTCTCTCAGGTGAGTGCACACACCCTAAGGCAAAAACCTCTAAGAAAAAAAATTTTTTTTTTGGAGAGGTTTTCGCTATAGGGCGCGTGCGCTCGCCAGACAGACAGAGACATAGAGACAGAAAGCGAGAAATCACCCCCCAGAGGGGATGGTCATGCCGCAATCCCTTCTCCTCCATTCTCTTGGGATCTTGGGCACGCACGCACATGCGCCCGGCGTGAGTTTTAAGCCACCAGGTCCGGGACGCGAACCGTGGTCGACTACGTGGGAGTCCAGCAACATAGCCATTACGCTAACTGCTGGTTCCCCCCCCTCAAAAAAAAAATTTAATAAAATAATTCGAAAAAATAAATAAATAAAAATTGTGAGACCAGCAGTTGGCGTAATGGCTATGTCACTGGACTCCCATGCAGTCGACCACGGTTCAAGTCCTCTACCCGGTGGCTTAAACTCATGCCCGGCATGTGTGTGTGTGTGCCCAAGATCCCAAGAGGTGAATGGAGGAGAAGGGATTGTGGCAAGGCAATCCCTCCGGGGAGTGATTTCTCACTTTCTGTCTCTCTGTCTCTCTGTCTTTCTAGTGAGCGCACGTGCCCTATAGCAAAACCCTCTCAAAATAAATAAATAAAAATTGTGACTAAATGGAAGACAGACGCTTCAGCCAAAGCAGTACTCAGCCAGGGAATTAACAGGCTGAAGATTCCTTGGGACCAGGAGTTAGCGTAATGGCTATGTCACTGGACTCCCACGTAGTCGACCGCGGTTTGCGTCCCGGACCCGGTGGCTTAAAACTCAAGCCAGGGGGCCAGCAGGTGGCCTGGCGGTTAATGGCGCTGGATTCCCACATGGCTGACTGTGGTTTGAGTCCAGAACCTGGCAGCTTGCTTTCTCACTTTCCCTCTCTCTCGCTCTTGCTCTGTCCCACTCTGGTCAAATTAAAATTAATTAATTAATTTATTAATTAATTTATTTATTTAAAAAAGAAATTCACGCCGGGCGCGTGTGCGTGTGTGCCCAAGATCCCAAGAGGAGAATGGAGGAGAAGGGATTGCGGCATGGCCATCCCCCCAGGGGGAGATTTCTCGCTTTCTGTCTCTCTGTCTCTGTCCGGCGAGCACATGCGCCCTACAGTGAAAACCTCTCCAAAAAAAGAAAAAAAATTCCATTATAAGCCCAACTCGAGAGGCCAGCAGGTGGTGTGGTGGTTAAGGTTCTGGACTCCCACGTGTCTACTACAGTTCGAGTCCCAGACCTGGCATCTTACTTCCTCCGTCTCTCCCTCTTTCTCTCTCTGGTGAGCACATAAGTCCTATAGCAAATTGTGGTGCAGTGGACCCACGCAGGAAAAGGCCTAAGTTTGTGCCTGGGACCTCCCTGAGCACAGGGACAGCATGCAGGTGGCTAAGACTTGGTTAGGTCACAGTGTGAGGAGTATCTGTCTCTTTTTTTACAGAAGAAATAAACTTTAAAAAGAAAAAGTACGGTCCTACCACACTGTCTTGCAGTTTCCTCTCTCTCACACACTCTTGGCCACAGCCCAAAACTCTGGTATGATCCCTTCCCGGTAGGGGGCGCTCCAAGAATGGTTCACTTAAAGCGAGAAAGTTTGACGCAGGGGCCCCTCGCTGAGAATCCTAGAAACTTGGGTCCCAGCAGCTTCCCCCATTTTACAGCAATGGAAACGGAGGCCCTGGCTATCCCTCTACCCTGCAGGTGCCCACAGCCTGGCAGGCCGCACTGACCGGCCTCGTTCTTGGATTCAACTCTCTCCTCTTCTAAATGGCTTCGCACGGTGCCACTGGAGCCGCCGCGGTGCAGTTCCAGCTCCAACAAGGTGTGCTCGTTCAGCTCCTCTGGACTCAGATTAGTCTTGTCCTCTTCACCTTCCCAGCTGCTCTTCTGGGTGTACCACCCACGAGTTTTGCCTATCTTTCTGCCCTCCTCGTCGAAGTTCTCACAGACTTGGGACAGCTCGATGTTCAGTTGTGGCTGCGACAGCGTGGCTGTGGTCCATAGATTCCGAATGTCGCTGGACTGGCTCATCTTGCGTGAGCCACGGTGGCTCGAAGATGTGGGCAACACCTGTGGATCACATACAACGAGGGGAGCCAAAGGCCGCGGGGAGCTGGGGCGGGAAGGAGCAAGCTGGGGGCGGCTATTCTGAGCTAGGCGGGGTGAGACCCTAGCGTGGGATTGGTGGAAACTGCTGGGGCGCCAAGGCTGGGTAAAAACTTACTCCAGGGACCCGGGTCAGAATGAGGAGGAGCCTGGAGGCTGATAGGTTGAGGGGCCCTGGGAAGAGTTCTTACTTTGACCGTCTCTTCCTCCATTGCTCTGCCTCCAACGGACCGAGTCGCACAGCCCTCGGGACGAGGAGGAGGGGGTCACGTTCCAGGAGTGGAGGGGCAGGGTCTCTTTCCCAACGAACTGCGACTGGAGATCTCGCGGGAGCGTTCAAACTACGGCCCTCCACATTCGATGCTATGATCTCTCCCCCGTCCCTCCTCGCCCCTCACCCCAATATCTGCGCTAAAGACAGAGACATATATCCCGCCTTAGCAGATTCCGACGCCGGACCCTACCCGGTGTCCTCCAGGCAGAGATGCAGGCCTGAGCATAGCTGAGAGGGCTGAGACTTTGACCGACGTAGGAGCCATCAGCAGGGGGCTGGGGAGGGGGGCGGGTCACAGGAGGCCAGCCGTGCCCCCGCAGTGACCGGAGAAAAGCACCCCCACACCCACTCGCGTCCCCGGAGCGCGAACGCCCGCAGCGGTGCAGACTGTTTTTCATTTATTGATGCAGGCTTTGAGGCACAGTCGTGAGGTGTGGTGAGAGACAGGCCCAGCCAGGGCATGGAGACAGAAAGCCTTGGAGGTCTGGAAATGAATGGAAGTGAGGAAAGGGCCAGGGACAGATGGGGTGGGGAGGGTGGCAGCCTGCAGATAACCTGCAGCCTCCTCCCCATGCTTCAGTCGTATCGAAAGAGGGCTCTTTGGTCAAACAAGCCGAGCATGCCGGGGAAAGAACAGGGACGAGGCCCTTTGAGAGTTTGAGGCCCGGGCGGAGGATCTTGCCCCTACACCGGCACGCCTTTTTCTCGGGGACGCACCGGGCCCCGGGGCCGCGCGGGCTTTCTGGGGGCGTTGGGGCGACGGCGACCCCGGGGCGGGCGGGGCAGCGCGCAGCCGCGCTCGCTCTGCGTGTCCGAGGACTCGTCGATGAAGGCCAGGTTCTCACTGGGGTAATCCAGGGCGGAGGCCGTGGGCGGGGATGGCGGCTCAGCCTTCTCAGGGGGCGGAGGGGATGGGGGCCTGCCGACCGGCTGCGCTGGACAGGGCGGTGGAGGCAGGAGTGGCCGCTCCTTCTCTGGCGCAGGTGCAGTGGGCCCGGTTCGCTGGGTCACCCGCGCGGTCACTGTGCCTGTCCAACTAGCAGCCTGCGCAGTGAGGCCGCCCATCTGCGTGGGAAGGAAAATCAGTCCTCAGCTAGGGGCCCTCGATCGCATCCGCATCTGCAGCCCTGGGGCCCTGCCCCTTCACCACTCAGTCATCCTTTTTTCTACTGGGTTTTCCAACCTCAGCTGACCGGAAGAAAGAAGGGCTCCTCACCTGGCTGCAGCTCTCCCCTCTCCATCCACACTGAAGCTCCCCCTTCTCCCGGAGCCTTTCTAAAAAGTGCCCGTTTTATCTCAGTTCTCCCTTTAGGTACCGGGAGACCTCTGCACCTCTATCTGGCTCCTTAGCCGGGGGCTTTCCAGTAGGGTGGCAAATATAGGTTGTCCAGTTAAATGTGAATTTCAGATAAATAATGAATACGTTCTTGGTATAAGTATGTCCCGTTTTACTTGTTTATCTGAAATTCACATTTAATTAGACTGCATTTTTATTTGCTAAATTTGTCCATGAGCGCAGAGGCTGTGGAGTCACTGGCAAACCTATCAGAGTGTACCCCTCTGCTCCTGGAGAGACACGCATGGGGGCTCACTCAGTCCCTGACTTTAGGAGCCCAGATTTTGGAAGAGACACGCTGGTCAACAGCTGCTGCCCGCGGACAGCGCATAAGCGCCACGGCGCAGGCGCAAGCGCGGCGCCAGCCCAGGGGCGCATACCTCTGCCCGAGTGCGGCGGGACACTACTCGAAGCCAGTTCCCAATGGTGGTGAGCACCGAGGCGAAGTAGGCCAGGCCGAGCAGGATCCAGAACCACACCAGCGGCTGGTAAACTGGAGAGTCCTGCTTGGGATCGGCGCCTGGGAAACCACCAGGGAAGGCAGAAAGAAGCTGATTATGGGGCAAGCCTGTGAGCCGCTGGTTCACTTGCCCCTCGTCCCAGCTGGTTGAGAGGATCCACCCTCCCTAGGGCAGTGGGTACGTACTAGAGTGCGTGAATGGATGCAGGACGATGAGTGTGCACGCGTTGAAGGTGTGCAAGATAAGAGCATACAAAAGGGGCACTCGTGCAATAACGGGACACATCGGGGGTGCACTTACTATGTGTGTGCATGCACGGGACACAGGCATGCAAGAATGTAAGTGTGCATGAGGCGTCGCATGCTTTCAAGTTGGTGCATTCCACGGTGAATACAGAGGTTGGAGAAATTGGGAGTGAGTGCACAAATGCCATGTGGAATTTGGAGGGGGGGGGATCTACAGCGCCCTTGGTTAAGAATTAAGTAGACAGGGGCGTGCAGCACAAGGAAGGTGGCCTCACCGGCCACATAGTCGCCAAAGCCCACAGTGGTGAGCGTCACTATGACAAAGTAGATGGCCTCTAGCTTGCTCCAGTCCTCCATGTAGCAGAACACGAACGTGGGGGCGAGGACAAAGAGCAGGCAGCCAATCAGCAGGAAGAGCATCGCCGATAGCACTCGCACCAGCTCTGGGGGCACGTGCCACTTCTGCAGGAGGGGCGGTAGGCAGGACCTAGGAGACTCCAACAACCTCCATTCCCACATTCCCACCCCTACCCCTCCACCCCAGAGCCTGCGAAAAAGTCTCATGCGGTCTAGGCACACGCTGATGTGCCAGGGAAATAGGAAAGGGTATTGGGAGCCCAACTCAAGGGCCTGCAGGATGTGGAGCAGCTCACCAAGAAGATGGCTTCGATGTGACCGATGCCCCGGCGCAGGGAGGAGCCCAGCCGATCCCCGACCCCTGCCAGCAGGATCCCGAACAGAGGGATGCCCACCAGCGCATAGAAGATACAGAAGAGGCGCCCTGCATCTGTATGCAGGGCTGCATTGCCGTAGCCTGGGCAGAGGAGCAGTGCAGGACATCTAAGGGCCACCTGGAAACCCCTACCTCTCCCTGCACCTTCCCCCACAAGGAGGCTCCTAGTCCCTTGTCCCCCCCCACACATGCCCCATCCCCTCCCCCACCGATGGTGGTGATGATGGTCCCTGAGAAAAAGAAGGCGCTGCCCAGGTCCCAGGCTGAGTGGCTGCGGTTACTGGTCGAGTTGCTTTCTGGGTCTGCACCCCCTCCCAGAGCATCAGCTACCTCCTGCAGGACAAGGTGCAGAAGGAGGGATCTCAGTCCTTCCCTCCTGTCCAGGCCAACTCCCTGCCCCTTCAGTCTCTAGGGTGGCTCCCTTCCTACCCCTCCCAGCTTTCCTCTACCAACTGGCCTCCCTGAAGACAGTCCCTTAGAGAAGACAACTCAAGTTGGGTAGTCCAACCCACCTGCATGCAAGTTTGTTTGACCTCTATAATTATCTGTGTTATGTACTCCCTAATTTCACAACATATTCCCAACTTCCAGTGGTCAGGAGCACAGACTCTGGGACTAGATGGTCTGAGTTCTCCTCTTGGTGCGTTATGGCCTTGGATAAGTTAGCTCCCTGTGCCTCAGTCTGCCTCTAGCAAGTGGGGGTGATGATAACAGCACCTACCTCATATTGTAGATTTGTAGCGAGGAGTTAAAGCGCTTACAACAAAGTGAGCACTATGTGTTTGTTAAAAAAAATTCTCACGTGGTGAACACGCACTGTGATTTTCAAATTTTCACAGACCCTTGCCTTAGAAAATCTAATGACAACTTCCAGGAAGGTCCATCAACGTTTGTGTCCCACTTAGGAAGTTCATGCACATGCACATTCACATACACACTACCCGGCTGAATCCAGGCCAAACCCCGTAGCTGCTTAATAATTATGAAATGCCCCTGTGCCTGCCCCTCTGTCCACCCTGAAGGTGGTGTTTGCCCTAAGTGCTAGCAGGTCAGAGCATAACAAAGAAGAGGATGAGAAAGTGTAGTGGAGCCCTTTCCCAAGGAGCACACAGCCAAGGCACCACAGCAGTGTCTATGGGGAAGGTCATAAGCCACATCTTTCTCCCTAACTACAGTCCTAACTACAGTCGTCACTTGCAAGATCCATTCCAAACGAATTTCCCAAAGCCAGTGCTCAAACACATCTATGGCTCCCTGCAGTCTGCAGAATAGTATGTAAACTTCTCAGCCCAGCATCCAAGCCTTTTTCCAAACTGGCCCCAACCTCCTTTTCCCCAGTCTTCTCTCCTGGAATTCCAGTTTGGCAACTCAAATTACAGCAACCTTCCCTCCAGATCATCTGAGATGACTCCATTTCCCATAATAATCGTTTTTAAAAATAAAGGCAAGAAGTGAAATATCTGGTTAAAAGTAATTTAATTTTTATTTTGCAACACTTTTCCAATAAATTCACAGGGAAAAAAAAAAGTCCTTCGTCATCCTGTGTGTTCTAATTTTTGCTTCAAATGACTAGGCATCTGCAAACTCCAGGTTGTGCAAAAACACTTCAGAGCTTTCCAGCTTCCACGCCTTTGTCCATGCTGTTCCTCTGCCTGGGAGTCTCTAGCCCCCAAACTCTAAGCTCTAGCCCTCTCTCCTGGCTCATTTCAATCACCAACTCTTCCCAAAGGCATCTGTACCTATCTTCTTGCCCCCAGCACCACCTAAGATCCAACACACACTAGTTGCTTAACAAAAAAGGAAGTAGCTCCCTTTCCACTGTACCCTACAGTCACTGTACCTGACTGTCCATGGATCTGTCCCCTTGCCTAGGTGTGACATCTTCCAGGGTATAGGCTGTAGCAGTTTCACCCCAATATCCATTTCCTTATTCACCTTCTACTGTATGTGGGGACTTTTAAAAGGTTCATGAAATTAACAAGCTTATTTTGGTGGAAAAAATTGAAATCCAAGCAGTTTTTTTCCATAATGTGCATTTCCATGAACTTTTTGAATCCCCCCCATGTAGTATTACAGCATTTGGCACACAGTAGGTGCACCATGAATGCAAGGCAGTCTGATTCAGAGAGTGAATCTGACTGTGAAAGAGAAATAAAGCAGTTGTCACCCACCCTTTTAGGTCCTGCCCCTCCTTTTCTTCTTTCTTACCCAGGAAAAAAGCAATTCCATTGTGAAGATAAAATAGGTCAGATTCCCTCCCTCCCTCCCTCTGCCCTGTGATCTGGCCAGACACTCTCCACCCAGGCCTCTTGGAGTCTTATCCAGCATTCTGAAAGTGTCAGGGACAGTGTCAGGTCGCCGTGTCCCAGCCCTACCCCACTCTCATCTCAGCCCTGGGTCCTGTCAGCTGAGATGCTGAGACCTCCATGCCAAATGATCCATGGCCCCTCTTTCCACAAAGAACAGGCAGGAAACAAGATACTCTTCAGTAAAGCAATAAACATTAATTTATTAAAGTTAAATTTTAGTTTTCGTTAGGACAATGGCTCAGAAATCAGAACAAGCAATAGAGGTGCTTGTCTCACTGTACCCAGAAGGCTGTCATTCAGCACTTTCTCTAGTTAAAGTGTTGCAGGGAGACCTGACCTGCCTGCCTTACCTCCCTGTGTAGTAGGTGTTCTGGGGGCCGGGGGGTGGGGGGCTCATCCAGCTTTAGGGGATCCTGGAACCCTCCAAAACCACTGGTACATGTTTATAGGTACACTTTGTGGGAAAGACATGTTTACAGTGTTCTTGGGTATCTGTGACCCCAAAAAAAGTATAGAAACCAGTGTAGGTTGGGTTGCCAGCTTTTTCAATTAAAACTCAGCAAATTAAAAGATTAAGGCACTTGTTGTTTAAATGAAATTCCATTTAACTAGGCATCCTGGATTTTATCTGGCAAACTGAACCAGTGAATTAGATCTATGCAAATGTAACATGTGCCATAGCCATTCATTCATTCATTTTCCCTCCACTCAACCCCCATCACATACTGTAGGAGACATTCTAGGAGCACCGTCCTAGGCCAAGCAACGGAAAGGGATGACCCCCTCCCTCTGTGGGCTGCCATATTGAAAACACACGGACCTGGAGCCTAGCCTCCGTCTGGCACCCACCAGCTGCACCCTGTCCTCAGGGTACCAGTCTAGAGGTCTAGAATTAGCACCCAGCACAGGGCCCCACTTGCATGCAGCTCATGCCAGGGTGTCACGGGTGACTGCTGAAGAGCCCTTGTCCCACCCACGCACCTTGATGAAGAGCCCCAGCTCCTGGTCGCTCACACAGGGATGGGCCTTCAGGAACTTCTCTCGGACCTCCCCCAGCTCCTTCTGGGCCTCCAGCTCATGAGGCTGCTCCAGGGCCTGGAACACCAGGGCCCCAGACACCAAGTAGAGCAGAACCAGCGCTAGCAGGGCCAGGAGCGTGGTACCCCGCATGGCGCTCCTGGAGGCGGGGCCAGCGCCGCTGCCTGCCTGTGGAGGCGGGGCTGGGGGCTCCTGGGGAGCTGTGGTCACTGCAGGCGAACCAGGGACGCTGGGATAAGTCAGCTGGCCTGACACCCGGCACCCTCCTCCTCCACCCCTACACACCCTTGCAGCCCCCAGCCCTGCTGACATGGATGTCACCCCTCTCACTTCCCTCTGGCTGGACACGAGGTATCAGGACACACTCATTCCCCACCCACCTCCAGCCCCCCATTACCTCCACTGACTGGCCCTCAGCCCTGTGGGGGAGGGGGGCTCCAAGGAGTGAGAAGAGAAGAGGGCACAGTGAAGGGAAAGGAAGGCGAGTAGGAGGGAAAGAGAGAGAGACTAAGCTGCCTAGGGAGAGGAAGGGCAAGTGAGGGAGTGGGGGGCGGGTGCCTGACCGGGGCGTGGGGAAGCGGCCTTCGAAAAGGAGGCTGAGCCGGTGCAGAAAAGCACACAGGGAAAGCGGGAGGTGAGACCCGACAGAGCAGGGCGGGGATGGGGGATGGCCAGTACCGGCTCGCCTGCTGCGGCTGCGGCAGCATCTTTGCGGCTTCTCCGCCCCTCCCGCCTCTCCCTGCTGGCCAAACCACGACCCGCTGGGTGAGAAGTCTCTAGGGTCCCCTACGCCCCGCAGGGCTTTCGAGGAACCCCGGGGCGGGTCCCGGCCGCTGCGCAGAGACAAGGTAGGGATAGAAGAAGGGAGGTCGCCCGGTTCCCGGAAGGAGCCGAGTGAGGGGCGGGAAGGGGTGGATCCGTGCAGCAGCCCCCGGGACAGCTGTCAGCTCCTGGGACAGCGGGCGGTGACACCCACGCACACACACAAGCCCTGACACGCTCTGCCACGCGCGGACACAAAGACCCGTGCGCCCACGCTCCACCCTGCGGCTCCAGCCCCCCGCACTGCCCAGCCTGCACACCCGCACGTACTCCACCTGCACACTCCCGCAGACTTCCGGGCACGCCGGACCCCCATGGGCTTGCCGGCCCTGCCGAGGCATCATAGAGGTCCACGCACACGTGTGCTCACACTCGCAATACACACAGCAGACTCGGGGCCACCGTGCAGCGTCCGCAGCCCAGACACACTGCACACCCGCGCCGTTCGTTCCCACCGCCTCCCGGTGTCCTCACGCCGACGCCTTGGAGCGTGACGGGCGGCGGGAAGCGTGGTCGCACCACTCCCGGAGGCTCCCACGCGCCGGAGATGGGCGCCCCGACTCTACTGCGTCCCCCCTACCCCGCCCTCATCCGGCAACCCTGTCCCAGAGTCCTGCCGCGTCTCTGTGCCAGCCCCGCACTTACTGTTCGCTGGCTACGCCTGCGGCTGCAGCCCGGGCTCCCGCACGGCCTCGCCGGTGCCGGCTGGGCCGCGGAGGCGGCGGCAGGGGCGGAGCGGGCGGCCGGCAGGGCTGGGACCCCCCCTCCTCCCGCCAGAATCCCCCCTCCCTGCGCTTTTAACCCCTCCAGCGCCGCGCCTCCCTCCGCGCCGCGCCCTCACTGCCGCCAGCGCCGGCTCGGCTCTAGAATTCCAGTCCTTTACCTGCAGCCGCTTGGCTATCCAATCCTGGCCGGCCTGGGCCGGTGGGTGGCAGAAGGGCTGCCGCTGGGTTCAACCTTCTAGTCTGAGACAGGAACCCAGTGTGGCCAACGCTGTGGCCTAAGCATCAGCTGGCCCACCTCTCCGGACAGGCAGCACGCTAACCGCCCTGTATCTCCCAGGTCAATACAGGATCGGGAAGAGCCTTCATCTCCCAGCCCCTGGGGACAGCCTGGCCCTTGGGCCCAGCACTGATGAGGGAGGGCCTCCTGAGGGACAAAAGGGGGAGATCTCAATGATGCCACTCTTGGAACTGGCCATGTGGGCGTTGGGATCCAGCTCTAGTAAGTCACTGCTGAGCACCCTCCTGCTTCTCCCCTACCCCCAGCCTTTGATCCTGACACCCATGCTCAGGAGCTGCCCCCAGGGGCCTAGGCAGGAGCTGCCTGCCAATCCCGGCATGGAAGTGGTGCCAGCGTTCTTTTCCCTACTGACTGGATGGCCACAGCCCTGGCGGTCCTGAAGCTGCCCCTCCCCACCCACTCTCATCCACTTCTGTACAACCTCTGTTCTCTCTGGAAATGCTCCTCTTGGCATCTCGGGGTCCTCAGCCCCCCATGGTTTTAAGGATGGGCTTTCAGGCCAAGTACCTCCTGCCAGTAGGGGGCCTGGACAGGTTACCAAATTCTCTGGGGTTTGCCTGTTCCCAATTACAGAAAAGAGGTGATTAATGATCACTTTGGAGTGCTGTTCTGAGGTGGAGATCAGTATTTATAAACGCTCCAGAGCCTGGCACACACAATATGCGCTACACGTTAGCAATTTTCCTTTCCATGGAAAGTGACTGTCCAGCTTCAAGTGGATTCTGTGTCTCAGATGCCCTCTCTGGCTTCAAGCCCCACAGAATGGTCTCAAGTGAAGGGTTTCAGGGCAGAACTGGGCCAGGTATGGGAGCAGCAGACAGGTCCTCTGACAAATGACCCTAAGTCACAGGACAGACCTACCAGGGTCAGAGAAACAGAGGGCCATCCACTGCTTTAGGGCAACCAGAGAGGCCCCGAACCATCAGCCAGCCATGGCATGGGGCAACCTGTGCACTGGGCAAGCCACAGGGGGAGTAGGGGGATGGGGCTCAGTCACCATGATGCCACCTGGACTGGCACCTGAAGGCCAGGCTGGGGTAGTGACAAGAAAACAGGGGCTAGGATGCACACCAGCCACAGGATCACAGTGCCGTGAGACCCAGGAGATGGAAGGCTTCATTAGGTAAATGACATTAGAGGTCTTGAGGAAAAGAGCAAAAATTGCTCAAGTCTGGAAGGACCTTGAAGGAGAGAGTGGGGCTCTCCTGGGCCAGAACTTCCACGACAAAGGCCTACGTGGTCTCCTTTTCCTTTCACCCTATAGGCCCCTCCCTCCCTCCCTCTCTCCGACCACCAGCTCAGGATGTGGCCCCTGTTGAGCCCAGCAGCCAGCTGCAAGGCTAGGCTCTGATCAGCCTGAGTCCAAACAGATGAAGGGAGAGGAACACAAAGCAGACAACTGACAGGTGAACCGACGTGGGGCAGACACTGTTTATTGAGTGGCAGGCACAGGAGAGGTAGCTGGCTCCAGTGTGGAAGCAGAGGTGGCAGGTCATGCCAAGGTGCTATGGGCATCTGGCAGCCAGGGCCATGCCCCCTACCCGAGGGGGGCGGCACAAGCTCACTATGACAGGAGCAGTAAGGAGCCGGCCAGGGGAGAGGGCGGCCACTGCCCCTGGGATCCTGGGCAAGAAGCAGCAGACAAACTTGGCACAGGGGTCTGGGGTGAGGGGGGACTAGGGTCTGGGGATTCTGGGAGGGTGGAGGACAATCACGTCTGGGGGGTGGAGTAGAGACTGTGGTGGTGGCTGCCTGGTCCTGGCACCTGGGAGAAGAGCAGGGGAGTGGTCCTCGTCTGGCTGCCCCCGCACCAGCCCGGTTCACGCCCGATGGCGCCGTACCAGCTGCCAGAGCCTAGGCTGCCCGACATGCTGCAGGCAGAGAAACAGGATCAGTCCCAGGGCAGTGACCAGGGCCAGGTCAGGAGTTGGAGAGGAAGAGAGGCTCAGAACAGAGCCCTGGAACTTAGACGCGCAGGCCCAGGGCTAACTGCATCTCAGGATAAGGAGTGGGAGCCTAGCAACAGGAGCCCAGAGAAGACCTTGCCTAGCACAGGTGGGAGACAGAGGCCATGGTGGGGATGGGGATGGGAAGAGACCCAGCTCGATGGAGGCAGGCAGAAGCCTAGCGGTCCTGATAGGCCCAGAGTTCCTACCTGGTGCTCTCGCCTCCGCTGTGCTCCCAGGAGCAGCCCTCGTCCTCACAGTGCCCAGCTCGGTCAAAGAAGTAGGAACGGGAGCCAAACACTTGGCCGTTGAGGATGCGGCTGGTGCTCTGGGGAAGGAGATGGCCATCGATGCTTGCTTCTGCTCCCCACCCCCTCCTATAAATGTCCCCAGCCCAGGAGTCCCAGTGTTCACTACTGTCCACTGGCCTCACCAGGTCCTGTGGAGGCCGGTGCACCCTGAAGAAGCCCACCAGCAGGGTAGTGGGCAGCAGCTCCCACACAAAGAGGATGAGGCCGAACACCAGGTAGCCTTTGTTCCCCAGGTCGTTCACCAGGTCCGCCTGAGGGAAAACGGGCTTGTGCCAATCTGCAGTCGTGCCACAGGGGCACTGAGCTAGCTCCCAGGCCAGCTGGGGGCCGGGCTAAGGAGGTGGCAGACATGCTGGATGCCCACCTGGTCAGAGACGTTGTACCAGTCGTAATCGAAGGCGTCCAGCCGGCTCCGCGGGGCCAAGGCCAGGGCAGCCAGGTTGTAGCAGGCCCGGCTGGCATAGAGTAGAACCATGGCACCACCCATTGCGGCCGCCTGGCACACACTGGTCCCCTGGCACAGATGACAACAGAGGACCCTCAGGGAGGGGAGACTCCCAACTTCCTCTATACCCTGCAGACTGCTGTTGACCAAAGATCCCAAAGGACACCTGGGTATCAGGGCTTGTGGCCCTACCTTGGCCTCCAAGTAGATGCTAGTAGAGGGTGCCCGCCGGGCGACCAGGCAGAGGCAGGCAGCAAGAGAGAGTGCGCAGATGACGAAGAGGGAGTCGCTCACCAGGACTCGCACCAGCAGCAGGGCCCAGGGCTGTGCCCGGCGCCGGCGGGACAGCACAGCACACAGCACATTCACCAGCAGAAAGAGCAGCGAGGCCCCCACGAAGGCCCCTCGGACGGCCAGCCTGCAGCCCACAGCACTGTCAGCCCCAGCCCACCCACTGTCCTTGGTACTCCCCAACCACCCTGCCTCCCCCAGGAGACCCGGTGTCAATCAGAATGCAGGTCATACAGGTTGAACCCTGCTCCTCCAGTTTACAGATGGGGAAACTGAGGCCCAGAGGTCAGAAAGTGACTGACAGCTGTGGTACTATGGAAGGAGGACCAGTCAGCAATGTAGGTTTGAGCCCTGGTTCTGCCTCCTGCAAGCGCTATGACCTTGAACATGGTGCTTTACCTCGGACCTCAGTTTATTTCTCTCTCAAACGAGGGTAACATCGGCCTCTTAGGGATAGAGAAAAAAAACGAAAGAATGTTTGTGAAAGCTCTTTATAAACTGTAAGACATGTATACAAGGCAGAGGGGTTGCCTCTGTCAAGGTCACCCAGAAGTGTAAGTTGGCTTTGGCACCCCTAAGGCCTGGAGCCTCGAGCTCTTCTTCCATGGTGGGAGACCCCGGTGCCCTCGCCACACAATTACAACCGGTTCTATTACTGTGGCCCTTCACACACGCCGCCTCTGCTGAGCCGTCTGCACCAGGTGCTTTCGCTTCTCCAAGCTCTTTCACAAACATTCCCGGGGGGGGGGGGGGGGGCCCTGGTCTCAGCCCTACCAGGTAGAAAGGGGTCTACACTGGGCTGCTCCCTGCCCCGTTTGGGGGCTGAACCCACAGTGTCTCAAGTACTTACAACCCTCGGCTCATCTCTGGCCGACGTTTTGCCTTGGCCTTGAACACCACCTGGGAGCAGAGATGCCCATCACTTCTTTGGACCCACAGATCGCCACCCTCACCCTCCCACCCCACCCGTTACCACCGTTACCTGGGCAAAGTAGAGGTTCATGAGCGTCAGTGTGAAGAACTGCAGGCAGACAGGGCAGCAGTAGAGAAGCCAAAAGGGCAAGGGCCCCAGGCGGTTGGCCCGGGGAGTATCTCGGAAGTAGAAGGAGAAGAGGGTGGTTCTCAAGGCGGCCCAGAGCAGACAGAGTGCCAGGAACACCGTCTGATAGCTGAGACGCTTGTGCCCGTACAGAAGCACCAGCCAGAGCTGGGCATAGACGGAGAAGAAGAGCAGGGCGTACAAGGTGGTGTAGGCCGCTGTCAGCCCCAGGGTCACGGCAGGTGGCAGCGCAGGCACCAGCCCAGCGGCAGGCACCAGGCCAGACAGGTTACTCTCCATGTCAGAGAGGGAGGCCTGAATCCCGGAGACAGAGATGGAGGGGCTGGCTGGGGCCAAGGAAATAAATACGGGATTGTAGGGGGCAGAGACGGAGACAGGGAGCTCAGGAGGAAGGAAGTTGTGGCTGTCCCGGTGTTCCTCCTTAACAGAGAGACCCTCGCCTTTCAGGGGGGCACGGGCACCCCAGGCCGGGAGCTTCTCACTCTGGGACGTGGGAGCGCAATCTCTTCTCTCCAGGGCAGGAGTGGGGGTTGGGGGTGTCTTCTCCCGGGGCCGCCCCAGAGCCAGGGGTCGAGGATGCAAAGGAATCCCTGGCCTTGGTCGCTCGTGTACCGGCGGGAGGGGGAGAGCCGGCCAATGCCGGTCGGCTCAGGGCAGCGGCCGCTGCGTGGGGCGCCCAACGCCCGGCTCTCCCCCTCCCCAGCTGGGGGACTTCTCCCCTGCAATAATCCGATGGGGGCCTCTGCCTTCTGTCCTCGGAATTCCAGACGGTGGCCCTATGACCCCGCACCGCTTCCACGCTCCAGCCGACGGGGGCGGGAGGAGGCCGCTGCTGGGGAGCCGGCTCCGGTCGCGGGGACCCCGGACTCAGGCTCCCCGGCTCCCGCTGCTCCGCCCCCTCCTGCGCCTGCGCGGGCGCCGTTCGCTACGCAAATTGCGCAGGGGCCGGCCCCGACGCCACAGCCACTCGCCGCGCCCGGCGTGGAGCGGATCGGGAATTGGCGCGAGCTGCGCCGCCGGCGGGCTCCCGGGGTTACGGAAGGCTGACGGCGGCCGAGACGCTGAGGCCGCGCTGCATCCGGCGGGTGCCCAGGCCGGCGGTGCCCTGGACCGCCGGCCCTTGCTTGTTTGGAAAGCCGTCAGTTCCCATGCTTCTCTCCCCTAGCCCCAAATTGGGATCGCACCGCCCGGCCGGGGGCGGCAACGACTTCCCCTTGCGGGGTCTGTGAAGGAAACTTCCGCCCATAGCCAAGATGGCCTCCGGGCACCGCCCCCTGGGCCTTACCTCCGGGCCCTAGGCCCCCACGCAAGCCTGCCTGCCAGCCCCACGCCCTGGCATACACCCCTGTTCCCGCTCACCTGGCCGCCGGCCCGCGCTGCCTGCCAGGCGCGAGGCCCCACGAGTCCTAGGGTTCACCCGCGCCGAGGGCCCTGTCTTTTCCGCGCCGGGGCAGTCATCCCGCCGGGGTGGAGGCGCTCTCTCTTATCTCGACTGTCCCCGAGACGGCGAGGGGAGGTGTCTCTGATGCGGGCGCGCCAGGCAGGATAAGGAGGGAGCAGGCACCCGACCGGGTCACCCAGTCCACGCGGAGCAGTAACAATAGTGACAATAGTAATCGCATCCGATGGCTGAGCTTCAGTTACGGCTTTGCAAAGTGCTTTCACCCACAACAGTCACCAATCCCCGTACAAAGTTTTCACTGGCTTCCGAAGGAGGTGTCATTGTACCTGTTTTACAGGGCGGGGATGACGGGGGGAGCTAAGGCCCAGAGCTGAAGGACTGGTCAGCAGAAGCGGGCCTCTAGGATTCCAGGATGGGGACCCCGAATACCCCTCACCTGCTCCCGCTCACGCCCTAGGCGTAAGGAAGTAGGGAGCTGAGAATCTGAAGACCAGGGAGGCGGGGAGGAGGAAGGCGGAGGGCTAAGAGCCTGTGGCACAGCGCGGGCGGGTCCGGACCTGAGGTGGCTCCGCCCCCGGACCAACCCGGTGACATTTCGAGAGCTGATTGGACCGGATTGGTGACAGTTCCCATCGCCCAGGCAACTAGGGTTGGGCGCCTTCAGTACTGGAAGGAGACGGCGGGCCCGGGTCAGGGGCCTCGAGATCGGGCTTGGGGTGAGATCTGTGTGCCGTCACCACGGGCAGGTTGGGGCAGGCGGGCGGGCCGAGGTCTGGGTAGGGGCCTGGGGCTGCCTTATATCACCAGGGCTTGAGGGGAGATTTAGATCCTGGGTGTACAGCCCTAAGCTCCCGGTGGGGCTGGACTCAAGGAACAGATGAGGGCCTGGGAGGCCAGGTGGGCCTGGGGGCGCTAGGGTATGAGAGGAGGCCAGGAGCACCTGTTCCCTGCCCTCGACCGCCACCGTTTGCCTCGGCTGTGCCCTTACTACCCAAACATCTTGTCCCCACAGCCCAGAGCATGTTCCAGATCCCAGAGTTTGAGCCAAGTGAGCAGGAAGACTCCAGCTCTGCAGATAGGGGCCTGGGCCCCAACCCCGCAGGGGAGCAGCCCCCAGCTCCTGGCAAACACCGCAAAAAGGCTTCAGGCCTCCTGGGAGACGCCAGTCACCAGCAGGAGCAGCCAACCAGCAGCAGCCACCATGAAGGTAGGTACCCCACCAGCATTACCTGCCTGTACATCTTGCCCCAGCCCATTAACTCCCTGCACCTCAGCTACATCTCTACTCACCGAAGGCTTTGAGCAAGTTTCCAAAGTCTCTTAGCCTCAATTTGTCATCTGTAAAGCAGAGCAATTAATCACCACCTTTGTAGGACTGTTGGTTTAATTAGCAGGGCTATACATTAGCAGTCGATTACAGAACTGGTGCATAGTGAATGCTCAAAACATGTAGCTGTTATTTTGATGCCAACAGAAATCAGTGAGAGGCAGGCAGTGATCCAGAAAGGGGAAGTGACTTGCCTAAGGTCACACTTGCCTGATGTTTTTTGTTCCTGAGGCGGCAGGGCTAGTGCCCTGCCCCTGGGTACATGCTTTCCCTGGGATTGGCCCTTCTAGCTCCTAGGTGTGTCCTTTCTCACCCTGTGGTGCACACCCACAACAAGGCTATCCCTGCACAGATGCCAGGGACAGGTGACCCCGAGAGGCAGACAGCCCTCCCAGGCTGCTAGACTGTGAGGTTGGGATTGTAGGCATCAGTGCCCACAAGGAGGAGGGGGGCTGGAAGGTGGCTGTGGAGCAGAGATGAAATGTGGAGCAGAGATGACCCTCTGGGAGGCTGACCCACGTGGGAAGGTTCATGGTTAAAGTCCAGAGACACGTGTGCCCATAATTGGGGCTGGCTGAAGCTAGCACTGGATCATGGCATCAAGATGGAGGGTGAGGGAGACAGCAGGTGGCATAGTGGTTATGGTGCTGGACTCCCACATGGCTGACCGCAGTTTGAGTCCTGGACCAGCAGCTTGAAAATCATACCAGGTGTGTGTACGTACCTGCCCCAAATCCCAGAAGAATGGTGGAGAAGGGATTGAAGTGTGGCCATCCCCATGGGGGTTGCTTTCTCACTTTTCCCCTCTCTCTGTCTCTGTCTCTCTCTGGTGAATGCATATACCCTATGGCAAAAAAAAAATAGAAAGAAAGAAAGAAAGAAAGAAAGAAAGAAAGAAAGAAAGAAAGAAAGAAAGAAAGAGAGGAAGGAGGGAAGGAAGGAAGGAAGGAAGGAAGGAAGGAAGGAAGGAAGGAAGGAAGGAAAGAAAGAAAGAAAACATGGGCACTAGAGGGCAACAGCCCACTTCTCAGTTATCTCCGCCTCCCCAGTGCCCAGCATGTGCCTTGGCACCTGGAACTTCCAGGGATCTAAAAACAAAAGCCAGGACATGTCCTCATCCCCATTTCCAGGGATAAGAAGGCGTATTCCTGAGGCCTCCTTCCCTCTCTGACACACACCCCCTCTGAGGCTGGACTCCTTGGCTGCCTTTAACTTCCAGACATGGCACTTTCTCATGACCCCCCCCCCCCCAGCTGCTCCCACCCATCCTCTTCGCCCTCTCCCTCTGCGTGGTGAGTGCCGTTGTTTGCCTTGCACTGTCCAGCTGCTAGGACACCTCCTAAGCCGAAGTTAGAACTCCTTGCCCTTGTGGAGCTTGTATTCTCATAATGTAGGGGGGGCACTGCCCACAAACAGACAGAAAAGTAAATAAAAAAATGAGTTAAAAGTTGATGTGTGGGACCAGCAGTTAGCGTAATGGCTATGTCACTGGACTCCCATTTAGTCCACCACGGTTCAAGTCCCGGACCCGGAGGCTTAAACTCACGCCAGGTGTGTGTGCGTGAGTGCCCAAGATCCTAAGAGGAGAATGGAGGAGAAGGGATTGCAGCATGGCCATCCCCCTGGGGGGTGATTTCTCGCTTTCTGTCTCTCTGTCTCTGTCTGGCGAGTGCACGCGCCCTATAGCAAAAACCTCTCAAAAAAAGAAAAAAAAAAGTTGATGTGCACTGGGCCCGCCGGTTGGCATGGTGGAGTAGGTGGCTGGATCCCACATGGCCAACTTCAGGACGTGAGTCCTGGACTCAACAGCTTAAAAAACAGACTGGTTGTGTGCGCGCATGCCCAAAACCCCAAGAAGAGAATGAAGAAGAGATTGTGGTGTGGCCATTCCCCCTTGGAGGTGATTTCTCACTTTCCCTCTTTCTCTCTGTCTCTGTCTCTCTCTCTCTCTCTCTCTCCAGCAAATGCATGCACCCTATAACAAATTAAAAAAAAAAAAAAAAGTTGGTATGTGCTGGTGGGAGGGGTAGTGTGGTATGCAAACAGGAAAGAAGAGCCAGAGTCCGGGAGGGGATCTTGTAACTGAGGTGGTCTGAGGGGCCCGGGGTGACAGGGAAAGAGGCATCAAGGACACCAGGGAATTGGCTTGAGTACCTGGAAGGATGAAGTTGCCCCTAATGGAGATGGAGCACCGAGGTGGGGGGAGATCAGGAATCCAGGTTGGGCTGTGTGGCATCAGTGCCTATTTGGCATCATGTGGATTGACAGGAGGGCACTGGGGGGTGCTGGTGGGGAGTCAGATGTGAGCAGAGCTGTGTCTGACTCAGCCCAGTGAGGGGGCGGGGGCTTGAGGGTATGTGCCAGGGAGGGCCTGGTGGGTAGGGGGCTGAAGCTGGCTGAGCAGCAAGGTGAGGAGCCAGCCCTGGAGTCGCAGTATCGTTAGAATTGAGGTACTCGGGGAGCAATCCCGACAGGCAGCAGGTCGTGGTCCACTGATGAGAGCCTGGGGGTGAAATGATCTGATGGCAACAAGGTCTAGGTTATGCTCTTAGAATGAGAGTCCGAGGGCAGGGTGGGACATGATTGTGGGGGAAGGAGGAGGAAAGGGAAGGAAAGCCAGGAGGTTGGAGGCCCTAGGATGTAAGAAAGACAGGGGCAGTGGCAGAGAGGGTAGTGGAGAATAGGAGTAACATGCTGCCTCCACCAGGGCCATGACCTGGGGTGGGGGGTCCAAGCCGTGCGGGGGAGGGCTGGCACACTCTGGGAAATGAGACTTAAGGAGGAGAAGGGCATGAGAATGGTCTGAGCAGCAGTAGGAGCAAGGGGGTGCCCGCTCTGGCCCTGACCAGGACAGCAAGGGATTTCTTTTTTCTTTCTTTTTTTTTTTTTTTATTTTTTATTTTATTATTATTATTTTTTTTTTTTTTGGAGAGGTTTTTTGCTATAGGGCGCGTGCGCTCGCCAGACAGACAGAGAGAGACATAGAGACAGAAAGCGAGAAATCACCCCCCAGGGGGGATGGTCACGCCGCAATCCCTTCTCCTCCATTCTCCTCTCAGGATCTTGGGCACGCACGCACACGCGCCCGGCGTGAGTTGTAAGCCACCGGGTCCGAGACGCGAACCGCGGTCGACTACGTGGGAGTCCAGCGACATAGCCATTACGCTAACTGCTGATTCCCTCTTTTTTTTTTTTTAAGAGAGAGATTTTTTGCTAAAGGGTACATGTGCTTGCCAGAGAGACAGAAAGAGACAGAGAGACAGAAAGTGAGAAATCACCCACCAGGTGGGATGGCCACGCCGCAATCCCTTCTCTTCCAGTCTCCTCTCGGGATTTTGGGCACACACACACACACCCCTGGCATGAGTTTTAAGCTGCCATATCTGACTCAAACGCAGTCGACTATGGGGGAGTCCAGCAACGTAACCATCACACCATCTGCTGGTCCCCAACACAGGATTTCTTAAACTATTTTTTTTTTAAGAGATTTTTGCTATAGGGCATGTGTGCTTGCTGGAGAGGGACAGAGAGAGAGACGGAAAGCAAGAAATCACCCCCCAAGGGGGATGGCCACGCTGCAATCCCTTCTCTTCTCAGAATTTTGGGTGCACACACACGCGTGCCCAGCATGAGTTGCAAGCTGCCAGGTCTGGGACTCAAACTGCAATTGACCATGTGGAGGTCCAGTGCCTTAACCACTACACCACCTGCTGGTCCAGATTTCTTAAACTTTTAATTTAGTTTCTGATGTCTAAAAAGGGATTTCCCCCCAAAAGGTTCACAAGTACAAATGGTTTGCCAGAGCCACGATGTCTCCACCATTCTGCATAGGCAGAGGCACCTGACACTCGTCCACTCACTCTTCATAGTCCCTGTCACCTGGCCCCTGCTGATGTGTCCTCTGGGCAGGGACGGCAGCCACCTGAAGCTGTGACAGCCCACAGTCCCGTGCCTGGGAGTGGCATGGGAAGGAAGAGGGAGGGAATTTCATGTGCAATGGGAGCAGCAGTCCAGCATCGTCTCTGACCAGACTGCAGGGCTCAGATGCAGTGCTTCCCTGTATGAGGGTACAGACTCGCTCTGCCTTAGTCTGTTTTTTTTTTTTTTTAAATGATTATTTGTTGGGACCAGCAGTTGGTGTAATGGCTATGTCACTGGACTCCCATGTAGTCAACCACAGTTTGAGTCCCGGACCCGGTGGCTTAAACTCACACCAGGCACGTGTGCGTGCGTGCCCAACATCCCGAGAGGAGAATGGAGGAGAAGGGATTGCGGTGTGGCTATCCCCCCTGGGGGGTGATTTCTGGCTTTCCATCTCTCTGTCTCTCTCTGTCTTTCTGGCGAGCGCATGCACCCTATAGCAAAAACCTCTCCAAAAAAAAAAAAAAGATTATTTATTTATCATTATTATTTAATTTGCTGCAGGACACGTATTCTCACCTGAGAGAGAGGGAGAGAGAGAGAGAGAAAGCAAGCAACCAGGTCTGTACTCAAACTACAATCAACCAAGTGGGAGTCCAGCACTTTAACCACCATACCACCTGCTGGCCCCTGCCTTAGTTTCTTTACCTGTGAAACGAGACTAGAAGTAGGCCCGCCCCCAGGGTACTAGTGGGCACCTGAGGAGTTGGTAGGAGAAGTACTTAGGAGCAGTGTCTGGCACAGGGGAAAGACCACATGAGTGTCTGCTATTGTTTGTTTTTGCTAGGGTGTGTCTGCTTGCTGGAGAGAGACAGCGATAGAGAGGGAGGGAGAGTGAGAAATCACCCCTGGGACTGGGACCAGCAGTTAGTGTAATGGCTATGTCGCTGGACTCCCATGTAGTCGACCGTGGTTTGCGTCCCAGACCCGGTGGCTTAAGACTCATGCTGGGCACGTGTGCGTGCGTGCGTGCATGCCCAAGATCCCGAGAGGAGAATGGAGGAGAAGGGATTGCGGCGTGGCCATCCCCCTTAGGGGATGATTTCTTGCTTTCTATCTCTCTGTCTCTGTCTTTCTGGCGAGTGCACGTGCCCTATGGTAAAAAAAAAAAAAAAAAAAAAAAAAAGAAAGAGAGAAATCATCCCTGGGGGGATGGTCACACTGCAATCCTTTCTTCATTCTCCTCTCAGAATTTTGGGCATGCATGCAAATGCGCCTGGTGTATTTTTCAAGCTGCCAGGTCTGGAACTTGAACTGCGCAGCCAGCCATGTGGGATACAGCCACATTAACCTCTGTGCCATCTGCTGGCCCATTACTATTACTACAGTCATTGTCATATGAGTCTGGCCAGGCTCTGAGCAGCTGGAGGGTGCTTCTGCCCATGTGTTCAGTGGGACAGAGACCTAAATATCGTATTCTCTCCTGATGGCAGACAATTGATGTATAGGTTAGAATCAAAACATAAGGGCCTTGGGGCTGGCAAGTGGCGCTGTAGTTGGGGTCCTGGACTCCCACATGCTTACCATGGTTCGAGTCCTGGACCTGGCAACTTGCATTCTCACTTTCCCTTTCTCTCTCTCCATCTCTGTCTCTCTCTGGTCAGATTTAAAAATAATAAATATAAATAAATAAAAAAATTATTAAAAAAAAAACCATAAGGGCCTTGAAGGCCACACCGAGGAGTTTGGACTTTATAGGGGACCCTTGAAGGCTCAAGACAGAAGATGGATATGGTTGGGCTTTAGAACAGAGGTTGGCAGGGGACTAGCAGATGGTGTAATGGTTACATCACTGGACTCTCACATAGTCGACCATGGTTCGAGTCCCAGACGTGGTGGCTTAAACTCAAGCCGTGTGCATGTGTGCCCAAAATTCCGAGAGTAGAATGGAGAAGGGATTGCAGCATGGCCAAACCCTCTGGGGGTTGATTTCTCACTTTCTGTCTCTCTATCTCTCAGATGAGCACATGTGCCTTATAGCAATAATCTCTCTTTTTAAAAAAAAGGAGGTTGGCAAACCATAGACATAGGCTTAATCCCTCTTTTTTTAAGAGAGAAAGAGATTTTTGCAATAGGGCACATGCACTCCTCAGAGAGACAAAGAGACAGAAAGCGGCCACACTACAATTCCTTCTCCTCCAGTCTCCTCTTGGGATTTTAAGCACACACATACACACCTGGCATGAGTTTCAAGCCACCAGGTCTGCGACTTGAACCACGGTTAACTACATGGGAGTCCAGTACTTTAACCACTACACAACCTGCTGGTGCCTTTTTCATTTTTCTTTATTCATGATGGAACACATGCACACACACACATGAGGGTGAGAGAGAGATGAGAACCTTCTCCTGCATCTGGTCATACCATAATTTTTTTTTTTAATAATTCTTAATTTTAGGGTCAGCAGGTGGCGTGGTGGTTAAGGCTCTGGACACTCCCACATGGCTGACCATGGTTCAAGTCCTGGACCTGGTGGCTTGCTTTCTCGCTTTCCCTCTCTTTCTCTCTCTCTCTCGGGTCAAATTAAAATAAATGAATGAATAAATAAAATAAAATAAATAATTAAAAAAATATATTCTTTAATTTTATTTATCATTATTACTTTTTAAATTTGACCGGGTGTAGGGACCAGTAGTTGGCATAATGGCTATGTCACTGGATTCCCATGTAGTCGACCACTGTTTGAGTCGTGACCCTGGTGGCTTAAACTCATGCTGGCTGCATGTGCGTGCGTGCCTAAGGTCCTGAGAAGGGAAAGGAGGAGAAGGGATTGTGGCATGGCCGTCCCCCCTGGAGGGTGATTTCTCACTTTCTGTCTCTCTGTCTCTGTCTGTCTTTCTGGCGAGCGCATGCACCCTATAGCAAAAACCTCTCAAAAAAAAAAAAAAAAAATTGGGGACCAGCAGTTAGTGTAATAGCTACGTCACTGAACTCCCACGTAGTCGACCATGGTTTGAGTCCCAGACCCGGTGGCTTAAACTCACACCGGGTGCGTGTACATGCGTGTCCAAGATCCCAAGAGGAGAATGGAAGAGAAGGGATTGCGGCCTGGCCATCCCCCCTGGGGAGTGATTTCTCGCTTTCTATCTCTCTGTCTCTCTGTGTCTTTCCGGCGAGCACACATGCCCTATAGCAAAAAAATTCTCCAAAAAAAATAAATAAATAAATAAATAAATAAAATAAAATAAAATAAAAATTAAAAATTTGACCGGGTATAGAGAGGGAAAGTGAGAAAGCAAGCCGCCAAGTCTGAAACTCGAACTGTGGCCGGCCATGTGAGAGTCCAGCACTTTAACCACTACACCATCTGCTGGTCCTACCACAATGTCTTTCCTCCAGTCCTCCAGTCTATCAGAATACGAGCACAAGCACATATACCCGGTATGTTTCAGGGTGACAAGGCCAGGGATTCGAACCATGGTTGGCGTGTGGGATCTGGTGTTTCTTGAGCATCACATTACCACTTCATCACACAGAGCCAGATCTAAAGTTGTTTATGTCTTCCATGACTAAGGTAGAAGAAACCAGGTACTCCCAGCAAAGTCCCCAAGCCCCAATCCCAGTCACAACCAGCCTGGATCACAAGTGCCCATGTACTCTGTGTGCTTGGGGTGGGGAGGTCCTATGTCACAAACCTAGGACCGCTCCCATGTATTAATAGAGCCACCTCCATGACGTTGTACCACTGTCTGGTCCCAGTCCCTCTGTTTTCGTACACCCCATGAGCTAAGAGTTTTTCTTTTAATGTTCATTTTCTGTAAACTATTTTTTAATGATTATTTAATTTTATTCATTTATTCTTTAAAATTTTATTTTATTATTATTTTTTCATTTGACAAGAGAGAGAAAAAGAAAGTGAGAAAGCAAGCCACAACGTCCGGGATTCAAACCACAGTCAGCCATGTGGGAGTCCAGCACCTTAACCACCACCTGCTGGCCCTCATTTATTTATTTTAATTTGATCAGAGAGAGAGAGAGAGAGAGAGAGAGAGCACGAGAGAAAGCCGCCAGGTCCGGGACTCAAAATGTGGTCATCCATGTGGGAGTGTCCAACGCCTTAACCACCACGCCACCTGCTGGTCCCACAATTTTTTTTCTTGAGAGATTTTTCCTATAGGGCACATGGACTTGCCAGAGAGACAGAAAGGTAAAAATCACCCTCCCACGGGATGGCAACACCACAACCCCTTCTCCTCCATTCTCCTCTCAGGATATTGGGCACGCATGCACACATGCCCAGTGTAAATTTCAAGATGCCAGGTCTGGGATTCTAACTGCTGTTGACCATGTGGGAGTTTAGTACCTTGACCAGTATGCCACCTGATGGCCCCAATAATGTTTTTTTCTTTCAATTATTTTATTTAACTTTATTTATCCATGTATTTATTTATTTTAATTTGACCAGAGAGGGACAGAATGTGACAAAGAGAAACTGAGAAAGCAAGCCACCAGGTCTAGGATTCAAACCACAGTTGGTCATATGGGAGTCCAGCACCCTTAACCACTACGCCGCCTGCCAGCCCCCCAAAAATGGTTTTTCTTTTTTTTCTTTTTCTGTTTTACTTTTTGCTATAGGGCACATGCACTTACTGGAGAAGGACAAGAGAGAGAAAGAGGGAAAATAGAAAGCCCCCTCCAGGGGGGTTGACACGCCACCATCCCCTTTCCTCCATTCTCCCCTCAGGATTTCTGCCAAAAGAAAGTATTTTGGGGCCAGCAGGTGGCATGGTAGTTAAGGTGCTGGACACTCCCATGTGACCAACCACAGTTTGAGTCTAGGACCTGGTCGTTTGCTTTCTCACTTTTTCTCTTTCTCTCTCTCTCTCTGGTCAAATTAAAATAAATTAATAAAATTAAATTTAAAAAAAACAGTATTTTTGTAATACATGAAAAATAACGTGAAATTCACATTTCAGTGTCCCTACAGAAAGTAGTAGAGGCCAGCCATCGGCATGGTGGTTAAGGCAGCTAGATCCCACATGACCACTTCACAGTTTGAATCCTAGACCAACTCGAAAAACATGCTAGGTGTGTGTGCACACAAGCCCAAAATCCAGAGAAGAGAATGGAGAAGGGATTGTGGCATGGCCATCCTCCCTGAGGGTGATTTCTCACTTTCCTTCTCTGTCTCTCTCTAGCAAGTAGACACACCCTATAGCAAATTTAAAAGGAAAAAAGTATCAGTAGGACACAGCAATGTACATTAATATTTTTATTGTTTATGGCTCTTTTTTAAAGAATTATTTCATTTGTTATTTTTAATTTGACCAGAGAGAAACAGAGAGTAAGAAAGGGAAAGTGAAAAAGGAAGCCACCAGGTTCAGGACTCAAATCGCAGTCAACCATGTGAGAGTCCACGCCTTAACCACCACGCCACCTACCGGCCCGTTTATGACTTCTTTCAAGCCTTGACCACAAAGTTGAGTCGTTGTCACAGACACTGTGTGGCCTGCTACACCTAAAATATGAACTACCTGGCCCTTTATAAAAAAATATCCATTGGCTAGTGGCATAGTAATAAGGCAGCTGGATCCCACATGGCCGACCACATGGTTCAATCCCAGACCCAGTGGCTTGAAAAACACTCTAGGTGTGCGTGTGTCCCCAATAGAGAATGGAGAAGGGATTGCAGCACCACCATTCCTCATGGGGTTGCTTTCTCCTCTCCCTCTCTTCCTGGTGAGTGCACATATCCTCAAACATAAAAAAGTAAAAAATAGAAAACATTTGCCAACCCATTTTAGAGTGTTTTCTGCTTCAAAACAGGCCAAAACACCCTTTCAATAAGTGTGCAGGGATACTCAGGGAAGCATGAACGCGATGTGTTCAGCCCCACCCACTTACCCAGAAGCCCAGCTGGTAAAGAACTAAGTAAGGCTGGAAGCATGCCTCTGGGCTTGGAGGCTTCCAGCCCCTTGCGAGGGCAACATGAGTGGCAGGTCTGGGCACCCAGCCATGCTCACACCCAGAGAACAGCCTCACCTCTTCCCGTACCCAGGAGAGCCTGGCCCAGACTCCACCCCACCTGCCCCCTTCCCTCAGAAACTTCACAGGAAATCCCCCAGGTTTTTTCCAGTAAATAGGATACTTTTAAAAATTCAGTTAATGGGACCATCAGTTGGCATAATGGTTATTTCGCTGAACTCCCATGTAATCAACTGTGGTTCAAGTCCTGGACCTAGTGGCTTAAAACTCACGCCGGGCATGTGTATGTGTGCCCCCAAATCCCAAGAGGAGTGGAGCAGGAAGGATTGGACTGTGACCATCTCCCCTGGGGAGTGATTTCTTGCTTTCTGTCTGTCTATGTCTCTCTGATGAGTGCATGTGCTCTGTAGCAAAAATCTCTCTAACGAATAAATGAATAATTAAACATCCAGTTTACATTAATGAGTGTCATTTTAATGGCTAGCTTGGCATTGCTAAATCCTTGGCTTTAGTGAAAATCTCCACCCCAAAGGATAGGCTGCTGGCAGAACCGATGATAGCAAAAGACCCAATGGGGGGAACCAGCAGATGGTGTAATGGTCACGTCACTGAACTCCCATGTAGTCGACTGCAGTTCAAGTCCCAGACCCGATGGCTTAAAACTCACACCAGACATGTGTGCATGTGTGCCCAGAATCCTAGAAGGAGAATGGAGATGGGTTTGCAGAGTGGCCACCCCCCACCCCCGGAGGTGATTTCTCACTTTCTGTCTCTCCAGTGATCGTATGCACCCTACAATAAAAATCTCTTAAAGGGTACCAGCAGGTGGCATAGTGGTTAAGACACTGAGTACTCCCACATGGACGACCTCAGTTCGAGTCCTGGACCTGGTGGCTTGCTTTCTCACATTCTTTCTCTCTCTGTGTCTCTCTCTTGTCAAATTAAAAAAATAAATGAATGAATAAAAATAAACAATTATTTAAAAAAAAAAAAGGGGGGGGGGGCAGGAGGGCCAGAAGGTGGCATGGTGGTTAAGGGCACTGGATTCCCACATGGCCAATCACAGTTCGTGTCCCAGACCTGGCAGCTTGCTTTCTGTCTCTATCACTCTATCCTTCTCTGGTCAAATTAAAAGAAAAATAAATAAATAAATAAAGTTAAAATAAAATAATTCTTTAAAACAACAAAAAGCCCTGAAGGCCCAATGGGGCCTGCCCCAGCCTGGCCCTCAAGGCAGCCCATGGTAAAGCTGGAGAGTGTGGAGCAGGAGAGTTCACACACAGCCCCAGAGCCGGAGCCGGGCTGGCTGGATGGCTCACTTCCTTGCTGTGTGACCTTAGGCAAATTTTTTACCTTCTGTGTTTTAGTTCCTTTCTCCATGAAACAGGGACTATGCAGAACCTCACTGATAGGGAGGACGAAATGAGTTAATACAGGGGAAGTGCTTCTAACCTGACCCAGCCAGTGCTCTCCTATGTGTTCTGATCCCTGGGCAAGGGGCAGTCCGCAGACCAAGTGCCCCAGTACCTCATTCACCATCTAACTGTGGGCCCTGGATCTCCCAGAGCTAGTAGAGAAGATTTTTGCTCTATAGTAAAATCCTAGGTTCCTCTGAGGGCGGAGGAGACATCCTCCTTCTCCTTACTCAAAACCTGGCCTAGGGCCGGCAGGTGATGTAGTGGTTGAAGGTGCTGGATTATCACATGGCCAACCGTAGTTCGAGTCCTGGACCTGGCGGCTTGCTTTCTCACTTTCCTTTTCTGTTTCTTTCTGGTCAAATTAAAAAATAACAAATAGAATTAAATAATTCTTAAGGGAAAAAAAAAAAAAAAAGCCTAAATCTTACCTCCTCCAGAAGCCTTCCCTGATAGACACAGCTGGCTGTGAACACTGAATGTGCTTCACGGCCTCTCTGTTACTTAGCTCTGAGCTTTTCGCTCCTGGGAGTAGTTCTAGGTCTTTGTTGGTCTGGGTAGAGGGGTGCATTGGCAGGAGCCAGGGGATGGCAACGCAGCACACAGATCAGACAAAGGCAGGAGGGTGCTCTGAATAACGACCCACAGTATATAGCACCCTGGCAGCTTAAGCAGCACTTTCACTCTTCCTCTCAGGTGACCTTTACACCCTACCAGGAGCAGGATATCCCTTCCTAAGTGAGAAGGCAGGTGAGCCGAAGGGTGGCTGGACACGGAGCGTACACAGAATCACTGCACCCTGGATTCCACCGGCCCTGTAGGGCTTCCAGCCTCAGGATCCCACAGCTCTGGGACCTAGGCCAGTCTTAATCTCTCTAGGCTCTGTCTTCTCATCTGTAAAACGTATGCGACATTAGGACTCAGTCTCTGGCGAGGTTGGGGGAGTAATGAGGGAATGCCCAAAACAAACTCACACTAGCAAGTACTCCATATGTGTCACTGAAAAGTCAGCAGGTAGTTGGGGCTGGGGCCAGCGGATGGCGTAGCGTTCCATCACTGGATTCACACATGGCTGACCATGGTTGAGTACCTGGTTTCAGTGACCTGAAACTCATGCCAGGCATGTGTGCCTGTGTACTCAAAATCCCAAGAGAATGGAGAAGGGATTGCAGTGTGGTCATCACCACTGGGGAATGACTTCTTGCTCTCTCTCTCTCTGGCAAGTGCATGCGCCCTATAGCAAAAATCTCTAAAAAAAAAAAAAAAAATTGGGGCCAGCAGATGCGTGATTAAGGCAGCTGGATCCCACAGAGCCAACTGCATAGTTGAGTCCCAGACCTGGCAGCTTGAAAATCTCTCCAGGCGTGTGTGCCTGCATGCTCAAAATCCCGAGAATGAAACATGGCCATCCCCCCAAGGGGTGACTTTTCACTTTCTCTTTCTGATGGGAGAGAAAAAAAAAAGCAACAGACATTTTCTTCAAAGCTGGTGCTATTGGACCAGCAGATAGCATAATGGCTATGTTGCTGAACTCCCATGTAGCCCACCATGGTTAAGTCCCAGACCCAGTGGCTTAAACTCATTCTGGGCGTGTGTGCGGGCGTGCCCAAGATCCCGAGAGGAGAATGGAGAAGGGATTGTGGCGTGGCCATTCCCCCCCACCCCCAAACCCCCCGCCATCCCCCCCAACCTCACCCCCCCACCCCGGGATGAGTTCTCGCTTTCTGTCTTTCTGGCAAGCCTATAAAAAAACCTCTCCAAAGCTAGTGCAGAGAGTTGCTGACAAGTTCTTGTCCTCCAGGGGTCCCTCCAGGTCACTTGCAGAGGCGGAGTTCACTTTTGTGACCTGAGGAAAGTAACTTCCTTGTCCAAGGGACTAGTTTCCTCTGCTGTGGAATGGAGATAATGAAAAAGCTCCCAACCCAGGGGGTGTTGAGAGGTCCTATAAAGGTCTGTAGTAACTTAACTACTTATTTTTTTTTTAATAATTATTTTATTTAACTTTATTTATCACTTATTTCAATTTGATCAGAGAGGGGCAGAGTGAGAGCGAGAGAAAGAGGAAAGTGAGAAAGTAAGCTGCCAGGTCCAGGACTTGAACCGTGGTCAGCCATGTGGGAGTCTAGCACCTCCAACCATCATGCCACCTGCTGATCCCAGTTACTTATTTTTTTTAAGAGAGATTTTTTTGCTATAGGACACAGCGCACTCCCTGGAGAGACAGAAAGCCAAAAATCACCCTCCGTGAGGATAGCCACACTTTTATCCCTTCTCCTTCAGTCTCCTCTCAGGATATTGGGCACACAGACACACGGGTCTGGCGTTTTAAACAGCCAGGTCTAGGACTCGAACCACACTCAGCCACATGGGAGTCCAGTGACGCAACCACTACACTATCGGCTGGTCCCACTTTTTTTTTTTAAGGTGCATGTGCTCACCACAGAGAAACCACCCCCTGGGGGGATGGCCATACCACCATTCCTTCTCCAGTCTCCTCAAGATTTGAGCACAGAGGCACACAAACCTGGTATGATTTTCAAGCCACTGGGTCTAGGACTTTTTTTTTGGGGGGGGGGGGGGGGGAGGTTTTTGCTATAGTGCACGTGTGCTCACCAGACAGACAGAGAGAGACAGAGAGACAGAAAGCGAGAAATCACCCCCCAGGGGGAATGGCCACACCGCAATCCCTTCTCCTCCATTCTCCTCTTGGGATCTTGGGCACGCACCCACACGTGCCCGGCGTGAGTTTTAAGCCACCGGGTCCCGGACGCGAACCGCGGTAGACCACATGGGAGTCCAGCGACATAGCCACTACGCTAACTGCTGGTCCTCAGGGACTCTTAACTGTGAAGTCAGTCATGTGGGATCCAGCCACCTTAATCTCCAAGCCATCTGCTGGCCCCTTAAGTACTATTTCTCGTGCTCCTATTTTGTGCCAGACACAGTGGAAAGTCACTTTATATACTAAGATCGTCCTCCATTGTTGGCACGCAATAAGGATTTGTGGAATTAATAAGTCCACTCTTCACAAAGGCTCCCAGAAGCACCCCTCGATATACAGGCGGAAACTACAATGGACTCCTATACGTGGGCTGGTGTGCAGGGGGAAAGGTGAAGGTTTCAGCAGGGCTGGCTGTAGAAGAGCTGAGATTCACGTTGCCCCACCTCCCCTGCAGGCGCCGTGGCTGCGGAGACGCGGAGTCGCCACAGTTCATACCCCGCAGGGAACGAGGAGGATGAGGGGTTGGAGGAGGAACCCAGCCCCTTCCGGGGCCGCTCGCGCTCGGCGCCCCCCAACCTCTGGGCTGCACAGCGCTATGGCCGCGAGCTCCGGAGGATGAGCGACGAGTTCGAGGACTCCTTCAAGGTGAGTGCCGGGACCTATAATACCAGCCTGCCTCCCACTGGTCTGGCCCTTCGGTGTTCCGGGGCTTGCCCGGACCTGTAGCCGGGGACCTTTCCCCTCCCGCTAGCCTGTCTTTTCCGAGTCCCAGAGCATGTCGGCAGCTGTAGTTCCAGGACCACTTTTCTCCCACCGGACTGTCCCCTCCGTGTCCCAGGGCCCCTCTCCTCCCATAGCCCTGGTCCTTCCGAGTCTCAGCGCATGTCGGTTTCTGTAGTTCCAGGACCAGCCCCACGCCCCGCCACCAATCTGCTCCTTCCAAGTATCAGGACATGCCGAGATCTGGAGTCCGGATCCTCCTCCAGGTCGGAGGCACTAGGTTCCTCAAATCCAGGCATGGGGGCGTCTGTTTTTCCGGCCTGTCCGGTCCTTTTCGGTCACAGGGGGTTAGGCAGCCCTAACTCTGGAGCCTCTTCTCTTCATTCTTGAATAGCGGTCCCATCTTCTACTGCAGATCTCGGACTCTGGCGCTTCCATGGAGTCCTCTTATCTTACCCCGCCCTCCACACCAGCCTTCTGGGAGCCAACCGCCTCCATTCCTCAGGGCCCAGCCGCCACCCAGCTCCCAGACCACCGAATTTAGGGAGTGCCCGGCCCTGGTCTTTTATCTTCTCTCCCCGGATCTCAGGGGCGGGAATCCGGAAGTGGAGGGGCGAGGCTCGAGCCGCCCGGCCGCGCTAACTGGTTTAACCCTTTCCTCCCCCAACCCAAAGGGACTTCCTCGCCCGAAGAGCGCGGGCACAGCGACGCAGATGCGGCAGAGCTCGAGCTGGACGCGCGTCTTCCAGTCCTGGTGGGATCGAAATTTGGGGAGAGGAAGCTCCTTTCCCTCCCAGTGACCTCCTGTCCCACATTCCCAAGACCCCATCCGCTCCCGCCGCCGTCGGCGGCCATCTTGGGTGTGGGCGGAAGTCTTTTCCGCAGGCCTGTGCAAAAAAGGTCTGTTCTGTCCCTTTCGGAGAAAGGCGGTCTGACCTAGAACCCGATTCCCTTCCGGCGCGTGCGAGAGCCACAGAGGGTTCGGCCCCATCGGAAGTTCGGAAGTTTTTCTGGCCTTAGCCGCTGGAAGTGGCTCGGTCTCCCCTCCTTGCGGATGAGCCGAGTTTCGAGCCGGGATTAACCATTATTTCACCAGAACCCTCTGCCCCGCTGTGACGCTGCGGGCCGACGCTCGCGACCAGATATGCTAATAAAGCCCGTGTCTGTGCCGCCGAGTGTCCTCTGCCCGTTGCTTGGGGCTAGCGTTGGGCTTATGCACAAGCGAAATCGAGGCTCTTGAGTGACATCGGGGAGGGAGACCTGGAAGGGGTCGGGGTGGCAAGCGGAGCCAGAGCGGCTCGGCCTCGGGGGCGGAGTGCGGCCGGCTGCGGGACCGCCAAGTCCTTATCTCTAATGTGGTAATTGGGAGCCGCAGCCCAGCCGGCCGCCGGCATTCCGCGTCCTGCAAACCGTGCCGCTGTTCCCCAGGGAGGGTCATTTGTTCCTATTTGGGTCAGTCCTTCCGAACAGCTACTGTGTGGCCGGCCCGGGGCCAGCATTGCTCGGGGACTGGCTGGACGCACAGGGAGGGGGAGGGAGCAGCGTGATCACTAGGGAACCAAGACGCTTCACACAAGGTCTGGGAGCAAGCTCCGGCCTCAGTCCAAAGAGATTTATTGGCGCCCCCTATAGCCCAGGCCAGTGCTTTGTGCTGGATAGAGATGAATTTCACCTCAGCCCCTGCTTGGTGAAGCCTCCTGGTGGCAATCGCCTGCCACTCAGGATGGGCTGCTGCAACAGAGGGGCCAGAGTCAGGGTGAGGGCGGCTTTCTCCACAGAGGAGTTAGGGAGGGCTGCAGGGAGAAGGCAGGTTAGAGCTGAGACTTGAAGGTGGGGGGAGCTCTCCTTCCTGGGATGGGGTAGTGTGGACCTAAGGCAAGTTGGGGGAGCAGTAGAAGCCAGGCTTTGAATGCCACACCCAGAGTTTGGAGTGGGCTGACTCAGGACGCATGGCAGGGACATGTAGTGTTTCTGTTTCAGGGCCAGGGGTCAGGAAGATGATGAGAGTTGGACTGGCCAGGGAATACAGGAGAGTGGCAGACTAGGGGATAGGAGGTCTGCCCCAGAATAGAGGAAGGCGCAGGCAGGGAGCAGCATACTGACCCTGAGGGAGGAAGGCCAGGACAGAGGTCTCCCCAGCCCTGGGAAGGCCCTACTCCACTTCCCCACCCCATCTGTTCGAGGCTGCAACAAAAACAAAGCAAAGCAAACACTCAATTGGCAGGAGATAAGCTCAGATAAGAGGCTGCCTTCCTCCAGAGGAGGGAGGCAACTGCAGGGAAGGGCCAGGAAGCTGGAAGAGGCCTTGAAGAGATGCCAGCCTAACCCTGCTGCACAGCCCAGCTGCACACTCCCTGCAGGCCCCGAGGCAGAGAGTAGATCCACTAGGCTGGCCGGAGAGTCTGCCACAGAGGGTCCAGGCCGCCCTGCTCCAGGCCAGGATGTCTTGGCTTAGCTGTGGCCTGGTGCGCGTGACTTCCGCTCTGAGCCTCAGTTTCATCGTCTGTAAAACAGGCATAACATCTCCCTCACAGGGATGAGGGTGCTGGGTGTCCCAGCCCATGACTGTGACTGACAGCTTGCCTTCCCCCGGGGGTCACTGGCACGTCCACTCCTCACCTGTCGCTGCAAGCCTGGGGCCCCTGATGTTGGAAGGGTCCATGCTGCCCAGCTCCACCCCAGCCCTGACAGCCTGTCCCCTGATGCTGTCAGCTGCCTGAGCAGTGCCAGAGTCCGCCTGGCGGAAGATGCTGGGTGCTCGGGTAGTATCAGACAACAGGAAGGGGGGGCAGGGAAGGCTTCCTGAGGCAGAGGCCTGAGCCTGTGTTGGGGGAGTAGGGAGGGGACAGGGAGAGGCTAGGAAGGGGAAAGTAATGTGGGGGGGAGTCGGGCAGAGGACACAGAGGCAAGGAAGGCCAAGTCTCTATGTGGGTGAGGACGGTTGTCCCCAGGGAGAGCTGTGGGCCTGGGCACAGTTAGATCCAGGACCTCTTCCAAGAGGCCCAGCCTCGGCCCCACCAAACTCCCATAGCCTGTTTTCTAGATGAAGAAATTGACACTCCAGAGCCAGACTGTGGCCCTGTCCTCTCACCCCAAACCACACTGCACACAGGCTCCCTAAAATCCACTTTTATTCATGTAAAAAAAAAAATCCCCACAGATCAGAGAAAGAAGGTGCCCCCTGTTTCCCACAGAGCCAGTCTCCACCCAGTGCTCCCTGGGAGGTGAAGGAGACAACAGCCACTCTGAGGTGTGGGCACTGGGGAGTGAGGCCCCGACCCAGACCCTTCCCTAGGACTGAGGACAGGAAGAGGGGCTGCGGACTGCTGGGGCCCCAGGAGGATAAAGGATGGGAGTTAGTGTGGGGTACTCGCCCCAGGTTTAAAAAAATAAAATTTCTAAAGAAATTAAAAAAAAAAAAAAAGCATTAGTGTCTTGGCCTGCTGCCCTCCGCCTAGTGCCCACCCTGGCCCTGTGGCCACCTCTCGCTCAGCCAGTTCAGAGCTGTGTGTTCTCCTCCTGGCTCTCGGAGTCCGCACTGGACAGGTGCCCACCGCTCCCAGGCGCGTGACCGTTGCTGGCACAGACCACTAGGGCCCTGTCCCCAAGCCCCTCTGGCGTCTCGCCCAGCAGGCTCCGGCGGATCTCCTGGGGCAGCCGCGCCCGCCACTCCTGACACTCCTGGACCAGCTGGGCCAGCAGCTGCAAGAGGAGCATGGTCACCGGTCACTGGGAGGCCAGGCCACCCTGCCCCCGCCCGCCTCGCCGTGGCCTCACCTTGGGCTCCTCTTCCGCCAGCTGCTGGAGGACCTGCTGCTGCCCAGACGCCAGGCGATCGTGCCGCTGCCTCTGGGCCTCCTCCAGCTGTGAAGTGGACAGGGACTCAGCCGAGGGACCCCGGGGGGGACCCTGGGGCTCTAGCTGGGCACTGCTGCAGACAGTTGGCTTTGGACACGGTGGGCATCAGGGGCTGTCGGACCCAGGGGAAAGGCTTCAGATGCGCCTGGGGGCAACCTGGCACCAGGCTAGGCACCGAGGAGATGGGCTGTGATGAAGGAAGGAAAGGGGTGGGGTGAGGGTGGCCTGGGCGCCTCGCTCACCCGACGGATGGAGTTGACCGACTCGGTGATGTGCCGACGGTTAATCTCTGTCAGTTCCCTGCGCAGGAGAAAGGCAGGTTGGGCTCAGCGCCCAGGTGCTCTGCCCCGCCGCCGCGCACCCAAGTGGCTCCCTGCCCTGACACCCTTACGCCTCCTTCTTGTGTTTCTCCCTCGTCTTGGCCTCTGAGATACTGTTGTGGCGTTTCCTGTCCAGGATCTTCTGCAGCTCTTTCTTTTCCCTAGAGAAGCCGGGAGGGGAGAGGAGGGGTCAACAGCAGGGCTGGGGCTCCACCCCTGCCTCTGGTACCTCACTGCCAGGACCCTCTGCCTCACCTCTCATTCATCTCCTTCAGCCTCTTGAACTGAGCCACGTGAGCATCCAGGACAACCTCCCTGAGCCGCTGCTGGGCCTGTGGACACAGGGCGCCTGCGGTAACAGGGCTGCCTACGGGTCTGCTAGGGGTAGGTCCGCCCTGGCTGCTGCAGGCCCCTCACCTGTCTCAGGTGTTCCAGCCTCCGCTCGGCCTCTGCATCTGCCTGGGCCTCCCTCAGCTCCAGAAGACTCTGCACCTGTCTGTTCTGGAACTCTTGATACCGCTTCACTTCTTCCTCCTCCTCCTTTGTGTCCTCCATGTCAGCAGCCCCGCCTCTGTGGGGAGAACCCTTCTGGGGGATGCTCGGGTCCATCACAGGGAATTAGGCAGGGCAGGGGAGGGCAGGGCACATCCCAGCAGGCAACAGCAGACACGACCCTGGGGGCAAGGTCTGTTAGGCAAACCAAGAGGTCCATTAGCTCCAACCAAATGATAGAAGCCTGTTTTGGTAATGTGCTCTTCAAGGGGGACCTCAAAAAAGGTGTCAACCCCTGGGGGAAAGAGGGTGGGAGTGTGGAAGCCTCTTTCTTCTTTGCACCTAACCCTCTTCTCTGGGGGGCCAGGGGCAGCCCCTGGCCATCTCACCTAGCACAGAGACCCACACAAACCAAGACACACAGCACGCACAGCTGCAGGCAGGCTGGACACTCACTGGACTCCTGGCCGGGGCCGGCCCCTGCTCTCGGCCCGGGCCTGGGCCAGGTTGTCAAGCAGACGGCGAGTGAGGGCCACCGCCTTCCGCTGGTGCTTCTTGTGCAGCTCCCGTAGCTCCCGGTCCTGCCGGCTGCGGAGTTTCACCAGCGCCTTGTGCCCTCGCAGCTCATCCAGTGGAGCTGGGGCCACCTCTGTGAGCAGCAAAGCACAGGCCTGGGTGGCAGGTGGGCCAGACAGGCAGGCCACCCTGCCAGAGCACCCCCCCCCCCAACGGACCCCAGCCCTACCTGAGAGGAGGCTAGCAATGAGATCCTCCCGCTGCCCTGGAGAGCAGAAGGGGCTTATGAGGAGCTGGATGGGGGCAGGGGCTCAGCCCACCCCTAAACCAGCAGATTCTTACCTGGGCTGCTGACGGAGGTGTTGGTAGGAGAGGTAGCAGGGCCTGGGGGCCGGCGGCAGGAGGTGTCCAGTGGGCTAGGGGTGGGGTTTGGGGATAGCTGGGACCCCAGCTGCTGAGACTGGGTCTCCTGGCATGTCTCTGGGCCAGCCTGGGCCTGTGGGGGAGAAAGCAGAATGCTCTTTCCAGAAATGCTGTTCTCTGCAGGCTTCTGTCCCTCACAATCTTCTGGGGCTTCCCAGTGCCCCTGGGCAGCTTCCCTCTGCCTGCTTAGCTGCTAAACTCCTCTTTGGAAACACTGGCTATTTGGACACCTGCAGGAGAGATAAGGTCATAAAAAAAATGTTTGGGCCAACCAGGTTGTGTGGTGGTTAAGGCAGCTGGATCCTACATGGCCAAATGCATGGTTCAAGGCCTGGACCCAGTGGCTTGAAAAACATGCTGGAATGGGACAGCAGATGGTATAATGGTTACACTGGACGCCCACATGGCCAACTGTGATTCGAGTCCTGGAACAGCCAGCTGTGATTCAAGTCCCAGACTCCATAGTTGAAACTCATGCTAGGCGCAGGTGTGTACACATCCAAAATCCTGAGGAGAGACTGGAGGAGAAGGGATTGTGGCATGGCCATCCTCCTGGGGGATGATTTTTTACTTTCTGTCTCTTTGTCTCTCCAGCAAGCACAACACACAATAGCAAAAGCCTTTTTTTTTTTTTGAGAGGTTTTTGCTATAGGGTGTGTGTGCTCGCCAGAAAGATAGAGAGAGACAGAGAGAGATAGAAAGCGAGAAATCACCCCCCAGGAGGGATGGCCACGCCTCAATCCCTTCTCCTCCATTCTCCTCTCAGGATCTTGGGCATGCACGTACACACACCTGGCGTGAGTTTAAGCCACTGGGTCCGGGACTCGAACCACGGTCGACAACATGGGAGTCCAGCGACATAGCCATTACGCCAACTGCTGGTCCCACAAAAACCTCTCTAAAAAATAAAAACAGACAACTTCTTAAAAAAAGAAAAGGAAGAAAGAAAAACATGCTAGGCATGTGTGCATACATGTTCAAAACTCTAAGAAGAAGAGATTGTGGCATGGCAATTCCCCATGGGGAATGCTTTCTTTCTTTCTCTCTCTCTTTCTCTCTCTCTCTGGTGAGTGCATACACTATAGCAAAGAAAAAGGAAAACAAAACAAAACAAAAAACTTAGAAAAAAATAAGCATTTGAGACCAGCTGGTGGCGTGCTGGTTAAGGCAGCTGGATCCCATATGCCCAATTACGGTGAGTCTCAAGTCCGGCCCCCCGAGAAACACCCCGGGTACACTGTGCGCATGCCCCAAATCCTAACTAAAAGGAGGGAGAAATGGAGAAAGGATTGCCATGGGACCATTTCCCATGGGGAGTGCTTTCACACTCTCCCTCTCTTTCTCTCTGGCAAGTGTGCATGTCCTCTGGCAAAAAAGAAACCCCAAACTAAATAAAACAAAAACAAGCATTTCTAGACCCCCTTCCCACAAGGGGTGCGGGGAAGGTCAGGAGACGCCAGGCCCATGGCATGTGCTCAGGAACGCTCAGACTGCTCTGGAAGAAGCCCAGCCAGCCCCAGTCTCCTCCCGGCTCCATGTCCTCCCCCCGCCTTGTCCACAGTTGCTCATCTTCCTCGTCGCTTAGCTCCTGATTAAATCAACGAAGGAAGTAACCGCAGAGCGGGCACCAGCTCTCCCGCTAACAGTTCCAAGCAGCCCTAATTGCCGCCATCTCTTTCCCTGCCTGCCGCAGGCCCCCAGGGACCGGGTCTGGATGTGCAGGTAAACCTCTGCTCCCGACCCCTCCCCGTGGAAGCACTGCCCAGCTCGTGGCTCCCAGGACCCCACATTTTAAAAGCTTCTGTGGCTTCAGACTGCCCTGATGACATGACTGGGAACCCTGTACTGCCACTGTGACCCTGCTTGAAGCTGGAAGAATCCCAGCCTCATCTAAAGGCCTCTTGAATACAAAGGGTGGGCTCCCATCTTAAAACCCCCAAGGCCACCAAGCCTACCGAGCGAGACCAGAGGCTCCTGTACCATGCAGTTACTGACAGCCCCACTACGGAGGCAGAGATGAGGGTTAAAGGGTGAGGCCAGGCTGTTTGAGCTGAGAGATCTTGGTAACTTGGGGCCTCTGTGTCCCCATCTCTAAACTGAGGATGTCAGTGCCACTCAGATGGGTGGGAGGGTTACGTGTGCCAAGGTGAAAAGGGCTCACGCCAGGCCTGCCAGAGCCGGCACTCAGCATTCACTTGCCTTTATTTTCTGGTTTGGGTGAGACAGAAGGACCCAGAAAGAGGAACAGGGTGAAAAACGCATACATACAGCTGGAGTCTGCAGGAAGGCACTGAAAAGCCCGGTTTGGAGAGAGGGGCTGGATGGAGCAGTGCAGGGGTGGAGAGTAGGGAGGGCTGTGGGGCCTGCTCCACAAGGGCCGGTCCAGAGGTCAGCCTTACCACCCTGCCCACACCCACTCCCCCCCATGACCCCTGGATCCCAGGGTCCAGGCAGGCCTGGGTCCTGGCCCTCTCTAAGTCTGCCCCCCACGGCTACCCTGGCTCACCTCGCTCTCCCCAATGAGGGCAGCCAGCTGCTTGGCCCTCTGGTCCATCAGGCTGACATGTTTAATAGGGTTGATTAGAGCCTCCGCATAGTCTGGGCAGGAGACAGAAGGTCAGAGTCTCAGACACAGAAACCCCCGGGGCCACACCCTCCCTGCCAGCTCTGGTCTCCAGGAGGGACTACAGAACCTGCCCTCAGGGCCTTTTGCCACCCTGGATCGGGGCCACCAGGCTCAGTCCTGACGGCAGCCTTTCCCCCTCCCTCCCCAGCTCACCCTGGTGGTCGTCAGGGATATAGTCGGAGGCCTCGGTGTAGATGAGCAGGGCTGGCAGGCACAGCGGCTGGTTGGCCTCGTTCCGCAGGCAGACGTAGTGGTACCCTGGCAGGCAGGAGGACGAGGTCAGCTGGGCCCAGCTGGGCCCCACACACAGTCCCCGTGCTGCCCAGAGCCCACTCCCACCTCACCTGAGCGGATGGCTGACACGGGCAGGATCCGGTGCCCTACGAATTTGCCGCCCTCCTCGAAGGCCGCGATGCGAAGGGAAGCCAGCGTGGGCAGCACCACCTGTGGGCCCAGGCACGCTGAGCTACGAGGCTGACCCACAGCCACCACGGTCCCCATGCCACAGCTGACCACAGCTGCCGAGTCCTAACACTGGGAGTGGGCCCTCAGACAAGGCCATCGGTCACCATGGCCACTGAGCTGCTGGCTGCTCTACACCCCTGTAGCCTGGCCCAACGGATGACCAGGGCCACTCGGGACAAGGTTCTGTCCCTGAGACAAGAGGACAGGCAGATGGAGGCCTCGGGGCTTCTATGGGACAGGTCTGGTCATCACCAGCTTAGAAACTTCAGTGAGCTGTGGGTCTGGAACTGAGGCACCTCCCAGCCCAGGCAGGGAGCAGAGGTGCCACACATGTGAGACCATGGGCAGAAGGTAAGGGCCAAGTGAGTGGGGCTGTGCCCTTCCTGCCCTGGGGAGTGGGCAGGCTGTGTCCACTCCTGCTGACACCCTGTCCTGACCCTCGGACACACACGCCTGGGAGGTCTTGGCAGCCCTCACTTTCCAACCCCGTCACCTCAGTGTGCCTGGCTCCCACTGAGTGCCCGGGCAGGTGTGTGCCAGTTCGGTGCAGGGGCCGGGCTCACCTTGGGGAAGTCGAAGGGCTCCTCGTCCCACACAGGGTTGAACGAGTTCCCCTGTGAGGTCCGTGTGCGGTACTTGCGCCGTGTATCAACAGGGAGGCCAAACATGTCCACCTCCACGTAGATGCCCACCTTCCTGTCAGACAGGAACTGCCCCGAGATCACCTGGGGTGTGCCAAGGAGGGTGAGGCAGCTGCAGAGTCCCATCCTGACACCCCCCCCAGGGCACCCCCAGCCCCAGCCCTCTCGGGTCTCACCTTGACCCGCAAGGCATTGGCTACGATGCCGTCCACGATGACCTCAGTGAAGGGGTCGAAGGACTTGTCTGGACGCCGCATGAACTCGGGCTTGAGCAGGTACCCGCTGCGCCCATTGTACTCAAACACGCCCGCGTTCAGCTGCATTGGCAAGTCTGGATGAAGTCACGGGCAGGGCGAGGTCAGCAGGCGGGAGGGGACGTGGAGTCAGGCAGGACAGTGCCAGGCAGGGGACCCAGGGATCACCAGGGGTAAGGTGGAGCCCAGGGCCCAGGGTCACGGTGGGATGGAATGACCTGAGGTCAGGATTTAGGAAAGACCAGACCAAACCAGGTGAGGGATTTAGAGTTGGCCCACATCAGGAACTGAGTTTTTTTTTTTTTAAGAGAGATTTTTGCTATAGGGCCCGTGTACTTGCCAGAGAGACAGAGAGACAGAAAGCAAGAAGTCACCCCCGGGGGGGATGGCTCTTCTCCATTCTCCTCTTGGGATCTTGGGCACACATGCGCAAGCACCCGGCATGAGTTTTAAGCCGTCAGATCTGGGACTTGAACCCTGGTAGTCTATGTGGGAATCCGGCAACATAACCATTATGCCATCTGCTAGTCCCAGGAACTGGGGTTCTTAATCAAGATCTGGATTTAGACCAGGTCAGAGATCCATTCGGATAAGACAAGCAGGATTGCGGGTCAGGGTCAGTGAAAGTGAAGCTGAGGGTCAGGGGTCAAGGCCAAGGTGGGTCAGGGCTCACCCAAGGTCTGGAAGTTGAGTGCCACAAGCTGGCAGCCTACGTTCCAAAAGAGCTGGGGCATGTAGTTGGAAGAGTCCACACGGGTGCCCTTGGGGTAGATGCGGCTAAGCTGCTGCTTGTTGTATCTGAGGGTGGCAGTCAGGGGCCACTCGGGACACAATGCACACCCCTCTGATGGCATCCACCCCTGTGATTCCCAGTCGCCGGCAATTGCTCAGGCTGCCCCTTCAGCCCAGCCAGGTCCCCAAGACTGTCCAGTCCTGCCCAAACCCCAGACTAGGGTGCTGAGAGCCAGGCCCCTGTGCAGGTGGCCTAAGAGGAGTAGAATATCCGAGCCACCTCCGAGTTCCCCAGCCATGGCTGCCAACCCACAGCGCCCTGGGAGGATACTCCACAAACTCCATGGGGCTCTTCGTCAGCTGCTCCATGGCCTTGGTCTCCACGAAGGACGACATCTCAAAGCACTTGTTCCTCTCTGGAGGGCAGGCAGTGAGAGGGCGTCAGGCCCAGCAGGGCAGGGCAGGGCGGCTCTCACCACCCCACACCCCCCACTCACTTCGAGCCGCCTCAAATGACTTGAACTTGACGGGCTCGATATAGTTGACAAGCGTTGACATCTCTTCAGTGGCGTTGACCTCACTGCTCGCCGTGCCCTGTGGTCCCAGACCCAGGGTCAGTGCTGCTCCACTCTCACCAGACCCCCTCTTCCCACCACTGCGGCACAGTGCCCAGTGTGAGGGCCCCTGCCCACACGGCCCCATCTCCTGGTCTGACAACCTGGTCCCACCTGCTCCAACAGCCTTCCACCTGACAGTGTGCCTGGACTCCTCCCCTCCCCGCTGGCCTCTTGCCTCCCTGGCTACTGCTAGTCTTCCTACCCTCAGAAGCTGGAAGCCCTCTCCCCAGCTCACATGCACATGAGCCCCAAATTTCTATCCCTAGCCATCCTATCCAATCACCACCTTGCCATCCCCTTACAGAGCCCTAAACTCAGCCTCTGTGAGGAGGAGCTCTGGCCCCTCTCAAGAATGACCTCATGAGACAGATTGGCCTTTTCTTTTTCTTTTTCTTTCTTTCTTTTTTTTTTTTTTTTTTTTAGAGAGATTTTCCTATAGGGCGCATGCACTTGTCGGAGAGACAGAGAATACAAAGAGACAGAAAGCAAAAAACCACCCCCTCGCGGGGGTGGCCACACCGCAATCCCTTTTCCTCCATTCTCCTCTCAGGATCTTGGGCACGCACACGTGCCTGGCATTCAGCCACTGGGTCCGGGACTCAAACCACGGTTGACTACATGGGAGTCCAGCAGCATAACTATTACACCATCTGCTGGTCCCCAGAATGACCTTTTCCATCGCCTCCACTTCTCATAACTGTGTCCCCTGTGATGACACCCCTTTATCTCGCACTGTCCTGCTCCTCCTGCTCTGTCCAGCTTTGCACGTGTGGTGCCACTTCAGGTGAGCCCACCCAACCTGCCTGCGTAGGTCAGGCTCCTGGTCTTCCCATCCTGAACCCTAGCTCACCCCTCCCAGCCCATATCAGGAGCCTAATTTTACACTTGCCTCCGGGCCTGTGTACTCACTCACACACACCCACTCACCTACTCCACACTCACACACACACACACACCCAAGAGGGCAGGGACGAGGCTGTCTTGTTCACGGTTAGCACCCAGTACATGACACACAGGACGTGCTCTGCGAAGTCCTGGGAAATGAACTGGTCACCCCCCGCCCCTGCGCCACCTTCCGCCTGGGAGCCTAACCTCATCTGTGGTGGGCTTTTTGGGGTCAGTCTGTTCCTCCTCTTCCTCGTCTTCCTCTTCTTCCTCACGGTCTGCAGGTCCAAGGGTGTCAGGGCCCCGGTTCAGGTTCTCCTCACCTAGAGACTTCCGAGGCTCTAGGCTGGGCTTCTCGAGCCCCACCTCCTCCCCATTGCTCAGGCCTGGGCAGCTGTCGGAGCTGGGGGACCCTGCAGAGGCGAGGTCACAGGGTGTCAGGACCACACACAGAGTTCGGGAAGCCTAGAGAGGCTGTGTCCACTGGGTGTGGCGGCAACTTGGAGGGGAGCTAAAGGCAGTGTGGCCCGAGGAGAGGGCAGAGGTCAGGGTCGAATGGCATTAAACCCAGTGATAACTCAGGGTCGCAGGTCAAAGGTGAAGGGTTGGAGTTATACAGAGCAGGGAGGCAGGCAGGGCAGCTCAGAATGAGAAGTCAGGAACAGGGGACACAGCCTGAACAGTGGACAGTGGAGGTAACGAGTGACACAGTGGAGTTACAGGTCAGAGGTCAAATGCAAGAGGGACATGATACAGTAAGAGGCGAAAGGTTAGCTGAAATTAAAACCAACTGGGTGGGTAGAGTCAGTGGGGTCAGAGGACAGTCCTGAGGGTAGCACCCGAAGTGTGTGGCTGCGGCTCACTGAGGTCAGTAGTCAGGATCCGGGTTGTAAGCTGGCTGGGGGAAGGCTCTGGGAGGCGGGAGGCCAAGGCTGAGGGGCCGGCAGCTGCACAGAACCGCCTCTCCTCGGGGTGCAGCTCAGTGAGTGAGCACCTGTGCCCAGGTCAGCGTGGGGTGGTAAGTGGCTGACTGGGAGGAGTGGGCCGGGACAGGCTCAGGGCAGTAAGAGGACAGGCTGGGGGTTTGGGGATGGAGTGCCAGGCCTAGGAAGGGGGTTAAGGTGCAAGGCCGGGGTCAGGAGGGGGCTGAGGCTGGGCCAGGGCCTACCGAGCTGGGGAGAGGAGGGCTCGGTGGCGGCCGAGCTCTCACTCAGGGCTGAGTTGCTCTGCTCCAGTGGCCGCTTGCGCCCCGAGCTGTCGGGGATACCCATGCTAGGCCGGTGCCGCTTCTTGTTCTTCACCAGGATGCGTCCCATCAGGTCCTGGGGGCTGGGCAGGGCGACGCCCGGAGCCAGCTATGGGGCACAGGCAGGCAGGTCAGAGCCCACTGAGGTGCCCCTGGCCCCCACACCCTGCCCAGCCTCCAGCCCATACCGGGTACTTGTCCAGTGGGTCGATGAGCAGCGCATCCCCAAAGATGGAGCGGCAGTACTCAGCCATCTTGGCCTGCTGCTTCGCCCTGCGGGCCAAGGGAGAGGTCAGAGATCGCTGGGGACTTGAGGACTACAGGGCAGACCAGAGGCCCGCAGGGCCCATGCAAGTTCCCAGGGTTGGAGGTCACCGGAGCAAGACAACGGTGCCATGGTGGGATGCTGTCTCTGAGGCAGAGCCCCCCTGCGAGTGTTTCCCAGGACAGGCACTTCGGATCGGAGGGCCTAGCGTGGGGTCCCCAGGTCAGAGCCCACTCACGAGTCCACATGGTTCTCAAAGGAGAGGATGACGGGATAGGGGGAGGTCTTGAAGGCGGTCTCAGCGATGGCCTCTAGCACATCACGCAGTGGCACCTCCGTGGTCATAGTGAAGCCATGGGTGATGAAAGGCTCCTCCTCGGGCGGCCGCCCCTTCCATACGTCCAGCTCCACACAGCGGCACCCCCACAGCAGTGCTTGGCGGTACATCTCTACCGACGAGGTCCCAGCCAACTGCCCCGCTGGGGACAAGGCTGGGTCATCACAGCTGCCCGCCAGCCCAGCTCTACACTGAGCTGGGTGGGTCATGCTGGGGACATAGGGCCCCTGTGGTAGCCTGGTCCGGCCCAAGCACATTCCAACCACCCCAAGCCATCACTCCTTAATTCACATGGAACCAGCACCACTGCCCCCAAGGCCCCCAGAGTGGGGTCTGTGTCCTGCAGAGTGGCACAGAGCAGGCTCCTGCCAGGGCTGCCTCCTCCAGGGCTTCTCAGATAAACACCCACCACCCCTCACTCCAGTCTGAATGGTGGGACGCATCCTGACACCCCCCACAGCTCCCTGAGACCTTAACAATCCCTCCCTCTCTCCACTCCCTCCACCAGCCTCTGCTTGAAACAGCCTCTCTCTCAACCACCTCCCACCTGGGGGACAGCAGGCCCTCCCAGCCCCATATCCAATCTCTACACAGTGCCTGACATCATTCTTCCAAAAGCATACCAGGTCACTTCACCTCCCCTGCCTCGCCGCTTCCAAAAAGCCTCTCCCTCCCACTCGAGAGAACTCCACAGGCCCTCCATGCCCCAGGGCCTAGTCTGCCTCTCTCTCCAGCCCCTCTTACTATGCACCTGCCCCCCACCCCCGCCCACTCCTTGCCCTTCAAAGCACCATGGGATCTCTACTCCAGGCCTTCACACAGGTGGTTCCAGGCCACGGCCCTTCCCCAGGGAAGCCTTCCTGAACACCCAGGAGGCAGACCATGCAGGAAGCCCCGCTCCCCAGGCACGCTGGCTGTTCCTGCCTGCATCCCTGGCACTGGCCAAGAAATGAGCCCGTGCTGAAAGAACTGAGGCCAAGACAGAGGGGCAAAGAGGGTGGGCAGAGGGCGGCGGTCCCAGCCCCGCGCTCCCTGCTGCTCACCCGTGAGATAGGTGTTGTGTGAAGAGTTGATGAAGTAGGCGCTCAGCGGCTGGCTCATGTCTGCACTCAGGTCCAGGGCTTCCAGGGGCAGGATGCCGTTCTCCTCACCTCCCAGGTAGCGGCTGAAGCCCTCCATGGACATCTGGTCTGAGGTGGGGGTGGTGGGGTCAGCTGGGGCCCCTCGTGCTGACCCTCACCCACACCTCAGTTGCTCACCTCGCTCCAGGAACTGCTGGTTGGGCTCATACTTCTCGATGAGCAGCCGGGCCTGGGAGGGCCGCAGGGGCGGGTACAGCACTTCATTGAGTCTTGGGTCCCGTTGTTTCTGGTTGATGAAGTCCATGAGCTGTTCCAGCGTCAGGTACGGCTTGCCCTTGGCGCCTCTGAAGGGGCCAGAAGCCTGGTCAGGCTGCAGCTTCCCAAGCCCCCCAACCCCCATGCCAAGTCTTCACCCTGGGAGGGAGACCGCAGCCTGTGCTGGCTCTAGCCCCACTGAAGGGAATCGTGGGGCCTTAGTTTCCCCGTTTGCTCTCTGACCACGCGGTGTTGTTGAGGAGCAGCTGAGCTACCACTGGCACCAGCCCCCACCCTGCGCTTCCAGACCCTGGGTGGAATCTCGGCTGCACCCCTCACTTGCTGCGTTGGCTCAGGTAGGTCCCCGCCACTCGGTCCTCATCAGCAGAGTGGGCTGATTAAACCAACCCTGGCAGAGGGGCGACTCAGACCTACCCACAACAGAGCTGCGGGAACAATGGCTCTGAGCACGGCCCGTGGGTGCCAGGTCCCCCACCCAGCCCACTAGCCCCCCTTCTCCTCACTGGGCTGGGCAGTAACTGAGCAGGGGCCGGACATGGGGGCGCAGGGCCCAGGGAGGCAGACCCGCCCCACTCACATCTCCAGCAGGATCTTGTCAATGTCTGGCCGCAGACATAGCTTGTTCAGGAACCGCTCAAAGATTTCCAAGGAAAACTCATCTGGCCGGATGGACTCACTCTGGGGACCAGAAGGTGTGGTGAGAACCTGGGGCAGCCAGCCGCAGATGCGCGGGTGCCCCCCACAGCACCGCACCCTGCCCTGACCCCACACACCCGGTTGAAGTTGAGGCCACAGGACTCCAGTGCAGTCTCTACACGCTTCTTGTCCGCCGAGAACATCTTGAGGATGCTGGTGCAGGTGGAAGGGGTTGGGGTCAACTAGAGGGCAAAGGTCACCAAGGTTGGGCAGGAGAGAAGGTAAAGGGGAAGGGGGTACTCACTTCTTGACTGGAATCCGTCCATCCTGGTTCACCTGCAGCTTCAGCTTCGTGTATCTGGAGAGGGAGGTGAGGGGGTCAGATGCCGGGAACGGCCTCCGGAACCCCCATGACCCCCCAGAGCCGCCCGGGGCTCACGCTTTGCGCAGGAAGGTGTTCCGGGAGGCGTTCTGGGCCAGGATGTTCATAGCCAGCTTGAATAGCTCCTCGGACCAGACCTGGAGAGTCACATCAGGGGAGGGGGTGAGTGGGAACAGAGGGCCCAGCCACGGTCCATGCCAAGGACTGGCTCTGGAGCAGGTAAGTCAAAGAACAGCCTAGCACACAGTAGGTGCTCAGTGAGTGACGGCCAACTCAGCGACTGCCCCAGCTGTCCCCTCGACCCCAGCCCACCTTGGCTGTGTCATCCTGCACGGCCATGAAGTTCAAGAATGTTGTGTTCACTGGGTCTGGCCCAGCTACTACCGTCATCAGCTTCTCGTCCAGTCGGGCATCGGGGCCCCCAAAGCCCAGAACTTCTCGGATCTTGGGGTCCTGAGTAGGCAAAAGCCAAGAGCCAAGAGTGAGGCGGGGTGTCCCAGAACCTACCCCGTGGCTTTGTTCTGATCCTTAGTCTAGGGCCCCATCACTCACCTTGGGCAGGCGGGCATAACGGCCCGTCCTCGTGTCCCTGATGGAACTGATATCCAGTGTGTCCACCTCCTGGGGAAGCCAGATGCATGGGTGGGTCTGAGGCTGCAGGGTGAGAGCCAGGAGTCCCCAAGCTCCCCACCCAAGCCAGGGAGTGGCCACCTCCTGGCTGTGGCCCTAGCCTCAGCCCCCACCCTCAGCACTTCCTGTCTGTGGGGCCGTGAGAGAGGCCAGCAGGCAGCTGGGCCCCACCCCCTGGGTGGGTACAGGGGTGTGCAGGGTACTGGGCAGGGTCTCTAGGCCTGAGCAAACCGTGCCAGCGCCCGCCCTCACCATGTTGGGTCCCGTCCAGTACAAGAAGAAGCCACTTGGGTCCACACGCAGAGTCACCAGGTTCCGACTGGAGGCCTCCTGGGGACAGTACACGGCAGCAGGGGTCAGGGAGAACGGCTTTCAGCCCTGGCTTGGTCCCTAGGCCCCTCTGGCCGTCCACCCCACTCTTACTGCCAGTACGCTACAATGAAGCTCGTCTAGCCATGGGCCTTTGTGGCTGCCCCAGCCTCAGAACAGAGCCAAGGTCCTGAATGTGACATTCGGTGTCCTGAGTTCTAGGCCTGACACCACCCCTAGCCACAGCTTCCCCTCGCCCAGGATTCTGATATGTGGGCCACTAACTACCCTTTCCCCCTTCCCAGGCCCTGTGCCACTGTGCCCTCTGTTAGGATTGCCCTCCTTCTCCACCCACGGAATCTGGCCCACCTGCCGGGCAGGCCTCCCCTGACCCTCACCCTGGGCTTGGTTTCCCCAGAGGCCTGAGAGCACTGTGATGGCTGGAATCCCCCACCTCCTGCCCTCTTAGACCAGCCACTGTGGGATATTCATAGGAGGTAAGCAGAGGGTTCGGAAGCCCAATACCCCAAGTTCTTCCATGGCCCTTGGCGCCCTGACTCCTCCGAGCCCCTCTATGCCCCTGGGGGCCACACGGTGACCCACCACTCCTTTAAGTCTGCCTCAAAGCCTAATATCCGCCACTCCTAGGATATTTACAGCCTCAGGGTATATCCCATCTTTTTTATTTTATTTATTTTTTTTTTTGAGAGGTTTTTGCTATAGGGTGCATACGCTCGCCAGAAAGACCCAGAGAGACAGAGAGACAGAAGGCGAGAAATCACCCCCCAGGGGAGATGGCCACACCCAGCGTAAGTTTTAAGCCACCAGGTCCAGGACTCAAACCGTGGTCAACTACGTGGGAGTCCAGCGACATAGCCATTACACTAACTGCTGGTCCCATCTTTATTTTTTTAAGAATTATTAATTTAATTTTATTTATTACTATGATTATTTTTTAAATTTGATCAGAGAGATAGAGGGAAAGAGAGAAAGCAAGCCACCAGGTCCAGGACTTGAACCATGGTTGACCATGTGGGAGTCCAGCGCCTTAACTGCCATGCCACCTGCCAAGCCTGGTGCTTACCATCTTATAGTCTTCCCAGAAGGGGATTCACCCTGCCCTCTGGACCCAGCAGTGAGCTCTGTCTTCCCTCAAACAGCCCCATGTTCTGAGGACAGCGTAGTCCCTGGCACAACTCCCAGGGTCACCCCGTGTGACTCAGGACTAGTAGCCAGAGGGGGAGTCACCAAGGGTTTAGACCAGGCTAGGGCCTGACTGGTAGAACTCTCTGTCCCCAAGATCCTGCAGCCAGAAGAGGACACCACCTCACCTTGGGTGCCACCCCAAACTGCTGCTCAGCGTATGGTGCACAAGGCTACTGTCATCTACGTGAGCGCTCTTGCTCCCCTGCCCCTATGGCACGCAGGGTACAGTACCAAAAGCATCTCTGGGGGTCCCTTAGGCTGCCTAATGACCCCCTGAGTATATGCGATTGTCGGTGCCATTTTACAGACAGGAAAACGGAGCCCCAGACAGGCTAGCAGCTTGCCCAAAGTCAAGAAAGAGGCCAGGATTTGCATGCAGGCAGTATGGCTCCAGCATCCTGGGACCTAGAAGTTAGGAAACCAAGACTCTGGCTCCCAGCACCCAGCTTCAGCCACAGCCGCAGTGTGGCGCCTGGAATAATCCTCCACTTTCAGACCTCAGTTTCCTCTTCTGGAGAATGGGGATTGGCCAGCCCCACCCATTGCAGGCTTTTTTTTTTTTTTTTTTTACAAAGAATGAAGTTGATCTGGGACAGAGGGGACAGGAAGCCGGGGAACTTTTTGGTCTCATGAGCCTCCCCACCTCAGTGTGCTGACACCCAGGCCCAGCCCCTCTGGGGGATTCCCACCCCTGGGCTGAGGCCCCCCAACGTGGTGAAACAGGTGGGGAGTCCTCTGGGTACTGCCCCCAAGGCCTCCCCTGGCCCTCCCTAAGGGCAAGGACTTCAAAAACAACCCAGGCCCCTTGCTCTCCAGCCCCAAGCCCGGTTGCCACCCCGCACCCCAGCCCTAGGGCCCTCTCCCTGTTCCTACTTCCTTATTTGGGTTTATCACACTGGAAGGAAAAGGAGAAACTTTTCCCTCAGGCTGGCCAGCGGGGAGGGGGGTCTCCTCCGCCCCTAGGGCGCCCAGGCACCCCTGGTCAGCACACCTGCCGCCCCAGGCCACGCCCCAGCCCCTCCCCCAGCTACCACGCCTACCCGCCCCACCCAGCCGGAAAGGAGCCCAGACTCTTCCAGGCCTGTGGCCTGACTGGGAAGGAACCGCGAGGAAGCTCGGGCAGGCCGGGTGGAGGCCCCGGGGAAGGAGGGGCCCAGGGGGCAGAGGAGGGGCGGCGTGAGAAGGTGGGTGGAGCGCAAGATGGGGATGGGGAGCCGCAGGTGGGCAGGTGGGGGGCCCTGCCTTCTGGAGAGCAGAGGGAGCAGGGCCGGTAGAAAGGGGGGACAGATTTACTGGGGTTCAAAGTCCCGAGGCTAAGGAGTGGGGATCAAAGTTCCCAAGGATGGTAGAACTTGGGGGGCAAAGTTTCCACTAGGGGTTGAGTTAGAGCTCGTACCTGAGCAGGGAGCCGGGCTGGGATCCAGAGGGGTGCCAGCCAGGGTAGAGTGAGAAAGTGATGAATGAAGAGGGCTGTTCAGGAGAGGGTACGGGTAGGGCAGGGACCCAGAGGCACCCACCCGGAATGCGGATGCCCTGAGCCAGATCGGGGATCGGGGTTCCCACCCACGGGGTACCATGAGGACTGGGGACCAGGACAGAACTGAGAATCAGAATTAGTCTGGCAAGGAGGAGTGTGAAGGGAGAGTAAAAAAGGGGAGTCAGGATTTATTGGGGTTCGAAGTCTACCGCCAAGGAGTTGGAAAACCAAACTGTCCAGAGCTGAGGGACTGGGTGGTGGGGACAAAGTCTTCATTATGGGGACGACTGGGAACTCAAGTTTCCGGAGCGTAGCCAGGCTGGGACGGAGGGGTGGGGGGGTGCGCGGTGTTCAGGCGAGGGTCTCCTGGGTCTCGCGGAGCTGGAGTGAAGGCGTCCCCGGATCTGGGCGGAGCAGGGGGCCTCCCCGCTTACCTCGTCCCATTTGATGAACTTACTCCCGCGCCGCAGGGTCTCCACTACAGTGGGCGGCTCCAGCTGCAGCGCGTGGACGCCGGGCCTGGCGCCCGCCATGGCCGGGCCAGGGGTGGGTCGGGGACCCACCGAGCCCCGACGGAGACCGACGGCGCCGCTGTTCCCTCCGCGCGCTCCCGCGCGGCCCGCTCCGCCGGCGTCAGCGCCCGCCCGCCAGTCTGTCCGGGACCGACCAGAGACTCGGCGGGGCCCGGGTGGGGCGGGGCGGGGGCGGGGCCGGGGCGGAGCCGCCCCCTCCTACGGTGTCGGGCCCGCCCGCCCCGCGTCGGCTCCCTCTGGCGGCTGGGGTGACGACTGCAGCCAGCGAAGGGATTGGGGAAGGGACCTTCCTGAAGAGTGCGGGGCTTTGCTAAAGGGTTCGGCCCAGATTCTTTGGGCCTGAGTGGGGAGAGAGCTTTCAAGGCCAAGAGGAGATGTTGGGGTGCAGCTCGAGGGACTAAGTGTAGAGGGCGTTGCTTAAGACAAGCCGGAGTCAGCCCGCTTAGGTTTCTGAGCGGCAGGATCTGGGGTACTGGTAAAAGGCAAGATTTGGACTAGGGGGGACAGAGTCCGGTCCCTCACTACGCGCCAGCTTCACTTAGCTGAGTGCAGGAAAAGCTATTCCCACCCCACCCTCCCTCTGCCCTGGCTTCGCCTCACCCCCTTCTGCAGCAGCGTGTCCCCCCTCCCTGGGAGCACTTAGCGGGCTAATGGGCCTCCCGCCGGCAGGCGCCCCTCCCGCGTTCTGAGCCCTGGGAGGCTGGGCGCCTGCTACCTCCTTTGAGAACCCAGGCATCCCGGCCTTCCAGAACAGGCCTGGAACAGCCCCCTGCTTGTGCCACAGATCTCCGTGACCTTGTCTCTGTGGGCCTTTTGGCTGAAAACTGTGGAGGGAAAGCTGGTTGTTAGCCCAGAGGGGTCCGAAGCCCCGTGGATTGTCCCCAAAGGAGAGGGACTGAGCAGGGGCTCTGCAGTGCTTGACCCACAGCAGGTGCCCTGAAATCTGTGTTCCAGGGATGGAGGAAGGGAAAGTACACAGGGCACAGGGGTGGGTGGGGCTGCAGCCCCTCCCGCAGGGCTTGACTGGGGGGGCTCCTGCCTGGGGGCCCCTGTGGGAGCCCCCCAATATAGAGGCAGTAGCAGCAGCAGGTTTAAAGTAGAACTCATCCAGAGGGGCCAGCCAAGTCACCTAGAAACCCAGAAAGAGATGCGGCTGGTTCTGGGGGAGGAGGGTCAGCTAGGGAGGAGCGCCCTGCAGGCCCCTATGCCCCAGGCTCTCAGACCCCCAAGAGGACCCTGCCAGGCACTGGCATTCCTCCAAATCCCCACCATATTGGCCGGTAACTCTAACCTAGTGAATCTCTTCACCTTTAACCATGGCCCTGTGGGGTGTGATTATTATCTCTCCTTGAGGCCCAGAAAGAGGAAGGGACTTGCCCAAGGTCACACAGCCTCACAGGAAGATTTCAGCCCTCTGACTTCTTGCCTCCACTTTCTGCCCTTGAGGAGACAAAGCAATGGGGACCTGACCCATGATCCTCATCCTCTCTTACCAGGGTTGCAAAGTCATACCCCTCAGAGAAGTAGTAACCATCGGACATCTTTTGGAGACCCGAGCTGTGAAGAGTGGAGATTGGCTTCTGCTCCCACAGGCCTGGGTTCAGTCTGGCTCCTACTAGAACTCTCTTGATAACAGCAAAACCTAATCTCTCTGTGCCTCAGTTCCCTTGACCAGAAGCTGGAAAAAACAGCAAATAGGTGGGAGATGTCTCCCGCTACAAGCGGTTTGAGTGGGTAGGAGGCTGCAGGGCCATTAGGCAGGAAGGAAGACAGGGCATGGGTCACCTCCAAGACAGGGGAGGTGCCAGGGCCTGAGCTTACTGGGTCTGTGCTGAGGGCCCCAGGCGTTGGACAGGGCTATGCCATGGCATTGGGCAGCAGCTTCTTGGAAAACGGGATGGGAGTCTGTCTCCTGAGCCCGAGCCTCTTCTGCTGCCCTGTGTCTCCGGAGGCCAGCACAGCCCCCATTAGAGGGCTCCTTCCTCCTCGGACACCCTCCTCCAGCCTTGGTAATGGTAATGGGGTTTCTCGGCAGGCAGTAATGGTGGAAGGAAGGCAGCCTTTCCGGCCTCTACCCTTGATTAAGGGAGCGGTCTTGGCCCTCGGGACCCTCCCCAGGGCCTTAACTTTAGGGAGGTGCTGGAAGCAGCCTTAGCTGCACCCTGCCCAAGGTGGGCTGGGACCCTGGGAGGGGTGGAGCTGGGGAGGCCACTGCTAAGGTGGAAGGATGAGCAGGGACACATGCCAGTCTCAGGAGGGCTCAGGTCAGAGAACAAGGGCTGGGATGTAGACCCCAGAGCTCTGAGCTGTCAGCCTCCAAGGACCAGGAGGTCAGGATCTTTTCCTAGAAAAGGCTCAGGGCAAGTAAGTAACTTGCCCACAGCCTCTCGGCCTACTGGGCAGAGTCCAGATGTGAACCCTGCCCTTCTGTTTTGAAGCTGCGGTCTTGCACAGGGCAGCCCTGCCTCGAGAAGGCCGCAGGCCTGCGTGCCCCTCTGCACCAACTGTTCTCAGGGTGGGGAGCCACGGGAAGGAGCTGCAGACAGGAATCTGGGTGTGCCTAGAGTAGCCCAGGAGGTGGAGAGAGGGAGAGTCAGGAATCTTCAGAGGGGTATCCTGAGAGTTGGACATGACCAGAGACCTTCATCCCAACTCTGAGGGAAGGAGGGACAGGAAGGCCAGCTCAGGGTCACAGTATCTTGGGGGGGGTGGGGGGGGACACTGGGACTGGAAGGTTTTACTACTGCAGCAGCTGTTAGGCATTAGGAGTCTTTCGAATGCATTCCTCTTCTAATCCCAGGCCCAAATCAATGCTCAGGTTCAGAAAAAGCTGACCCAAGGTGGTGGGAGAATTTGGAGTCGGGTAAACTGATGCTCCTGGCAGGCCAGGCTTGGAGCAGGAGGCTAGGTCAGCTCTAAGGTTCCCAGTGGAGAGGGTGGGTCCTGCTAATCAGCAAGAGCAATGGTCAGCCTTTCCCTGGCGCCTCACATTGACTGAAGGGAAACTAAAGCCGCAGGAGGAGCTAGGGAGGGAGGGAGCATCAGTTCACCCTATCCTTCCCCTGGACTGAGTCCAGCGAACCTGTCCCCCCGTCCGATCCCCTCAGGGAGAAGCCCACCTCAGCCTGGACACCATTTCCAGCCTCAGTCTTTTCTCTCTCTCTTCTCCCCAACTACAGGTAACGGATGAGCCCGAAGTCATGGGCTCGAGTTTGGCTGCTGGGCAGTAACTATGTGACCCTGGGTCAATTTCAACCCCTTTCTGAGCCTCACCTACTGCAGAGGGCTTCTTCCTCCAGCATTCAGAGAGTGTGTGTAGGGGGCTGGCACCGGCACACTGCCTTTCAGACCCTGAGCCCCAGTTTGGGATGGTGGAGAGAAAGCCTGATGTCCATGGAAACCTCCCAGGGTGAATTGCATGACTTTTTTGGGCAGTGTCCAAGGCAGGGGGCATGAGTATAGCGACTTTGTATGGGGGTTTTGAAGCTACATAACCTGAGATCAAATGCTCAGGTCCCCCTTTATCTAGCCATTTGGCTTAATTAACCTCAGCGGTACAGTACATGGACATTGAAGTCAACGCCTTGCTACAGCCTTCTGAGAAAACAGAGGCACAGAGGAAGCCATTTATTCTTTCACTCGTCATTTGTTCAACCAATGGCATCAAGTCACCTGCTATGAATCTGCCATAGCTGCAGGCGCTGGGGTTCAGCACTGTCCAGGTAAATTGCCCAATACTAATACATGTGGGCTTGTAGACGAGCAGGTAGACTCAGGCCTGGGCATTAGCAGGGAAGGAGGTCTGCACAGAGTCCCATGGAGCTCACGATCTTGAAGTGAAAAGACAGACAATAAGAAAATGAATGAGCCCATTCTGAAATGCAGACAATCAACCAGGAGGAAGGAATGGGATGCGCGGTCTGGTTGAGAGCTGGGCCGGTGAGATCTGAGGGACAGACAGGGTGAGGATCTGCGGGAGAGCGAGTACGACGCCCTCACCGTGGACCCCCGGGGCGGGGGCGGGGGTTCCCGTTAAACACTCATCGTGGGTCAGTTGTTACATTACTTTCATTGTCATGTTCGGCACCCCCACTTCCCACCTCTTTGCACTGAGTGTCCTCATTTGTACACACACAAGTTGGGGCGCGGCGCCCCAGACGAGTTTGTGCTTCCCGGCTCGCGCTCGGCAGAGGCGGAGGGGCGACCATGCCGGGCCGGACCCACGAACTACATCTCCCATCAGCCCGCTCTGGCCGCCATCTTGGCAGGTGGGCGGTGGCCGCCACGGGTCTGGCCCTGCACGCCGGCTGGCCGGCGGTTCTCACCTCCCACCCCGGCCTTCTCCGTGGGGACCGTAGGACCCCGCCAAGTAGGGCGTCCGAGGACCTGAGCCGCTCCTCCTCACCTTTTCCACTTTCCATGCCCGGGAGCCCCGTCCACGTGTCGGTTCGCGCAGAGAAGCCCGTTCGCCCCTCGCTGGTCAAGAGCTGGAAGACCTAGACACGGGGGGGGGGGGGGGGGGGGGGGGCTCGTTTCCTCACCGGCCCCTCGCCCTGCACAGTGCCACCTCTCCTCCATCCCCAGATGGCCCCTGGTCCTGCCTCAATGAGGACAGAATGAGACAGGGTCCAATGAGCACTGGGGTCCTGACGGGAGCGCAAATCCTGTTACTGGACGCTTAATACGCCTGCGTTTGGCGCTGGAAATTAGGGGGTGCAGACAGCCAGGCCCAAACCCCTGCAGACCAGACCCTCCCACAACTCCAGCCCGGAGGCGGGGTGGGGATAAGGGGCCCGTAGTGGGGCTGGCCCTTTAAGGGGGTGTGGTCGAGGGGCGGAGGAAGAGAGCGAGACAGAGAAAGCGGCTTCGGCGGCGGCTGCTCGGGCGGCGGCCGCGGGGGACAAAGGGCGGGCGGATCGGCGGGGAGGGGGCGGGGCGCGGCCAAGTCAGGCCCGGGGGCTCCGCATGCTGCAGCTGCCCCCGGGCGCCCCCGCCGCCGCCCTCGCCGCGGAGCCACGCGGAACCGACCCGGCGAGCTAACCCGAGCCAGCGGCCCGGAGCCAGCCGGCGGGCGTCCCGGAGGCGGCGGCGCAGGGAGGGCCCCGACGCGCGCACGTGGCCCCGGCGGCCGCCATGGCGGACAGCGGCCCCGCGGGGGGCGCGGCGTTAGCGGCCCCGGCCCCCGGGCCAGGCAGTGGCGGCCCAGGGCCCCGCGTCTACTTTCAGAGCCCCCCTGGGGCTGCAGGCGAGGGCCCAGGCGGCGCGGACGACGACGGCCCAGTGAGGCGCCAAGGGAAGGTCACCGTCAAGTACGACCGCAAGGAGCTACGGAAGCGCCTGAATCTGGAGGAGTGGATCCTGGATCAACTTACGTGCCTGTACGACTGCCAGGTGTGTTCCCCACCCCGGGCCAGCACCCCGAATCGGTCCCCGGTCTCCCACCTGGAATCCCCACCGTGAGCCCGTCTGTCACCAGAGTCAATGGGCGCTCCCCAGCACCGTGCGCCCCTTCTCTCTCCTTCCCGCCCCCCACCCCCCACCCCGTGTATGCGCTTTCTTGTCTGACCTAAGTCACTCCTATTTTCTCCGCCGCCTCAGACCCTGCCTTTCTCCTGTCACTCCCCGGGTCAACTTGGTGTCCTCCAGAAGCTGCAGGGGATAGCCCAAGCCTTAGGCAGGAGACAGGGAGCTAGTCTGGGCCGTCAGTGAGAGGTCTAACCTGCCTAGTGCCAGCTCTGCTAGATCGCGGTTAAAAGGCGTTAGACTGGTTGGTGGGAGGCTGTAAAGGGTCAGGGCTGTTAAAATAGGCTAGCCTGGAGCTCCATCTTGGCATGTGGACAGGCTAGCCTGCTCCTGGGCTCTGGTTCCCCACCCCATGACTCCCGGGTTGTTCAGATGGTGACTCAGGCCCCGGGGGGCAGGGTGGAGGAGTGGGTTTGCCCAGTGCTGCCTACCCTAGCCCAGCCCTGGAATGCAGCTGGCTTCAAACGGGATAGCTGCTTCCTGGGGGGGAGGGGTGGTGGGCACCCCCCTGCCTTCTCCAAAGCATGGGCTCTTTGTTTCCCCTTTATCAGGCCTGGGTCCTTCCCACTGACCCCTCACCCTTCACTTCCTCCTTACTCCTGGGAAGCTGTGACAGGTGTTTGGGGGAATGGAGGGGAGCTGTGATGAGCTGGAACAGCTGGCCCCACTGGTGCGCTAGTGACATGGGGGGCCCGGATGCCGGGGAGACACATCTGCTAGGTTCCCAGTGCAAGGTCTCCAGCTCTGGCTGTCTGGCACCCCTGTGCCCACTGGCAAGGACAGGAAGCTCCCCCCCAAACTGGGCAGTTTGCCTTGGCACGGGTCTGATCTGTTTTCCTCCTCAGAGCAGCTGCCCCAGTCTGCTGGGCAAGAGGGCTGTGCTTGTCCCAAGGTAGGCAGGGCCCTCAACGCAAGAGCCCCTCTCACACCTTCTCTCCCAACTCAGGCCCTTGTGTCTCCCCTCCCCCACCCCATCCCAGGAAGAGGAGATCCCAGAGCTGGAGATCGATGTGGATGAGCTCCTAGACATGGAGAGTGATGATACCCGGGCTGCCAGGGTCAAGGTGAGAGAAGGGCCAGGGAGATGGATAGACAGCTGCCTGGAGGCACTGCCCCTTGAAGCAGCCAGCTCTGTGACCTTGGCCCTCTGCTTCTGCTTCTGGCAAATGGTACTTGCCTAGCTGTGATGAACTGCAGCCTCTCCTGGCCTTGGGATGGTCCCAGTCCCTTAGAAGTGGGTGTGGGCGAACTCCAGGCCCCCATTCCGGACTGTGCACTTATTCCTGCTCCCTCTGCCCCCTGCTAGGAGCTGCTGGTTGATTGTTACAAACCCACTGAGGTAAGTGGTTTCCCCAGAGGGCGACATCGGGGGGAGCTTGGCACCTGCCATCTTGGTGTCTCGTCCCCCTAATATCCACTCTCCTGCTCAGGCCTTCATCTCTGGCCTGCTGGACAAGATCCGGGGCATGCAGAAGCTGAGCACACCCCAGAAGAAGTAAGGGTCCTGACTCAAGTGATCGGTGGCTCCCACAGGACAATCGCTGCCCCCAGACCTCGTAGCAACAGCAATACCAGGGGACCCTGCGGCCAGGCCTGGTGCCGTGAGCAGGGCTCCTCGTGCCCCTGGCCTAGGGGCTTCTTCCCCTGCCCCTTCAGTTTTCCATTTTTGGGGTTTTTTATTGTTATTAAACTGATGGGACTTTTTGTGTTTTTATATTGACTGCGGCGCGGACCCTTTAATAAAGTTAGGATATGCCTTTGGTGCAGCTAACAGACTCGGCTGGTCTCTTCTGAGGGGCACACACTGCTTTATAACTGCTGCCAGCTCAGCTTCTCCCCAGGTGACCGCAGGCCTTCCTGAGGGCCACGTAGCCATGGCGATCGCCCAGTGCTGGCTCCCAGACCAGGAGTTGGAAGTAGCTAGGGAGCTGGGGAGGGGTTGCTACTGGCAGGCATGAATACGCCTCTTCCTTCTGTGCAAGGGCCACCATGTCACGGAGTGTAGACCCCAAGACTTTGCAGCAGGGAGAGAGGGTGGGGGGTGAGGAGGCTGTGGAGGGGGAGAGGAGGTTGCAGCTGTGGTCTCTTAAGTCTCAGGGCCCACAAACAAACACAGGCTCACTCCTTGAGCTTTTAAGGATTTTTTTTTTTTTTTTTTTTTTAAACAGTCTGGTCCCTGATGGGGGCCTCTCTCCCTGCCCCTCCCCAGTCGGGCTACAGTTCTGAACGTCGCTCGATTTTAAGCAGCTCCACCTCGAACACCAGGGTTGCACCACCTGTAGGAGAAAAGTGGGGTGAGAATGCAAATTAAGGCCATGAGGAGATAGGACAGCTGTAGGAACTGGGGGTTATGAAGGTATATTACCTGGAATCTTTGGGGGAGCTCCCCGTTCTCCATACCCTGTTGAAGATGCACAAAGAAACAAAGTGAGCTATGGCCAGGCCCCCTTCCAGTTCAGGAAAACAGGCTGGGTGTCTGCGGACAGCTAGGACTCTGCCCCTCTCAGCAAGAAGGCTAGAAATGGAGAAGATGGAATGGATATGGGAGGGGTATGCCAAAGACCTGGTAGAGGACGGACAGAGGGTGGTCATTACAGTCCCAAGAGCCTTGCCCTGTCCTTAATGCCACAAGCCAATCGGAAGAGGCATGTATGATGAATGGATAGGGTGGAGATCAATCAGAAGCTGAAGCGGTCTTTACCCTCCCCACACACACCCCGAGCCTCCCCTGCCCCATCAGGAAGGGCCTCTTACCCAGCTCTGATGGGATCACCAGCTTCCTCTTCTCCCCCTCACACATCCTGCAAGATAACACGTGCTCAGCACATGCAGCGCTCAGCTCCCTGCCCCACGGCCCAGAGTCGGGCTCGCCTCCCATGGCTCACCGCCTGGACCACACCACACACACCCCATCCCACTCCCACACCCTGACTCACCCCAGCAGCCCCTGGTCCCAGCCCTTGATGACCTGGCCTGTTCCGAGGGAGAAGACAAAGGGCTGGTTCTGAGGCAGGCTGCTGTCAAACTCTGTCCCATCTTCCAGCTTCCCCTGTGGGACCATGTAAAGGCCAGTGAGGAGAGGAACCCACTGTCAGCTACTCTACCCATCAAGTGGCCCCCCACATTATCAGTGGCCACAGGCCTTGTAGGGGATAGAGCCTTGGGCAACTCACAGTCCACTGTCACTGCCTGCTAGTGCCCACCTGGGGAGTAGACAGTGAAGGGCAAGGTAAAACCTTGGAAGCTGACTTAGAAGGGAGAGGGGACTTGCCCGAGGTCACCCACCTGGAGGAGTAAAGAGATTCAGTTCCTTTCTGCTGCCCAGAAGCCACACCCACCCCAGAGCCCCGCCCCTCTCACCCACCGTGTAGTGCATGTGTAGGACATCCCCCTTGCGGGACTTGATGGGACAGTGGTCCACTCGCTTCTTGACCCCGATTTGCAGCTTCCGTTTGCCCTCGGCCCCCGTGGCCGTGGCCAGGGCACTCAGGCAGATGGACAGTACTGTCAGGACCCAGCTCAGCCTCATGTCTCTGTGGGAACAGAACCCCGACCGGCCGACCGGGAGGAGGGCAGGAGAGAGACTATGGAACTAGGGCAGATACCTAGGGAATTCCACCCCCACCGTACCTTGCTTGCCCCTGTCCCGGGTCACCGCCCTCTCCCCCGGACTCCGCGGCCACACTTACCAGTCCAGTGAGAAGGGGGCTTGGCCGAGGACCCCAGCAGCGGGGGGAGGGGGTCAGGAGAGGCCACAGCAGCCAGGGACCCGCCCCCTCGCTCACCCACAGACCTTCCCTCCCTCCCGGTCCCCATCTCCGCTCTTCAGTTCCCACCGGTCCCTTTACGCAAAGTCCAGACCCTCTCTGACTGAACAGCAGTTGCACCAACTGGGCGGCCCCACTCCCGCCACACCCAGCTGCCCCCGGCCCAGCACACCCACACCTCCGCAGCCGCTGCCGGCGGTCGGCCCCGAGGCACCCACACATCCCCGCTAGGTGGCTCCGAGGAACCCCGGTCCTCCGGAGGTACCCCCCATCCCGGGCCTGTGCTTCCGTCCGAGGCACCGCCCCAGCTCTGAGCCCTCGGGGGTCTCCGGGGCACCCAGATTGGCCCTGTTTCGTCAGGTCGCCGAGCCCGCTCCACCCACACCACCTCTCCAGGGGGAGTTCTCGGCCTACCACGTCCCCAGGCCCTGCCACCCCGGAGACCGCCCCCGCGTGGACGCCCTGGGCCATTACTTGGGCCTGGACCTTCGTTCGGTTCCTTGGCCCCGCCCTTTACAGGGTGTAGTTCCGCCCCCGGCCCTGTAGACCCGCCCTCGCCAGTACTAGACCCCTTTTCTTGAACCGCAGTCACGCCACTCACCGCCTGAAGCTCCGCCCCCAGCGCCTGGGCTCCGTCCCCCTCTGCCTCCAACCCCCGGGCTCCGCCTTCCACCTGTTCCAACTCCTCCTCCAAAAGCCAGGCTCCGCCCCCCGTCCGTCTTCGCTCCGCCCCCAGCCGCCGAGCTCCGCCTGCCACTGGCACCAGCTCAGAAGTCCCACCAGTCTCTGTTCCACGTCCCGCCCCGAGTCCCAGGGCTCCGCCCCGTGCGGCGTGAGAACCCTCCCCCTGCGGCATCTCCAGACAGCTCCGACCCCAACCCCCAGTTTCCTCGTCGCCTATCCTTCGTTGGCACTCGGAGCCCCGGCCCTCTTCTGCCCGGCCTGATCCAGCCTGCCCTCTTGCACCCCGGCTCCCCCCAGCCCGGGCTGTGGCCCCCGCTCACCTCCTCGCCGCGCCCCCGGAGTCAACCCCGGTCGTGCTGCCGCCTTTGCGCAGGCGCGTCCTGGTCGCTACCAGACCGGGCCACGCCGCCCTCCCTCATTGGGCAGTGCGAAACCCGCTGCCACACGCCCGCCAGCTCGGCTCCTCCCCTAGCTCAGCTTCCCGCGCCACCACGTGACCGCTACGTCACTTCCGGCGGGCGGGCGGTTAGGTGAAAGTGACTTCCCAAAGGGTGAAGGCACTTCCGGCCGAAGTGACTTTAAGGTCAGGTGGGCCTGGGCCCCCGGAGGGGGTCTTGAGACGCCATTTTATGTCGCCCCCAGCCTCTCCCCCTGCACTTCTGCTTGTTCTTGTCCTATGACCACATTTCTGAGTTAGTTGCAGTGAAGAGAACCTTGAATTGTAATAAGTTGGCTTTGAGCTCTGGGTCTGCTGCTCATCAACTGGCTGTGTGACCTTGAGTGTGTTCTTATGCCTGGTAGAATTTGGCATTCAACATGGGCGTGTAGCAAGGGCTGGGTAACAGCCATCCCATGGGGCTGCTGTGGGACCAAGGTGACGCACAGTGAAGGCCCTGACCTACAGGGGGATAGGGAGTGCGTGTTCCTCTTCTGTCTCCGGCACCTAGCTTCCAGTTATCACTGGCACCCAGGCCCAGTAAACATCTGCCAACCATAACAAAGCTGCACTTGAGGAGTAGCCAAACCTAGGCGGTGTTAAAGACACCAACCTGGGGGGCCAGGGTGGTGTAGTGGCTAAGATGCTGGACTCCTGCATGGTTAACCATGATTCAAGTCCTAGACCCAGCAACTTGAAATTCACATCATGTGTGTGGTGTGTGCCCAAAATCCCAAGAGAAGACCAAAAAAGGGGCCATCCCCCATGGGGGGTGGTTTTTCACTTTCTGACTCTCTGGTGAGCACACGCACACTATAGCAAAAATCTCTCAAAAGACACTGACCTGAGGTCAAATTCCCAGGCCAACTGCCCTGAAGAGACTGCTTCCTCCATTCTTCCATTGAAAGAGGAGGACCACGATGCTGACCTCAGAACTGATGGAGGAGGTGCATGGGAAGCACTATGTGCCTGGTGGGGCTAAGTGGGCTCCGGTAGTGGCTCTGCCTTCAACCTTCTCACTCTTACTGGCCTTGGGCATGATCAGTGACATTGGGACTGGAAAACTATTTGAGAGTTGTAATCACTGTTAGGAATTGTCTCTACTGGTTTAACCAGCTCCTGCCTTGGGCCAAGATCATGACCAGGTAGCCTCCAATACAACACGTGAGAGCCTCCATTAGGGTAGCTGTTTGGAGTTAACTGCCCTAGAATGTCCTGCCTCAGCAAAGCAAAGCACTGATACCCAAGGTTGTCCCTGGGTTCACCATCTTACAGCTCAGCCCTGCAGAACTGGAGGCTACAGGCAGAAGGGTGAGCACAGAGCTTGGGCTGGGTCAGCCATGTCAGGAGGGCCTCAAGCAGCAGCTGATGACAGAAACCTGAGGATGCAAGGGAGGTGAAAGCAGAGGGAAGTATGTGGAAGAGGTAGCCTGTCTCCCAAACCAAGCCCATCAGCCACAGACCTTCAGTGTTACCCTTTAGGGAGGTGGGAAAGGGATGGGAACAGGGCAGGTGCATGGCTTTTGAGTGAAATTACAGGGAGCAAAAGGCAGCAAACACTGAAAATGCTGCCCTGCAGGGGGACTTGGGATTTTTTTTTTCTGTTATGTGAAGACAGACTCAAATGACCCAGGAGCCCGAGGGTCCGACCACAGCGATCACCTGGTCCCTCCATGCACACATGTGGAAACAGAGGCTCAGAATGACAAGGGCAGTGAGAACCAAGGCCACTTTGCAGATAGGTCCCTCCCACAGCAGGTCATCTTCCTCCAGAAAGGAACCCTTACAATAAGGAGGGAGGTGGGGAAGCTGTATCAGCTGGGCTCTCCCTGCTCCCCAGTGCCTGGCAGTGACAGCATGAATGTGAATACCTGGCTCTGGCTGTGTCTGGATCTGCTGTGGCCTTAGGCCACGTTCCCTGCATCTGCAGTGAGGGAGCAAGACAAGCTCCAGGTCTAAGAGGCACGGATGCAGCCCTTCATGCCCAAACCAGCCAGCCTGGGTGGTGACAAGTGACACATGGGACCAGCAGATGGTGTAATGGCTACATTGCTGGACTCCCACGTAGTCGCCTGCAGTTTGAGTCCCAGACCCGGTGGCTTAAACTCACATGGGTCACGTGTGCGTGCACGCCCAAGATCCTGAGAGGAGAATGGGGGAGAAGGGATTGCGGCGTGGCCATCCTCCCTGGGGGGTGATTTCTCACTTTCTGTCTCTCTGTCTCTGTCTTTCTGGTGAGCGCTTCTGTCTCTCTGTCTCTGTCTTTCTGGTGAGCGCACACGCCCTATAGCAAAAACCTCTCCACCCCCCCCCCCAAAAAAAAAAAGTGACACCAGCAGGGATAGCTCCTTCCATCTCTTTTATCAGCGTAGGGTGAGGTGGGGGGGGAGGTCACAGTTTTCACACCAAAGCTCAAATTCCATTATTTGCAGAAGTCCGGAGTCTTCATGGTAAGGAAAAAGAGACACAAGTTGTAGGATGCTCTCTTGCACAAGTGGTTAAAAATAGACAAAATGCCGTTCTCCTCTAAACTGTTACATGACCCCTCCTGTGCCTCCAAGTTTCCTTGTCCACCTCTGTCCACCCTGTTAGGTGGCAGCCTTGGGGAGACAAGGGATGACAGGAAAGCTCCTTTGAGAGGCCCAGGTCCTGGAGCAGCTTCCACCCAGGCTGAGGTCTTGGGGGGCTGGGCTGTTCTCACCAGGCTCTTCTCTCTGCCCCCTTTGGGGTGTGGCCTGTGGGGCAAGTGGCCTCACTGAGTCTGAAAAGCAATGTGTCACCTTCGCAGCTTCTGGCACCTGATGAGAGGGAAGGAAGGAACCTCTGTTCATACTGGCTGGAGCTTACCCAGCTCTTCTCGACTCTCTTCCTTGTGTTTTGTCCCCCTTCTCTCTGGACACTCCTGAGAAGCACTGGTCTGGCCATGAGATGTCAGCCAGCCTTACATGAAGGGGCAGAAAGCACCGTAGACAAGAGCCAACAGAGGCCCCACAATGTCCCTACAATGTCCCCTGGCTGCTTGAAGCCCATAGGTGGAACCAATGTCTCAGCCAGGGGATCCAGGGATGGCTCAGCTTTGCAAGTCAGAACGCTGCCTCCCTCATTTCTAATCCAGGCAGATGTCGCTTCTTCCAGGAGATTCAGGCCTCTGCAAGAATGACGTCAGGTACCCCTTACCACAGCCCTGACATCCCCTGCTGGCACTGCCGCCCCTCATGCCTGACCCGCGTTAGAATATGAGCCCGCTGCGCTGATGGTGGTGCCAGCAGACGCTCGGTAAATATTTGCCCAACACATCGAATAGCTTCTGCTTCCTTGGCCCTTCTCCTACTGGCAGGCTCACCCTGGATCTGATCCATGACGGGACCTTGATGTGTTCCCAAGCAAATACCACCCCAAGAACTCCTCACCTGCAGGTGTCCGGGTTGAGCTCTAAGCCCCGCCCTTGGCAACGGAGGAAGCTGCGGCGTCGGCAGCGGCAGCGGCAGGTCCGGGGGTCAGGGCGCTGGCGGCGCTGGGTGCAGCGTGGGCAGTGGGGCCTGGGGCTGGAGTGGGATGGGTGATGTCAGCTGGGGAGGGTGCTCCGGGGACAGAGTCCCAGCCCGGAACAGAGCGGGGCTGGGGGCGGTGGTGGGGAGTGGCAGCCCTAGGAGGAGAAGCAACCATGTCTGGGGTGGGAAGATAGAGTCTTCCCAGGAGCTGGGGTCAGGGCAGAGCACACAGACTTGAGGAGCAGAGGGACAGGTAGAAGAGAGAAGGGAGGAAGCATAGCTTCCTGACTCACTTGTACACACCCCCTTCCTACCCACACCTTACATGCTGGGCACCAGGCTAGGGCTCTAACCCCGCAGCGGCAGGAATCCAGAGAGCTCACCTGTCCAGCTTCACAGCACTCTGTGCTTGTTTTGGTCTGAAAAGTAAGACAGAGACAAAGAGGAGGAGGATCAGGAAATCTAAGCATCCTATTCTCTTGTCCCAGATTCCAGGCCTACCCGTGGCTCTACGCTTTGAGACCTGGTCCCCACTGGGCTACCATGCCTGACATCCCCAAGCCTGGCCTCGGGGAGCTGGGAAGTTGGGTCTGGCTGGCACCTGCATTCACATTGGCTGTGTTCTTCCAGGGACATCTCCCCCAACTGACTGCTCGGGTATCGGATCATGAGGATCTGTGCTCGGGAGAACAAGGAGAGATAGAGAAAGAGAGATGGAAAGAGAGGGAGGAAAGGGGGACATTCTATGGGCTGGAGGTAGAAAAGCTCAACCAACCACCAACCCACCAGCCTCCTGCACCCCAGTCTGTGGGCTGCCACCCCTCCACCTAGTGCCAGCGTCCACCCCTCCTGCTTACCCTGCCTGTCCCAGTACCTGCATTCGGACTTGGTGCTGCCCGGTGGGTACACACTCCAGGCCGTCATCAGGGCAACAGCCACCGCAGCGCTGCACAGTCACGCAGCTGGGCACCAGCTGTTTGGCCACACTGCCCATGAGCTCCACAGTGAGAGGCACCACCACCTCCCGCGGCTGGCAGGTGGCACGAGCATACACATCTATCCATGACACCACTGGGGGCAGATGGTAAGGGTTAAGTCCCCACCGGGCTTCCTAGAGCTGTTCCCAGCAGCTGTCCTCTCCAGGCTCCTTGTCACCCCTCAGGAGCCCTCCCCCTCCCACCCTCCCAAGCTGTCTAACCCTAACCCACTGCCCAGTGTCCCTGTGTCCTCATCTGAGAACTAGGCAGACCAATAGTTTGTATCCTGCGGGGGAGCTGTGATTACACAAGATGACAGACACAGAGCTCTGGGATCAGGGCATGTGGCAAACTCTGAATACCAGCTAGTGCAGCTACTGTGACTATTACCTTTCTTCTGGTGGCCAGGGGCATCAGTCTGGGTGACAGAGGCCTGTGGGAGAGAAGAGACCTGGACCCAAGGTGCAATCTAGAAGACGCTAACACTGTAGCGACCCACAGGGCTCTGCCCTTGGCAGGAGGCTTCCTTTAGGCTCTGACATCTTTACAGATTGCTGTTCCTGAGGCCACCATTCTAGCTTTACCTGTCCTTTCCTGGCCAGCTGGGACTTGCCTTGGCCTGAGACCCACCTGTCTGTGGTGTCAAGTCTCCAAGCCTTGGGGTCGGGTTGGTCCTGGGGGCTGTAGGTCAGGAGCAGGGCACAGTGGGCACCGAACCAGGTCTTGCAGGCCCTGGACAGCTCCACCCCTGGAGGCACCCAGGGGACAGGGTGGGACGGGGTGGGGCGGGGGAGTGGCCCTTGGGCTGGGCTGGCGGGCCCATGGAGAGGGGCACCTCCCCAGGGATGCCCGGTCTGTGCCCCCACAACGCCCGCGTCTGAGGCCAGACCCTGCGAATCCCCTCGGCCGAGGCCACTCGGTGCCTCCCCACTTCCGCCAACCTTGAGAGGGCACCGCGGGCGGCGAGATGTCGGGACTCACGTACCTGGGCGGGGGCCAGCTGCAGGAGAGCGGCGAGCAGCAGACGGCAGAGCAGGGGGCTCATGGTGCCCGTGGGGGCCGCGTGCCTGGGGCGCCCGCATTGCCCTAGCCCGGCGGCGCCAGGGGCGGCGGCAGCCAGAGCCCCATGGCGCGGGCCCGGGCGCGGCGGGCGGGGACCGGGCGCGGGGGGCGGCTCCTCCGCTGCCCCCTCCCGAGCCCTGGGCGCAGGCAGCGCAGCGCAGCGCCGCGGCGGCAGCGGCTGCCGGAGGAGCCTGGCGGGCGGGTGGCCGGTGGCCGCAGCGGCGGCGGGGACGACGGGGGTAGCGGGGGGCCGGGCCCGGGCTGGCGGGCGGGCAGCTCATGTGACCCAGACACGCGCTCCCCACCGGGCCGAGGCGGGGGCGGGGCGGGGGGGGGGGGGAGAGGCCGCCGGCGGGGCCCGCCCCCTCCACACACCCCCTCCCGCCACGGCAGGGGAAAGGGGACGCACCGCCCAGGGGGCCGGGCTCCCAGGTCGCCGCCACCAGAACCCGGAGGGCGGGGCGCTGCCCGGTGGCGAGGCCCGGGCAGGGGGCGCTGAGCCTGAAGAAGGGAACCTGACACGAGCTCTGAGAATCACTTTATTGCACGTGTTTGGGGGAGTGGGTGGTCCTGGTAAGGAACCAAGGAAAGAACACACTGCTGACCGCATCCAGGTGAGCCCCTCAGGGGCTGGTATCCGGGGGCACAATCCCTGTGCTTTCGGGAGAGCTGGGTGGTGATGGAGGTTGCTTCTGCCTCTGCCGGCGCTCCTGCTGGAGCCTGGCTCTATTGGCCCTGGAGGAGAGAGAATCTGGGTGTCTGGGTCAGTCTTGGAGAATGGTACCAGGACTGGGAGCAGGGGGCAGGATGGAGCAGACAGACCTGGCCCGCGCCCGTGTGTCATTGTAGATGGCTGTGATGATCCGATCCTTTTCATCCATGAAGCTGCGGTGTACCTGCTCCAACTTTCTGCAAGGGGGTTATAGTTGACCCTAGGACGCCAATACTTGCTGTCACCCAAGTCTTGCCCCCTTCCACCCCACTCTGGGATTGCACAGCTGTATACCCGTGCGGACCTCAGCCTAACCCTATCTATGATAGGTGGGGGGCGGGGGCCAGAGTGGATTGTCCAGAGTCCAGTGACGTCCCAGGTCCCTGGTACTCTCGCTGAAGGTAATAACAATGTATCTGAATGTGAGTGCTCTTCTCGCAAAACTAAGTGTGCATCTAGCGCTGTTCCTGACCTGGGCAGACTGCTAGCAGTGGGCACTGGCCCATAGGTATCTTTGCTGCCGAAAATGTGTGTCATGACATGCGTGAAAGTGGTTAGGGAGTCAACCAACTCCAAAGGAATGGGGACAATTGCTGGTGAGGCCCGGGTTCAATGCATATGTTTTTTGTGCACGACTTTGTCTGGCTCCAGCCCTTCCTGACAGCCAGCACCAAATAATTACACTCACATTACAGGACACTGAAAATGATAACACTAGCCCTTTACTAAGTAAGGAAAGGTTCCAGAGACAAATTTCATGCAACTTCTAACTTGAGGGACACGGTCTGCAGGCCACTGAGTGCTATGGATGGCTGACTGACCCTGGCCACACTGGGATTCACCCACCTCCTGCCTCTGCCCATCACCCTGGGGAAGGCAGGGATGCACCTGAAGGCCACGTAGTGCAGGCCCATGCCTGCCAGCATGAGCAGAAGGCAGTACCCCAGTACACGCTGGTTGTGCTTGTGCTGCTGCTGCCTTGCCTGGGCCCCCTGTGGCCTCACATCATGAAACTGGGCCCAGTAATGTGCATTGGGGTGTGTCCAGGAGCTGCTGTGAGACAGAGAAGGGACTGTTTAGAGATAATGTTCCCCAGAAGATCTGGAGATGGGGGACATGCTAGGGACAGGACTGCTGTACCTGTGTGTCTGTTTGGCAGAGTTGGGGTGGGCTGTGGTTCCTGGAGGCCTTGGTGGACTGGCTGAGCGGAGCTGGTGGTCATAGCTGCGGCGGCTCTGCTCCCGGCTGAGCACGTGGTATGCCTCATTCAGCTCCACAAAGCGGCTGTGCAGGGCTGGGTTCCCAGGGTCCCGGTCGGGATGCAGCTGGGGCAGGACAGGACTCTCCTTATCTCCCTTGCCATGTCCCTTCCCAAGACCCTTTCAGATAATGTCCACCCACAAGGGCTCACATCACTCCCAGAGACCCCATCTGGACAGTGACCCTCACTCTCGGGCCTGTCCTCCTCTCTAAAAGGCCAGGGGATCAGGAAGCACAGACACCTGCCCCCGCCCCCCGCTCCATTCAAGCCCTCCCCACCTGCCAGCCCTCCCATTCTCACCATATGCCCACGTCTAGGTTTCTCAAGAGCAGTGAGGCAGGTGAAGAAAACCAAGCCCAGCCCATCAGACAGGCTCCTGCCTCCCACCTTTCCTCTGACCTGGCCAGACCTCTGCCCCTTGAGCACCTCCTACTCCTTGCAGGCTGGAGGACTGGGGTACCAGCCAGAGATACAAGTCTGTTCCTGAGAATGTGGAGGGCACCCCCCCATCTGGTTCCTATTTCCTCTTCCCACCTCCCCACCATAAGGGCACGGGTACCTCTTTGGACTTGGTGAAGAAAGCTCGCTTAACTTCTTCAGGACTGGCACCAGGATGTACCCCCAACAGTTCATAATAATTACTGGAGCCAGACCTGTGAAAAGAGGCCCAAGCCTGCAAGGGTGGAGAGAGCCCAGAGGATGCTACTGCCCTGTCCCCCCCAGCTTCCTTAGGCTGCACACTTCAGCTCTGTGACCAAGGGCTGAGGGTGCTGAGGCAGGTCCCAAGACAAATCTATTCTTCAGATCACCCCTCCATTTGGAGTGTTTTCGGCACAGTGCAGATCAGGACTTCTCAAAGTGTAGTGCTCAGGTCCCTTGTATCAGTAAGGTCTGAAAAGCTTGTTTAATAAACAGATTCCTTGAGGCCAGCAGGTAGAGTGGTGGTTAAGGGTGCTGGACTCCCACATGGCCGACTGTGGTTTGAGTCTCAGACCTTTCTGATGGCTTGCGCGCTCGCTCTCTCTCTCCCTCCCTCTCTGGTTAAATTAAAATAAATAAATAAAGAAAGTTAAATAAAATAATTCTTTAAAAAGAAGAAGGGAAAAATAAATAAATAAATAAACCCAGATTCCTGAGCCCTATCTCATAGGTCAGAATCTCCAGAGAAAGGCCCACAAATCTGCTTTTTTTGTACCCAACACCTGTGTGTACCCCTCAGTGGGATATGCACAAGGATGCTCTGCAACCATTAGAATTGTGGGACGAGCACTGAGTTTGCCCTGAGCTCAAATTTTTTTTTTTTTTTTTTTTTTTTTGGAGAGGTTTTAGCTATAGAGCACGTGCACTCGCCAGACAGAGACAGAAAGCGAGAAATCACCCCCCAGAGGGGAATGCCACACCGCAATCCCTTCTCCTCCATTCTCCTCTCGGGATCTTGTGCACGCACACACACGCACCTGGCATGAGTTTAAGCCACCAGGTCCGGGACTCAAACCACGGTCGACTACGTGGGAGTCCAGCAACATAGACATCATGCTAACTGCTGGTCCCATGAGCTCAAATTCTTGGTCTGCCACTTAACTGTGACATTAGAGGTGAGCTCTTAATCTCTGATCTTCAGTGTCCTCAGCAGTGAAGGTGAGCATTCCCTGAGACAAGCCTGTAAGGAACCTGCCACGGAGTAGCGAGATCACAACTACCTGGCACATAAGACAGGGCTTAGAGCTGGGCAGTCCCTCAACGGAATCCCTACACACACACACACAGCAGCCGGCCCGGCCCCCGATGCTCAACTCACCGCTGCCCGGCGGCTGCTCCGAGGAGCCGTGTATGGGGGCTGCGGAGCCACAGTCGGCACAGGTGCAGGGACAACAGGGGAGGCATGGCGGAGGGCGGGCAGCTGGGGAAAGGAAGCCACCAAAAAGAGTGCATTGGGGACAGACTGCAAGCTCCCCGGGGGGCAGAGGGAGGGGGCTTGGCCCCGTTTTCTCACGAAGAAAGACTGAAGCAGGCCCTGGGAGAGGAGGACCTCCTTGCTCAGAACCAGAACCCCGTGCCCTGGACCTGCCTCCGCCTCTGAGCTGGACGTCAGGGACCCTCCGCTGCACTGGTCTACTGTCTGAACAGACTGGGACACAGAGACCCCTTCCCCACCCAGGGACCTTGGCGGGCGACCAAAGGAAGGGCCACAACCAAGCTCCGCCCCCGTCGTACTCACTGACTCCGCGACTGCCATTTCCTGCGCCCACTCAGCTCCGCCCCACGCTCTGATTGGCTTTTACACCAGGGCCACGCCTACCGAGCCCGTGCGGAGGAGCGGTGAAGGCCCCGCCCCCGTACGCCTATTGGCCACGCACGGACCCACCCACGGAAACTGAGGCCGCCGGACTGGCTGAACTGCGCGGGCGCCCACCGCGAAGCTGCCAGAACAGAGGCTGACCCTGTGAGGCTTCTGGCCCAGCCGTGGTCCCTCTATTCCGTCACTGTTGTTCCGCTCTTGCACAGAGGGACGTTTCACGCGGTTGTTTCTATCATCCCATAGTCATCCCAGAACCCGCAGTAGAGGTACGACCCTCGCCCCAGCTTGCGGAGGGGAAAACTGAGGCCGATCTGTTGTTTTGTTTTGTTTCCAAATCACTTGTCCTGTCTCTCTCATCACCCAGGGCGCTCCCAGAGAGAGGTCCCTTTCTGTCTTAGGCAAACAGCCAATGCCAACGGAATCCAAGAATAAAGTCCTTTATTGTTTTCAGAGCTGAGATGATAGGCTGGGGACCTTAAGGTGACTCAGGTAGGACTTCCCCAGACACGGTTGTAAAGGAGGATGGCACCTTTGGCGGAGGGGCAGAGCTCAGTCCACATCTCAGTCTCCTGCAGTATGGGCAGGTTCTGTGGGGAGACAGTGAGGCCCAGATATACAGCCCTTACCACATCTGCCAGGATCATGCACAGAACTCCTGAGTCTCAGAGCCCTCTGACTGCTCTATCCTGGAAAGACCTAATAAGGATACTGAGGAGGGGGACCAGCAGATGGCATAATGGTTATGTTGCTGGACTCCCACGTGGTCAACCATGGTTTGAGTCCCAGACCCAGCAGCTTAAAACTCATGGAGGGCACATGTGCGTGTGTGCCCAAAATCTCGAGAGGAAAATAGAGAAGGGATTGTGGTGTGGTCCTCCCCCATGGGGGTGATTTCTTGCTTTCTGTCTCTCCAGAAAGCACATACGCCCTATAACAAAAAACAAAACAAAACAAAATAAAAAATAAAACACCTCTCTCTCTTAAAAAATAAAAGAGTACTGAAGAGGTCCCTAACCTCTCCCTTGGGCTGAGGGCAAGCCTTGTGATCCAGAAACGTGTGGGAGTTCCCCATCCAACCAAGCCAACATCCCCCTCCCACATATAAGACATGTACCAGGCCGCTTTGTGGGTCCCAACCCTGGCATTTAATAAAGTAGCAGTTTGTCACCCCACACCTGTGTCTCCACAAAGATAATTCCTGTAGACTCGTGGGCCTCGGGGCCCCCATGCAGGTAATGCTCCTTCACCTGCTCAGAAGTCAGGCTGCACCTGGACAAGGACATGAGGGTGGCTTGCTCCTACAGAGTCCCCATGAAGCCCCAGCTGCTTCAGCCCCTCCCATCACCACCCACCTACCCCAGAACCAGCATCCTGTGTTCCCAAGTTCACTCACTGAATGTAGAACTCGGCACTGGCACGGCCGGCACTGGTCTCATTGCAAGCGATGCCCAACAGCAGGGGCTGGCTCAGGGTGGACAGTGGCAGGTTCACCTGGGGGGGGAGGGCGGGGAGGTCCCACCTATCAGGGTCCACTGCCCTCATTCCTGCCCCTTCAATGGAACACAGCCTGTTACCCTTGTACAGCATTTTATAGTTTGGAGCTCAAGTGCCCAGCATCACAGATCGTCAGGTTTGGGGCATGTTTGTTTTACATATAGGAAAATTAAGACAGAAAGTTTTGAACGAGTTTCCCAAGGTCTCCCAGGAAAGTCAATTTAATAACTAGAATTCCCATTTACTCCTCTTTCAACAAATCCGGGGAAGACCCTGAAGCTCAGGGACTTGAGGGCTAGAATGCCTCAATTCCATGTACGCCTCGCTGCAAAGCCAAGTTCTTCCTTCCAGGCAGTCAGTTGCCTGCAGGCCCTCCTGCCAGCCCAGGTCTATGGAATTCTGGCAAGTTCTACCCCTCTCTTCACACCCACCACCCTGTCTAACCCACCTCTCACTCACCTCATCACAGATTTCCTGCAGGATACTGGAGAAGAGCTCATGTACCACCAGCTCCCCAGGGAGGTCCTTGTGCTGGGGTCTGCCGCCAGGGCACAGGGCCTGTAAGAGGTCTGGCTCAGCTCCTGCTCTCCACCTCTTTCCCGCCCTGTCCGTCCCCAAACTTGCCGGCCCTGAGGGCCTGGTGTGGGCACAGGGTAAGAATCCTGGTGCCCCACTAACCCAGACCTTCCTTTTCCAGATGGACAACCAGAGGTCTAGCTATGATGGGGTCACCACGGGGTTGGAGATGAGGTAGGGCAGCTGTCTCTTCTGCCCATTCTCCTGTTTCCATGGGTCTGGGCAAGGGTCGGGAGGGAAGCTGCACTGCTGCCCTGAGCAGACTTTCAGAGAAACACCAGGCCAATTTTCACTTTAAGTGATGACAAAACCAAAGTTAGGAGGGTTTGGAAATCCAGCTCCCGGGCCAGCCTGGATCCCATGTGGCTAACTGCTATTTGAACTCCAGACCCTACAGTTGAGAAACACACTGGGCACAAGTGTGTGCTTGCCTGGGGAGCTAGAGAAAGGATTGCAGTGTGAACGTGCTCCACGGTGGAAGGGTGGAGAGTGATTTCTCACTTCCCCTCTCTCTCTGTCTCTAGCGAGTGCATGTACACTCTGGCAAATTGAAAAAAAAAAAAAACAAAAACGCTTAAGGCCAGGCATGGAGGTTAAGGTGCTAGATTCCCACATGGCTGGCTCCAGTTCTCAGTTCCCAACACAATGGCTAAAAAAATCATGCTGGGATGGGACCAGCAGTTGGCATAATGGCTGTGGCTGGACTCCCATGTAGTGGAATGAAATTCGAGTCCTGGACCCAGTGGCTTAAACTCACGACAGGCGTATGTGCGTGCATGCCCAAGATCCCGAGAGGAGAATGGAGGAGAAGGGATTGCGGTGTGGCCATCCCCCCTGGGGGGTGATTTCTCGCTTTCTGTCTCTCTGTCTCTCTCTGTCTTTCTGGTGAGTGCATGTGCCCTGTAGCAAAAATCTCTCAAAAATTCATGCTGGGAAAAGAGGGGGTTGTGGCATGGCTATCCCCTGCTGGGGGTGACTTCTCCCTTTTCCTATCTCTGTCTCTCTCCAGTGAGTACTTGATCCCTATGGCAAAAACCTGGGGGGAGGGGAAGACGTAGGGCCAACGCATGGTGTGGCAGTTAAAGTGGCTGGCCACATGGTCAACCTCCTGGTTCAAGTCCTACACGACTTGAGAAACATACCAGGCACTGCACAAGGGTGCCCAAAATTGAGAAAGGAGGGAAAGGTGGAGAAGAAAGGATTGTAAAATGACTATTTCCCATGGAGGGATGCTTTCTCACTTTCTCTGTCTCTCTGGCAAGTGTATGCACTCTCTGGCAATTAAAAGAAAAAATTTAGCTTCCCTGAACTGTCTGGGGTTTCGTGCCTTTGTGCCAAGACTGGCATCTCACCTGCGGCTCAGGGTGCCCACCAGGCACATCTACCAGTCCGGGGGCCTCAGCAACCCGCAGAGAGCGGCGCAGGAAGACAAGGAAGTCATCACTGGTGGCTAGTGCTGCGCCCACTCCCAGCGGGTCCGCAAGGTAGGCTTGCTTGTCACCCCAGTCAGCAGCCCCCTGCTGTCGCAGCCAGGCAGCCGAGCTGGCCCAGTTGGTGCCCAGGAAATCTCTGTAGGAAGTAAGGCCCAGGCGCAGGAGCAACTGTGTCCCTGATGAGCCAATGGGCACAAGGGTGGCTGACTGCAGGCGGAACTTAGGGGCGTCAAAGAGCCAGGGCTGGGCCTGTCGCCGGGTCTCCCAGATGGCAGTGATGGCCTTGTCTCCACCTGGCAGTGGACGACGGTCGTGGGCAGGGCTCAACTCGACCCATACTTGCTCCTGGGACAGTCCCCCCGGAGGGCATTGCAGCAGCAGGGACACCTGAGGGTCCATGGTCTAGACAGAGCGGCTCTAGAGGAGGGTACAGGCAGGCCTGTCACCCCGAGGGGACTTACGGCCACCCCCGCCCGGCAGCAGGTTCCCTCTGCCACAGACCTCCTGAGGGTATCCCAAGCCCTTCTGCGCCCGTCTTCCCCATTCCTTGGCAATAAAGCGCCCTATCATCTCTGCAAGAGCTCCAAGCCCGGCTGAAGGCCTGAAATCCTTGCTGCCATAAATGCCCAGGATTCTGGGGAATCTCTACCGCCCAGAGATCTTGGGTCCAGTCACCCCCAAATGCCCATGCCCCCAAACCCAAGGGTTCTGCCTCCAACCCGGGACACGCCGGGACCCTCCTTCCAGGGTCCGGAAGCTCCAGCCAGCACCAAGCTCTTGACACACACCGGCAACTGGGCTCGTAGGCTCCGCCCCTTTCCCCGAAGCGGAAATGCCAGCGCCCCTCTAACGTGGCTTCTCATTGGTCAGTCCCGGCGCTGTGGGCTCGCCAGGCTTGTGGTCAGTGTTGCTGCGGTGGGGAACTTGTCTGTCGGTCCTGACCAGCGGACGCTTCCGCCTTGTTATCCTGCACGTCCGCCCCGCCTGCCGCGGAGCGTCTCCGAGAGCCTGGAGTGCAGGGACCCAGAGTCCCTGGGCTCCGGGCGACCTTGGGCAAGTCTTACTTGCTGGGCCTTAGTTTCTCTAACTGCACCAGAGAGTTGGGGGGTAGAGAAAGAATTTAACCTGTGTAACCCGCTCCCAGAGCTCACATCCTGAGATTTTGTAAGTTTCTGGGCTGAGTGGGGACATGGGAGGATCCTTAAAACCATCCCACCCGTCACTGCTCCCACAGGTCTTGGCCATGTACGGCTCTGGAGGAAGGCGGCTGGAAGCAGCAGGGCCCAGATGTAGAAAGGCTCACAGACCCCGGGAACAGGTGCCCTTCTCTCCACCCCCTTCCATGGCAGGAGGACAGGGGAGGGGGACTCAGAGCCCTGGCTCCCTGGGAAATGACGGTGCGGTAGGGGTGAGGAGCTGATGGGTTATTCTATTCCTGGAGACCACGGGACTCCTTTTCCCCTGGTCTCCGTCTGCTGCTGGTCACTCAGGGTTCAGGGTGGGCAGCAGGCCGGGTCATCACAGAGACCAGGGGCCACTGCTGGACTCTTGCAGGACCGTGATGTGCAGCTGTCCAAGGCACTGTCGTACGCTCTGCGCCACGGGGCCTTGAAACTGGGGCTCCCCATGGGGGCTGGTGAGTGAGGGTCTTGGAGACTGGAGCAGGGAGCGATGTGAGCCAATCTGTGATTGACACCACTGGCCCAGGAGGAAGGCGCAGAGGGTGCATCCTCTCGGTGTTCAGAGCCCCATATTGAGTCCACACAGATTGGGAGAGGAGCCCCATTTTAGCTGGGCCTGGTGATGCCCTCTCTGGCCAAGCAGCCACTTAAACACCTATCCCAACCTGAGGGAGGGCACAGAGGGGAGGTTTGGGCAGCTGCCAGGTGCAGCGTCTGCTCTGGGCCAGGTTCTGTGCTAAGCACGTTATCTTTGTGATCTCCACAAAGAGGCCACAAGGATGAAGCCCATTGACCATCCCCCCCACCCCCGCCCCGGCTGCCCCTCCCCCCCCCCCACCCCCGCTATCTCTGGCCTAGGCTGGAACAAGGCTGGTCCCTAAGGTCCTGCCTGCCTACAGATGGCTTCGTGCCCCTGCGTGCCCTCCTGCAGCTGCCCCAGTTCCGCAGCTTCTCAGCTGAAGATGTGCAGCGCGTGGTGGACACCAGCGAGAAGCAGCGCTTTGCCCTGTTGCCTGGGGACCCCAGCACCGGCCCTCTCATCCGAGCCAATCAAGGCCACTCCCTGCAGGTGGGGGTTTAGAGGGCAAATGTGACGGCAAACGGCAGGACTCCTGGTGAAGGGGTCTCACTGCTGCCCATTCGACCACCCATTCCAGGTACCTGAGTTGGAGCTGGTGCCCCTGGAGACGCCACAGGCCCTACCCCCCATGCTAGTCCATGGTACTTTCTGGAAGCACTGGCCATCCATCTTGCTCAAAGGCCTGTCCTGCCAGGGAAGGACGCACATCCACCTGGCCCCAGGATTGCCAGGAGACCCTGGTGTCATCAGTGGTCAGTGCCCACCCCTCCACCAGTTACTTCCAGCCACTCTGCCCCCACCCAGTTCCTCCCAAGGTCCTCAGTATCCCCGTTTGAGGTCGTCCCACATCCTGCTTGGAGAAGCACCCTCCGTGCTCTACAGCCCAGGACCGCAGTCCCCCACTCTGGGTGTCTCTCCAGGGATGCGGCTGAGTTGTGAAGTGGCTGTGTTCATCAACGGACCCCTGGCCCTGGCAGGTGAGTCTGGACACAGGAGGTACTGCCCTCAGCCTCGGGGAGGGCATGGGACACGTCTCTGGCTCTGTTACAGATGGAATCCCCTTCTTCCGCTCTGCCAATGGGGTGATCCTGACTCCAGGGAATGCCGATGGCTTCCTGCTTCCCAAGTACTTCAAGGAGGCCTTGCAGCTGCGCCCTACCCGTGAGAACCATGCCTCTGACTTTTGTGCCCGAAGCCTGTGACCTTCTACCCTCATCTTGTGACCAGCCCCCAGCCGACTCAGGACTCCCTTTTTCTAACTAACTATGTCTGTTCCAGGAAAGCCCCTCTCCTTGGCTGGTGGTAAAGAGACAGAGTGTCAGAGTGGTCCCAAGCACAGCCCCAGACCAAGAAGGATGACCCAACAATAAAATATTTATTTATAAAAGAAATTTGAAAAAGTGACAAGAAAGAAACTCCAGTTCTAAACCATGATTCATTATCCTGTAGCTACCTCTGGTCCTCCCATGTGCCCAGAGACTAGGTTGGGGATGCCAGCCTCAGCCGTGCAGACAAGGCAGTCACTGTGCCAGCTTAGGGCCTACCGTCCACAACTTGGGTGATGGCAGAGTCTGCTCCCTGGTCTGCATAAAGCCCCCAGTGACAGCGTGTGAGTGTGCCCAGCTTGTGCGTGTCTGGAGAGGGTGTGGGACACCGAGTCCCAGTGGGTGTGGGCATGGGAGTGGCCATGGCTGGTGGTAAGCAGGGCAGGGCTGTCAGCCCTTAGAAGGCTTCGTGGCCCCCTGTTAGCTGCAGGAAGAGGTCCTCATCCAGCTCCTCCCCGCGGGCCCGCTCTCGAGTCGACAGGAAAATGTAGCCTCCGATGTACTCGTGCACGATGCGACAGCTGGCGGACACACAGCTGAAGGCCACATTGATGTGCTCATCAAACTCGATGGCCACCTGCAGAGCGGGCACCACAGGCTAGCAGGAGGAGGGTGGCCGCGCAGCCCCTGCCCTGCCCTCGTCAGACCTGCCTAGCCTCTGTCCCTGTCCCTACCCCTGCTCGGAACCGACCTGCCGGATGTCCCAGTTGACGTTCCACTGGCGCATGTTGCTGAAGCGCCAGGTCTTGACCACATCACCCACCGTCAAGTCAATGCGGATCAGCCGGTTGTTGGCGATACCCAGGATCTCGTCTTTCCTGCTGCCCTTGAACCTGGTGGCCAGGGAAAGGGTGTGAGCAAGGACTGTGGCCTCCATGGCCCTGGAGCCCATCCAAGATAGCACAGCACTGTGCGCACGGGCCAGCATGATGGGCAGACAGCACGGTGGTGTCCCGGCTTCGCAGCTCCCTCGCTGTGCAACCTGAACAATGCGTCTAGGCCTCAAGGTACTCTTCTGGAGAGTGCAGGGGCTAATGGATATGATCATTCCACCAGCATTTGTTTATTTATTTAGAATTACTTGATTTAACTTTATGTACTATTATTATTTTCCAGTTTGATCAGAGAGAGAGGGAAAGTGAGAAAGCAAGCCACCAGGTCTGGGACTTGAACCACGGTCAGCCATGTGAGAGTCCAGTGCCTTTAACCAGCACACTACCTGCCAGCCCCTCCAACAGCATTGAGCATGAGGCAGATAGCCTGTACCCTTATACTGTTTATTTATCTAGTTTAGTTTTTGCAGTAGAGAATGTGCACTTGATAGAGGGAGGGAAAGACAGAAATCACTCCAGAGGGGGATGGCCACAGTATAATCCCTTCTCCTCCATTCTCCTCCCAGGATTTTGGGCACACATGCACATACACAGGCCCAGTGTGAGTTTCAAGCCTTCAGGTCTAGGACTTGAACCATGATTGGCCATGTGGGAGTCCAGCAACACAACCATTACACCACCTGCTGGTCCCACGTTTTTGTTTTTTTGTTGTCATCACCATCCACTACCTCATTCCTTTTTTTTTTTCTCCAAATAATTATTTAATTTTATTTGCTATTACTACTCATTTTTAAAATTTGACCAGACACAGAGAGCGAGAAAGGGAAAGTGAGAAAGCAAGCCAACAGGTCTGGGACTCGAACCACAGTCTGCCGCCCTCTGCCTCATTCCTATCTTTGCAGGCTCCCTGCAACACCATCTGCTGTCAGCCCTGCCCTACAGATCGGCTCACCCAGACAGGAGATGGTCATGGTCAGAGCTGGGGCAGAAACGCGGTCTCCTGCTTCCCTTGCCAGAGCTCTGTCTCTTGTGTTTGCTCTGGGGGTATCACTTGGGGAAGGGAGGCTGCAGGGGGCCTTCCTGGGGCTCCCTTTTGAGGTGTGGACACAAAGCAGCCAGGTAGCAGGTCCCAGCAGAGAGGGTGCTAGGCAGGGGGCGTACCTGACCATAAAGTAGGAGATGCCGAAGTCGGGCAAGGACTGCCAGGCCTGGATGAAGCGCAGCTGGGCCTCGGTCAGCGACAGCTGGGCCACGTTCTGGTGGGCTTCAAGGATCCGTGGGGTGAGCTGCAGGGTCGTACTGTGAGGGGATGCCGGGGCCTCTTCCCCTCCCACAAAGGCCCTGAGGCTCCCCGCCTGCCCTGTCATTGAGACAGGATGCTGGGCCTGGGAAGGGGCACTGTCCCAGAGTGGCTGCCACAGCGTGGCCTCTTACCACTCGGCAAGGCATTGACTTGGACCCCCCCCCCCCAGGGGACCAGCCACATGGTACCAGGGATGCAGTGACAGGAGGAGCAAGCGAGCACACGGCTTTCCCCAGGAAGGCTCTGGAGGTCCAGGGTGACTGGTTATTCCCACCCCCACTCCCTCTGGCACCTGCTTGGCCTTGAACTTCCGCTGGAAGCGAGGAGCCACAAGGCCATAGGGGTTGAGGCCCTCAGCAGAGGCGTCAGGGCCCTGGGGGTGGTTTCCCGAGCCCCCGCCGCCTGTCCGCTGCAGGCTGAGGAAGGCCAGGATGGCCTGCACCTCGCTGGCGTAGCTGCTGTCTGCCATGGTGCGGCCCTTGGAGGCCAGTCGGCAGCCGGCCATCCAGTGGGCATATTGCTGCTCCTAGGGACAGGGGTGCGGGTGCTGAGGGACTGCCGACCTCCCCACTCCAGCCTCAGCCCTGGCCCCGGCCCCAGCCCCAGCCCCAGCCCCGCCCAAACTGCTGTCCCTGTCTCTGTCCCTACTCCAGCCTCAGTCCTGGCCCTGTCCATGCCCACCCTAGCTCCTATCCCTTGTCCCTCCTCCAGCTTCAGCCCTGGTCCCACCTGCCCCCCTCCTGGCCCTCACTCACATCCTGACACCGTAGGTAGATCTCGCTCATGCCCTCAGGTGAGGGCACTAGGAGTTTGATGCAGAACTTCTGGCCAGAGACATTGACGTCAGGGACTACCTCACAGCCTGGCGGGAGAAGAGCGGGTGGGCAGGGGCTCAGGGAGGGAGAAATTGCCTGAGAGGTCCTTGTGTGAATGCCCGCCCTGTGCAGCCGCGTCAGGGCAGAGGATATTGTCCTTGGTCTCCAGGAGGAAACTGAGGCTGAGTGAGAGCATTCCCTGCCCAGCCCACAGGAGGGCCAGGAGGGGCCCTGGCCTGTTCACTCACCCTTGAGGTTGAGCTGCTGAATGGGGTCCCCTGGGGCTTCATCCTGGCTTTTATAGTAGGACAGGGTGGTGTCCTTGAATACCACCCAGTGCTGGCGATAGCCCTTCAGGGTCAGCTTCCGGGGCCTGAGAGTGAGATGTCAGGTTTGTGAAAGGCTCCGCCCTTCTGTCCTTCCTTCCTTCTCTAAATGGGCCATCCTGCAGGGCTAGCAACTCTGGGCTCAGACTCACCGGAAGATTCGGAGGTGGTCCTTGAGTTCTGGGATGGCGGTGAGGCTGTCCTGTGGGAGAAGAGGAGTCAGAGGGAGCGGGTTCCCTGTGCTTGGCTTTGACCAGCCCTACCCGGCGTTGGTCCTCACCAGCACATCCGTGGGCGCGGATCCCTCCAGCTTCACCTGCAGGTCGCTCAGGGCTGCGTCCAGGTCATCCAGCCCCGGGTCAGGGCCAGCAGGCTCACCCACCTCCCCACTCTGAGACAGCTTGTTGACATGGTACTGGGGAAGGGGGGCACAGGGTGAGAGGGCTGAGTCTAGCAACCCACCTGCCAGCAGTGTCCCTAGGCTGGGCTTCCCCGGAGAGGGACTCCACTCTGGAAGGCCCCTCCTGCCCTGGGACTGGCCTCCACCCAGCCTCCCTGGCTCCCATGCCAGCCTGGCACCTGCAGGGCTGCAAACACCATCATCTCCTCCTCGGTGCAGTCGATCTCCTCCAGCAGCAGGTCCCACCGAGCCTGCTCGTACAGCTGGGTCAGCCGCACTGGGTCTGTCTGGAACCACGGGAGGGAAGCTGGGTGGGGCAGATGCTACCTGCCCAGCCCTCCTCACCACGGCAGGCTCCGTCAGTGACCCGGCACAGACAGCAGAACCCAACTCCACCCTGCAGCCGCCAGCCTCTGCTGCCGTTTTCCCTCTAGACCTTTCCTTGGCTGTACAGATGCTTACTGCTGGGGGTGCAAGGGAGACCGAACCGACCAGTCATAAAGAACGTGCCTCGAGACTGCGATAACAACTATCAGGGGGCGAGCTGGCGCATGGTACATGCAGCATGGCAGTGAAAGTGGCTGGATCCCACACAGCTGACCCTGAAGTGTGAGTCCTAGACTCTAGGGGCTTGAGAAATACCGCGTGTGTGTGTATGTGCATTGCCCAAAATCCCAAAAGAAGGGAGAGATGCAGGAGAAGGGACTGAAGCATGACCATTCCCCATAGGGGGTACTTCTCCCTCTCCTGTCCATCTTCAGTAACTGCATGTGCCCTCTGACAAATTATAAAAAAAAAAGAGGGTTGGCCACATAGCCTAGTGGTTAGGGAAGCCAGATCCTACATGGCTGACCACAGTTCAGATCCCTGCTCAGCAGCTTGAAAGACACACTTGGGTTCTGGACTCAGGTTCTCAAGAAACACGCCTGGCGCATGTGTGTGCATGTCCCAAATCTGAACAGGATGGACTAGTGGGGAAGAAGGAATTGCGGTATGACCATGCCCCATTGGAAGTTGCTGTCTCCACTTTGCCTGGTGTCTGTCTCTGGCCAGTCCCTGCAGCCGTAGCCTCTGGCAATTAAAAACAAGTAGGGACCAGCAAATGGTGTAATGGTTATGTTGCTGGACTCCCACATAGACCTGGTGGCTTCATACTCAAGCCAGATGCATGTGCGTGCATACCCAAAATCCCAAGAGGAGAATGGAGGAGAAGGGATTGTAGCATGGCCATCCCCCTGGGGGGATGGGTGATTTTTCGCTTTCAGCCTTTCAGTCAGTCTCTCTCTGTTTCTCTGGTGAGTGCACGCGCCCTATAGCAAAAATCTCTAAAACAATTAAGTATCCAGGGAATAGCATCCCTGGGTAAGTAAGCTCGGTCATGTTAGTCAAGGGCATCAGGAGTCTGATATTTATAAGAGATAATGGAGGGGCCGGCAGGTGGAGTGGTGGTTAAGGGTGCTGGACTCCCACATGGCCGACCATGGTTCGAGTCCTGGATCTGGTGGCTTGCTTTCTCACTTTCTCAATCTCTCTCTCTGTCCCTCTTTAGTCAAATTAAAATATATAAAATAAAGTTAAATAATTTTTTAAAAATAATTTTTAAAATTAAACTTTATTTATTTATTTATTTATTTATTTATTTATTTATTTATTTTAATTTGACCAGAGATGGGGGGAGAGAGAAGAGAGAGAGAGAAAATGAGAAAGCAAGCCGCCAGGTCCAGGACTCGAATCGCTGTCGGCCATGTGGGAGTCCAGTGCTCTTAACCACCACGCCACCTGCTGGCCCCTAAATAATTCTTTAAAAAAAAGAGATAATGGGAACCAGCAGTTAGCGTAATGGCTATGTCGCTGGACTCCCACGTAGTCGACCGCGGTTCGCGTCTCGGACCCGGTGGCTTAAAACTCACGCCGGGCGTGTGTGCGTGCGTGCCCAAGATCCCGAGAGGAGAATGGAGGAGAAGGGATTGCGGCGTGACCATCCCCCCTGGGGGGTGATTTCTCGCTTTCTATCTCTCTGTCTCTCTCTGTCTGTCTGGCGAGCGCACGCGCCCTATAGCGAAAAACCTCTCCAAAAAAAAAAAAAAAAGATAATGGAACTTGGGGAAGCTTTTGGGGAAGGCTTCCCTGAGGAGGTGACATACTGAATGAAGACAAAAAAGATGACAATGGACAGCTAAAGGGAGTAATGAAGGGAGAGGATTTCAGACAGAAGGAGCGGGGAGAGAAAGGCTCAAAGGGGATCCCAGATAACCCCAGAATATGAACACTCCCTCTAGAATGCAACCAAAATTGACAGCAAAGACATGAACCAAAAAGGACAGCAGTTTTTTTGTTTGTTTGTTTTTCAGGCCATAGGGAGCGTGAGAGAGAGACAGTGAGAAATGACCCCCAAGGGGAGAAGGGCCACGCCACAATCCCTTCTCCTCCATTCTCCTCCTGGGATTTTGGGCATGCTCACACATGTGCCTGGTGTGAGTTTCCAGTCACCAGGTCTGGGACTTGAACTGTGGTCAGCCATGTGGGAGTCTAGTGCCTTAACCACCATAGGCAGAGATGTCAACAACAACGTGGAAGACAGAGACCCAAAAAGTGAACAGGAACTGGGGTCACAGAAGAGAGCTGGGAGTCATGCCCTTTCTTCCACTTAAGTTCTCTGGTAAAGGTACCAAGGAGTTTTAAAAATAGGCCAAAAGCAAAGAGCCAAGAGAACACAGATCTGAACAAGGCGTGCCGTGCATGGGTGCACCCTGGACAGGCTCCGGACTCCGTTGTCTAGATCAGATGTGAGGTGGGCTGAAGTGAAGACCGTGGAAAGTCTCTAAGCGGAGCAGGTCCCTCCCCAGTGTCCTGCAGCCACGTGACAGCAAGTTGGCATCTGGCAAGTCCAGAGACCTGCTCTCTGGACACGCTGAGCTAGAGGTAGCCCCCTGCATTACGGACCTGAGGCACAGCTGATGGGGCTGCAATCTGCCAAGACAGATGAATTGAAAGAACGCTGTGGGGGCCCGGCAGGTGGCGTGGTGGTTAAGGGCGCTGGACTCTCACGTAAACAACTGTGGTTTTAGTCCCAGACTTGGCGGCTTGCTTTCTCAATTCCCCCCCGCCCCCTCTCTCTCGCCCTGTCCCTCTCTGGTCAAATTCTAAATAAATAAAGTTAAATAAAATAATACTAAAAATAAGAAAGGAAGGAAGGAAGAAAGGCGTGGGGCCAGCCGGTGGTGTGGTGGCTAAGGCACTGGACTCCCACATGGCCAACCATAGTTTGAGTCCCAGACGACCTGGTAGCTTGCTTTCTCACTTTCCCCCTCAGAGACTGAACTCTCTGTCTCTCCATGGTGATTACACATGCTCTCCAGCAAATTAAAAAAAAAGCAGTAGTAATAATAAATAAAATTAAATAAATAATTCTTTTTAAAAAATGTAAAAAGAGGGGTCAGCAGATGGTATAGTAGTTACATCCCTGGACTCCCACATGACCGACTATGGTTCAAGTCTCAGACCGGGTGGCTTGAAACTCACTCTGGGCACATGTGCATGTGTGCCCAAGATCCCAGGAAGAGAAGGAAGGAGAGGAAATTGCAGCATGGCCATCTCCCTTGGAAGGTGATTTCTTACTTTCCCTCTCACTGTTTCTGTCTCTTTCTCCCCAGCGAGTGCACACGCCTTAAGGCAAAAAAACTATTTAAAAAAAAAAGAAGAAGAAAAAAAAATGAAAGGTGACATTCTGAAGGCCAAGACATCCCCAGCCTTTCTCATCTGTGCCCCAAGACACTGGCAGTGAGCCATCTGTCCCAACTGAAAGATTAGAGGTTGGCCACTGAGAAACCAAGCTGCCAAAACCAAAAACCCCACCCAGAGTGGCAGCCCTGTTCCATCTCTTCCAGGAGGCCCTCCAGCACCAAGGCCTATTTAGAGTCTCCAATCAGCTTCTTAGGGCTTCACTTCTAAATATGCATGGATAAGGAAGGACTGCCCACATTTTAGGAAGCTGCTGGCACAACCTACAGAGACCAAGACAAAGAAGTAGAAAGAGTTTTGGGGCCAGCAGGTTGCATAGTGGTCAAGGCATTTGACTCCCACATGTCTGACTGAGGTTCAAGTCCCAGACCCTGTAGCTTGAAAGTCATGCCAGGCACGTGTGCATGCTTGCCCAAAATCCCAGGAGGAGAATGATGGAGAGGATTGTGGTGTGGCCATCTCCCAGGGGGTGATTTCTCACTTTTCCCCTCACTGTCTCTGGCAAGTGCATACATCCTATGGCAAAAATCTAAAAACAAAACAAAACAAAAGTAGAGGGACCAGCAGGTGGCATGGTGGTTAAGGGTGCTGGATTCCCACATGGCTGATGACGGTTCAAGTCCTGGACCTGGTGGCTTGCTTTCTCACTTTCCCTCTCTCACGCGCGCTCTCTCTCTGTCCCTTTCTGGTCAAATTAAAATAAACAAATGAAGTTAAATAAAATATTTCTTTTTAAAAAAAGTAGTAAGAGTTTGAAGAAAATAAGGTAACAAGTGGAAGAACTAAAAACATTAACCAAAATTCATGAAGAGGACAAAATTAAAACAAAACAAAAAATCCTTATGGAGATTAAATACTGCATTCATAAAACAGGACCAGAATGGGACCAGCAGTTGGCGTAATGACTATGTTGCTGAACTCCCATGTTGTCAACTGTGGTTCGAGTCCGGATCCAGTAGCCTAAACTCACGCCAGGTACGTGTGCGTGTGTGCCCAAGATCCTGAGAGGAGAATGGAGGAGAAGGGATTGTGGCATGGCCATCCTCCATGGGGGGTGATTTATTGCTTTCTGTCTCTCTTTGTCTTTTTGGTGAGCGCATGTGCCCTATAATAAGAATCTCAAAAAAAAAAAGAAAAAAAAAAACCAACACCCCCCCCCAAAAAAAAAGACCAGGATGGTGTTTTTTTTTTTTTTTTTTTTTAAGAGATTTTTGCTATATGTGCTCACTGGAGAGACAGAGAGACAGAGACAAAGTGAGAAATCATCCCCCGGGGGGATGGCCACACTGCACTCCCTTCTCCTCTATTCTGCTGTAGGGATTTTGGACACACATGCACATGCGTCCTGTGTAAGTTTCAAACCTTCAGGTTTGGACTTAAATTGCAACTGGCCATTTGGGAGTCCAGTGCCTTAACCACTATGTCATCTGCTAGTTCCCGGGATGGTACTCTTAAAAGAAACATAATTATAGGGACTGGCAGGTGGTGTGCTGGTTAAGGTGCTAGACTCCCACATGGCCAACCGCAGTTCAAATCCTGGACCTGGAGGTTTGCTTTCTCTCTCTTCCTTTCTCTCTCTCTCTGTTTCTCTCTGGTCAAATTAAAATACATTAACAATAAATAGAATTAAATAAATAAATAATTCTTTTTTTTTTAAAGGACTATAGTTATAAATTTATAGTAATTAAGACCATATGGCTTTGCCAAAGAGTGGCCAGTTGAATAGTGGAACTGAAAAGTCAGGGAGAGCCCACATGTCCACGCTCAGCTGACTTGGAACCACGGTGGCCCTGCAGAATATCAGTGCACCCTCTTTGGCTGCAAAATATTTACAGTAGGGACCAGCAGTTAGCATAATGGCTATGTCGCTGGATTCCCATGTAGTCGACCTGGTTCGCGTCCTGGACCCGGTGGCTTAAAACTCACGCCAGGCGCGTGTGCGTGCGTGCCCAAGATCCCAAGAGGAGAATGGAGGAGAGGGGATTACAGTGTGGCCATCCCCCCTGGGGAGTGATTTCTCGCTTTCTGTCTCTCTGTCTCTGTCTGTCTGGCGAGCGCACGTTCCCTATGGCAAAAAAATCCTCTCCAAAAAAACCATATTTACAGTAAAGGCATTAAAAAAAAAAAAAAAAAAAAAAGACAACAAAGAACTACAGCAGGTCTTTTGTCCCCAAGTGTGTGGGGGAGAGACGGGCTTTCCAATAAATGGGACTGGGTCAACTGGATACCTACCTGTTTAAAAGAATGTACTTGGACCCCATCTTATTCATACCAGTATTTTTTTTTAAAGAATTATTTTATTCAACTTTATTTATTTATTTATTTATTTATTTAAATTTGACCAGAGAGGGACAGAGTCAGAGCGAGCATGAGAAAGAGAAAGAGAGAGAAAATGAGAAAGCAAGCCTCTAGGTCCAGGACTTGAACCACAGTCGGCCATGTAGGAGTCGAGCATGCTTAACCACCACGCTACTTGCTGGCCCCTCATATCAATATTTGTATACTTCATTCAAATAACAAATTTCAGATGGATTGTAGATCTAAATATATAATAAAGTGTTTATGGAGCCAGCTTATAGCGTGGTACTTAAGGTGGCTGGATCCCACATGGCTGACATTTGTAGTTCAAGTCTCAGACCTGGCAGCGTGAGAAAGCTTGGTTATGTGTGCCTGTGTGCCCAAAGTCCTGAAGGAGTAAGAAACAGAGGAGAAGAGATTGAACCACAGCCATTCCCCATGGTGGGCCTTCTTACTTTCCTTTTTTTAAAGGTATTTGCCTTAGGGTACATGCACTCACCAGAGAGACAGAGGGAGAGAAACCATTTCTCTGGCAACCACATGTACCCAATCACAAAAATCTCTCTCAAAAAAAAAAAGTACAATAAAGAAAAAATATATAAATTGGGTAATATTAAAACTAAGAATTGCATGGGACCAGCAGTTAGCGTAATGGCTATGTCGCTGGACTCCCACGTAGTCGACCAAGGTTCGAGTCCTGGATGCGGTGGCTTAAACTCACGCCGGGTGCGTGTACGTGTGTGCCCAAGATCCCGAGAGGAGAATGGAGGAGAAGGGATTGCAGCGTGGCCATCCCCCCTGGGGGGTGATTTCTCACTTTCTGTCTCTCTTTCTCTCTCTGTCTGTCTGGCGAGTGCACGTGCCCTATAGCAAAAACCTCTCCAAAAAAAAAAATAAATAAATAAATAAAAAGGGGCCTCAACTTTATAGTCATTAGGGAAATGTAAATTAAAATAACATGAAAAGTAGATCGGTGGTTGTCTGGAGTAGAAGGTAGGGGCGGAAGGACTACAAATGGGTTTAGGTGAACTTTCTGGGGTGGTGACAATGTCCTAAATCTGGATTGTGGTGATAGTTGCATGTTTACTCAAAATACTCAAACTGCTTATAATTAGTGATTTTTATGGTATGTGGGTTATACCTCAATGAAGCTGTTTAAACAAACAAAACTATATCCAGCCTTGTTACACCCCCCATCAGAACGGCTGCTAAGAAATATTAAGTGTTAGAGAAATGATAGAACAATTGAAATCTGATCTAGGGTTGATAGGGTCTGGGGTGGCATTCAGAAACCTCCGAGTGTGCCAGGTATGCATGCGTCTATGGGCAGGGGCTGGCTGGGGGTGGACACCCCCATGGTGTCAAGACCCTGTTGGGGGTCCAGGGACAGGGGGTCCTTGTCTCTCTCTCTCTCTCTAGCTCATGTTAGAAAATAAATAAATAAACTTGAAAAGTATACTCAACCCAAAAGGAGGTGGGAAAAGAGGAAAAAGGGAACTACAATGTCCCCAGGAGGGGGAGGGACACAAGATGTGGAAGGAGCAGAGAAAAAGCCAGGGGGGGCAGAAAGGGGGTGAGCAGGATGGAGAAGTGGTGCCTGGGACCAGAGCAGGCAGGGCTGTGGGCCACAGAAGGAGGGGGCCAGGGGCGGCCACAGAGCCACTTAACCAGGGGCCACGTGACTCAGTGTACACTTGTCAATACTCCTTCCAAGGTTGGGGAGGCCAAGAGAGAGGAGAGGATGTGAGATGGAGGCCCCTGGCCTGGTCCAGGGCACATGAAGACGCAGAGAAGAATGGAGGATCTGGGATTTTTGTTCCAAGGTGGATCAACAAGGCAGAATGAGGGGCTGGGCTGGAGAGAAACAGAAGGGTCTGGAGAGGTCTAAGAGGGGCTTTCATTTTTGTTGTAGAGGTTTTTGCCTTAGGACACATGCACTTTCCTGCGGTGGGGGAGGGGTAGGAAAAGTGAGAGGGAAGTGAGAAAACACCCTCTGGCGGGTGTGTGTGTGTGTGTGTATGTGTGTGTGTGTGTGTGTGTGTGACCACACCACAGTCCCTTCTCCATTCTCCTCTTGGAATTTTTGGGCAAGTATGCACATGCCCAGCATGAGTTTTAAGCCGCTGTGTTGGGGACTCAAACCACAGTCAAGTACGTGGAAGTCCAACGACATAGCCATTACTAAGCTAGTTGCTGGGTCCAGGTTTTGAGCCACGGTCGATGACGTGAGGGTCTAGCACCTTAACCACTACGCCACCTGCTGGGCCCTGTGTTTTTTAATAGGCTCTGGCAACCACGCACTTGCAGGGCAAGGAGAGAGAAGTCCAGGAGCGCCCACAGAAAGCTTGGAAAAGGCAGAATTCTGGGGATCAATGTTCTGCGACTATCTTTTTTTTTTTTTTTGGAGAGGTTTCTTTTTTTTTTTTTGGAGAGGTTTTTCGCTATAGGGCGCGTGCGCTCGCCAGACAGACAGAGAGAGACATAGAGACAGAAAGTGAGAAATCACCCCCCAGGGGGGATGGTCACGCCGCAATCCCTTCTCCTCCATTCTCCTCTCGGGATCTTGGGCACGCACGCACATGCGCCCGGCGTGAGTTTAAACCACCGGGTCCGGGACTCGAACCGCGGTCGACTACGTGGGAGTCCAGCGACGTAGCCATTACGCTAACTGCTGGTCCCAATGACTATCTTGTTTAGGAGGAGTTTGCAGTGAAGAGAGGCAGAGAAGAGGGGTTACATGTGGAAGAGCAGCGCATGGGGTGCTGGGACGTTGCTGAGAAAGATTCATGGAGCCTACTGGGTGCTGATGGGACAGCAGGCAGGGAGCGAGCACTGGCTAGGGCAGGCTGGGACTGGCTGCAGAGCCGCCTCCTCCCCTACCCCCAGTGCCTGCAGGCCCAAATGCTGCCCCTCCAGAGGGGCCGAGGCCCCTGTCACCCGAGCCCCAGACTTCTGGGGGCCACCTGCCATGGTGCACACTGGTCTGTGGTCATTAGCTCCCAGGTAGCTCCCTGAGAAATGAGCACTGAGACTCATTTGTTTCCACTGCCCCGCCACCGGTACGAGCCCAGCGCCGTGTGTAGGATCAATAAACACAGGCATGGCCAGACGGCTGCTGAGAAGCACAGATTTTGGTAAGTTGCTGACTTCCCAGAGCCCAGATGCCTGTTCCTAGGTCCCCACATCTCACAGGCCCCAGATCCCCAGTGCTCCCTGACCCAGCCCACCTTGGGATCCAGGTCGAAGAAGCTGTAGTATTTAAAGCGCAGCCAGAGCACGTCTCCAGCCTTGATGCCCTGCTGCATGAGACACCGTGACGAGTCCAGCCACCTGGGCCACAGCAGAGCAGGGGTCAGGGCTGTGCCGGGACAAGATGGGGGGAGGGCTGGGGGCTGGGGGGGGGGGGGGCGGGGGAAAGCACACTCATGGGAAAGGCCTGGAAACAGAAGGGCTGGATTTGGGGTACGCCCTAGTTCAAAAGCTCAGGTACAAGGCGCCATGCCACCCCCGCCCCAGATGCAGCCCCAGTGGGTCTAGCACCTGCTGTGGAGCTGGGTCTTGTCCAACAGGGAGCTGGGCCGAGGCAGGCGCTGGAGCAGGAGGGGGTCAGGCGGCGGCTGGGGCCGGCTCAGCATGTGGTAGCAGGCCTCTGTCTGGGCACTGTCTGAGAAGTGGGCTGGCATCCCCCGGAACAACGCAGGTGCCATGCCTAGAGCGTGGGTCAGGGGTTAGCCAGGTTTGTCCCTGAGCCCCGGGCTTCAGCCCTGGCCCCAGCCCTGGCCCTGACCAGCCCCAGCCTCTGCTCACCCCCAGCCAGGACGACCTTGCTCAAGTCATACACCTCTTCTTCTGGCTCCTTCTCCTTCCTCTTCTTCTCCTTCTTCTCAGGAGCCCGAAGCAGAGAGAGCTCCTCAGGATGCCGGATGCCTGAGGGGAGTTGGGGTCTCAGTGGGGACCAGGGCCTGCCCCAAGACCTCCCGATCCACCCATGTGCACCCTGCAGGCAGGAATAGATGAACAAGGTGACAGTAGCAGGCCGGGAAATACCTCTGAGGAACCCTTGCAGGCTGGCGCATGGGGCCAGCCTGAACAACTCACTGAGGAGGCGGCAGATGGCAGCCACGGCCTGGAAGAGGGGCTTCGAGAAGCTGGCGCGGAGGCGCAGGGCACGGCGGTTGGGCAACCGCAGGATGACCGGCCGGTGCTGTGGTCCAAAGAAGAGGCGGGCATCGGCCAGGATTCCGTACTTGTCCAAAGTCCAGTGTGTCTGCAGCAGCCACTGTTTCTTCTGTTCCCACCAAATGGCATGGTCTGACCAGTCCTGCTTGCGATCTGTGGGGGCCACAGGGAGGAGCTGAATGCACAGGCCTGCAAGGCCCTGCCGCACCTTCCTGCTTCCGTCCAGACACTGAGCACAGGCCCAGGATTCCGAGGACTGCGATCACAGCTGCTCCTCTCTGTCCGAGCCAGGAGCAGGGCCAGCTGGGTCAGCTGTGCTCAAACCCAGGTGAAGGCAGCACGGCTCTTTGCTGCCTGACCCCTGCTTGTCCTTCTGGGCCCAGACACGCAGGGGAGCCGCTCGACCCAGAATCTGTGTTCCCCAATCTTAGCGCCTTCACCTCCTGCGCTCTGGCTCACCATGCTTCCTCCATACAGAGCTTTTTCTCTTCTAATTTGTTTTGTTTGTTTGTTAAGATTTGTTTTGTTTTTCAGGACCAGCAAATGGCATGATGGTTATGTCACTGGACTCCCACATAGTTGACTGTGGTTTGAGTCCTGGACCCAGTGGCTTAAAACTCACACCGGGCGTGTGTGCATCTGCGCCCAAAATCCTGAGAGGAGAATGGAGGAGAAGGGATTGTGGTGTGGCCACCCCCCCAGGGGATGATTTCTTGCTTTCTATTTGTTTTTCCAGCAAAAGCACGTACCATATACCAAAAAAATCTCTCTTTAAAAAAAAGAAAGATTTGTTTTTTTCATGCTGGGCATGTGTATGTGCATGCCCAAAATCCTGACAGGGTGGAGAAAGGAAGGGACTGTCCACTCCCAGGGTGCTCTCTCCCTTCCTCTTTTCTCTGTTTCTCTGTCTGTGGTACACGCACACACCTTCTGGTGAGGTTTTTGTTGTTGTTGTTGTTGTTGTTTTTCCTGAGAGATTTTTGCTATAGGACCCGTGTGTTCACTGGAGAGACAGCGAAAAACAGAGACAGAAAGCAAGAAATCACCCTCCAAGGGGGATGGCAATGCCACAATCTCTTCTCCTCTATTCCCCTCTCAGGATCTTGGGCATGTATGCGCATGTACCCGGGGTGAGTGTTTTTAAGCCACTGGGTCTGGGACTCAAACCACAGTTGACTATGTGGGAGTCCAGTGACGTAACCATTATGCCACCTGCTAGTCCCCTGGCAAATTTTTAAAAGATTAATAATAAAAAAATACTCAGGGAGCCAGCAGGTGGCATGGTGGTTTAGGCACTGGACTCTCATATGGTCAATGGCAGTTTGAGCCCCAGACTGATGGCTTGTAAATCTCTCTGGGTGCGTGTGCATGCACCCCCTAAATCCCTAGAGAATGAAGAAGGGATTGAGGCATGGCCATCTCACGCTGGGGGGTGTTTTCTCATATTTCCTCTCTCTCTGTCTCTGATGAGCATATATAAACAAAACTCAAAAACCTAAAAACAAAACAGAAAAAAACGATAGCAATACTACCAAGAAAAAAAAAAGATATAACTGGGAACCAGCAGTTAGCGTAATGGCTATGTCGCTGGACTCCCACGTAGTCGACCACGGTTCGCATCCCGGACCCGGTGGCTTAAAACTCATGCCAGGCGCGTGTGCGTGCGTGCCCAAGATCCCGAGAGGAGAATGGAGGAGAAGGGATTGCGGCGTGACCATCCCCCCTGGGGGGTGATTTCTCGCTTTCTGTCTCTATGTCTCTCTCTGTCTGTCTGGCGAGCGCACGCGCCCTATAGCAAAAAACCTCTCCAAAAAAAAAAAAAGATATAACTATTGCTCCGACACCATGGACACTGAACAATGCCTGCTGCATGGCATGGTAAGCTCAGAGTGTGTGTGACATGCCTATGCACACATGAGAGTGAGCCTGTTAGGACATGGACACATCACTGGTCACCTAGCTAGGAACTGGGGACACGGTCATGGATGCAACGGGCTCCTTTGCAGCCATCCCCCAGGAGCACAAGCTGGCAGGAAAATGAGCACAGGAGCAGAGCGACTGCAAGCCGCTGTGAGTGCACAGCCCTCCCCTTGTGAGGCCCTTCCATTTTTCTTTGCTATAGGGTGTGTGCACTTGCCAGAGAGACAGAGAGAGGGAAAGTGAGAAATCACCCCCCAGGGGGATGGTCATCCCACCATCCCTTCTCTATTCTCCTTTGTGGGATTTTGGGCTTGCACGCACACTTGCCTGGCATGTTTTTCAAGCGACTGGGTCCGGGGACAACATAGTCGGCCATGTGGGACCCATCTGCCTTAACTTCCACGCCACCAGCTAGTCCTACAAAGCCCTTTTCTTGAGTTCTTCCCGGGTCCTCCCTGCGAGGTATGCGATTCTGTCCTGCTTTGCCCTTATGCCTCACTGCTTTGACTGCTTCTTTTTTTTTTGGAGAAGTTTTTGCTATAGGGCACGTGCGCTCGCCAGACAGACAGAGAAAGACAGAGAGACAGAAAGCGAGAAATCACCCCCCAGGGGGGATGGCCATGCCGCAATCCCTTCTCCTCCATTCTCCTCTTGGGATCTTGGGCACGCACGCACACGCGCCCGGCGTGAGTTTTAAGCCACCAGGTCCAGGACGCGAACCACAGTCGACTACGTGGGAGTCCAGCAACATAGCCATTACGCTAACTGCTGGTCCCTTTGACTGCTTCTTAACACTACCCACACCACCCTCCCTAATGCCCCAGTGTTGTCGAATCCCAGAGCAGCTTCTGCCTGACCCCTCCAGGGCCATAACCCTTCCCTCCTGTGTGCCCTTGCTCTGTTCTTGGCTTTGTGCTACCCACTTCTCCTCTGGACTCTGCTTTTTTGGGTCTTCTTTGGCCCCCTCTCCTGGCCTGCCCGTTACCTGTTCTTTCACTGAGTTCAGTCGGGGACCCCTTCTCCCTCCTCTGTTGTGCCCTCTGGGGGATCTCCCCTGTTCTATGGCTCTAGATGCCATGGTCTGCTGCAAATCCCAGATGTAGGGGGACCTATGTATGGCCCAGCCCCTGGAGTTGGTGAGGGGCAAGTCCACTGGCTTCCGTTATTTTTTCTTTTTTTTTTTTTCTTTTTTTTTTGGAGAGGTTTTTGCTATAGGGCGCGTGCGCTTGCCAGACAGACAGAGAGAGACAGAGAGACAGAAAGCGAGAAATCACCCCCCAGGGGGGATGGTCACGTCGCAATCCCTTCTCCTCCATTCTCCTCTCGGGATCTTGGGCACGCACGCACACGCGCCCGGTGTGAGTTTTAAGCCACCGGGTCCGGGACGCGAACCACGGTTGACTACGTGGGAGTCCACCGACATAGCCATTACGCTAACTGCTGGTTCCCATTTTTTCTTTTTTTTTAAATATTTATGTAATTCCATTTGTTATTATTTTTCAGTTTGACCAGACAGGCAGAGAGAGAAAGAAGGGAAAGAGAAAGCAAACCACTGGGTCCAGGACTCAGACCACGGCTGACCCTGTGGGAATCCAGTACCTTTAACTACCACGCCACCTGCCGGCCCCTCCAGAAAACTGTTTACCTGGCCCTGGACCTCTCAATGCAAAGACGCCAAGTCCCAGCCCCTGAGGTTCTCAGTTTAACGGACTCTGGATAGAGACACTCCTTTTCCACTATGTCTTGGGCTGGGAGCCATCAACTCCTGGCCAGAGGCATCATCCCTGCTGCTGTCAGACACCACCTGTAATCGATGTGAATCCCACTGCCGAATCCACCCTGCTCTCCATCCTCCCTGCCCAACCTTGGGAGGCCACCGGGCCTCTCACTGACGGCTTCAGCAGCTGCTCCAGGTCTCCAGCCTCCAGTCCCCTCACCTAGCTGGAGAGGAGTCTGCCAGTGTAGACCTTACTATCGTCTCCTGCCAAAAACTCCAGGTGGCTACTCTTCACCTTGAAGATAAAGCCGAACCCCTTACAGAGGCCTACAAGGCAGGCAGGAGCTGTCCCGGGCACCCCCAGCCTTGCTTCTTGGCACGCTCCAGTGCCCTCGCCAGCCTAGAGGCTCTAACTCAGAGCACCCATGTCCCTCCCCGCTCTGCTCCCTCCTGCTGCACCTTCTCTCAGGACTGTGTTCAGTGCCTTCCCCTGGGAGGTCTGCCCACCCTGGCAGAGGGCAGCCCCCCTTCTGGCTCTGAGCCCCAATAACGGTGCTCCTGGTACAGCAGCCAGCACTCAGCATGGACTAGTTGCTGCGGGGTCAGCTCTCCAGGAAGCCAGAGCTGGCAAGACCCGGCTGGGGACAAAATCAATCCATAGAGGACACAGAGCTGAAGGCACTTGCCCCAGGGCCCAGCAATGGGTGGTGAAGGCCTGACTCCATGGTGAGCCTCTTGCACTGCACATGTGCTACGCCCTGGAGCTCACCAGGTCTTTATGCCGCTGGGCCCAGGATTGGCCCAGGCCTGCCTCAGACTAGTCTGACACCTGGTCTCCCAAGAGACCCTCTGTTCCCCACTTCTGCTTTTACAGCCTCTCTGGGAGCTCTCCTTGACGCTCAGCCTCATGGCTGGGCTGCCCCAGGCCCTCTCCTGCCCACAGTTGGACTGACCTCCCTGGGCTGCACTGGCGGACTGGCTGGGTCAAAGCAGCCTTCCTGCCCTGCACCCTGAGGCGGCCTAGGATCCGGGCTCCTGACAGGGACCATGTCAGCCTGCTTTCCGGCTCTGTTATCGAGGTGTTCCTGCTGCCCTCCCAGGAAGGGGCAGCCCCCACCCTTGCAGGGAAGGACGCTGAGAAGCCCATGTCAAGTCTCTCCATGACTGACACCACAGGCTGCTCTGCTGTAACTTCCTGTGGGGGCAGGGCCTTCCCACCCAGGCTGGCCCAGTCACCAGCCTGCTGAGGTGCTGAGGGCTTCCGGCCGGGGGAGTGAGTGTAGGAGCCGGCCCCCAGGTCACCAGGAGCCGCTGAGCCCCCCTCAGATCTCTGCGATGTGACCTCTGCCCCATACAAGCAAGGCCTCCCCTCTGCCCCTAGAAGAGGATGAAGGGACGGGCAGGTCTACTCCTGGGGACTTGGCAGAACCAGCTGGTGGGACAAGCGAGGGAAGATGGTGGGAGCAAGGGGAAGTTGAGGAAATGTCTTTTTTGGAGCCGAATGATTAAGCTCGTTCCTGAGTCATCGCAACCCCGTTATCGCGAGCTGCGCAGCGGGCATAGCCCGGAAGTGCCCAGACTCAGCTGCGGCAGCCCGTGGGACTGCACTGGGTGGGGCACAGCGGCGGGTACTCACTGATCTCCTCCACGATCTTCAGGAGTACCCCACCAATGTGCGACTCCCCTGTGACCCGGAGGGTGACCGACTCTGCCTCGGGGTCCTCCTCTCCCACAAATACTCGTAGCTCCCAGGACGAGTCAATGTAGTCCCCAGAGGCGGTCTTCATCCCCGCCATGGCTGCGGTTGTGTCTACAGAGGGTGGAAGGAAGCAGGGTGAGCGCCCTGGGGCCTGGGAGCCTGCCGTGGCTACAAGGCAAGAGCCTCGCACGCCCTGGACGGGTGGGAGGGTGGGGGCAACCCGTGGCAGTGGAGACACAGGCGCCGAGTCCTTCCAGGCCGGCCTCTGAACTTCTAGCCAACACAGGTGGTTCAGCTGGAAGGACCCCCAAGACCTTGTCTGACGCGTTCCCAACTTACAGACAGAAGATTGGGGCCCGGTCAGAAGGGGCTCCATTGGGACTACCCTGTTCCATGCTACAGTAGGGCACAGCCCTGGGCTGCTCCCACAGGCCCACACTGCCAATGTGACCCCAGTTTAGAACATGGTTCCAGTCCGGGCCCAGAGCTCAGATGCAAATAAACCAACCGGAGCCTCTCTGGGACAGTAGGAAGTTCGGCAGCCACAGGGGGCGGGGGTGGGGTCCCAGGGTCTTCAGCTGTGGCCCAAGCTTACCTGGCCTCAGCCTCCACACCTGCAGGCCTGGTGCTCCCTTCCCTCTGCTTTCTCTTTGGAGCTTCAGAGGGCAGCCCCTGAGGTCGTCTTATCACCACAGGGCGGGCTTGGCTCCACCCCAGGGCGGGCTGGTCTGGTTGCAGGAAGCGCACTACCAGTGAAGGTTCCATGAGGCCCCTGCTTCTGTCCCCAGTGAGCACAGGAAGCAAGGGAGAGCAAGGCCTTTGAGCCTGACACCACAAAAACGGTCACCCTTTACTGGGAGGAGAGCTCAGTTCAAACCAGAGAAGCCCCCAGTACGTGTCCAGGGCTGGGCTCCCCCCATAGGCAGCATCTCTCATCTCTGACCTGTGGCGAGACAGGGCTCTGGGGCCATGAAACATCACTGGGCTGCCGGAGGGAAAGCCAGGATTGCACCCAGGTTATGCAGGACCTCAGCTGGCCACACGAGCGCAAGCTCAGGCTGAAGGCACCTCAGAGAAACAAGGTCTTTTTTTCCTATCCCTAAACCAGGCTTCTACTCCCAAACTAGTCAACCTCAAAAGCTGCCCAGGTTGAGCGACTGAACCAATTGCCCTGGATCATTCACAGCCTCCCTGCTCCCAGCTCAGGCCTCAGCTCCCAACTCCACACCTCCTGTCCCTGCACCTGCAATGCACTCCCCAGTACTGAGGCTTGCTCCTGTCAGAACCACTTGGGTGTCACCTCAGAGGGGGCTGGTGGCCCAACATCTTCCTGCCCAGCACCTGCAGGAGGATGTCAGTGGAGGCATGGTTGCTGCCGCTCTCAGGAATGCAGCTTTTCCAGGGAACACACTAGGGGTTGGAGGCAAGAACCTGAAAACTGCACGGAGGGTGGCCAAGCCGAGGGCAGCAGTCCATGGAGGCAGAGGCAAGGCTTTCCTAACAGTGCCACCACGGAAGGGGGGTTGCCGGGGATCCCCAGGGGAAAGCATGGCTTTCGCAAATGCAAAGGCAGCAGGAAGTGCAGCCAGTTGCTAGTCTCAGCATCTTCTAGCCCAGACAGTACCCTTGGAGCAAATGAGGAAGTTTCACTCCTGTCCCAGAAGCCCTTTCTCCAGTCCAGGAAGAAGGCTTTAGAAGTTTGTTGTGGGACCAGCAGATGGTGTAGCAGTAACGTTGGAGGACTCCTACATGGCCGACCTCCAGTTCAAGTCCCGGACCCAGTGGCTTGAAAATCATGCCAGGAGTATATGCGAACATGTGCTCAAGATCCTGGGAGGAGAATGGAGAAGAGACTGCGACATGGTTATTCGCCTGGGAAGTGATTTCTCACCTTCTGTCTCTCTCCCCTATCCCTGCTCCCACAAGCGCACATACTCTAAGAAACACTCAAAAAAAAAAACGAAGTTCCTTAACAACCATGGAAAAGTGTAATCAAGCATTAGCACCTCAAGCTCTCAGATGAGCAGTTTTAAGAAATTGTGTCCCAGAGCCAGCAGGTACCATGGATATTAGAGAGGAAGGATTCTACATGGCCAATTGCAGTTTAGAGTCCCCAGACCCAGCCATTTGAAAAAAAACATGCCACAGGGCCAGCAGGTGGTTTGGTGGTTAAGGTGCTGGACTCCCACATGGCCAATCACGGTTCAGTCCCAGGTCTAGTGACTTGCTTTCTCACTTTCCCTTTCTCTGGTCAAATTAAAATAACAACAGGGACTAGCAGATGGCATAGTGTCATAGTGGTTATGAAGCCAAACTCCCACATGGTTGACCACTGTTCAGGTCCTGGACCCCGAGGCTTGAAACTCACACCAGGTGCGTGTACTTGTGTGCCCCAAATCCCAAGAACAGAATAGAGAAGGAACATGTGGTGTGGCCATCCCCTCAGGGATGATTTCTCATTTTCTCTCTCTGGCAAGTGCACACATTCCATAGCAAAAATCTCTAAAGAAAAATAAAATTAAATAGTAAGAAATCACGTCAGACATGTGGACATGTGTGTCCAAACTTCTGAAGAGAATGGAGAAGAGACTGGCATGGTCATTCTCTCTAGGGGGTGATTTCTCTTTCCAGAGAGTGCTCAGACCCTATACCAAACTAAAAAAAAAAAAAAAACCCAAAGGGCTGGCAGGTGGCATTGTGGTTAAAGGTGCTGGACTCCCACATGGCTGACCACAATTCAAATCCTGGACCTGGTGGCTTGCTTTCTCACTTTTCCTTTCTCCTCTCTCCCTCATCAAATTAAAAATGAAATAAAAACAAGACAGAAAACAACCCCCCCCGACCCAACTCCTAAGACAGGTTAAGTTCAGCTGACAGTGGAGCTGATCACTCCCAGCAGAGGTCTATACATCCATATCAGAATCCTTTTTGTTCTTGGGTTGGATCCAGTGTTCTCTGAATGTAGCTAGTTTGATTTTGAAATTAGAAAGTGGAGAATCAGGGGCTGGCCCCATAGCCAAGTGGTTAAGGGATCCCACATGGTAAACTGTAGTTCAAATCCTGGATCTGGTGTCTTAAAAAACATGCCTGGCATATGTGCCTGTGTGCCCAATCCTGACAGGGTAGAGAAATGGAGAAGGAATCGAGGTGTGACCATGCCCCAGTGGGGGGTGTTTTCTTCTTTTCTGGAGAGCATGCACCCTCTGACCATTAAAAAAAATCCTAGAACATTAACAGCATGGGGATCACCTCAACGTGTACTGGAACCTCTCTCTCCTCGATGCTACTGTGGTAGAAACCTCCAGGTCAGTAACAGCACCACCTAGTGACCACCCAGGCAGAGCTGGGGAGCCAAGCTAAGCCCACTTTCTGCTACACACTCAACATAAAGAGAAATGAAGCTCAGGTTCTCAGCCAGCCAAGGCACTCACAACCCCTCAGTGCAAGGGGCGACCCCTGTAGAACAGTCCTGGCAAAAAATCACTCCAAGCCATGGCAACATATAACCACGCCTGACTGGCTTGTTTTATTGAGAAGGGATCATGGAGTTAACAATGAGAAGACAGCTGGGACCTGAGGTTGGGAAAAACACCCTCCCCACCCCATACACCCCCACTGCCCCAAATGAAAATAACCGACTATGGGAGAGCAGCTGAGACAGCAACTCTGGGGCAGGGGAAGGAGACACGGAACTCCAGGGCAGCAGTGCAGAGACCATGCGTGTGCTGGGACGGGCCAGAGGCAGCGGCTGTACGAGTAACGCAAGTATAAGTCTCTGTGTCTTCCATGTGGGTATGTATAAATATATAGAGATAAGTTGTTCTCGTTCCCCTTCTCTCCCTTCTGCTCCGTGCTCCTCGCCGTAGTCCCAGCTCCACTTTCCACATGAGGGTGAAGGGAAGGGGGATGAACAAGTCATCACCGAATTGCAATCAGACCCACGTCCATCAGCTTCTGGATCTTCTGCGCTATTACAGGATTTTTTAAGTGTCTAAAGAAGAAGATGAAAAAAAGTATTTGAAATGAGACTTAACTCTGAAAAAAAGTCTTCATGGGCCAGCAGATGGTGCGAATGTTTCCAGTGGCCTGAAAAACACATCAGGCACACGTACGTGTGTGCCCAAGATCCTGAGAGGAAAAGGGACTGTAGAGTGGCCACCCCCCCTGGGGGTGATTTCTCACATTCCCTCTGTCTCTCTCCCATAAATGCAAGCACTTTATGGCAAAAAATCTAAAAAAAAAAAAAAAAAAAAAAAAAAAGAAAAAAAAAAACAACAGAAAAGGTCTTACTTGCTCTCAGAGAAATCCTCAACTCAATTCCCCCTAGAAAGCACCAGCAGTGTAAGTGTGTCCTGGTGAAGCCTGCTATGCTCAACAGCAAAGGCCTTCTCTACCATGTAGACAGACCTCACCAGTCCTACTTTAAGGCTATGGGCACGGTTCAAGCCAAGACCTTTCGCTCAGCAAAATCGGCTTTCCAACTGACAGCTTAAACTGTCATGACTAACATACAAATGAGGCCCTTACAGCTTACCACCTGCTACCAACTCTTAAAAAACAAACAAAAAACAACTTTCCTAGTGGGGGGAGAGAGAGAGGGGAGGAAGAAAGAGAAAAAATGAGAAAGCACCCCCAAAGGGGGATGGCCACACCACAATCCCTTCTCTCTCTCTCTTCCTCCTCTTGAAATGTTGGGCATGTACATGTGCCCAGCGTGTTTTTCAAGCTGCTGGGTCTGGGACTCGAACCATGTAGCCAGCCATGTGGGATCCAGCCATATTAACTTCAATGCCACCAACTAGCCCCATTACCAACTTTTTAAAAAAGAATTATTTTACTTTACATTATCATTTGTTTAATGTGACCAGAGAAAGAGAGAAAAGGAAACTGAGAAAGAAAGCCACCAGGTCCAGGACTCAAACTGCAGCTGGCCATGTGGGAGTCCTGTGCCTTAACCACCATGCCACCTGCCGGCTCCCTGTTACTAACTCTTGGTTTTAATATGATATCACCCAGACAAATCACTTTTCTACTGGCCTCACTCACTCTCATCTAATTGCCTCTGCCCCCAGTTCCCTGAAAGGTCATCTCCCCCAGTGTTCCTTACTCGCTGAGCGCCTGGGGATCCTTCTGCATCTGTTCCAGGATGAGCCGCATGGCTGGATCACTCATAATCTGCTGCACCTCAGGATCGGCCATGGCCCGCCGCTTCACATCTTCAGGGCTGTCATGGCGGTTGTACTGGGCCATCATGCAGCGTTGGTAGCCATCTGCTGCCTCCTGCATACCAGAAACAACAAAGGGAGGCTGTCAGTACTACCTGGCTCAGGGTCTCTGCGGCTCCAAGATACAGAGGTAATTGAGAAGGTGAAAAGCACATGGGAAATTGGAGGTGAGAGAATAAATATGGAAAAAACTCCGAAGAGGACACAGGCGGCCCCACCTTACAGTTGGAGTCTAGGTCTAGTGCCTTTTGGTACACATCCATAGCTTTCGTGTAGTCCTTCATTGCTTCGAGGGCTGCTGCTTTCCGTGTGTAACCCTTGACTACAGAGAAAGGAAGAAAGGAGGCATTACCACAACAGCTTCCAGGGCTGTGTGTCCCCTGCAGCTGCAGCCCTTCACTCCTCACACCCATTGCTGCTAGGTGCTGAATGCCACCAGCCCCAATGAAAGACCTTGTCCCTGCTTTTTCTCAACCCTTAGGCCAGTCAGGGAGCAAGGAGAGGCAGCAGAAAGGCACTTACTAAAGGTTGGCTCCAGCTGGATACACTCCTCACAGTCCTAGGAAGAAGCAGCAAAAGGGAATTAAGGCTCATTCCTTTAGCAAAGCTCAGTTGGGGCAGGTGGGTTGTGTGGAAGTACTCCTCTAACTCTTCCCCAGTGCCAACACGCTTTTGCCGCCAATGCTCCTGTCAATTCTGCCATCTGGGATGCTTAAGAGCAGGTTATTCAGGAGGACAGGGAGAAAGGTGACAACAGGAAAGACAACTCCAAGTTATGGACCATCCTACAGAAGACAGATCACTTTTGATTCCTCAAAAGGTTGATTATGGGCCAGCAGGTGGTGTGGTGGTTAAGGTGCTGGATCCCACATGGCAGACTCTATGACCTGAGACCTGGACCTAGCGGCTTAACCAACATGCTAGGCACCTGTGTATGCCCTAAATCCCGAGAGAATGGAGAAGGGACTGCAGCATGGCCACTCCTCACGCCCCGGGGTGTGTGTGTCTCATTTCCTCTCTCTGACAAGTACATGACCCTTACGGCAAAAATTGAAAGAGGGTGATGTTATGAAAAACACAAAAAGTTGGTGATGTTTCTAGTTTGAAAAACTATAAAGAGGGACCTGCAGTGAGCATAATGGTTATGTCACTGGACTTCCATGTAGTCGACCACAGTTTGAGTACTGGACCAGGCAGCTTAAACTCACGCTAGGTGCATGTGCATGTGTGCCCAAGATCCCGAGAGGAGAATGGAGAAGGGATTGCAGCGTGGCCATCCCCCCTGGGGGGGGAGGGGTGATTTCTCGCTGTCTCTCTCTCTCTGGTGAGTGCATGTGCCCTATAGCAAAAACCTCTCCAAAAAAAGAGAAAACAACTAAAAAGAATGTGATGACCAAATGAAATGCACAGGCCTTGGGACCAGCAGCTTAAAAAACCTGTTTTTGAACAAATGAGGACATCTGAATGTGGACATAGTGCAAATGACATTATGGCCTTAAATGTCATCAGATGTAGTAACAATATTGTGACCTAAGAGTCACCTCAGGCAACGTATGCACAAAAATTTGGAAGTCATGCCAAAATGCAGACAATCTCCTTTCACAAATGGTTCAGCAAAAGTATGTCAAAATTTTTGGAGAGAGGTGAGAACACACTGGGTTAAATACCATCTAACTCTTGTTTAAGTTATCTTCAAATAGGAAATTACAAAGAAAAATAATGCTTTGCAGTATAATCAGCATGCCTGGGCTGAATTCTAACTCTTCCACCAAGAAACTGTAAGAGCATCAGCCACCCCACTCACTCACTCTTTTTTCCCATTTGCCAACCGAGAGAGTACCACTTTCCTCCCAGGTGACTGGGAACTTGCTGGTCTCTGCTTCAACAAATCAATCTGCTCCGACCTCACCTTTGTACTGTCCTATCAGTGGCAGTGATGTTGCCAAGCCAGTTACAGACCCAGGAGTGGCATCAAAAAAAAAAAAAAACAAAACAAAAAATCCCCAGCCTGGCCCCACAGAGTAGTCGTTAAGTTCTATATTCACAGAGTCAAATTCCACTTAGCCTACTGCAGTTCAAATCCCACCCTGGTGCCTTGGAAAGCACACTGGGCACGTGTGCACGTGTGCCCTAAACCTTGATGGGAAGGGCAAATGGGGAAAAAGGATTGTGGTGTGACAATGCCCCACTAGGGGGTGCTTTTTCTCTTTTTGACAGACACATGTGTCCTCTGATAATTAAAAAGTAGGAACCGGCAGGCAGAGGGGTGGGTGGTTAAGGTGCTGGACTCCCACAGGTTGACTGTGGTTCAAGTTCTAGACCTGGTGGCTTGAAAATCACACTGGGCTTGTGAGCTACATGTGAGCTACATGCCCAAAATTCTGAGAGAAGAATGGAAGAAAAGGAATTTTGGCACAATCATGCCCTCTGGGGGGTGATCTCTCATTTTCCTATTCTGTCTGGTGAGGACATGTTCTATGGCCACAAAAAAGGGGGAGGAGGGTAGCAGGTGGTGTGGTGGTTAAAGGTGCTCAACTCCCATATGGCCGACCACAGTTCAAGTCCTGGACCTAGTGGCTTGCTTTCTCTTTTCCTCTCTCTCTCTGTGATCAAACTGGGAAATAATAATGAAGTTAAATAAAATAATTCTTAAGAAAAAAAAAGTAAAATTGAGACCCAACAAAGACCCAGGTAACACTGTCTCTAGACAGATTTTTGTCATCTCTCCACAATGTGGTCTAGGTGTGTCTGCTGAGAACAGTCCAAAAGTTGCAGACAGAGGTACAGGGAGGCTAACTTTTTTGTTTAAAAAAAAAAAAAAAAAAGTTTTGCTATATGGTGTATGAATTCGCCAGAGAGACAGGAAACAAGAAAACACCCCTCAGGGAAGATGGCTATGCCACAATCCCTTCTCCATTCTACTCTTGGAATTTTGGCCACACACGCACATGTGCCTAGCATGAGTTTTAAGCCACCAGGTCAGAGACTCGAACTATGGTCGACCACATGGGAGTCCAATGACCTACTTAGCTTTAAAAAACATCAAAAAAGTGAAGTGGGCCAGCCAGATGGCTTGGTGATTAAGGCGGCTAGATTCCATATGGCTGAGTGTGTGGTCTGAGTCCTGGACCTGGCAGCTTGGAAAATACACAGAGTACACACATGCTCAAAATCGATTCCAAGAGAAGAGTGGAAGAGAAGGGACTGTGGAGCGGCCATCCCCTCTAGGGCGTGTGTTCTCACTTCCCTTTCTCTCTGGCAAACACATGGAAAAACTAAGGGAAAAAAGTGAAAAAGGAAGGTGTGGCCACTGAGAAAAATAATAGTGAGTCCCCCAAAAATTAACCATCAATACTCTATGACCCAACAATTCCACTTATGGTGTACACCCAAAAGAACATAAGGCAGGGACTTGAGCAGTATTTCTAGACTCATGATCACAGCTGCATTACTTGAGAGAGCCAAAAGATGAAAACAACCCAATGACTACAGACTGATAACTGCATAAACAAAATGGGATACATACACACAATGGATTACTTAACCCTACAAAACAAAGAAATTCAAACACGTGCTACAACATAGAGGAACCTTGAAAATATTATGTTAAGTGAGTGAAAAAAGCCACCCACAAAAAGGCATGTTATATGATTTCACTTGAATAAGGTACCTAAACAAATCAAATTAAAAATGGAAAAGTGGTTATCAAAAGCTAGGAGAAGAGGAGTTAGTGTTTAACAGGTACGAAGTTTCAGTTGGGAAAGATGACAAGATGAGGGTGCTCAGGGAAGGTGTAAAGGCCCCACTTTCCCAAGTATTCCCAACCACTAACTCCATGGACCAGGAGCAGGTAGCCTTAAGTTCCATATTTACACACACACACACCACTACCACGAATCTCAGTTAAGATCAGATCAATCTGGGACCAGCAGTTAGTGTAATGGTTATGTTACTAAACTCCCATGTAGCCGACCGCAGTTCGAGTCCCAGATCCAGTGGCTTAAACTCATGCCGGGTGCGTGTGCAAGTGTGCCCAAGATCCCAAGAGGATAATGGAGGAGAAGGGATTATGGCGTGGCCATCCCCCCCGGGGGGTGATTTCTCACTTTCTCTTTCTGGCGAGCGTAAAAAGATCAGATCAATCTGATACTGATGAAAATATGAAGAGAGAAAAAATCCTTTCTGTACAGGTTTACTGTCATGAGTGCCCACACTTGCAGATCACCTCACCTTAAGTGCTAGCTGAAACTCCAGCAGCTTGGTGTAACAGGCAGCTCGGTTGCTATACAATTTGGCATCCCGTGGGTTCCGTTTGATGGCTTCTGTATAATGCTTCATTGCCTGGGGATAGTCCCCTGGATAAAGAGAACAAAGACTATTTTTTAAAAAGTGGAGCCACACCTCCCACCAGGCCATATTTACCCTGCAGTCAGGCCTGGAAAGCACATCCACACCACTCTTAAATAAGAAGTCCCATCCCCTAAGCTGTAGATAGTACCTTTCTGAAAACACTCATTGCCTTTGTTCTTCTCCTCCAAAGCCAGGTCAGGGTTTATGTAGGCCAGTCGTTCTTGCTCCTTCAGGATTTTCTCTGCCTAAGAAAAATAATTTAAAAAATAGTGATTTAAATTCCCATAAACATCTGGAATTTTTTTTTCCCACCCCATCTGGGCTTTCTTAAAAAGCCTGATGAGGATTTTAATTTTCAAAGAGCACTGCTCCCGGGACCAGCAGTTAGCGTAATGGCTATGTCGCTGGACTCCCATGTAGTCGACCGCGGTTCGAGTCCCGGACCCGGCGGCTTAAACTCACGCCGGGCGCGTGTGCGTGCGTGCCCAAGATCCCGAGAGGAGAATGGAGGAGAAGGGATTGCGGCGTGGCCATCCCCCCTGGGGGGTGATTTCCTGCTTTCTATCTCTCTGTCTCTCTCTGTCTGTCTGGCGAGCGCACGCGCCCTATAGCAAAAACCTCTCCAAAAAAAAAGAAAAAAAAAAAAAAAAAAAAAAGAGCACTGCTCCCAAGATTTAATTTTTAAGAATCCTCTACTCATGGAAACCAGCAGTTAGCGTAATGGCTATGTCGCTGGACTCCCATGTAGTCAACTGCGGTTTGCGTCCCGGACCCGGTGGCTTAAAACTCACGCTAGGCATGTGTGCGTGTGTGCCCAAGATCCTGAGAGGAGAATGGAGAAGGGGTTGCGGCGTGACCATCCCCTCTGGGGGGTGATTTCTCGCTTTCTGTCTCTATGTCTCTCTCTCTGTCTGGCGAGCGCACGCGCCCTATAGTGAAAATCTCTCCAAAAAAAAAAAAGAATCCTCTACTCATTATCAAGGTACACTGTGAAACAGAGCGCATGGTACTGATATACACTTGGCACAAAGACGTGCTCTATGTGAAAATGATGTATGCTCTAATATCAGTAGCATAATTTTCTGACAATCTTTATCCAAATAAAATCACCCCCTATGCAATTTATGACAACTGACATAAGATGCATAAAGTAAGAAAAATGTCCATTCACAAGAACTGTAATGTTGGTAGTGCACTGTTTCTCAACAGTAACACATTTAAGATAGAAATCTTGGTTAATATAAAATGATTTGCACAAAATCCATTTTATTTCCCACACGTGGCCATGGTTACGTGATAGACAAAAGATCAGTCACTATTTTAAAACATTTAAGATTCATCACTGAGGCCAGCAGGTGGCGTGGTGGTTAAAGGTGCTAGACCGCCACATGGTTGACCTCTGTTCAAATCCTGGATCTGGCAGCTTGCTTTCTCACCTCTCTCTCATTAAATTAAAAAAAAAAAAAAAAATGAACGAATAAATAAAATTAAATAACTTAAAAAAGAAAACAACTATTTATTCATACACACACACATGAGATTCATCAGTAGAGAATACTGGTTACAATAAAGAATAAAACAATCAGCAGTAACAATTATTTATTTTTTGGGGACCAGTAGATGGCATGATGGTTACATCACTAGACCCCACATGGTTGACTACAACATGAGTCCCAGACCTGGCGACTTCAAACACATGTCAGGTACATGTACATGGGTGCCCAAGATCCCAAGAAGAGAAAGGAGAAGGGATTGCGGTGTGCCCATCCCCCTAGGGGGTGATGTCTTGCTTTTTGTCTTTTTGGCAAGCACATGTGTTCTATAGCAAAAATATCCCTTAAACAAATTATTTGCTCAATTTTATTATTTATTTAAAAAAAATGAGATCGGGGAGAGAGAGAGAGAGAAGGAAAGTGAGAAAGCAAGCCGCCAGGTGCAGCACTTGAATTGTAGTCAGCCATGTGGGAGTCCAGTGCCCCAACCGCCACACCACCTGCTGACCCCAGTATAGTCAATTGTTAAGAAACAATACCCCTGGGACCAGCAGACAGCATAATGGGAATCGCTGGAATCCCACATAGTTGACTGTGGTTTGTGTCCTGGACCTGGCGGCTTAAAACTCATGCCAGGCACGTATGCGTGTCTGACCCAGATCTCAAGAGAGGAAAGGAGAAGGGACTGCAGGGTGGTCATTCCTCCGGAGGGTTATTTCTTGCTTTGTGTCTCTGTCTATCTGGCAAACGCATGCGACCTATAGCAAAAATCTCTCTTAAAAAAAAAAAAAAGAAAGAAAGAAAAAAAAAACCAATACCTCCTATTTCTCTCGCACTGACCTGCTGGCATTTCTTGAGCACATCTGGGGTTCGGTGTTCTGCCAGAGACTTGTTGTAGAAATGTATGGCATCCTTGTACTTTTCTTCTTTGAAATAGGAGTTGCCAATTCGAGCATAAGCTCTGAGAAAAGCAAGAGAGAAAAGTATCTGTTGAGGGCACAGTTAGAGACAAGGTCGGCCCCTACAGAGAAAACCCACCTGCAACTAAAACAAGACCCACATCACTGCTTGGGCACCACACCCTTGCGACACCTTTTCTCTGGGCTCCTGTGACCTCCTTTCCAGCCCATTCTTAACACGGCAGGTCTGTAGCCAGCAACCCTCTTCCCCGTGCAAGGAAAATAAATCTCGGAGAGTGCACCCCCACACACTACTCAAGTATCTCGCCCGGCAGGCTTGACCATACTTGGCAATCTGTCGATAGTCCTCTCGGTTTTCTCTCCCCACTTCAATGGCCTTCTCGCACAGCTCTCGGCATTTATTGTAGTCACCCTTTTCAAAGAATACGGCTGCCAGGCAGGATGGTTAAGAATAGACAGTCAGTCCTTAATTCTTCCCTCAAGAATGCCTACCAAGTCCCTATCCCTAGTCTCTGGGACTCACCTGCTTGATTGGTGATGTAAGTCATGTTGGTGGGGTCCAGTTCCTTGGCTCGGTCATAATGCTTCAAGGCTGTGTCAAAATCTTTCTTCTTGTAGGCATCATTCCCCAGCTCTTTTTCTTTCAGTGCCTAGATAAAGTTTAGAAGAATTGAATGTTGAACAAATGTAACTCAGAAGGCAAAGAAGCAAAAGTCTATGCTGTATCACAGGAATTACTGCCATAGTACATGTAACTAGCAAGTCTGTGAAGGCAAATTCTTCATACCCAAGGCCTTGTCATCAATCACTTACAGACTTAAAACAGTGAAGTATTGAGACCAGCAGATGGCGTAATGGTTACATCACTGGACTCTCACGTAGTTGACTACAGTTTGAGTCCTGGACCTGGCAGCTTAAACTCACTCTGGGCCCAAGTGTGTGCACACCAAAATCCCAAGAGAATGGAGGAGTAGGGATTGTGGTATATAATCCCCGCATCTGTCTCTCCAGTGAGTGCGCATGCCCTATAGCAAAAACCTCTCTCAAAAAAACAAAAACAAAACAGCCGAGTATCAACTATTCTAATTAAAACTCATTATGTCTTTGCTTTGTTCATTTCATCCACTGAGACACCTTCTTTTCCACCTAATTGGCTAGATTTTTGTCAGAAAGCAGAGGGATTCTTCAGGAGAGAAGAAACCTCTTCAACTTGATGCACCTTGTGAGGACAGCATGAGTTTGTATCAAGTTTTATAGTAAGAAGCTGAAGAGAGCCTGGTTTCTATCATGTGACTGTCTTAGGGTCTTAGCTGTCAGGGGACAATAGTTGAGGGGATACAGAGAATTAGAAGGGGCTGTAATGGTGGCAGGGAGTCTTTAGCACAGCTCACTACCACCCACGTCGTAGGGTCTTTTTCCAGCTTCGAGACACTCTGATCAACCAACGCTTGCCTGTTTAAAGGTGCTAAATTTGGCAACAATCTGCTCTTTCGTTTACAAGATGGGAAATCACATCGTTCAGACACATGCCTCCTGCCCTGGAAGACAGTGCCGCTAAGTGGACAACGTTCGGCTACATGCCATGTCCAACCAGGAAGCAGAAGCCTGAGGACCAATGCAGACAACCTACTGCTGGATCATGGCAAGGACAAGGTCATTCACAACTTCACTGTCTCGGCTTGACCGACATCCAAGCTGACAGCACTGCAGCAGCTGCGGTGACGATAGAAGGGCAGTTCCCACTGCTGAAAGTCTGAAATACTGATTCCTAGGAGATCGCATGTGAAGGATCCTCTAATACACTGGCCATTCTAATTAATAATGACAAAGCTTAGAACAAACTAACACTCAAAAGCATAGTCATCCAAGGTCTGTAGCTACTGCCATTCAATCTCAGTATTCATAGCTGACTTTGTTGTTTTTAACTATGTGACAGAAAGGAGAAAAGAAAATGAGACCTGCTTCTTATTCTCTGGAAGATCTTCTTCCATTGGCTCTGGTTTGGTCTCCTTTTTGGGAGGAGGTGGTGGTGGTGGTGTTGCAACCTCTTCCTCCTCATCCATACTGCCCAGATCCACTCCAAGGAGGACACTGAGTGTGGTCATGATTCGGGGATCTTGCAGTTTCCTAGTATTGATGTTAAAGGGGAAAAAACAAAAACAGCGATTACCCCTCCCCAAAATTGATCTTATATCTCCATTTACTTGATGCTAAAGGTCAAATTTCAGTATGTAGCAGCTTATCCTATCAAGAAATGGATAGATTTGGGGCCAGCAGATGGCACAGTGATTACATCATTGGACTCCCACATGGCCGGCCATGGTTTGAGTCCCAGATCCCAGGAGGTGAATAAAGAAGGGACTGTAGCGTGGTCACCCCACCTGGGGAGTGATTTCTCACTTTCTCTCTCACTGTTTCTCTCTCTCCAGTAAGCACATGCTCCCCAAGTCAAAAACCTCTAAAAAAAAGAAATGGGTAGATCCTGCACTACCCTACTGGATCACAACTGGAGAATATTCAATACTTCACAACTTTAGAGCTGGTTCAGGGGCCTGGTGGCTAAAGGAGCCAAATTCCACATGGCCAACTGCACAGAGTCTTGCCCCAGTGGCTTGAAAAACACAGCAGGCACATATGCACACATGCCAAGAATCCTGAAAGAATAGAGAAACTGTGATATGATCACGCCCTATTGGGTGTGTGTGTGTGTGTGTGCGCGTGGGGAAGGCACAATTGCCCTCTGGTAATTAAAAAAGAAAAAAAAAAAAAAAAAAAGAAAATACCCCCCCCCCCCAAAAATACACCCCAAACAACAACAAAAAGCCCCAACCCTCTACCTTGGGCTAGCCTGACAGTTAAGGAGGCTGGATACAATCCTGTTTGAGTCCTGGGCCCAGTGGCTTAAGAAATACGCTGGGCATGGGACCAGCAGTTAGCGTAATAGTTATGTCGCTGGACTCCCATGTAGTCGACCGCGGTTCGCGTCCCGGACCCGGTGGCTTAAACTCATGCCGGGCACGTGTGCGTGCATGCCCAAGATCCCAAGAGGAGAATGGAGGAGAAGGGATTGCGGCGTGGCCATCCCCCCCGGGGGGGTGATCTCTCTGTCTGTCTGTCTGTCTGTCTGTCTCTCTCTGTCTGGCAAGCACATGCGCCCTATAGTAAAAACCTCTAAAAGAAAAAAAAAAAAAAAAAAAAAAAAGAAATACGCTGGGCATGTGCATATGCATGCCCAAAATCCCAGCAGGAAGGAGAAATGGAGAAGGTCTTGTGGTATTCATAGGGCGGTGCTGTTTCTCTTTCTGGTGAGCACAGACGCACTTTACCAAATTAAAAAACAAAATGAAAAAACTCCAGCTACAGTAAAGTCCCAGAGGTCAGAATTTATTTCCTGGGGCCAGAAGGACACTCCAGATTATGAATCATTTTATTCATCATCATCATCATTTTAATTTGATCAGAGAAAGACACGGGAGTTGAGGAGAAGGAGAGGGAGAGTGAGAAAGCAAGCCGCCACATCCGGGAATCATACCATGGCTGGCCATGTGGGACTCCAGTGCCTTAACCATCATACCACCTGCCCTCTACTTCTATAGATACAAACAAATCCCTCTGCCTGTGGAGAAAAAGCAAAGGCAGAAAACCTGCAGTTCAGACCAGGGAACCCTCTGCAAAGAGTTCCAGATATACAGCGTAACATTCCCATCCACTTCCATAGCCAAGGTGCAGTCTCAACTTACGTGCCCAGGTCAGAGGGTTTGTTTCGTAGTTGCTCTATCAGTTCCCGGTAGGTAGGATCACTGAGCAGTGTTCTTGTCCTGGGATCACTCTCCAACTTCTGATACAGATTGGGCATGTTGAAAGGGTTCATAAATTTCCTTTCTGTCTCAATAAAGGAAAGTATATCACTGTGAAATTAGTTCACTCAAATTACTGTGCTCCTATAACCAACAAGACAAGGGCAGAAAAAAGCTTCAAAATTAATGCAATATTGAATAAAGACTTGGGATTAGCAGGTGGCACAGAGGTTAAGGTGCAGGATTCCCACAAGGCCAATGGTGGTTTGAATCCCAGACCCAGCAGCTTGAAAATCATGGGGGGAGCATGTGCCTGTGTATCCAAAATGCCAGGAGAAAGGACTGCAGAGTTGCCTTCTCTGTGGGGGTGATTTTTCACTTTCCCTCTCACTGTCTCTCTGGCAATGGTAAAAACCTTAAAAAAAAAAAAAAAAAAAAGAAAGAAAGAAAGAAAGAAAAAGATTGTACATGATGCCTACCTGCCAGTCGGGCTTCCATATTATGTAAACCCTCTTTAAGTTGAGGGTTATTTGCTTCATGTTTTAAACCCTCCTCATAGGTTCGCTTGGCTTCTTCAAATCGGTTTAAGAACTCAAGAGCCGCTGCTTTTCTTGAATAACCCTTAAATCAGCAAAGAAAGACACAAAATAAAGGACATCTAGAAATAACTCTAAATAAACTTAAAAGACAGAAAATGTTCTACATTTTACGGAACAAAATAGATATTCACATGAAGCCAAGAAGAAAACAGGGAGAGGAGTAGAATGCAATGCCAAGGTCGATACTTTAGGAATCTAGCTGAATATCAGAACTCCCCACTCCAATTCATCTATGTGCAAGGGCTGTCAGCTTCTTTGTCAACCTTGACTTTCTTGGTAGTACATAAAAAATAAAAGCCTATACTCCGGTCAGATCTTAGGCTTGATAAAATATGCCATTTTTCTGAGGGACATACTCAAACAAGGTAGGGAGCTGGGAGGGTAACAAACTGTCAGTCTATTGAAGCAGGCAACTAGGCAAGACGAGAGGGCCTGCTGTTAAGTCTTGCATACTTGAGACCATTAAAAACATTTCTTTAGAAAAAAGCATTTCTGAAAAACTTTCAAGAGCGGGGCCAGCAGGTGATGTAGTGGTTAAGGTGCTAGACATTCCCACATGGCCAACCATGGCTCAAGTCTGGACCTGGTGGCTTGCTTTCTCACTTTCCTTCTCTCTGTGTGTCTATCTTTCTCCGATCAAATCAAGATAAATGAATGAATAAAAAAAAAAAAAAACTCTGGAGAGTCCCAGTTCCCCCAGGACTTACCTTGCCCCAGTCGGGCTTTAGATCAACAGTTTTACAGCCATCCTCATAAGCCCTCTGGTAGTCCCCTTTCTTGGCATAGGCTGCAGACCGATTGCTGTAGAGCACATGGTTCTGGGGGTCCAACTTAATTGCTTCTGAATAGCACTGTAAGGCATCATCGATGTTACCGGCACTCAGGGCCTTATTGCCCTTCTCTTTCAGCTCATTTACCTGAGGAGAAAAACAGAGTCAACAAAGTTTCTCTCCATAATATGCTTATTTCTTCCCGAGTTTTTAGAGGACACCCATTCTCTGTAGTAACCGATAAATAGGTTACTTTATAGATCAGAAGAGAGAAGTAATAAGTAATAGGTTTTCATTCCCACATCTTTAGGAGGTAGCAAAGAGAACACAAGCAGGACCAAGAAGCCCACCCCTGCTCTCCACTGGTTCCCGTGTGCATCAGTACAAATGCTTGCCACTCTTCCAAAAGTCTCCACTTGAAACCAGTGAAGCTGCTCCAACCAAGGAAAGCTGATTCATTTGCCACAAATTTCCAAAGGCTCCAAATAACAACCTGAGAGGCCTAGTTACTCCTCACAGGAAGGAGCTGGACCGACACATGCTCAAATGACCTGAGGCTTCGGGATGGCAGGAGGAGGTTTCCCTTTCCCAGGAGCATCAAGGTGTTCATTGTGGCTTGGATGCCATTTCCCCCTATCAGAGAACTCGTCTCCATTTGCCGGTGTGATGCGGCACTGTATGTGAGATGAATGACCTGTTCCTTCATGTGTAAAGTTCTTGCCATGCTTAAATACTACTCTATTACAAATGGGGACAGAGGAGGACAAAGACACAATACTGAGGTTTACTATTCCATCCTCTCATTCAAAATGAAGAGGTAGGAACACACCAAAGGGTTTACAAAAGTAAAACGGGTGGCCAACAGGTAGTGTGGTAGTTAAGTCATTGGACTCCCACAGAGCCGACTATAGTTCAAGTCCCGGACCCGGAGGCTTAAAAATCACACCAGGTTCATGTGTGAGTAAGCCCAAGATCCTAGGAGGAGAATGGAAACTAAGAGATTGCAGTGTGGCCATGCCCCACCACCTCCTGGCAGGGAGGTTAATTTCTCACTTTCCCTCTCACTGTCTTTCTCAGATGAATGCATGTGCCCTATAGCAAAAACCTGGGGAAAAAAAAAAAAAAAAAAAAGTGAAATGGATCCTGGCCCTATTAGAACAGGGACTTAACTGAAGGGCTGCTTCTTACCAGGGCTGTCACCAAAAGTAGGTGCCCACAGTGGCCTACTTGAAGAAATGAGGGCCATACCTCAAAGGTTCCCTTTAAAACCATCAGGGACCAGCAGATGGCATAATGGCTACATCACTGGATTCCCACATAGTTGGCCATGGTTGAGTCCTGGACCCAGTGGCTTAAAACTCACACCAGGCATGTGTGCGTGTCCAAGATCCCAAGAGGAGAATGTAGAAGGGACTGTGGTGTTGCAATCCCCCTGGGGGGTGATTCCTCACTTTCTGTCTCTCAGTCTTTCTGGTGAATGCATATACCCTATAGCGAAAACTTCTCAACAACAACAACAACAATAATAATAATAAAAACCCTACAAACATTCTGTGAGATCAAACTTTGTCATTCAGATTACTAAATCATTCTTTCTTTTTAGCTACCATCCATCCATTCATGACCCAATATATTAACGTAAGAAATTATTTTGGAACCCCGAGGCACATCAGCAACTCCCATCCACCAGCCAGATCCTAGAGAGGTAAGGGTAAAGGAAGAAAGGTAGAAGGAAACTGCCAAATTTAGCAATCAAGAGATGAAAATCTTGGAGCCCAGGACAGGAAGAAGGCCAGAAGCTACAAAACTCAAGAGGCAAGACCAGTAGGTGGTGTGGAAGTTAAGGCAACTGGATCTCACACAGCTGACTTTCAAGTTCCAGACCCAGTGACTTGAAAAACATGCACAGTGCCTATGTGTGCAAGCCCAAAATTCCCAGAGAACGAAGAAGGGACTGCAGTGTAGTCATCCCTCATGTGGGGCACTTTCTCACTTTTCTCTGTCTCTCTCCAGCAAGCACACAGGTCCTATAGCAATCTAGAAAAACAAACCAAAACTCTAAAGGCAACGGACAAAAAGTTTGTTGAAGTCCTTACCTAATCCTATGGAAAAGCATTTTTCAAGTGAGTACTGACCTGCATTTTACAGGTCATGACCAAGATTTTAAAAGAACAAGGGGGGGGCAGCAGGTGGCGTGGTAGTTAGGGTGCTGGATTTCCACATGGCCCACCATAATTCAAGATCCAGACATGGTGGCAAATAAATAAAATTACAACAAATAAATAAATGCTTTAAAAAGAAAAAAAAAACAGGAAGAACAGAACATAATGTACACAACACACTTAATAGTTATGTACTGTTTTGTTAAATAGTTATGCCTGGATTTGGTCAAATATAGAGTATATTGCTGTGGGATTTATTTGGAAGGTCCCATTACTATCTGAGGTTCCAGTTCAAGTCCTAGATCCCAAGTCGTAGATCCCCACAGCTTGAAATTCACATGAGGGAGAATGGGTTACACTGTGGCCAACCCCTCTGGGGGATTATTTCTCACTTTCCCTCTCACTATCTAACTAGCTCAAGTGCCCTATGGCAAAAGCCTTAAAAAATAAGATAAAACTACAACCTTGGGACTCAAATCTGTCCAGCATCACTATTTCCTAAACCTGAAATATGGATCTCACAGAAAATTTTCAATTTTCAATTGAAAAATTTAAAATGTGTAAAATTCACGCACCCCCCCCCCCCCCATGGGTTGGAAACAGTGGGATTCTAATACACCTGGAGTTAAATGCCAGGTCATCTGTATAAATGTCATGTAAATTTAGAACCAGGAGTTTAGTCATTCATTTACAGTCTTTCTGTACATATACTTCTATAATGGGTGGTGTGATTCTAAAAACAAAATATTTTGGTAACACCAAGAACAGCCCCTTTCTTAATTGAAACAACAATGTGTTTTTTATTCCAGAAATATTTTTCTTGCCTATACTAACAGCGTATAAATTCCATATACAATCCAATTACTTCAAGGGCACAAAAAGTTCATTAACCTCTCCACTGCCACTCTTTACTGTAGCAAAGAAGCCTCAGCTTTGCCTATAGGAGCAAACACTCTACTACAGCAAAAAGGTTCAGCCTGCAGATCACATCGAAAAAAGTGAGCTATTTTCTCATTTTCCCTCTTATGAATCATTACAGCTCAATGACAGCTGCCAACGCAACAAAACCTCTCTAGGCCACTGAGGACAAAACTATAGTCACTGAAATCAGGCGGCAGCAGCTTCAAACTCGCCCTCCTCCCATGCTGGGCAGAAATACACAACTTCTAGCTGCTCAAAGCCCCTAAGTCCTCCCCGTGTAATCAGAAACCGACCTTCAAGAAGTGTCAGTCCCTCAAAAAAAAAAAAAAAAAAAAAAAAAAAAAAAAACCACACACGCGCGCGCGCACACACACGGAGAGGCCGAACATCCATCTGTGAAACGCCGGTAGAGATGGAATTCGTCCCAAGGACTTTCGCAGCACCGTGCCCTTTTCTGCATCAGCCGAAGTCTGTCTGCTGCTCTTCAAACCTCCACTCAACACTCCCATTCCGACCCTCTCAGATGCAAAAAAACCAAAGTGCTATCTCCCTTCCCCGAGTCCCAGACTAAGTCCTCAGCTTCTCCCAGCTTCTCCCAGTCCCTGATTCCTCCAAGTTGATCCTGCCCAAGTCCTGGGTGACTTCTCCGCCCGCTGGCTCTGACCTCCCAGATCGCGACTCCCCTGGCGCAGACTCCGGCCCCTCGCCCACCTCCACCCCTCCCGGCGCGGCCGACACCATCCCCCGCCTAGCCTGCGGCCACCTCTCCGGACGCCAACGGGGCCGGCCACAGCTCTTCTTCCCGCCGCCGACCGGACTCAGATCTAACCGCGGCCTCCTCGCCGAGCCATGAGGCGACAGGCGCTCCCCGAGGCCCGGCCTCACTAGAGTCCCCTTCTACCCGCCGGCCGCGGCCCCCACGCCCGCGCCTCCTCAGCGCGGCTCCGTCCGGCCCCGGCACCTCAGCCCGGCCACTCAGATCGGGCGCCTGCCCCGCCCCTCCGCGGCCTGCCCTCGGCCGGTCCCCGAGTGGTCCCGGGGGGTCTCAGCCCGCCCCTCCCCCTTCACCTGCTCCATAGCCCGGCCCGGAACCCGGTTGAATCGAATCCGTCCGCTTCGCGTTCCCAACCGCACGCGCCGCCTTCTGGAACCTACTAGAAGCTGCCGGGACCCCCGACTCCCGCCCCTTCCTCGCTTGCTCACTGGTCGAACGTCTCCAGGGGGCTTTCCGTACTTCTCTTCTACTGGTTAGAAGTCCAGCCCATCACCTTTGCTTCTTTCTCATTGGACAGCGAATTGTAATCTCCTCAACGCTACCTCCCCCTGCACCTCCGGATTGGGCTTTCCCTAGCACGCCCCGCCCTCCTCAGGCTCTACGACTAGAGGGAGGAGCGGATCTGTGCGACACAGGTTGGTCTTTTGGTCCGCCAATCGTGGTCTCTCTGGCCGCGCCCATTGGTCCTGTTCTTTCTGGAAATTTCCACCTTTCCCATTGGGCTGCCGGACTCCATGACGGAGCCGCCTTCAGAATAAGAAAATTTCAATTGGACGGAGAATTGCCAACACTTTGCACTGATAGGTTTAAATTGCTGCCCTTCAATGGGCCAAGTCCGGGTTTCGCTAGCGTGTGGCTTATGGGAAACCGAAGCCTCAGGTGCTCTCTGTGCTGTGGCTCTGTCTGCTGTGCGCGGTTGGGTGTTTTCCGCAGCGCTCCGTTACCGGTTCCGGCCAAGCAGATCTTCCTGCTCAGTGGCTGAGGGGTCCGGCCCTTTCCCAGTGCGGCAAGTTTAGGTTCCCGATTGGCGTGTAGGTAGCTCTTGCGAGCGCTTGCTGGGCCTTGACCACCAGGCGCCCGCGTTGCCAGCGCTGCAGCCCCCAGCATGTCCCAGCATGTCCCAGCATGTCCCTTCCTGGCATCCCGGCTGTTAGATTCTGAATATTACACAAATGCCGCATAGCCGTGGGGCCTGGGCTGTGCAGGCCCGGGATCTCACCATTGTTGGACTGGCTGGCCTGCTGGGTGTCCTCAGCAGAGTCGCACACTCTCTCTGAGCCCTGGGGTAGTTTAGTAGGGTAGGGCAGGGAATTCATGAAGTATAATATTTAGCTTGCGGAAAGCCCGCAATGAAAGGGAGCTGCAGTCCCTGTTAATTCCGATGTACCTGAGGGAGAAGAAAACAAAGACCTGACCTGAGATTTTGACCACCTGCAGTCAGTGGCCACCAGGTGGGCCTTACCTCCCAGCCACGAGGGCCAAAAGCAGGGCAGGCACCAGAGAGGAGCAGAAGGGTTCAGGTCCTGAAAGAGATGGGCCTGCAGTGTCGAAATGCTACTTCTGCTTCCAAAATCCCTGTGCGACTGGTGGAATACAGGGTCCGCATAGTGAGTCTGGAGAGGGAGTGGTGTGTCCTCATTCAGCTTCCTCTCTGGGTAATGCCATCCCTTTCTAGGGCTTACAGAGCCCATTCTGTCAGCTGCTTGTCTGTGCAGCCTCTTGTGCCTCCATGCATTCTCTCACTGCCACCCACATTCAGGAGACCTGCCTCCCTTGTCATTCCCCGCCATCCCTTAAAGCTCTTGGAGGCTTTGGAATGGGGCTTAAGTCATCTAGCAGGCCTGCTTTTCCCACCTCTTTCTCTGGTCCACCTTCAACACCGAACTATGGCCATGCAGATTCTGTGTTCTTGAAGTAGGCCAGCTCCTTTACTCTGTTCCTTCTGCTGGGATCCCTCTTCTGCCAACTCTCCTAGGTTAACTTCCCATTCACCAGGTCTGGGACGCGAACTGCGGTTGGCTACGTGGGAGTTCAGCGACATAGCCTTTACGTTAACTGCTGGTCCCGCAAATCCACTTTTACTAGTGCTTGTGCAAGTGGAAAAGACAAAGTTCTAAGTACATAGTATGCTTTTTTTAAGTAATTGTTTTACTATTTAACTTTACTTAATTATTTTAATTTGACCAGAGAGGGACAACGTGAGAGAGGGAAAGCGAGAAAGCAAGTTGCCAGGTCCGGGACTTGAACCGTGACTGGCCATGTGGGAGTCCAGTGCCCTTAACCACCGTGCCACCTGCCAGTCCCTTAAGTATACAGTATGCTTAAGTGCTGTGGAAAACAACAAAGCAGGGAGGCGGTTAAAGGATTGTTGAACTATTGGGATAGTGTTACTGCGGAGATGGAGAGGGGGAGGTAAAAGCAGGGGGAACTCTGAGGCAGGGAAGTGGTGTGGGCTGGGGGAGGTGCAGAACAGCGGTTGCATTCTGCAAGTGTTTTGGAGGATCTGTTGATGCATTGGATGTGGATCCTTCGGAAAAGTCAAGGATGACTCAGGCTTTTGACTTTGGACACCTGCATGTGCCTGGGAGAGAGAGAAAGCACCCTCCAATGGGGCATGGTCACAGCACAATCCTTTCTCCATCCCATTGTCCCCTTGGGAATGTGCGCATGTGTGTGTGTGCACACATGTGCCTGACCTGTTTGGGCTTTGGCCAGAGCTTGAGCCATGTGGGATCCAGCCCCTTAATAACTGGGAGGTCACAGGGCTGGCCCTTGACCTCTTATTCACCTGGTGAATTCAGTGTGTCAGGAAGCTCTTTCTTTTCTTTTTTTTAGATTTTTTTTTTTTTTTTTTTAGTTATTCATTCATTTATTTTAATTTGACCAGAGAGAGACACGGAAAGAAAAAGAGAATGAGAGAAAGCAAGTCACCAGGTCCAGGACTCGAACCATGGTCAGCCATGTGGGAGTGTCCAGTGTCTTAACCACTATGCCACCTGCTGGTCCCCAGGAAGCTCATTCATTTCTCTGCACTGTCTCCAGGCTCCCACACGCTTGCCAATCCTGTAGCTGCCCAGACCTGCTCCTTTTTCTCTCCCCACATCCTCTGTCCAGGTTCCATCCCAATTTCTTCCCTCCACATGTCCCTGCCTTGTCTGCCCAGTACCTTTGTTCTAGTCCCCAGCTCCGCTCTTCTAGTCTGTTCCATTGCTGGTAACAGAAAATACATGAGTCTGGCTAACTTAGAGAAAGGAAGGTGCTCTTAGAAGCAAGTGGTCAGTGAAGACCTTTTACGGGTGGAGTAGAGAGAAGCTCAAGGGGACAGGGTTCCAGAGACGAGGTGCAGAAGTCCTGAGGCTGAGACGAGTTTGGAATTTTCAAGAAACTTAAAGTAGATCTTGCTATGCTCTAGGGTCCTCATCTGTAAGGTGAGGACGATGAAGCACCAGTGAATTCCCAAAGTTACTCTGCAGATTACACAATATAATCCCTACAGATGGACTCAGGTCTTGCCGTACCTGAGGCTTAGAAACATTTGAATGCTCTGGGAGAAAAAATATGCAGGGGCCAGATGGTGACACAGCAGCTGATCCTCATGGGAAGGTCCCAGGTCCAGAGACCTCCCTGAGTAGGCCGGCCCTGCATGTGTCCGTGATCTGGGGCTGGCTGAAGCTGAGGGTGGACTGCAGTGATGGGATCCCTTTGGGGGTGCCATCTCTCTGTCTACTTTGTTCATGGAAGACATAAACAAAAATGAAAAAAAAAAGAGACCAGCAGATGGCATAGCAGTTATGTCATTGGACTCCCACATGGCCTACCACGATTTGAGTTTTAGACCTGGTGACTTGAAACTCATGCCAGGTGTGTGTATGTGTATGTGTGCCCAAGATCCCGGAAGGAGAACAGAGGGGATGGGATTGTGGTGTGGAAGTCCCCCCCCAAGGGGTGATTTCTCACTTTTCTCTCTTAACTGTTTCTGTCTGTCTGTCTGTCTGTCTGTCTGTCTCTCTCTCTCTCTCTCTCTCTCTTCCTTCAGTAAGCACATGCACCCTGAGGCAAAAACCTCTGGGGGGAAAAAATAAATAAAAAAATAGGTGTGGTCTCTAGAAGGGCAAAAGCTTGAGCTTCAGTGTCGCAGTAAAGCCACTTCTACGGTGTTAACGTGCAGCAATGGGAGCTCTTGTTAGAATTTCCACCAACTCAGGCCACTCCATGCCTTGTGGTGAACTCAGAGCCCTCCCAAAGAGGACAGGGAGACAGTGACACTGGCCAGCCAGTGCCCTCCTCCTAGTCCCTGGAACGTAGGAGCTCAGCGCAGAAGCATCCTGGCCTGTGTCGCAGGACAGTTCCAGAGTGGTTCGGTCAGCTGTTTCAGTGCCGCCGCTCTCAGGGATAGGGAGAGAGGAAAGGGCTATGTGGGGAGTCCACGTGAGCTGTTCCTGCAGCGGTGTGACCAGATCTCTGCAGAGCAAATTCCTGGTTTTAAAGTGTGTGTGCATGCCCAAGGTCCTGGGAGAAGAGACTGTGGTGTGGCCATCCCCCCTTGGGGCCTTGGGGGGGTGATTTCTCACTTTCCTTCTCACTGTGTCTGTCTGTCTCTGGCAAACACATGCACCTTAAGGCAAAATCCTCTAAAAAAAAATTTTGGGGGGGGTCCAGCGAGTGATGTAGTGGTTAAGGGCGCTGGACTCCCACATGGCCGACCACTGTTTGAGTCCCAGTCCTGGTGGCTTGCTTTCTCACTTTCTCTCTTTCTTGCTCTCGCTCTCACTCTGTCCCTCTCTGGTAAAATTAAAATGAATAAAGTGAAATCAAATCATTCTAAAAACATTTTTTAAAATTTATTTTTAATTTCCCACTTAATCTGAATCCTGATTGGTGGGGGCTGAGTGAGGGGAAATAAAGTATGAGAGAATTGTGTTCAATTCAGTGAACTCCTATAGAGAGCCAGGCACTGTGCCAGATGCTTCAAGGAATAAAACGATGATAATTATTATCTAATAATTATTAATCATAGAGTTCGGAGCCCAGTCTGGGACCTTGCTACTCATGCTCCCTCCCTGGGTGATCACAGCCAGGCTCATGAAAATAAATATCATCTTGGATGACTCCCATAATTCTACCTTCAGCTCAGATCTCACTCCCAAGTCCCCATCGTGGCTATCTGACTGCCTCGAAGTCCGCAAGCCCAGTATCTGCACCCCACCTGCCCCTCGACTTCCCCCCTATCAGTGACATCACTGAACAGGTAGTTCAGGCCAAAAGCTTTGCAGGCACCCTTCATTCCTCTCTCATACCCATATCCAGTCCATCAGCCAATTCTGTCTGCGGGCCACAGACCCCTTGGCACCCCACAGTGAGCGCTTCAAGAATAAAATCACAGTTGTTTCTGAGAAATAGTTCTCCGCAAGGTATTTCGATATCTCACCAAGAAATGCCTTTAGAAGAACAACCTTTGTGACTGGCTTTGTGTGGTTGCATCTGACGAGGAGACTTAACGGACTTTGTTACTTCCAGATTAGTCAAGAAGATACATCGATCTAAGGACTAGTTGAAATCTCCCCTTATTGGGCTTTGCTTACTAAATAACATAAATGAAGCATACATAAGAAAGAATCATCTAGAAATGGACTTTAGTTTATTAATGAATAAGAAACATTGCTTGCTAAAAAAAAAGAAATGCTAGGTGCTTGTGCATATATGCTCAAAATCCCAGAAGGAAAATGGAGATGAGATTGCTGTGTGGCCATCACCCCCGGGGAGGGGTGTCACTTCTCACTTTCTCTCTCTCTCCATTTCTCTCTAGTGAGTGCACACGCCCTATAACAAACCACAAAAACAAACAAATAAACAAACAACATTTCAGGTGCATGGGTGTGTGTGCTCAAAATCCTGACAGGTTAGAGAAATGTGGTGTAACCACACCCCATGGGGAGTGCTTTCTCTCTCTCTCTCTCTCTCCAGTGAGTGTACATACCCTCCAGCAGTAAAAATAAACAAAATATAGTAGGAAACAAACAAACAAAAAAGGTAAAGAAATACAAAAGGTTGGGACCAGCAGTTAGCGTAATGGCTATGTCGCTGGACTCCCACGTAGTCGACCGCGGTTCGAGTCCCGGACCCGGCGGCTTAAACTCACGCCGGGCGCGTGTGCGTGCGTGCCCAAGATCCCAAGAGGAGAATGGAGGAGAAGGGATTGCGGCGTGGCCATCCCCCCTGGGGGGTGATTTCCTGCTTTCTATCTCTCTGTCTCTCTCTGTCTGTCTGGCGAGCGCACGCGCCCTATAGCAAAAACCTCTCCAAAAAAAAAAAAGAAAAAAAAAGAAATACAAAAGGTGGCATTTCTGGGCCAGAGGTGGTGCCGCGGTTAAGGCACTGGGAAAGTGAGAGAGACATCACCTCTAGGGGGGATGGCCATGCCACAATCTCCACACTCCTCTGAGGATTTTGGGCATGCACACATGCACACACACACCTGGCATGTTTTTCAAGTTGCTGGGTCCAGGACTCTGACCATGGAGCTGGTCATGTGGGGTCCAGGTATGGCCTTGCAATGCTTGAACTGATCAAATCTCAGCTAGCCACATGGGAGGTGTATCTTTGCTCTCTCTCCATGGTCCATCATCTGTAAAGACTCAGCAAGGTTACTGTTAACTTTCCTTAGTTAAGCTTCAGGGTTAACTGAATGTGACGGTGGTAAAGGATTGGGTTCTATAAGGCTCGTTGTGTGGGAAGTGAGAGAAGTTTAAGACTGATTTTCTTAAGGTTTAACCTATTAAGATGGTTTTCAAGACTAAGTACAATGTAGAGTTACTTTGATTCTCTATGGCTCAGTTATGGTTCCACTCTTAGGAATCCCACAGGTAACCCCACCCTGGTGGCACGGGATGTGTATTGCAGCACTTTTGGGGACAGCAAAAGGAATGGAAACCACCTACATCCAGCCATGGAGGACTGGCAGACAATGCTACCTCCATAGGGTAGATTTTTTTTTTTTCTTTTTTTGTAGACAGGGTCTCATTCTATTGTGATCTGTCTGTCTCAGTCTCTCAGCTGGAACCACAGGTGCATGCCACCACACCCAGCTCTTTTATTTATTTATTTATTTATTTATTTATTTATTTTTAATTTGCCAGGTGGCACATGCACTCACCCAGAGGCAGAGAGAGGAAGAGGGAGAGAGCAACTCCCAATAGGCCGTGGTTACGCCACAATCCCCTCTCCCCCATTTCTCCGTCCTGTTGGGATTTGGAGCATGCACATACTCTTCGTGTTTTTCAAGGTGCCATGGCTGGGATTCAGCTCTCACAGTTGGCCATGTGAGATCCAGTTCCCTTAACCACTAAGCCATGGGACCAGCCCTAGCAAATGTAAAAAAGAACATTCAGGTAGGTATTAACATACTTGTGATATACAGTGGGTGGATGAAAAACGCTAGTTGTGATATATACACATGGTTAAGATTCTGTGATATAATAAGAAATGTGTATTTGGTATTCATCCCTGTTCCCTGGCACAGGGCTCTTTTTTTTTTTTTTTTTTTTTTAAGGTTTTGCTATAGGGTGTGTGTGCTTACTGGGGAGAGAGAGGAAGAGAGAGAAAGAGAGAAATCACTTCCCAGGGGGCATGGCCATGCCACAATCCCTTCTCCTCATCTCTTCTGAGGATTTTAGGCATGTATGCACTTGCTTTTCAAACCTCCTGGTCTGGGACTCAAGCTTTGAGGTCAGCCTTGTGAAATCCAGCCACCTTAACCACCATTTCACTGGCCCAGCCCAAGAAATGTATGTTTGGTTTTCATCCCTGGTACCTGGCACAGAGCTCTTTTAAACCCTTGGAACACCCTGTGTGGTAGGAGTGAGAAGAGCATATTTTCTCATTCATAACAAGCCCCTTTCCCACACCAGAGTTCAGGTGACTCTTGGGGGCTGCAGCCAGAGGAGCTCACCATGTGATTAGAAGGTTGGACTTTCCGGGGACCAGCAGTTGGTGTAATAGCTATGTCACTGGACTCCCATTTAGTTGACTACAGTTTGAGTCCCGGACCCAGTGGCTTAAACTCACGTCGGGCACATGTGTGTGTGTGCCCAAGATCCTGAGAGGAGAATGAAGGAGAAGGGATTGCAGCATGGCCATCCCTTCTGGGGGGGGGGGGGGTGATTTTTCACTTCCTGTCTCTCTGTCTCTCTCTGTCTCTCTGGCAAGTGCACGCGCCCTATGACAAAAACCTCTACAAAAAAATAAAATAAAAAAAGAAGGTTAGAATTTCCGTTCCCTCCATCCCCCACCCCCAGGAGAGAGGCTAGTCACCAATGGCCAATGATTTAATCAATCATGCCTGTGTAATGAAGCTTCCATAAAACCCAAAATGGCAGGGTTGGAAGAGAGTGCGGGTTGGTGAACACTCGGAGGTGAGGGAGGCTGGTGGTGCTGAGACACTCGGCCCCCAGCCCTGCCCCTTGCTCTAAGCACCTCTTCCATCTGGCTATTCCTGCGCTGTGCCCTTTATGAAAAAACAGCCATAGTAAGTAAACTGTTCTGAGTTCTGTGAGCCATCCTAGCAAATTATTGTGAAACAAAAGCAGTTCAGAGCTGTCTGTGGAATTGAAAGTCCATTTCGACTATAAAGGTCAGAGTAAACGTGAGCTGGAGACTTTGGTTATGTCCCATATCCATTAGGACATAACCATTAGGGTCATGGTCCCAAATGCACGTTTTAGTTTGCAGTAGCAAACTGTGACGCTGCAGAAGGATTGTAGATTTTATAATGTGACTCTCACTTCCCTTTTTTCATCCCGGCAGTCTTGACTTCATGATGCAAAAAGTAAAGCATAGTCAATCAGTTGCCTGCATTATTTTAAATGGACCAATGTAAACCCCCTTTAAAGAAAATTGAAGAACCAGCAGATAGTGTCATGGTTACATTGCTGGACTCCCACGTAGCCGACTGTGGTTTGAATCCCGCACCCGGTGGCTTGAAATTCTCTGGGTACATGTGTGTGCGTGCCCAAGATCCCAAGAGGAGAAGGGATTGTGGCTTGGCCACCCCCCCTGGGGGGTGATTTCTTCTTTTATGTCTCTCTCTGTCTGTCCAGTGAGCTCACATGCCCTATAGCAAAACTATCTCTCAAAGGAAAAAATAAATCCTGGAGGGCACTTGTGAGCCCTGGAGAGAGACAGAGATAAAGACGGGAAAAGTGAGAAAGCACCCTTACACCCACAGGGGATAGTCAGGCCACAATCCCTTTTCCTCCATTCTCCTCTCAGGATCTGGGCATGCAGGCACACATACCGGGGTGTTTCTCAAGCTGCAGGTTCCGGGATTCAAACCACTCCGTCAGCCACGTGGAATCTATAACTCCCATGCTTTAACCACCATGCCACTGACCGACCCTCCAGTGTAAACTCTCAACAAAAAACTTGTAATCTCCCCTCTTGTTAATTTTTTTTTTTTGGTAGAAATTTTTGCCTTAGGGGACCAGCAGTTAACATAATGGCTATGTCGCTGGACTCCCATGTAGTCGTTCAAGTCCCGGACCCGGCGGCTTAAACTCACACAGGGCGCGTGGGTGTGCATGCCCAAGATCCCGAGAGGAGAATGGAGGAGAAGGGATTGCGGCATGGCCATCCCCCCTGGGGGATGATTTCTCGCTTTCTGTCTCTCTGTCTCTCTCTGTCTGTCTGGCAAGCACACGCACCCTATAGCAAAAACTTCTCAAAAAAAAAAAAAGAAATTTTTGCCTTAGGGCACGTGTACTCACCAGGGAGAGAGACAGAGACAATGGAAGGGAAAGTGAGAAATTATCCCCTAGGGAAGAAGGCCATGCCACAATCCCTTCTCCACTCTCCTCTTGGGATCTTGGGCACTCACACACATGCACCTGGTGTGAGTTTCAAGCCACTGGGTCTGGGACTTGAACAGTAGTTGGCCATGTAGGAGTCCAGTGATGTAATCGCTACACCATCTGCTGGCCCCACATCTCCCCTCTTCTTGCCATTCTCTTTGTTTTTTAATTTGCCAGAGGGCACTTGTGCTTGCCAGAGAAAGACAGAGGGGGAGAGGAAGAAACATTTCCCCAATGGGGCATGGTCATATCACAGTCCTTTATCCATTTCTTCATCCTGTTGGGAGTTTGGGGCGTGCAAACACACGTCTGGTATGGTTTTCAAGCCAATGGGATCAGGATTCACACCATGTAGTCAGCCATGTGCGTTTGGTTTCCTTAACCACCAGGCTCTTGAGTTGGCTGGCCTTTGTCTTTGTTATATAAACTAGCTTCTTCTTCTTTATTTTTTTAAGAGAGATTTTTGCTATAGACTGTGTGTATTTATCAGAGAGACAGAAAGTGAGAAATCACCCCCCAGGGGGTATGACCATACCACAATCCCTTCTCCTCCATTCTCGTCTCAGGATTTTGAGCATGCACACACACCTGCCTGGCATGAGTCTCAAGCCACTGGATCTGGGACTCGAACTGTGGTCAGCTATGTGGGAGTCCAGCAACATAACCATTATGCCATTTGCTGGTCCCTAAACCAGCTTTCTTGATCATTTAGTGTTTCGTTGAGCACGTGCCTGGGAAACCTGTCTGTTCATCCAGAAGAATTTGTCCTATGCCCCAGCTCAAGTAAACCATTTTCATTTTAGTGATTTTGACTCAGCTTTCTTTTTAGGTTGACATGATTGAACCTGGGAAGGAGGTCATGGGAACCTCCAACTTATAGCCAGCCATCTGGTTGGTCAGAAGTATGAGTGCCCAGAATTGATGACTGGTGTTTGAAGTGGGGACAGCCCTGTGGGACTGAGCACTTACCCTATGGAATCTGGTTGATAGTACCAGAATTGAATTGAATTGTAGGACATCCAGATGGTGCTGGAAAATTGGTCCATGTGAGAAAAAAGAAACACACACACACATTTGGTGTCGGCAATGTTGTGAATAGAGAACAGATCGTAATAGTTGTGGAACAGTCTGTAGGGCTGAATCCCATTTTTGCGGGAAAAAAATATGTGTACATATCTTCATATATGATTATGTATGCGTGGGAAAAGTCTGGAAAGATACAGAGCCAACTGCAAAAGTAATGACCGCTGTGGATTGGGAGTGTATGTGTGGGTGCTCTATGAGTTTGCTGGGGCTGCCATGGCACAGTATCACAGACTGGGCATCTTAAACAGCCCACAGTTCTGGAGACCAGAAGTCCAAGACCAGGTGTCAGCAAGACTAGCTCCCTTTGAGGCCTCTCTTCTCGGCATACAGACAGCTGCCTTCCTGCTGTGTCTTCACATGGTCTGTCCTCTGTGCTGTGCATCCCCACTGTCTCTGTGCCCAGCTTTCCTTTTCTTACCAGGGCACCTGTCAGATCAGCTCAGGGCCCACCCCAACAGCCTCATTTTAACTTACTCTTCTCTTTAAAGGCCTTATCTCCAAATACAGTCACATCCTAAGCTACTAGGAGTTAGGACTCCAACATACAAATCATGGGGAGACAATTCAGTCCATAACAGAGGCTTTCACTTTTTATTTCTGTGTTGTTAAAATGTGTTACCAAGGGGCCAGCAGGTGGCATGATGGTTAGGGGTGCTGGACTCCCATATGGCTGACCGTGATTTGAGTCCTAGGCCTGGCAATTTGCTTTCTCACTCCCCCGCCCCTCCCCCCCATTCAAATTTAAATACATACATACATACATAAAAGTTAAATAATTTTTAAAAAGTGTTACCAAAAAAATAACTTTTTATTTTTAATTTTTTTTTTTTTTTTTTTTTTTTTTTTTTTTTTTTTTGCCAGAGAGTGTATATGTTTGCCAGAGAGGAGAGAGAGAGAAAGTGAGAAAAATCCCTCTTGGGATTTTGAGTATGGATACATACATGCCCAGCATGTTTCCCAAGCCATTGGGTCTGGGACTCAAACTTCTCAGTTGACCCTGTGGGATCCAGCTGCCCCAAACACTAAGCCACTTGCCCCCAATATTACTTTTAAGGGTTTTGTGCACATCAGGCCAAATGTCCTCTGAGCATCCATCAGTGAAATTAGCGGTCGGGCAGCTAAAGCCCTCCTCTAGCCAGCTCCACGGATGCCCACCCTCTGGCCCACGGAGGTCCTTCTCCTAGGGAAGGGGTTGTGGGTAAGAACATTTAGTATCTGGGGCCAGTCCTGTGACCTAGTGGTTAAGGGGACTGGCTCTCACATGGAGACCACGTGGTTAGAATCCTGGCCCTGACAGTTTGAACTTGCCAGGCATGTGTGCATGCGTGCCCCAAATCCTAACAAGGTGGAGAAATGGAGGAGGGATTGTGATATGACCATGCACCGTGGGAAAGCGTATTTTCTCCCTCTCCCCCTTTTTGGTGAGCACATACACCCTCTGACAAGTTAAAAAAAACAAACAAACAAGGAAACTAGTGGCATGGTAGTTAGGGTGGCTGGATCCCGCGTGGCTAACTACATGGTTCAAATCTCGGGCCCAACGGCTTGAGAGACACACCGGGTACATGTGCACGCATGCGCAAAAGCCAACGAGGAGAATGGAAAAAAGGCATGGTCATCCCTCCTGGGGAGTGCTTTCTCACTCCCCTCTAACTCCTGTCTTGCTCTGGAGGGCACATGTGTCCTACAGCAAATTATAAATTTTTTTGAAAAAAAAAAAAAAAAGAAAAACTTCCGTGTCTGCCTGGCCCTCTTCAGATCAAGGAGGCCTTTCTCAGTCACTTCAGACCCACTGTGCAAGGAATCAGATGAAGGGGCACCCTCTGCAGTCCAGGCTCGTGCTTTATAGCTACAAGCGCTAGACGTTTAATACCTCGTAATCCATCCTTCCTCACACACCTCTCAATGTAATGACTATACAATATGGCCAATGAAACAGATAGTAAAATGAAACATAGGCAGGTAATAAAGTAAAATATGAAGAGAGCATTACAACCTGGATGGAGGGTGGAATGCAAAATTGTCATCACACAGAGAAGACATTAGGAGGACTCAGGAGGGAGAGATGGGAAGCAACCCTACTCGAATGAGACAATAAGAAGTAGAAAGATGGCAGGGTAAAATGGGGCAGAGCTGACACCTGAAAGATACTCAGGAAATTGTCATTCATTGGCTTTCAAATTAAGCCCTTGGGAGAGGAGTAGTTTGGGGGATCTGTTTAGATATGGAAGAATTACCTTGGGTCCTGCTCTGGTCTTGAAGCTCAGACCAGTAGCAGAAAACTTTCTTTGAACTACAATCCTCTCTGCAACTTCAGTCCTGCGGAGATGGCTAATTCACTCCTCTGGGGGCTTTGCAACCCTGAGACGTGAGAAGCCACCAAGGGGCCTCAGCTGACAGCACCATGCACCAGTCATGTGGACAAGGCCAATTTGGACCTGCCAGTCACGTTGGCAGGCATCTGAAGCAGCAAGTGCAAGAGTGAACCAGGTGATACCAGTAGATGAACCAACCAGCTAATCCCAATCCAAATTGCTGATTTAGAATTGTAATTTTGAGCTGGTAAATATTCAGTGGTTTATTATGCAGCAATAGATAACTGAGACAGTATAAGAGAATCTAAATTGAGAAACAGCATCAGAATATTAAAGAAAATGAATTTACTGTATTTATAAGTTCATTTATTTATTTTTAAAAATTTGCCATAGAGTGTTTGCACTCATGGAGAGAGTCAGAAAAAGAGATTAAGAGAGGGAAGGTGAAAAATCACCCTCTGGGGGGAATGGCCATACTACAATCCCTTCTTCTCCAGTCTCCTCTTGGAATTTTAGGCACACATGCACAAGTGCCAGGCATGCCCAGCTGCTGGGTCTGGAACTTGAACCATGCAGTTGGCCATGTGATAGCTAGTCTCTTTAACCTCCATACCACCAGGGGCCCCTCTTATTTCTCGAGAGTGAAAGAAACAGGCACCCTTGACTGGGTCTCATTACACACAAGCAGGCACCCAGTGTGTTTTAGACCAACCCAGATCTGAACCATAGTTTCCCATGTGGCTCCAGCATTGCACAAATGGTGCCTACTGCCTGTGCCACTGGGGCTGGGCTTACATTTATAAATTTAATCTCACAGTGTACAAGAGCTGCTAAGTGATTAGAAAAAATATGCTTGGGACCAGCAGGTGGCGTGGTAGTTGGGGCACTGAATGCCCATGTGCTCAAACACAGTTTGAGTCCTGGACCCAGAGGCTTGCTTCTCATTTTCTCTCTCTTTGGTGAGTTGAAAATAATAATAGATAACATAAAATAAATAATTCTTAAAAGAAAAAGAAATAAAAAATATGCTTGTCAAATGTGTAAGTCTCTTCTTTTGGGAGTTTGAAGTGTTTGAGAATACCAGCTACTTTTTTTTTTTTTTTTTTTTTTTTTGAGAGGTTTTTGCTATAGGGTGCATGCGCTCGCCAGAAAGACAGAGACAGACAGAGAGACAGAAAGCGAGAAATCACCCCCAGGGGGGATGGCCACACCGCAATCCCTTCTCCTCCATTCTCCTCTTGGGATCTTGGGCACACATGCACACGCACCCGGCGTGAATTTAAGCCACCAGGTTCGGGACTCAAACTGCAGTCAAATACATGGGAGTCCAGCAACATAGCCATTATGCCAACTGCTGAAGACCAGCTATTTTTTTTTTTTTTTTTTGGAAAGGTTTTTGCTATAGGGAGCATGTGCTCGCCAGAGAGACAGAGAGATAGAAAGTGAGAAATCATCCCCCCAGGGGGGATAGCCACGCCACAATCCCTTCTCTTCTACTCTCCTCTCGGGATCTTGGGCACACACGTGTGAGTTTAAGCCATCAGGTCCAGGACTTGAACCACGGTCGACTACATGGGAGTCCAGCAACATAGCCATTATGCTAACTGCTGGTCCTGAAGATCAGCTATTTCAATTCTGTAAAATGTAGTTTAAAATCTAGTAGGAAATTTAATTACCTAAGTTTGTAATTGGCATTCATTTTTAAAAGAATTTAATTTGTTGAACTTACAAGTTAATTAAATATTAATCAAAGAATAAGTGAAAGTAATTGTTCTTATTTTTATACAAAAGTTAGTAGATTTATAAATAGAAAACTAGATTTGCAAGTTGCTCTTGGATGTTTAAGAAAAACTAGCTCTTTTCTAATTTATAAGTTTAATAAACACAGTATTAATTTAAATACAAGCAGCAGTAGGTGCTTTTCTCTGCACAAGAGCTCCTCTCCAACACTAAAAATTCTCAACCAGCAACACCCTATACCTCAACCCCACTGGAAGATTCAACATTCCTCAGACTTCCATGCCTTTCCTTGCTTCTCTGGGTCCCTCTGCTTGAAATGGCCCCAACACATACATATTTTCTTTATCTGGCAATTATTATTATTATTACTGGTTTTTGCCATAGGCCATGTGCACTTGCCCGAGAAAGACAGAGAAAAACAGAGAGGGAAAGTGAGAAATCACCCCCAGGGAGGATGGCCATGCTGCAATCCCTTCTCTTCCATTCTCCTCTCTGGATTTTAGGCACACATGCATATTCGCCCAGCGTGATTTTCAACCCAAGTGATCTGGGACTCACACTGGGGTTGGCCATGTAGGATCCAGTGACTTCACCATACCAGCTGCTGGCCCTGCAAACTTTCATTTTTGCAGCTCACATTCCATAAAGATGCTATCCCTCACCTAGTCAGAATCCGTCTTCCCTGCCCAGGGTCACCTGTGTGTGTGACCCAGGCTTCCATCAGACCAGGCCACAGAGGGTGATTATCTGGGATCGTCACTGTCCTGGGCACCATGGAAGTATAGAGCTGAATCCCAGCCCAAAGACACAGACAGGCTGGTAGAGGGCATCCCAGGGCATCCAATGTGCTCCAGTGGCCTGGTTATGTGGGGTGGGGACTCCAGGCCCTTGTGTGGAAGGCAGCCTCCGGTTGGGTGCCAAGATTTTCCATGGCTGGGGCCCTGCCTCTCCCATATCCACTTCTCCAGAATTGTGGTCCACCAGAGATGTCCACTCTCTCAGCCCTGGAGCCTGTAGATATACTGCATTACATGGCAAAGGGGAACTGAGGTTGCACATCGACTGACCTTAAATAGAGAGATGATTGTGGATTATCTAGGTGGGCCCAGCGTAATCCCAAGGGCCCCTGAAAATGAAAGAGACAGGAGAGTCAGAGGGCAATGCCATTTGGGAAGAATGCCCAGACATGTTGCACTGCTGGCCTGGGGAGGGGGAGGGGGCCACAAGCCAAAGAGAATGGTGGTCTTTGGAAGCTGGAAAAGGTAAGGAGACTGATTTCTCTCCTAGAACCTCCAGCAGGGAACACAGTCCTGACACTTGAGTTTAGCCCATGACATCCACATCATACTTCTGTCCTATAGGACTGTAGGATAATTAATTTGTGTTCAAACTGCTCAATCTGTAGCAATAGAAAACGAATACAGAGGGCCACCCACACGCAGGGCCACCAACATGCTTCATTTCATGAATCAGTGGCAGCTGTGCTGCTGCTTTCCAGACCGCAGATGGGAGCTAAATGGCTCTGGACCCCAGCAGGGTCATGACCCTTCTGTGTCCTGTTGGTCTTTGGTCAGTCCCATCTGCTCATTTGCCCATGGGTGGTGTTGCTTCATGGGGCTGTTGGGAGCCAGGGTCCAAGGAACTGAGATGGGGAATGGCGGTCGGGGGCTGAGCTTGGCAGGCTGCAGCGGTGCTGTCCTGCTTGCTGTCTGGCCAGGCCCTTTTTGCGATGCAGAGTTCCTGGAGAAGCCCCAGCTGGTGAGGTGACTGCAGGCCTGACTCCTGCATTCCAAAATGGGTCTCACGGACCATTTTGGGAGGGTGTGGGCCTTGCTGGTGGTCCTGTAATATTGAAGACCTTGGGCCTTCCTTCCTGGCCCCTGGCTTCTGCTCTCCCTCCTTTGTCCTCCTGGGGCTGATCAGTGCCTAGCTTGCTGCAGAGGGGAGAGAGGAGATCTGCCTTGATCAGGCTGGTTTAACGTCTGAAATGCAAATCTGATGCCACAGCCTCGGCAGAGGTGCATTCACATGGACCACGAGTGATCCTGGCAGAGCTGATCAGAGGCCCACAGCAGAGGGGCAGGTTTCCACTAGCCAGATCTGAGCCTGCCTTTTTCCTAACTTACCCCTCAGGAAGCTCCAGTCTCGGGGACAGTGTGCCTAGCTTGGCAAAGCCACCGTTGCAACCTTCTCTAATCCTGCTTCCTTCTTCCCAGGTTTTACAATATATTCATTATTATGTTTGTCAAATCATATTAATGGTATATAAACATAAAAAGTTCATTTCAAAATATAGTCTTCATTTAAAAAAGGGGGGGTAATATACAGGGAAAAATAATCACCCCAGGCCAACAGGTAGTGTGGTGCTTAAAGCAGGGATCCCATATAGGTGACTATGTGGTTTAAGTCCCAAACCTGGCAGTTTTAAAAACATGCGGGCCGGAGCGTGTGCATGCCCCAAATCTAGAGAAGAAACCGAAGGAGGGATTGTGCTTGCGTGAGCTCCCCCCACCAAGGTTGGTGACTTCTCTTTCCCTCTCTCTATCTCTCCCCAGGGAGTGCACACGCCCTACGGCAAAAATCTAAAAACACAAATACAAAAAAACACTCCACTTCTTTTACCCGAGAATTCCACTATTTCCACCACTTCCTTCCAGCTGCTGTAGATTCGGCTCCAGCTGCGCCCCTACCTCCGGGGATGTTAATAAGACAAGGCTCAACAGCCTCGGAGAAGTCGCCGAACCGGACATACCCGTTCGCGGCACCTGTCACCTCCTCGCAGCCGGCCCAGACCGGCGCTCCCGGGACTGGGAGGGAATGTGGTATCGGGGCCGCCTCTGGCTGACTTGTGGAGACAAGCCTGGGTCCCCTCCACCCCACCCCAAGCTGCAAACCACTCTGCACCGCGGCAGCTGCTCCCGTCTCTAGGAGTTAGGACTTGGGCGCAAGGCACGCGCGCCCGGGGACCCAGGCCGCGTGGACCGCCTGGGGGACTAAGCCGAGGTATTACACCAGGAAACTGGAAACGTCGGAGGCAGCACAGAAGAGAAGGCAAACGGTTGTCGTTTGAGAAGCCAGAGGGGCGCCAGCTCAATCTCGGCGCGAGTGGAGGCCCGGGTGGGGCGCACACGTGTGTATACGAGTGCGTGGGCCCATCCGGCAGCTAGGACTACAAGTTCCAGGGTGCCCAGCGGCGCGCCCGGGTTTTCTGGCCGCTCCGCCCGCCGGCTCGGAGCAGGTCGCCGCGGGCTGGCACACGCCACCTGGTCCCGGGGTAAATAAGGGAGAGCCTCTCCCAAGCACCGTAAATAGAGTCCAAGTGGGCGGGAAACCGCCCCGCGCCGCCCGCTCATGTCTCTGCAGAGCCAAGTGTCCGGCCGCCTGGCACAGCTGCGCGCGGCGGGGCAGCTGCTAGTCGCCCCGCGCCCCTGGCCTGGCCCCTCGGCGGGTGCCACGCGGACCCACAGCAGTGCGTGCAGCCCCCCGGCGTCCCTGGGCGCGTACGGCCCCCGAGCGTGGACCTCAGCGGGAGTTGGGGCTTGGGGGGCGGCGGCGGTGGGGCGGAGAGCCCGGGTGCGCACCTGGGCCCCCCTGGCCATGGCGGCGAAGGTGGACTTGAGCACCTCCACCGACTGGAAGGAGGCAAAATGTAAGTGTAAGCACGAGGGGGGCGCGAGGGACTAGGGTGGCCCCACGTGGGTCTTCCCGGCCCGGGACAGCGCTTTACGAGCAGCCTCTTTGACCCAAGAGACCTGGGGAAGTCGAGGCCCCCTCTGCTCTGGAACGGACCCCTCCCACCACTACAACCACGCCCCTCGAGTGCCCAGCGCCGCTGACCAGTTCACTCAGACCAGGGCCAGTAGGGTGGTGTGAGGAAGGCGGCCTTTCCTCCCTGGAATGGGTCACAGGGCACCCCAGAGATCATTCAGGACTGGACCACCTTACTGCCGTCTGCTGGAAAGAAACTGAGACCCCCGGCAGGAGCTGATTTCCCCAAGGTCATCTGGAAATGTGTGGGAGACACGAGGTTGGGATCCCAAACTCCCCCTACTTGGCACGATGTGGTTCTCAAGTGGTGGCATGTGAGGCAGAGTGGCAGGGGACGGACTGGGGGGACAGCTGTGAGGTCAGATAGCTCCAGAGTGGCCTTTTCTGGCAGGCCTGTCCTGCCTCCACTCCACCCCAGCCCTCCCTTGGGGCAGGCCTTTCTGGACACGTGGACAGGTGCCCTTTTGACCTCCTAGCTGGGCCCTGGCCACTCCTTAGCAGCCTGCCCCTTCCTGGGGAGTTGTTAGAGGAGCTGGGCCCAGGGCAGAGAAGGGGTGCTGTGCCAGTGAAAACCCGTGACACTACTAGGAATCACACTGCTCCCCACCACAGGCTGGAGTCCCAGGACTGAGGAGGAGGGAATCTGTCCTGCAACTCCAAATAGCTCTGTCAGCTGCCCTTGCCCTTCAGCCTCTGCCCGGGGCTCCTGTGACTTCCTGGCTGGAGCCCACTTCAAAAGAGCAGGGAAGGCTGCTCATTGGCTGGTCGCATGTGGAGTGGGTGCGGCCATGGGTGGGAGGCCAGCCTGGGGCTGACCAGGTTGGAGGTAAAGGAATGGCATCTGTCTCAGTATGGCAACTGGCCTTAGGAGCCAAAATGATTTTTCCACTGTCGTGAATTGCCTTGCCTGTGTCCGGATCTTAAAGGGCAGGCAGGAAGCACTGACTTGACTCCCTGAGGAAAGGGAAACCCTCCCAGGCCATCTGTCTTGTCCCCAGAACACCCGTCCAGGCAGGGAGTGGGGGCTAGCAGGACCTCGGCAGGGGAGTCACTGTCTCCATAGGCAGTGACTGTTCCCCCTGCTGTCCCTGTTCTCTGTCAGAGCAGCGACCCTGGGTGGTGGGAGAGGGTTAGGGTGCAGGTCCGCAGCTCTTCTTGGGATCCAGCACTTGCCCACAGCTCCCTCAGTTCCTTGGTACCACTGAAACCAGGCAGACCTGGGACCCACAGGTGGCATGGTGGTTAAAACACTGGGCTGGCCTCCCACATGGCTGACTGCGGTTTGAGTCCCGGGTCTAGTGACTTGCTTTCTCACTTTCCCTCTCTCTCTCTAGTTGAATAAAATAATAATAATAATAATAATAATAATAAGTAAATAAAATTAAATAAGTAATTTTTTTTCTTTTTAGAGAGAGATTTTTGCTATAGGGCACATGCACTCTCCAGAGAGACAGAGACAGAGAGATAGAAAGTGAAAAATCACCCCCCCAAGGTGAATGGCCATGCCACAATCTCTTCTTCCTCATTCTCCTGGAGATTTTGGTTAAAGAAAATAATTCTTTAAAAAAATTATTTTTTTATGGGACGAGCAGTTAGCGTAATGGCTATGTCGCAGGACTCCCATGTAGTCGACCGCGGTTTGTGTCCCGGACCCGGTGGCTTAAAACTCACGCCGGGTGTGTGTGCGTGCGTGCCCAAGATCCCGAGAGGAGAATGGAGGAGAAGGGATTGCGGTGTGACCATCTCCCTGGGGGGTGATTTCTCGCTTTCTTTTTTTCTGTCTCTGTCTGGTGAGCGCACACGCCCTATAGCAAAAACCAATGAAAAGAGAAAAATTTTTTTAGGTTTTTGCCCTAGGGCATGTGTGCTTGCTAGACACAGAGAAGAGTCAGAGACAGGGAAAGTGAAAAATCAACCCTCCAGGGGGAATGGCCACTGCACAATCCCTTCTCCGTTCTCCTCTTGGGATCTCAGGCATGCATATGCACCCAGCATGATTTTCAAGCCACCAGGTCCCAGACTTGAACCACGGTTGGCCATGTGGAAATCCAGTGCCCAAACTACCGGCTGGCCCCCATGCAGGCATGTTTTTAAAACTGTCACAGTCGTGGGTCTGACCACGCTGGTAGGTCTGGGGGGCTGCCACAGCTAAACTCTGCTTCTGGTTGCAGTCTGAGCCTGGAGCTTGAAGTCCCTGCACTCTGTCTCAATACATTCAAGTTACACTGTGAGCTGAGTTAGATCATGCAGTGAGGCGCAGCAGGCGGCTAGGCCGTGCATCCGCCGTTCTGACCAGCAGGTGGAACCTTGCCATCACCATCGAAGAAGCTTCTTTCCCATTAGTGCCCCCTAGAGCTGCTGACTCTTCTGTCTTTTCATTTCGTCTGTTCTTGAACTTTGTATAAACAAAAGCATTTGGGTTGGCCCTGTAGCCTACTGGGGAAGGGAGCCAGATCCTACTATGTCCAACTGCAGTTCAAATCCCGACTCTGGCAACTTGAAAAACATGCCAGGCTGGGGACCAGCAGGTGGCATTGTGGTTAAGGTGCTGGATACTCCCACATGGCTGACCAAGGTTCAAGTCCTGGACCTGCTGGCTTGGTTTCTTACTTTCTCTCTGTGTCTCTGGTCAAATTAAAATAAATGAATGAATAAGAATAAATTAAATAAATAATTCTTAAAAGAAAAAAAAAAAAACATGCCGGACTTGTGTGTGTGTGTGTGCGTCCCCCAAAATCCCAACAGAATGGAAAAATGGAGAGAGAAGATTGGAGTATGACCATGTCCCACTGAGGGGTGCTGTCTCCCTCTCTTTCTCCCTCTCTATCTCCCTGTCTCTCTGACAAGCACCCATACCTTCTGAAAATTAAGAGGGAGACAAAAAAAAAAAAAAAGAAAGAAAAGAAAAGAAGAGGCATACAATGTGACTTTATTTTTCATGGAAAAAATGAATTTAAAGTATGATTTATTGGGGGTTGGCAAGTGGCATGGTGGTTAAAAGCACTGGACTTCCACATTGCTGACCATGGTTAGAGTCCCAGACCTGGCGACTTGCTTTCTCCCTTTTTTTCTCTCTCTCTCTTACTCTGTCCCTCTCTGGTCAAATTAAAAATAAATAAATAAACTTAAATAAAATGAATTTTTAAAATACTTAAAGTATGGTTTTATTTTGGTACAAGAAATTTTTGAACTCTATATGTAGGTTTTTCTACTAAATTTGTTTGTTTTTAAGAGGTTTTTCTATTAGGGTACATGTGCTTGCCAGAGAAAGAGGGAGACGGAGACAGTGAAAGGGAAAGTGAGAAATCACCCCTGGGGGATGGCCACACCACAATCCCTTCTCCTCCATTCTCCTCCCAAGATCATGGGCACGCACGCAGCTGGCATGATTTGGAAGCCACCAGGTCCAGGACTCTAATCATGGTCGGGCCATGTGGGAGTTCAGCGATGTAACTGCTATGCCATCTGCTGGTCTCTTCCGTGAACTTCTTGAAGACCCTCTTGTGCAGTGCTTCCTGTTCCTTCTACTCGGTCTCTGTGTGATTTCCCATGTTGTCGGGTGTCGCAGTGGTCTGCTCTTTTCCTTGCCGTGTAGGATTTTGTCACAGCAATGTGCAGCAGTTTACCCATTGGCTGGTTGCTGGGCATTCGTAATGCTTGTGAACGGAGCTGCTCTGACATTTACATGTCTTTGGTGGACACGTGCCTCCTTTTCTCTCAAGGACATACTAGAGAGGTCTCCAAATGCTTATCTGCCTAAGATGAACCGCTTTTGAAGACTGACACAGTGGGGCCGGCAGATGGTATAGTGGTTAAGGGCGCTGGACTCCCACATGGCTGACTGTGGTTTGAGTCCCAGACTTGGTGGCTTGCTTTGTCTCTCTCTCTCTCTCTCTCTCTCTCTGTCCCTCTCTGGTCAAATTAAAATAAATAAGTAAATAAATAAATAAAGTTAAATAAAAAATAATTATAAAAAAAGGGACCAGCAGTTAGCGTAATGGCTATTCGCTGAACTCCCATGTAGTCGACCACGGTTCAAGTCCCGGACCTGGTGGCTTAAACTCATGCTGGGCGCGTGTGCATGCATGGCCAAATCCCGAGAGGAGAATGGAGGAGAACGGATTGCAGCGTGGCTATCCCCCTGGGGGTGATTTCTCGCTTTCTATCTCTCGGTCTCTCTCTGTCTTTCTGGCGAGTGCACGCGCCCTATAGCAAAAAACTTCTCAAAAAAAAAAAAAAAAAAAAGAGAGAGAGAGAGAAAAGAAAAGACTGACACACAGTAACCAAACTCACAGGAAACTGAGGGCTGAGGTGCAGTTTATGGCAGTAGGTCTGAAAACTCATACCAGGGCAGGGTCTCCTCTCCTGATAAAGCCACAAGGAAACCAAATTGTAGTATTTTTTTTTTATTTTTATTATTATTTTTTTTTTTAGATATTTTGCAATAGGGTGCATGTACTTACCAGAGAGACAGAGTGAGAAATCATCTCCTTGGGGGGGATGGCCATGCCTCAGTCCCTTCTCCTTCATTCTCCTCTTGGGAGTTTGGGCATGCACGCACATCCTCCCAGTGTGTTTTAAGTCATTGGGTTGGCCATGTGAAAGTCTAGTGCCTTAACCCCTATGCCACCTGCTGGCCCCATCCAAATCATGTGTTCTTGTCCTGGGGCTTGTTGAATCATGCCCGAAGCTAATTCCACTGCTCCGGACAGGGTGGGAAAGCTTCCCTGCTTGGGAAGGGGTCACTCACTTGGCAAGGAGCCCCTTCCCAGAGCAGCTGCTCAGTAGTCTACGTGGTCTACGTGCAGACCCAGGTACAGGAGGCCCCAGCTGGTCTTCAAACAAAAGACCAAATTAGGCTCCCTTTCCCTAACTCCAAGAGAAATTACCCACTTCCGTGGACCTATTCTCCCTCCAGGAAAATAAATACCATCAGGCTGGATCTTACTGGTGAGGAGAGATTTAGACTTTTAGGAGACTCCTGTACAACTGTTTTCACTGGCCAGGGGTTCATCTCTTTGATCTTCTTGGTTCTGGGGCTCCTCGTTACATCTTGGGGTGCCTTTGCATCAGGAGACTGTGGGGACAGTGGTGTTGTAAAGGCAGCTGGACATGAGGGGACTTGTAGTTGGGCCCCTGGGAGCGCCTGGGGACTGCGTCCCCAGGAAAGGCCTAGCCTTGGATCCTCGTCCCAACTTGCCTGGGGGCAGAACTACGTGCTAAAAAGGAGCGTGGGCATCAGGCACAGGCAGGCCCCCATGCTGTTGCTCCCACACTCCCTGAGCCTCGGTTTCCTCATCTGGAAAATGGGACCAACAGCGCCTGCTTGGAGGTGGAGCTGGGGTCACACTGGAAAACTTTTTGTACACTCGTGGTCTGCAGAGGGTCCTGGCAGCCCCCCTTTCTCCTCGCACCTCAGGCCTGTCTCCTCTATGCTCTGTGCAGGGCGACACTGGGCTCTCAGACTCATCTCAGGGGCTGGAGCCCTGCTCCTGCCCATCCTGGCCCACGTGTCCTCTTCCTGGTGGCTCGCGATGGGGCTCCTGTGTTCAGATCACACTGGGCAGAGGTGAGGACTAATTGCAACCCTCCTGGGGTTTCCTCCAGAGTGGATGATTTATCTGATTTGACTGCTGAACCTGCGAATTTTCCAGGCACACCTGGGAATTGGGGTGGGTGGAGAGGTTTCTTCCACTTGTCTTCTGGGGAACTCGGCCTTGGCACATCCCTGAGTGTGCAGTGGCAGGGGGGCCTAACGAGGACAGAAGCGTCTCCCCATTGCTCATGCCCTGGGCTTTGACAAGACCTGTGGGTGCAGGTGATTAATGCTCCTGCCACGCAGTGGAAACACGGCCGTGTTCCCGGAGCCCAGCCGTTATCAGCCCTGCCCAAGAGGCAGTTTCCAGGAGAGCAGCCCGCCTGGGCGCCCCAGCCTGCCCTCACCCTTCTCCACCTTGGCTTGCAAAGTGCCATAAAGACACTTCTTAAAACACATCATTGAATTCCCGTTCGCCCACCGCACTTTATGGTTCTGGCAGAGGCTGCTTCCTGCTGCTCGGCTCCCATGCCCAGGAGCTGCTGGAAGCTTCGTCCAGGGTCAGGCCTCCCCATCAAAATTTACTGTGAACATCTTTTTACAACACCTGTCTCACTGAGCTGTGAAATACTTTTGCCTCTTCAAAAATGAAAGAAAATGAAAATGCATGTTTTACATCTTTCATATATAAAAAAAATAAAACTCACTTGTGCTTTAAGTCTGCATCTGTCCTTCCGGCAGAAGGAGGTGGAAAACGTTATAAATGCGTGGGGGCATATGCCCAGCTTTACGGTTCCTGCTTCTCCTTCACCCAGAGCAAGTGAGGAGGGGCCTGGGGGGCACGGCTGCCGATGACGGATGAAGCTGAGGCGGTGACTATGGCACCTGGTTCCCCAGAGCTGGTGAAGAATTACTGGCTTTGTCTCCCCCTGTAAGTCAGGGATCGGGGCAGCGCACAGCTTCTCGGGGGTCTGCCAGGCTGCGGCCCTGTGCAGGAGGTGAGGACATGGCACCTGCTTCCCTGACCTTTTGAGGTGGGCACTCAGGGACTGTGCTAACAGATGTCCCCAGGTTGGGTGCCCGGCTGACTGGTGGCAGAGCCAGGATGCTGTCTGGGCAGTGGAGCTGTCTTTTGGACTCTGTTGGTGAGAGGGGGCTGTCCAGGCTGTGGGTCACTCAGTCCAGGCCACCCTTACTGGGGAGGAGCGTAGGGGAGAGCCCTAGCTGGGCCCTCTTCTCCCCTCATTTCCTTTCATTTGCCTGTGACCTGGGACAGATGGCTCCACTCTTCCCATCATCTGCCTGATGATGTCTGCTCGGGCGAAGTGTCTCTGGGCAGCCCAGATTGATTCTATGGGGAACCGAGGACCTGTGCCAGCCAGAGCAACTCAGCATGTGTGAGGCCTAGGCAGGCCCCGGGTTCATCATGGCATGAGCCATAGACCGAGGCTGGGTCCTGGCTGACCTGTGCTGGCAGCACCACAGCCAGTACCGTGACTTTGTACCCACTGGTCCAGCCTGCTGGGAGTGTCCACACTGCAGCATGCCAAGGCGTGGGGTGGGGTAGAGGATGTCTTTGGTCATGATTAGACCAGATGGCAAATTTGGGGATCCAAGTAGATTCTTTATTTTTTTTAGAATTTTAAAATTTAACTTTATTTATTTATTAGTGTTATTATTATTTTCCATTTTGATCAGAGAAAGACAGAGAAAGAGAGGGAAAGTGAGAAAGCAAGCTACCAGGTCCAGGACTTGAACTGTGATTAGCCATGTGGGGGAGTCCAGTGCCTTTAACCACCACGCCATCTGCTGGCCTAGGGGATCCAAGTAACTTAAAAAGCTCCCCCACTTGCCATGTCCTGGGGTTGGGGGAAAAAAGTTTCTTATCCCTGTTTTTGCCTTATTCACCCTTATTCTCTTTGGGTCTTTCTTTTTTCGCTCTCAATTTACACAGAGAACATCTGTGTTCACCAGAGAGAGACAGAGAAGGAGAGGGAGAAAACAGCCCCCCTAATGGAGTGACCACACTGCAGTCCCTTCTCCATTTCCCCATCCTGTTGAGATTTCTCTTTTTTTAAAAAAATTATTTGTTTAATATCATTATTTTTAATTTGACCAGAGAGAGAGAAAGGGAAAGTGAGAAAGCATGCTGCCAGGCCCAGGACTCGAACCATAGTCAGCCATATAGGAGTCTAATGCCTTAATCACGATGTCATCTGTCAGGCCTAATCTTGTTGAGATTTTTGTTGTTGTTGGAGAGTTTTTGTTTGTTTGTTTGTTTTTGCTATAGGGCGCATGTGCTCGCCAGAAAGACAGAGAGAAACAGAGATAGAAAGCGAGAAATCACCCACCTAGGGGGATGGCCACGCTGCAATCCCTTCTCCTCCATTCTCCTCTCGGGATCTTGGGCATGCACGCACACATGCCCGGCGTGAGTCTAAGCCACCGGGTCTGGGAGTCGAACTGTGGTTGACTACATGGGAGTTCAGTGACATAGCCATTACGCTAACTGCTGGTCCCTCTTGTTGAGATTTTGGACACGCACACATGTCTGGCATGTTTTTCAAGCCTCCAGGGCCGGAAGTTGAATCACGCATTCAGCCATGTAGGATCTAGCTCTTTTAACCACCAGGCCAAAGGGCCACTCTTTGGGTCTCTTAAATTCACTCTCAGAAGGGAGTCAGTCATATTGACCGAAGTGCAGCTCCCAAGATATTTTCACACCACCTCCTCATTTGACCCTCAAAGCAAGCCTAGGTGCCAGGGAAGGCCGACTTGTCCCTGTCCTAGAGGTGAGAAAACTGACGCGCAGAAAGGATGGCTCACCCACGGTTGTGATGTCAGGAGCTCAGTAGCCCAAACCCAGTGGGACCTGGAAATAAACAGGAATAAAACAGTAGCAGCCTGGGAGTGGGCCACGTTCCACCCAGCACCTCCCAGTGCTCAGATGGGAGACTGACTCCAGGAGTCAATCTTGTGGTTCTTTTTTTTTAATTTTTAAATTTTTATTTATTCATTTATTTTTAGAGATTTTTGCTATAGGGCATGTGCACTCACCAGACAGACAGAGACAGAGAGATAGAAAGTGAGAAATCATCCCCCCGGGGATGGCCATGTCACGTTTCCTTTTTTTCCATTCTCCTCTCAGGATTCTGGCACGCACGCACATGTGCCTGGTGTGAGTTTTAAGATGCTGGATCTGGGCCTCTAACTGCAGGCGACTACGTGGGAGTCCAGCAATGTAACCATTCCACCCTCTGCTGGTCCCAACCCTGAGGCCTAGATTTCCCTCCATTTCTCCACTTACCTTGGGTAAGAGAAATGGGGGGAAGAGCTCTCTCCTCTTACCTCGGGGCTTTGGCACATGCTGTTCCCTCTGCTGAGAAAACTGTTCTGCTAGCAGTTTGCACCCTCAGCCCTCAGTTCTCAGCTCACTTACTCATCATCAGTGCACCCCCACATGGACAGTCACACATGCCATGCCCTGTGTCAGCTGGCAGGAGTCTAGCAGTACACATGAACTTCCCATGTAGACCTTATGGCCAAGGTCGAGTAAGGAGTAGACGTAAACCGAGGCCCACTGTCCCATCGCTCGGCAGGTAGGGGAGGGGCTCCTCTGGGTGGGGAGAGGGTCACGAGGAGGGGACTTTAAAGATCCATGTAGAGGTATTGCAGGTACAAAGACCCTGAGGCAGAACACAGCCTGGTTGGTTGAGACCTGAAAGGCGAGCGGCCAGGCAGATGGTGTGTGTGGAGAGGTTAGCAAGGGGGTTGGGGCAGGACCGCGGGGCAGGATCGGTGGGGGTGGTGAGGACCTGGAATCTGAATTGCTTTGGAACAGAAGAGCCTGTCCAATTTACATCCCTAGGGTCCCGGGGCTGCTGGTCAGGAACAGACAGGGGAGGAGGCTGAAGCTCCGAGCTTCTGGAAGGCCCCATAGGGTGAGAGGGAGGCTTGGTTTCTGGAATCTGAAGGGGATAAATTGAACAGCTGGACACAGCTGGATGGAGCATGGGGAGTAAGAGGAATGAAAAGGAAGGATTCCTGTTTGGGGCCTGACCAAAGAAGAGAGAATGAAAGGATGAAAAAGTCCCATCTTGGGACCAGCAGGTGGTGTGGAGGTTAAGGCGGTTGGATCCTACATGTCCAGCTGTGTGGTTCAAGTCCTGGGCTTGGCAACTTGAAAAACACATTGGGTGTTTGTGCGTGCCCAAAATCCCAAGAGGAGAATAGAGGAGAAGGGATTGCCGCGTGACCATCCCCTGGCGGGGGGGGGGGGGGTGATATCTTACTTTCTCTGGCAAATGCATGCACCCTATAGAAAACAAAAAAATTTAAAATTAAAACCACCAACCCCACCCCCACCCCCAAATTTTGGGGGCTAAAGAGTCAAAGTTTTGCACATGAGTTTGAGGGGGGAAGAGAGCAGGGGCTGTGGGCATCGGAGGCTCAGAGAGCGAGGAGGCGCTGGAGGGGCAGCCCGGTTAGCAGCAGCAAGACCGGTTTGAATCTATGGAATTGATGGGAATACCTAGGGAGGGTGTCGGCTTGAACAGAGAGGTGAGGCCTCAAGGAGATGTCTTGTCTCCAGAGAAGACAGGAAGAGCCTGTGCATCAGCCCTGTGGGTACGGTGACCTTGACCTTGATTGGGTGGGGGCGGGCAGAGGCATTTTGTTTTAAAAGGCAGGTGGGGGAGGGGCGTAGGAGAGGTTGTTTAAGGGCAGGCAGGACGGCCTGGGCAGGGGTGGGGAGGCTGCAAGAGCGAGTCCTCTGGGAGGTGAGCTTGGCAGGTGGCCTCGCTGGGAGGAAGGACCTTCATGCCCAGTGACTTGAGGGAGGGAGGACGAGGAGGTGCCGGCAGGTGGTGGAGGTTCCAGCATGGTGGGGGAGGAGGCAGCATCCTGTGGCTGGAGAAGGAATAGGGAGGCTGGGAGAGGGGAGAAGGGGGAGCCCACTCCCGAAGCAGCAACTGGAGCATCTGGGCAGCCAGGGGGAGATGGAGGGTTTAGAGGGAACTTGCTGCTCGGTGGTGGGATCTTCTCCAGCGATTCGTAGCTCTGGGGACAGACCAGACAAGTTGGGGTCACTTCCTCCTAGAAGCTCTCTTGGATCTCACTTCGCTTTTCACCTCCAGACTTGCGGAAGGATAGAAGCTCTGTAAATATTTATTAACTGAGCCACATTCAAGCTGCCAGTGAGAGGCAGAGCCGGGAGCAGCCCCGCTTTCTGGCTTTCCGCTCCACAGGTTTTCTTTGTCCTCCTGGGTGGTCCCATCAGCCAGCACAGAACCAGAGAGAGAGAGAGCCCGTGGGGCATGGTCATGCCACAGTCTCTTCTGTGTCCCCATCTCGTTGGGACTTGGGGTATGTACACACGTGCCTGGTGCGTTTCCCAAGCCTCCAGGTCCAGGACTTGAACCATGGTGGGCCATGTGTGTCCAGTTCTCTTAACCACTGCTGGCCAGGAGGCCGCTCTCCATACCTCCATTTTACAGAAGAGGAAAACTTAGGCCTGGAGAGACACTTCAGCTCCCAGATACCAGCACCCCCAAATCAAGGAAAGGAGCATTTAAATGGGAGCCTCTGGACAGCTCCTGTGGGGTTTTGTGCCCTGATAGGAGGGCTGCCCCTCAAATGGGCTGTGAGCCTCCAGGGCCCTAGGGTGGAGGGCCCAGTATGGAGAGGCATCACCGAGGGAACCTCGGCTCCTTAGAATGAAAACGGCACTCTTGGGAATGGCCCCGTCTACAACTGGGAAAGGCTTATTATCTAGTCTGATTATGGTGCCCCGGGATCACCCCTGGGATAAAGGCATTCTTTTTTTTTTTTTTTTTTTATTTTGGAGAGGTTTTTGCTATAGGGCACATGCGCTCGCCAGACAGACAGAGAGAGACAGAGAGACAGAAAGCAAGAAATCACCCCCCAGGGGGGATGGCCACGCTGCAATCCCTTCTCCTCCGTACTCCTCTCAGGATCTTGGGCATGCACGCACATGCGCCCGGGTTTGGGATGCGAACCATGGTCGACTACGTGGGAGTCCAGTGACATAGCCGTTATGCTAACTGCTGGTCCCAAAGTCATTCTTTTTTAAAAAGAAATTTTGCCAGAGAGCACGTGTGCTCCAGACAGAGAAAGAGAGAGGGAAAGTGAGAAAGCACCCCTTATGGAGAATGGTCACACCACACCCCCTTCTTCATTTCTCCCTCCTTTGGGGATTTTGGGCATGGATGCATGCACGCGTGCCCCGTGTGCCACTGGGTCTGGGACTCAAATCTTGCAGTTGGCCATGTGGGATCCAGCCACCTCATCCACCATGCCACCGGCTGGCCCTGAAGTCTTTTCTTTACAGGCCTTTGAGACTCCTAAGTTGTCCTCCCCCCACACATACACTGAAATGAATTTTCTCAGGACTCACGCTGTCCTGCTGGCTAGCACCCCTTTCAGCCCTAGCTACCTCCCACTCCCCTCCTAGTCTCACTTCAGCCTCCTGAGATCCTACCCCACCTCCACTCCACCCCCAGGCTAGGTTCCCGTTACCTCCTTCTCCGGCCCCTGATTTTGACTTGCTTGCTTGACAGTGCAGTGCCTGGATCAGCCTCCGTCTTCCTGCTGGATTGCAGATTCACGAAGGCCAGGACCCCATCTGCCTTGTTTGATGTATCCCAATAAACGTTTGTGGAAGGGGTGGGCGGTAGCTGCCAGGAAGTGTGGTCCTGGCTCCAGCCCCAGTTGCAGCAGACTGGGGGTGTGGCTAGCCCTCTGGCAATCCTGCCACAGGACTGAGCGGGACCTTTCCATGTGTTCCAGCACCCCCAGGGTGTTATCCCTATCCCCACTGCCACCTGTGGGCAGGCGAGGAGTCAGAGGCTGGGAGGGACCAAGTGGCTTTGGCAGATAAAGGGACATTCAGGGGGTGAGGGGACACCTGCCAGTCTCTCCTGAATTCCTGCCTTCAAGCCATTTCACCAACCCTCTAATTGCTCTCCCATCTCTATGTATTTCCTAATGCTGTGCGAGAGACAGAGAGACAGAGGCAAAGGGAGGGAGACAGAGACGGGCATTTTTTGACAGTCTCTGTGTCGCGATCCTCCTGCCCCAGGTTCCCTATTAGCCATTGGTGCAGGTGTGTGCAACCTCACCTGGTGTGTACAGGTCAATCCGGGAGCCGAACCTGGGCCTGCCAAGCCTCCAGCCTCCCAGGCAGTATGGTCTCTGCACTGCAGCTGGGCCACTCCCATGCCTTTTGAGTTTCCTGGTGGGGCTTTTTCTGTATGCTGGACCCGAGGTGGGCAGGGGGTGGGGGGCGGAGGGGGGCTGCTCTTGTCTGGAGAGCCTGTATCTGGGCGCACAGGCAGCCTCGGGACGGTAGGGGGAGCCCGTGAGCTGCGAGCCGGGAACGCTCTGCCAGTCTCTGAGGGAAGCATAGGGTTTCCCTGCCCAGCGCTGCCCCAAGGACAGGGCCAGAGCCGGCCTGGGAGGACCCGGAGTCCGTGAGCTGAGCGGACGAGCTCACCAGCTGCCTCCTAACCTTTCTGGGCTACCGTTTCCTAGTTGATAAAATCGGGGACACTTCCAGCCGTGGGACCCCAACCTGGTGTCCAGCCAAGGGGAGCCCTCACCCAGAGCTGACAGACACCCGACCTGCTTGGTTCTGCTGCTTTGTGAGGAGAGCAGTTGTCCTGCCTTCCACAAATGACAATGACGATGTGAGAGACTGATGCGGTAATGGATTGGTATTGTCACGGAGCGCCCGCCAAGCTCCCTGTGTGAGAAAGCTCCGGATTATTCCCTAAGGGGTGTCTTGACCCTCATTCTCCAAGTGAAGAATCTAGGGGCCCAGATAAGTGAGTTTAGCTGCAGAGTGCAGGGCCGAGCTTAGGGTGCGTTGCCAGGGTAGGTCCCGCAGCTGCCCTGGGCCTCCGTTTCCCCTCAGAGGTTTCAGGGGCCTCTCCTTTCACACTGGGGAGGGCACCCTCTTGCACACACCAGCATGCCCTCCCCATATGCCATGGAAAGGAACGAGGTGTAGGGCGTATTTGTGTCGTGAGGAGGGGGAGGCCCCGGACTGCCCCCTCCCTGCCCACCCTGATTTTTCTTCCTTCTCGCCCTATCCCACCCCTGCAGCCTTTCTGAAGGGCCTGAGTGACAAGCAGCGGGAGGAACATTACTTCTGCCAGGACTTCGTCAGGCTGAAGAAGATCCCCACGTGGAAGGAGATGGCAAAAGGTAGGCCCTGCTGGGGGAGGCCCACCTGCCCGTTTGGCGAGTGGTCCCCTCGGACCCAGGGCTTGGGAGTGTTGTGCACACTGCAAGAAAAGGGATCCTGCAGCCTGTACCCAGTGCTTGCTATGTAGGGACGCTCTGCGTGTGTCACCTCATTTAATTATTAACACAGCCTGAGGCTGTTCCAGTGTTTATCCCTATTATACCGTCAGAAACCGAGCTCCGGGCCAGCCAGGCCACCTGCCCGCGATTACTTGGTTGTCAGGGCTGGGGTTTGACGCTGTGGTGTGGTTGCTTACCGGGGAGTGTGCTGTGCCGGTGAGCTCCCGGGCCCTGCTAATGGCAGTCCTGGCACCCTATAATTCTTTTTTTTTTTTTGGGGGGGGGAGAGGTTTTTGCTATAGGGCGCGTGCGCTCGCCAGAAAGACAGAGAGAAACTGAGAGACAGAAAGTGAGAAATCATCCCCCCGGGGGCGTGGCCACGCCGCAATCCCTTCTCCTCCATTCTCCTCTCAGGATCTTGGGCACGCATGTGCACACGCCCAGCGTGAGTTTAAGCCACTGCGTCCAGGACTCAAACCTTGGTCGACTACATGGGAGTCCAGCGACATAGCCATTACGCTAACTGCTGGTCCCAATATAATTTTTTTAAAAGAATTATTTTTATTTAACTTTATTATTCTTATTCTTACTTTAATTTGACCAGAGAAAGAGAGAGAGAAAGGGAGAGAGTGAGAAAGCAAGCTGCCAGGTCTGAGACTCGAACTGCAGTCAACCATGCAGGAGTCCAGCATCGTTAACCACTACGCCACCTGCTGGCTTCAGGCACCCTGTAATTCTAGGCAAATCGTTTATCCGGCCTCCAGCTCAGTGTCCACATCTGTAGAGTGGGGATCGATGGTAAATACTGGACCTGCTGGTAGCACTGAGGGCTCTAGGAGCCTGGCATGGTGCTGCACACAGTAGGTGCCTGCTCAGACTCGGCTGTCGGGACCAGTATCAGCCGTCACCACGCAGCAGGCTGCTCTGGAGGTGTGCAGGGATGGATAGGGGGCCTGGCCCTGAGCACTGGCGGGGTTGCTCTGCAGAGGGGGGGACCTCTCTATGACACCCCGGCTTGTTCCAGGGGTGGCTGTGAAGGTGGAGGACCCCAAGTACAAGAAGGACAAGCAGCTCAACGAGAAGATCTCCTTGTTCCGTGGGGATATCACCAAGCTGGAGGTGGACGCCATCGTCAACGCCGGTGAGTGGCGGCCGCCTCGTTGCCTTTGCTCTGGTCTGCTGTGCCAGGCATGGGTGGATGCCACCTGGCTCCAGGAAGGCTCGAGTTGCCGGGCGTGATGGCTTGCTGGCGCCGTGGCATCCCCGCGTGTCGGCCACTCGGGCTCCTCTTCCTCTGAAGCCCTGACCCACTGCGTCGGGGGCGCCTCACTCACTCGCCGGCTGAGCTGACTCGCCGCTCTGAGACCCATTAGCAGCCAGGGAAGGGGGAGAGCTGGCTGGAACCGAGCCGGGCTGCTCTGCCAGGGGGGCAGAGGCTGGAGCAGGGTGGTCCAGCCTGGGGGGTGCAGGTGCCCCTGAGCATGGCTTTCCTTTCTTTGCCTTCTGTCTGCCCTGCCCCACTTCAGACCTGGGCAGGAGAGGGAGCTGGTCCAGGGCAGGGTGGGGACAGAGCGGTCCCCTGCGGCTGCTGGCAGCTCTCCAGCTCTGGAAATGGGAGCTGCTCGGCTTCCTGCGCCCCTCTTGCTGGCGCGGCAGTTTATTGTGATGAGCACTGGAGTGGCGGGTGGCTGCTCAGGAGAGGGGGCGGAGAGGCTGCTCCTCCGCCAGCCGGGCCCGTCATTGTCTAGCTGAGGTCAGAAGCTGGGGAGAGGACTCTGGAGCACTCAGTAGTGGGGTATCAAGGGCCGTTAAGTCCAGCAGGTGTGCCGGTGGCTCTGAAGCAAGGTCGAGTGGCGGCTGATCCCAGCCCTGCTTCTCGCTGGCGCTCCGGCACGAGGAAGGGTCCTCTTTCTTGGGCCCTGTGAGCACAGCCGGCAGACCCTCTAGTCCCGGCTCTGACTCCCTGGGGTGACATGGCAGTCCCCCGACCTGTGCAGGCCCAGGGCACCCCAGGAGCGTCTCTGGTCTCCTTCCTCTCATCTTTGGGCTTGCAGTGGTTGTGTCCGACCCCGGTGCTGGCCGCCGGCGACTACAGGACACGGCAGTGCAGCTGCCATCCGTGTCCCCATTGATCTCTGTCAGTGGCCAGGCCGCAGGATCCTGGGGAGGTGGCGGCGTGCCCACCCAGGCCTGCTTGCTTGTGGTCTGGGTTGCGTTTCCGGCAGCGGCGTTGTTCTGCACGGCTCTCCACCCTTGCTCACAGGACTGTGCAGTCACACGGGTGCCTCCCCCATACAGCCTGTCTTGGCCCACAGGTGGCAAGTCACACACAGGCGGGAGTTCCACTTGGAGTGGCCGGGCGAGGGGAGCAGAAGGAGCTCAGGTCACCTTTGGGCTTCTGCTGGTGGTTCCGGCGTGTTTCCCTCGGCCCACTAGGGCACGGCAGCAGCAACGTCTGTGGGTCTCTCTGGGGCGACAGTGCCAAGACAGGCAGGTAGTGGCAGATGCCATGGCGGCCCAGAGACAAGTGTTCTTGCTGCTTGTGCCCAGGAAGGGCTGGTCTGGGGCGGGAGGACGAGGGGGCCGCGGTTGAGGGGACAGGCATGCAGGCCTGGGCCTGTCGGTCACTGACAAGGCTGCGAGGCTGGTACTCTGTCTGCTGTGAGCTGCGCGTGGCTAGAGGGAAAAGTGGGGTGTGTTTGGAGCTCCTGCCCAGCCTGGCTTGGTGGTCGGCTGCCGTGTGTGCAGGAGGGAGGGTGCAGGGACCGAGGTGGGCGTTGGTGGCCAGCTCGAGGTTGGGGGGGCACACTCTGGAGGCTGCCTTCCAGGCTGCACGCGTGATTAATGGCTCTTCCTAAGTGCCCCTGTGACTCGCCAGACTGAATGCGGTGGCCTGTCAGCTCCGCGCTCTCCGAGAAGCACTTTACTGCTGGCTTCGTGTGGCTGCACCGGGGCTGGTGGGGGGAGTGTTTGTTGAGCTTCCCCAGGGAGCCCCTTATCGTGTTCCTGCCAAGGCCTCTGTTTCCTCCTCTGCACGGGGGGAATGGTGGTCGCGGCATCAGGAGCCCCTAACGTGTCAACGCAGGGCTCGACCCTGCGCTGGTGGTGTTGGTGCTAGAACTGATGTGGCGCGTCACTGGGAGCATCCACCCCATCTCAGGAGTGACAAGGCACCTCCACCGATGGCCAGCGTCATCTGCCCTTGCTTGTCTCAGCTTACGCAACATCTTCAGAGAGCTCTTTATTTTCCTAAAGTCTCTCACCTAGGGGTACCCAGAGTGCCCCTGGAATCCCAGGGGACACCAGAGGCAGGCCCAGGACATGGGGTTCCCACACAGAGCCTGTGCCCTTCCAGGTCCTCTGGGTCTTTGTCAGGCCCCAGTATTCAGGGTGGCCTTGACGCTGGTCAGACATGGGTACCCCCAGTGTCCTTGGCTCCCACCCCTTCCCTGGGGGGAGTCCTTTCAGCCCTGGCTCTGCCCCGGTCCTGCAGACCACCAGGGGGCGGCAGAGATCGCGGTTCCAATGGAGCCCATAAATCAGCCTGTTTATTAGCGGAATAAAAGTCGTCGGCAACGCGGGGCTTTTCAGGGCTGCATAAATCTGCGTCTGTGCCTCGTGAAACCCATATGTGCTTAATTCATATGTAAAGTTTCAAGCAGGAAGAGAATACGTGTCCATTAAATTCTATTTGACTTGATTATAATCATTAGCCGTGAATAATTGCTTCTCAGCACCGACCGCAGAGCCGCCACAATAGGCAAAAGGAGAGAGCAATTATCTCGGGGTGGGAATTTTTAAATTTTTATTTTTGAAGCCGGGGCAGCGTTGGCCCCGTGGGAGTCGGCGGCCCATGGAGATTGGTGCGGGTAGGATGGGACTGGGGGCTTGAGGTCTGGCTGCTGGAGCGTCTAGATTTCGTGTGGAGCTTCTCTTTCTGTCCCTGCTGCCAGGTGGGGAAGGGCTGTCACTGCCTGGGCCGTGCTCCAGCTGCAGGGACCTTGGAGGAGAGGGATGCAGGGGGAGCTGGGAGGAGCCTGACGGAAAGGGCAGTGGCACCCCAGCCCCCCTCCATCCTGCTTGGACTTGGAAGCCAGGCTGTGGGCCTCTCTGTGCCCCTCGCTTGGGCCCTGGTGACCCTCGAAGAGGGCAGGCCCAGGCGTCCTCCCTGCTCACCCACCCACCCCTTCTCCTGCTCACAGAGGACTCTGCCCACGGCCTCCCTGAGGACGAAGGAGATCAGACGTGCTCTCTCAACTGGTCTCCTGGCATTTGAAGTCCAGGACTGGCTTCTGCCTCCACTTCGTTGGCCTCTGGGGTCTGCGTGATGGCGGGTGTGTGCTATGCGGTGCCACGGGGGCAGGAGGGAGCTGAGACAGAGAGTAGAAGGGGGATTGCCTGCTTGGTGGGTGGCTTGGCCCGAGATCACAGAGGCAGGACAACCCCCCGGGCCCCCCAGGCACAGCACGGACCCTGTTGGAAACTCCTCGGCTCTGTCCTGTGGGCTGCTGGTCAAGGCCGCTTGCTAGGGCATCGCCCGGGAGAGTCCTTGGCTCCTGCCATCTGTGCTGGCCATGGCTGCTGCCCACGGGGGCACGCTGCATCCATCTGAATTAAACTGGGCTGCCACGCTGGCGAGATAAGCCGAGGAGCCCCCGCACACCCCCCTTTCTGGAATTGGAGATTCTTAGGGACAGTGCCTGTCTCTCTGCTTGGCCTGTGACCCTCGGAGCTGTGTCCGGGGATGGCTGGGCTCCGGAGTCTCCCCCAGGGCGGTGCTGGGCTTCTGGAGTGTTTTCATCTTCTGTGTGCAACAGGGCGTGACCTCGAGGGGCCACCTCTGTGCCCTTGAGTTTTAATTCGCCAGGCCTGTGAGGTGCGTCCCTTGTTCCCAATAGACACTGAGTCCTAGGCAGGAAATGACCCCCAGTCTTGGCCAGCCCCGGGGTCCACTGCCCGGCGTTGGCCTCCAGGACAGAACAGAGCAGAGCAGAGATGAATGCGCCACTTTGTGCGAAGACTGAAGGAATCTTCCCATCAAAGCAGTCCCAGGCCAGAGTGTGGGCGCGACCCGGGGCAGGAGCAGGGCAGGGTCCCAGCGTTCCTGGTGGTGCTACGTCTTCTGGCCGCCCAGGCGCCTCTGAGCCTTCATTTCCTCATCTGAAAAATGGCATCTCCATTGGCCCCACCCAGGGAGGGTGTGAGGATGACATGAGTTTCGGGCGGTCCAGGGCCAGCCCAGAGCCTGGCCTATAAAGAACCCTCAGTAAATTACTGGGGAGCCAGAAGTGAGAGCAGCTAAGTGGAATATAATGTGACAAAGCGCTGGAAGCGAGTCTGAGCGAAGTGCCACGCGACGCCGCGGGGACCAATTAATTCTGCAAGGAGGTGGCGGGAGGCGAGGGGGTCAGCGAGGCTGTAGAGAGGCCCAGGAACGCAGGCCGGGCATGGAGAGCGGGTGGGAAGCCATGTTTCACAGCGACAAGCCAGCCTCACAGGGAGAGTTTTAAGCCGCTTATTTATTTAAAATAAGGCATGAAGTGGAGCTCTGTTTCCTTAAGTCTTGGGGCTTTGATTTGTGGAAGTCTGCCAGCTGCTTATCACGTCCTCCTTCCCAGCACCCGGAAATCCTTGCTTCATCCTTTCGTGCTGCCTGGAGAGCCCCGTGGAGCCTGGCCCTGCAGCGAGGAGCAGGCCAGGCCACCTGAGCGGCCACCCGAGTGGCCACCCGCCCCTGCTCCTGGCTGTCCCTGGGCCGCCGCTCGGAGTCAGTGATTTAGAGACCGCCTTGATGGACTACCAAGCAGGGGGGCCGGAGGGACGCACGCTGCCTTGTGGGAAGTGATCTGACGCTAAACTGTCGCCGTAAATCGCTTTATCTGTCACTTCAGATTTAAATGTGTTTGCTGAGGCTTGCCGGCCGCCGCCGACAGCAGAAACCTCTGCGCGGTGGGCAGGGGAGGGCAGCCGGGCTGGTAGAGCTGCGGGCGCGGCAGACCGCACCGCGGGACTATGCGGGCAGAACCTGTTGGCCCCGGCCCCGGGCTCCCCCCGTCTGATAGGTCAGGACATTGAGGAAGTGGCCTATCCTCACCCTCAGGACGGGTGTCCTGACCTATCAGACCGTCCCAGAATCCCTGAGCGGCCCACGGGGCAACTACCCCATTTGGATCGATCACACCGAGGTTCAGCAAAAGACACATAACATGCCCCACCCTGGCAGGCGACTGAGCCAGAATTTGAACTCGTGGCCTTTCATTCATTCAGCAAATGCATATGTGGACCTACTGTGCACTGAGGAGCCCAGGCGTTGGGCTAGGCCTGGGCTGCAAAGACAATCTTCAATCCCAAATAATGAGTGAGGTCGATGAATGGGAAGGAAAGCAAAATATATGAGGAATGGGAAGCAATCAGGAGGGCTGCCTGAAAGAGGGGGTGCTTGAGTTGGACAGGGTCAGAGTCTGAAGCTGGGCAGGGGACATCCCGGGGGAGAGGGAGAGTACTGGCAGGAAGCGGGGAGGTGTTAGGTGCTTGGGGAAGCTCCGAGGGACTTGGAACAAGCCTTGCTGTGGACAGGTGGCTTAGACTGCTGGTGGAGAAAGGGTGGGGAGTGGGGAGTGCAAGCTGGTAAGGACAGGGGTCCCCAGAACTCAGTGAGGGGACCTCCCTCCAGGCGTAGGGCGATACACCTCGCCACCTCTGTTGTGTTACTTTATCAGCCACGCTGCAGTGGGGACCCAGAGTCAGAGATGTGAAGCAACTTGCTTCAGGTCACACAGCTAAACGGTAGTAGAGCTGGGATGGGAGGCTGCCCGGCTCCAGAGCCCCCAGGAATTGCTCTTTCCTAGGAGGAATATTTCTTCTTTGTTCCCTTCTTTCTATTTGAAAATGTGAGTCCCCTGAGGCGGATATGCTGTCCTCTGTCCTTACTGTGGGAAGCCTGGTGGTGGGGCAGATGTTTGTCATGGGTTGGCCACTGTAAAAAATCGGGACTGATGTCTGGGTCTGTGGTGGGCCCTGCTTCCACGGCCTGCCCAGTTGTCCCGTGTTGTTTTCTGGCACTCTGGAGCCCTGCTGGGGTGGGGTGGTCCTGGCTGCACACTCGGCCTCACTTCTGAGGCAGGCGCAATTCCTAGTGTTACAGATGAGACTGTGTGGGTCTGTTCTCTGTTGCTTAATAACCGAATACCTGGGGCCAGCAGGTGGCGTGGTGGTGAAGGCACTGGACTCCCACATGCCCGTGGTAGTTCGAGTCCCTGATCCGGCAGCTTGCTTTCTCCTTTTCCTGTTCTCCTTCTCCCTCTCTTTGTCTCTCTCTGGTAAGCTCATGTGTCCTATAGCAAATGTTAAAAAAAGTATTAATAATAACAATAAGTAAAATTAAATAAATAATTCTTAAAAAAAAAAAAAAAAAAAGTAACTGAATACCTAAAGCTGGGTGATTTCTGAAAATAGAGTTGCTCATGGTTTTGGAGGCCCCAGGCCAGGAGTTACTTCTGGCAAGTGCCTTCTTGTTGGTGGATAATGGCAGAAGGTGTCGCGTGGCCAGGAGAAGCAGTGCGCGTGTCCGCGTCCTTGTGTCTCTGTCTCGCTGTCTTTCCTTAAAATCCCACCAGGATTCGGGGCCAGCAGATGGTGTAGTGGGTACATCGCTGGACTCCCATACGGCCGGCTATGGTTCAAGTGCTGGATCCCGTGGCTTGAAAATGGAGACGGGATTGTAGCGTGGCCATACCTCCAGAGGGACGATTTCTGCTCTCCCTCTTACTATCTCTGTTTCTCCTCCAGGGAGCACATGTGACCTAAGGCTAAAACCTCTTAAAAAAAAAAGAAACAACTCTGAGACCAACAGATGGCATAATAATTACGTCGCTAGACTCCCACATGGCTGACTGTGGTTCACGTCCTGACTCGGTGGCTTGAAACTCATGTTGGGCACGTGTGGGTGTGTACCCAAAATCCCGAGGGGAGACTGGAGGAGAAGGGATTGTAGTGTGGCCCCTCGGGGAATGGCTTCTCGCTTTCAGTCTCTCTGTCTCTCTGGAGAGCACATGTGCCCAATAGCAAAATCTCTCTAAAAAACAAAATAAAGCAAAAACAAAACAAAACAAACAAATAAACAAAACCCCGACCAGGATTCAATTGTGGGGGACTCTACCTCTTAATTCCACAGTTAGAATATGTTCTTTCTTCTTTTTTTTTTTTTTTTTTTGGAGAGGTTTTTGCTATAGGGTGCGTGAGCTTGCCAGACAGACAGACAGAGACAGAGAGATAGAAAGTGAGAAATCACCCCCCAGGGGGGATGGCCACACCGCAATCCCTTCTCTTCCATTCTCCTCTCCGGATCTTGGACACGCACACACACGCATCTGGCATGAGTTTAAGCCACTGAGTCTGGGACTCAAACCACAGTCGACTACATGGAGTCCAGTGACATAGCCATTATGTCAACTGCTGGTTCCCATAGTTGGAATATGTTTTCACCCTCTTTTAAATATTTTTAGAAGTTTATTTCCTCCAAGAGTGAGAGAGGCAGAGGCAGCAGCCCTCACAGAGTCTTGATGCCACGACCTCCCCCAGCCAGCGCCACACGTGGGCACTCGTGTGCCGGTGTTCTCAGGGGGTCTCTGGACATGAACCCGCAGCTTCCCACGTGGGCTGGCTTCACAGAGCTTCATATTTCTCTGCTGCACCAGCGTGTGACCCCAAGTCTTTTTTTTTTTTTCCCAAGTCTTTACCCTCATAATTTCTGTTACAATCCAATGTCATCACACGAGTTTTGGGGGACACATCCAAGCCATAGCAGAGACTGTAGCACCCCAAGGTCACAGCACTGGGAAGAAAGCAGGGATGGGAATCAGACCCTCATGTTTTGGCCTCGGGATTGACCAGAGGTCAGGTTTAGGTTTTTCCCAGCCCCCTCTGGGTGCAGTCTGGGAGGGAGGGGCAGAGTGGATCGGGGAGGCCAGTTGGGGGGCCTGGGGTTCAGGTGGACCCTCTCCCCACGTTGAAAAGCCCAGAACACCTGACATTGCCGAGGCCTAATTTCCACCACTGCTAGGGAGGGGTGGCTCGTTTCCACAAGGTCGAGCGGTGGTTACATAAATTCATAAATGATGGATCCCTCCTGAATTATTGAGATTCCCCTGTGGGCTCGCGGGGCCTGGTCCAGTGAGCCGCGCTTCGGCCGGGGGCGGGACTCTGGAAGGACCCTGGAAGGTCCTTCCACCCCAAGGTCTTCTGCCGCACGTCCCATTTATTAGCCAGAGCCTTCCGGTCGTTTCCACAGGGAACGCGGGGCAGACGGTGGGCCCTGGGTGCAGTAGCTCTTGGTCCGGGCTGTCGGTAGGTGTTTGCTGACTAAATGAGTGGCCAGACAGTGGGAGGGACTGCGTGAATCAGTGACCCCCCTGGGCCCCCTCTTCTTGCCCCAGCCCGGCCCCCTACCCCACCTCTCTGGATTGGAAGGGGCTCATTTGTCTCACAGTGAGGACAGTTCTCTGGAGGAAACGGGAGAGCATCTGAAGCCCAGAGAGAGGTGGGGACCTGCTCGGGGTCACACAGCAGGCCAGGGGCAAAGCAAGGCCACAAACCTCGGCTTCCCGACCCCCAGCTTCAAGTCTGCTCTCCTCGGCCCCTCTCTCCTTAGGGGTCTGCTGCCCACCCATGGGGGGCCGCCCTGCCTGCTGCCCCTGCCGCGTGCCCAGAGCTTGTTCCATCCGGTTCCGCTCTGTCCTTGAGGCAGCTGGCCCCTGCGCTCGCACCTGTGCGCGGGTCTGTGTCCCCGATGTGCTGTCCAGCTGAGCGCTGAGCTGAGGAGGCCGGAGCTTGTGGGAATGTGTGTGTTTTAAAATTAATGGGGACCGTTAAACTGGCCAGGCATGAAAAGGGCTGGATCTGCAGCCCTTGGCACGCTCTCCTGGAATGATCCGCCAGTGCCTTGGCAAAGGGCTGCCGAGCCGCTGCCGGACTCCCGGGGGGCTGTGGCTTGCCTGCCCGTTTACGGATGGGTACTCTGTGTCCCGCGGCCATGGGGGTCTGACCACATAGCATGTGGCAGCCAGGAGTTCCCACAGCCCAGGTCCCCTTTCCTTCCTGTCAACACCCAGCCCTGTGCAGGCGGGATGCTCGTGGGCATGTTGACTCGAATCTTTTCTTCAGATGCCAGGGATGGGCTCAAGCACGCTCCTGACCCTGACTCTGGGGCTTTCTGGGTAGGTCCTGGCCTGGCCTTGTCCTAGCTTGTATTGTGGCCTCTAGGACATAGCAGGACCTAACAGTCTCAGGATCCAGGCCCTGTCTTGTGACCTCCTACATCACGAACAGCCCCATCTTCTGTGGAGCTTCCATAAGGGGACACCTGCTAAGGGGGAGTCGGGGTCCTAAGACACGCTGCTGTGTGACCTTGGCCGAGTCACTTAACCTCTCTAAGCGTGTTTCCCTGCCTGTAAATCTGGAGTATGTGTCCCACCCCCTGCCATGGCAGTAGATGGTGTGGTGGTTAAGGTGCTGCACTCCCACATGGTGGACCATGGTTCAAGCCCAGACCTGGCAGCCTGAGAATCATGCCAGGAACATGTGTGTGCATGCTTCAAATGCGGAGAGGAGAACGGAGAAGAGATTGCAGCATGGCCATGCCCCCCAGGGGGGCGACTTCACTTTCACTCTCTCTGTCTCTCTCTGGCAAACACATGCACACGACAGCAAAAACATTAAGGGAAAAGCACGCTCCTCCGGTGGAGGGACTTGCCCTCTGGAGCTGTGAGTTTGGAAGGAGGTAATTTGCGTAAACTGCTCCGCACAATGTCTGGCGTGGAGTAAACCCCCAGGAAACACTACTCGTGCCCTCGTGGCTCTCCCTGTGTCTCTGGGAGAGCTGTCAGACCTGCTGAGTGGCATGTTTAGTCAGCCAGGGCCGCGGCACACCCCTGCTTGGCTGGGCACCCAGCAGGGGGTAGCCCCTTGATCCCCTGAGTGGGCTGAGGGCCCCCATCCCTGTTTCCCCTGTGGGAAAGTGAGTCGCTGTTGTTCCCCGGTGGCTGAGGGGTTGCCCCCCTAACTGCCAGTCTTCATGAGGGTGCTGGGCAGGCCACGTGGTCACATGGGGGCAGCCGAGGCTGAGGTGGGAGGGGGCGGGGCAGGCTCTGCCTCTGCTGAGATCTAAGCTGCCCTGCAGGCCTCCCCTGAAGCCTCGGCCCTGTCCTCTCCCCTCCTCTGGTCTCTGGGGCTCCGAAGCTCACCTTTGGAGCCCCTTATTGTGCGCATTATTTGTCCTGGTGCCTCCTCCTGTCTGGTGGCACTCTCATTCCCACAGCCTGGTGGCATCATTACAGCCACTCCCACCAGCAGTCTCGATTTATCATCCTGGGTACAGCTGTCCTGGAGGGTGGTACCTAGGCCTAGGCTGGGCTGGAGGGCACCCAGGGCTGTGGCGTGGGCCAGCCTCAGAGGCCTCTGGAGGTCGACTGGGTCAAAAGCTGGTTCTGTCCCAACCCGGCCAAGCCCCTGCTTCGGGTCTCATTTTTCACACGTGTGTCCGATGGAGGGATTTGGAGGGGGAAATGCACCCTGCCTTCATGCCCAGCACACTGGAGGCACCACCATGGTTGGTATTGCTCTTATTATTATTTTTTTTTTGGAGAGTTTTTTGCTATAGGGCGCGTGCGCTCTCTAGAAAGACAGAGAGAGACGGAGAGACAGAAAGCGAGAGATCACCCCCCAGGGGGGATGGACATGCCCCAATCCCTTCTCCTCTGTTCTCCTCTCGGGATCTTGGCACACATGTACACGCACCCGACGTGAGTTTAAGCTGCCGGGTCTGGGACTCGAACCATGGTCGACTACATGAGAGTCTAGCGACATAGCCATTACGCTAACTGCTGGTCCCAAGTATTGCTCTTATTACTGAAGTATCTTACCTCCCCCCCCCCCCCCACTAAGCCGGGGCCCCTCCATGGGGGCGGGGCGTGTCCTTTATCCTGGTCTCTGTCCCTGGACAGGGCTCAGCACACAGCTGGTGGCTGTCCGGGGTGGGGGTGGCCTGCGATGCCTGCACAGGAGTTCCTGGGAAGGACACTGAAGTACAGGGACTAATGACCCATCACGGCCAGGACCCGTAGTGGAAGCAGGCGGGACTCCTGCTCTCTGCACCCTGCGCTGGGAGGCGACGTGCTGTTTATGTCCCTGTGGGGGTGTTAGGAGATATGCCAGTGAGGACCGAGGGCTTGGGGGGCTGCAGCCTGGGAGGACGGCCCTGGGATGTGGAGCAGGCTCTGACGGTGGGTGTGGGAGGCAGCTGGTGGAGGTGGGGCCGAGAGGGTGGCAGCCTGTGGTCATGGTCCTTCCTCCCCGGAGACATGAGCTGGCACCCCCTCTTTGGTTCATTACAGACCCATCAGCAGCACCCCACTCCCAGAGGCAACAAGTGAGCCTAGTTCGCCGTACCCATTCACCTCCTCCCCCTCTGGACATTGTAATTGCCATAAAAATGGGAGCTGAGCTGCAGCCGCATGGCATGTGGGGAGCGAGGGCCCGGCTGTCAGCCATTCCCCTGCCAGCAGGACGCGCGTCTGTTTTATTATTGCCGCCTGGCTGTATTTCACGTACGGTTTAAACATCATCAAACGCCACATCCCTTTTGAAAAGCAAGAGCTACCTTGCTGAGGATGTTGAGGAGAAACAGGAACATTAAAATCTACGAAGCAAATGGCCCCGAATTGACATTTGCAACAGGAGCTTTGCAGCGTCAAAGGAGCTAAATCCCGGCTGGCAGCGGCAGGGAACTTTCCTGTGAGGGTCAGAGGAGAGGTGGGGAGAGGTGGGACACATTTGGCAGAGAGGGGAGCAGGCGGGGCGGGGCGCTGACTGCCCCTCAGTACCTCCTTGGGCTGGACCTCAACTCAGCCTGTCTTCCACCTAACAAGGAGCCGCTGGTGCTTAGAGCAGAGTGCTGGGGCCTGGGGCTCTGGGCTGAGGAATAGGGCACAGCAGAGGACAGACAGGAGGTGGATGGGTTCAGGTCCTGCTTTGGCCACTCAGGAGCTCCTGTGACCTTGACCACGGCTCACCTCCTGTCTGAGCCTCCGTTTCCTCATCTGTAAACCTCAGAGAGTGACAAGCTCTTGGAAGGCGGTTGAGAGGACAAGGTGATGCGTGCAAACGCCTGACAAGTCATTGGAACTCTGCGACCTGCGACTGCCGAGGCTGAGGAAGTAGGCGTGTGTGCAGGAATTGCTTTTTAAAAAACGTTTCATCTACCTATTTCCATGCTGAAAAATAGGTACAATAAAACTGAGAACCGTTAAAATAGGAACCAAAGCAACCAAGCTGCGAGGGAGGACCTGGACCTGGACATCTCATAAGACTTTGCCATATGGGCCAGCAGGTGGTGTGGTGGCTAAGGCTGGGCTCCTACATGGCCGATTATGGTTCAAGTCCTGGACCTGGCAGCTTGCTTTCTCACTTTCTGGCACTCTCTCTCTCTCTTTCTCTGCCTCTCGCTGGTGAGCTCTTCTGTCCTGTAGCAAAATTGAAATAATAATAATAATAATGATAAATAAAATTAAATAAAGAATTGTAAAACAGTAAGACTCTGGCATGCTTGGTTCTGGTTGCCCCATGGCCTATTCCATGTCCTGATGTGTTTTCTTTTTAAAGAATTACTTACTTACTTACTTACTTAATTAATTATTTTTCTTTCCAACCCACCAGCCTCTTGCCTGGTTCATGGCCCCTCCTCAGTCTTAGCACCTGCCACTTGATGCTGGTATGCGGCCTCCTGAGGGACCATGGTTCATGCTTGCCCTTGTAGTTGATGTTCTTGGTGGCCACGTGCGGCAGCTTGGCCCCTAGAACCCTACCCTATGCTGGCTCTGGTGACATATCAGAACTGGTCTGAGCAAATCTATTGTAACTGAATATGAGATGCAGTTTGAGGTTCCTGGCAGCCATTGCAAAATGGGAAATAGGAGTTTAATTTTTATAATTCCAAACCTGGAAGTTGACTCAAATTTCTGCCTACAGCTTCTTTTGCTTTGTACTCTGCCTTTTTCTTCATTCTCCCTCTCTAGCACCTTTATCAGCTGTTCTTTATTTTCCCCACAAGTGGTTTAATCCCTTGCTCCGGAGCCTCCCCCCCAGTCTTGGTCCTAAGGCATCCCTCCCGCCCTTCCCTTCACGTGGCCTTACTCATGACAATGGAGGCCCCTCTGCCCTCTCATTTGCTGCCCTCGGTTCCCACAGTCTGCTGCTCGCGGTGACCAGCCTGGCCGCAGGACCGCTGGGCCTCTTGCCCTGCCTGCCCCTGGCTCAGCCACTGCGGTTTCTTCTAGATGAGTCTGTGACTAATAAGGTTGCCCCCGGGGGGCCTGCAAAATCTTTCCCTCCTTAATGTCGGAGTTTAAAAATGTGTCACCATCGATTTGAAGAAAAGACTTGTTCCTGCTGAGAAAAGCGGCCTGGAGATTCGTCTCGCCTTAGGAATCACATAGGCGGCTGCATAAATTCCAGCGCCAAGGAGGGCTCGCCATGCAAATGCCAACTCAGCCCGCGGCCAGCCTGGAGCCCCTGAGCCCTCCTCGCTGTCCCACTGGCACCCCCACTTCCACCCCTCCAGCTGCCCCTGGGGGAGGGGTTCCTGTGCAGCAGGGGTGGCGGTGGTCCCTGGTTGGAAGATCATTTACTTCTCTCCATCTCCTTGTGGTTAAGCCAGAGCCTGAGCCCATGGCCTATTCCATGTCCTGATGTGTTTTCTTTTTAAAGAATTACTTACTTACTTAATTATTTTTCTTTTTTTTGGAGAGGTTTTTGCTATAGGGCGCGTGCACTCACTAGACAGACAGAGACAGAGAGACAGAAAGCGAGAAATCACCCCCCAGGGGGGATGGCCACGCCACACAATCCCTTCTCCTCCATTCTCCTCTCAGGATCTTGGACATGCACGCACACACGCCCGGCGTGAGTTTAAGCCACCAGGTCCAGGACTTGAACCGTGGTCAACTACGTGGGAGTCCAGCGACATAGCCATTACCCTAACTGCTGGTCCCATTAATTAATTAATTTTCATCTCAACAGAGAGGGATAGAGTGAGAGAAAGTGAGAGAGACAGGAAGTGAGAAAGTAAGCCATTAGGTCCAGGACTCACACTGAAGTCAGCCATGTGGGAGTCCAGCGCCCTTAACCATCATGCCACCTTCTGGCGCTATGTCCCCATGTGTTTCTTTTTTGGAGAGGTTTTTGCTGTAGGGCATGTGTGTTCACCAGAAAGCCAGAGAGAGACAGAGAGACAGAAAGTGAGAAATCACCCCCCCCCCCCCGGGGGGGGGATGGCCACGCCTCAGTCCCTTCTCCTCCATTCTCTTCTCAGGATCTTGGGCACTCACGCACACGTGCCTGGCGTGAGTTTAAGTCACCAGGTCCGGCACTCGAACTGCAGTCGACTACGTGAGATTCCAGAGACACAGCCATTACGACAACTGCTGGTCCCCCCAATGTGTTAACATCCTGGAAGAAAAGGAGGATGAGTGACTTCTGAGCATGGGGCTCCTGGAAGCTGCCCGAGTGCCTCCCACAGCTCTGGAGATCGCCCCCACCTTAGCTGTCTCTCCCTGTTGGTCCTGGGATGGATCTACCCTGAAGGTGGGGTGTTAAGTCCCTGGATACCTCACCTCTGACCTTTTGTATCCTTGCCTGGAAGGGGCTGTTGGGGTCATTTGGTCCGTCCCTGCCACCAGGCAGGCCCCTCTCCACTGGCAGTTGTTCTCTCCATTACTGTCCCTACTTTTCAAGTTGGGAAGCTGTGACAGAGGGACACTCTGTGGCTTATCTGGGACCCGGATACCCAGGTCATTTGCACCATGTGACCTGCCCTCGAACGAGTGAGTGACTGGATGAATAAATGAGGGGGAGTGGGCATGCGGTAACTACTCGAGGGCTCGGTGATAACCTAGGATGGGGGGCTTGGCGAGTTTAAGAGGGGGGCCGAGCTGTCAGGCTCCCGTAGGGACCCCACCTTCTGCCCTCAGGGAGTCATGGAGGCCCTTCATGATGGCCTGTTTGCCCTCTCCTGGAGGGCCCACCAAGATGGCGAGAGGCAGGAAGGTGGGCTGCCCGGGAAGCCACGGGGCCCCTCTGCATGGTAGTCTCCTGCTCCGGCCTGCACCGGGGCCACCGGCTGTCTGGGGATCCTTGCAGGGAGCTTACTGTGGGGGTGGCAGAGGTGGTGCTGACGAGCCTGCCCCAGCTCTCGGGGAACTGCGGAGCCATGGGCAGGGGAGTCAGGGACGAGGTTAACCAGGCAGTTTGCAGTCCGTCTGGCAGCCGTGGGCCCCAGAACATGTGCTGAGCAGCCATTTACCACCTGGTGCAGGGAAGTCTGCAGGCTGGCCCCGCGCCGCGCCGCCCCCAGCTGCAGAAGGGCCCCGTGAGGACTCCCGGCAGCCATTACTCCAGGAAAGGAGGGGCTTTATTTTTCCTGTCTCCCTAAATGTTATTGCCTTTATAGGCTTTGGAAATCAGTTTTATGGCCTGCGTTGTTTGTCCGCTGAAATATAAGAAGCACCGGAGGGAAAATAAACGGGAGGGATGGGTCTGGCCTTGAGAGGTCAGATGGCTGAGGATGGGGGAGCAGGGCTCAGGAACGGACCCCCGAAGCCAGGGGCATTGTTTAGGGACCATTGTATCTGGAACGGGGGCCAGGAGAGGTGTGTACAAGGACTCGAAGGGGTCCCCAGAATTTGGTGGGAGGGTTGACTTGTGGCTTCAAGATCAGGACCTTTGGTGGGGTGGTCCCCATCAGAAGGCCCTGGGACAATGAGAGACATCCTATCTTCCTAGACGCCTGCTTACTCCAGCCTGCTTTCCTTGGGTGCCATCCGGGGCACCCCGCCAGCCACTACCAGTGTAGACTTCCCAGCGTAAGCAAAAAGTAAGCCCTCTGTGTTTTGCCAGCCAGGGTACAAGCCTGGCAGAGCCCCCCACCCGCAGGAGGTGCTTCATCTTCCAGCAGAGCTGGCTCGTGGGGAGCCCAGTGGTGGGGCAGAGAGCCGGCTGGAGCATCCAGAAACCCACACTAATCCTCCTCCCTTTCCTGGGGCCAAAGACCCTTGGGGGAGGTCCTGAGGGCCCAGCCCCTGGAGAGAGCTGCTTCTCCACTCCTCTCTTAATATGCGAAGAGCTTCTACAAATCAATAAGAAAAATGGGCGAGAGATGTGGACAGGCAATTCCCGGTAGGAGAAAAACAAATGGCCAGTAAACAAGTGAAAAGATGCAGAACTTCGCTAGTAATCAAGAAAAGGCTAATTGAAATAAGAGACATCGTTCTTCACCGCCAGAGAGGCGGCGTTGGAGCGTGTGGATACGCGGAGGTGTGGTGCAGCCTCAGGAGATGGCCCGTATTTGGGTACCCCCTCCCCCCAAGCAGCTCACACAAAACCACACCGTAGGTGCTGAAGACACTTGCCCTGTGCCAGGGCACATAGAACTGGCAGCGGCCACCGCCACCTCTGCATCCTCTGCTTCCTGTCCACATCTGCTCGCAGCTGTCCCCCTCCAGCTCCCTCACCCTGGGGGTCTACATGCTTCCTCGGCTGTTGCCTGGCCTTTCATGGGGACGATGCTGCTTTCTTTCTTTCTTTTTTTTTTTTTTTAGAGAGATTTTTTTCTACAGGGTATGTGTACTCACCAGAAAGACAGAGAAATCACCCCCCCTAGGGGATGGCCACGCTGCAATCCCTTTTCCTCCATTCTCCTCTCAGGATTTCGGGCACGCACGCACACGCGCCTGGTGTGAGTTTCAAGCCACCAGGTCCGGGACTCAGACCACAGTTGACCACATGGGAGTCCAGCGCCTTAACCCCTAGGCCACCTGCTGGCCCTGAGATGCTGCTTTCTGTCCCTGAGTTTCTGCTCTACAACCTCATGGTTGACAGGGACACATGCACAACCCAGGGGTGTGGAGTGGGCAGTATTCATAGAGATCAGCTGGAAGTGGTGACCCCCAGGGTTGGCAGCCCTGGCTGTTTCCATGGCTTCTTCCAACACACTCGATTTGAGGAAGGTCTTGCTCTAGGAGTGACCTTGGCTGCCTGGGCCTGCCGGTGGCCCACTCACGCCGTCTGGCTCCAGAACCTCTCCTGTTTTTTCTTTCCTTCGTTTCTGGCTGAGGGAGTATGTGCAAGTGCATGCATATGCACACGTGTGAGAGACAGACAGAGGGGCACTTCTTACAGGGTCTCATGCTGTGATCTCCTCAGCCCTTCAGTTCCCTGGGGTCTTGGGCAGATGCACATCCAGTGTGTTTTCAGGTTGACTCAGGATCTGAACTCACACAGCCTTGTGACTTCTAGCTCTGCAGTTCCGTATGCTACCACATGCAACAAACGGGGCGGGCCACCTCCCTTTTGCTTGTCGTTCCCTTTCCATCCCAGCCTGGCCGAATGATTCTGGGTTTTATAACTGCACGTCCTCTCTCACCTCCTGGCCTTTGCATGGGCACATCCCCTGCCAGGAGCATCCTTTCTTCCATTTCCTCTTGGCTGACTCTGATCATCCTCCAGGTCCCTGCTGAGAAGCCACCTCCTCAGGAACCTCCCTTGTCAGGGTCCCTCCTGTGCCGCCAGAGCACAGCCACTCTCTCAGCTTCGGCGCATTCATGCTGTGCGGCTGGGAGATGTGGCCCGGGCAGCTGGGACACCTAGGGAGCTGCACACTCACCTGTCCGGAGGGTCAGGGACAGAGAGCCCTGGAGATGGTTCAGTGTGTTGCAGGGAGCAGAGCGGCCAGGGGAGGCTGGGGCGGGAGCAGGGCTGCTCCTGTGGGGCCCAGGTGCCTTTCCCTGCCTGCCCTTCCCAGCCGCCCTTAGCTGCAGAGCCCAGCGAGGCCAGACCACGGCGGAGCTGCTTTTGATGCGAAGCTCGGGGTGGGGAGAGAGCACAAGTCACACTTCAAACGCTGCAGTCCTGGGGAATCTGGGTCTCTGTGTCCTTAAATCATCCTCTTACCCCCACACCCCTGCCCAGCGTGTCTCCCTGCAAAGGTGGAGGGCCTGGGAGAGATGTCAGCCTGCAGCTCAGCTCTGGGAATTCCTGGCAACCCCCTTTCTCGGCTCCCTCTGTCCCTGTCCTCCTGCTCCCGAGGCCCAGCCGGCCCTATCCTGCCAGCCTTCTCTTTCCAGCCCCCAGATGGAGGCGAGTACCACCTTTCTCCCTCCACATAGAGGGTATGAAGTGATTACGGCCCAGTTCCTGCCTCTCCAGACTCGATGGAGCACATCTCCATGCCATGTTATGGTGGGGGCATCAGGGTTTATCCGTTACAGCCGGGTGCTCAATGGGAACTCAAGGCTCTGGGCTGGTCAGGGAAGGCTTCCTGTAGGAGGCCTTCTCGGGGAGGCCGAGTTCTCTACAGGAATTTCTGGCTGGGGCTCATAGATCCTTAGGCAGGCCGCCTTCTGAGACCTCATAGGGCCAGGACCTAGGACAGTGTGTGGAGGTTGGACAGACCTGGCTCCAAACCTCAGTCTCCATGGCCTTGGGCAAACTGCTTAGGTCTGGGCCTCAGTTTGCACATTTTAGGAGGGAGTAAGCACATGTACTGTGCCGCCCTGCCGTGAGGATGGAACGTGGTGGCAGATGCCTGGTGCCTGGCGCTGCTGGGCCCCGCTGCTTTGCCACTCACAGATGGGCGCCCCTTTAGGAAATCCCCCCTAATTATGAAGTTACAGATCGGGACGGCCACATGGGGAGGAGGCACGTTCATTAGGAGACCCGGGCGCACAGCCTGGGCCCTGCCAAGCGTCTCTCTGCGCCAGCTTCCCGAGGTCCGCAGGCTCAGTGGAGCACATCTCCGCGTCATTTCGGTGGCAGCTTCCATCTGCCAGCCCCCGGGGCCCGCTGGCTGGGGAGGGCCTATTTGGGGACCCACCTGTCCCTGGCGGCTGCCCCTCAGTTCTTCACCCTGGGTTTGTAATCTCGGCTTTAAAGAGGACTCCAATCCCTCTCTCCTGCCCCCCACCACGACTAATCCATTTGCCAGGGCCCTGATCCAAGAGAAAGCTAATTAAAGAATTTCTGCTCTTGGCTCAGCCTGGACTTTGAAGATTCCCCTTGGTCTTTCTGGAGTATCTGAAAACAGGTGGAGAAAGGGGGCGTTGGAAAGGGCGTTGGATAAACCCCCGGAGCCTCTGTAATAGGCTTAATCCCCCCAAAGCCAGCCGGCATCAAACAGCCCTCCGCCCAGCACTGCTGAGACAGGGCTAGAGAACTCCGAGGAGGAGGCTGTGTGGGCTGTTTCCGACCCCAGGGGCCCAGGCTGCAGGCTCCCTGCCCCAGGCTCCCAGAGAATGGGAGACCATGCATCCCCAAGGGTCTCAGGGATCAGAGGCGGGGAAGCCTGGGTGTGAGCCCCTCCCAGAGTTTTCCAGAGTAGTGCCAGGGTGTGGTCCTGGCCCACCAGCTCTGGCACGGGGCGGTTCCTGGCCACTGGGATGCCTGGCCTGTAGTGGAGGAGCAGTAGGGTGGACTCTCTCCCTCCCAGCTCCTCCCTTCTTCCACAGACCTCCAGGCCGGGATCTTTCCTTTCAAAAACTTGTCTGCCTCTGGAGGTTTTCATTACCAATCACAAATATTTATTTGGCACCTACTGGCAGAACGTGAGCTGCATGGGGCAGTGGCCTTGGGGCCCCGTTAGCTGCTGTGTCAGGGGCCAGCACACAGAGGTGCTCGATAAAGACTAGTCGTGTGCTTGGCAGGCAGTCTCTGTTACCTGAGCAGCTTACACTCCTGCCACCTGCAGAAAACACCCTGAGGGCCTTCGGGGAGTCACTGGGGCCCTTGGATGTGGATGGGGTAGGGTCTTAGGACCTGGCCTCCTTGTCACTCTGAGCTTTGGCCAAGCCTGGTGGGCCCTCACCCTACCCCCCCTGCAGGTCTCTACTCCTGTGTTGCCCTCTGTGTGCCCAGGGTGCAAGGGTGGGGTGCAGGGAGCTTTTAGACTCACAGTTCCCTGTGCAGGGACCTCTTGGGGCACTTGCCTGCATCATGGAAATAAAAATGATAAAAACCTGCCACTGAATTCGGGGTGGCAGTAAATTACTTAACACCTGAAACAGGTTGAAATGTGGCCACTGTGGCTTTTAATAAGCCCGTCTCTGATGCAGCCGCTTCCGCGAGGAGTCGGCCGGGTCTCTTTGCGAGGCGTAATTTCATCGCGTCCCAGGCTTGGCAGCGGTGCAAATAAGATTTCACTTCCCCTGTAAATCTCCGAGGGGGGAGCGCGGGATTTCATTCGTGCTGTCAGTTAGCAGCTCGAGGGAGCCTGTTTACTTTGCCGCAGGAGGAGCGGGTCCTTGGGAGGTGCTGGACACCGTGGCCGGCCGGGAAGCGACCGTGTTCGCACCTGAAAGACGAAGCGAGATGTGGCGGGATAGGGGAGCACACTGCATTTGGGCGCCTGCAAGTGGATGAGCTGATACTCCCCCACCCCGGGCTACTGAGGCAAAGAGGCAAAGTATTGGGGCTGGCTGACCTTGGATCCGCCTGGGACCCTCCCAAGCAGGGTGCGAAATGCCCACAGCGGGTTCGATGGTGGTGTGATGGGATCGTGCAATGCTCTTCAAGGGAACGCCACATGGGAATGTTCCTAGTTCAAGTCTGGAGACCTCCCTGAGCTGCTGGCATGTGCCTGTCCTGGATCAGGGAAGGTGGGTGGAACCCTGCAGCATCAGGACTCTGATGGGGTGCTGTCTATCTCTGCCCGTCTCACTCATGGAAGAAGTAAATACATAAACACAGTCAGCCATGGAATGTGGGCATGGGTGTGGGGGATTAGGGTGCTAGACTCTGAAAACACCTCTCGTCTGGGATGCTTGGTGAGGCCAGAAGCCCTTTCTGGGAAGTGGGGGCAGCAGAAAGGAAGCTTCTGGAACCCAGTGGTAACCAGGAAAGAGCAGGGTCCAGGTGCAGGAGAGTAGCCATGGAGGGGTTGCATTCCACCCCCAGCTGAAACTTTTAGTGCCATGTCTGACAGAAGGCCTTTCGGGGGTCTTAGTCCACACTTGCCCTGAACCCCAGTGATATACAAGTCTTGAGGTTCCTCTGGGGAAGAGGGTCCCCAAGGTGCTTGGCTAGAGAGGTATGGCCAGGGTGGAGCAGGTGTGGGATCCCAGGTTTGCAGGGGGTTCACCCCATCTCCTAAAGACAAGAGAGGGAGATGGTAGGACTCGGGGGTCAGCGAGTCTCTCCACCACCAGTGCTCATGCCCCTGGCCCTCTCTGCTCACTCTGCCATAAGGTCGGGGGCTCACTGCCTCTCAGACACCCACTCCCTTCAGAACGGGTCAGCTGTTTGGAGGCTTGTCTGTCTGCTGACGCTCCTGGACTCTCCTGCAGAGGTCCTGGAATCTCCCCCGCCCCCTGTAAGGCCTCTCTTTGGCTGGGCCTCCAACCCCCAGGGCACTTAATAAAACCTAAGTGCCCCCCACCCCGACCGCTGGACTCCTGAAGCTAAAGGCTTGGACCAGCCTGAGATACTCTTTCTCAGGCTGGAAGGGTAGGCCACAGCCCTGGCCGTGGTCAGAGAGACTGCGGGGCAGGCTGCATCCTCCCTGTAGTCGTGGGGCCACTTTGCTGCCCTAGTCCACGTGTCCTGCCATGACACCTGGGCCTCTCTGTAAGACGTGTTGGCCAGCACAGCACCTGGGAACAGGAATGTGGATAACCCTGCAGGGAAGGTGCCAGGGTGGGGCCTTCACTGCAGAAACCCCGCATGGCCCCCCTCTCCCGGAAGCTCCGAGCACAGTGGCCGGGGTGAAAATGAAAGCAATGGTCTGCTAGTCTCTGGGCACTGTGAAAGGCTTTGCCCTTGCTGTCCACTTGACCGCTCATTCACCATGAGAGGGCACAGAGGCACACACTTTACAGGGGCAGAAACTGAGGCACAGAGAGGCTGGTAACATGGGCAGTAACACGGGAGCCTGTGTGTCTAACCCGGTTCCAAAGGACTCTGAGGCTCTGTTCGAGGAGCCCTCCAGGAGCGTTGGCGGTGTCAGTCCAGCAGTTCTCAAAGGTGTGTGACCGGGAACCCTTCTGGGCAGAAGCTTGCTTAGCTCTCGGGGCTGAAGAGCACACTTTGGGAACACAGCAAGGAGAGCTCCTCGGTGTCCCTGGTTTGTGCGGCTGCCACAGTGCATGCAGAGGACAGGGTCATCGATGCCTCCTCGCTCGCCCGTGGAGGGTGGGGTGGGGAGGAGAAGGACGCTGATATGGCCGCGGGCTGTCTTCTCATGTCCTGGGTAGACCGGGTGGGCCGTGGGCCATCGTGCTGAGAAGCACGTCGACTCACCCTCCACGTCCTGCTGTCCTCTGGGAAGCTGAAGGTGTGGGGGCGACTGCTAGCCACGGCCCAGGCAGGTGAGGTGCCAGGACTGGTTACCTGCCCAGGTGAGGAAGGCCAATAGAGGTGGGGGTCTGGGAAGGGCCTCTCCTGATGCAGCACCTGAGCTGAACCTTCAGGGGCCTTTATGGGACGGGCGAGCAGGCGAACAAGCAGAAGACGGGCTGGAGCCAGAGGCAGGGCTGGAGCCAGAGGCAGGGCACGGCCTGCCCCAGGTTGTACGGGGTGTGGCCAGAGGCTGGGCCGGCGGGGCGGAGCTGAGATGGGGCCAGACGAGGGGCAGCCCAGGCGGGGTCCTGTGCTTACCGGAGAAGCAGAGCCTTCCAGAGGGAGGCACAGTGAGACTTGCCTTGCTGCCCTGCTTTGGGCAGTGTGTCAGGCCCTGTCCCTCCTCTGCGTGGGGACCGAGGGGCTGGCTGGCTTGGGAGATACCAGGTCTCCCCCGCCCCTGCCAGCGGCTGGCTGGGCATCTTCCTGTAGAGCAGAGGGACCCACCTCATTCACCAGGGTCTGCCCGAGGACTGCTCCCTGGCCTCTGCTTCCCAGCCCCACCCGGGGCAGGCCCACCCCACCCCTCATGCCGGCCCCAGCACCTAGCAGGACATAGTACGTAGTACCTAGGGAGTGCCTCCTGACTGCCTGGCTGGGCGTCTTCTAGAAAGGTCCAAGGACAGATTGCAGGTGAGCAGAGTGGGGCAGCCCTTCTCAGCACCTGTATGTGCTGGACCCGAGGGAGAAGTCGGAAAAACAGACCTGGTTCTCCCCGGGGTCACACTGTGTCTGCTCTTTGGAGTGATTTTCCATGGTCAGCTCCTGCCATGGTGGGATGGGAGGTGAGGACTGAGGAGAAGAGGACGAGGGGTGACAGGGATTGGGGAGATGCCTGTGGGACCAGAGTGCACCGTATTACCCCAGCCGGGCCCACTGCCACCCAGACATGTGCAGAGACAACTTTGCTTCCTTAGAATGAGGGAAGTCCATGAACCCTCAGCCAGATGTGACATCGGATCCAGGTAACAAGCCCCGTCATGTTTAATGTATTAGGAACTGCTCCTGTTCTCGGGGAAAGCGTCCCACCCACCTTTGGGGTGTGAGAAGACAGGCAGAGTCGTGAATGCAGGGGGCATGGCTGGGGTGAGGGGCATCTGGGATGAACCCAGGCGGGTGTTCACTGGGTCGGGGATAAGCACATGGCCCCCAATACCTGTACACTTCCACCCTTATCTGGGTGCCCACATGGTTGCCAGAGTCTCTTACGGGATAATCTGCAGCTCTTATTAACACATGTCCGTGTGGAGACCCTCTCGGAGTCTGCGTTGAGCTGCCAGTCGGCCCCGCATGGCTGGTTCCCCGCACCTCTGGTGTCAGCAGCTCGAGTCCCCCTCCCCGGGGCCTGTGAGATGAGGTCAGAGGTCCCTCCTCCTCCCTGCAGCAGAATCATCACCGCGATGGTGGCCAAGGAGACGTATTAACCCCAGAGTCTCTGCCTTGCCTGCGGCCACCTGTGTGCCTGCGGACTGCAGCAGCAGCACTGACCCTCAAGGGGAGGGCTGGGGGGATGAGCGTGGGCAGCGGAGACTGCGAATGCCACAGACGTCTGCTCCCCGGCACGTCGGACAGCAAGCCGAGAGTCCAGAGCCGAGACGACTGTAAAAGTTAAATCTTTCTATTTATTTCAAGAAAGGACAAGGCAAGTGGACTTGGACATTTTATATGAAAACAGACGAACAGAAAATAGGACGAGTAGTTAATCACATTCATCTCAACGTTGAAGTTTCAAGGCACCTACTAGGGAGGCCAAGGGCGGCTCGCAGTGCACTTTGGTTTGTGTTGTCGTGGTGGTGGTGGGCGTTTGTGTGTCTCGGATTTCCACAAACCCCTGTCTGGTGGTGAGGTTGGGAGTGAGGCAGGTGGGCATGAGGCCAGGCCAGGCCGGGCCGGGCCCGCCAGCCGGGTCTCAGAGGGCAGCAGCCGGAGGGCCCTGTCACTCAGATCCCCGAGACTACTTTGACCTTCAGGGAAAAAGAAAAAGACCAGGCGTGTGGGGCCGGGTGGCCCCAGGGGGCTGATTGAGCAGGCAAGGAAGACCATGGGGCTTGGGAAACTGGGGTGCCACGGCAGGGGTCCTTCAGACAGCATAAATGACCTAGTCACAGGCTTGAGAGAGACGAGACCCTCACTGCCCTGTGCCTTCAGGTGGGTGGTCTCGGGACACACCATACGTCTCCTGTCCAGGGCAGGTGAAGAGGCTGGGTAGCTTCCTCTAGAACCCCATTCACCGGGTTCTGCCCAAAGACCCCTCCCTGGCCTCTTCCTCCTTAGACCGCTGGAAGGGCTTCTACTGAGCATGCTCCCCCAGCATGCCTTACGATACCAAATGAGACGAATAATCTTTGAGTATCAAGAAAGGGGATTGCTGTTGGTGACACCTGAAACACTGACTCTGCAGTGCGCCCGCAGTGGGAGCACATCCTTTCCGTTTTCCATCGTCTGCCTCCTGCTCACACCTGCCTCCCACTCAGCTGCACAGACAAGTCTCCCCCTCTCCGGGCTGGCCTGTGCTTACAACCCTGCAGCCTCCTGAACCGTCAGCACCATCTCTTCCCCCCTTTCTCCCTCTCAGATGACAAGCCTCAAATGCTGGGCTGTGCCCCCCCACCCCGCCCCCAGCCTCTCTTTATGAGCTGGTAGGTACCAGCATTCTAGCTCCTTTGCTACCTGCCCTGGACACCCTTGGGGGCTTAGCTCAGGCCCCTGGGCTGCTGGCAGGTGACTGTCGGGGTTAGGGGAAAGAAGTGTAAGGCTACCCTCAGGTTCGTGTGTGTGTCTCCCCCTGCGTACTCAGGACCTTTCTAAAGTGGGGCGAGCGGGTGGAGGTGGGTGGTCTCGGCACTCTCCGCATGTCCGCTGTCCAGGGCAGGTGAGGTGCCCGGAGCCATGGCCCCAGGGGTGGGACTCTGTCGTTCATGGCGCATTCCTTAGTCTCTCCTTGAGGAGAAAGCCTGATCAGCCCCTTCAGGTGGGTGGCTCAGGGTAGCTGCCGTGTCTTGGTGGACCCTCCTTCAGCTGTCCGCCCCTTGGCATCCACTCTAGGCCAGACTTGGAGAGAGGAAACAGAGTCACTCGCCTGGGCAGAGGCCAGTGCTGGGGCCTCAGAGTGGCGGCGTTTTGCCATCGGCAGTTTCACGGCTGGAGATCGGTGTGACCGGAGCTGAGCAGAGCTCAGGGGGCTTCCAAGAAAAAGAGCTGCTGAGACGAGTCCCCCTCTGGGCCAGGCCGGCGTGGCAGGTGTGGGATGAGAGCCCGTTTGTTGCCCAGTGGGTGGGCAGGCGGCAGGTGGGGAGGACAGGAGGTTACAGAGTGAGAGGAGGCAGGGGCCGCTTTCACTTGCTGGAGAAGAAAGGACTGAGTGTCCCCACGCGCCGGGGCTGCGCTGGGCCTAGTAACCTGGGAGGGCCGGGCGCTGACTGTGCATGTCCCGTGGACAGGCGCAGAGACCTGGCATCTCACCCCGGGGACCATCCACCCTGACGACCATAAAAGAGATTTAGGGCTGGTAGCAGCAAAGACCTTCCTACAAGGACTCTCTGGACTCAGCCTTTTGGGCTCTGGAAGGAGGGGTGGGTGAGTGAGGGAAGGACAGACAGGGATGCTGCACCACTTGGAAGGCTACAGCACCCGGGGGGCTGGCTTTGTTAGGGCGTGGAGGTGGTCAGCAGGCCCAGAGTCCCCTGTGCCCACAGCATGCCCCTACTCCCCTCCCGAGCCCTCTGTCAGCATGGCAGGTCACTGTCCTTGTTCCCTCCAGGCACAGGCTGGGCATTTGTGACAAGGCATGGGAGGGGACAGAGGCAGTGGTCTCAAAGAGCCTCGGGTGTGGAACTAGCAGCAGGGGCTGTCTTCAAACTAAAGATCCATGCTGGGCATGGTAAGTCCAGGAGCGAAGTGGAGAAAGGACAAGGCTTTGCCCCTGTGGCATTGGGGGGTCTCTGGGTACACCTGCAAATCCCATTCCTGACAAAAAGTGGGCCCAACCTCAGTGATCATGGAATTTCCCAAACTAGAGAAAAACCATGTATAAAAAACACCGAGGGAGGGAAGGAAACAAAGGAGGGAGGATGGAAAGCGAAGAGAATCTTTTTGTGAATTTTTTTTTTTTAAGAAACAAATGTGGCTATTTAGGGCGACTACTTGAAACATTTCAAAAGAAACAGTAAATGTTTAAAACTCAGAGTGAAAAGTGCCTGGGGCGCTGTCAGCTGGCCTGGATGGGTGGATGGATGGATGGAGTGGGCAGCGCCCTGTGTGCGTTCCTGCCCTGGGATGGCCCTGGCTGCAGGGAACCGGCCCAGGAGGCACCCTGGGACCTGGAGCTGTGGGGCCCAAGAGGGGCTCTGGGCGGGTCACCGTCGTTGCTCCCTGCCGAGGTCAGGCTCCGGGAGGAGGGAGGAGGGAGGAGGAGGCGTGTGTCTGTATTTCCTTTCTCTTGGACATTAGGATGGGACTTTTGCAGCCTCTCTGGTGGCAGGACAGCCTTGACTTGCGATTTTTAGAGCACGCCAGTCATTTTGAACAACACAGGGAACATCTCCTGACATTTGCATGTTTATGGAGGTCCTGGGGGATGATACAGCAAAGGTGGGAACTAGTGTCTTCTAGTCAAAAGACCAGAGCTTGGCTTGGGCAGGAGATACGTGCCACATTCCCATCTAGTGCTTGCATGCTCTCAGTGGGCCAGAGTTCACTACTTGGTTCCTTTGCTGGGCCAGAAGTTCTTTACCCTGACCCGTTTCTCCTTTATACGTGACCCATTCTCTTTTCACTGGCCACGGGGAGAGGAAAGGAGACAGACATCTCCCCAGTCGCCAAGAAGAAGGGAAGCAGAAAGACTATGCTCTTCAGTCCTACTCTCTGTGTGACAGGATGGGCCCCTTTCCCTGACTGAGGCATCACGTTCCAGCCCTGAGGGCAGGTGGAGTCTGGAGGGCAGGGACAGAGACTGCCTGGGGGCTGGGACTGCTTTGCAAGGACCCGTGTGGACCACAGTCGCTCCTGTTGTCCCAGAGGCCTGAGCACCAGGCCTGGCTGCAGCCAGACCCACCTTCCCACTGGCAGCGCTCAAGCCCGGGTGTCCATCCATCCCTGAGCCCTTGGCCCACTCAGTGTCATCCCCACCTCCCCAGGGAGCCCTGCGGGGACAGTCACAGAAAACCCCTGCCACACAGACAAAATTCCTGTCGTGTGGACAGCCACTTGGGACAAGTTCATAAACCATGAAAAAAAAAATCCCCCTTTCCTTTCACCTCCAAGGAGTTTAATCTCTCCTAATCAATTTAGCAGACTCGCTTGGTTGTAAACGGTAATGATTTGCATTTTTGAGCCTTTTTATCCCTCCTTAAGAAAAAAAACATGCCTCCTCTCCTGCATCCTAGAAGGCCTGCACAGGAGTGGCGCGGCTGTGAATCGCTTGTTAGCGCTGGCCCTGGCGCCCCTCCAGCGGCAGGCGGCAGCCTCCGAGTCACTGTGCTTTGACTGTGAGGAGGGGGTGTGGGCCCATGAGATGCCCCAGCTCACCCTGGCCAGCCCAGCTGCATTCTGGCCCTGAGTGTTTGGTCCGGCCCCAGAGCCCCTCCTCCCAGCATACCCCGGCCCTCTCTCATTGCCTCCCAAGCCCCAGCGCTCCCTGTCTGCCGCATCCAATTTTCCTTGTTGTATTTTTCATAAGCACAAGGCTCAGAAGCCGTCCTCCTCCCTGTGCGTTCAGCAGGAAGCAGATTTCTAGAGTGCATTGGCTTTGGGGCCGACCTGCCATTTGGGGAGAGGTAGTTGGTATTACTCTGAGTGTGTCTTAGATTTTTGCCTTTTCCTCTTCCCCACACTCCAAGTCTGGCAGAAGGAAGGAGGCCATCCTCTGCTCCTGCAGGACTCCTTCACCTGTCTTAGGCTAACTAGAACCTTCTAGAATCAAGGGGTCCCCCGCTTGGCCTCTGGAGCACCCAGCTTTCCTGGGTGAAGCTAGACCCTGCCCCGATGCACCCCTATTTTATGAAGGGGCAACAGAGGTTGTGGGTTCCAGATACACTTTCCCTGCATCTCTCTGGAAATGCCCTCCCTGAAGCCCTCTGCCTTCCTGTTAGGCTGGGCTGGGTGGGAGGCCTTCCTGGCCCCCTCAGGGAACGTGGAGGGACTGCGTGCGTCAAAGCAGAGGCCAGAGGTACCAGGCAGGCAGGCCGTGGGCTGAGCTCTGTCAGCCACCATCTTCCCAGGCCTATCACCCCTACCAGTATCACCCAGAGTGGGAAGGAGCCAGGGCCCTGCTCCTGCCCCAATCCCTGCATCCCGGCCCTGGGTGGGGGCGGCCTCTTGCCAGCCACGTGGGCTCCATGTGAACATGGAGGCGGTCCAGGAAACCAGAGCCAATTCAGGGAAGATGGAGGCTTCCTCGGGAGGCTGCGGGAAGGGGGAAGGAGAAAAGGGAAGAAAAGCAGCTTTTGATGCACATCATGTCTGCGGAATTGAGTATGACTAATTAATAGATTTTATTCTTAGTAATCTCTTAAGCATTCCATACGTTGGGCCCCACGCCTGAGCTGAGCTTACAAGAGGCCTCATTCGCAAAATGCAAATGACACTCCCGGCCTGCTGCCTTCCCTCCTGCCTTTTCTTTCCTTTCCTTTTTTTTTTTTTTTTTCTTTCCAGGGGAAATTTAAAGGAAAATTGCCATGTAATAGAAAAGAGATTCCAATCACTACATCTAATTACCACGAAGGGTAAACCACTTAACCAAAGAAGTGGCGTGGGCTTTTTTTTTTTTTTAACTTTCAACCTGCCTTAAATGCCACCAAATACGCTCAGCACTGCCAAGGCCAGAGAGGCGGTTCTGGCTTGTTAGAGGCTGCAGAGTCAGGCTGGCAGTGGACTTCCCTCGGAAGTGTCAGCTGCGCCCAGAGGGGGATTGCAGACAGGCCCTGCGTTCCCTCACAGTTCTCAAAGGCATCTAAAGGAGGGGAAGGGTGGGTGCCCCGAATCATCTTCTACCTTGTGTTACGGGGCCAGCTTGGAGGAGGGTGACTCGGAGGGGCCCAGGTGCCAGAGCAGACCTGGCTTCGGATGCCCTCCCTGGCATCGGGGGCCGTGACGTGGCAGACAGTCGGGGCTTATTCTTAGAAACCACTGGAAGGATGTCAGTGCTGAGGGGCAGAAAGAGGAGAGGGGTGGTTCTCAGAGCAGGGGCCCCAGGGCCCTGGCTGGGTGAAGTATCCCCCTCATCAGCGTGCGAAGCTCCGTGGGATTATGTCTGTAGCGAGTCGGGCAGGCCTGGGCTCTCCAGCCAGCCATGCTGGCACCACCATGGCACAGATGCAGGGACTTGGGCCGGCGGTGGAGAGGTGAGAGCCAACTTTCCTAGGACCCTGGCAGAAGGCTGGGGTGTTGCCCTGGAGGGAAAAGGCCTTCCTTCGGAAACAGCAGAGACCTGGGGCTCCTGCCCCTCGTCCCGCCAACACCACACCTTGCACACCCTCTGCCCCAGCCTCGAGTGGGGCCCCTCTCGTCCTTCCTGAACTGCCAGGGATTGGGCTGGTCCCTAGGGAGGGCTGACTTTTACCTGGACCTGAAATGAAGGTTTGGGAAAAATTCTTTCTGGACCTCATTGTGTGAAAAAATGATTGAGGCAGGAACAGGGAAAAAAAGGTCTCGTGTGGAATAGTCAGTGTCCACGCACCTTGGCTATCCCCCAGGGCTAGAGAATTGGCATTCCCATTCGGTGGGATGGTCCCTTGGGCTGCGACTGGGTTTCAGTGCCTCTGTTCTCTTCCCTCGCCAGTCGTCATGAGCATTTCTTTCAAGCCACCTCTTCACTGAAGGGCTGGTCAGATCTTTTCATGTCCGGCAGCGGCCAGTGCCCGGGCACACCGCAGCAGCCCTGGAACTGCTGGCCAGTGTCTCTCTCCTGCCTTTGCTTTTGTCCGGGCGACCCAGGCCTTTTTGTACACGCCACTGCCAGGGGCCGGACCCTTCTCATCCTCTTGCCCTCAGACCCGCGTCTCCTCTTTGACATCGCTTTTCCCCAGCACAGGACAAGTGGCGCGTTGACAGATGGTGACCTCAGCTCCCCAAGTACCGGGACGCAGGAAACATCAGACCCCAGGCCCCGCTCCTCTCTTCTTTCCAGATCTGCTGTCATTATTTCATCATCGTTTTAATCTCATGGCTCGCCACACTGCACTGTCAGTTGATAAATGATAGTGACATTGATTCCAGAGGGAGGAAATAAAATCTTAACTCTTCTGAGGGCCCCGGTCCGTACCCTTTAGGAGGCTGGCATTATTAGAGAGAGTTCTGGTTGTTCCCTCTGGAGAACAGAGTCCCAGGGGGAGCATAGCTGAGTTTTCTGCATTTGGGGACCAGGTGGAGAGTGGGGAGTGCCGTGGCCCAGGGCTTTTCTGAGAATGTTTGTGTCTTTTTTGAGTGGCCATGAAAACGGATAGATCTAATCAGCCGATAGAAAAACAACAAAACAAAACAAAACTCTGTCCCTGCACTAGTTACCCATCCCGGGGGGAAGCACATAGTAAAACACGCAGAAGACTGCTATTGAGGTGATCACGCCTACCGCAGGAGAGAAATGAGGACACCGACCGTCTTTTTTCTCTGTATCGGGAGGGAGAGTGACCCAGCTCTGGCCAAGCCTGAGAAAACGCTGGGATTGACGGCAGCCCCGGCCCAGCTTTCTCTAAGCCAGGACCCGGAACACACGCACGCTTCAGGCTTTAGGCACCACCGCCCCCAGACCCAGACCCAGGCTCCCTCCACCTCCCTCCCGTCCCCTGCACATCATCTACTTACTCAAGGATTTCTAGGAGAAAGCAACATTTTCGCAACTCTACTGTCTCAGGAAATGGTACGAACGGACCCGAGGAGTACTGTACTGTATAGGCGACTCTACCTACCCATCTGTACCTAGTGACGCGACAGGGGTTGACAGGTAGACAGGTGCACCTCCGAGTGGCAGGGAAAGCTACAGCTTCCATCGGGGCTTCTACGGAGTATGGTGTGTGGAACTGAAGAGGGTTTCAGCTTAGGGGGAAAAAAAAAGTTTGTTTGTTTGTTTTTTAATTGACTACATAATTGTTCCAAGAGTGCAGTGAGAGATGCCATATTTCTGCACATCTGTAAGGGAAATGGCATGGAAAGAACCAGGGAAGAGATTTCAGGACAATATCTCCATAGCAAAAGATCTTTTCTTCCCCCTCTCCTTTGTGAGGAGCCTGAAAACCTTCCATCACGGCGCCAGCGAGCAGCGGCAGCGGGAGCGCCGCGTGGGGGCTTCTTCCTGTGTCGGAGGAATCTCTCTGACGGCTCTTTTGTGACGGCCCTGAACAGAGCGTGAGGTGTACACAGACGTCGTACAGGTAGTATCTTTCCAGTTCAGGAAAAAAAAATAAAATAAAAGAATAAAAGAAAGAAAGAAACCAACCTAATCCTTCCTGCAGTATTATTTTTAGTCCTTCCCGCCCCAACTGGCATAATTCGGTATAAATTATGTCTTCAACCACGTCGCATCCCTCTGCCTTCTACTCTTTTAAAAAAAATGTTCCCCCCTCCACTGTGTGTTCTACAAAATCGTCCACCCTCCCCGAACTTTGCTTTCTGCTGGGAAAGTCATCCGCGGAATTTCTTTTCCTCGCTCTCTGGCATTGCAGCAGGCTAGGCAAAGCCATATCGCCACATAGGCCGGCCAGGAGCTGGGGCTGGGGCTGGGGCTGGGGCGGGTGCGCCCCGGCAGGGCGGGCATCATGTGTAGGAGTAGTCTATGTCAGGGATGCCGCCGTCCCGGTAGCCCCGCGTGGTGCCGTAGCCGATGGTGTGCGTGCCCTTGCAGAGGCTGCTGCCATTGGAGGGGAAGATGGTGTGGACCACGTACTCCTCCTTGGCACGGTACGGGTTGATGGGCAGCATCTGTAACCCGGGCCCACGGATTTCCAGGATGGAGTTATCCTTCTTGGTCCCTGACTCCATATAGTCGTCCTTTTTCCTGCTGCCCCGGTTGTAGGCCCTCTCCCGCGTCAGCAGCTCACCGGCTCGGTGCACATACCAGCAGATGGCCCCCAGGATGAGGAAGAGGAAGACGAGAGCCACAGCGCCACCCACGATGCCCGCCAGGGGCAGGCCTGCCATAGGGCCGGCGTTCTGCTCCTGGTTGAGTGTGGTGGTGGGGCCGTAGCTGTCGGCCGTCTCTGCCTTGGCACACACGGGGGTCTCATCGGCCACGTAGGTGTTGCCGGTCTCCATGGTGACCATGCAGATGATATAGGTAGACTTGGGCTCCAGGGCCGTCAGCAGGTACTCCGTCTTGTCCCCCTGCACCAGGGTTTCCGTGATGGAGCCCACGGCCGGGCTGTGGCCCAGGCGCAGCCAGCTGAGGCGGAAGGAGGAGGCGGGGAGTGTGGCCTTCCATGTGATGCGGATGGAGTCTGCCGTCAAGGGCTTCACATGGATGACCAGGGTCTTGGCGCCGTCCCCCGTGGCCATGGGATAGTCAATGTTGGAGTCAGGGAGGCGCAGCCCTGGCCTCTTGGCCTTGAGGGTGAATAGCGAGCCCTGGGGCGTGGTGGCCAAGGCGTGGTTGCTGGCTGTGGTCTTGGCAGCTGCGTTGGCCACGCCACCCTGCGATCCCGGCTCGAAGCACTCGTCCATCTCATTGGTGATGTCCTTGATGGCCATACCACGAACCTTCTCAGGGCCCTGGCACATGAGGCCCCGCACGTTGACCACGGCTGCCCGCGCCTTCACCCAGTCCCGCAGCCACATGAGGTTACAGCCGCAGAACCAGGGGTTGTTCCTGAGCAGCAGCTGGGCCAGGTTCCCCAGGTCGTCGAACAGGCCGCGGGGCAGCGTGGTCAGGTTGTTGTTGGACAGGTCCAGCCGCTCCAGCTCGCGCATCTTGGCCAGCGTGTTGTAGGGGATGTGGCTGATGGCATTGTCCTGCAGGTAGAGCTTCTGCAGGCGGGCGCTGGGCAGGTTGAGGGGCGGGGCGGCCAGCGAGTTGCGCACCAGCGATAGCTCCGTGAGGTTCTGCAGGCGGCTGAAGGTGTCGTCGGCGATGCGTTGGTTGGCCAGCAGGTTGCCGTCCAGCACCAGGCGCCGCAGGCTGTTGAGTCCCTTGAAGGCATGCAGCGGGATGGTGGAGATGCGGTTGTCGTCCAGCCGCAGCTCCTCCAGCGTGTGGGGCAGCCCTGAGGGGATGCTGCTCAGGTGGTTCCGGCTCAGGAAGAGCAGCTTGAGCTGTTTGCTGTCAGCAAAGGCGTCGTCCTCGATGCTGACCGTGGACACGGAGTTGTCATCCAGGTGCAGCTTCTCCAGCAGCGGGATGCGGGCCAGCGAGTCCCTGGCGATGGTGCGCACGTTGTTGTCCTGCAAGTGCAGCTCCCGCAGGGAACGGGGCAGGTTGATGGGGAACTCGTCCAGGTCGTTCTCGTACAGGTAGATGACCTGCACGTTGACCTTGGTCTTGAGGTCCTGGGGGATGCCGGCGTTGTTGATCTGGTTGTTCTGCAGGTAGAGGGTGGTGGCGTCATCGGGAATGTCCGCCGGGATGGAGGTGAGCCCCCGGTCATTGCAGTAGATGAAGCCGTTGTCACAGCGGCACACCGAGGGGCAGGTGGTGCTGTCGATGACTTCCGTCAGGAAGGCGATGAGCCCGTAGCAGAGGAACAGCCAGTCCCGCAGGTCCATGGTCGCCGTGGTCATCACGACGGTGGCCGTGACGGTGGTAGTGGGCGTGGTGGTGGTGGTGGTAGAGGGGTGTGCCGCCACCATCGTGGACGGATGAGCCAGCCCGATCCACCTGACCTGGAGCCTCAACACCTACAAGGAGCACAAGACAGGTGCCGTGAGAATGAAACCCTGACAGTGGCTAGGAGCCAGCTGTGCCCACTTGCTGCCAAGGGTCACCACAGATGGGTCCTGCAGGGCCAAAGTCAAGCTGTGAGGCCCGGCCCTTTTCATGCCAAGTTTAGGTCACAGGTGAGCATGTGCTCAGGCGAAGGTGGGACCCTAAACCCAATGGGCTAATGTTACATCTTTTTTTTTTGCCTTAGGCTATGGAGAGAGAGGAAAAAAAAAAGATGGAGACAGTGAGAGGAGAAAGTGAGAAATCACCCCCAGCAAAGATGGCCAGGCTGCAATCCCTTCTCCTCCATTCTCCTCCTGGGGTCTTGGGCACGCACGCACATGCACCTGATGTTAACTCTTACCAGGAGCAAAGGCGACACCCATTCATAAGCCTTAGGCTACTCAGGAGCTGTGAGAGAGGGAGATTTAGTGAGTGCCAAGCCGCAGTCCTGGTTCCTTTCAAGGTTTCACACTTGGCAAGTCTTTGTGGCTTATGGTAAAGGTGCCGGTCAGTGGTGATGGGATGGATTTTGGGGGTGTGATGGATTCAGAGCCACCGTTTCTCACTGGAATGGGGAACATGCATGGCTGACCGGGCTCTGGCCTAGTCTTTGAAGGGAAAGCTTGTTTTTGGGCAGCCAGCGAGCTCAAAAGGGGGGCATTGCCAGAACCTGCAGGAAAGAAGCTGCCAGCGTTGTCACTGGTGAGCGGTGGAGGGTGCGGCGCTTCATTGTCTGGTGTTAAAACAACATGTCCTGTTTGTCACTCGTACGTTTTATAGTCAGAAGTATAAGGTGCCAACAGAATTGCTTCCTCGTGTATTTACAGAAATCTCTTTTTATCAGAGGTGCCTTCCTTAGCTCCGTGTTCTGTGGGAACTCATCCCACACCTTGCTCAAAAAAAAAAATGTTTTCTTGCATTTAAAGAAATGCAAGAAAAATAAAAGGAGGGAGGGGTCTGCACTCCCAGGGACTTGTCTGCAAGGTGTAATTTTGATTTTCACAAATGGAAAAATTGCAGCGTAGATTTTTCTCATATTATTTTACTGTTCATGGTGGTAAAAAAAAATCAATTAAAGAGAAATTATATTTCAACCTCAGTGGGGAAGGCGGCTTCACACAGCCAGCAATGCTTCACCAAGGCTTTTCAATGGTGGGACACAGTGGCCTCCTGGAGCCTGAGCAGAGGCCCCAGCCTGGGAGGGCAGCCCTCGGGTGTGGCTAGAACTGCCACCTGCTGACTGAGACAGCGGGGACTCATCGCCATGTGCCTGGGACCAAACATCTCCATTTTTCTATCATGCCAAACCCTTGTCCCTTCTTTGTCCTGTCTTCCAGGACTGGTCCTCTCCATCCTGCGAACTCCTTCTCACCCTTTAGGACCCAGGTCAAATGGCCCCTTCTCTGCCAGGTCTTCCTGATGTCCCAGATAGACATTATCTCTCTTCTGTCCAGCCATTCATCCTCCCACCATCCATCTATCCATCCATGTAGCCATCTGTCCATCCAAAAGATTCTTAGTGACCATCTGCAAGGCACCAGCCCCTTGGAGCTCCATACTAGTGGATGGGAGCTCACAAGATAAGGAAGAGTTTTGCTTAGAGCTTTCCAAAGAGTTGGGACCAGCAGTTAGTGTAATGGCAATGTCGCTGGACTCCCATGTAGTCGACTGCGGTTCGCGTCCCAGACCCAGTGGCTTAAAACTCACGCCGGGCGCGTGTGCGTGTGTGCCCAAGATCCCGAGAGGAGAATGGAGGAGAAGGGATTGCGGCGTGACCATCCTCCCGGGGGGTGATTTCTTGCTTTCTGTCTCTCTGTCTCTGTCTGTCTGTCTGGCGAGCGCACGCTCCCTATAGCAAAAAAAAAAAAAAAAAAAAATCTCTCCAAAAAAGAGCTTTCCAAAGAGTTGGGTTATTTAGTGCTCACAGCAAACATGAGGCTAGTGCCCTTCATATTCCCACTTCACAGATGAGAACACTGAAGCTCGGAGATGTTCACTTACTCAGGACTGCCGGAGAAGTGGAGAGGAGGAACCCAGGCCGTCCGGGTCACGCCAGAATCTCGGTCACTGAGAGGCTTGCAGTGCACTATGGACTGCAGGTTACGCTGTGTGATGACCAGTATATCAATGTCCCCAGCTAACTGTGGGTGCTCCATGGTGGAGCTGTGGCCTGCAGGGCCTGGTGTGGCTTGTCAGCAGTGACCACCAAGGGCAGATCGGATCCCCTGCCCCCACCCGGTGAACGCCTCTGCTGCTCATGCGGCACACTCCTACTCCACATGCATTTACAAGGGCCTTCGCTCAGCAGCCCCACAGCTCCGGGGCCTTCTAGGGCTCTGGCTCTGCGCAGGCTAACATGGCAGCTACACTCAGGATCTGCTGGCAGCCTGAGGCTTTGTCCACGAGGTGGACCCAGTGCAGGCTAAGGCGAGGAGGAAGGTGCCTTGGGAGAAGCCCCTCAAGGAAAGCAGAGGACGCCAGGAGAAAGGGGGGCTGACGAGATAGTCCCCTGTGCTCTGGGCCCTGGGAGCCAGCTTGGAGCCCCTTACCCGAGCACTGAGCTGGGGGGCGGTGAGGGGCTGAGAACACGTGTCTGCTTGCTCCTGGTGCTTCCTCAGAGCTCAGCCCAGCCCAGGCTGTGGGGTCAGACTCTAGCACACCCCACCCCTTGGCTCTGCAGGACTCAGCGGCCTTTGCTTCCCATACGCTGTCCTGGCCCTCTCCTCTGGACTCCGGCCTGGTCTTCGTCTCCTCGTGACTCCTGTCTGAGACCCTGACACCTAAGCTGGTCCCTACCCAGCTGTCCCCACCTTCCTCCTTTTGCTTCCTCCCATGCAGCCTTGCACTGATATTCCAACCTGTCCGCCCCTCGCGGGCACCAAGAATCACCCAGGAAAACCCAAAGCTCTTCAGTCATCGGGTGGCCCTGTTCCCTCCACTCCCCTCTCCCTGACCACAGCAGCCAGAGACTACTCCCTGGCGCCCCAGGGCCCTTGCACATGCCATTCAGTCTGCGCAGAACACTCATTTTCAGAGCCATACACCTTCCTCCCAGCCAGGCCTTCCTGGCTACCCTGACAAAAATGACAACCCCTCAAATATGCCCTCTCCGCATTCCTTGCATAACTGTAGTATTTACTACCAACTAATGCATTACATATTTTACTTTTAAAAAGTATTATTATTGTTTGTCTCCCCCATGGAAGCAAGCTGTTTAAGGACAGGATTTGTGTCTTAGGCACTGTATGCCCTGGGCCCAGCCCTGTGGGCTCTATGCAGCAGATGCTTACTAAACATATAAAGAAGAAACTGCCCTTGACCCATTCTGTAGCTAAGAGACAGGCAGGGAGAGAGCTGCCCCAGTGCCCCTGGTAGAAGGTGGTGGTGTCTGGGGTTGTCAAGCTGCAAGGCCTCAGTTCTGGATCACTGATCTGCTGAGGACTGTGAGACCCCAGCCCACCCGGACACGACTCGGGCACAGGCTGGGGAGTCTCAGATCCTCACTGAGGTGCCTGCTCTCTAGAACCACCCCCACCCCCGTGTTGCCGAAGGCCACGGCTGAGGGGATGGAGCACCCTAGGCTTCCCAGGCCTTTATCTGGCCACCTCACTTCCCGTTCCATCAGGGACTGGGCAGGGCATTGCCCAGATGGTGGACAAGGAGGGACTAGAAGTCGAGGACAGCATGCAGACTCAGACTTAGAGGACAGGGATAAAGCCAGGCCCTGGGGTGAACCCTCGGCTGGGCCTCACCCACTCCTCCTTGCCAGGGCTGAGAGAGAGGCCCATGACGTGTACTGGCGCCTGGCTGTCATACACTCGCAGGTGCTCGTCCCCACTTTACAGAGGAGCCACCTGAGGCTCAGAGGTGAGGGGTCCATCTGGGGTTGCAGCCAGCTCAGGTTTCCAACCGCGAGTCTGTCTCTTCTGCTCAGAGCAGGACCGCGAAGGTTACGGAGCGTGGAGGTCCTGTCTCGGCTGCCACGGGCAGAGGCAGAGCAGTGCAGGTGCAAGAGACAGGGAGACTCAGCCTGCTCAAAGGCCAGCTTACCTTGGCGTCAGGTCAAGTCAGAGCCCATCTGCCCAGGTGCCCACCATCTGGCCAGAGGACATGTACTCTCCCTGGTCTGTCAGCTGCTGAGTCCTGGCGCTAGGGATACAGGTGGCCTCTGCACTTGGCTGTTCTGGGGCAGCGCCTGAGCAGGGGGCAGACTTGTTAAGGCCAAAGCCAAGGCCATCTTCTCTGGCATGGACATCTGTTCCCAGTACCGGCTCTGCTCACAGCCATAGTCCTTAGCCTCTAGAGGCCCCAGCATCATAATAGAGTCTAAATTGCACCTTTCAGAGATGCTTGATGGATAACCGAGAAGCGTTTGGGAGGCAGGGACCCAAGGCCTTTCCGCTCCCTTGTCTGCAGCCCTCATCCATCTTGGCCAGTCTCCCCTGCGGCCCCCTCCCCAAGGCCGGCCGGAGGCTGAGCCCTCTGGCTCTGGGAAAGTGGGGCAGGAAATGGGGGGTGGATGGGGAGATAGCATGCCTCACTGGAGGAGCATTTTCATTGCCTTGGTGCCTGGTGGCTTTTTTTAAATTACCTTTGTTGTGTGTTTCATAGTTTATGTGGCCATCAAATTAAACCCAGTAAATCGCCCGTCTTTTACTGGATCACTTGTTGTCGTGTGGATCCCACGGACTTAAGCATGGCGTGAGTTACGGCCTGCCAGCTCCATGACTGACAGCAGGATCCCTGGGTGGTGGAGGAGGGGTGCCACAGGCATCATTCTTGGTACTCTATCAGTTGCTGGCTCCTGCCATCTTCCAAGACAGAGAAGCCTGGTTCAAATCCAGCCTCTGCTCTTTCCAGGCTGTGTGATTTTGAGCAAGTTACTTGCCCTCTCTGAGTTTCAGTTTCCTTATCTATAAATGTGGTCCTCATAGACACCTTTACAATCGAGGATTCACTGAGACTATCCACACAGAGCGCCCCTCCTTAGTGTGACCCGATGGGCTCGCTGCATAGTTTAGAAGCTGCTCTCATTCTCTGATGCTCTGAGCACAGAAGGTCCAGCTTCCACGTTAACTGCCTGTTGTTTTCTCTCTGCTTGCCAGGGCCCCTTGGTCACCCCCCTCTGCTGTGCCTCCTAGGATGTTGCCCTCACCAACTGTGCATCTCGGCCCTGCCCCTCCTCCTGAGCTATGGTGACTATGGGCCATCAGACTTAGAGTCTAGCCCCTCCTGTGTGGCCTCAGGCTGCCTCAGTCTCTCACGGGAGGCTCTTCAGGCCCTCAGGCCCGGGAAGGGGAGTGGGTAGGGAGGGGCCCACTTCTATCCTCTGCGTTTGTCCCCTGGAACTCTAACACGCACCAGTTCCTGAGCCCACCACACTCTCGCGCTCTCCCGGGCCTTTGCACATGCTGTTCCTCACTTCGGACACTAACTCACTCTCCCAGGCCTCTCCCTGGGAGTCACAAGTGCTGAGTGACAGCGGTAAACATCGGCCACCTAGGGGCCACCAGGGGCCACAGCACAGCAGTGCTCTGCAATGCCGGCCCATGTGGAAGTCTCGGGTTTGCAGCCCAAGGTCTCCCTATACGAACTGCATGTGTGCCCCTGAGCAGGGTTGGCTGCGACTAGGGTGCACAGCAGCTTCAAGACTCTGTTGGGGGTGACTTTCTCTCTCTTTGTGTCTCTGTTTTTCTCTTTGTCTCTCTTGTTCATGAAAGAAAGAAATAAATGAACTTCAGAAACCCACCAGCTGGATGGATGTGCCTCCCTGTTGGAGATCCCTGGTTTCCGGGCACCCTGCGCTGTGATCTTCCCCAAATCCTGCTAATCTGGGCTGGCAGAGGCTCAGTGCTCTCTGGGGTTGTCCTCCTGGGGAGTCGGAGTGAAAGCAACACGCGCTATGGGAGCCCAGGCCTGGCACAGGTCCGGGCAGGGGGCAGTCCAGTGAGAGCACACGCTGAGCGGGGTGGAGCTGACAGCCAGGCTAGGAGGGGGCTGGGGGCCCAGGCAGGAGAGGGAGGGCCGGGCAGGCCTCGCCCACTTGCCCGCACCTGCTCTCCTTCCTGCCAGTTGAAGGCAGCTCATGGGGGACACCCAGGGGCTGGATCCCCGGGTACCAGGCATAGACCTGGCCCCACTCAAGTTCTCTCATCTGGAACCGTTGCTAAAATTCCCACATGCCCAGAGGAGGATGACTAGGGAAGGGCTATGTGGGGTGCCCAGTGGTCTTGGAAAAGAGACCTGCCCCACCCTGTGCCCAGGAAGGGCCCCAGGTCTTCCCGGGAGCCCCACTCCAAAGGCCCCAGGGTGGGAAAGGTGTGGCTGGAGGGGAGGGGCAGCTGGAATGCAGGAGTTAGGGAGGTGGTGGGCGCGGCTCAGGAGGGCAGCCTCATAGCTGCCTGGGTCCTAGAAAGGCTGAGTCCAGATTTCTGGCACAGCCCTGCTGCCAACCCACTGTGTCCTTGGAGTGAGTCCTCGCCCCTCTCTCAACCGACAAATGGGTGGGTGGTGCAGTGGTTGGGCCACTGGTGGTGGGAGGGTGGGAGAGGACCAGGCCCACTCCCCCAGCACCCCGTGTAGGTTCGCGGGTCTAGGTGGGCCTCCCTCACCCAGCAGCCGGGTGGTCCCTGCCAGGCTGGTCCAGCCCTCCTGCCCGAGTGTGTAAATCCAGGATACAAGCTAGTTTCTGACCTCCTCTGTGACATACCGCCCACCACAGGAAGACCTCTGTGCCCGCCCGTGGCAGCCTTTCCCCAGAGCCGCACTCATGGCCCGGATCCCTCTGTGGAGCCTCTGCCCACCTACACTGGGGACAAGCATCAGCTCTGGGTGTCCGGGTCTGGAAAACAGAGCGGCAGCATGAGCTGCGTGAGGCGCGCACCTGTCCAGGATGCCCTCGCAGGGCAGCGCAACCTCAGCTGGTTCACGGTGCTTCTTTCTCAGTGGCTTTTAGCCCCGTGTCTGCTGTTCCACCTCAGCTGGGGACGCCGGCTGCTACTGCCTCATCTCAGAGCCTGTCCCCTACTTCCCAAAGCTGGCAAGGAAAGTGGACTTGTCCTGGCTGGGCCTGGGGCCTGGCTCTGGCTTCTTCCCAAGCTGTTCCATGGCTGGGGGAGGAGGATAGTGCCCCCGTCCTGGCTCAGGGCCAGCTGGGGAGGGGGGCACCCTGATCTATATCATGTTTGCAAAGACAACAGAAACTGATAGAGCAGGAATGGAAGGTCCCTGTCCCTCGATGGCAGAAATGGAAAGATTTGGAGACACAGAGGAAGACTATAACTGCAGATACCAGACTGCAGGGGAGGGGGTGGGAGGGTTTCAGGAAAGAAGCATTTAACAGACACAGGAATGCGTGAAAGAGGGCAAACAAGTTGAGGAATGGCATACCACAACAGAGTGAAAAAAAGGCATTGCCAATTTTATATATACGCTTCTCCAAAAAAATGAAAAAAAAAAAAAAAAAAAAAAAAAGAAAAACTAGTAGACAAACATGCTCCAGTGGATGTAGATGTTAGGGGCACCGGCAACTCCTCCCCGGACCTCGCTCCCATCTCTCAGCCCCCTTCCAGTTCACCTGTCTGGGCTGTAACTTCCTACCCACCCCCAAGCTTGGCAAGTCCTGTGGTGAGTGGCTGCTGCAGACCCCTGGGTCCCCGGCCTCTCCCCGACTTCCCACCCCTCAGGTGAGATCTCTTGCAGGTATCTTTCTCCCTCCTGGTCCTTTCAGCAAGAATAATTCCCCGTGTCTTCCCTAAATCTTGCCAGGCCTGCATGTCTCGGTAGAACAGGACGCTGAGGCAGGAATGAGAGTGCAGGTTAGGCTGCAGATTCTCAGCCACTGAGAGGCAAAGGTTGGCGAGACCCCAGCCCTGCAGGGAGCAGTGGCTGGCGCCTTGAGCTGCCCCAGCAGATGAGGCGCTCCACCAAGGCAGGGTCATGTCGTCTCTGTGATGGGGCCTCAGCAAACCTTTGTTCAAATATACAAGGGCCCCCAGATTTCTGGGGGCTCACCTGCACGCGAGACAGAGCAAGGAAGGCCGAGGTAGGCAGGCAAGGCCTCTGCCTTCAGGTGCTCAGGGAGGCCTAGGGAGAGCTGCCCCTCCCGCCCCCTGAAGCCTGTCTCCTGTGAAGGCGAGTGGCCCTGTGACCTGGGCTCTGTCCGGCTGCTTGCTCTATTGTGAGATAGCCTCGATCTCAGTTCTTCATCTGTAAAATGGGACCATAAGTCCCATTTGAGGATAAAATAACTTCTGTGCTCAGCAGAGAGGTATTCAGGATGAGGGGAGCATTACTGTTTATTAACAACGGGAGGTGCTTTCCTGAGTCCTACTTCCCAAAGCTGCTCAGGGCAAGAAGGGAAAGAAAATGTGAGACTTTCATGAGTAGGGCTCTGCAAGCCCTAGATCAGGCAGTGCCCCAGGAACTGCAGCCCACCGGAGGCATCTCCCTCGGGCATGGGACTGGATGCCATGACTCTCAGTGAACTTCTAACCCTGGCTTCCAGGGGGGGTGTCAGCCACCCACATCCATGGCCCCATACAACTTTGCTCCTCGGACCCTTCCCCAGGTATCATTTAACACATGTATGTGTGTGTGTGTGTGGGGGGGGGATTCTTTGCAAACCTACAGTTAATTATTTTTCTAATTTCATGCTGCATGCATTATGCATCAGCTGTTATCACTGGCGGTAATTGCAGACAGGTATGCAAATCCACTAAAAATGCACCCCGAGTTCACCTAAACCGCGTAGGCCGTCTGGGCGGTGCCGATGCCAGGCGGCGGGATGTCCTGAACTTCAGAAAATGTAAATCGCTTTAAAAAATGAGACTTTAAAATTGTGTCTTAGGAGGTTAATTATATTGATAACAGTGTTCGATATTAAACTATTCAAGGCAAGGAGAGGGTGGGGGGATGAAAGGAGACACGTGTAATTTTGTTCCTTTCTCTCTCGGTGTTACTTAATAAGATGCTCCTGCACCTGATAGTTCTGTCTGTCTGTGTCCATTTTTAGTAAAGCTACCTAGACTTCGACTTAATTCCCTTTGAAAAGGAAAAAGGAATGCTCAGTGGAGTTTTACAGGGGAAGAGAGGATCCTAACGGGCTTTATTTTGGGGGGGGACTGTACAGAAGGGGGAGCGAGGGCATCACCAACAGTGTTGGTGACAGTTCCCAAGCACAGGGCCAGGCTGCGTGGTCTGAGAAAGAGGAACAGTGTGATGAGTAAGGCTTGGTACCCACTGATTACCAGCCTATGGGTTACCCGGTGACTGACCCCACCCAGCAGGGTGTAAACCCCTTTAGTCACGTTTCATGTCTAGCATGGAGGCTGGCATGGGGGTGCTCAGTAAACAGCTATTGAATGAATGAATGAATGAATGAATGGAGGTGCCAAAAGGGAGGCCTCAGAATCTGAAACCCAGAAGGGGGCAGTGAGAGAAGAGGGAGGCCGGCCCTCCTTCAGCCCTAGCCCTGGAAGGCCTGGGGACGTGAGCAGTAGTTCACAGGAGAGACTGGTCTGAACCGTGCAGCAGGAGGTGGGGACCTGGGCACAAACTTGGGCATCGGCCTTGCCATCCTGGGCTCCACCCTTCCCAGGTCTCTTACTGCACTCCCCGCTGCCCTGTGGGGCTTCCCCAGTCCCAGAGGGAGCAAACTCCAGAGACACACACACACACCCACTCCACCCCACCCCCCTGTCCCTGCCCACCTCTGATATGGGCAGCGACTGGCTGGCCTGGCGCTGCCCACCTCTGCAAGGCAAGCCCAGCATCCGGGTCAATGGCTTTAACCCCTTCCCTCCCACCTCACAGATACACATGAGGGTGGCACCCACCCTCGGGACCCTGGAATCGGGGAGGAAAAGGACTTTGGAGATCGTCTGTTTCAGGCCCAGAGAGGACGGGACAGGTCCAGGACAGAGAGCCTCCAGCGGCCTAGAAGCCCTGTGCTGGCCCACCTCCTGGGACCTTGGATCCCCCTGGGGTCTGGTGTGAGTAGGCTGAGGGGGGACAGTGTCCTCACTCAAGCAGGATCCCATGGGTGCTGCTCCTCCACCCCCCAGCGTTCCCCCTCTGGCTTTGTGCAGCAGGCCTGTGAGCAGGAGCTGGCAGAGCTGAGCACAGCTGCCCGCTGGGCCTTTCACAGAATCCTCTCCTTTCCAGCTGCCCACAGCCCTGCGGCGGCATTGCCCACGCACAGAGGAGAAGCGCACCCAGGGAGGGGAAGGGACGTGCCCCCAAGTCACACTGCTCACAGTGGAGACCAGGGCCCAGCCCAGCTCTGTCTGGCCCCAAAGCCCAGTTCGTTCTCTCTCCTTGCCTGCCTTCCGGGGGATAGGAGCTGGCTGAACACAGCCCGCCCAGCATTCTCCATGAATACTTGGGGCAGTGGGCTTCAGGGGCAGCAGCCCTGGAATTACCCCCTTACCCCTCCTAGGGGCGGGAAAGAGAGCAGGGACTGGTGCTGGGCGGTGGGGTAGGCTCCCCGGCGGGGCGGCCGGGCTTGAGAAGGAGCCGGGCGCTGGAGCAGGGGCCGGGCTCGGGCTCCGGCGCGCTGGCGGCCCCGCTGCCGGGCTGGCGCGCCTTTATAATAAATAACAGCAAATAGCCCATCCGCAGGGCATCTTTCACGCCCGTGGCTAATAACACGGCTATTAATGCCCCCGCAGACGGCGTGTGCGCCGTGCCGCGCTGACGAATGTCCCGGGCCCTGGCGCAGTCATAAATCAGCCCCTCTCCTGGGAGAGAGAGCGGGGAAGTGTCATTTTCCATCTTGGTAATGAATTGGGGCTTCCCTGCCCTGCCCAGCACGCCACCGCCGCTCCAGGTTGTCCGGGATCAGCGTTTGTGCGGGCGCGGCTCCTCCCTCCTCACTTGTGGGGAGTCCGGGACGAGTAGGCTCCGCCCCCAGGAAAGACCCGGACCCCAGCTCGGGCTCCGCCTTGGCCCATCTGACCCAGAGAGAAGGGAGCTCGGGTAGCCTGCTGTGCGACCTGGAGCACTACGGCCCTTCCTCTCTGGGCCTAAATTCGCCCGCCGGAAACCAACGAAGAGGCTGAAGTGGAAGCAGAAGCAGGGCCTTGGGTGAAGCTTTGGATCGACCTTACTCTTGCCCTCCATTACTTGGGCAGGCCTCGTTGGGAGAACTTGTGGACTCCCTGTTCAAGGGCAGCAGGTGCCATGGCCAGTGTCCCCAAAGCTCCTGCTTCCTTCCTTACTCCGCCCAAGGTCTCACTGCTGGCCCCTTTGAGCGAAACCCATAGCCCTGCAATCCTAGCAGGGATGGGTCAGAACGAGAAGAGAAGGACATTTACTCCTAGAGGGGCCACTCCTCGCGTCCAGGGTTCACCCACTGTGGGGTAGAGCGCAGCAGCACCTAGACCTCCAGGCAGCAAAGGATCCCTCCCCAGGCAGTAGAAGCTGCCGGTTGTGTGAACTGAGCCTAGGTGGGTGGGAGGGAGCCATAGACGGAGAGCTCTGAGAGGCTCTGCTGCAACCCAGTGAGGAAGGGGACTTGGGAGGGCAGGGACTCCGCTGTCGCTTGGGCCGTGTTCTGGGCACCAGGAGTCTTGGAACACGCTGAGCCCTTCTGCACCTGCGTGCATCCCTTGGCCTTACCTCCTTCGCGTTGCAGCCCTTGAGCCTGCTGGGTGCTATGGGGGTCACTGTCCCTGCTGATGAGCCTCAGGAAGCCGTGGGTCCAGGCTGCTGTCACCCAGGCCCTGAGGACGCAGGAGGCCTCGTGATGCTCCACTCAGGGTGCAGACCTCGGGTGCTGGGAGGCACTGGGCACCCCCCAAGCACCAGGAGAGGGTCCTGTGGTTTGGTCTCCCAGGCTCCTCGTGTTCAGATGAGGCTCCAGGTCCCAAGCAGCATCTTTGGCACCTTAGGCCACAGGTGCTTATGGCTTCTCCCACCGGAATGAGGGGGGTCTGTGCCGGGTGCACAGGAGCACCCCCAGCCACCCCAGGACTCTGGACCACCGCCCAAGGGTGTTCTGACCCCCTGCTTCCCGGGCATGCCCTATGACCCGGTGCCCATGCCCGGGGAGGGTGGCCTCTTGTCGCTTGGTACTTCCACGGCCCTCTTTCAACTCTCACCCCTTTGTCTGTAGGCCGCCACCTCCTCTGAAAGGGCTCTGCGTAGCTTTTACCCCCTTTTTCTTTACCAAGGTTTTTTCTTTCTTTCTTTCTTTTTTTTTTTAATCCCTTTAAGTCACTTGGCAGAATAGGCTCGGTGCAGAGAGCGTTCTTGCGTGACAGAACTGAGAGGGAGCCACTCTGCAGAGAATCGGTATTCCTGCCACTCAGGCTGTGTCTCCAGGGGGAAGGAGGGGGTCCATTACCCCGCTGAGGAGTTCAGATGTTCACCGAGGGGCCGGAGCTGCTGGCAGGCGCGGCTGAGCTGTCAGGCCCCACATGCCTTCTTTGGGAGATGCTTGGGGCTGGGGGTGGGGGGCAGTCCTGCTTGGCTGCTCCTGATTGTAGACAAGGTTTTCTTGCTGGGGAGGCGGGGAGGATGGGTTATTCCTGCTTCACTCCTGGTCTCAGGCTGTCCAGAAGGAGTCCTCTTCTCGCCCACTCCCTGCCTCCTCACCTGCCAAAGACAATACAAGTGATTAAGCCCCAGGAAATTAGGAACCGTGGGACGGGCATTCATCACCATGGCCTGGGCAGCGGCGCCCCCTCCCCCATCCCTTGGTCCTGTTTCCGTGAATGCCACTTTCCCATGAGCCAGCGAGGGGCTGGGATATTCGTCCCCCTCTTCTGGAGTCTCTTTCCAAACACCTGGCCATGCAGGGTGCCCTTCCCTGAAGCTACCTGGTTTCCTTTTTCTGGGGGTGGAAGGACTCAAAAGAATGAAGGTTGGAGAGCTCCCGGCGGTACAGGGCTGCCCGCCCAGCCCACCCCAGAGCTGTCTCCATGTGCCTCATCACCTGCTCCTCTTGCTAAACGACATTCAAAGGTTCCAACTGGGCCACTGTGGCCTGGGCTTGCAGAACCGTGGGAGGCAGGTTCATCTGGGAACCAGGGAAGTTGGGTCTCCGGTGTGCCTGGCCTCCCTCCTGCAACCACCCCACTGCCCTCCTTTTCCACAGAGACCTGGGGGCGGGTGGGGGGGCAGGACAGGCTGTTCCTTGGAATCCAAAACAAACCCCAGAGCCCTCCCCATCACCTCTCATTAGTGCGGCGTGTGGAAGGCCCGAGTGCCCTGGTGTCCGTACTCCCCCTGCGGGAGCCCCTCTTTGGAAAAGGGCTTTTATTACACATCTGAGAGTGTTAGCTCTGGTTTGAAATCGGATCCAGATGGGCTCAGCTGCATCTGGGCACTTTTCTTTGTGGGGCTGAAGGTGGCTGGTTTGAGAAATGCTTGTTGGCTGGGACTGTTACAGATAAAAGGTGCCTGTTTTTACGAGCCCAGTGAACTGGGGGGGTGGGGGGCTGCCCTCTGGGCTCACAGCCAAGCAGGGAGTGCATGTGCAAGAGTGTGTGCCAGCTAGGTGGCATGCAGGCTGAGGCTGGGGTTGGCAGGTAAGGGGAGGGTTCCTGGAGACCCAGGAGGAAGGTCAAAGAGCCAGTGAGCCACATGGGAGAGAACTGAGCGGCTCAGGCCTGGCCAGTACTCTGAGTGCGAGCAGGCAGGTGGGTGCAGCCCCTCGGAAGGGCCATGTGGGGGCTGGACAGGAGGAAAGATGAGGACAGAGCCCCTGATGAGGGGTGGACGCGACGAGCTCCAGCCAAGCCCTTATTGCTATTACCACCCGCGTGATTTCATCCAATTATAAACGGTAATTTCTCTATGAAAGCGAGAGATGGAAAGAGTCCAGTGAGGTCATCTGCCTCCCTGGCCAGGGCGAGGAAATTGTTTTATATCACTGGGGGTAGGGGTGGGGGCGGTGAACCTCTGCATTTAGAGAGGATGGCGGCTGTGTCCTCGGAGCCCGCGGCTCCAGCCAGCATGGACGCGGCCTCCCCAGAGAAACTGCAGAGCTCTGCTTTTGAAATTGTGAACCAGAAGGAAGGCAGGTTTATCCCACCTGCGTGTTTGCTGTAGGTCCTCCCCACCGTGCTCAGGATAAAGGCAGTGCTCACATAGTGACCTCCAAGGCCCCACAAGGTCTGGCTCCTGCCCGGCTCACCAGCTGGCATCACCCACCACTGGTGGCCTCTTTTCACCCCAAGATGGCCCTTCCCCATGCTAGTCCCCTCCCGTTTGAATCTGCTCAAATGTCATCCCTCCCCTCCTGCACCCTCCCTCTTGGCATGTGTGGTTCAATGAACCATGACATAATAGCACGAAAAGAATGGTCTCCCTGACTTCAAGGGAGGGAGAATCTGCGTCTGGATCCCCAGCACAGCTGGCTCAATGCCTTGCACACAGTAGGTGCTTAATAAATGCACCCAGTGAACTCCCCATTCTGCCTCCTCATTTAGAAAACCAGGAGTCTGGGGCCCAGGCAGTGTCTCAGTGATGATGCAACTGGGCCCGCATGGGGAGGTCCTGGGTTCACATCCCGAGGCCTCCCTGTATACACCGGTGCATGCAAGTGCCCACGATCCAGCCTGGCTGAGGTTGGCAGTGGATTGCAGAGTAAGGACCCTGTTAGGGGTGCCCGTCTCCCTCTGTCTCTCTCTCTTAAGGAATGAATAAATAAATAAGACAAAAAGAAAAAATAAAACAGGGGCTGAGCAAGGCTCTTGGTTCCTGTCCAGCTTTGTATGTCCTCGGTCCACCTTCTCTGCTGCATCGCCTACCATGCCCCTTCCTTCCCTGGGTCCCACAGAGTCGCTTGGAAACCCTGGTGTTCTGATATTAGGCAAGTGGGGCCTCTCAGGCGTCGGAGTGTACTGACTTTCCAGGTGAGCCTGCTGGCAGGGACTGGGAGGTCTGGGCCCCAGACAGCTCTGTGCTGCCACATGTGGGTGCAGGATCATGGTCATTGGCCCCTGCAGAGGTCCAGGAGGAAATACATGATGCGCCCGTCCACAGAGACCTACCACTGGAGCTGAAGTATGCATTTTGGGTAGGCTCCTGGAGCGAGCGCAGACCATGCAGTGCAGTTAGTGGTTGCCTGTGAACTTCCCGGTCATTCGGCTTAACTCAGGACAAAAGGATCTGTGGGCTCCCAGGGGATCAGTAGCCCCTGGAAAGCTGCTGGCTCTGGTCACTCCCGCAGGACAGCCTCTGCTCATTCTCTTCTCATTTTGACCTCCCTGTCCCCATAGGCCCCAGGTCTGGTCTCTGCACTCAGGCACCAAAGCTCCATTTTTTAGGTCAACACAATAAAAGCTTCCATTTGTAAGTACCTTGAGATGCTTACACAATTTTACTTTGGGTATACACTACCATACAACATCACAGCTATATAAAAGAAACTTGGGGGCTGGCAGGTGGCGTGGTGGTTAAAAGTGCTGGATTCCCACTTGGCGGATGCGGTTGGAGTCCCAGATCTGGTGGTTTGCTTTCTCGCTTTCCTTTTCTCTCTCTCTGGTCAAATTAAAAAATAATAACAAATGGAACTAAATAAATAAATAAATCTTTGGGGGGCTGGCAGGTGGCATGGTGGTTAAGAGCACTAGATTCCTGGGAAGCAGTTAGCGTAATGGCTATGTCGCTGGACTCCCACGTAGTCGACCGCGGTTCGAGTCCCGGACCCGGCGGCTTAAACTCACGCCGGGCGCGTGGGTGCGTGCCCAAGATCCTGAGAGGAGAATGGAGGAGAAGGGATTGCGGCGTGGCCATCCCCCCTGGGGGGTGATTTCCTGCTTTCTATCTCTCTGTCTCTCTCTGTCTGTCTGGCGAGCGCACGCGCCCTATAGCAAAAACCTCTCCAAAAAAAAGAAAAAATAAAAAAAAAAAGAGCACTAGATTCCTGTGTGGCCAACTGTGGTTCGAGTCCCGGACCCAGCAGCTTCCTTTCTCACTTTCCCTCTCTCTCTCTCTCTTTTCTCCCTACCCCCGGTCAAATTAAAAAATAAATAAATAAATAAAGTTAAATAAAATAATTCTTTAAAAAAAAAGAAAGAAAGAAAAAGCTTGGCAGGGAGAGGCAAGCCCATTGCCCAGCGTGATAGCTCTGCACCACCTGAGCATCTAGGCCAGATCTGCCCACACAGGTACGCCATTCACCAGGGAAATGCACCTTATGATCTCGAAGTGATTTCTGTTTTGCCATCTCTCCTGAACCTGGGATATCCAGCATGGGCAGGGCAGGGAGAACCACCCCTACCATGCGGGCTGAGATGGGGAGGGATTTGTCCAAGTAATGCAACCTGCAGAGGAGTCAGGACCCTAGACTCCAGGCAGCTCTCTCCCCCCTACACTACACCATGGCTCAGCGGAACAGAAGCCCAACGCTGCAGCAGGTCCCCTGGGTTACTCCTGAGGGCCCCTGTGCACCCCTCCACCTGTCCATCCATCCTTCCTTCCTGCCCTTCCTTCCCTTCCCTTTCTCCATCCATGTTTCCATCTTTTCATCTGACCAGAAAACAGAGTTGTCCCTTGGTGTCTTTGGGGGAATTGGCTCCAGGAACCCCTATGGATACCCGAACCCACATGTGCTCAAGTCACATATATGAAATGGTATAGGGTTTGCATATAACCTACCCACATCCTCCTGAATATTTCACTTTTTAAAAATGTATTTTATTTTATTTATTATCACTATTAATTTTTTTGTAATTGGCTATAGGCCACGTGCGTTCACCAGAGAGAGTGAGAAAGCAAGCTGCTAGGTCTGGGAATCGCCCACGGTCAGCCTTGTGGGAGTCCAGCCTTAACCACCATGCCACCCACTGGCTCCCTGCATATTTCATTTTAAACATTTATTTTAGGGGGCAGACAATGGCATAATGGTTATGCTGCTGGACTGCCACGTACTCAACTGCGGTTCAAGTCCCTGCTTAAACCGCACATTGGGTATGTGTGTGTGCATACCCAAGATCCCGAGAGAAGAATGGAGAAGGACTGTGTTGTGGCCATCCCCCCCGGGGGGGTTGTGATTTCTCGCCTTCTGTCTCTCTGCCTCTGTGGCAAGCACACATGCCCTATAGCAAAAATCTTTCTTTAAAAAAAAAAAAGTTATTTTATTGGGGCCAGCAGGTGATGTGGTGGTTGAGGTACTGGACTCTCACATGGCCAATTGCAGTTTGAGTCCCAGACCTAGTGGCTTGCTTTCTCACTTTCCTTTTCTCTCTTTCTCTGGTCGAATGAAAAATAAATAAATAAATAAATAAATAAATAATAATAATATATAATTTTAAAACAAAAAATTATTTTATTTATTGAGAGAGAGGGAGGGAAGGAAACAGGCACCCTTGACAGTATCTTGTCACTCCTCGATCTCCCTCCCCAGCCCTTCAGCTGGTAAGGATCTGGGGTACCTGCCCCTGGTGTTTCGGGTCAACTCAGGATCTGAGCCAGCAGTTGGCCATATGGTTTCCAGCTCCTTAGATCAGTGTGCTACTGCCTGCACCACGGTGGCTGGGCCCTCCATACATTTTCTGTATTTAGTTTTGCTCTAGGACACATGTGCTCACCGGAGAGAGAAAGTGAGAGACCACACCCCCAGGTGGGATGGCCTTGCCACAATCTCTTCTCTTCTATTCTCCTCTTGGGATTTTTAGGATATACACATGCACTCAGCATGTTTTTCAAACTGCTGGGTCTGGGACTCAAACTGCTCAGTGGGATCCAGCACCTTAACCACCACGCCACCTGCTAGTCCCCCCCATATATTTTAAATCACCTCTAGATTACTTGTACGTAATCTTAGCATCAGCTGGAAGCGAGAAGGAAAAAGTGTATGTAAACTTCTCCAGCACCTCTCTTTTAGGGAGCACGTTTTCCCTTATTTCATAACAATTGGTATGGCCTGGCTGCATCCGTGGGTCTGGGGCCCACTGTACGAGCCCAGCATGCTCCAGGCACTGTGCGAGGCACCAAGGACCCAACGAGGGGTCCCGTCCTCCTCTAGGAGCTCACAGTCCAGTGGAGCGGCCTGGTTTGCAGGGAGCTGAGTGTGAGAGGCAGGGACCACGGTTGAAAAGAGCCGGCCTTCCCAGCCTGTGGAGGAGAGAATGGAGCACAGGGGGATGTGAGACACCATGATATTCTGGGGTCTTCCAGACTCCCGTGTTGTGACAGTCACACGTGAGCTCAGCAGTGTCCAGAGGGGCTAGTGTGACCAGGCTTCCCCCTCGACCACCCATCCGTCTTTCAGAGCCACTGCCCACCTTTGGCCCTCAGAGCTTCCACCTGAAGTCGAGAAGGTCCTCAGCTTTACAGTTCAGGGCTGCCTGAAGGACGGCTGCTCACTGACATTAATCCCTGTATTAGCAATTAGCCCTCCCGTTCCATTCCCACCTGTGACCCTTAGGGATGGGTTTTTATGTGTGTCATTAATCAGATGCCTGGGGTGTGCTGCTGGAAACCCAGGTGGGCATTACGGCTGGTGACTTAGGCCAGTAATGTTCTAATGGACAACACGCCCGCCCCTCCCTGAGCGGATCTGGCCTGTGGCAAAGAGGGCCGCGTTCAGTGGCGCGAGCTAGGGGGCCCTTTTCTTTTGGACTTCCAGGTTGAGGTCAGCATCTAAATCTGACCTTTACAGATGAAAAGGCTCTTTGTGACTCATACCTAGAGTTTGTTCGTGGCTGCTAACGTCTCCCCACCAGGACAGCCATCCACAGGGCCTGCTCCTTGCTCCAGGCTCTCCTCTCTCAAGGCCAGATGGGCCTCAGGGCAAAGGGCTGGGGGTGGGGGGCCATAGGGCAGGGGGCGCTTTCTATGTGGGGACTAGGACCACTCCTGTAACAGGGCGGCATGGTGGGGGATAGGGCTGGTGGAGCATTTCAGGCTGAGGGAACAGTGTGTACAAAGGCTCAGAAGTGGAGGATTTGGTGCAGCCAGAAGACTGTGGTTCCAGATCTCTGGGAGAGGAGTGTGGTGAGCTGAGCTGATGTGGGGGACAGGAACCTGGCCTTGGGGAGCTTGGGATGCTGTATTGAGGGTCCTGGTTTTCGTACTGAGTGCAGCAGGGAGCCAGCAAGGGTACCAGGCAGGGAGAAGCGTGACCAGACTAGCAGTTTACAAAGATCACTGTGGCTGCTGCTTGGCCCCTGGAGAGGGCCAGGGTGCACGGGAGGAGACCAGTGAGGGGGGCGGACAGTGTCCTCAGGAACAAGGGGTGGGGGCCTGCTGGGAGGTCAGCAGCAAAGGGTGAGGCTGAAGGGAAGGGGCTGAGGGCCTACTCCCCGAGGACAGGCCTGAGGGCTGAGTAGGTTCCTGCTCTATTCTCCTCCCGGAGGGTAGCTGAGTATTTCTAGGGTCATCATCCCTGTGGCCCTGAGCCAGGCCCATAGTCTCCAGGCCTGCTGGAGTAGGGCATGCGTTCTGGGAGCCTTGGCAGGGGCAGCCGGAAGGCCTCTGAAGGGCCACGTTTGGAGGTCCCAGCTCCTCCCTTCTCTGCGAGTGGAGCCGGGCCCCACCCTGCCCCCTTCTCACTGGCTCCTGGCCCCAGGCTTGGCACCATGGCATGGCACTCGAGTGGGGGTGAGAAGGGCGGAGGCGAGAAAGCTTGTTTCCACAGTGTGAATCCTCCCAGCCTCCACTCTGCTAATTAAGCCATTGCTTGACAAAACTCAGACTTTCAGGGACTGGCGTGTGAGCAAGTGTGTGAGCCAGTCTGTGGGTGGCTGCAGGAGCCCACGCCGCCCAGCCAGCGGGCCTGGACCATCGCCAGTGCCCACCCTCCATAACAGGCCACTGGGGACGCCAGGCGGGCAGGCTCAGAGCAGGGAAGCCAACAGCTCTAGTGCCCCGGGGCTCACTGTTCTGGAACAGAGCTCCTCCGGGAAAACTTGGGACTTCCGCCACCGGCCTTCTCTGCCTTCCCCTTTCCTTCCTTCCTCCCTCCGTCCCTTCCCCCATCCTTCTCCCACCTTTCCTTCAGGGTTGGGCAGCCATGGCCAGAGATGGCCTGGGAATGCCCTCCCTTCCCCAACCCAGCAGGCCACATGGACATGGACCACCGTCATCTGCCGCCTGCCTGCCCCTAGGCCTGGCAACCCCTCCCTGCACTGTCTGGGGACACTGGAGGCCTGGTTCTGCCACGTCCAGGGTGCTAGAGAGGAGGACAGTCCCAGTGCCCCCCTCACCGCCTCGTGGTTGAGCGATGGGGGACCTGCTGGGTGGGCGCTCTCGTTCTTGGGCAGAGGGGAGGCAGGAGCAGGCAGGCGTCTGAGAGGCCTCGTCTGCCTGAGTGCTCTTGTGCCTTTGAAATCTCCTCTGAGCAAGGGCAGGCAGGAGGAATTGCCAGGCCCGTGGAGCTGCGAGAGTGGGTGAACGGGAGGGCCAGTGCCACTCCACGACTCACGGCAGGACAGACAGCTGCTACAGAGGCTGAGGCCCCTCAGGGGCGGCCCTCGAGGGAGACCGCAGGTGACTTCGTACCTAGGGTATTGCAGCTCCTCCTAGACCTGCCCTTTTGCTCTCAGGGAGGGTACAGTGGTAGAGTCTGCCCGTTCATGAAGTGACTCTAGGCACAAATGGGACAGCAGGAGTAGCAGATCCCTCTGCTTCCTAACTAATGGGCCCCACCCAGCAGGCCTTGCTGCACTGCGGTCTCCTTAGCAATGAGGGTCTATGTCCAGCCAAGAGGGAGCTCCAGGGATGAGTCCGGCATCTCCGGCAAAGATGGGGGCCTCTTATTCCAGGAAATGGGCCTGCTTTTGCCAACAAGTGGTGGCTGCAGGACTCCTGTCCCACCCTGCCATGGTGTGCTTAGCTGGCTCCTTAGCAGAGGCAGGCAGAGAGAGCCTGCTACAGACGTGGTCCCTTCCTGGCCACCCTGCCTCCACAGAGTGTGAGACACGGGCCCCTGGCAGCGCTGCCTATGAAGTGGGCCCTCTGTCATCTGCATGCCACCACTAGTGGTTTAGAGCAGATGTTTGAAGCAACGCTTTGCAGGCCAGCCATGGCGTGGTGGTTGAGGCACTGGATCCCACATGGCCAACTGAGCGGTTGAGTTCTGAACCAGCAGCTTGAGAAACACACCGGGCACATATGCACGCGTGCCCCAAATCCCAAGAGGAGAGTGAAGGAGAGGGGATTATGGCATGGTCATCCCTCCTAGGGGGTGATTTCTCACTATCTCTCCCTGCCCCAGGATGAGCACATGCACCCTGTAGCAAAATTACAAAACAAAAACAAAAATAAAAACACAAAACAGCCCTTTGCTGACCGTAGCATGTTGTATTCTACAGGCTCATGGGTCTCTGGGAGTCAGGGCTGGAGGCCCCCCAGGGAGAAGCCCAGGAGCTGTCAGGGAACCCAGGCTCTGCTCAAGGGGCATCCTTTCCTGGCAGCCCCTTCTCCAACCTCTGATCCCTCACTGGAAGCAGATCCTGTCCTACGTCAGAAGCCCCTGCCTTCAGGGACTCTATGCTGATGCTGGGGCTCCGGGTTATATCCCTGGGGACCATCAGCATGTTCCCCCCACCCCTGCCCCCACCAGCTCTTGTGACCAAAAAGTCAGTCCTCCTTCTCAGACCTCTGCCACTGAGCTGGGGATTTCAGACCATGCACCTGCCACAGAGTGTGGCTGACGGAAGCTGCCCTTCCTTCCAGAAGTGTCCATGACAGCCTCCCACCAGCCGTGCCAGCCTCTGGTCCCCAGGGACAAGGGCCCTGTCCCTCGGCTCCCTGGCTCTCCAGTTTCCCTGCACCAGCAGTAGCCTGTGCCAAGGGATTTTCGCCTCTGTGTTGGAAATCTCCCGCCCCCTCCCCTCCTTCCCGTAAACACACTCTCTGGCCGAGAGCAACACTGCGTGCTCAGGCCGGGCGGCCAGACTTTGTTAATATTTACAGCGAGTGGCGCAGGAAGCTATTAGCTCCCTTTTCTTGTTGTTAATTGAAAGAGGAGAAAATGGTTGTAACACTTCAAAAGGACTTAAAGCACAGCCTAAGAGACTGGCTGAATCGGGAGGAAGGGGGGAAAGAGAGAGACTATTTTAAATAAATAAAGCAAGCAAGCCCACACCTCGCACGCACGCACGAGAGAGTGGAATATTGCTCTTCCTCATCTTTGCAGACGCCTGGCTTTCCTCTGAGGTTTCCTTATTGCCTCTCATTGTATATTTTCCTTTTCATTTGGGAGCCTGCCTTAAGGAGAGAAGGAAGAAGAAAAAGGATTCGCAGCACACTTTTGTTAATAACGAGGCTCTTTGAAGCTGCGGCTAACGAGGCCCCTGGTACCTCAGCTCATGGAGTACGCAGGGTCTGGCCCTGCCTCACAGATGTGGGCCCTGGAGCATTCCTGACCTGTGGCTCCTCCCCTCTCAGGACGCAGCAGGAGAAGGAGGCGTGGAGCATTAGCTAAAGACTCCTGGGCCCCTGACCAGGGTGTGATCTTGAGAAAGCGTGTGGGCCTCACCCCACTGTGGGCCCCAGGACAGCCAAGGACACTAACCATGGTCATGGTGGGGGTGGGAGACTTCCCTGGATCTTTGTAGACAGTCCAGCATGGGGAGGTCCCCTGGGCCACTTTTCCCAGAGGCAAATGCTCTTTCTCCTGCAACTGCACGGTCAACTTCTCTGTCCCGTGATGTAAGCAACTGATAGGCTCCTGCGGTCTCCCTGGGCCCAGACACGGAGGGCTGGGATTGGGCAACTCAAAAGCTCTTTACTCGGAAGCCTGCCGTTCAGTTCTGGCCAGCTGTCACCTCCTCCAGGAAGCCTTTCCTGACTCTCACTTCCCTTGTCCCAGCCTGCTTTCCCATGGCCTCTCAGGTTCCCCTGACACTATGCTCTTTATCAGGTTGGCCTGGACTGCATTCGCAGAAAGATGGTTGACTGTACCAGACACGGAGGGATACCCTGCTCCAGCTTCTGGAATGGAGAAGGAAGGAAAAGAAAGGCTGCATTAAAAGGAAAATAGACAGTATATGGAAGGAGGTGACTGCCACACTGCCGGCTCCCTGCTTCTGCCCTGGTCACCAGACAGGAGCACTGTTCTGTTTTGGGCTCCTCGAGATACACAGCCCTGGGCTGGCCGGGGGCATGGAGGTTGGCACGGCTGGATCCCACATGGCCGACTGCATGGTTGGAGTCCTGGACCCAGCGGCTTAAAGGTGCTCTGGGCCCATGTGCCTGTGTGCCCTAAATCCCAAGGAGAGAATGGAGGAGAAGGGATGCTTCCCACTTTCCCCCTCTCTCTCTCCAGAGAGTACACATGCCCTATAGCAAAACTGTAAAGGAAAACAAAAAAGATACACAGCCGCATAGCAGAGTAGGAGGCCGGGGTGAGAAGAGAACGTGGCCACGTGGCCAGGCCGGAGGTGGGCTGGGCTGTTCAGACTGGCACAGGGAAGAGGGCAGCCCCTGCCTTCAGTATTCTGGGCAGCTGGCCCAGTGAAGGAGGATCAGTAACTAGAAGGAGCAGGAGGGAGGTTCTGGGAGGAATCCAGTTGAGGAAGAGACCTGTAGCAGGCAGAGATGCCCCAAGATGAGCCAGGCTGCCACCCCCAGGCTGGGCGAGGTGGGGGCTTCTACTTCGAGGCCTGGCCACCCTGCCATGCTGTCACTCACTCCCCCTAGGGCTCCCACCTATCAGCCCTGGCCCTTCCCATCCTAGATTATCACTGTCTTCCCCCCCCCCCCCCCCATGAGCCCTTCAGGGCAAAGACTGTCAGCAGTACAACCACTGCAGACTGGACGGGGTCTGGCCAGGCCCAGGCACGTGGAGCTCAACGGCTCGGGTGGGCAGTGATGATACCACAGCAACGGGAGCCTCCGGGGCTGGTCCAAGGCGGCCACTAGTCAGACATCGTCCCTCTGAGCCCATGTGCACTATTACTGCCACTTCCACTTCCTGCCTGAGGAAACAGGCATTCAGGAGTCTGCCTGAGATTCCCCCGTGGCTCCACCACAGAGTCTCGTGCAAACCCACTCCTGTCTCCGCTGGTGCCCTCGAGGCTGCACCAGCCTCTTCCGTGTGGCTAGGGACGGAAGGTCTGTACTCAGAGGCAGGAGGCTGCAGGATGGAGCTCCCTCTGCAGGTTCGCAGGGCACATTAGCACATTAAAGGCTCTGAGAAGTCCTGCGGCGAAGATACTAACGGACTCCGTGTTTTGTGATACCTGTTAACCTCCCGGGATCTTGGAGTTCTTCAAAGCAAGCTTTGCGAGATACCCTGCTATGCTCCTGCATCCGTTTAATCAGTCTCTGCTAAGGGACTGCTGCAGGCCCCGTACTGGCAACGTGCAGCCATGAGGACAGGCCTGTCCCTGCCCTCTGCCTCCCTGGCACCCAGCTCCTGCTGCGCACACGGTAGGCATGCACACATTCAGCCTTGACGGCTGAGTGAGAGAAGGAGTGGCCGGGGGAAATGAGCTGGGCTGAGGCCGCAGGAAGTCACACATCCTGGCCGGGCTCAGGTCAGAGCCCTCTGTTCCCTCCCGGAGGCCCTCCGCCAGGCCCAGCACCCTTTCCCTTCCCTTCCAGCCCCATGGCTAGGCCTTGACATGCTGATCACATCCCCTAGCCTGCCTGGAATACTAATGCTCTCTAGATGAAACCATCCATGGTTAATTTTTTTTAAGAGCCAGGCAGAAAGAAAAGACAAGAAAAGGAGAGGCATTAGTGGGTAGAAGTTGGAGCCTCCTGGAAGCTCTTTCCAGAGCCATCTCTGTGCTGGCTCCAAGAGTACGCAGTGACACCAGCCACCAGGACACCGCAGTGACCCTCATATTGGCCACAGACAGAGTCAGAAAGAATCGTGGCTTTTTTTGGGACCAGCAGTTGGCGTGATGGCTATGTCGCTGGACTCTCATGTAGTTGACTGTGGTTTGAGTCCCAGACCTGGTGGCTTAAACTCATGCTGGGCGCATGTGCGTGTGTGCCCAAGGTCCCGAGAGGAGAATGAAAGAGAAGGGATTGCGGCGTGGCTGTCGGCCCTGAGGGATGATTTCTTGCTTTCTGTCTCTGTCTCTTTCTCTCTTTCTGGCGAGCACACGCCCTCTGTAGCAAAAACCTCTCTCAAAAAAGAAAGGATCATGGCTTTTTGAACATATCAACTCCTGGCTGGGGAAGGTGTTTTTCTGAGACCCCAGGAGAACACCCTGTTAATTAAGTGTGGGCAATCAGGCTATCTTTCCCCTCCACTGTTTGCAAATTAGATTGTGCCCAGCTCTTATCAGGAAGGGAGCCTCAGGGTCTCCCCGATGGAGCCAGGGTCTGGAAGGCTAGAGGGGGGCTCAGCTCTGCTGTCTTCAGTGTCCACAGTGGGCCCAGTGTCACATGGAGGGACGGGGTGGGCACAGGGACGGGCCCACAGGTGCAGGTTCAGCATAAGAGCAGCTCCAGCGCTGGGCGACCTTGGACAGGCTCTGGACCACTCTGGGCCTCGCTGCCTGTCTGGGGTACTGTGCGGGACCCCATCCCTCGCAGGGCTGGTGTAGGAAGAATAGTGAACCTCACTGGAGGGGTCGGCAGGACAGCGGGAACAGCCTGCAGCCCCCTCCCGCAGTGTCAACAGCTTGGGGATGGTGTCTCATGGTCTCTGAACCTGTTTCCTTATCTGCGAGATGGGGGCATGGTGGGAGCGCCACACAGGCCTGCAGTGAGGATCTTACCCACGGCCACATGAACACAGCAAGCGCCAGGCCTGCAGGCTGGGCACGCCTGGGCGTCAGCTAGCATGCAGCCCTGAGGCCTCTTCCGCCACCTCCGACAGACTGCCTGGAAACGACCCTCCTGCACACCCTAGCCCTGATGCAGCCTGGCCAGTGGCCCGCATCCTGGCTGGCGCCTCCCCTGCGTCTGACCTCCTGACACCAGCCAGGTCCTGGGGCCACAGCAGAGCGCGATGCCACCCATCCCTCCCCCCATATCCCAGTTTAACATCCTCATGTCCCCAGAGAGAAGAACCAAATTGTAACGGCAGGAAACTTGACAGAATATGAAACATGATGCAATCGGCTACGTAAATGATGAAATCCGAATCAGCCCTGCTCCTTCCTGGGCCGGGTAAATGCTGTCTGATGCCCCGCGGGCTGGAGACCCCACCGTGCAGGCTGCCAGTGCACCCCAGCCCCTTTATCAGGAGCTTGAGACAGCTGCCCCACCCCTCTTGCCCTCCTCCCCCTCCTGCTCTTCTCTCCACTCTCCTTCCCCCTCTCCTCCTCCCTCCTCTCCCCTCCTTCCCCTCATCCTTGGAGTTACCAGCCGTCAGTGACCAGCTGACCAGGAGGGCAGGGCTGAGCTTGCCTCTGGGAGGGGCTGCCCGGTGCTGTGGTCTCTACCAGCGTCCCTGGTGGATCTGACCATGGCACAGACCCCCTGGCCGGCCCTCCCCAGCCCTGTCCTGCTCCATCTCCTCCCTTAGATTTCCCTGACAGCTCAGGTGCAGACCTCTATGCTTCGGGGTTGCCCCTCACCCCCCAAGACAATCCCCAAACTATTTTGCAGAGATTCTGCCTCCCACTCCCCCGTTTCAGTCCCACGATGTGTGGGGCTACGTGATGGTCTGGGTAAGGCCCAGGGCTGCCTGCACCCTACCTTCTGGCCCAAATCCTCTGGCAGTGCCTGGCCCACAGCTGCCTGGTCCTGCCCACGGCCTCCACCTCTCCCACATCCCAAAGCGTCCCATCCCCTCCCTGCCAGGCCATCTTAGCCACCTGTGAGTACAGAACTGGTGTGTGTGGGGGGGTGACCAGGAGCAAACGGGTTACTTGGCCACCTCCCCCTCCACTGCGGGGCGCATCATAAATTACTATCGACCGACGGCGGCCCGCGCTGGAGACGAGCTGGGAAATAAAGCACTGGGCTCCATAATTGTGCCCTGCTGCCTGGATTTACTTATTTGTGGCTTTCCTACCCTCTAGGAAACGCGACGATAAATAACTGCTGACTATTAGGCTTCCAGACAGGAAAAACACCACATGATCCATTTCCCGAAGACCAGGAGGGGCCAGGGCTCGAGACCCACACGCCCACCAGCCCTACTGGGCTAATGTGATGTGCCCAGCCCCCGCCCCACGACTCGGGCCTGTCAGGGCATGGGATCTAGAGGAAAGGGGGTACATCTTCACCTCCCCCAGCCCCATTCTAGAAGGTTCCTGCTCAGGATGCACCGCTGGGTCCCTGGCACAGCATTGCCGTTCACTTTGTTATCTGGACAGAGAACACGGACCTACGTGCCGACAGGACTGTTAGGATGCTACCACGTTCCACCCTCTTGCTCTACGAGGAGCGGACTGAGGTTCAGAGGTTGTTTCCCATGCAGGGCCACACGCCCAGCTGGTGGCGTGGTTATTTTTGATTTTTCCACGCAGTAGGACTGCCAGCGGGCACAGAGACCTCACTGGGGACCCTCCCTCCATCAGCCCCCATCCCACGGGCCTGGCAGTTTCTTCAGAGGGACCTTAATCAGGGCCACATCCTCCTCACTCGCTGGTCCCTAATCTATATGGGCCCTGAGCCAGGCTCCCTCTAGACACCACACCACATTACTGCACCCAGAGTGGGCGGGGCGGGGCGGGGCTGGGGAGGTACTTGTTCTGAGAACGTTCCCCTAAAGTTTGCAGATCCTTCTTTTTTTTTTTTTGGAGAGGTTTTCGCTATAGGGCGCGTGCGCTCGCCAGACAGACAGAGACAGAGAGACAGAAAGCAAGAAATCACCCCCCAGGGGGGATGGCCACGCCACAATCCCTTCTCTTCCATTCTCCTCTTGGGATCTTGGGCACGCACGCAAACGCGCCTGGCGTGAGTTTTAAGCCACCGGGTCCGGGACGCGAACCGCGGTCGACTACATGGGAGTCCAGCGACATAGCCATTACGCTAACTGCTGGTTCCCTGCAGATCCTTCTTGTAGGGCCCCCTCTCCATGGCCTGGTAACCCATGCTCCCCTGCCCGCAGGCCTGTGTGGTGACAACTCCCCTGGTCTCCCTAACCCTGCGCATGAATCACGAGCAGTCTTCCAACACACTCCAGTTCACCTGCCATCCTGCCCCTGCCCTTGCCGCTGTCCCTGTCCCGCCACAGCAGAAAAGTCGCTGCCACCTGCTGAGGCCTCCTGCGTGCCAGGCGCTAGAGGAAGGCTTTTCCGGTCCGCGCTGGCTCGTTTCATGCTCTTAGTGACCTGGTACAGAGCACGAGTGTCCCCATTTTGCAGACAAGACCACGGAGACCCAGACGTTAAGAGACCTGCCCTGGGTCACACAGCCGAGAAGGCAGCCTGGCTCTGAGCCTGTGTGAATGGGAAAACCCATCCCAGGTCGTGGCGTGAGAGCTGCTCAGGGCCAGGGGCGATGAGCTGTGCGGGCTGTGTGCTGCGAGGTATGGGAGGAGGCTCAACCTCGTGCAGTCCCGCGCTAGCAGGGAAGGCCAGGCTGGCTGTTAGGGGGCGCCTGCCCTGGGCCAGCCTTACTGTGGAGGCCCCCCGGGCACACAGCGGAGGTCCCCCGGGCAGTCCCACAAGGAGGATGTCCATGCCTCCTGTTCCCAGGCTCCCAGGACAGTCATGGCCGAGGCCTCTCTGCCTCCCATCAGCGCTGCCCTCCCCGGCCAGCCTGGCGGCTGAGCCTCGTGATGCACCGTGCCCTCCATCTCCTGGCTGCGGCTCCCTGAGGCATCCCCTGCCCCCCTCCCCCCCCGTCGCTCCCCGTGGGAGGCAGCAACTTTGATCCATTACCCTGGTGGAGTCAAGCTCCTCTGAGTCCCCAGGGGGCTCAACTTTATTTTTGCCGAGCGCTTTCTCAGTAAGAGTCCCCAGGGCCGGGGGTGGGGAACAAACGCCCGTGGGAAGGGTGAATGGAGGAGGTGAGAGAGGCAGGCTCTGCCTGGTGCCTCCCCTGCTCCTGCCCAGGCAGCCTCCACCCCGGAGTATCTATCACAGTCCCTGTTCGGGGAGTGCGATGGTGCCAGCCCAGCCATGCTGGGTGGGCGACCTCCCAGCCCTGCCTCTATCCACAGGCCAGCCCTCAAGGGCCCCTCAAACAGTTGAGGAGGCCTGGACTGTCCTCCTGATACAACCCAGGCCTCTCCGGCTCCCAAGCCCATCCCCACCTCCCTCCATCTTCAGAAGCAGCCCTCAGGAAAGTGGTGTGGACCACCGCAGTGCGAGTCAGCCGCAGGCCAAGTGTCAGCCTCTAGCCATCCAGTCAGACTCACATTGAGTGCCCGGTCCCGGTGTATGGGGTAGGGGGCCGTGGAGGTCAGCCCGTGCCCCTCCCCTGGCAGACCATGTGGCCGCGTTACCCAAGTAGCGGAGAGGGGATGTGGCAGTTCTAGGAGAGCCTTGACACAGAACCAGTACCTGCGGCCGCATGCTCACAGGGGTGGCTGGAGGGCAGGGCCCACCTTGCAGGTGGTGGGGAGTGAGGCTGGCAGGACACTGGCACCACGTGGCACTGCCCACTTCATAGGCCTTGGAGGTCCAGCAGTGTGTGTGGGGAGGTCAGTGTGAAGGTGTAGCTACCCGGGCCGCCCCCATTCTAAATGCCCAGAAACATGGCTTTCTTGGGAGGCAGACGCACCTCAGAGTACCCTCTTTTGGCGTAGGTGCTCTCTTTTGGGCTCAAGTTGTGGGGCCTGGCCTTAGGTCCAGGCAGAGTAGGACATAGGACCAGGTGGGCAGGGCAGGGAGCGGGGGTCTAGGTGGCAAGCCTGTCCCTAGGCAGCAGCATCCGTGTCCAAGGCAACAGGAGCAGGCTTATTTCCCTCCTTATGTCCTGGGGCCTCCATGGAGTTGGGGTGGAAGCCCCGGGGAGCAGGAGGGCGCGGGCGCGGGGCCCAGGGACTGCGCAGGTGCGCTTCTGCCAGACCTGCAAACTCAGGGCCTCAATGAACTGCGCCATCATTTATTTTTATGCCTTTGTGGACCATATTTGGGTACGGGTGAAATACAGCCCTGCATCGTTTACTGGTGGGAATGTTAATTGCGCCCTGGCGGAGGACAAACGTACTCGGGGCGTAGATCACTGCGCACCTGAGCAGCCGACCGGCGGCCGTGTGGGTAAAGCCAGAAGGCATGGCCCGCGGGCAGGGCTCAGGGGTGGTGACGAGCCAGGAGCTGGACACCCCGTTAGGAGGTGCCAGGAGATGCGGGAGCCAGGGGAGGGGTCCCTCTATACATGGAGGTTCCTCTAATCTCCCTCTTTGTACCCGCCACTGAGGAGAGAGGACAGTATCAGATCCCGCTGGTCCAGAAGGGCTAGCCGGCTCCCTCCCTAGCATGGCCTGCAGGAGTCACAGGCTGGACGTAAGGAGACCGATCCCTGCTCCACCACTCCCAGGTGATCTGGGCCTGTCCCAGCCCCCACTGCTGTCCTCTGTACCGTGGGCATGATCATCTTCCTCTCTCTCTTCCCTCTCACCTTCCTTTCCTTCTCTTTCTCTTTCATTGTTTCTTTTAAAAGAATTACTTAATTTAACTTTATTTATGTATCTTAATTTGACCAGAGAGGGACAGCGAATGACTGAGAGAGGAGAGAGAGAGGGAAAGTGAGAAAGCAAGCCTCCTTGTCCGAGACTCGAACCACGGTCGGCCATGTGGGAATCCAGCGCCCTTAACCACCACGCCACTTGCTGGAGTCCTCTCTTTCATTCTTAAACACGGGTTGGGTACGTACAGTAAGATCCCTGGAGCACAGGTAGGAGTCAGCAGGCAAAGCGGGACTGCAGGAGGAAGAAAAGCACCCCAGCAACAAGACTAGCACATGCAAAGGCACGGGCAGCAGGAAGGCTCCTTCATGGGCATCCAGAGACGCCCAGCGTTGGGGTGGGGCAGCCAACCTGGGGGCCACGCGGAAAGCATCTGAACCTCATTCTGAGGCAGGGGCACAAAGGGGAGAGCAGAGGCAGAGGGACAGCTTGGACTTGAGAGTAGAAAGCTGGAGTGGAAGGGGAGCTTACAGAATGTGCTGTGCTCTGAGTTGGATGCAGTATGTATATGAAATTTGCAAGGCTGTGCACTTGGGTTAGTGTCGCTGAACTTACACCTCCGGAAAACAGCAAATAAAGGAAGCTCCTCTCTGGAGGCCCTGGGACAGGGTGGCGCTCTTGGCCGAGTCCTTCCTTCCCCACCCGGTGGGGTTCAAGCTGCTTACTTGCTTGCTGAGTCCTGGCCTAGGATTCAGCATGGCTGTGTGTGTTCCCCTCCACTCCCGGGCTGCATGCCTACCCAGCCTGGCCCACTGCAGCCTCAGCTCACACAGAAGGTGCATACCTCCCTCAGGCCTCACCCTCATCCCCAGCGGCTGCAAGGCTGCTCACTTTCTGCTGAGGGCAGGGGCGATAGGAGCAGAAAGAGCCACCCCCCACCCCCCGTGCCAGTTCTTCTGAGGGAGCAGAGGTGGTGTGGCCTGAGAAGAGCTCCCTTGAATTGCCCCAGGACTTGATCTGCATCATTCCCACATTCTTCTCCACGTCCCTATGGGATGTCGTTCTCCTGATGCACAGCTGAGAAAACTGAGGCCCGGAGAAGCCAGGAAACAGACTAAGGCTCACACTGCTGGGAGGAGACAGACTGTGGTTTGAACCCAGGCCCTTCCAACAGCAGAGCCCACCGGGACTCTGGCCCAGGCCTTTGAGGCCCCTGGATGACAACAGAGTTTCCGCCTGTGACAGCCTGGCCGGGCCCTTTGCCAGCCCCAAGTGATGGCAAAGGTGGCCCGAGGGCCACCCCAGCCCCAAGGCTATCTGTGGGTGACTGTCCCCACTCTCCAAGGAAGGCTGGCCCAGCTGCCCTGCAGCCACACGTGGTAAGGGAAGAGGCTGTCCCTGTGCCGGCTCACACTGAGGCCTGTGGTGGGCCGGGCTGGCTACAGGGGACTGACTTAGTGGAAGATTTATGAGCTGGGTTAAAATTTAATTTGGGTGGAAGATCCCGGCCAGCCTTGCTGGCTGCCCCAGACAAATGGCCTGGTCTCCGCCGGCTCTCGCCTGCCAGCCCGCGCATGGGCCTGGCCCCTGTGCCAGCCTGCCCCTCCCTCCCCGGAAGGCAGGCCGCCACCGCCGGCAGAGAAATCATAGCAGGAATTTGATTTGGGGCGGGAGCAGAGGGCGCTGAGCTTTGTTTGCACCTCAGCTCCAAATTGAACAGGACAGCATCTGCTTTGGGCGGGAACTGCCTCCACGCGGTGCCCAGACAGCTCTGCTCTCCAGAGGAGCCTGCTAAACCGCCAACACGTTTCGCTGCCTCTACTTCAGGGCCCCATTTTCTGCCAACACCCTCAAACCTCCCTGGGGCCCAACTGCCCGGGTTTGAATTCCACGGACACGTTGGGGGATCTCGTGCAGTGACAGAACCTCTCTGAGCCTCAGTTTCCTTATCTAGAACATGGGGATAATAACAGGACCAGGCAGGGCCTGATGGTAGTAGAGTGGTAAGTAAGGCTGAACCACATGGAAGGTTCCAGATTCGTGCCTGGAGCCCTCCTGAGTACACTGGGCACACATGCACCCATGACCCAGGGCTAGCTAAGGTTGAAGGCAGAGCAAGTCAAGACCCTTTAGGAGGTGCTCTCTATCTCTCTCTGTGTCTCGGTCTCTCTTGCTCATGGAATAAACTTTTTTTCAAAAAAAAAATAGGGTGATTGTCATTAGGTGACACGATAACGTAGAGGCGTGCCTGCACGCAGTCCCCAGGATCTCCCCAGGATCTCAGAGGGCTGCACCCCAGGCTGGTGGAGGGAGTAGAGGCCTGCAGAGCCAGGAGGGCTCCTTGACCCACACACATCCCATGACTCCCCAGGAGCCCTGCGGTCATGCTTCCACCTAGCCAGGGCACCCCCTCTTTGGACCTGGGGGTATAGCTCTTGGTGTTCAGTCTGGGGCCAGTGGGATGAGGGGCAATGTAGAGGCCCCCAGGGCACAGGGTATGGGGGCCAAAGCCGGGCTGTAGCAGCACAGGTCCCTGGATCTTCCAGGCTCCATGCACACTCCCGCTCCCTCCTGGCTGTCCCCCTGCCCTGAGCAGCCCCATCACTGTCCTCACCTCACTACCACATGTTGGGCCCCTGCGAGGTGCTTTCCTGAGGGGGTACCGTCCACCCATTTTGCAGATAGGGAAACTGAGGCTCAGAGAGGTGACGGAACTGCCCAGGATCTGTAACCAGGATGACCCCAAAGCCCACACTCCTCCTACTGTCCCCTGTGACTTCACTGTCACCTCTCCAGCTTTGCCATTACAGGGACAAGGGGCTATATGCCAGCTTAGGCAGAGGAGAGTGGGCAGGGCACACACCGAGGGGTGCCTCAGGGTGGGGGCAGGAGTATCTCCCCCTGCCCCTTACATGTGCATGTACATACACATGCTCGCTGCTGGCAGGGATCCAGGCCTGGAAGTAACCATGTCACATTCGAAGGTTGAGTCCCTGTGCTGCTCTGCCCTGGTGGGGAGGAGGCTGAGAGGAGGGCAGGGTGACTCTCATGGACTGTAGCACATGCACACACGTGTAGGGGCATCGCACACGCACCCTGTATGATGCACACGCTCGCATATACACAGACCTGCATGCCTGCACACAGGCTGGAGGGGACCAGTGTGCCACTGGCTCTGCCCCAAGGGGCAGTAGAAGTTGGGTTGAACAGGCACCACCTGTGGACATGTGAGGAGATACTCCACACCAGCCCACAGCCGTGCCCGGGGCTGGCTACACGGAAGAGGGGAGGCCCCGCTCCTGCCCAACTCTGGGGCTTCACTGGGGTGGGGACCAGAGGTGGGGATGGGGCACCCCGAGGAGTCTTTTACCCTTGAGTCACCCCCAAGAACCTAGGGTCGCTCCTTCAGACCCCTGGAGTCTAGGAGCCTGGACTCAGCTCCCCCAGACTGCACCTGCCGAGGCCGGAGGCTTGGGAACTCAGCTCTGTCCCTTAGGAGTCTGACTAATCCTCCGTGCGCTCCCGAGGGTGGCAGGATTAACGTGTCAACATGCTCGCACTGTAGCAGGAGTGTCGGGTCTCAGCTCGCAGTGAGCTGCACGGGGAGGAGCTGGGTGCCACGTCTCGCACACCCCATGCACGCCCTGCAGCAGGCTGGCCACACTCCCACCCACACTCGCTGCCACGTACACCCAGCACCCTCCCGGGGCAGAAACCCCTCACCCTGCGTCAGCCCCAGCTGTCCATCAGTCCACCCTTGTCAGGTTCTGCTGACTCACCCTTGACCTTGGGAGTCAGGCTGGGGTACCTTGAAAGCCCCTCAGAAACAGAAGGCCCAGAACTAGTCCCGACTGTGCTGTGCCCACTGCTCTCGGGATACCGGGTCCCAGCTCTGACCCAGTGTCAGCTCCCGCTGCAGCCTCTCCTTCCTTACTCATCCCTTACTTATTATTCCCAGCTTGTCTCTGAAGGATTTGCGGGGCTTACAGAGATACATAACATGTGGGGCCAGCAGGTAGCAGGGTGGCTAGGGTGCTGGACTCCCACGTGGCTGGCCACGATTCGAGTCCCAGATCTAGCAGCTTGCTTTCCCACTTTCACTCTCTCTCTCTCTCTGGTCAAATGAAAGAATAATAATAATAAATAAAATAGAATACATAATTTTTTTTAAAAAAAGAAAGATACATAACGCGAGAGGATTGAGAGGGGGCAGTAGGCTGGAAAACCTAGGCAATTCAGGCAGTGGGCTGGGGCCCAGATCCTGCTGCTCACTTGCTCACTGCTCCAGCCATTCACTTGTCTGCTGTGGGGTCACCGCACCTCTCTGAGCCTCGGTTTCCTCACCTGCAAAATGGGGATGACGAGGCCCACCCTGTGGGTCGTGAGGGGGTAAGGTGGCAAATCTCCAGGCTAGACTGAGCTGCTGCCTGGCACACGGGGTGCAAACCACATGGGGCAGCTGTTGTTATCAGGAGCGAAGATGCAGAGAAGTCACGGAAGGGACACAGAAGCGTGGAGGAGGAAGGCGGCCTGGCATGGGGCGGGCCTGACATTGCCTGGATGGCATCCTGGTGCTTTCTCGGCTGTGGGGAACTCTGCCCTGAGGAACAGGTCTGGGGACAGGGACCAGGATGACCTCCAGGGGTCTCCACCGTCGGAAGTACTAAGGTTCAAGAATCCTCCCCAGATTCCTCTTGGAAGGGAACCTCCTGGGTGACACCCCAACACCCACCTTCCCTGTGTGGGGCCTAAGAGCCTACAGGGTGGAGAAAGACAGGGGTCTAGGTTCCAGGATGGGGAGTTCCACCCTGCCACCTGGTGCCTACACCCAGAGGTGGTGGGACAGTTCCAGGAGCCCTGAGCCTCACCCCAAATCTGAACTCCACTTTGGCCTTGAGCCCAACTCCCATGAGCACCACTGTCTAGCCCCCTGGCCTTGTTTCATCCCCCAGGACCAGTCCCAGTTGCCCCCCAGCCCCTCTCCAACTCCTGCAGGAGTTCCCCACCTCCCCTGAGTGTAGCTGGGCTGCTTCGGGCCCTCTCCCTGTCCAGCTTCCTGCTCGCCATCGGTCCTCCAGCCGGCCTTCTGGCCCCCGGCCTCCTGGCCTCCAGCCTGCTGCCTCCTGCCTCTCCAAGTCATCCCCACCCAGCGTCCCTCTGGCTGAGCCAAGAACCAGGCACGCTTTCTCCCCCCCCCCCGGGGCTGTGGGCGTGTAGGTGCGTCATGTGTGTTTGTGGAGCTGAGCGAGGGCCTGGGAGGCCCTGGGAGCCGGGCACAGTCCTCTGCCCAGTGCGGGATGCCACTGCTCACACACTCGAGTCCTGTCGTGGGAGATGGGCGCCTGCTCTGTAAATGGCTGATTTATTGACACAGCTGTAGGACTGCACGTCCGTCTAGAACACGCCAGGTGGACAGCGGTGCTTGGGAGAGCCAGAGGAATCCCGTGGGGTGCAGAGAGCTGCCAAACCCCGGCATCACTGCCCAGCAGCCCTGGAGCCCTGGCCTCAGTCTTTGTGTCTGAATCAGAGACCCCTCCTCTCCCAGGCTGCTCAGCAGCTCAAGGAGGCAGCCGGGGGATGCACAGCCCTGCTCAGCTCGGCTTGGGACCCTAGGGCTGGGGGTGCCATAGGCACAGACTTGCGCCACACCCTCGCCAGCTCAGTTCAAGCAGAGCAGCATGGACGGGGCACCAGCTGGATGCCAGACGCCATCTACACCCTGAGAGTGCCCCCCACAGCCTGCTCTCCCCAGCTTGGCCTGCACTGGCAGCTACCAGCTCTGACCACATCCAGGTGTATGTGGTGGGGGTTGTGTCCGTGCTAGTACGGGGAGGCCAGGCTCTGTCCGGGCCATTGCTGGTCCTGTGCCAGCCAGGCTCAAGGGTCACAGCCAGGGCAGGCTCCAGGACCACAGTGCTCTGATGTCCCTGAGTGTGCCCAACAGCCAGGACCGCGGGGTTAAGTTCACGGCCAGTGATTGTAACTTCTTTGTGTGTTTATGCCAGAGGAGGTGTGTGTGCCTGAGAGAGAGAGAGAGAGAGAGAGAGAGAGAGAGAGCGCCCCTCAGCGGGCCCAGCTACATTCCATCCCTTTGGGGTGCTGTGCAGGCACATGTGCCCAGTGTCTTTTCAAGCCTCTGTGGATGGGACTCGAACCCTGATCCGGGCCCTGACTTTAAAATAATTAAGAAGCATAATCCTTTGAGGGGGAAGGTGGCAGAGGGTCTCTCCACTGACTAGACTTGGTAATGTCGTGTAATACCAACAGCGTGGGGACTCCAGGAGAGTCAGGGATCCCCTCGGGTCTCTCCAGCCTGAGTCTCCCTGCAGGCTGCTGCTGTGACCGCCTGTGGAAGGTTGCTCAGGGTGCCGTCACCCCCACCCTGCTCTGTCACTGTACCTCGGGGACACTCCACCCCCACCCCTACTCTCCTTCTTCCCGTTTCCTCATGCCCTGTGAAGGGGTCTGTGCGGTGGGGGCCTGCCGAGGACGGGCGCTCGCGGGCAGCAGGATGGCCACAGGAGGGACTGCGTTTCTACATCGTAACAGGCCTGAACCCTCGTCAGGTGCCTCCCGTGTGCCGGGCAGCATTTGGGGTGTCTTCTCTTCAGCCACCTCCCTTCGACTCAGGTGCTTAGTTCTGTCCCCACTTGACAGACGACAAACCCAGAGCTGCTTTTCGGTGGGATGAAAACGTTCTGGAATGATTTAGAAGCCATAATTGCGCAACTCACAAATACACGGGAAACCAGCTTCTTCTATACTTCGAAGGGATGAATTTTATGGCATGAATCCTACGAAGGCCTCACTTTATGAGTTTGTGAATTCTCCACTTTAAAGAGGGGAATTTTTTTTTTTTGGAGAGATTTTTGCTATAGGGCGCGTGCGCTCGCCAGACAGACAGAGAGAGACATTAGAGATAGAAAGCGAGAAATCATCCCCCGGGGGGATGGTCACGCTGCAATCCCTTCTCCTCCGTTCTCCTCTCGGGATCTTGGGCACGCACGCACACGCGCCCAGCGTGAGTTTTAAGCCACCGGGTCCGGGACGCGAACCGCGGTCGACTACGTGGGAGTCCAGCGACATAGCCATTACGCCAACTGCTGGTTCCCAAAGAGGGGAATTTTATGGTATGTGGATATATCTCAATTAAAAAAAATAAATCTGAACTATTCTTATACTTCGAAAACGCCCAGGCTCAGAGTGGAACGCCCTCAAGGTCTCAGGTGCTGAGCCCTGAACTCAGGTCAGTGCAGCTCTTCTCATGACACAACCCTCCTCCCCTCAGTCATGATGGGAGAGAAGCTTTCATTTTGTCACTCCCTGACTCAGGAACTTTCCCTGGCTCCCCATTTCTCCTTGGGCTCAGGTGATCAGCAGACTGGCTATACCTCCAGGTGGAAGTCCATCCTGTCCTGGCCATATTCAGTCCACCTATCCCTTTCTTCCAGGGGTGTTCAGATCCCCTAGGCTTTGAGCCAAGTCTGCAAGGGCACGTGGACCCCAGCTCTGCCTCTCTGTCCCCCCATCTCTGACCCTTACTCCTCCATATCTGTGACCAGCTTTGCTGGACTTCCCTCTGCCCCCGATAGACACAACCACTGCTCGGATCTTGACTCACTCCAGCACCGTGTCCCCTGCACACCCCCGCTATGGCTTCCCTCTTCCTCCTGTAATCTCTTGCTTTAAGTCTCTCTCTCTTTTTACCGTAACTTCCCAGAGGAGCAGACCCTGCCTGGCTAATTCCAGAGGTGTCCGTAGCGCCAGCCACAGAGGCACAGGTTGGGGAGCCCTGAGATCTGTAGATGCCATGTGCACTAGTGCCTGCTCAGGCTGGGAGCAGGGAGACCCCCAGACCTCTTCATACAGTCGCTGGCAAGTCCTTCTTCCAGAAATGAACGAATGCAGCCATTTCTCTCCTCCCTACCACTCCATCCTGCTCTGAGCCCTTGGGTATGCCGGCGGCTGCCCCCAGTCTGTCCACACAGCAGCCACCCAGTGAGCCTCTGTGAGCCTGAATCTGACATAGCTCTCCTCTTGGAACAGATCTGTGCTTTCTGCCAGGATGCACAGTCTCTGTCCCTTCATCCCCAACACCAGCTCACCTCCGTGTTCTAGAACCTGCCAAATCACTCCCTGCTCAGAGCACCGGCTTTCCCTCCACCGGGACAATCCCCCACGGACAGCTCCTTGCCCTCATGCTGCCCTCTGCTCCAGCATCACCTTCCACGGGCCTTCCTCCCTCCCCCCGCCATGACCCCCTGCAGCCCCCCATCTGGAACAGTCTTTCAGATTTGCTGGCCTGTCTCCCCAGCTCGGGGCATCCCACTGAGGGTAGAGCCCCCAGCCTCCTCCATGGCTGGCTCCCCCTGCCCAGAACAGGCTGAGCACCCTGAAGCTCGCTGGGTAGATCAAAGGAGCATGGCGGGGGGGATGGCTTCCCTGCCAGCAGGAGCTGTGGCCACCCCAGGAGGGGGCAGGCATCCATGGGGCACAGGGACATGCTCGAGTCGCTGCCCACCCAGACAGCGTCCCTCCTGGGCATCCCTGCGAGGCAGCGGAGGGGAGGCCGGGGCGGAATAACCAGATTAGCCTAAGCGGCTGCTCTTGTTTCCTGGCGTAATTGGATTGAGGCCATGTTTCAGTGCAGCTGCATTTAATATTGTAATTCTGCAGCCGCCTGCCCCCTGAGAGCAGCCCACCAGCGCCGCCGCCAGAACTGCGAGAGGCAGGCCTGGGCAGGGGTCTCGGGCCTGCGCAGATGCCAACCTGGCCCTCTCCCTCTCGCGAGGCTACGACTTTCTGGGCAAGGGGCCCGAGGCTGGGTGCGAGGAGGTTTGGAAGGAAGGAGGAAGGAAGGGAAGCATCAGCTACCTCCTGGGAGGCGCGCACAGGCGTGACAGTGAAGGCCCACCTCGCAGCACCCCGAGGCCAGGCCCTGGGACCCCAGCTAAGGAAGGGGGTCCAGTAAGGCTCAGCCCCTTCAGGCCACAATCCCCAGAGAACCCAAGGTGCCGTAAACATATGCTATTGCCACCATTCTGGGGGCCCTGGCCCAAGTGGCCAAGCAGCAGTGCCCCCAGGCTGCCAGAACCCAGCAGTAGCCCAGTCTACACAGGACTCAGCAGTGAAGGTCCAGTGCCAGGTGACTGTGGTGATGGCGGTGACACCCCCAACCTTGAATGGGAGCACCTCCTGAGACCCCTGGGGGAGCGGCGGGGGGATGCACTTGCCACCCAGCCGTGGGTCTGTCTGTGTGTCTGTGGACAAGTCTGTCAGTGTGCATGCCCAAGAGCCGTGGCGTATGTGTGCACATGTATTAGGGGGTGAGGGAACCCCACACCTGCGCCTCCCCTCGTCTGGAGTCTGAAGCCCAGCTGTGTCTTCAAAGTGCCCATGGGCACCTGGATCCTGAGGCCAGGCTGATGGGTCTCTGAAACCCAAGAAGCTGGGGGGCAGGGGGAGGAAGTCTGAGACTAGGGTCAGAGGTGAAGGCAGCCCTGGGCAGGGCCCTGCAGAAGGAGGAAGGAAGGGAGGCATCACCCCCCCCCAGGGTGTGGCCCCACCAGGTTCGGACATTTGCGGCTGCCCGGCGGGCACCTGTTGGCAGATGCAGCCCATGTGACTGAAGGTGGCCCCTCCCAGGGCTCGGACCCAGCACCGAGGACCTCAGGGACAGAGCGGCCTTTCCCCCAGCAGCGAGGGGGTTCAGGCCCACCTGGGACAGGGAGCACTAGAGGTCCAGGACGCTCCTCGGAGTCTGTGGACCCCCAACCCCCCATCCCCCTCTCTCCCTCCTACCTGCTCCCCACAGCTCCAGGCCTGGCGACAGCTCCCATCCATCACTCAGCCCTATTTTTAGGAGGTGATAACCCAGCTGTGAAAATTCACTCCACGCCGATCCCTTCCACGTGAGGAAGTCTTAGCCCCAAGCTGATGAGCGAGCGAGGGAGGAAACATGGGAAGGCAGGGGCTGGCGGAGGGGGAGGTTTGTGGCAGGCACCCAGCAGAGGAGCCCGGGGGCCAGCGCTGAGAGCCGTGCAGGGTGAGGCCGCGGCAGCCCTGAGAGCCACTGGGCCTGTGTAGGAGGATGGGAGTCCACGGCCTGCCTGCCTTAGCTCTGCCTGGACCTCTGTATCCCAGCTGTAAAGTGAGCTGTGACCTCACATCACAGCCAGGCTCGCACCTGTAAGGCTGCCAGGTAAAATACAGCCAGCAGGAAGGGTGGACAGCAGGAAAGCAGGATGCTCTAAGGCTGACCCACATGGGGAGGTTCCCGGCTGGCATCCAGAGACCTCCCTGAGTGTGCTCGGCACACCTGCATGAGCTGGGGCTGGCTGAGGCTGGGTGTGGATCGCAGCATTCAGACTGGCTTGGGTGCTTGCTCTGTCTCTCTGTCTCACTCATGGAAGGAATAAATACCTTTTAAAAATACAGGAACCCGGGCTAATAGGTAGTGTAGTGGTTGAGGCACTGGACTCCCACTTGGCTGACCACAGTTCAAAACCCAGACCTGGTGGCTTGAGATTCACACCAGGTATATGTGTGCATGCGTGTGTGCCCAAAATCCCAGGAGGAGAATGGAGGAGAAGGAATTGTCGCATGGCCATTCCCACCCCCACCCCCCAGGGGGAGGGTGATTTCTCAGTTTCCCTTTCACTGTTTCTCTCTGGAGAACACACACTCCCTATGGAAAAAACTTAAAAAAAAAAAAAAAATGCAGGAACCCATGGGTTAGCCGGTGGTGGCACATGGTTAAGGTGGCCAGATCCCACGTGGCCAACTGCACAGTTCAATGCACTTGGTGTGTGTGTCCAAAAACCTCAGAGGAGAATGGAGAAGGGGTTGCAGTGTGGCCATCCTCCCCAGGGGTGCTTTCTTACTTTCCCTTTCTCTTTGTCTCTTTCTTGCGAGTCCGTGCACCCTATCGCAAATTTAAACACACACACATACACATATATACATGTCAGAAGAGGCATGATGTATTTTCTATGCAAAAATACATCATGACTTTTCTGATGACCCAATATATACACCCCACACACACATAGGGACCCACGTAAATGCATATTTCGGACAAACAAAAAATGAGTATGTGCCTAATATTGCATGGGATATACTTTTACTGTGAAAGTTATTGGCTATTTATCTGAAATTCAACTTTAATCAGACAATGGCACTTCTATTCACTAAATACGGCAGGCAGCCCTGCTTCCTCGGCCCTACGTGTCTCTCCACCTCCCTGCCTCTACCCATCCTGTTGCTGTCAGGAGTGCCCTGCTCCCTCCCCAGGGCAGCCGGCACACCCTTCACTCTGGTGCCACACCCACCTGCAGTCCCCGTGTCTGCTGGACTGACCTCCAGCTCCTGAAGACAGGGAGGGTCAACCTCGCCCTGGCTGTGGGACCTCAGGCAATCTCACCTCCCTCTCTGAGCCTCCATCTCCTCCTGGGTGGAGATAATAATAGCACCCACCAAATAAGGCTGCCGTGATTACGAGCGGATACTGGCTGAGAGCTTAGAGCCGTAAGTCTGCAGTGTCCAGATTCTCAGTGCCAGCGCGGGCCCAGCGCAGATGAGACACTCATTCATTCATTCATCCACTCATTCATTCATTCAGCTAGTACACACGACCAGCCTGTGCGATGCCAGGTGCTGCTGTGGCCCCTGGAGACCGTCAGGGAGCCATAGGCTGTTCTGGGCACCCAGGAGCCTCCAGATCTGTTACTGCCCTTGGAGCTGCTGGACCCAGCATTGGGTGCCGGGAGCAGGGTCTCCTGACCCAGGGGTGCAGGGCCACAGCAGCACCTGGTGAGGGGCAGAGAGCTTTGTGGAGGATGTGGAAACCTGCAGGATGAGATGAAGGGGAGAGAGCAAGGGCTGGACTCGTTCAAGGACCTGAGGGAGAGTGGGGAAGGGGTAGCGGGTGGGAGCTGGCAAGGTTGCTGGGGTCCAGGCAGGGGCGGGTGACTGGCAGTTCACACCGTGTGCTAGAGATGCCCCTGGCTGCCGGGTTGGGGGGCTGACTGCAGAAAGGACATGAGGGCAGTGTGGAGTGGGGCCCCTGTGCCGTCCCTCTCGCTTCCCTCCACCAGATACCAGGTTTCCCCTGACCCTCCTCAGTTGTCATTGCGAATCAGCATGGAATGGGACAAGAACCCAGCCCCAAGGGGAGGGAGGAACAGGGCCACGTGATCCACCACCTCTGCCTGCCCCCTTGGTTGAGGCGGTCTGCCACCTACCACCACAGCTAGGGGCTGGGAGCAAGTTACTTAGCCTCTCTGAGCCTCAGTTTCCCTGCCTGTAAAATGGGAATGATAACAGCTTAGCACCGTGATAGGGATCAAAATGTATGATGTGTGTCAAGTGTCGGGTTTTCAGTGCTGCCAGACCATGGCTGGGACCCCGACGGTCTGTTCAGTCCAGATGGAGTGATTTGGAGGGAGGGAGGTTGTCCGGGGGACACAGGGGTGAGGACCAGCCAGGCAGTCCTCAGACTTTCTAGACATGGTCCAGGATTTCCTGGGAGGATGAGCTGGCATGCGTGATCGGGCTTGTCAGACTCGTGGTCTCAAAACCTCGAGGACACCCTGTGGAGCCAGCCTCCCTTCCCATATTTTCTGTGGAAGAAAGGCAGCCAAGGAGGATAAAGGGGCTACAGGAGAGCTGCCCCAGGACCCCCATCCCTACACTCCCCCTCTACCCTGCAAGTGGGAGCCCCCTTTAAGCTCGAGTGATTCAATGTGAAGTGACCCCTTTGGCTCAGGATGGTACCTCCCTGACCATGCACAAGTCCCAACTGTAAAGGGGACATTTATGGTTTCAAAGTGAGGCCTGCGATCACCAGGGCACCCACAGCCTCCCCAGGAACCTGGGAGAGTGACGTGCAGAGAGCCTGGCACCCCTGGCAGCCCCTAGGCCCACAGGGCAGTCAGGCTCCAGGGAAGAAGGGGGCTTGACACTGTGGGCACGCTGGAAGGGCACAGGCCCCCTCGAGGAGAGCCCAGTGCTGGGAGAGTTCAATGGAGGGCCTGCGGGGGGACGGCTCAGGGCAGAGGGGACACTAGGATTGCTTCTCTATCCCTGATTTGCTGTGTGATCTGGGCCCAGAAGCCCAACTTCTCTGAGCGCTTTTCTCCCTCTGTAACATGAGGCCAGGGCTTCCCTCCCAGGGTTGCTCTGAGGGTCATGGGGGCTCCTGTGGGTGGAGCTCAGCACAGAAAGCTGCTTTTATAAACCTCAGAGGTGACGCAGCAGGGTCAGGGAAGCTCTCCCAGAACCAGGGCCTTGAAGCACGCCCAGGAGTTCAGCAGGTAGAAAAGGCGGGGAAAGCTTCATAAGCCTCACATCCTGGTAGGGAGAGAAAAGAGCTCGCAAGCTGGATTCTGGGGCTTTGGAGAAATCCGTCCTTTGTGCCTCGGTTTCCCCATCTTAAAGGAGCCCAATGCCCTAAACCAGCTTCACGTCTAGGTATGACACTAGGCGACTCTGCTGTGAGTGGAGGCAGGGCCTGAGTGGGGAGGGGGCTTCCTTCTGACTGGCTGGCTGATGGGTCATGCGGGTGCGGACCACCAGGAATGGCCGGATGCCCTCTCCTTTGTGCTTGGACCTCCAAGGCATTCCCAGGGCTCCCTACCCCCACTCTCAGCCCAGCCAGCCTCCCCAGACTCCAGAGGTTGCTGGGCCAGACCCAGGTCCCCAGCTGCAGTTCGGGCTCCGTGAGGGTTGGGGACTGCAAATCCCCTCCCCAGCACAGGGCTGGATGGGCTGCTGGTTTTCTCCGAGGGAAGTGCCATGTTTACTCTGCCGAGGCCCAGCTTTTACTCCCCGAGGAGTGTGTTTAGGAGGCGAGAACCCACGCGCACACATGCACCCGCACACCATCTGACGCGCCAGACCGCACAGGCTTGCAGCCCAGCCGCAGCTGTGTACCCCCAGCGCCGTCTCTGGCCTGCATCTCCCATGCCTTGCCCAGGGCCTGGTGGCCTCCGCCCAGCAGGCGAGGGGCGCTAAGTTTTAGTGAACCAGCTATCAGTAAGGATTACACAGGACCTCAGGTAAAGCTTCCAAATCCTCCCAGATTCATCCTGTCCATCCTAGGATGCCCAAACCGAGGCTGTGGGCGCTTGAGTAACCTCCCCAGAGTGGAAACCAGAAAATGGCAAGTAGGGGTCTAAGATATCCAGAACCCCACATCTGGCCTGGGTGCCTCAGAGACGGGGGTAGGCAGGGGGCAGTGGGGTCTGCAGAGACCACAGGATGACACCTGGGCGGCTGCCCACTGATCCTAACCAGAGTCCCTGCAGCAGACAGCAGGTGCTCCAAAAGGGCTTGTGCATGGACTGAAGACTGGCCAAGAGGGTAAACTGAGGCAGGAGCAGGCAGTCCTGGGGGCCTAGGCTAGAGACCCCCTGTGGTGGGAGTCTCTGCTCCCGGGTTCCCTGGACATCCTGGAGCAGGGACAGGTGGCTCTGAGCCTTTAAAGGGGTGGGCAGCGGTGAGAGGCGACCCCCTGTGAGGCAGAGCCACAGGAAGGTTCTGGGTTTGTGTCCAGAGACCTCCCTGAGTACGACAGGTACCTACACGCTCGTGGTCCGTGTTGGCTAACGTGTCGAGACCCTGCTGGGGGTGCTGGCTCTCTGTCTCTCTGCTCCTGTCTCTCATTCTGGACTAAACAGAAACTTCACAACAGCAATAAGAAGGCAAGGCCTGCTGGCTCCGCCTCCAGGTGGCTGTGGGTGGGCTTGACCCTTGCCTTTGCATGGGCGTCTTGGGGTTCACAGAGCCTCAGAAGGTGAGGTTAGGGACAGCTGAGCCCCACACGGGGTGACGCCACCACAGAAAGCTGGGCAGACTGAGCCCCACACTCCGAGAGCAGTTCTCTCTCGCTGCACTCCCAGTGCTGTCCAGGGCTGAAGTGCTGGAACCCACAGCCAGGGCGTGAGGGGTGAGGGCGTATTATCCCCATGAGGTGGCTTGGCTGTGCAGACCAGGGTGCAGGCAGGGAAGTGCCACGCCCAGGGCCACCCGCCAGGAGGCAGCGCGGTGGCGTTTAGCCAGGAGTCCAGGGGGCTCACACTTGGCGTCATTCGCACGGTTCATGGGGGTTTGGCTTATCATCGCTTCCTAAGCTACAGAGATGCCCCGCGTGTTTTTTGTATTTATCTAATGTTATGTAATACTAACTTTTTTTTTTTTAAACAAGGGCTGCATCAGCTGACCTTCTAATTTTAGCTTCTGGGATTCCTACACTGCTGACTTCCAGAGCCCGGCCAGAGGCAGCCCTCAGAGGGCGTGCCCGAGGCACCCATGGGCTGCTGCTCCTTGGCCTGACCCCCAGGGCCTGCACCCCGACCTGTGCAATGGTGCAGGACCATTCCCTCCGTCCCAGGGCAGTGTGGGATGAAGGGAGACCTGCACCCTTGGCCCCCCATCTCCCCCCAGGCCCACTGCAGCTCCCTCACTCCCTCCCTGGCTGCCGGAGGGGCAGGGCCGCGCGGAGCCGGCTCTGAGTTCAGCAGTCGATCGGGGCTCACATCATCCTGTCTGCCGGGAGGATTTAGTGCACGCCGCGGTCAATAGCGCGTTTGTTTTGCTATCGACCAGCCTGGGCAGCTCCGGAGCAGGCAGGCCCCCTCGCTGCTCATGCCTCTTCAGGCTGTGGAGCCTGGAGTGGAAGCCCCTCTGGGCAGACTGGAGGCTCCTGGAGACCCCCTCCCAGGCCTTTCACCACCACCGGCCCTGCCCACAGCCTGGCCTTGGTAAGCCTCAACTCAGGGCCCCTAAAGATACATGCCCTCCACAGGCCCCGGGAGGATGGGATAGGCCGTCTCCTGCCACCCCTGATTCTGGGGCCTCCTGCTGGACAGAGAGCCCTGGCCTCATGGTGACCTCATAACCACTGGGCTAGGAGCGGGGGGCTCTGTGTACCCACTTCACAAATGGGAAAACCAAGGCCCAGAGATGTGACATGACCCTACCAGTAGCTGGAGAAGCAACAGTATAGGGGGAGGGGGCACTTAGGGGCTGAGCCTCCCACCATGCCAAGATCAGACCCTGTGGCTTGGAATGGACCCCAGGTTGGCCCTGGCCCAGTCCAAGAGCCAAGGGGACTCTTTGGCCCCAGCTCAGCCCCACCCCTGGCCACACCAGGTTAAGGGAAAAGGTAGACAGTAGGTCTCACTCCATGGCTTTTACTCACGTATTCATTCAACAAACATTGCCAGAGACCTGATCTGTGCCACAGGCTTGGGGTCCCAGCTGGAATCTGGGAGCACCCTAGCACCTCACGCAGCCCTGGGCTGGGTGGACAACTATTTCGGTTGAGAGAGAAAGAGAGAAAGGGGGGGGGCGTAACAGGGAGATGGGGGGGAGGCTAGGAGGGCTGCTTCCAGCTGGGAGCGGGAGGAGAACCTTGCAGGAGGTCTTCCTTGAGGAGGTGGTGAGGAATGAGTAGAATTTTGACAACTAAGGGCAAAAAGGCACCCTACGTGGAAGGCCCAGCAGAGGCAAAGGCTTGGGTCCTGACAGGTCACGCGAGAGCGAGGTGCACGTCTGCCGGTGAAATTTGGCAGTCTGAGGAGTGTACGGACCCGGTCCTCTGGAGCACGGAGAAAAGGCAGCCCCTCCTCAGCCCGCTTAACCAACCCCTGAAGGTTAAACAACCCCACAAGCAACCCCACCCCCCACCAACCGTCCCAGCAGGAGGTCCCCACCTCACTCCTCCTTCCTCCTCTCCCCCCTACCAAAATGAGAAAGAGCAAAAAAAACCTATTATTGTTCACGCCTCATCTCACACCAAAGTTATTAAATTTCATTCCACGAACAAATAAATCCATTTTTATTGCAGCGGGAGGAGCGGGCAGCCGTTTTGCTGTTTTACCTTTTTTATTTTTCAAAGTCCTGTTAAATCTGCCCCGATTTGCTGGGAGGCCCCCACGGCCCCAGCACTGCCAGGGTTAGTTACTGCGTTTTCTCCTCCTGGCGGCTCCCAGGGGAGGGACAGCGGGTGGGGCTGGTTCCCGCCCCCACTGCTACCTGTGCTCGCAGGCAGCCTCCGTGGCCAGCCTGCCTGTGGGAGGGTCGGAAGGCTTCCCGCCAGCCTCCTGTTTGTTTGACATTTTATAGTTTTCCAAACACTTCCCGCGCATTCCCTCCCCGAGGCTCTGGCGGTCCTGTTGGGGAGGTGTCTCAGCTCTGTTTTATCGGAAGAAAGCTGAGGCTCAGAAGGACCAGGAGGAGCCGGATGGCAGAGACAGAGGCTCTGGCTCCTTCCCTCAGGCTGGAGCTGGCCTGGCCTCACACTGGGGGGCTCGCAGGGCTGTGATCTCAGATCTCGGGAGACAGCACTTGGGTGGAGCAGGGACTGGACTCCCAATAACGTCACGCGAGCTGCTGGGTGACCTGAAGCACACAGCCTGGCCTCTCGGGGCCTCGGTTTCTAGGCCCGTGGAAGGGGTATCAGCGCCTACCTCAGGCGGCCCTGGGGACTGAGATGCGCGCTCAGCAGAGTGCTGTACTTACCTACACCTGTCCCCCCTCCAGTCCCCCGCTCTCCTCTGCTGAGGGACATTGATCCAGCCTAGGGGAGAGTCAGGAAAGCACGCGCCTTTACAGCTGAGATCTGGGATGGGCGCCCAAGATAAATTCTCATCACCGTTATTTTTCCTCCCTAAACCATTTGCTAAAGACTTAATGACTGTCAATAAGAAGCCTGTTGCGTCCGCCATCGGCCGGCAGCTAGTAGAGGTTTCCAGGCGGCAAAGCATTTAGGTGACCAAACGGCTGCCTAGCTGACCCTGGGTGTCACCATGCCCCCTCCTACAGAACGACCCTCTACCTGTGTCCACACGAGAAGGTCACAGGGGACTGCCTCCTGCATGCCCAGGGAGGGGTGAGGTCACTGCAGGGCAGAGCCAGCAGCCTCGGCCCCACCAAACTGACCCACATAGGGAACTTCGTGGGCAGGAAAGGCCCTCGCCAGTCCCCCCCACACTCCATTCAGACTTCCTGTGGCTGTGCGCACCCCCGCGCCACCCAGGACCAGTGATTAAAGGGGGAGGACTAGGGAAGAGGTCTGTCTCCATTCTCCTGCAGGCTTCCCTGAGATTCCTTGTGGTCTGGGCCGGAGAGAATCCTGAGGCCCCTGTCCCTCGCAGGCGCCGACAGCTGACAGCCTGAGTGCCTGAGCCAGGCCGGGCAGCACCTTTCCCGGTAGGTTCAGAGCTGTCTAGTTCCAGGTGAAGACATCCACCGTGGCCCCCCCAGCAAACGCAGCCACCCGCCTGCTCTGCCTCCCTGCTTCCACCTCTGCCTCCCGGCGATGGAAGACTGCAGGAGAGGGTGGCCACCTGCACCTTCACACCCCCACCCCAGCTCCCAGCTCCAGGGCTCCATCCCGGCCCCAGTCCTTCCTCACCCCTCCCTTCCACTGCTCTCTGGGGATTCCCTCTTCTTTTCTCTCCTGAACTGATTAGCGTGGCACTGTCAGGGAAGGCAGCTCCAGATAAATGTTCCCAGTGGCCGTCTGTCACACCTGGGGCCACTCCAGCCTGGGGAAGGGCCCAGCGGGTGCCACCTCCCACCAAGCCCCTACACCAGAGAACCAACAAAGGAGCCCTGAGGCTGACACTGGCCAGGGTGGAGGGCTGCCCAGGAAGGCCCTGAGGGTAGAGGGTTATGCCTACAGGGGTACAGGCAAGCTCTGAGGCCACTGTCTGGGCACTCGGCTTTTCCGCCCTCCGCTGGGAGAAACAGCACAGAGAAGTGAGATCAGACTCCATATAGGCTGGAGAAGACAGAGGCAAAAGCTGCCCACCCCCACCCCCAGGGTTTAATCCTTTTTTTTTTTTTTTTTTTTTTTTTTTGAGAGGTTTTTGCTATAGGGCACATGCGCTTGCCGGAAAGACAGAGACAGAGAGACAGAAAGTGAGAAATCACCCCCGAGGGAGGATGGCCATGCCGCAATCCCTTCTCCTCCTTTCTTCTCTCAGGATCTTGGGCACGCACGCACACGCACCCGGTGTGAGTTTAAGCCACTGGGTCCAGGACTCGAACAGCGGCTGACTACGTGGGAATCCAGCGACATAGCCATTACGCTAACTGCTGGTCCCTTAATCCTTTTTTTTTTTAATTGCCAGAGGGCGTATGTACTTAGCAGAGAAAAAGAAGGAGGGGGAGAAAACATGCCCACAATGGGGCATGGTCACCCCATAATTCCTTCTCCATTTCTCCATTCTGTCAGGACTTGGGGCATACAGGCACACATGCCTGGTGTGGTTTTCAAGCCTCTGGGGCCAGGATTCGAACCACGTCTGCCCGTGTGGGATCTGGTTCCCTTAACCTGTGGGCAGTGGGGTTGGCTAGCTAAAGCCCTTTGGTGCAGTAAATCCTTCTCATTCTGCTTGTGCCTCCCTGGCCTCAGTTTACTCGTCAGTCAGGGAATGCTGGCCCTCCCAGCTGTGCGGGAGTGCTGTAAGACTCCTTCAGCAGTAAACGTGTGCGACAGAGATAACCGTTGTGATCCTGGGACCTCGTGCTTACTTATGGGCGGCCCAGTCTGTCCTCACAGGTCTGATCTTTATTTCTTGCTGCTGCCTTGCGAGGTGAAGTGCTGCAGCACCCCGATTCTCAGCTCCCAGGGCAGCCTGGGAGCTGAGTGTGAGGCAGAGCAGGGGTCAGCCCAGTCCCTCCCTTGGGCTGTCCTGGCCCGGGCTTGCCAGGGGCTGGTAGGTGTGAGTGTCCCTGAAGGTGGAAGGATGAGACAGTGGGTGCCGGGTGGAGTCGGGGCAGCAGCCAGCTCTCTGCTGCCTGGGACTGAAGGGGTTTCTGGCACAGCCTGGAGGTGCCACGTCACCTGAACAGAAGGCAGAACCTGTCGCCAACACTCCCCAAGCATGGCTCCTGCCAAATCAAACGCGGTATCTCAATACCATTAATTTACATTTTGATTCGACTTTCTTAATTTTACTTCGACTCCGCACGACTCTGGTTTGAGAATCATTTTAATGTATTTATCTGTGAGGCAATTTGTTAAATAACCCCCAAGACTCGGCGGTTTTCCGTTCTGAGCTTTTATTGCAAGGCTGTTTTAAATTAAATTAGTTGTCAGGGTCCCCGAGTGCGTTGTAGCAGGGATGAGTTCACCACCAGCCCACTCGTAAAAGTTGAGCAAACCGCTGGCTACACGGACGGAGGAAGGAGCACTGTGCTCCTCTCCATCCCTAGGCACCCATCGCGGCCGGGCTGTGGGGGTGGCGCAGGCTCTGCAGGAAAACAGACAGCCCTGGGGCCACCCCAGTTCCAAAGCCAGGCTGGCCGGCTCTATCTCTGGAGTGGTGAGGTTGGGGCAGCTCCTCTGGGCACCCCAACCCTCCGGCTGCCTGTTCCGCAGGCAGGTGCACCAGGTGTGCGAGGAAGACATGCACGTTAGTGCTGTCACTAGCCTGAGAGCCGCAGGGAGGGCAGGTTGGAGCCCAGGGAAGACTGCCCCCATCCCCGTCCTGCCCCCTCCCTTCTGCTATCTGAGCGGGGTGCGTGTGCTGGCTGTCACCTGGGCCGGGGGCATGATTTGTGAGCAGAGAGGCTCAGGTATTGAACTATATTTCATTTTCACGTCAGCAGCTGCTATTTGGCCCGATAATGGATTCCCCCTCACCATCCTCCAGGAGAGTCTGAAGCGGTGGGGAGGAGGCCTCGTCCTGTTGACAGTGCCTGCTCCCGCCTCCCCCGCCGTTCTCCTGGAATCTCCATGGAGCTGCAGGGCCTGCCAGGTGACTATGGCTGGTCCCCCACTCCACCAGCCCTACCTGCTTGGCACTGGTCTGTAGGGAAATGGGAACAAGTCCATTCTGCCAGGCCTCAGTTTGCTGTCCTTCAAGCCTCACGTTTCCCAGGAAGCTGCCAGGCCTCTGGACACTGGACCGGGACACTAGAAGTCACCAGACACCTCACGCAGCTCCCCAGTGGCTGCCCAGAATGAAGCAGGCAGGGCGGGATACTGGCAGGCTGCGTGTGGTCCCCTTCGTTGGGGACAGTGCAGTGCACAGAGGCAGGCTCCAGCACTACACCCCCGTCTAAGTCCTGGCTCTGCCCCTTTCCAGCTGTGACCTTGGGCCACAAACTTCCCGGTCTGTACTTCAAGTCAACCCTCAGTACAGTGGGGGTTCTCCTAGGGTCCTCGTTAGAACAAAGTAAGCCTCAGAGGCCAGCACCTCCTGAGGAGAGCAACTATTTAATACATCTTTTTTTTTTTTTTTTTAAGTTTTGCCATAGGGCACTTGTGCTCACTGGAGAGAGACAGAGAAAGTGAGACATCACCACCCCCCCAGAGGGGACGGTCATGCCACAGTCCCCTCTCCTCCATTCTCTCGGGACTTTGGGCATGCATGCACATGCACCCAATGTGATTTTTAAGCTACCAGATCTGGTACTCATACCTGGGTTGGCCATGAGGTAGTCCAGCATCTTAACCACCACGCCACTTGCTGGCCTCTTAAATATTAGGTTGTCAGGAAAGTCATGACGTATTTTTCTATGCAAGAGTGCATCACGACTTTCCCAACGACCCAATACATCTTGACGGCCAGTTGGCCAGAAGCTAGTCACCTATCGCCTCCTCTGGGAAGCCCTCCTAAGGCAGGAATAGCTCACTTGCCCTCTTCTCCTAGTCAAGTAGGGGTAAATGGTTGCTGGTCTTGCTGGGCCGTCCCTGTCATGTTTCACACCTGCTGCAGCACGGGGCGAGCACAACCCACTGGGGCCTCCATACATGCTCTGTTTTGGAGGGGAGGAGAGGAGGGAGGCGGTAATTCTATAAAAGGCAAATCCATGTCATGCCCTGACTTAAAACCCTCCGAGGGCCCAGACACCCCCAGAATGTTGGCAGAGGAGGCCTGCCCACCCCCCTGCCAAACCTGCCCTCTGCCAGCCTCATCTCTCCCTGTCACTCGGCATTCACTTGTCATCTCCATCCCTTCCTCTCTGGGCCTCTCCGACCCCAGGCTGTTCCCTGAACCCCTGCCCTGCACCCTTTCCTCACCACCTCCACCCCATCTCTGGGCCACACCAAGCCATTCTCCTCTGGGAAGTCTCCACAGGGCCCCAGGTCTGGGCTGCAGCCCCTCTCAGGCTCCTGTATCACAGCTTGTGTCCCCAGCACTGTTCCTACCCAGGGCCTGGCCCATTCTCCTCCCTAGACTGCGCTGTGGGCGTGGGGGGGACAGGACCCGAGTCTGGCTTGGTCACCATGGTGTCCCTCCGGCCTGGCGCCCTGCCTAGTGCTTCGCAGGTGGGCTCCGGAAGCACTCAGCAAATGAATGAATGAACAAATGAATGATTGCGGTCCTAGCGAAACTAGGCTCCTGGCCACTGAGTGCCCCAAGGTCTGGCTGGCAGCCTCCCTCTGCGGGTCTGTGCTGGGTGGTAGGTCCAAGCCCAGCCGCTTCCTGGAGGGGCCGGTGGGGAAGTGGGGGAAGTGGGGAAAGCTCCTGGTGCCTGTGCCGGTTCGTGTCCTGCCAGAGACCCCACGATCTGCATCCTGCTCTATTGTCAGGACACGCTCTGGTTTTCATGAGGCCGGAGAAGGAAAGCTAGATCCGCATCTGTCAGCAGACAGGTCTCCCAGAGGGCCGCGGGTCGGGCGCACACACCCCACACCCTGCCTGCCCAGCCAGGGCAGGGCCTGAGGCCTCCAGCCCTTTGGCAGAGAAGAGACTGCGGCCCAGAGGCCCACGGATGGCTCTGCTCAGCCTTCCTTGGGATGCCCACGGCCCCACAGGCTCTGCCCGAGACACGCAGGCCTCCCTTGGGTGAGATACCACCCGCCCCTCCCTGCCTCATCCCCTGCAGCCTCACCCTGCCCCCAGCACACACTGGCTGTGCAAGGACTGCAGCGCAGCTTGCCTGCTCTTTGTCCCCACCCCTGGGCTGTGCAATTTGGGATTTTTCCCCCTTCACTGATGTTTTATTCATGTAAACCCAGCCTGCATCTGTCCTCAGAAGATGAGCGAGACGGCACAGAGAGAGAGAGAGAGATAGAGGGGCTCAGAGAGATAGAGGGGCTCGGAGAAAGAGACCTCGGGGTGTGTGGGTGTTGCTGTTCAAAGCCCGATAACCTAGAAAGATCCAGGGAAGATGCGCGCGCTCCCCGCGGCTGCCTGACAACAAGAGGAGCCGTCACTCGGATGCGATTCATTGTCACCTCTTAGTCTATCACGGTTCCTTTTTCAAACCTCTCCACAGCTCACTGGGGAGGGCCCGGTCCCCCGCCCTCCGCCACTCTCTCTGGGGCCAGGGAGGAAGCGGGAGGCATTGTCTGTGCTAATTGCATTGTTAGACCGAAGGTGCTCATGTTCGCCTGTCTAATTTGGGGCCTTTATTAAACATGATCGCTGGCTGACAGCTGGCGAGGACCAGCCGAGGCTGCCTGGGCTTCCGCACATGCTGGGGTGTGTCCCCTGCCCCCCTGCCAGGCCTCTGCCCCTTTTCACCACTCTCCAACATGTGTGCGTGTGCATGCGCACATGCACCCACATACACACACGCCATGTCACCCAAACTTCACTCCTCCACGGGCGGTTTTATTCCCACAGGCGCTTCAAAGAGCAGGGATGCGGGGGAAGAAGCTACACCGAGACTTGCTGGGCTGTAATGGAAGCTTCTGGGGGCTCTGAGACTGCTGGGGTGCCCTTCCCCTACCCCTGGACCAAAAGCTGTTCCTTCCTTAAGGAAGACGCGTCACCTCTGGAAGTTTTCCTCCACTTCCTCCTTCACTCTGGCCTTCCCTGGCATTTGGCATAGGTCTCTCTGCTGTTTTCCATGGTCATTTTGTGCCACCTCCCTACACCCCGCAATCTTCCAGGTGTTTTACAATTATGAACTCATTTGGCCACGATTAACCCTAGAAGGAACACACGGATATTGCTTTCCACACTGTTCACATGCGGGACCCGCGGCACTGAGCGGTCAGGCGACTGGCTGGGGGCATGCATGCCGTAGTTCACCCAGCCTCTGCATCTGTGCCTCTGGCCATGCCCAGCACATGGGGTGTCCTTTCTGCCCACATCACTTCTTGGAGGCTCCACTGATGGGGAGACCTCGGAGCGAGTCCTCACATCCCACTGTCACCAGAGGAGGCACTTTCCCTTGAGTTATCACACTTATTCCCTCCCAGGAGGGGAGCAGAAGCCTGTCCCCCTGCAGCTGTGGTGTCCCAGCCTCAGGCCAGACAGAGCACAAGAGTAGCTTGGGGGGCCGGCAAGTGGTGTGGTGGTTAAAGGCGCTGGACTCCCACATGGCCGACCACGGTTCAAGTCTCGGACCTGGTGGCTTCCTTTCTCACTTCTCTCTCTCTCTCTCTCTCTCTCTCTCTCTCTCTCTCTCTCTCTGTGTGTCTCTCTGATCAAACTGGAAAATAATAATGATAATAATAATAAATAAATAAAGTTAAATAAAATAATTCTTAAAAAAAAAAAAAAAAAAGAGTAGCTTGGGCCGTTGTGGGGAGTGAAGGGGTGGGCAGTATGCAGGGCTGGGAAGGGCTGGCCGGGCAGCTGTGCCAGGGTAGAGGTACCCCTCTGAGTCCTGCCCCAGCCCCTGCTGCATGAGGCCATCATCACCTGAAAACCAGCCAAGCCAGCCCTCCCTGCTGGGTTTTTGGGTGGCCAGTCTCCGGCGCTGCTCTGTCCCCAGTACCTGGAACAGAGCCTGCTCAGGATGGTGCTGGCAGACCAGGTACACAAATCTCATTCCTCTGTTAGGGTGCCAGCGTGCAGGAGGAGGCTGTGAACTGGCTGAGATCTGAGATGCCTCCTTCAGCCCCCTGTGAGGTGGGTTGGTCTCCTGCCCCCCCCCCCCCCACTTGCACAGTTGGTTCTCGGTGTGCACAGAGGGCTTGGCAGGGATAAGACCTCGGATTCGGGAGGGCCTCTGTGTCAGCCAAGCCCCAGTCCCCTCACACTTTGGGAAACCCTCTGGGAGGTAGCCAGGCTCATGACTCATTGATTCACAAACCTCAAGTCTGTTAAGCACCTACTGTGTGCCAGGTGTCATGCAATGCATAGGAAGATGCAGCCCTCACAGTGTGACAGGACCAGGCCCCTGTGTATAAAGACAGTTGTGATGTCCAGCCAGGGAAATCCCTGCTTAGGGAAGTCTGGGAAGACTTCATGGAAGAGGGGGCATTTGAACACAACTGAGTGGATGACCCCAGGCAGAGAAGGGGCAAAGGCATTCCAGACAATGGCTTAGACAAAGTCTCAGAGACATGAAACTGGCAGGATTTGTTTGGAAAAGTAGCCAGGTGAAACAAATGGGAGTGCGTGTACTGGAGACGGGGATATGGCCAAGTTCAAGCGCGTCCCAGTTACTCTTCTGAAAACTGTAACTGGAACTTGATGCTCTCAAAACTGCACTGGCTGCTTAACTTGGGACAGGAGGGAGGCGTTTTAAAATGAGGATTTGGGGGCCAGCCCTGGCCTACTAGTTAAGGGGGCTGGGTCCCACGTGGCCAACTGTCCCAAGCAGACAGCTTGAAAAACACCAAGCTCACGTGCATGTCCAAAATCCCAAAAGGAGGGAGAAATGAAAGCGCAGGGATTGCTGTGTGACCATGCCCCGTGGGGAGTGCCTTCTCTCTCCCTCTCTTTCTCTTTCTCAGACAAATGCTCACACTCTGGCAAATTAAAAAAAGAAAAGAAAATACAGATTCAGGATGCCAATCACGGAGAATCCAGCCCAGCAACGAGGGCGGGGGTTCTCCAGAACAAGGCAGAGCAGAGAAGCAGAGGGGGGCTGCCTAGGGTCTACCTGGGTCAGAGGAGGGTCACTTGCAAGGCCAGGCCATCACGCGCAGGAAGGACTCCAGGCTGGAGGGGGCCAGGCCCATTCCTCTCCCCAATTAGAGGGCTCTCACCTCCGGCTGGGGGCTGGGGGCTGAGGGCGGAGGAGCAGCGTGAAGGAAGGGCGGACAGCGGCAAAGTCAGCGCGCAGCGCATCCATCTGCCCTGACAGCCAGCAATTACACCGCGTGATCGCCAGATTACTCCAAATGCATTTATTACAGGGGTTAGAAGCGGGGGACTTATTTACTGGCAAATCCATACTCATTACAAGACTCAGCCTAGCCTAGACTGAAAACAGCTCAACTGAAACAAATAATTACCAAAGTCCTTCCAGCGCGAGGCTCTCAGGTGGTGCTGGGGGGGAGAGACGCCAGGCCCTTTCCACCAAGAAAGGGGAGGAGGAGGAGGCCGGCCGAGGAGGCTGGGGTCAGGGAGGGGAGGCGCCGGCGGTCCGCCTCGACGCTGGCGGCCCGGAGCCCGGCGGTCGCCGCGGTGCGCATGCCCGCCGAGGTCATGAATATGCAAAGAGACTGGAGGGGTGCGGCTCTTGCGCCAGGCTAGGAGCGCGAGTATACCCGAGGGCTTCCCGAAGGAGGCGAGAGGGACGGAGGGCGACCTAGGGTTCCAGAGGCAGCGCAAGTCCTGCAGTTGTCGGGGAAATCAGGCCGAGCTCAGCCCAGAGCACAGCCCCCAAGTTGCTAAATGAATGAACGAACAGAAAGAATGAACTGAAGCGAAGCCCAGACAGGCCCGCTCCAGATCGCTCCCTAGAGAACGCGAGTTCAGTCCTCAGATAGGAGGGATGCATGGGGAAGAGGGTCAGTCCCCAGGATATCCTGGGGCTAGGGTCTTCTCTAACCTTCTTCACAGACACACACAACTCCGACCTTGCAGACGCAGAGCTGGCAGGCCAGTACCCGGTGGGGGAGTGCAGTGGAGGGGTGCGGGAAGCACAGAACGTCCTGCTAGGTCCCGGATGTCTTCCTCACTCCTCTCCGACCCAGGTTCCAGAAACAAAATCTATCCGAGGTCTTTCTAGGACTGGCAGAAATGTTGAAGTTCTCCCGCCACCGCCACACCCCATTTTACAGATGATGAAACTGAGACCCAGACAGGAATAGGGCCAGCCAAGGTTGGCCTGCGAGCCGCTGATGGAGAGCCCCTGCAGGCCTGGGGCTCCGGGGGCCCCTGGGCCCGCAGTGGCAGCGATCAACGCCTATGTGGGGAGCTGTCAGGACGATTGAAATGTGGGCCCGGCCTCTGCCCGCTGGGCAGATGCTGGCACCACCACCCGCGCCTTAAATATTCATTCACTTGACAGAACACTAATTAAACAAAGTAAGGTGCATTATTACTTGATTAAATTTTTTATTGGCAGTTTAATTGGTCTGTTAGTTGCCCCTTAGGGAGTTGTTCACTCGCTCCCCCCTGCCGTGTGGGAGGGGGCCCTTGGCCATCCCACACGCACAGCCCTTCCCTGCCTGAGGTGCCCCCAGGCGCCCTGCCCCCACTCCTCTCCTCCAGCGTCCCAGCCAGCGCAGCTCAGGATGCTGGGGTGGCTAGTCTGGCCTTGAACCCTGGGACCTCAAGGCTCATCCTTAGTGGGTCAGTGGCAACCAATCGTTGCCTAGGGGCCGATCTCATGGGCCTCATTCTTCAAAATGAGTGTCTGAGAGCCTGGAGAGGGAGCAGACCCAGGCTTGCGGGGAAGGCCCAGCTTTGACTCTGCTGGCAATGGCTGGGTGATCGGCCCCTCTCTGGATCTGGACCTCCGCTTCCCCTTCTATACCACTGCGGAGCTGGGGCCTTTCTGGCCCACCATCCATCCCAGATTCCAGGACCCTCTAGGTCCCTATAGAAGTATAGACACTTCTCTGCCCACAGCCCCCGTGCTACTGTCCCCCAAATAAGAGTGGGAGTACCGCCTGTACTCAGGGTTCACCTCAGAACAGGTGAACCGGGGCCACAGGTGGCCTAGCGGTCATGTCGCTGGACTCCCACATGCCAATCACAGTTGAGTCCCAGGCCTGGTGGCTTGAAACTCACACTGGGCGGGTGTGCATGCGTGCCCAAGATCCCAAGGGGAGAATGGAGGAGAAGGGGTGTGGCCATCCCCCCGGGGGGTGATTTCTCACTTTCCCTTTCACTGTCTCTGTCTCTCTATGAGGTCAGTGCCTGTGCCCTAAGGCAAAAAAAAAAAAAAACTCTTAAAAAAAAAAAAGAACAGGTGAACCACCTTCTCTGCCCAGCCTCTACCCTGGGGCACCTCCTCCTATCCCCCTTGCAAGGGATCAAGGTGGCCTCCTCCACCACACCCCACTTGGACTAAACCCTAATAGCTCCCAAGTCAGCATCTGGGTACAGCTACCTTCGGTGGAGCTGGAACCCCAGATCCCTCTTCACCTGTATCTCCCATCTGCCCAGTCGGAGAAGAGGAGTCTGGAGCCAGCCCTTCCCCTTCAGACAGGCTGCCCCCACTCCCTACCCCCCAAGTCTGTCCTCCATTGGGGTGGGGTCACAAGAGGAGGACAAGGGCCAGGGGCTGTCTGTCCCTTCACATTAGTCAAACCTCTACTTGAACCCCAGCTTCTCCTAGTGCAAAATGGGGGCCGTCCTCAGGGCACCCAACAAGTGGAATGTGTCAGACGCTAGAAGGAGCGTGTCCTCCCGCGGGGCTAGCTGAGGGCGGACGTCTCGTCTCACTACTCCTGACACCCTTCGAGGTCACTGCCTCCATCACTCCAGTTTACAGATGAGGCAGCCGGTCCCCAGGGGCTCACAGAGAAGGCTCAGGTCTGCCGCTGCCAGGGGGGAGGCGGAGGCGGGGGACGGAGAGCGAGACCGGGAAGCTGCTGGAAAATGCAGGGCAGGCAAAGCTCTCGCGCCTACTGGACAGCCCCACATGCCCACGGGACAGCTCCAGCCCACTGGGCAAATGGGGCTCAGGAGAGGGAAGACAGTGTCTCTTCCAGGGTGGCCTAGGTCCCATGTGCCACTCACCCCTTGGGCTGTGCCCAGTGTAGCCCAGACTGACGCTCTCATCCATCGCCGTCCTACCCACACCCTTGCCAGCTGCCCTCTCCACACCTCCCACCCTCCAGAGAGGATCCAGGCCCCAGCCGATGACAGAGGAATCGTCTGGCAGCCCCAGAAGCTGCCGCTGGCGAGCAGGAGGCGAGGTAATTGGCATCGCCGGCCGAGAGGGCAGGAAATGAGCGGCCGCAGCCGACGTGGAGCGGGAAGCTGGTCAGTGTCATCGGCCTTATCTGGGAACAGGCTGCCCGATTACACGGCCGCACCCGCTGCCCGCCCCAGTGTCCTCACAGCATCTCCCAGGTCTGGGCATCTGCTGCCTCTTCCAAAAGGCACAAGGCAGCTGCCCAGGGAAAGACCCGGCCTGGTGTTCGCCCTCCAGGTGTGTAGCACAGGTGCCCCTGCCAGGCCTGTCCTATGGGAAGCCCTGGTCCTCCTCACCTGCAGGTGACTGTCCAGCCTGAACCCTAAGTACCCTTTTGGGCAGGGCCGAGATGGGCAGTTAGGGGTACATGGTAGAGGCCCTTGATGGTGGAGGGCTCCCACTGGGGGCAGAAGGAGTAGGTTGCCGCCCACGCCTCCCTACCAGCCGCCCAAAGAGAGGGCTAACGACTTCGTGGGTGGACGGCGCTCCGCCACCTACCTCAGGACGCAGTCACTGGGGGCTGCGATAGGGCGCCATGCAGTAGGAGATCAGGGCCGGGGCGGTTTGTGACTGTACGCGTGTTCGAGATGGCACCTGCGTTATTAGGTGGCTGACAGGCAGAAGGATGCCGTCCTGGAGGGCTGAGCCCGGGGTGGGGCTGGGCTGCCTTTCCAGACAGGAGGTGGGAGACAACCAGCAGCCCTGGTCTTGGGAGCCACCCGGGTGGCATGGTGGAGAGAGGGCAGGCTTTGGGATTGGACCCGTTCAAGTTCAAACCCCGTGACTTCACCAACTTGTGCCTTGGTTTCCGCAGCTGTAAAGTGGGGGTGGAGAGGGCCATTCACAGGATCGTTCTGAGAATGACCTGGGCTCTAAAACAGTTTTAGCGCGGGCATAGGGTCACAGTCAACAAACAGCCTTCGCCTTCTCCTCCTGGGCCTCATCGGGCATCCCTGTATGTGCCTCTCAGGGCTGTGGACAGACAGAGGGAGCTGCAAAGACCCTGGGGCCCTGCAACCCCCCCGCCCCCCAGCAGCCTCCTCCCCTGAACTTGACCCCTGAGTGTCACAGGCCCTGGGCCTCAGGTCCTGCTCAGGCACTGCCAGCCAGGTGGCCTCAGGGTGTCAGCCCCTCTCTCTTTGTTCTGCTGGGCCTGGGGTGCTCAACCTTGTGTCCAAAGCTGGGGCTTCTCGAGGGTAGGACTGGCTCTGGCTTTCTTGATCTGTGGAACTGGCGTGAGCCTAGCGGGTCACTGCCCCCCCAGTTTTAATTCTGCCTCAGCAGATGGAACTGCCTGTCAGCAGGAACTGGGCAGACACAGGGCAGATGAGGGCCCCCACCCCCCAGTCTAAGCAGAGGGGCCTCACCCGCTCCGCATCTACAGGCAGGAACTCGGGGGTGCCTGTCTCCTCCCCTGAAGTCAGCCCCCAGCCCAGCTTGCCCCAAAGACCTTGCTCTTGCCCCTGCTCCCAGTCTTATATTCTAGGGGCTGGGTTCCAGAGTGGTAGAGGGGACTCCTGGGGCCACCATGCCCTCAGGAAGCCAGATGGCCACACCGTGGTCAGCTTGGCCTACAGCGAGAGGACTAGTGACTAGTGACGGCCACGAGAGGGTTCTTGGGGAAGGTGACACTGGAGGAGAGGCCAACAGGAGAGCTGTCCTAGGGCTGTGAGCCTGGGGAGTGTAGACCACCCCTGCGCCTGGAGTTAGGTCTAGGGGATAGCTGTGAGCCTGGGGAGTGTAGACCACCCTGAGCCTGGAGTTAGGTCTAGGGAATACACATGATTTATAAGGCAAGTGTTGGGGAGGGGCGGTTCTTCTCAAGGGCTGGGACAAGCCTTTCACCGATCAGGCCCTTTACTTCAGCCCAGTGTTCATACTACGCCACACCATAGAGACTCCAGGATTGGGGTCCAACACCTCCCCCGGGTTCTCTGCTGTCCTCAGTGAGTGTCTCCCCTGGGACCCTTCTGACCCGTTGGCCATGACCCCTTGGTCTGGTGTCTTCATCACAAACAGCCCCAGCTGCTGGTACCTGGACTCAGGGCTGCTCATCACCTTAGCTCCCCCCCCCCCCCGCACCGAGATCCTGTGGTTTGGGTTGGGGTGGGGCCGGCCACCCACCCGGCCCTTGGCTGTCGCCTGCAGATGGAACCAGGACCCAACCCCGGCCGTCTGTCCGCTCTCTAGCAGAGCCTCCTGTTCCTGCAGCTGCTCCCACGGCTCACGGCCTCCTCCCCATGACAGCTTGGTTGGGCTGTGGGTGTGAATTTCCACGAGGAGGGAGGGCCTGTTCCTCCTGGCACTGAAGCCGAGCCTGGGGTGGGAGGGGAGCAGGAAGCAGGGGCGGCTGCGGCAGGGGAGCCTGGAGCTCCCGCAGCCTCTCCCGTGGGCCCACCTGCCACAGTTCCCCAGTGAAGCCGAACCGGCAGAGGCATCCAGGCATTTGTGCCCGGATGGCTCAGTGACTGGGAGCCAAGTGGGCTGGGGTCCCAGCTGCCTGGGCTCCTCTCCCTCCTGTCTCAATACCTCCTGCCAATCCTGTCCTCGACGACAAACTGCTCCCATTCTGTGGACGGGAGCCTCGAGGCCCAGAGGACTGATAGTGGATCCCTCACAGGAGGGCTGTCCTGGGGCTGTGAGCACCCCACGTCTTACCCACACAGCTGGCAGCAGGAGCCAGCGTGGCATCTGTCCCCACCCTGCTGTGCCCTGCCTGGTCCAGCAGCACACTCTACTCACAGGCCAGGCCGGTGCCAGGAACTGTACCGAGGAAGGTGGAACGCACCACTGCCCCGGCAGGGAGGGAGAAACTGAGAGAGCATAGAGGAGCGAGGGACCCACCCGGCCCTCCAGCCCCACCCGGCCCTCCAGCCCCGGCCCATCATCTGTCCATGGACATTTGCTGCTTGTCTAACATGCCCGCCCTGTGGAGTAGAAGCAGCAGCTTTGCAGTGCTCTCTGCCTCGGCGAGGGACAGGCATGGACAGAGACTGTCACGTTGCACCCAGTGGGGAAAAGGCACAGGTGAGCGGCTCCCCAGCTCCTCCTCAAGGACTCCCTCAGGCTGGGGACAGGCAGACCCTGAGCCCCAGGGCTGCCCACTCCCACCCACAGCCCCTCCTGGCCTGTGCCCAGCACCTGTCCCCCGGGGTACCTGCTAACGAAGGGGAGCTCTGCCCCTCGGACCAGGCTGCTTCCAGCTAGGACTTAGAGAGGTGTCTGAGTGCAATGACAGCGTTTGCACCTGTCCCCTTCCCCCGACAGGGTCCCTTCTCAGCGTAACTCAGAGGCAGAGTCACTGACTGCTCCCACCCCAGCTGCAGCCCCATTGGAGCTAGGGCTGTGCCCGGCCCTCTGTTGGGCACAGAGGATTTGGGGACAGTGAAAGCACAGGCCTGTCCTCAGGACACATAGGTGGGCAGTGATGAGAGGCTGGAGGAAGCAGGGAAGGCTTCCTGAAGGAAGGGATGCCATCATTGGAAAGACAGGAGAAGGTTGGTGGGAATGGCGAGAGGGAGGTTCGTGAGCCATCCTGGGAACCTGAGCTGTGGAGGAGAGAAAGGGGGCACAGCCAAGTGGACGGAGGTCAGGGTGAGAGACGGTTTAACGGGCGCCTTTCGGAGCTGGAAAGTGCCACCCAGGAAGGGCGAGCATGAGTTACAAAGGGACCCGCGTCGCCGCAGGCAGGGGCTGCAGGAGGGCAGGTCCAGGCCGGGAGCAAGAAAGTGTGTCAGTTTGGTGGCAAGACAGAGGGAACGAGAAGCGAAGTAAGCTCGTCTCCCAAGAAAGCATTCCCATTTAAAAGACGAGGAAACTGAGGCGCAGGCACCGTGGCTTGCTCTGGCGCGTTGACCATCCTGGGACCGCTGGGCAGAGGAGATGAAAGTGGTGAGGGCGGCTGAGGGCACCTTACAAGGATACCGACTGGATTTGGAGAGCAGCGTGTTTTCCGGGAGCTCAGAGCTTATCAGGCCCAGCGGACGCACTCAGTCTCCGGGGAAGCTGCCACTTCCTTCCTTTGCAAACTCGTTAATAATCCCTGTTGTCAGGCGGTTCCTCCTCTGTCTAACCTAAATCTCTCCTGTCATGGCTTGAGCCAACTATCTCTGTCATGGCTGAGCTTGTCCTGGGGCAGGCTATGATCCATCCTCCCAGCTCTGGGGAGATGGAAGGATGTCCCCAGGGAAGTAGGGGGGCCTCCTTTCTCCTGTGGCTCCTCTTTCAGCCTGGCTTTACCTCCCTGGGCCTGGCTAGCAATAAGCCCCTGTCTCCTGCTTGGTGGAAAAGCGGGCCGTGGAGCTGGACTCCTCATCCCTACGCACAGGCTGTGACAGCTGCCTCTTGTCACCTTCCCTTTCTGCACCAGGCTGGAGCGAGCAGTGACGATCACAGGGCCACGGCACAGAGTACTCAGCATGGTGCCCGGCGCACAGGACACGCTGCATGGCCGTGCGAGGACGCACCCCTGTGCTTCTGCCGCCAAAGCTGACTGCTGGTGGGTAGGAGGGCGTGGGACATGGCCTTGCAGCCTGCCCTGCCACTCCCAGGTGACCTTCAACAGAACCCTTTCCCATCGGCAGGCAGGCACAAGCTACAAGCTCTAGGTGCCTCTCTACAGAGCTCTGTACCCCCCACCCTCGAGCTAGATGCAGCCAAAGAGGGAGGGCAAGAGATGGAGAAAGTAGAGATTCTGCTCCCCCAAGAGCTCCTCCCACGCAGTCACACCTGCCGAGGAGAGGACGAGGACGAGGACAGCAGGACAGCGTGAGGACAGCGCGCTGAGCCAGTCTTGCCCTGCAGGTTCCCAGGGCAGGGTCCCTACACTTCCCTGCCCCTTGTTCCAGCTCTGACCTGTTTGTACAAAGTCTGCAGCTTCAGACCAGCCCTGCCTTCTACCCCCCTGGTCCCCCAGCCCTGGTTTCCTGGCCACACTCCCCACCAGGGACACAGATGTTCCTAGCCCAGCAGCTCGGCACTCCTGGAGGGAAGCTTGGCACAGAGAAGGGGATGAAGCCTGGCCCAGCAGCCACCTCCAAATCCAGACCTGCTGAAAACCGTGAGCTGTGACAGCCCCCATTTACAGAGCCCGGCCTGGTTAATCTGGTTCATTAAAGGCACTAATTAATTGGCTTAATTAAAAGGGTAACCTCGAAGCCAGCAGAAGTACCTCCTAACGAGGCACAAGATTGTGCTAAGGCAGTCCCAGTGCAGCCGAAGTGGGGTGCCTCCCCCACCCCTGCTCCCAGCATTTCTGTCCTTGAGCCCTGAGCCCAGCCTCAGCTCCTGGCTTCTGGCCTAGGGCCCCACCGCCCTCGGCCTGCATCACCTAGTGACCGTTGACCCTTTGGCTGGCCCCACACACCTCTCGGCAGGCTCAGCATGCTGGCCGGAATCAGAAGCCCCACATTTGCACACTGCAGGCACCGTTTGCCTACAGCTAAGAGCCCAGAGTGCACGCAGCCGTAATTAGGCCCGAGCGCAGGCGATAACAGCTGATAGGCCGGAAGGGAGGGAGGAATGGCTGCTAAGGGGGGCCCAGCCACCACACTGTGCCTCTTCGGCAGGGCATGGAGGGCTTGAGTAGGGGCATGGCTGGCACTGGGGCAGACCCCACAAGGGCCCCCTATGACCACCAGTTTTCATGATAACAAAGATCTGGCATCAGGAGGACCAGTCTCAAATCCCAGCTTCACCCCTAGGAACCAGAAGGTTGTGGCAAGCTACTTGTCTCCCTCAGCCCCGGCTCCTCATTTATAAAACACCTGCCGGGTGCCTGGCAGGACCATCCCCAGGTTCAGCGGGGATAGTGCCAGGACTGATTGGCCTGCCATGGGCAGTAGGTGAGGAGAGGAGGCCATGAGCCGCCCTGAGTCTGCTGTGCTGCCATCCCTCCGAAGAGGCTAAGTTTGGACGTCAGTGGTAAAACCTTGTCTCGCCTGTTCTCACAGGAAGACATTCTCACAACCCCTCCCACCCTAAGAAAGCCTCGCGACTCCCGAAGTTTCTGTTCGAGGCAGTGTGCATGAATTTCCTGCTCCCTTCAAGATTTAGGCCTTGGGACCAGCAGTTAGCGTAATGGCTATGTCGCTGGACTCCCATGTAGTCGACCGCGGTTCGCGTCCCGGACCCGGTGGCTTTAAAAAAAAAAAAAAAAAAAAAAAAGACTCAGGCCTGGGGCTCAGGGACTGCTGGCCGGGAGCCCTCTTCTGGCCCCAAGGCCATGCTTCCTCACTTGGAGGTTAGAAGTGAAGGTTTCCTCCAAGAGACTTGCTCTGCTGTGGGGTCCCTGCCCTTCTCCTCCCCAAAATGCCACCCAAGACACCAGCCAAGTTCACAAGCAGCCCCCACCTGTGATCTGGAAAATCTCTCCTTTTCTGTTCTGTTTTGTTTTGTTTTCGTTTTCGTTTTTGTGGTTTTTTTTTAAGAGAGATTTTTTGCTATGGGGCATGTGCCCTCATGGAAAAGAAAGAGAGAGAAAGTAAGAAATCACCCGCGGGGGGGATGGCCACGCTCCAATCCCTTCTCCTCCATTCTCATCGCAGGATCTTGAGCGTACACACATGCATCCCACCTGAGTTTTAGGCTGCTGGGTCCAGGACTTGAACTGCAGTCAACTACTTGGAAGTCCAGTGACCTAACCATTATGCCATCTGCTGGTCCCTTTTTTTCTTTTGTTAACTGCCAAAGGGTGCATATGCTTGCCAGAGACAGAGAGAGAGAAAAAATGTTCCCCGATGGGGAGTGGTCACACCACAATCCCTTCTCTTCCCTTTTTCCATCCTGTTGGGATTTGGGGCACTCCTGCACATACCCCTGGTATGTTTTTCAAGCCACAAGGGCCGGGATTCGAACTGCAGTTAGCCATAAGGGATCTAGCTCCCTTAACCACCAGGCCAGGAGGCAGGCCCTGGACAACCTCTCATCTGGGCAGGGACGCTGTAAACACAATCACAGTGCCTGGGGACCAAGAGGCCTTGGAATACCCATTCCCTACTTCTCTTGCAACCCTCCAGACAGGAACGACAGGACCTCAGGAAGGAATGGCAGTGACCCCCAGCATCCAAAGGAGCTTAGTGAGGCCATGCTGTCCCTGGGGGGTGGTCAGGCCATGAGACCAGAGGCCATGGATGCCTGTCCACAGCTTCAGGGTACAGCAGTCTTCCTGAGAGTGTGGGGTAACCATCTGATGGCCGTGTCCAATCTGTCAGCCCTCTGTGGGGGTAGGAGCTCACTAACCCCAGCCCCCGCCCCTGAGCTCGGGGATGGGCTGCCTGGGCTGGGGCCCTCTCCCACGCTGGTGCTGCCATGGTGGTGGCATGCAGCCGCTCTCAGACCTGGACAGATCCGGTCTCTGCACAGACAGCTGTTAGGATGCTTGCAACAGCTCTACTGAGGTTCAGGGAGGATGCCCCCGCCCGGTAATGACGAGACTTAATCAGCGCCAGCTCTGGAGAGGGCGGGGCCGCCACGCGGCTGTCACCACCGAGTGTCAGGCTGAGCTGCCAGAATCTGCTGCTGCCTGTGGCTCACGGAACCACGTGCCCACCCGGTCACACACATCCATACTCAGAGGGCCATGGTGCTGGTGCCGGTCCAGAGCTGCCTCCCCCAGAGGGACCAGCCCTCCCCGATCCCCCAACTGGACACCTACATGGGGAGAGGCTTCCATCCACATTATCCTGCCTTGGCACCCTGGCCCCATGTTACAGAGAAGGAACTGAGGCCTAGGCAGGGGACTTGAACCTACAGGTCTGGGGGCTGCACCCTCAGGGCAGTGTCCATGGAGTCAGCCCCTCCCCAGATGGGTGGGTGCAATACTTGAACCTGGACCCTTGGACTGCATGTTTGGGGGTATCAGGTCATCCCTCCCAGCATGGCGGGGTGAGGATTTAGGAGTGGGGACTCGGGGGACACCCTGGGCCTTGGAGGGTCCAGAAAAGCAAGGCTGCAGGTGCAGGAGGCCCCGCTCAGATCCCAGGGCTCAGGACAGTCAGCCTTCACCCTCAGGGCCTCGCCTGGGACCCCACTCAGGACCTGGGACCCCTCTCTTCACATTACCCCAAAGGACAGCAAACGCCCTCCAGGCGCAGGAGGCAAGCCACATTCCCGGCCTGCCAAACTGCCAAGGCAGCCTGTACATGCCCAGGAGGGCCTGTGGGAGGTTACACTCTGGGACCCAGCCCTCGCTCAGTCCTCAGGCAGCTGCTTAGTCTCGCTGGGTCTCAGGTCCCTCCTGCAGGAGACGATCACCAGCCCTACCCACCTCCGCAGGTGGGAGTGAGGGGATGAAGGTGCCGTTGGGGTGGGGGTGGGGGGCAGCAGCCAGGCTGCACCTGTGGCATGAGGGCTCCAGGGCCTGCTTTCCTAGACCTGGAGAGATCCCAGGGGGAGAGCAGGCCATCGCCCTCATCATCATTTTACTAGCATGCGTATTATTAATATTAATAGCATTAATTATTTATAATCCGCATCTAGGCCCAAGCTGGCTGTGAGCGATCCCCAGGCCACGAGGGCTCTGAGGGAGCTGTGGGGTCTCAGTCTGGGACAGCACCTTTCAAGGACAGAAAGTGGGGCTGGGGAGGGGGACACAGCTCAGCCAGGCCTGTCCTTGCAGTAAGGCAGCAGAGAGGACTTCTGCTGTGGGTCCCCTACAGCTTAGTGCCTGTTTCACAGATGGGGCCCTGAGCCCACTCAGCATAGGCGGGCTCAGCTGGGGGACACTGAGGTCACCAAGCTATATGCCTCACACCACGCTGCCCACCTCCCTCACCCCACCTCCACCAGGCACCGCTGGCCTGAGCCGTCAGGATATCTGTAGGAGAGTCTGTGGAACCTGTGGTGGGGTGGGAGGGGAGCTGGGACTGCTCTGGGTATCTGACTTTGGAGGGGTGGCTGGGGCGGGTGCCTCAGTTTCCCCCGCCCGTCTCCTGAGGTCGCTGTGTATAGTGCTAGTGCTGCAGGCAGGTGTTCAGAACCAGGCTCAGCCCAGAGCGATGCTCTGCGGTCAGCGCCGCACCCCCTCCCGTGCCAGGCCCAGCCCCATGGCTTCTCTCTGATCAGCCCAGTGGATCCTGGAGCAGCCCCGCCCCCGTGCCTCAGTGTCCCTGACAACACGATGGGGTGCAACACAGTGGTCTCTGAGGGCCCTTCCAAGAATGGAGCTACTAGTGGGGGGGTCCGAGCCTCAACATCCCTGTCTCTTCCTGGGGTTCCAGATGGTTCCTCTACTGCCTCCCCGCCCCAGTGAATTTGATGCCTCACCCACAGGTACAGGCAACAATCCCACCCACCCCAAACAGAAACAGGCAGCCTGCCCAACCCGCCCTCAGGGAGGGGGCCACCAGTACCCAGACCACCTCTACGGGTCAGTGTCCTGGGTGACAGCGCCTCCTTCACACAGGACCGCAGCGAGGGAACTGGCGGGGCAGGGGCAGACGGGGCGGCCATGGTGCCTGGCTGCCTCAGCTGTGTAGCAGGCAGAGCGGTATCTGGCACTTAAGAATGGGCTCTTGGGGACCAGCAGGTGGCATGGTGAAGGCACTGGATTTCCACATTGCCAACTGCAGTTTCAGTCCTGGACCTGGCAGCTTAAAAATCACGCTGAGTGCGTGTGCGTGCATGCCCAGAGTCTCAGGAGCAGAATGGAGGAGGAGGAGGGATTGTGACGTGGCCACCCCCCCGCAGGGTGATTTCTCACTTTCCCTCTCTCTGTCTCCAAGGAGCACACGCACCCTATGGAAAAAAACTAAAAAAAAAAAAAAAAAAGAATGGGCTCTTGGGCCCGCTGCAGCGGCACAGCTGTAAAATAACACTCCACAATGCTAAACCCACATGGGAAGGTCCTAGGTTCACGTCCCAAGGTCTCCCTGCGCCTTCCAACCAGGTGCATGCGCACGGGCACACACCTCTGGTTCAGGCTGACTTGGGTGGCTGATGGTGTGGGGACCCTGTTGGAGGCACCTGTGTCTCTCCCTCCCCCTACTCTCTCTCTCTTGCTCTCTCAGAAATAAGTAAATAAACTTTTTAAAAAGAGAGGCTGGGTTCTGAAGTGGGGCCCAGCTCGACGCTGCGAGTTCGATGATCTGGGATGAATTTCCTAACCTCACAGGGCTGGTTTCCTCTGTCCACAACTGGCAGGGCTGCGTCGAGGAGCCAACGCGGTTACAGTCAGAGACACGTGATAGGAACTCCGGCTCCACGGCCCATTGGTTAAGGCAACCAGATCCTGCATGGCTGACCGAGCAGTTCAAATCCCAGCCCTGGCAGCTTGAAAACGCGCTCAACGCATGTGCGTGTGTTCCTAAAATCCCCAAAGGAGGGAGAGGCAGGGCAGGGATTGCAGCGAGGCCATGCTCAATGGGAGGTGCCTGTCCCCTCCTTCTCTCTGGCATAGGCGTACACCCTCTGGCAAATTTAAAAGGAAAAGAAAAAAAAAAAAAAAAAAAAAAAACACAAAGGGCAGCAGCCCCTGTTGTTACTGTTATTGTTGCTATTATCAGTAGTACGGACCCCCCCAACTCAGCTCCTCCACACACCCTCCCTTCATAGCAGGATCTGGGAGCCTGAGGGATTCCTGGCAACACAGACCACACCCATCTTAGGGCAGCAAGGGTCCAAGCAGCTCCTCCCTGGGGGCTCCCCGCCTTCGCAGACAAGGGCCTCTGTCCTGCTGACCCTGGGTCAGGGCAGGGGCAGTGTGCTGGCACAAAGGCTGGGCTGTCTGTGCCTCCGGCGGGGGCAGCTGCCCACGAGGGCCCTTCCTGCCACAATGAGGCCTTTGAGCAGCTGCCGGCGGGAGCCGAGCTTGCCTGGAAGGCCCCCGGCTCTCACAAGCCTGGTCTGTCTGTGAGGCCACCAGGCCAGGGAGGCAGCTGCCGTGGGGGCAGGGCCCACGGCCACCCCGCTCCTGGGCTTGCTGCCTTCCTGGCCTCTCACCAGAGAGTGCCCAGCCAGGGCAGGCTGCAGGCCCAAGAGCCAGGCGGGGCCCCAGCTGGGCAGGGCCTACAGTGTCCCCACCTTGAAGGAGTGGCTCCAGGCCTGGCACACAGGGCACTGGGAAAATCCCTATCCCCACTCAGGGTCTCGGGAAAGGGGTGGTGGCCTGGAGCTCCACCTCCTCGTTTCCCTCGCCCTTAGCCTCTGCACCTGTAAAATGGAGCCTCCAGGTTCATCTGGGCCACTGTAATGACCCAGCGAGCCTCATAGCAACTCATAGCAATGCCCCGGGCCGCACCAGCCGGGCAGTGAACAAGGAGGATCCCGCCCTGAACAGGGCAGGGGCCCACAGCGGGAACCGGGCTTCATCTCCAGCTCTGCCTCGGATTGCTGAGTGACCTTGGCTTGGTAACTGTGCCTCCGGTTTCTCCTTTATGAAAGGGGCCTGAGGCCACCCACTGCCAGAGAAAGCCACTTAGCAGCACGCCTCGGGCTGGGAGGCCTCGGTTGGATGAATTGGGGAATCTCAGATTCCACTGGATGGTTAAGCAGCTACGTGCTGGGGGCTGGGGCAGGGCAGGGGAAGGAGAGTCAGGAAAGGCGGGTGGAGGTGGGCAGATGTGCAAACTGCTGTTACCCCTGCCCAGTGCTGGGGACAGGGCCTTCCGGTTCCTGTCATGCAGGAGGCAGCATTGGCTAGAGTGAGGGTGGTCTTCCAGACGCAGGGAACAACAGTGTCGAAGGCTGTGAGCTGTGGGAGCCGCGTCATCTGGCATGCCTAAGGACTGAAGGCCAGGCTGCTGGGCCAGCCAGGGCCAGGCTGGAAAGGTCTGAAATGCCAGACCAAGGGCTTTAGACTCAATGTTTCAGAAACTAGGGAGCCACGGATGGTCTCAGAGCCAGCGAGTGACTTGATTAGATTAGAATGTTTTAAATATCTGGCAGTGTCCAGGCAGGAGAACGGGGAGGGCGGGCACAGACTTCCGCGCTGTATCCACGTCTTTGCTGCTGCGGTTTAGGGTGGGTGTGCTCAGGAGTGCACGTAAAGGGGTAGCACCGTGGGGTTCTGGGGCAAGACTGGCACTGCATGGGGCCGCCCCGGCGTTCTGGGATATGGAATAGGGTGCTCCCACCCAGCACCCCCTGGGCCACCTCACACCCCGCAGAGGGGAGACTTCATTCAGAACCCAGAGCCAGACTGGCTCTGCCCTGACTTGTACACGACATCACCCCTGTGAGCCTGTTTCCAAATCTCTAAAGGGGGGTAAGGGGGCTGGAGACCCAAAGCACTGCCATGACAGCTTAGATTTTTTGTTTTTTTTTGTTTGTTTGTTTTATTTATTTTTTCTTTCTTTCATTGAATGACAACTTAGTTTGATACTGGACAGTTCTCCAGGGAGTGACCCCCTTCCATCTTCTGGGGCTTCTTATTTTGGAAGAGAGGAGCTAGGGACCGAGGGAAATCCAGGTTGCTCAGGGGACCTGGGCCTGGGGCTGGGTCTCTGTGGGAGCCCCCACCAGAGGCAGTAACCTTGCTAAGACAAGCTGGGGTTCAAATCTTACCCCTGCCACTCAGATGCTGTGTGATCTTGACTGTGCCTCAGTTTCCTCATGTGTAAAAAAGGAATAAGAACACAGTCGTGAGGGTTCGACGAGATACCACGTGATATGCTTGAGCACATCACAGGCGCTAGGGAGGGCTCGTCGCCTCGGCTACTGTGACTGTCACTCGTCGGAATTCCTCCCCACCCCCACAGCGGTGCGGTCTCTTCCTGTTTTTTGGCATCCTGGGTGCAGTGAGTTGTGCGGTCACACAGCTGGCCAGCTGCAGGGATGTGGCCCCGGGTACCCCCACTCCAGACCGAGAAGCAATATCTCTAGTCTGTACCCTCAGGACCCCGAGAGGTTGCCATCTCCCCCACCCCATGCCCAGGTGGGACTGGGGCTTCCAGTCAAAGCCAGAATCAGGGCAAGAGGTCTGGCCCGAAACCCCAAATTACAGCAGTTCCAGCCTCCAGGCAGGGCTAAATTAAGCTCCCAGGAGGCCTCACCCCAAACGTACATACCAGAGGCTGAGGGGTCCCTGCAGCACTGAGGACCCCAGCACCCCGAGCCCCAAGAAGACTCGGCCTCCACTTCCCCACAGCCTCCTGCCTCCCCTGGCCAGAGCCTTGCTCCCCACCTCCTGAACTAGGTCTCCAAAGAGACTCAGAGGCTGGGGCTGGGGGGCGGCGCGACCCCCACCCCAGCCTGCAGGCTGCCCCACCGCAGGGCCCGTGCCGCAGAAACCCGGCTGAGTAAATAATGACATTTCCTCCTCTCTCCTGCGCTCTTCGCCCCTTTCCCTTCCACAAATAAATTATCAACATGCCCAGGTCCCGGCGGAGCGGAGCATATCGCGGGGAACAATGAAAAAGCTTTTAATAGGATTCCAGGAGCTGCAGTCACTCGCTCACGGGCCCTAATGGAGATTGCTCCGTGACCGCAGGCTGCCAGCGCCCTCTCGGGCCCCCTCGCCCGCCGCCGGCCCAGCTCCTCCCCAGGGCAGCAGCGGGCAGCAAGGCCCAGCTGGGCCACCCGCTGACGTCACAGGGCCAGCGTCTGGGCCTGGAGAGGCGCTCAGCAGACGGAGACGCACATGCCACCTGCCACACAGCTCAGACAGACAGAGCAGATGTATACACCCTGCACCTCTGCCGAGGCTGTTCCTTCCCAGGAACGATGTCCTTCCGCCTGGTTCAAATGGCACCTCTTCTGAGAAGCCTTCCCTGATTCCTCCCCCAACATCTGCTGTCAGATCCAGCACCCAGCCTTGCACACGGTGGAGCCTCAGGAAATGGGGCAGACTCTTGGCATACAGAGGAGTCCTTTAGGAAGCATAAGGCCACAGGAGACAGCCCAGGGGGGCATGGGTAGGTCCCCAGCTTGGGGAGGGGCATGGCTGAGGGGGATGAATGCCAGAGACGAAAGCCCAGGCCCCGAGTGACCTGCCATCTCTGCACCTGCTTTCCCATCTGCATTTGAGAGGGACCCAGACAGACAGGGACCAAGTACACCTCGATGAGATGAGCATGGTTTCCCGTCCTCTATGTGACCTTGGCTAGCCACGTCACCCCTCTGTGCCTCGGTTTATCCCAGGGTATTGCTATGCTAGGGTAAAATCGGGAGCCGCCGACCACCCGGCGTGTGTGAGTGCCAGCCGCGACAGTGGCAGCTCCTTATTCTATTCTACTATGTGTGTGTGGCGGGCAGGTGGTGTTAAAAGCACGTGCTTCAGATGCCACGTCCTGCCGTGTGACCTTGGTCCAGTCACCTTCCCTGCCCGCACCTCAGTTTTCCCTTTGGTGAAATGGAGCTGTTGTGAGACGTTGCTGAGGCCCTGTCTGTGGCGTCCGGCACAGTGCTCCGTGAAGCACGCACGCAGTCACAGTAACGGCAGCTCCCGGCCTCTCTGCTGTTCTCCAGGGGCCGTGGTCCTGTGCCCACTTCTGCCCTGAGGCCTGGCACACAGGAAGTGTCCAGAAGCTACCGAGGGGTTTCCATCTGATCCCATGCCAGGACAGAAGGCGACCTTTGAGCACCAGGCTCTCCTTCTCCATAACTTGGCCCTAACCCCGCTCACTCCTGCCTGCCCACCCTAACTGCATTCCAAGGTTCTCAGGCTCAGTCCTCCCCAGAGGTACCCACACCCCGACCTGCCCCTTCATCACAATGGAGAGGTTTAGAGTCCCCGTCCCAGCCCTCCACCCCACAATCCACTCCACCCATTGCCTGTGTGGGCCCAGATCTCGAGGCTTAGCAGAGGTCCGGGAGCCTGCCTGCCAGGGAGGGTGGAGTGCTCCTGAGGGCAGGAGGCCAGGCCCTCCCGGCCTGTTCCTAGACAGCGTCAGAGTCCCAGCGCCGTGTCTGGCTGGGCCTGATGGACACTGTCACATACAGCTCATACTGACCCTGGGAAGCAGGCCCTGTCGTCCTCTGTCACAGGTGCCAAGACTGAAGCAGAGGGAGAAGGAGGGTGTCCAGGGGCCCTCAGCTGCTAAGTTACAGAGGTAGGATTTGAACCCAAGCCCGCTGGACTCCACAGTCCTGCTGCCTCATGGAGTGTCCTGGCTTCCATGCGACCTTGGACAAAGCCTGTCACTGCTCTGTGGCTTGGTCTCCCTTCTCTCACAAGCCTGGCAGAGCTTGTCAAACAGAAACCCTTGGAAGTTGGGGCGGGCACGAGCCTAATCCTGGTGGGGTCTCGGGGCTCAGAATCCCAGAACTACGGTGCTGCTGTGCCCTTAGGGGCCAGCCCCTTGTCCAGCAGTAGTGGGGAAACTGAGGCTCAGAGAGCTCCCCTGTGACTGAGGAGGGGAACGTGCACAGTCTCCCTGGACAGGTGGGGTAGGCATGGGGGCGTGCAAACTCAGCAAGAAAGACTCCCGGCAGCTCCCTCTCCGCCGACTGGCCAGCACTGCAGGCCTGAGCTCCAGGCCAGCCCCACCATGACCATTCAGCTCCTTCCCTGAGGTTAAAGGTCAGGTTGCGGGGCTGGCGATCACAGAGCCTCCTCAGCTGGAGCAGGGCTGGGGAGGGGGCCAGCACCTCAGCCTCTCACTTTGCAACCTCCCCCTCCGCAGAGGCCCGGCGAGAGCACATGGGCAACAGATGGCCGCTGTCTGGGGGACAGGATGAGCAGGGCCCTGGGTGTGGGTGGAGGGCAGCCACTCAGGCCTCCTAGCAGCTCCCTGGAGATAGGCGGGGCGAGGGGTTCATTCATTGCAGAGCCTGCTCAGGCTGGCTCAGGGAAGGCAGGTTAGAAGGCGGTCTGAGCCATTGTGTACAGGGGCGTGTGTGTGTGTGAGTGTGCAAGAGTGTGAGTATCACACGTATCTGCCTCCCCTTCCTGACCTGGGGGTCATCAGGTGGAGACAGGTGTACATGGGCTGACGAGCACCTCACCTGTCCTTTCACTGAACCGGGCACCCTTGGGATGGAGGGGCAGCTACACAAAACCCCATGATCCTCTACGACTTGCTGCTCCCAGGGTAGGACACTCATCCGCCAGCATTTAGATTTCCTGAACCAAAACCACGCCTCTTGGGTCTGACCACAGGTTTGTTTGTTTGTTTGTTTATTTATTTTTATTTTAGAGAGAGATTTTTGCTATAGGGCACATGTGCTGGCCTGAGAGACAGAGAGACAGAAAGCAAGAAATCACCCCCCAGGGGGATGGCCACACCACAATCCCTTCTCCATTCTCCTTTCAGGATTTTGGGCATGCACACACCACGCCCAGTGTGAGTTTTTAGTCACTGGGTCCAGGACTTGAACCATGGTCGGCTATGTGGGAGTTCAGTGTCATAACCATTATGCCACCTGCTGGTCCTCACTGAAGGTTTATTTTATTTTATTTTTTTACTTTTCTTAATTGCCAGAGGGTATGTTCACTCATCAGAGAGGGAGAGAGACAGCGAGGTAGACAGGAAGAAAGCACCCCACTTCAGGTCATGTTCACGATCCCGTCTCTATTTCTCCGTCCTGACACACACATGCCCAGCGTGTTTTCCAAGTCTCTAGAGCCAAGATTCAAGTCATGGCTGACCACATGGGATCTGGCTCTCAACCACTAGGCCATAGGGCCAGCCCAGAGGAGTGAATTTTGAATTCATTCCAGAAAAGCCGACTGGCTACTGCTGGGCAAATCACATCTGATCCCGAGCCAGGATGGCATGTCCCTATGGGAGAGCTGAGTCCAGGCAGATTTCATGCCCAGAAGTCCCCAGAGGCAGGCTAGACCCTCTACTGAGGTGGTTGTTCAGCCATAGATTCATTCATCTGTTCATCTGTTCATTCTACCCGTGACGGAGCCGCTGTGTGCCAGGCCTGTACCAGTCCCTGGAGCCGCACCAGCGGCTACGAGTGACATGATCCCTGCCTCACACCGGCCTCCAGCCCATCATCCCAGCCCTGGCACCACTCAGAGCCAGCCAGGCATCGCCCCACACCCTGAAAGTGGCCCTGGTAACCCTCCACAACCCCCAAGCCACCCTCGCCTCTGCTCCCGAACGCCATACCTTCATCAGGCAGCCCTTGGCAGACAGCCCCCAGGAAGAGCCCATCCTGGCACCAGCACTCAGCGGCATTTTTGAGGACATTTTCCCAAACAATATTTCCAGGCGTCACTGGGGGTGGAGGAGTGGAGGGGCCGGCGAGGAGGGGGGACAGGTTCGACGAGAGCAATTTGCTTCTGTAGAAATGCCATCTCCACTCCGAAGTCATTCCCCCATTTCTTTTCTCTCTTCCTCACATTCTCTCTCTCTCTCTTTTTTATTTTTTTTACAGTTTGCTAAATCTGTTGTAATCTGGTGCCAACGATTAATTCAGGCAGAAGGAGGGAAAGGGGAATGAAAAAAATACTGCCACGGAGCTGCTTCTGGAGAGCGATGAAGGCAGAAATAGCCAGGACCAGGGCCCCGCAACCCCGGGTTTAATCTGTTTTAATTAAGTACACGGCCATCCCTAAACAGGCCAGCAACTGCCTCCCTGACAGCGACAGGAGACTACCCTGCTCCCCACCGAGTCCGCTCCTCACTGCACAGCTTATGCACCTGAAGCCTAGTAGGGCCACCGGATTCCTGGGTTCAGAGCTCTGCCTGGGAGGCAGTGTCCCCTAGTGGTTAGCTGAGCCCGGTACAGCCAGGTCCTGCTACCTCCAGGAGATAGACTTTGTTCCCTCCTCCCTCCGCCTGCACCCATCCTCCCTTCTCAGCCCAATGCCTCTTCCTGCACCTGGGAACATTCAGAGCTGGGGGACGGATAACAGCCCTCATGCAGCCCAGGGCCACCGCCCCACATAAACATGCCCCAGCCTTGCCCCTCACAGCCCATCAGACACTGGACCAACCTGCCCATGCAGGCGAATACACAGCTCTCAGGGACGAGGGACCCCACACCCGGGAGTGAAGTCCCCTTCCAGAGGGGACTGGGCAGAGGGTCCTTGAGGCAGGCTGAACACCTGCCCAGGTGTCCTGAGAGGGATGGAGGCAGATAGGCCCGGAGAGACCCAAGGAAACCCACTGGCTTCCGGGAGCCCACCCTGCAGATGCCTACAGGTGCTGTGGTCCCCTCCCCACTGCACACCCCACACCTGCCAAGGGGTTCACACACAGCCTCTCTGGTCTCGTTCTACCCACTGGGCCCTCATCCCCATCCCACCTCTGGCTCACCCTTCCGTGGGAACCCCCCAGCAGGCGCCTCTTACCCAGCCTGGGAGGCTGACGGAGGTCTAACCCCACACCTCTTTGTGCCCCCTGAGGCACACCCAGCTGTGTTTGCTCTCCACCTTTGTCCCAGAGCCCCGCACCGCACCTGGCCATAACTTGCACTCAGCAATTATCTCACGAATGAATGAATGAGTGAGTGAGTGAGTGAGCAGGAAGGGAGAGTGGGCAAGACCAGATGTGGAGCCAGGGTGCAGGCAGGTTCCCGTGGGCCAACACTGCTCCCCCATCAGCGTCTCTGGCTCCAGCCCCACCTCGCACCCACCCTCCTCCCCACCCTCTCTGTGCTCACTGGCCTGGCTCTGTGAGGTGTGTGTTTGTGGGGGGGGGGGGCAGCACACGCTTGCTCACCGTGGGAGCTTAACCCCCAGGGCAGCTGTGAATCCAGCAAACAACTTCCACAAAGCAGTTGAGGCCCCAGGAACCTGACATCATCTGCAGAGCCACTGAGCCCTGGGAGTAGCTGGGCTCTGGGGGCCGCAGGCGGCGTAAACAGGTGTCCACCACCACACAGGGAAACACGGGCCTGCAAAAATACAGGTACTTGGCAGGACCCCGACTCCAGCTGCTACTGGGGATGGCCAGGCCTGCAGTGGGTGGGCAGGGCCCAGCAGGGATGCTGTCCTTTCCCCAGTCTCTTCCCAACCATCCAGTCTGCCCCACCCTCAGGCCCTGGCCCACTCAGGGTGGCTGCACCATGGCAGAGGACAGAGTGCAGCTGCCTTGTGGCCTGGCCAGAGCCAAAGCAAACCTGAGCTTTGTCTCAGAAAGAACAGCCCAGATTCTAAGGGGGGCGGAGGGGGCTCCCATGGCAAACGCATGCCAAGGGCTATGAGCAGGCCCCACCCTTCCCAAGAACTGATGCTCTCTGGTGGAGAGGAGGGCAAAGCTGCCCCCGGGGCAGCCCCCTCCCGCCCCCGGCTCATCCCACTTAGGGTGGCTAGATCCTTCAGCAAGCCCACACTCCATGATGTCCAAGCACACTTGCTCAGAGCCCAGCTCGCTCATGGCACTGAGCCCTCAGCCCTACCCCTGTGGGGTGGCCTTTGGCAGGTAGGGGTGAGGGGGGCGTCAGTCCTTCCTGATACTCCAGGTTCTGAAGAAACTGAGAGCCCCTGGCTTGGAGCAAAGCAGGGGTGAGGAGCACAGGGAGCCCCACACTGCTAGGTGTGAACTCTACTGGAAACTCACACACATCATCTCACAGAGGGTCGCGAGGTGGGACTGTTGTAACCCGCTTTCCAGATGAGGGTGCCCAGGGCCAACAAGGTCCAGTCACCTGCCTGGGCTGGCATTCTCTCTTTTTTTGGAGAGGTTTTTGCTATAGGGCGCATGTGCACGCTGGCAAGACAGAGAGAGACAGAGACAGAAAGCGAGAAATCACCCCCCAGGGGGGATGGCCACGCCGCCATCCCTTCTCCTCCATTCTCCTCTCGGGATCTTGGGCACGCACACGCACCCGGCGTGAGTTTAAGCCACCAGATCCAGGAGTCAAACCGCAGTCGACTACATGGGAATCCAGCGACAAAGCCATTACGCCATCTGCTGGTCCTGGGGTTGGCATTCTCATCTGAAAACAGAGATATAGTAGGGTCTGCCCTGTCGGTAGGTAGAGAAGTCCTCCCCAGGCACCACAGGTCCTCAGACCCTGGGCGGCATCCCAGAGACACAATAAACAGGGCCCACTAGGTGGTCGACAGCATTTCCAGGCCCTGGTGGGGGAGGGGTTGCTAGCACGTCCCCAACTTCCAAGGGACACACGGAGTGGCCATCCACACTGCAGGGCAGGGCCTTTGCCTGCTCCCCACCTGGCTGTGGGATAAGCTGCCCCCACCAGCCCCAGGGCCTAACAAGCACCCTCCACCCACTCTCTGCCTCCCAGCCTCTGCCTGCTGCCTGTCCCACCTGACTGCACAGAGGTGGCTGTGCCCAGCTGGCCCCAGGGGCCTTGTCCTCTCCCTGTACCAGAGAAAACTCTTCTTGGCAACTGCTCCTGCACTGGGCCGCTGTAGGCAGTCAGCCGGCTCCCTGTCCCTCGACGCCTACCAACTGTGTCAGGGCTGTCTCGACCTCCAGTGCTTCTCAGCTAACTCTGAAGCGAGTATAGACACCACCCACCATTGTATTGTGCACCTCCCTTCCCTGCTGGCCCATGCTCGGGCTGCCCATCCATCCTCTCAGGATGCCCTCTGTGTGGGCAAGGAGACAGAGTCCCCAGAGGGGCAGCTGCAGGCCTGGGGTTGCCAAGCAGGGGCGACATGAGCTCAGCTACCATGCCTCTGCCCTGAGTCTTGTGAACCAACACCCTCCCTGTACACCCTGGCAGCAGGTGACACAGTGAGGTGGCAGCTCCCCTCCCCACTGCTCCTTAGAAATGAGTTGGGCAGGTCTCCCCAGGGGGCTCCAGGAGGCCTCATAGGAGCCCTAGGGGGGGACACAAGGACACCACACTGAGGGCCAGCAGGAGGCTAAAGTCCAACCACAGTGCACTGGACCTCCTCCCAGCGGGCACCCTCAGTCCTCGAGGACTCCTTCTGCCCAGAGCGGGGCCTTAATGACATCATGTATTGAATGTGCTTTACACGCAGTCCTCGCCCCCTAGCTCCAGCTTAGGAAGTGGGTGCAATCAACCCCATTTTACCCACAAGGGAAACTGAGGCGTAGAGAGGTAGAGGGCTTGCAGCCAGGAAGTGAGAGTGTGGACACACAGACCCAGGACGAGGTAAAGTCGCAGCTCGCAGCTGCCTGGGCTGGGCGTGTGGGCTGCAGAGCCGGCTGGAACTCCATCCGGGGAGGCTCTTCTCTGAAGCGTCTTCCTGAGAACACGGGGTGCAGGCACACAGGTAGCCCCCCTGCCCTGTAGGCACCGTGCCCCAGTGCCTGCCCTCTCTGCTCTCTGATCTGCCCATGGCTGACCCTCCCGCCAGCTGCGCCAGTCCCTCAGCTCTTCCTGCTCTCAGCCCTCCCAGGCCCCTCACTGCTGGCCCAGGCGGGCAGCGTCCTCTGGCAGCTCAAGCCATTTCCATTTTAAACCTTCTGAGGAAGCCCTGAGCAGTCGCCCACGGAGCGGCACCAGCTGACAGGTGATGTTGTGCCTCTCCTCCTGGGCTGGCAGGAAGAGATGCAGTTGGCTTTCAACTCCAGAAACCCGAGCCTAGAGCTCCAAGCATGGCTGCCTCCCCCACTGCCTCTGGGCAGAGGGGGTGCCCAGCCCACAGCCCTCCACCAGTAGCATCCTGGGTCCTGTGGGGGATCTGTGTCCCCCACACAGGGCAGCCCCTCTCCAACTCCTAGATTATCTGAGGAGGGGGGATACAGAGAAACTGGCTTCCACTCCCTCACAAGGGGCAGAGGCCATAGGACAGGGCAGGGCTGGACCCTTCACCCCCTCACCTCTGCCCCCAACCCTGGCTTTATTTATTCCTAGCAGAGCTCCTGGCTTGGCCTAGGCCTGGCACACCCCAGCTGGGCTGTATTCTCTCAAAACCACACACCCTAGAGAGCCCCGCAGCCCTCCTGGGGCTACCGAGGAGCCTGGGGCAGCTCCCTGATGTCGCTGCTCTACAACTTTCTCCTCCTTGGAGAGCTCTGATCAGCCACGGTTCCCTGCAGCTGAGCAACAGCACTCCCAGCCTTCGCCCGGAGGCCTCCTGTGCCTGCCAGGAGGGGCGTGCGCCCTAGGGGTGCCTCCTTGTCTTGAGAGCTTGGGGGTGGGGGCGCGCCCGGCGGTCCCCAGCTCTCAGCCTGGTAGTCTACCGTTCCAGGTTCACGGCCCCAGCCCCCAGCCCGGCTCAGGGCCGACAGTCCACAGCGCGCACAGGGAGGGAAGTTGGAGGCTGCTTATGCCCCCCTTGAAGTCGTTTTAAAAATAAAACCTCGCTCCATCCGTGACTCACGCGGCTGATGGAGACGGGAGCGCGGCGCCCGGGCCGGCCAGCTGCCCCTCGCCGCACGCCGGTCACCCACCAGTTCCGGGGTGTGGGGGCAGAGCTGGGACCAACCTGCTCAGCCTGGCGACCCCCTCGGGCTGCCTCCCTCGGGCACAGCAAGGGCTCAGGCTGGGGCTTCAACCGAGCTCCCACCCTTCCTAGCCTCTGATCTGAAGATCGGAGCCGCCGACCGCGCACCCAGTGCCTCCCGGCGGCGAGGCCAGAGCCACCGAGCTCGGCTCTTGACGGAGTCCCCCCCACCCCAAATCCCAAAGGTTGCGTGTCCCCCGCCGCGCCCGGGCAGAGCCAGACAGCCTGATCTCCAGCGCCTCCATGCACTCCCGACCCCGCGGCCCCCGCCCTGCCGGCCCTGGCGCCCAGTCCCGGACGCGCGGACCCCGACCCCCACCCGTGCAGCCTGCCTTACCTGCGCAGCAGCCGGGGAGGCGGGTCTCCTCGGGAAACTTTGCGGCGATGGCTGGAGCCTCAGGGGTTATTCCAAGGAGCGGGCGGGAACCGGAGCCCGAGGGCGCCCAGGGGGGCCCGGGAGAGCAGCCCCCGGCGTGCGGCAGAGCACGGTGGCGGGCCCGGGGCGGGGGGCGCGCGGCGGCGCATCTGCCTGGCTCGAGCGCCCGGCAGAGCCACGGGAGGAGTGAGCGGGGGTGCACCCGGCGGCTGGGTGCGTGTGACCCGGCGGGTGAGCTCGGCAGAGCGAGGGGCAGCAGCGATCCCGCACGAGCGGCGGCGGCGAGCAGGGCGCGGGGAACCGGGCTGTGCGGCCGCCTCTCCCCTCGCGGCGGCGGCGGCGGCGGGGCCGTGCGTGCGGGCGCGGAGCGAGGAGGGAGGGGAGGAGAGGGGGAGGCAGCGGGCGGGGAGGAGGCGGCGGGGGCGGGGGCTCCGCGCTGCGCACTGGCCGGCGGGACCCGGCGCGGGAGGCTGCGCCGCCGCGCGGGGACTCTGGCCCAGCCGAGGAGAAGCGGCCTCCACATACCCCTCCTCCTGCCCCCTCTCCCCGGCTAAAATGGCTGGGGGGGGAGGGGGGAAACCGGCCCCCCCTGGGGAGCGGCGGGAGAGAGGCTCCTGCTGCCTCCAGCTACCCTGCCAGGGAGAGAGGGGTTCTCACTCTCGTGCTGCCTTCCCCAACACCCCTCCTCTCTACCCACTCATTCATCTATCTTCCCAACCATCCATTCATTCATTCATCCACCCGCCCATGCATTCATTCACAAACTGTCTTCGGTTTCAAGATAACCCCTCTTCCCTGCCTGGGCCCCTTTGCCACGATGATATATCCCCCCTGACCTGCTGCTCCTCTTTCCCTGAAAGCCCTCAACACTTGGGTGCTCCCTGAGCAGGGACCCACCCAGCTGCCTCCGGAGACAGGGCCAGGGCCAGGGGTCAGATGGGAGTCTCAGGACTCTCCTCTCCAGCACTTGCAACCTTGGGCAAGTTACTTAACCTCTCCTGCCTCGGTGTCCTGACTGTAAAATGGAGCATCAACAGCCTAGCTCCAAGGCTCTCCAAGGGCTCAAGGAGACCTTGGATGGGAAGGTGGCTGGGAACTTGGGTAATGTGTGCCTGCCGCCTGGGACCTGGGACGAGGAGGGTGGCTGGACCAGACTGCCTCCTCCTGGCCTGGAATGCTCTTGCTGTCCTCTGGGACTCTAAGCTCTCCCATCTGCCCAGCCTTGTCTGTCCTGCTCAGACCTTGCCGTCGAGCTACGTTGTCCCTTCATGGCTTCCCTTCCTCTGGATGGCTGTTCTGAGTCCCTACCTCTGCCCAGAAGTGCCCACAGTCTGGCTGGACTGTGACCCATGCCAATGCCTCCCAGTCAGTGGTCCCAACTCCAGGCCTGCATTAGGCCCTCCCAGGAGCCCAGCACACCCTGCTCTTTGCTTGTCCTTTAAGGCCTGGCATGTTCTCCCAGGTCCCCGGGGAGAGGGTCACTCACAGGGACACTAGCCGCACTCCCTCCCATGCTCTCCTGTTTGCCATCAGCCCAGAGCAGACTGGGGCCATGCCTGAGGCTGTCACCTCTACCCCACTGTGGGTACTCCTGTCTTTGCTCTTCCTGCCTCTCCCTCACCTCTCCCTTCCGACTCTCTCCCTTTAACTCACTTCTTTTCCTTGCTTTCTACTCAGTTCACCAAACAGCTATTTTTTCCTCCCAGTTTTTATTTATTGCCCAAACAGCATTATACCAACAATAAGAGAAAGAAAAATCATCCACAATGCCACCGCCCTGTGGCGTCAACAGCCTCCGTTCCTCTGCTCCCTTCCAGGCTTGTCCATGCAGAGACGGCTGTAATTTATACAGAGCTATGGTTTCCGTTCCGCCTCTCCAGACCCCCAGATGGACGCCGGGGTGCCTAGGGCTCCGTCATTCCTCCATCACGACACTTAGCGTGCAGGTCAGGAATTCTGTGTGTCTTCTCTTCTAAACCGAACCCCTTAAAGGAGAGACCCCCTTCCTTCCCTGAGAAAAGCACAGGGCTGGCACAGAGCGGACACTCGCTTTCTTATAGCTCTATTTGACATGGTGCACTTAGATATCAAAATACCATCTTCACGATTGTGGTTTTAATGGCTGTATGATATTCTGTTGAACTGATGTACCGTGACTCACTCAGCAGCGCCTGGTGGCCACACATGGCTCGGGGAATGGGGATGGCAGTCCACTGTGTGCAGGACCCTGCTCTGGGCTTCAGGGACCAAGACAGAATCTGGCCCAGAGAGACCTCGTCCTGGCCAAGCTGGAAATCCAGCAGCGAGCTGGCCACCTAGATCTTGCTGAAACAGACCTCACCACAAGATCCCAAGACACAGGCGCCAAGTCAGCCGTGACATCCAGGACAACCTCCCAAAGGAGGTGGCTCTTGACCTGGTCTGGGACAGTCAGGAAGAACGTTCCAGGCTCATAGTAGAGCAACTCATACCAGATTGTTCACAGATGCTGCGACAGGAACTCCTCTGGGTTTTGGTGATGGGGACTTCTTGGTTAGAGTTCAGGGGTAGGAGTAAGGAGTTCATGGTGAGAAGTGAAGTGGCCGATGTCAGCCAGGCCAGGTGTGCAGGGGCTTGGACCAGCTGGGCAGTCTAGACTTTATTTTGTATTTTTTGCCAGAGAGCATATGTGCTCACCAGTAACAGGAGAAATGGAGGGGGAGGGAGAGAGAGCAACAGAAAGCACCCCCACACACAATGGGGTGTAGTCACATGGCAGTCCCTCCTCCGCCATTTCACCATCTGGTCATCGCCATTTAGGACATGCATGTGCACGCACACGCACGCGCGTTTGTCAAGCCACTCGGGCCAGGACTTGAAGTGTAGTCGGCCACGTGGGATCTGGCTTGCTTCACCGCTGGGCTCTGGGGCCAGCCCTCGACTCTACCTTGGAAGGAGTAGGGCACCAGCCAGAGAGTGCCATTCCAGGAGAGGACAGTTGGCCCTGAGACTCAGAAAGAGGACACACACGTTCAGTCACAAGCACTTGCTGAGCCCCAGGGTGCCATGGACTCCCACAGGTCAGTGGCGAAGGCAGCAGGATCCTGGCCCGGAAGGACCGAGTGAGTCTCGTGAGCCGGGTACTCACAGGGATGCTGCCAGCAACGAGGGCAGCTCGAATCACCCTGCCACCATTGTGGCTTCAACCCAGCCCACCGAGCCCAGCTCCCCAGCCGCAGTAACCCAGGCAGTGTCCCTACCCCTGGGCAGCGAAGGTCACCCTGGCCCCGCAGACAGTGCCCTTGCCTCTCCAGCCACCCAACTGCCCTCTCTGGATTCCCTAGACCCGGATTCTGCTTGCTGCCCAGCCTCTCCCTGGCTAGCCGTCCTGAGCACTGGCCCAAACAGCATCCTCACTGCACCTCCACCTTCTTACCTGAGGGGCTGTCACGACCTCCCAGGGCTCCCTGACGGTCTGATGAGGTCCAGAGAGGAAAGCGCTTTGTATACAGGGGGACGCTGTGACAACGCGGCTCGCCACGACAGATTTGTCAGCCACCTTGGGTCATGCCACCCTTGGCCTCACTTGGGCCTGCGCTGGGCTGGGGAAGGGGCCAGGTTGCCCTGACTCCAGGGAGGGACAGGGTCTTCCCCTTTCGGTGGTCATGAGCATCACCAAGGGGCCCTTGGCTCCAGGTCTATGCTGGGTATCCAGGCGTGCAGCCATTCTGGGGCAGTGGCCAGGGGTTAGCACCAAGGCACAGACCAAGAACAGATGTTCAGAGGACAGGACCTAGGCCTCAGCCTTCCCGCAGGCCCCAACCCGTCCTTACCTCCAGGGAGGGGCAGGACACCCCCCTAGCTAGAGCCACTCCTAACAGACTTCCTGCCCCCATCTCTGGGTTCTCAGTCTCGGAGACTACTCCCCTCCAAGGTCCCCAGAGTCCCCTGGATACCAGAGAATCAGGGCACTGAATATCTGGCCCACCTGGCTCCCAGCCCATGACTCCAGCCGATGCCCCAGTGCACTCTGGGATGTTTACACAAATTCAGGGGCTGGGCGTGTGGCCTTGTGGGTAGGCTGACTGTGCACCCCACTTCAGAGATGCTAGGCCAGGTATGCCAGCCCTTACCAGAAAGTTCCAACAACTTCTCTGATCCGAGTTCTAACCACCACACTCCCTCTCCTGCCATAATGCACCAAACTTTCCTAGGACGCCACCTGGAGGGTTGGGATCTCTCTCTTACAAGCACGGGCTTGGGTATAGGAGTGGCAGAGTGGGGCCCAGGGCAGAATTTCAGGGAGAGCCACGAGGAGACGCCCCCAACCCAGGAGGCTGGTCTGGAGAGGGTGGGCCAAGGAAACCCACAGAAGGGACAAAGCCAGGCAGGATGGAGCCAGCCACTCCCAAGGACGGGTGCTGGCAGGGTGGGGCCTGAGGATGGGCAGGCTGAGCAGCATGGCCTAGGAAGCTGCCAGGAAGAGTGGAGGCTTCGCCACGACCTGCTCCGAGCACCCCCTGAACAGAAGTCCCACTTCTGCACACCCTCTGCCCCCACGGGCCTGACTGACCCCCACTCACCCTCAGTCGGGGCTGGCCGTGGGTCCGGAGGCCTCCTCTAGGCCCTCGTCCTTGGTTCTTGCTGTTCCCCAGCTTGCGCCGGGGAGCACTTGGCTCAGCTGGATCACCTGTGCCTGTGTGACTGCTTTTCATCTACTGACGACACTCCGCCATCTCCAAAACCGGGATGTGGCTGTGTCCTTTCTTCCTTGGCAGTACGGAAAGTGGTGGTGAGACTTGGTGTCAGTGGAGACAGATTCAGGGACGCATGTTGTGTTAGCGGCCATCTCTTCCACGGGACTGTGAGCACCCGAGGGCACAGCCAGGCCTGTTCTGGTCCCTGCCTGTCCCCGGCACCTGCTGCAGTGCCTGGTATGTGGGGAGAGCGCAGTCAGTCCTGAACGAATGAATGAATGAATGGAGAGAATATTAAATAAGAGGGTTTATGAGGCTGGAAAAGCCCTTCAGGGCAACAGTGACAGAGCTGCCTCAAGGCCAAGTGTGATTCATAAAACTGGGACTGCCCCCGAGATGACAGCTCCAGGGGTGCAGAGGGGGCCAGACACCCTTCCCACTGCTGCAAAGTGTGCGGGGCAGGGTCTGTGTGTATATTATGGGGGGATTTGAGGAGGGGGATCAGGACTAACAGGCTGCCCCTAGGTGGCTAGGGAGAAGGATTGCAGAGAGGGTTGGAACCCAGGCCGAGCACCCCAGGAGGACCTCGGCTTTCCTGATGGGTGCCCCCTTCCCCTTGGGAGCCTCCTCTTCTCCAACCAATGATGTTACTTTCCCTGCTTCCCTCCCCAGATACCCAGGGCTGCCTGACCCCCTGCCCCCACTCCCAGCCCTTGTCCCCAGCAGAGGACATGCTTTTTATGGTGATTTAAGCATCCCTTGACTCAAGCTATCATTCACCTGTTAGCACATCCCAAGTTCAGGAAGGGAGCTGTGAATTGTGTCTTGAAGGACAGTTCAAGTGGCGGACCAGCACGTGCCCAGGGCACAGAGGCTGGAGGTGCCCAATGTGAGGGCAGAAGCTCACTGAGGCGGGGGTGGGGGTGCACAAGCAGGGCTGGGGGCTAGAACACACACAGAGAGGAAGGGGCTGCCCTGTGGGAGTGAGTGGGGAGGCCCGCCCCAAAGGGAGGGCACCACCGCAAGATCTTGGGAGCCAGAGGGCAAGGTCCCTGTGACATGCAGAGCGGGGACTAGAGGGGTGGACTGGAGAGTGCTGAGGTCCAGGACTGGAGCTTCGGGAACCTCTGTGGGGCCCCAGTGATGACCGCCCCTCCCCCACCCTCTGCCCTGTCACCATGCCTGCGATAACCCCCTGCGACCTCTTTTCAGGGGCCACAAACTCCATAGTCCTCCCCATCCCTCCCTCCCCCCAGCCCCAGCCCCAGCCCTGGCTGGTTTATAGGTTCACGGCCTGGCCTCCCGCTGGGGTCCTCCAACACCTTCTAAAGGCAGCTGAAGCCACTGCAGATGGTGCCTGGGGAAGGGGAGGCACAGCTGCCTCTTCCTGGCCGGGTTCCCCTCTCAGAGACCCGGGGGTGGGGTGGGGCCGTGGGGGTCGCAGAGCTGCCAGGAGGAAACAGCCGGCATCTTCAGGGACCGCGTCGCCTGCCCTCACCGGGCCGACCTGGGTGCTCCAGGGACAGGAGGAGTAGAGAGAAAGGGTGTCCTGAGCCCAGGGTCTCCCTCCCCACATCCGGGGGTCGGGCGGGGCCACTGGGAGCCCCTTACCTGCAGGGCAGCCACGCAGGCTCGGGTAAGAACGCTGCTGGGGCCGGGCACTGGGCGGAGCCGGGGCGGGGGAGGGGCAGAGGCCAGCGCGGGCGAGGGGTGCGGGCGCCCAGGGTTGCCGGGCAACCACCACGCCGCCGCCGCCACCGCCGAGGAGGGATTCTTAAAGAGCTGAGCAGAAAGGCTGAGCCGCCGAGGGGCCGACGCACCGCCTGGCATACCAATGGCTCCTTCTGCTCCAAGCTGGGAGGGCAGGAGGTCAGAGCTGAGGGGCACCCAGGCCAGGAGGGACCTGAGGCAGGCAGGGCAGGAGCCAGGCTGTTGTCTCTTGTCCTCATTGGGGCAAGACCCACAAAAGGAGTAAGATGGCTGGTCTGAGGCTTACCCAGCTGGGGGACCCTTGGCACAGGTTCCGAGTCTGGGACAGGAGGAGACCACCGGGGTGCTTCATCCCCACCCCACCCCGCCACAATGGGCCTCCTGGACACCTGCTGAAGGAGCCTTTGTCTCAGAGTCAAACACAGCTGCCACTTCCTGGCAGTGACCTCCAATGGGCCACCCTCAGCCTGGCCCCAGTCTCATGTCCCAAGGGTCCTGGGTAGCCTGGGACAACAGTCAGCCACTGGGAGCCGGGTGCCCACCTGGTGGGCCAGGACCGTGTCCACCTGGTGGGCCAGGGAAGTCTTTCTGGTGTCTAACTGAAACCCCCCCGGACAGCGAGTGGCTGCCGCCTCCCTTCGGTCCTCATTGAGAGCGAAGAGTCCCTTTGGCCTCAGTGCAACACGTCAGCGTCTAGAAGCAGCAAAGGTGAGGGTTCGGCTGTGCCGTCTTCCGGTTCCTTTCTTCCAGGGCCTCAGTTTCCCATCTATACCGGGGGCACTGGGCTCCGTTAAGGATGGAGTGCAAGGAGGGCCCTTGAGCGCGTGCTCTCACAGAAACGGTAGGCAGTGCATTGTGTGTATCTGGGGAGATGTCCAGAGCTGTCACTAAGGGGTGGGCCCGTGACATCAGAGAAGACCTGGGCCTCAGCAGGGGCTGGACACAGGTGAGCCCCTTCCCAGCTTCCTGAAGAGGGTGGTGGGAGGTAGTTGGAGGCAGGACTGCGGGGGGTGCGGAGTTCCCCCCATTTACTTTCATACACAGTGCTCCTTCCATCCCACCTCCAACCAGCCCTATGCCCGAGGGCCCTCTGTGGTCCCTGTGGGTTCAGCAGGGCCTCTTCTCCCAGCCCCCCTCAACCCATCCCCAGCCATCACTGTGCCCCTACCCCTGCCTCCAGGCCGGTCCTCTTCCAGCTCCTCCCCCTCAGTTCTGAGGTGTCTCTGAAGTGCAAGCCCCGCCCTGCTGCCCCCCAGCTCCAGCACCTGCCATGGCTCCCCATGGCTGTGGGTAAAAGGGTCAGGGTCTCCTGGTGGGCCTGGCTGACCACTCTGTCCTCAGCTCAGCCACATTCCCCTCTGTGGAGCCCCCTGTCCCCTAGCTCACCCTCACACGCTCATTCTCATTCACCCCTCCAGACATCACATCGTGGCGAGTCAGTGTCTATCGAATGAGTAAGTGGTCCTAAAAGCAGGTCTTCAGTGCCAGGGCCATGCTGGGCTTTGGAATCCAGGAATGAACAGAGCAGAAGTCCTCTCCCCACAGCTGCCATGCTGGTAATAAATCAGCACACGAATGAGAGGATGAGATCATTATGGGACCATGGTACGGGCTCCAGGAGAAAGGAACAGGGTAACAAGAGAAATGGGGTGGAAGGCACTTTAACTGGATAATCAGGGGAGGCTCCTCGGAGGAGGTGACATTTTCGTTGAGTCTCGGATAAGATGGGGCCAGTTTTGAAAGAGCCGGAAGAGTGTGCCAGGCAGAGGGAGCACCATGTGCAAAGGCCCTGGGACAGGAAAGAGCGAGACCTGCTCGAGGCAGAAAATGGAGGCCCGGAAACGGGAGGAGCGGTGTGGACTGCAACCGGGTGTCCATAGCAAGGAATATAGATTTTATCCTGAGCATAGTCGGAAGCTATTTGAGAGTTTTAAGCAGGGAAGTGACATGATCTAATTTATATTTTAAAGCGATCATCCGAACAGCCACTTTGGAGTGCAATTTGGCAACAACTAGTGAAGTTAAAGAGGCACATATGCCACAGCCCGCCGTCCCTCTCCCAGATGTGCCTGAGAGCAGCCCTGGCACACGGAGCCTGCGCCCACACCGCTGCCCCTGCGTTTGCGGCAGGCAAAACCAGGCACCCTTGCCTGTCGGCCGGTGGGAGAATGGGTAGCTGAGTGTGGGCCGCCCGCCCTAGAATACTATGCAGCACGGAAAACAGCACGGGGCTGCATAAATCTCGCACTTTATATAGAACTCAAAGACACACTGACGCAATATCTTGTTGAGGGCATCCATGGTAAAACTCTGAAGAAGGGCCAGCCCTGTAGCATAGTGGTTCATGGAGCCAGATCCCACATAGCCGACCAAGGTTCAAATCCTGTTCCCAGTGGTTCGAAAGCACGTTGGGCACGTGTGCATATGTGCCCAAAATCCTGAAAGGAGGAGAGATGGAGGAGGAGGGGTTACAGTATGACCATCTCCATGGGGGTGCTTTCTTGCTTTCCCCTCTCTGCCACCTGAACTCTGGCAGTTGAAAGGGGGAAAAAAAAAAAAAAACTCTAAAGAAAATAACATGCTAACCAAAGTCAGGGAGTGGTGCCTCTGTTGGGGAGGAGGGCTTCAAATGTATTTGCTAGTCTGGGTAATAGGTCAAGGTCATGTGTGTACATTCGGATATAAGCAGCTTTGCCATGTGTGAAGTAAATAGAAATGGACCGAGACCAGCAGGCAGTGTAATGGTTAAAGGTGCTGAACTCCTGGACTAGCAGTTGGCGAAATGGTATGTTGCTGGACTCCTGTGTAGTCGACTGCGGTTCTAGTCCCGGACCCAGTGGCTTAAACTCACGCCGGACGCGTGTGCGTGTGTGCCCAAGATCCCGAGAGGAGAATGGATTATGGTGTGGCCATCCCCCTTGGGGGGTGATTTCTTGCTTTCTGTCTCTCTGTCTCTGTCTTTCTGGTGAGTGTACACGCCCTATAGAAAAACCTCTCAAAAAAAAAAAAAATGTTGAACTCCACATGGCCGACCATGGTTCAAGTCCTGGACCGGGTGGCTTACTTTCTCGTTTTCCCTCTCTCTCTCTCTCTCTCTGTGTCTCTCTCTTTGGTAAGCACATGTGCCTTATAGCAAATTAAAAAATAATAATAAATAAATAAAATCACATGAATAATGATTTAATCCCACCAGTTGCTGAGAGACAATGGCGTGGAAAGGTGAGGGCAGCCCAGACAGCACCCAGCCGGTGTGGCGGGAATCTAGCGGCTAGAAATGCAGCTTGGCAGTTCAGAGCCGGGGCTCTCTCTTACCCTCCAAACCTGTGATTTGTTTTCTACTCAGGCCTTGGTTTTCCCCTTCCAGAAGAAAGCCAAAGCTTAGGGAAGGCAAGGGGCTGCCGGGGGGGCCACTCAGCAGGACGGGGGCGGGGGTGACCCATGCTCCTTCCTTGGGAGCAGTTGGTCCTGTCCAGCCAGGTTGAGCAGAGGGATCGAGACTGCCTTGGGCCCCACCCACCATTCACCCAAGCTGTGGACGGGCTTGAGGGAGGAGGTGGCCATGGCTGTGGGAGGGCCTTCCCTGCCTCCCCGCAACGTCTTCCCTAGTGCCCTCCCCACTCCCACCCACCAGGGCTCCCTTGGGCCCCAGCCCCTCTTTCCTGCAGAGATGAAGACGGCTGGCTGGGACCCAGGCCATCTCCTGGTAATTGGGTTTAGGGATGCTCATGGTTACGTTAATGTCCCCTGGCTCTTGGGGGAGGGGAGGCCTAGCAGCCGCCAGCCAGGTGCCCCCCCCCCCCCCCAGAACAGTGGCAGCAGTCAGTCCTCGCCTAGAAATCAGACTGCCAGTTCACACCCGTTCCTCCACTTCCCAGCTGCGTGACCTTGGGCAAGTCACTCAACCTCTCTGAACCTCCACTTCCTATCTATAAGGTGGGGAAGATAATAGGACCCCCTCGGCGGGCTCTTGTGGGGAGGGTAAGAAGAAAGAATCCGCTGGAAACACTTGGCCCCATGCCTGGCACAGAGAATTTGCTTGACAAATGCATTATTAACTGGTTTTTGTTTTTGTTTAAAGTCTAAAAGGTCCTGCAGGGAGATAGCCGAATCTGTGGGATGAGCTAATGGGTGACTCACTTTGCTCTTGCTTTTTGTTTATGTATATTATCCAATTTGGAACAATGAACATGAATTTCTTGCATAACAAAATACCGATATGATATGTGGAAAGTGCCCTGGGACGGGGCTGAGGGGGCGCTCCCTGTCAGCATGGCGTGCTCAGCTTGGGGGCAGCAGCCTGGGAGGCTGATCTCCGAGGGCCCAGGCAGCCCACAGGGGCAGAGCCCAAGGATCCCAGAAGAGGCCCAGGCCCTGGCTGGCCGGAACCATGGCCAAGTAACCTACTTAGAGCTTCAGCTGGCTGACTGGGCAGCTTTTGTAGGGAGCGGCGCGGGGTGGGACCTGGGGCAGACCAGAAAGAGGGGCAGCCGAGCGGGATGGACAGAGTGAGTGGGAGGTGGGAGCCTGGGTATGCACAGGAGTGAGGAGGATGAGGGGGGGGTCAGCCGGAAGGAGGAAACCAAGGGGAGCCCTGGAAGAGGAGGCCCAGCCAGTGTAACGCCCAGCAGCCCTATGGAGACCCAGGGCTCAGTTCAGAAGGTGCAGGGGCTCAGCTACGGAGGCAAACAAGCTCAGTGCGCTTGCTGGGATCCAGGCTACAGAGTCGGACCAGCAGTGTGGCCTCAGGCGGCACTTAGTGAGCCTCAGTTTCCACCTCTGTAAAATGGAGCTGCACTCCAGTGCGGTCTGTGCAGACGTCGCTGCTGTTCTTATTCTTGTTATCAACACGACCTTCCTCCCTGACTGGCTGGGAGAGTTAGGGACCCTCAGTACCCAGGAGCCACCAGCTCGCGTGCCTGTTGCCATGGAGAAGCCTATGAGGCCCTAACAATTTGGTAAACTCTCTAAACATACTTGTTTTTAATTAGAATCAGGGTCTCACTATGTTGCCCAGACTGGCCCTGAACTCGGGACTTTCCTGCCTCAACCTCCCAGATCCTGCAGGTGTACACCACTGTGCCCTGCTCAGGCAGTTGTCATTTACCATCTAGGCCTCACAGGGCCTCTGGTAAATGACATCCCCACCCCAGAGATGAGGTGAGGCAGCCGGCCTGGCTGGGAGTTTCAGGACCAGGCCTGGCTCCTCCCACTAAGGGCTGTGGCCTCCGGCCAGCCCCGCCCCCCAGCCTTACTTCCCACTTCCCCAGGAAGGGGAGTGTGTACATGTTGGGATGATTGTGCAAGGTTGTGGAAGCTTGTCAGAGACACACTTGGTGTCAATAAATGTGAGCCCCATTTCCCTCCCCGATTTACCCCTCCCACGAGGTCCTGTACCCCTGTCCCCCAGTCTGGGGAAGGTCCATGAGCCCCCACGCTGTGCTGTGCCCCGGCCTGGGGAAGGTCCCCGAGCCCCACACTTGTCCGCCTGGGGAAGGTCCGCGAGCCCCACACTGTCCCCCGGCCTGGGGAAGGTCCGCGAGCCCCATGCTGTCCGCCTGGGCTGCTACGTTGGAGGCCAGTGACCTTGGCCTGGGGGACAGAGCTTGTCAAACACGGCAACTGCTCTTGCAGCTTGAGATGCCTTTGAAGTCCTTGTTTTATCTTCAAAATTCAGCACATTGCACATTTTATTCCATCTGTGGGGCGTTTCTAATCTAAAGCATGTTCTGAACGACTCGCCCTCCGGTAACACGGGTACCCACCGCAGGCCTGTGGGAGAGGGGGAGGCGAAGGTGTCCATGGCCCTGGCACAAAACTCTCTCCCCTCACCCCCTGCGGGGCCGGGCCCCAGTCCGAGCGCGTGAGGGGGGGGTCGGCAGTCACTGCCCATCTTCCTGGCTTTGGGCTGGTGACAAGCAGAGGGGGCTCAGCCCTGGGGGTGATGGACGACACCCAAGGATACCTAGCAGCCTCGGTCCCAAGGGGAGATGGGTCACCTGGACACGCAGCAGCTTGTAGGCCCTCCTGCCACCTCTCCCGCCTGTTCTCTGAACAACCCGGCTCTCCTCTGTCTAAACCTCCAGGGGCTCCCGTCTCTCACTGAGATCCATGAGGTCCGCCATGGGCTGCACCTGCCCTGACCTGACCTTCTGTCCTGCTCTCTTCCTCCCTGTCTCAGCAGAGTCCCTGGCTGTGCCTCCAGGCCTGCCTACCTCAGGGCCTTTGCATGGCCACTCCCTGCCTGGCCTTCCTCCCAGCGGGTCCCCTCCACGGAGCACCTTTTCCAGATCCACCCCACCTACCTGACCGCCACTGTCTCCTCCCTTTTCTTTTCTTCACCAGTTAACAGTAACTCATGTTCAGGTCATCCAGTCGTGTGGGGGTTAAGATGGCCGGATCATACATGCTGGTTGGACAGTTCGAGTCCCAGACTTGGCAGCCTGAAAAACATGCAGGGCACATTTTTGTGCGGACGTGCCCACAATCCCGAGAGAAGAATGGAGGAGAAGGGATGGCAGTGTGTTATCCCCCTGGAGGGGGGAGGTGATTTCTCACTTTCCCTCCCTCTCTCTGTCTGTCTCTCTGGCCAGCGCCTGTGCTCTATAGCAAAAACTGGAAAGAAAATAACAACAAAACAAAACACAGTAATCTTTGTTCAAGTGTGTGCTTGTTCTGTCGTGTCCCGAGTGTCTCCCGCTCGCTGACGAGCTCTGTGTCCTGTGGCCTGGCCTGGGGCCTGCACATATAGGGGCTGGGCACATGTCTGCCGATTGGTAGAAAGCAGAGTCTTCGGGGTGTGGAGAAAGCCAGCCAGGCGGGGGGCTGGGGGGCATGGGGGCAGCCCCAGCTCCCAGCTTGGTCATGCCTCTCCAGCTCTGTGAGCAGCTGGTGGGCAACAGCCCCCCCGCCCAGGGCACATGGAGGGGCTGTGTGACCTCAAAGTCACCGCTGTGCCTGCAGGCCCAGCCTCTCGCTGGCCCAGGAACCTGCTCAGCGCTTTCCTTGGGTCACCGAGTCTCCTCTCTGGCGCCCCTCGCCTCCCTCGGCCCCCCTCAGTGGGCTAGACGATTTAGTCCCTGTCAGGGAAGCTCCTCCACCTGCAGAGGAGAGGGCTGGGCTTCCTGCCCTAGCTCTTGCGTCAGCCCTGTCACCTACACACCCCCAGCGCATCTGGGCACCTAGGAGAGGTCTCTGCAAGGCCCAGTGCTAAGAACCCAAGCTTAGGAATCAGGCAGTCGCCAGCTCAAATCCACACCCCGTGCAGCCCAGTGGAAACCGGGCACACGGGTGGTCCTCCTGGCTGGTTCAATAAACCACGAGGGGCTGGGACCAGCAGTTAGCGTAATGGCTATGTCTCTGGACTCCCACATAGTCGACCACAGTTCGCGTCCCGGACCCGGTGGCTTAAAACTCACGCCGGGCGTGTGTGCGTGCGTGCCCAAGATCCTGAGAGGAGAATGGAGGAAAAGGGATTGAGGCGTGACCATCCCCCCTGGGGGGTGATTTCTCGCTTTCTGTCTCTCTGTCTGGCGAGCGCACGCGCCCTATAGCAAAAAAATCTCTGATAAATAAATAAACCACGAGGGCACTGGCTGTGGGCCAGGCCCTGTGCTAGGATCTGGGGAGAGCATGAGTGAGATTCAGGGTGAGGTAGGGGCAGGTTGAGCGTGGGCAGCAGACCTGGGAGGTGGGGCTCTAGGCCCCACCACAGAGGTGGGCGTGCACCTTGAGGTAGCTCCTGGCAGGCAGAGGTTCTGGCCTGTGCAGAGACCCTGGGGCTGGAAGGAACAGGCAAGTCTGAGTACCCGGGGTGAGGCTGAGGAGGAGATGGAGGGGCGGGGGAAGGAGATGAGGTGATATGTTACTGGGGCCCAGGGGTTTGGGGGGCAGGCTAGGGACCTGTTCTTTATCTTGAGAGCAAGGGGAGCTTCGTTCTCAGTAAGGCTCACAGGGTCCCCCACTAGGAGGGTTTTAATCAGGAAGTGGGGTGCAGCAGGAAGTGCTCAGGTTTGCACTGTGAGGGACTGGCTCTCTGTGGGAATGGTTCAGGACTTCTAAGTCCTGCCACGCCCAGCGGGTAGGTTGGCCCTGCCTGGGCCCTCGGCAGTGGGATTCATTCTTTCAAGGAGGTGTCACCAGGCAGGTCAGAGCAGGTGGGCAGCTCGGACACCCAGAAGAGCAAGAAGTGTGTGTGTGTCCACAGCCTCTCCTGCCCCGAGCCAGTACCCCTCGTGGTCCAGCCTCATTCCCCCTCCTCCTGTTTGGACCAGAGCCCCCGCTCCCCGAGTCTCCCTCCTCCCCGTGGCAAGTCAGCGAAGCTGGTCTTGTCCTTCTCCAGCATAAACCACCCAGAGGCTCCTCGCCCTTCCCTGAGCTATCTGGCCTTTCTGCTGTGGCACCCTCGCCCCTGCCATTCCCTCCACGTGCCTTTCCTTCCTTCCTCTGACCTTGCACTGCTGCATCCCAGCAGCCCCAGCTCACACGCCACCTCCTCTGTGAAGCCTTCCCAATCCCCAGGTGTCCTTCCACAGACCTCGACCTCCCTCTGCCTCGCTGGCATTTAGCATGCTCCGGCCTCTGATTGGAGCTGCCGGGGCCCAGGGACGGCGTGTGCTCATCCCTGCGTGTCTGGTGCAGCGCAGCCCCCGGCACCCAGTTGGCATCGATTAAATGGGAAGGAGGGGCCGGTGCCGCCTTTGCCCCCGGGCTTCCTCTGACCTATGCTGGCTGCAGCCAGCACTCACCCGGCTCCTCTCTCTCACTGGGCAGTGGCCACCTGCCAGCCCCTAACTAGGTCGGGAGCTGGGGCACGAACTGGGGAGCGAGCAGCCTGCCCCCCAGGAGAGAGAGTGCTGGGGGCAGAGGAGGGCATCTGGGTCTCCCCTCCCCAGAGATGTCCAGAGCGGGGCAGAGGAGAAGTGAAGTTTAGGGGGTACACTGTGTGAACAGCAGCGTGTGAGCAGGGGTGAGGGCTCCAGGACCCCAGCTCCGGTGGCTGTCCTCATGGGACAGAGGACTTGGCAGTGACTGGCATCTAGGGGTGCCACCCCAAGGTCACAGGCGCAGCACTGGGCTTGGAGCCAGGTAATCAAGTCCAGCGGACCGTGGTGCAGGCACGTCCCCGGCAGGGGGGATGCAGCAGGGCTGGGCCACAGCAGCCCGCAGCGGGGATGACTCCCAGAGCTGCTGAGCACCAGGTGCGCGCTGGCCAGAACCCGCACCCTCCCCCAGGGCCGGGCTGGGCTCACTCAGTCCTTCACAGAGTTCAGACTCCGGAAGGATCCAGGTCCCGTGGGTGGAGTCGGGTCAGAAGCCCTAGCTTGAACGCCAAGTCCAGCGTTCATCTCCCGCCTCACTCAGCCCTCCCTATTACCACACCCTCCCAGGAAGGAATTGGGGCGCCTTTATGTACGAAGGCATACCTGTACATACGTACGTATGTTTCCTGCTAGAGGCTTGTGTGCTCACAGGGGTGGTGGTGGTAATAAAGCGTCCCCCTGGGGGTGGCAGCGCCACAGCCCTTTCTCCATTTTTCCTTTCTGGATTTTGGGCATGCACACACATGTGCCTGGCATGTTTCTCAAGCCACTGGCTATGGCACTCAAACCAGGCAGTTGGCCATATGAGGTCCAGCCCCTTACCCACCACGCCACCCTCCAACTGGCTGCCCAGGAACCCTTTCTGACAAGAGGAGCACGCAGGTGGGGGCGTAGAAAGTGCACCTGACAGCAGGCTCCTGGGGTTGAGCTCCCTGTCCTTCACTCCCGGGTCGCCTGTGTGCCTCCTGAGGAAAACGGGCTAGTGACCACCGCCACTTACAGCCTCAAGCCCAACCCAGAAGAGCACCGCAGGAGGACAGTCAAAGGTAGAAGATCCTGGGGCGGCAGGTGGTGTGGAGTTAGGGTGCTGGACTCCCACATGGCTCACTGCAGTTTGTGTTCTGGACCTGGCGGTTTGGGAATCATGGCAGCTGCGTGTGCATGTGCGTGTGCGTGTGCGTGCGTACCCAGAATCCCTTGAGAATGGAGAAGGGATTTTGGTATGGCCGTTCCCCTGGGGGGGGGGGGGGGTCTCACTTTCTTTCTCCCTCTCTCTTCCTGGGAAGTGCATGCACCCTATGGCAAAAACCTAAAAACAAAACCAAAAAACCCCATACTGTACCCTACAAAGATGTAAATGAGTATATGTAAATCATAAATTATAATGAAGTAATTAGCTTTTTAGAAGGTGGAGGGCCTGGATTCTCAGTGAGTACTAGGGGGCTAGGTGCGGTGAGAAGGCCTAGGCGAGGCCTCAGTGTCTGGGACACAGGGAGGCCCAGAGCTACTCCACTTCAGGGTGGGAGGCCGGGCACCTGCCCCACAGACGCACACTGGGACCCGCCGTGCCTTTCTGGGTTGTTCTCCCCAAGCCTCCAGGCCTTTCCCCTTGGGCAGCCTGCCCATTTGGGGGGCTCTGAGAGAGCCTTCTGGGGACGCCATGTGGTGAGGTGGGAGGCCCCTGGGGAGAGGCTAGTTCAGGACCCGGGGGAAGGATGAGCAGAGGAGCTGTCCAGGCCACTAGGTCAGCAGCCTTATCCCGGAGCCCCCCAGTGGCACTGTGGGGCATGGTAGGCTGGGTGGGCACAGCAGACTGGCCCCCAGGCTGCCCACTGCACGGGCACAGGCCCACGGCCAGCCCTCTGTGCAGCCCGTCTTAGCTGCTGGCGAGCGCCAAGCCTGCCTGGCCTTTCTACCTGCGGCAGACCCTGCCACCTGGCCTGCCGCCCCCAGTGCAGCCTGGGACGGTCCCCCATGGGCCAGACTCACCTCTTCCTCAGACTCTGGCTGGTGGGCACTGAGCCAGCTGGCCCCACTTGCCTCGCCTGGGCAGGGCCACACATGGTGGGTCCTGGGGATGCCAGGGGGTGGGGGCCTGGCATTGCCTTCTGAAGGGGCTTGCAGAACGGCAGGTCAGCACCCCCTCCTCCTGCCCCGTCAGGGCTCACTGCCAACCCATTTGGCACCGTGCCCCCTTTGAGCGGGAGCCAGCTCGTTTGCGGCCGGTGTTAATTAAGAGAGAGAGGTGATGGAGGAGGTGGGGAAGGGCTGTGGAGGGCAGCTCCCGACAGCCGCCAAGGCTGCCCTGAGGGCTGGGGTGCCAGGAGCCAGACCCGGGTCGACTTGAGATGCCCTGTCTTCCAGAGCACCAGCCCCTCACCTCTGCAGCCTGACCTGCTGGGGTGGGGAGTGGGCTTGAGGCTACATCTGCGAGGGTCTAGGGCACGCTCCGCCCCACTCAGAGGAGCAGGCCCAGGCCTGGCCAGAGGGAGCAATCCCCATGACAGTCTGTCTGCAGTCTGCCTGGGGAGGGCTTAGCTCAGGGTCCAACACTGCTATCTCCACTGTGTGACTCCCACTCTGGGAGCCTCTGCTTTCTTCTCTGTACGATGGGGACAACCGAGCCTCTCTTGTGGCTTTGCCATGATGATAAATAGGATAATTCGTGCAAAGTCCTTGCTGGGTCAGTGGAAATGAGTGTCCTGGGGCAGAGGCCACATCCGAGTCCTTGGGGGCCGGAACCAGCAGCCTGCCCTGCGTCCACCTGGAGGCCCCACCTGGGCCTCCTCTGCTCTCACTCTGGCTCTGGCTCCGGGTCCGGCTCTGGTTCCGGCTCCAGCTCTGGCTGCCTCACCCACCCAGCTCAGCTTGCCTTCCTCACAGCCCCCACCCGTTCTGGGAGCACCCAGCCGCTCCTCGCCTCTCCATCTTAATTAGCTGCTTGTATTAATCTTGCAAGTAACGTGGCAACTTGCAGCCCTGGGTTTTCGGGCTGTGGAATTAATTATTCCCCAAGCGAAGAGCTGTCAGCTCTGGGAGTCCAGCCACTCGGAGCTGCCCGACACCACTTAGCAGCGTCCACAGCTCCCGCACAACACCCAGGTCTCAGCCTCCCAGCTCGGAAACGGCCGCTGCTGCCGGCCAGGGCTTCGCACCGTGTCCCTGCCTTTCTACATAGGGATGCAGCAGGACCTGGAAGGCCGAGCCCCGGGAGGGGCTGCAGCCCAGCCTGGCAGCCAGGACTCCTGGGCCTGAGGGGCTAAGGCACAGCTGCCTCCCACCAGGGCAGTCCCCAGGCCAGGGCCGCCCTTGCTGTCCCCCACGCTTGCCCTGATTAGCACCAGCAGTGACCACTGGGCGGGCTGTGTGACCAGGCACTGCCACCCAGGCTGGGGCAGGCCCGCAGGGCTGCGGCTGGCTTCACTTTGGCTTCAGGAGGTAGGGGGCTGCTGGCCAGGCAGAGCGAGATGACAGGGCTGCTCAGGAGAGTGGCGGTGCCACCTCCAGTGCAGGGAGGGGCTGAGGATCCCTCTCCCTTGACCTTCAGGCCAGCCCTATAAGGTGGGCCCAGCTTCCTCTTTTAGGAATGGGGAAGCCGAGGCGCAGGGCCCCATGGCTCCAGTCCCCCATCCGCTGAGCGGGCCTGGATCCCAGTCCAGTGCTCCGCCCACTCATATCACCTGCCCTGTGGCTCTGGTCTGCAAGGGCCCCCAGTACCCCCAGCCTGGCTCACTCCCAGGGAGGTATTCTATGTGAGAAATCACCTCCAAGGGAGATGGCCACGCCGCAATCCCTTCTCCTCCATTCTCCTCTCAGGATCTTGGGCACGCATGCACACCCGACGCCTGGTGTGAGTTTAAGCCACTGGGCCCAGGACTCGAACCACAGTCAACTACATGGGAGTCCAGCAACATAGCCATTACGCCAACTGCTGGTCCCCCGGGGTGGTGTTCTCTGACGGACCTGGGAAAGAGGACGCGGAGCTTGTGGCTGCTCCCAGGGTGGGTGGAGCCCCTGCGGCTCTCCTGTGTCCCCCATCCCCAACGCCCCCCCCTCACTCTACAGGGCCTAGGCCCATGAGGGGCCTCAGCAGAAGACTCAGCCTCTCCCATCACCTGCCCCCACCTCAGAGGGCTGGAGACACCCTGTGCTCTGAGTCTGAAGAGCCAGAGCTGGGCCCAGAAGACAATCCCCCATGCCTGCCTGCGCACAGTGACCCTCACCCAGTCTCATCCCTACTGACCTGCCTTTGTCTCTTTCTTGCAGCCAACAGTTCTCTGCTGGGAGGCGGTGGCGGTGAGTGGACCTTCTTGTGGGCTGGGGGGAGGGCGAGGGTGGAGGAGGGGTGGGCGATGTCCCCTGTGCCATGTCTGCACCTCTCCTCCTGTCCCCCAACCCTCTGTGACCAGAGTTTGCCTTCCCCATTCTCTTCTGGGCCCTTCTCTCCTGCCTCCCACCTTCCTCCCAGGCCCGTCTGCCCTCACTGTGGACAAAGTGGCCTGAGGGACAGGCCTGCTCCCCCACCCCTCTAAGCACAGGTCTCCAGGTGTGTAGCTGGCACTGGGGGCCGAAGCCCTGCCCCTGATGCCCATGTGACCTCAGGGAACCCTGGCCCCTGGCCTCAGCTTGAACCTGCAGGGGTGAAATGACAGTCTTTGTCCTGCCCAAGAACCTGGCATGTGCAGCCGGGGCGAGGTTTGGTAAAGTTGGGGAGCTCTGCCCGCTGCTCAGCCCCAGGAGTGGTCACACATCCACGTCGTTGACGACACCATGGAGCTGGGTTCTGCGGCCAGGCAGGCAGGAGGTCATGGTGCCCGGGGTGAAGGCTGAGGTCGGCAGGCGCCATGGTGGGTGGGGGCCTCCTCTGCCCCAGCACCTGCCCACCTGGCCAGCCTGCCCAGGCGGGGCCACAGCAGCCCCTGCCCCAGCTGGCCCAGCCATCCGCTGCCTGCGCAGGCGGCCGGGTGATTGGTGAGCCAGGGGCCAGGGGTTAATGCGCCGTGGGATAAATCCCAGGGCCATGTTTACAGCAGCAGTGGCGGGGCCCAGGCCAGGTTTTAAAAGGGGGAAAAATAAAAGGGGCAGTGAGGTCAGGAATAAATAAAAGCGCGTTAAGAGCTGTCGGGGACCAGCCAGGATGCAGGGTGGGGGTCTGTTTGTGGCTGGGATGTTTTCCCTCCACCCCCTTTTCTCCTCCAGCTGTCCCCATGGAGGTCACAGCTATCCGGGGGCCTGACAGAATAAGGGGGCTTCACTGGGACGATGGGCCCTCGGCCAGGTCCCTCTCGGACTCTCCCCCGAAGCCTGTCCTGTGGAGGACTTGGGGCCCTGGCTGATCTGACAGCTGCCATGCCCCACCCTCCTTGGTCCAGTCACTCCTTATCCAATGACCGAGTGCCTACCGAGTACCAGTCCTGAGCTGGGCATCGGACAGACACTGCCGGGCGCAGACGGGCCCTGCCCCCAAGCTCGCAGTGCAGAGAGCACCCATTACGTAGGGTGACCTGCACTGGGGGTGCAGGTCACAGGCACGCGGGAGCTCAGTGAGGGGCAGCTGTCTCCACCTAGGCATCAAGAAGGCTTCTAGAGCCAGCAGGTGGCATGGAGGTTAAGGCAGCTGGATCCCACAGGGCTGGCTGCGTGGTTGAATCCCAGACCCCGCAGCTTGAAAAACACATGGGCGCACGTGGCTCCTGTGAGGAGACCGGAAGAGAAGGGCTGCTGCGTGGCCATGCTCCTGGGGGGGATTCTCACTTTCTCTCTCTCTCTCTTTGTCTTTCTGTCTCTCTGATGAGCACACGTACCCTATAGCAAAAACTAAATATATATAGGTAATAATAAAATTTTTTTTTTAAAAAAAGGAAAGGCTTCTGGAAGGAAGTGGCGCCTCCACTAGCACCCTAGGGATGGCGCTCTGCTTAGAGTGGGCTCCCCCGGAGTCCCGTGTTAAGATGTGGTGCGCCATTGTGGCAGCATCCGTGTGGACGGAGGGTTAGTCCGGTTAAGTTGTTGAAAGGTGGGCCTTTGGGAAGTGACTAGGCCTGAGGATGGGGCCCCAGGATTGAGTCCTGGTGGGTTTAAGGAAGGGAAGGGGGACACGCTCTGCTCGCGACGTTTCTCTGCCCTCTGCCAGGTGAACCACCTACAAGAGGGCCGTTGCTGGGCCAGCTGGTGCCATGGTGGTTGAGGCAGCTGGATCCCACATGGCTGGCTGTGTGGTTCGAGTCCCAGATCCAGCAGCTTGATGGACATACCAAGCTCATATGTGTGCATGCCCGGGATCCCAAGGGCAGAATGGAAGAGGGGGGATTGCATGTGGCTGTCTCCCCTGGGAGGTGCTTTCTTGCTTTCCCTCTTTCATTCTTGGTTTCTCGCTGGTGGGCACATGCGCCTGCCCTATGGCAAAATTTAAAACAAGAGAAGACCTCCACCAGATGCGGCTGCTGGGCCGTGGACCCTCCATCCATGAGCTGAAGAAACCTCTATTCTCTTAAATGATCCCAGCTCATTTATTTGTCTTATTATAGTACCAGAACAGACTAGAACAGATGGGCAGGACTGAGTCTGGTGCAGAGGCGTGGGAAGGGTGTCCCTGGGAGAGGGACCAGCACGGGCAGAGACCTGGACTGAAGGAGAGTGTGGAGCATTTCAGGAGGCACACAGCTGGATCTTTAGCCATTCAGTCTGGGGAGACAAGGAGCAGAAAAGGCGTGGGCATTTTAATCCTAAAACAGCTCATCACCAGGGCCAGCAGGTGGCGTGGCAGTTAAGGCACTGGACTCCCACGTTGCCGACCATGGTTCAAGTCCTAGACCTGGCGACTTGCTTTCTCACTTTCCCTCTCTGGTGAGCACTCATGTCCTGTAGCGGATTTAAAAGTAATAGTAATAATGATAAATAAAATTAAATAAATAATTATTTTTTTAAAATTATAAAACAGCTGGACACCCTTCTGCTCTGAACCCTACCGGGCTTCCACTTCACTCAGAGCAAAGGCCCACGAGGTTTCCCACCTCTCAGTTTGACTCCACTGCAGCCACGCAGCCTCCCTGTGGCTCGTGGACAGGACAGGCCCACTCCTGCCTCAAGGCCTCCCCGCGCCCCCGCCCCGTTCTCTCTGCCAGAGTGCTCTTCTTCCTCCTGGCACCCCTGTGGTTACTTCACCAAATGCCATTTTTTAGGGGGTCCCTCCCTGATCCCAGATGAAATGGTAACCACTTACCCCGCGCCTTGCTCTGTCTTAGTTTTTCTTTTTCTCAGAGCACTGTTCTCTTAATACCCCATGTCATTTTATTACATTCACTGTCTTCTCCCCGCCAAGAATGAAAGGCTGTATCTCAGCACCCAGAACTGGGCCGGGCACATGCAGCCGGTGCTCAGTCAATGATCATCGTCTGAATGAGTGACGTCCAGGTAATGGTGGGGACAGTCTTACACAGTAAGTGCAGGACCTGCCCCAAGGGCAGCGAGCGGCGGCCACGAGGGTGTGGGCAGAGCCAGGAGGGCGTGTAGACAGCCTGCTGACCTCACTGCCAAGCCGAAGGGCACCTGCCCTGGCCCGACTCGGGGCACAGGAGGTTCCTTTAGCTCCCCTTCAGGCTTTGGGGCTGAGGCGAGGCTGGAACAGGCCCTGTGGATGGCCCGGCTGATGCGGAGATGGATGGGGCGGGCCGCGACCCTGGAGGAAGTGGGCTCGCAGTCCAGCCTTTTAACGCCGACTGAGATTTATGGAGGCGCTGCCAGTGCTCGCTGGGACTGCCACTCCGTTAATGTGATTGGAACAAGGTGGAGGTGGTGGGAAGGGGACTGTGATAGGGACCAGGCTGGGACTGGTGGGGGCCTGGCACCCGCCTGGGACTGGAAGACAGGTGGGCCCAGGCCCCTTCCTCTGCCCCCCCCCCATCTGCCACCTGGGCCCTCCACCTGCTGGCCCACCCGGCCTTCACCCTTGACCTGCCTGGGGCACCTGACTGCCTAGACAGAGCATGTTCTTCCCATGGGTTCCCTGAGGTTCCTCTTGCAGTGTTCAGGCTCCCCTCTGCTCCCACCTCCCATGGCCACCCACCCACCCACCCCCTGGTTCCCCTCCCCATCTTGCATTGAACAGCCCCAGTCCCGTTCCACTGCCCACCATGCTGGGGCTGCCCGGCCAGCACCCTGAGCCTCCCCTGCTCACCACGTGCCTAGCACAGTCTGCCAGGCGAGCTCGTGCACGGCTCTCTCACCTGTGCCCACCTCTGCAGACTGCCCGAGGGCAGCGGCACAGCCTGCTCTGTGCAGATACTGCCGTGTGCCAGGCCCTGCCCTCCAGGGCTGCTCCCATTCTGGTCCTGGAGGGGAAGGGCACAGGCAGTGAACTGCCACCCCCCCTGGTGTCGATGGTAGCCGGGGATCAGAAGGGCACGTTGTCGGAACACCCACTGATTCTCTGCAAGTGTGTGGTAGCTCCTGGCAGGAGAGGGCCGCAGCCTCCATGCAGGGAAGGGAGTCTGGGCACCCCTCCTTGATGAGAGCCGCAGGGGCTGCTGGGCTTGGAGGGAACTTAACCTGGAGGGCACAGACTACTTACTCTGAAGGTCTGCCTTCCTCTGGGGCCAAACCTTCCCTGGGCCCTGATGCCAAGCTGCCTTGGGGCAGCATTCCTACTCCGTGGCCCTCTTAGGGCTCTCTCTGAGTTGGGGAGACTATGCTAAACACTGACTCAGAACTTGGCTACGCTCTTAAGGATGCCCAGTTTGGTAGGAGACAGCCCAGTAGAGAGGGGCAGTGAACTTGGGGTCCAAAGACTGAATAGGAGTTCAGCAGGTACAACAGGACAGGCCCCCCAACCAGAGGACCCATGTTTACTGCAGGGAGACTTGACGGGCCTGGGGCAGCCTAACCTCCTTGCCAGACCCTTCAGCTTGGTGAATGCCAGGCCACCCCTCTTTCTGCCTCCCTCCCAGAGAGCCTTTTACTGGCTCAATAAAAAAAAAAAAAAAAAAAAAAAAACTTAAAACACTCTCCTATTGTATGAAAAGAAGGGAGGCGGGTCCTAAATCAGGATGGGAATCGACAGGGCCCTGACGTGCGTCTCTCCTGTTTATTAGGACTGAAATGTTTACTCGGCGATAAGGAGCCGGCTTTCTCGGGGAGATTTGTGCGCTCTTTTTCAATTACCCCTCGTCTTTCTCTGCCACTTTTGCACTAAAGGGATAATAAATGTATCGGAGCGTTTCAATTATTCATCTAAATCATGACTGCGCCTGCCACGGCCAAGCTTTAGTGACAGATTAATTCAGGGCCTCCTTCTTCGGCTTTCGTGGCCGCCATCTCTACTCCGGCCTGGCCAGCGCCCCAGTGGGCCAGCTCTGCGAGAGGGTGGGATGGGGTTAGGCAGTGCCCGGGGCAGAAGGGACCCTATGCCCACCTCCGCCATCCCCTCACACTTCCTGCCTGGGGCCTTCAGGGGGCCAGCGGCCCTCCCAAACCTGCAGGAGCCAGCGCTTGCTGTGAGGGTGCAGCCACCCTGCCCTCCTGCTGACTCTGCTCGCACCCGCAGCGTTCTGCGCCCACACTGCAAGTCCTGGCGTGTGTGCTGTCTGCCTGGCCCCGTAGCTCCCCTTGCAGCCCTCGCCTGGAGCAGGACCTTTGCACGTGCTGCGTCTGTACTTAGGAGCGTCTCTGTCCCCCCGCCACGACCCTTCTGCCTGGCTCTCACCTTCTCACAGCAGGGCTGCCTCTCTGATTCCCCTCGGTTTACTGAGGGCCTGCCAGGGGCCGGGTGTTGTCCTCGACGCTGGGATGACTGACCGCGTGGGCTGGCATTTCATCGCTCTTGATAATGAGACTCCTGCCTGCGTGGGTATCCCAGGACTGCCTGCCTCCCTATCAGGCTGCCCCACAGAGGGGCACGCACAGGGCAGGATAGGTTAGGGTTAGGGTTAGGGTTAGGGTTAGGGTTAGCAGTGCAGCAGTGCTCGTGCAGCTGTCTGTGGCCAGGCCGTGCCTTGTTCCCCCGCCCCCCAGCCCAGGTGCCTGTGTGTGGGTGCGGGCCTGAGCCTCTCCCTGGGCCACTCCAGGATGGTCCCTTGCCACGTGCACAACCTGCCACCCTGGGCCCGCTCTCTCCCCTCCTCACGCACACACTGTGACTTTGGGGAGCCAGTTGTCCCTTGCCCTCTCCTTTCTGCCTCTCTTTCTCTCTCCCCGCCTCTGTGCCTGGCTCATGTCCTCTCTCATTCTCTGTCTGCCTCTCACCTTTTATTTCTCTTTAGTTTTGCCGTAAGGCGTGTGCACTCGCTGGAGAGAGGCAGAGGGAAAGTGAGAAAGCTACCCCAGAGGGATGGCCACGCCGCAATCCCATTTCCTCTCTTTCCTTCTCAGGATTTTGGGCACGCACATGCAAACGTGCATATTTTGCATGCCTGCATGCCCCGCGTGTTTTCAAGCTGCTGCAACCGGGACTTGAACCATGCAGTCAGCCATATGGGATTTAGCACCTTAACCTCCATTCCCCATGCTGGCTCTTTTTTATTTCTTTCATGGGGCAGAGAGTACTCTTGACAGTCTCCCCGCACTGCGCTCCCCTCCCCAGCCCTCTGTCAGCCAGGATCAGGGCATGTTGGGTCTAGGGTCCCAGCACGGGGCACCCCACTTCCTGCGTACTGCGGCACGGCTCACTGCTGGTTGCCGTCTTCTCAGTCTGTCTCTTGTTGGGTCTTTCTCTTGCTGTCTCCCCGTCCTGGTTTTCTCTCCATTTCTCTCTTTCATGCTCTATTTCTCTCTACTTCTCATTCCCTCTCCCTCTCCTTCTCGCGGCCGCTCTTTCTCTCTGTCTCTGCAGTGCTCCCTCTTGCGTGCACGTTCTCTCTGCTCTGTTCGCAGACAGGCGGCCCGGGAGGATTAGCCTGGGCCTCTAAGTATTCAGACCTCGACTCCTGCCCGATCCGCCTGCGATCCGCGTGCCCCTGCGCCGTGCTATCTTCCATCGCTGGCCGCTGCTAATCCATGATTGCTTCCCATGGCCGCCGGGACGAGGCTGGGCTCAGGCCGCTCTGGCTAGTCGTGGCCTGGCTCAGCAGGGCAGATAACATGACTTCTGTGGCCCCGTGGGCCTCCTCGGCCTCTGGAGGCCAGACTGGGTGGGCCTGCCCCTCCCTGGCTGAACTGGGCTCAGAAGAAGCAGGTGGCCTAAGGAGCTCCCCCAGCCAGTCCACAGGCTGGTCTTGCGCCCCCGGCTGAGGCCTGAGCGTGTGCAGGGCAGGAATGCTAGGATCCTCAGGCCTCGAGCTATCTGGCAGAGTGCAGGGGCTAGGCCCAGCTTCAGGAAGAGCACTCCAGAAAGAAGGAACCACAGGGGCCTAGAAGCCCAGCAGCCTCAGACCATGCCCGTCCGCTGCCCACACTTCCCACTGGGAATTCCTGGATTTCTCACTGCTGCCTGCTGCTCTGCAGATGTGGACCGCCACGGCACCCCTGGCTCACCGGCTGCCTGCCACGGGGCCTCTGCTTCTGCTGAGCCCTCCGCCTGGGCCTCCCTTCCCAACCTCCCCCAAATCCAGCCTTCTTGTCACCCAAGGTGCTGCTCTCACATCACCTCCTCAAAGGGGCCTTCCCAACCGCTAAGCAGTCCCACCTCGCCCGTCCCTCTTGCCCAGTTCCGGTTCGTTCGCTGCTGCTGTGAGGTTAGAGCTGCTAGTCTGCTCCCTGGAGCTGTGGCTGGGAAGCCCCGCCCTCGCCAGGGCTGGCTCCCACAGCCCTGACCGGTTTGCTGACCTGTGTGGTATGTGGTTTGGGGCCAGTGGGAGGGGCGCAGGAGGTCAGGGACTAATCTAAGGTGGAGGCTGAAGGGGGCCCCTCAGGGTCCGTGGATGCTTCCTCTGAGTCGGAAGATTTTATTCCATGGACGCATGGGAGCCATGGGAGGTTTCAGAGCAGGGGCACGACATGCATTTTTTCAAGGCCCTTCCCGGGTCCTCCTGCCACCAGGCCTGACCTCGGTTGATGATTTTGATGGTGCCAACAGCCGAGATGCTGTGAGCGCTCCCTGGGCCATGTGTCAGGGCCTTGCTGGGCCTCTCCCTGGAGGACCTCAGCGTGACAGGATGTGGCATCAGCGACTCCATTTTGCAGATGAGGAAACTGAGGCACCAAGGCCCTGGAGCTGAACTGCCAACCCCCCTCCCCCACCTGTCCCTTCCTGGGCAAGAGGGTCTATGGAACTCAGGCCCCTACCCCTGGCCTCAGCATAGGCGGGCAGCGCACACCCCGCCCCTGCAGGCGAGATGCCACCGAGCCCCTGCATGCAGCTGCCACGGGGATTTTTAATAACGGGAGTGATTTTTGCATGATGAATGAGGCACTGCCGTTGTGTACATAATGAAGCCCTAATGTTTTCAAATCCCCATTTAAGGAGCTGATCTCACCCCATAATGAATTTCAGATCACATCACAGAGCTGTCGTCCATCCATCTTCTCCCTGGGGCACCACCGCCTTGGCACTGCGAGGGTGGGCCTGGCAGGGGTAGGCTCTGCATCCCCCTGTGGGTCAAGCTCAAGCCTAACGCAGAGGTCGGGATGGGGTGGGTTTGTTGATTGAATGCATGACCAGGAGATGCGGGCAGAGGTAAAGGCAGTTCTGTCCACAGAGCATCAGCCAGGGCCTAGGAGGTGAATGGAGGCCGGTGAGGGGCGTGGGTCACTGGAGGGAAGAGGATGCAAGGCCCCTGTGGGGCCTTATCCCGGATTTATGGCTGAACCTGCCCTCTGGCTCTGCAAGAGGGACCCTGGGGGTCCAGCAGCTCAGCCCGCTCCTGACGCAGGCTGGTTCCCTCTCGGGGACTCAGTTTCCCCATCTTCCCAGCAGGGCCTGGCTGCTTTCACCCTGGCATATGTCGGTTCCGTAGCTCCCCAGCTGAGAGGGAAACCAGGGTGCCTGGGGCCCGGGCAGCAGCTGCAGGTTGCACCAAAGCGTGGCCGGTGTGAACTCTGCCCAGGCCTGTGCCCATCACCTGGGGCCAGCGGGGTGAGAAGTCCAGGTTGGGAGAGATCCCTAGGTCATGGACCCTGCTCCTTCCAGGGCTGAGAGGCACCCCTCTGTCCTCCAGCTCCCCAGGCCCTCTCTCTCACCAGCCCTTCCTGCCTGGCCCAGGTCGGGGTGACCCTGGCCCAGGAACCCTGCTCAGGCTCCTCCAGGCCTTCTCCACCCTGGCAGTGTGTCCGGTTGGGTCAGAGAGGCCCTCAGCAGCTTGGGGAGGCAGGGATAGGCCAAAGACAGGCAGCCCAGCCCCAGCCCTGCTCCGCCCAGGGATCTAGCCTGCGCCCCCTCCCTGTCCCCTGCCCTGCCCTGGAGACACGGGAGCCTAGGAAGATCAGCAGCAGGGGTGAGGGCCGCGTGGCCCTGAGAAGGCGGCTTTGCCTCTCTGAGCCTTCGTCTCTACTTCAGTAAAAGGAGGGCGAGTAGCGTGGGTCTTAGTTTCTGCTGCTCCTCAAGAGAGACCCTGGACAAGTTCTTATTCCCTCCGGCGCCGTCTCCCACTCCCAGGTCGCTCCCGGCCTATCTCAGTGCTCCCCGCAATTCTCTTGAGGCCAGGGATCTGATACTCAGAGAAGTGAAGTGACTTGCCCAAAGCCACCAGCAAGCAATCTTGTGGCTGGGATTTCTGGGGAGAGAACTCCTAGGAGGAGGCACACAGGGGGCCGGGTGGCGGAAGGGGTCAAGGGCGAGGTCCAGGGCTGGTCAGGGCGTCCTGCCCTCTGGCAGGGGCACAGCTGCCCTCTCTGTCCCCCAGGCCACGGGCCTCCTCGTGTTCCTGTAAATAATTAATTAGCCCCTACTTGCTTGTTTGTTTAGCATGAGGAATGCTCCCCCACTGAGACGCATTTATTGCTGAATAAATTTAAATATCTAATCTTCCCTTCATGAATATTACAGTACCCTAAATAGCGGCCAACACATCCTCAGTGCCTTGGCGAAGGCCCGCCAGAGATGCCTGCCGCCCTCTGCGGCCCTGGGGAGGCCCTGGCTCTGCCCCGCCTGTCCCCAGACATGCCCAGGGCCCGGGCCATCCCTGGCCACCTGCCTTCCTTCTGTAGCATTCCTCCACAGAGGCGATGCCTGGGGGTGGGGGAAGCAGACAGGAGGGCAGGCTTGTGCTGCGGGGTCTCCCGAGCAGGGACAGGCCTGAGCCTTGCGGACGGTAGAGGCTGGTCAGAGCCCGGGGCTGAGAAGGGGCTCTCAGGGCTGCCGGCCAGTCAGGCAAGGCCCCCCAGAGGGCAGCACCTCAGAGGAGGGCCTGGGGACAAAGGGCTCAGGAAGGACGTAGGAGAGCGAGGGTCTTCAAGAGAGCCTGGCAGGGGACCAGCAAGTGGCATGGTGGTTAAGGTGCTGGACACTCCCACATGGCTGACCACGGTTCGAGTCCCAGAACTGGCGACTTCCTTTCTCCCTTTCCCTCTCTCTCTCTCTCTCTGTGTATCTCTTTGGTCAAATTAAAATAAATGAATGAATAAATAAAATTAAATAAATAATAATTTTTTAAAAAGAGAGAGCCTGGCGGGATGGGGTAGCAGCCAGCCGGGGGTGGGGGCAGCCCAGAGCTCGCTGGGGCAGCTGTGCTGCACTGCTCAGGGAGCCGGGTCCCACAGGGCAACCGCATGGCTCCCTGGCCCTGTCAACCTGAAACACGCTGGTTCCCCTGGCCCCCAGAATCCCAGTCTCACGGCACCCTGGGCCGGGATCCAGGCCCCAGCTGGAGGACAGATCATGTGACATGACCATGTGAAGGCGCTCCTCTCTCTCATCTGCACATGTTCTATCATAAATAAGGGGGAAATTAAATATATACACACATACCATGTAGAAATAACTGACGTGAGTGGCCTCAGTCCCCAGAGCAGTTCCTCTGCAGGGAGGGGACGTGTTGCTGTGGGGAGGGGCTGGGACCCAGGCTGCAGAGGCGGGGAAGCCCAGTGGGCAGGCACCGCCAGTGCCTCCGCAGGAGGCAGACACACCCTGGCCTCAGACAGCGGTGAGGGTGGGGAGGTTCTGGGTGGGAAGGGAGAGAGGAGGCTCTTGGACAGGCCCGCACCGGGGATCTCCTTCCACCTATGTGGTCTTGGGCGCGCTTCCCTTTCTGTGCCTCAATGTCTTCTTCTAAAGCAGGAGAAACAAGAACCCCTCTAAGAGTGGCTGTGAAGAGCAAATAGGACATGGGTGTGACGTGCGCTGGCAGGTGCTTGATGAGAGGGCTGTTGTGGCTGACATTGAAGAGCCAGATCTGAGGAAGCTGGAGGGGACAGAGGAGGGGGCCTGTTCCAGTTCTTGTGTTATTTGTAACAGAATACCTGCAGCTGGGTCGTTCAGGAGGAGAGAGGGTTACTTGCTGCACGGTTCGGGAGGCACAGGAGGCGAGAGCGTGGTGCTGGCACCTTCTGTATCAGGGCATGGCAGAGGGCCGCCCCTGTCTCTACAGGTCTTGTCCCCTCTCCTTAAGAACCTCCTTATGGTAGCCAGCAGATGGCGTAGCAGTTACATCACTGGACTCCTATCCGGATGACTCTGAGTCCCAGACCTGGTGACTTGAAAACCATACCAAGTGTGTGTGTGTGCTCAAGATCCCAAGAGGAGAATGGAGGAGAAGGGATTGCGGCGTGGCCATCCTCCCTTGGGGGTGATTTCTCGCTTTCTGTCTGTCTCTCTCTGTCTGGCGAGCACACACGCCCTATAGCAAAAAAAAAAAAAAAAAAAAAAAAAAAAAAAAAAAAAAAAAACCTTTCCAAAAGAAAAAAGAAGCTGGATTCCCACAAGGTCAATTGCTGTTCGAGTCCTGGACCTGGCAGCTTGAAAATCACACCAGGCACATGTGAGAGAGGAGAATGGAGAAGGGATTGCAGTGTGGCCATCTCCATCCTGAAGGGGGTGATTTCTCACTTTCCCTCTCTCTGTCTCTCTCTGGTGAGCACATATACCCTATGCTAAAACCTAAAAAGAAAAAAAACCTTCTTATAAACCCAACAGAACTTAACCATAGGGGCCTCACCCTGGTGCCTTGACACTTCCTGAGAGCTCCACCTTTCTTTTTATTTTTTTTTTTTAAGAATTTTTAATTAATTGGGACCAGCAGTTAGCGTAATGGCTATGTTGCTGGACTCCCATGTAGTCGACCGCGGTTCGCATCCTGGACCCGGTGGCTTAAAACTCACACCGGGCGCGTGTGCGTGCGTGCCCAAGATCCCGAGAGGAGAATAGAGGAGAAGGGATTGCGGCGTGGCCATCCCCCCTGGGGGGTGATTTCTCGCTTTCTGTCTCTCTGTCTCTCTCTGTCTGTCTGGCAAGCACACACACCGTATAGCGTAAAACCTCTTTAAAAAAAAAGAATTTTTAATTAATTAATTTATTTATTTATGTGTTTTTAATTTGTACAGAGAGAGAAAGGGAAAGTGAGAAAGCAAGCTGCCAGGTCCGGGACTCGAACCACAGTCAGCCATGTGGGAGTCCAGTGCCCCAACCACCATGCTACCTGCTGGCCCCTGACCCCACCTTTCAACACCATAATCAGATTAAGTCTCCTCATGGTGCAACCAAATTGCAACACATAAAGCTTGGAGAACATTTGAACCTCAGCAGGGCTAATGGAGGAGGCAGAGTGGCCTTAGGGACAGTCTTCTGGCCACAAATGGAGGAAAATGCAGGAGAGAGAGACATCTGAGGAAGGCCCCACCACTCAGGGGGGCTCAGCCTCCCTAGGAGAGACTCCAGGTTTTCCGCTATCTTGGGTGGGAGTGGGGATCGAGGCCGGAGGCTCGTTTTGGTTGCTAAGGGGCCTGAGGAGGAGACTGCGGGTGGACAGCTGGCATGAACTGGAGACACTCCACCTCTCACCGGGCAGCTCCAGGGGTCAGGGTCAGGGCTTTTCTCTGTTGCCCCAGGGCTCAGCTTAGCCTAAGTAAGAGCCAGGACAGAGTCAGGGAAGCTACAGGTAGTATGTGGAGGGGTGCCCTTCAGGGATCACGTGTGTACGGGACACCCCTTGGACCAATGGCTAAGGACAGCAGGGCTGGGGGTCTCTGCACTCAGGGCTGGGAGAGAACAAGATGGATGGTGTATGGACAGGGAGGGGTGGCTGGCAGGCAGGAGGGGTCTAGACTGTCGAGACTGAATGCCAGGGCCTGTCTACACTTCTGCTTGTTGGGGAGGATTGCAGGACAAGGTGGGGCCCAGGGCCTGTCCCCCCAGCTCAGCTTTGGGGGGGCCCTCTCCTGGGCACCTGTAACAGTCACACGGTGCTGGCTCTGTGGTGGAAACTCCTGGTAGGGCCAGCCAGCAGCCTCTGCTAGGGATTTCAACTCCACTTCCTTCGTGCCCCTAGGTCAGCCCTGAAGGCCTGGCTGCAGGCCTGTGCGCTTCTGCAGGAAACATTAAGTCCCCGCAATACGCAGCTCACAGAGCGCTACTTCCGCACGGCCCCCAGAGTGGGCCAAGGTCACCCGCAGCCTGTTAGTACCTAGAGATGGCAGACAGCTCCCAGGAGAGCCGACTCACACCCATATACTGCAATCACCCTTTGTACACCCACCTCCCACCACACTCCAGTGTCCAGTACCCAGACATACCTACACTGTCACGCTGTCATAGAAACACCAACCCGGGGGGCCAGCAGGTGGCATGGTGGTTAAGGGCACTGGACTCCCATGTGGCCGACCACAGTTGTGGTCCTGGACCTGGCAACTTGCTTTCTCACTTTCCCTCTCACTCTGTCCCTCTCTGGTCAAATAAATAAATGAAAGTTAAATAAAGTTTTATTTTTTAAAAAGTCAACCTGGGCCAGTAGGTGGTGTAGTGGATAAGGCACAGGACCCTACATGACTGACTGCAGTTCAAGTCCCAGACCTGGTGGGTTGAAATCATGCGGGTGGTGGCAGCAGGTGGTGACAGCAGGTGGCATGGTGGTTAGAGCACTGAACTCCTACATGGCTGACTGCAGTTCAAGTCTTGGACCTAACAGCTTGCTTTCTCACTTTCTCTGTTGCTCTCTGGAGAGTGCATGTGCCCTATAGCAAATTAAAATAATAATAATAATAAATAAAATTTTAAAAATTTTTTTAAAAAGGGAAAGAAAAAAAATCACGCTACATGCATGGGCATGTGGGCCCAAAATCTCAAGAGGAGGATGGAGGAGAAGGGATTGCAGCATGGCCCCCCTTGGGGGGGGGGGTGATTCACTTTCCCTCTCTGCCACTCTCTGACGATCACGCCCACCCTATTGCAAAAACTGAAAGAAAAAAACCACCAAACATTCGCAGTGCCTTCACTCGTGCCACTCGCTGGCTTATACGTGTTACAAAAACAACCCCTCTGACAGCCCTAGGTGGGTACTACTATTGTCCCAGGGACGTTAAGGGACGTGCCCTGGGTCACCTCTCTGTGACTGGCAGAGTGGGGACTGGAACTCAGGCTGCTCAGTAGCGCTTTCCCTGTGTCGCACACTGCACCGGGTGCTTCGCAGCAGCCCCACGCAGAGCAGACACGCTGCACGCCTGCGCAGTGTACTCCAGGCGGGACACCCACACTGCAGGACCTGGACACACAGGTGGCTCAGGGCGCTTCCCTGGGTCTGGTTCTCAGCCCCTCCCCATGGGCTGTCACTGCCTTTATTCTTGCTTAGAGGAAATGGGGGCAGAAAGGATCCAGTCCTGAGCCACTTCCAGTGTTCCCCCAACTCACTCACTACCTACATCCCCACCCACCCCTCTGGCACTCAGGGAAATCGAAATCGCCTGGTGACAGCACCAAGTGAAGTTGCAATTAGGTTTAATTGGGCCCCTCAGGGCAGAAGAGAAAACAGCAGAAGAAAGAGGGGGGTGGTCCAGCTGGTGTCCTGGGCCTGTGCCAAGATGCTGGAAGGAGGTGATGAAGGAGGAGCCTTGTTTTGTTGTCTGTAAAATGGGGAAGTGACAGTCCTTTCCTGCTGTCTAGCACATGAGCATCCCAGGAACCCTAGTAGCTCCTGGTATAGGCCTTGGGTGCAGCTGGACCTGCCAGGTCATGTTCTTCCGGCCAGCCCCTGGCTCTTCTGGGGAAGGTGGATGCTCTGGGAGAAAAGGTTCAACACAAGTCCCTGTGCAGAAGGGCTGGGCAGGCTGAACTTCAGTCCTCTGGCCTGATGAGGTGGGCAGCAGGAACACCTCCTTCCTGCCTCCCGCCCCGCCCAGCCCAGAGTTGTTTATCTGGGCTTGGGTCTCCAGGGTCCCTCCAGAGGCCCTGGAGCCACTCACAGATAAACAAGCCCAGGCCTGGCCAATTAAAGTGAATGCACTAACGAGGCAGCTCGTTAACTAGCAGGGGTTTGTCTGGCCAGAGATTCCTGCCCGCTCTGGCACCAAGGCCAGGTTCACCTTTGCTTGGCTTAAGGAAGGGGCTGGAAAAGCCAAGCTCAGGCCCTGGGTTGGATCTGCCACTTGTGATTAGGTATTCTCGATTTTCTCATCTGCACATGGATTCTAGAGTTTGCCGAGGCTGTGTAGGCGTGGTGGTCTTTGGGAAGTGGGCCTTGAAATTGCACCTGACGCTGAGGCCTGGGCGGAGGCCAAGACCTGGGCAGCTGGTCGCTCCAACTCGCTGCGGTTGCTGCCACGATGAACCTGTTTCCCCAGCGAACCAGTTTCCCTGAGCCACCTCCACCAGGGGAGGCCAGAGCCCCACCCGGTCCCTTGCGGAGCTGTGGGGAAGGAACCGGGTGGACCAGCCGCGCCCCCTGCCGGCCGCCCAGCGCCGCTTCCCGCCAGGGCCAACTGCGACCCCTGTCTGGGCCTGTTTCCCCAGATGTGATAGGTCTCGGGGCAGGGTGATCAGAGCCGCGCCGGGTGATTCCTAGCACAGTTGGAGGCTTCTCGGGTTTGGGCGGGTCCAGCCGCTGTCCCGCAGCCCTCTCCTCTACAAAGCGGAATCATCACGCTTGACCCTCGCGCACGCGAGGCCAAGGAATCCTCCTCTCCCCCACAGTGGACGGCTGCATTCACCGGGCCGCCGGACCCCTGCTCACCGACGAGTGCCGGACCCTGCAGAGCTGTGAGACCGGCAAGGCCAAGATCACGGGCGGCTATCGGCTGCCAGCCAAGTGTGAGTCCCCGACACCCCCACTCCTATGCAGTCCCCTCAGAATTGGGGACCCCCTTAGGGAGCACCTCTTAACCTTATTTGCCAGGACTTGGCCCCTCCTCTCACACCCCAAGAAGCCAGTGAGGCGGGCTGTGTGGGGGTCGTGTAAGGGAGGGTGGAGGCTGGGAAGGGACAGGGACCTGAGAGAGACTAAGAGCTATGGAGGCAAAGCCTTCGAGCACCCACTTGTGCCCAGGTCTCAGCGAGCCCATGCTGTTGCCGAGGGGGCGCCCCACGGCCTGTCTGCCTCTGTAGAGCTGCAGGTATGCCGGTTGGTGTGCACGTGTGCAAGATCAGGGCACACCCGTATGCCCACGTGAGTGGGGCCCTTCTGGGGAAGTGTCCGAACTTAGGGAAGGGGTGAGGCCGTTTCTTGCTCCACTCCAGCTCAGGCTGGCAGGGCCGGGAGAGAGCAGAGGACCGCGCAGAGACCCTGGCTGACCTGACCCCGCCGCCCCGCAGATGTCATCCACACAGTGGGGCCCATCGCCCACGGAGAGCCCAGCGCCAGCCAGGCCGCGGAGCTCCGCAGCTGCTACCTGAGCAGCCTCGACTTGCTGCTGGAGCATCGGCTCCGCTCAGCGGTGAGGGGCCCCCAAAGGCAGGGGAGTGATGGCGGCCCACGGGTGGAGGTGGACAGAGGCAGAGCACAGAGTGACGATGTCCCCAATCCCCTCTATACCCGCTCTAGGCTTTCCCTTGTATCTCCACCGGCGTGTTTGGTGAGTGGGGCCAGCAGTGAGCGGCACAGACTGGGGGAGGGGGGAGTGAGGGAGTAGGCGGGTCCTGGCAGGGCAGTGGGCGGGGCGAGCCCGGGCAGACAAGGGAAGGGAACAACTAGATTCACCCCAGCCCCGAACCCCTCCCAGGCTACCCCAATGAGGCGGCGGCTGAGGTAGTGCTGACAGCATTGCGCGAGTGGCTGGAGAAGCACAAGGACAAGGTGGGACCTGGGCCCGATTGAGGGAGGGTGGGGTGAAGGGACGCATCACTCTGGCTAGCCAGCCCTGCCTGAGCTAGAGTTAGGGTGGTGTCAAGCAGGCCCACTCCTCTGGGTCTGTTCCTTCTGCACCCAGGTTACCTGGTGGCAGCTAGAAGGGGGTGGCAGAACATTCCTGAAGCAATTCTGTGAGGGGTACGGAGTGAGCTTTCAGGGCCATTAGCGCCCCCAGGACAAGGCAGGTGGAAACCTGCAGGGGCAGGGCAGTGATGAGGTGGAGCCAAGCTGTGGGGACCCCTGCAGTGCTGAGCAACCTGTGGTGCAGGTGGATCGGCTGGTCATCTGCGTGTTTCTTGAGAAGGACGAGGACATCTACCGAAAACGGCTCCCCCACTACTTCCCTGTGGGTAGGTGCCTGTCCCACTCCCCCATGGTGCCCACCCCACAGCCAGTTTCCTCTCCCGCCCCCTCCATGCCCACCCTCAGGAGGCTGGTTCTCACTCTCCTCTGCCTTCCAGCCTGAGGCTCCCTGCAGCCCACCCAGACCAGGACTGGTAAGCAGGGCCTGGCCCAAGGCGTGGCTGCCCTAGACTAACTCCTGCCCACTAACACTCTCGCTTGCCCTGCTCACCCCCAAGCAGGGAGCCAAGGGAAGCCAGGGAGGCAGCTGGGGAGGTGGAGGGAAATCCACAGCCCTGATGTCTACTCTGCCCTCAGACTCCCCTGGGCCTGCAGGGCCTCGCTCCCAGCTCTGAGAGGTCACTGAAGCCTGCAGCCTGGCGATCCTACTCTTCCCAAGTGGTCCACCACCAAGAAGCCTCCTAATAAAGACCACCTCGTCCCAGCTCTCACTGTCTGAGCTCTGACTGGCTTGGGGCTGGGGTGAGAGGGACATCTTGGGGCCTGGACCAGGGTCCTTGGACAGACGCTTTGGCTTAAGGGAGCTGGCCATAGCTCTGGTGAGTCAGGTGGGTGGAGGCACAGGCCCACAGCGAGGCAGCAGCAGCACTTCACATTTATTGAGGGCCTGCCCCCAAGGAGCTCACAGCCTGGGGGCTGAGACCCCTCATGTGTGGGGGTCGGGGAAGAAAGAGGTGAAGGCAAAAAGGCAGGCAATGCACACACACCATGGCTCAAGCAGAAGGGGTGCAAAGCAGGCACAGGCAGAGGCTAAGGGGGTGGGGTAAGAGCAGGGACTGGCCAGCCCTGCCTAGACCTGAGGACCATGGGCCAAGCACAGGGTTGAAGGCTGGCACCACTGCGGGCACACTGAGGGTGCCCAGCTGCTCCACCAGTCCTGAGCTGGCCCCACTGTCACAGAGGCCCTCCCCACCCAGGGCTCCCCAGTCACACAGACCCCTGGTGGGGGCAGGAAAGTGGGGGCTGGGGTCCTGGCCAGGACAGTAAGGTGGAGGAGGGGCTATGAGGGAGCAGCTTTGGTGTGGGTAGCCCTGGAACCCTGGACAAGGCCCAAGGATTTTCCATGATTCCCACGGAAGCCCCTGGGCTAACTAAGGAGAGTAGGTAGGCCTTAAAAGAAAGGAAGCAGAACTCCAAGTAACCAGGTGGGGTTTCCAACAGGCCTGGCCCCTCAAAACTACTCCTGGTAAGGAAGCTTGGAGGGCAGGTGGAAAGCAGGGAACCCACCTGGGGGGAAGACAGCCAGACACACAGCAGCCAGGGGGGCAGCAGCAGGGCACGGACACGCACACACGCGGCTCACTACCAGCATCCCCTTTAATAAAACGTGGAAGGTTGTGCAACAGGAATCGGGGAGGAGTGAAATATGACCATTTACAACCACAAAAAAAAAACCTCTGTACATGTCTAGCGCCTGGCAGAGGGGAGGGCAGGCAGGGTGGCAGCAGGCCAGGGCCAGCCCTATTTGTAGAGGATATCGTAGTGTCCGGGCCGGTAGAGAAGGTAGACCTTGGGCTCAGAGCCCTCGGGGAAGATGTGCGGGTTGGTGGTGCCGCCCTCGCCGCGGTCCATGTACTCCACCTGGATGGAGACGCTGAGGGCCTGGGCCAGCGCGATGATGTGGATGTGGTCGCTCTCCTTGCACATGGGCTCCACTTCCTACGGCACATCTGCGGGTCAGGCCAGATCCCAATCCAACCCCAGCCCGGGCCCACCAACCCGTCGCCAACCCCCGCCCAGGGCCAGATGAGCCCAGGGCCAGATGATCGCTGTCCCAGGCAGGAGAAAAGTGGGAGGGTCCCATTCCAAGTAGTAGGAAGGGGCAGCACCTGCTGGCAGAACTCCTTGACAGTCCGCCCCCCCTCGATGAAGTGCTCGAAGAACTTGCTCTCTCGCTGCAGGTAGCCTGAGGTGAGCAGCCGCAGGTAGACCACCAGGTAGTCCGAGGTGCTCTGGTCATTGAAGGAGGCCAGCAGGTCGGCTACTGAGGTCTGCTTCTCCACCTGCTCAATCAGGTCCATGAACTGCCTCCACAAGTGACAAAGGGAAGATGAATAAAGAGGGAACAGGGCACCCCACCAGGACCAGGCAAGCCCCCCAGCCTTGGCAGGCCCGGGCCCAGGTGTGGGGCTCACCGTGTTATGGAAATCCTCTATTGTGAACTCGGTGAAGCCCTGGGACACCAGGTCCTCTTTACTCTTGGCAGACACAGCCTTGAACCTGGGGATAGGGTAGAAAAGGGAGGCCAGCATGCTCCTTGGCCAGCAGAGCATGGGCCTGAAAAGGCCAGCCCAGGGCAAGGGCCTGGTCTGCACTGTCAACAAGGCCAGCCCCCAGCTCAGAACGAAACACCAAGCAGGAACTCAGTCTATCACCAGGCCTAAGAGGGAACTACACCTCCTAGTCATCGAGAGGAAGGAGGAGCCACACAAGCCCTCAGGTGAGCCCTCACCCACCTCCTTCAGTGCCCAGGTGCCCACCGTCCTCACCGCTGCAGTTCCTTGCTATCATCCAGCAGTGCCTCCAAATGAGAGAATCCAAAAGCTCGATAGAAGCAGTTGCCATCAGGCCTGGTCTTCCGGATGTATGAGTACTTTTTGTGGAGGTCCTGCAGAGAGGTGGCCCCACTCCATCAGCATCAGACCAGAACAGGCTGGCCCAGGAAATGCCCCCCGACAATGGATGCACCATAGCAGGTGGCAACTGCGCTGCAAGGAGCCCCCTGGCATCCTTGGCTCCTGAACTGAGGCTGCTGGATGCGGTGATAGGAGTCACTTGATCACTGCCCAGCGACCCCTCAGGGGGCTGTTACTTATGTACAATTAGGTTGCATGGATCACCAAAGTAGTCCATGCTGTGCTACTGGGTCCACAGAGCTATTTATAAAAATGGACAAATGACTGTTGTTGACCAATGCAGCTTTTCCAGTCTTTCAACTCCCAAAAACTTCAGAGCAAGCAAGCCAGGACAGGGGCATGGTGCCAAGCCCCAGTCCTCAGGCAAGTGTCTGAGGTCCCCACTGCACAGCCTCACACAGCCCAGCTCCCGCCAGACTGAGAACAGTTCCCGACCTCCAAGCCTAGGCCCGCAGCCCTCCCAGGCTACAAAGTGTGTCCCCCAATTCTCCCCTGCCCGCTCACAGACACCAATCTACTCCCACTCCCTCCCCAAATTAGACAAATCTCTTCTGTCTGCTGCCCCTTCCCACACTAGTGGGCTGTCAGAGCTGCCGGGCCCGTGCACCTCACACACAATGGCCATTCACACTTCGACTCCCTCTCCTCTAGTCCCTGTCCTTCTCCCTCTCTTAGCTGAAGACCACATGTGCCCTTTTCACAGACAACTTCCACAGCTCCTATCAGCACATGTGCCCTCGCCTTCCTCTCCAGACCCTCAGGTGATCTGTCCAGGCTGCTGTCTAAGCTGCTCTTCGCTCGGTCTCAAGGACCTGGTTCCAGTAAGCCTCCCACTCCTGCATCATCAGTTTTTCTCCCCTCTGTTTAGACCCACCAGCACAGAAATACACCGCTAGTGCTTGCTTTCAAAAGTCAAGCGAAATCCTCGACGCTCCTTCCTAGCCAGCACCCAACTGCCCTCGATAGCAAACCTCCTTGTAGAGCTTTCCGTGCTCACCAAATCCACTTCTGTGGGAGGCTTGTTCTCCCTCCTGAGCCCACCCCTCCGTGTCAAGCTCTGGCAGGCCCCTCAGCTGCACGGAGGCCACTGACTGTGACACTCCCTCCACCTGGCTGCAGATCCGCCCCTCATGGATTTCCCCGATCTCACGCCACTCATCTCTCTAGGCTCAGAGGTCAGAGTCACCGCAAAACCATCCAGCACCCTTGCTCAAGATACTGTGTCACCTGCCAAAAGACAACCATGACACCCACCCAACACCTGCCACTGCATACCATGCACCTGCACAGGGCTGTGCACGGGACAGCCTCTATCTTTCAGCTACACTCCCTCTCAACGACATCAGTCCTGAGGATTTAAAAAGCCCCAAGTGTTCATCCTCACCTGTGTGTCAGCCCTCAAGTCCAATTTCAGTTCTCACATCCATCTGCCTCCCTACCCTTCCTCTGGGCTGGCACCGTATGGCTGAGTCCTGACCCTCACATAGTCTCCCCCGCCTCACTGAACTGCAACTCCAGCCTTCTAGCTGTTAACACCAAAAAGCCTGTCATTGTTGACTCCTCCCTCACTGGCACCTGACAGCAGGGCCTTCTGACACCCCGTCCACTGTATCTAGAATCTAACAGTCTCTCCCTACTCAACTCTACCACCTGGTCCCAACTTCTGCAGGTTTTTCTACAAAAGCCTCCGGCCTCCATCCTGTCCCCTGCGGTCTGTACTCAGCTCAGCAGCAAGAGGGTCAGAGTGCCCTGTCAGACCCACCCCACTCCCCTCAAGAGACCTCTGCCTCACTGCCCCACACCCCACCACACGCGCACCTGTCAGTAACACCAGCTCCTGTGCCTCATGTTGCTCTAGTCACACATGGGCCTCGATGCTGGCCTCAAAGGACCAGGGCGCCCTCTGTCCTCGGCCTGTACTGTCTGCAGACGTCCTATGACTTGTTCCCTTGCCTCTTTTCACTACTCAAATTCCATCTTACTCTCTCACTTCCGGTCTCTTGCCCTTTTTTTCTCTGCATACCACCTTCTGACCTTCTGACATACCACCTTGCCACCTTCTGACATACCACCCGTTCTAGCCCTCTTTGGTCTCCTTCCACTCTGAACTTCAGGTGGGCAGGAGTTTGTGTTAGTTATCACCCCATCTCCAGCACCTAATATAGCGCCTGGCCCTCTGTGTGTGCTCACAAGCGTTGACTGACTAGCCTACAGAGACACAGCACTGTGGCTGCTGGAACAGCTATCATTACATCCCGAGCTCACTCGGTGCCAGGCACTTTGAGAAGAGCCAACATCCATTACCCTGCTGATCCTCACGAGAGCTGATGTTGCCTGAGGTGGGAGAGCTGGTGAGCAGTAGGTGGAGGAGGTCAGGACTACGCGTGCTAGGCTAAGCCACTCATCACACAGTTCAGAGAAGGGTGGGGAGGTGGATGGAGGTGAGAAGTGAGATTGCAGTTGAGGCCTTAGATGCAGGAGCAAAGCCTGCATGAAGGCCTGCTTGGGTTCTGCTGTTACGGATCTGCTCTGACAGAAAAGGTGGCCCTGGGCACAGCACACAAAATAGGGGTATTGGGGGCACTGAAGCAGACTCTCACACAGACCGCACACTCCAGATATTCAAGCATTTGCTGAATTACTACTCTATGAGAAGAAGGTGAAGCTCATCTTGTCGATTTTACTGGGGTGACCTAGTGTAACAGGTAGGCTCTGAAATGGGGATCCCACTTTGTTAACCCAGCTATCATGGGGAGAGAAGGATCCCACTACACGCCCTACCTGGGCACGAGCACTGAGCTCAGCATTGGATAGCACCATCTCCTTGACCCTCATACTTGTCCCATGGGGCAGAAGACACCCGTACCCAGAGAAGAGAAAACCACTGAGGTGCCAAAAAGCTCAGTGCATGGCCCAAGATCACACAGCTGGAAGAGGGTGAAGCCAGGACTGAAACCCAGGTCTGCTGAGCTCCAAACCCAGAGACTTCATCCCTCCACAGGCCTCATGGAAAGAGGAGGGCAAACACCCTGAGCAAGGTGTTTCATCAGCTCATAGGCCATCCAAGCTGGATCTGGCCCCACAGGAGCATCGCCTGCCTCCTCCTCACAACCTACCCTGCCCTATGGGCAGATGCTGTCATTATCCCTGTTTTACAGATGAGGACACCCATGACTCAGTCACTGAAATCACTTGCCAAGGATACCACTGCTGAGTGGCAGAGACTGGATCTGAAGGTCTTTTTTTTTTTTTTTTCCTGACTGGCAGAGTGTGCATGCCAGAGGCAAACAGAGAACCTTCCAATGGGCCATGATTATGCCACAATCCTTTCTCCTCCGTTTCTCCGTTCTGTTGGGATATGGGGCGCACACATGTGCCCAGTGTCTCAAACTGCCAGGAATGGAACCATGGCTGGCCACATGGGATCTGGCTTCCTTAACCATTAGGCTATGGGGCCAGTCCTTAAAGGTCTTCTTGAATCCAGAGACTGCACATTTCAGCAAATTGCAATGTACCCCAACACCCTACTCCCTCAGAAGCCAGACCCAGAAAGGAGCAGGTGTGAAGTGGGCACCCTCCTGCCCCTAACCCCAGGGTTCTTCCTGCCGCTCCAGCCAGGCTCCCACCTTGATCTTCTGTTGGTAGATATTGTCATCCTCAGCATATTCCTTATACAGGACCGAGAGCTCCAGCCGCTCTGACACCAGAGGGTTCTGCACAGCAATCTGTAGGAGGCAGGAATCCATCAAGCTCTGGCAGGGGAATGGAGTGACCCAAGACTAACAGCCAGAACACCTATAGAAGGGGCTGCTGGGCTGGTCACCCAGTGGCTCAGTGACTCCAGAAAGACTCCCAGTACCTGCTTACCCTGGGAAGAAAAGGGCTTCCAAAATAGAGACAGACAAAAGGCCTGCACCCCGGCCTATGCGACCACACATGGGAGTTAGTAGCCACTGCCTCCCTCACCCTCTTCAGACTCTCACCTCTTGCTGAATTCGGTCCTGCTGAGCCATGATGGCTTCATCATAGGCCAGACAATTAACACCTAGAAAAAGAGAAAAAAGCCAAGGATTACAGTGGGTCTCAGCCATCTCCACTTCTGGCAGGTAGGCCAGGGACAAGAGCAACCCAGGACAGGCTTGGAATCTGGAAGCATAAGTCTGACATCCTGTTCCAATCCAACCGTGTAATTTTTGCAAAGTCCCTTCCCCTATGGACTTGCATTTCCAATCCTGAAAATAAAGAGGACAGGGCCAGCCTGTGGTATGGCAATTAAAGTGGATGGATCCCATATGGCCAACCACACAGTTCAAACCCTGGGCCCGGTGCCTTGGGAAGCATGTAGGGCACATGTGCATGCACCCAGAATTCCAAAAGGCAGCAGATGGATGAGAAGGGACTGCAGTCTGACCATCCCCCAACAGGGGTGCTTCCCCACCCTGTCTCTCTCAGTAAGCACAAATGCCCTCTTACAGTTTAAAACAGAAAAGGGTAGAAGAGTTTATCCCAAGGTGCATTCTTCCAGTTCTGACACCCTCTTTCTCCTTGTTTTTTAAAAATATTTCCCAGAAGCCTGGGAATGCTCTGGAGCCAGCGGGGTGTCTTGGGAAAAGAAGAGGAGCCTGAGTCCTGGGCTGTAGAGAAAGAACTTCCTATGAGCCAGCACTTCACTAGATCACACCCTGCATCTTCCTGCCCTTCTGGGTATTGTTAATGGTCCCCATTTTACAAATAGCAAAGTAAATGCAAAAAGGTGAAGCAATCTGCCCAAGGTCACAACTATTAAAGTGAAAATGTGTGTTCCATCTCAAGTCTAATCCCAGTAGGAGCGCTTTATACCAGTCTCTCCTCTGCTATCTTAGCACAGAGCCCTCTCTTTGTCTATGAAATGGAATTACTAACACCACCTTTCTCCCCTCATGAAATATCATGGGGCAGGTGGTACCTTAGGGACACACAATTAGGTGTGCTAAAATCATCAGCGAGTATGGACCTCACTGAGCAGCCATTAAAAAGTCACGAGACCTAAATTCTAGCCCTGGCTTTTTTATATGATCCTAAAAAGTCCCTCCTAGGGGCTTGGGTTTCCCAGTTCCTGGTCCAAGTGTGTGGTCTGAAGGGGGATGAGTGTGTCATGAATGACTTTTAAGGTCAACCCTCTTGGGCCTACCTCGGATTCTTAGCTGGGCCTCGACCCATCTATTCCTTATGGTGCTCTGCACAAGGTTGTCCCTCCCATCCAAGTGCCCAACTCAGTCCCCAGGGGCCAACTCAGGTGGAAACAGTGGGTCCGTTTGTTTATTTTTTTAAATCACATCTCCACAGAGGTCTTAGAAAACATGTCCAGGCAGGCAGAAAACGGGTTGCAGCCCAAAAGAGGGGGCTCCCACCGGAAAAGTCAGCCGTGGCCCGTAGGGGCTGCCACCCGCGGTCCCTCATAGCCCACAGCCACCCCGACATCCCTAACGGCCCGCCCAGTCCTTTGTGCTCCGCAGCCGGGTGTAACTCGATGCCCATCGGGCGAGGGCTGCTCTGGAGAAAGCAGGCAACTCGGCCCTGGCCTAGACCTAGGCCAAGGCCCGGATCTCGATCTCGGCCTCGGCCTCGGCCTCGGCCTGACTGCAAGGACCGGGTCTGGAAGGCTCGGGCGCCGGGAGCCGGGCGCCGAGGGGGCTGAGCTGTAGGCCGGGAGGCCCAGGCACCGCCCCTGGCGGGCGCGAAGAAAAAAGGCCGCGGGCCTCGGCCCGCCCCGTCCGCCCGGCCGGGGGTCGCGGCAGCCGCTCCTTCCATTAACAGGGGGAGGGGAGGTAGCGAAGGCGGAGAAGGGGCCGTCCGCGCGCTTCGTACCCCTCTGCTTCCCCGACCTCTTCAAGAACAGCCGACCCGGCATCACTCCCCTAGCCCGGCCAGGACATCCCTCCCCGCCGCCTGTACCTTCGGAGTCGCTGCCCAGCGGCTCCTGCTTCTGCTGCTGAGGTTCCTCCGCCGCCATCTTTAAACAGCGCCGCACTGCCTACCGCTTCCGGGTTACTAGTGGCACGCCTCCCGGAAGTGAGCCCCTCCTCTTGGCCCCTCCCCAGCAACGCTCATAGCAACGGGATCGCCTCCGGCGTTGTCAACTGAAGGGCTCGCAGTTGCGTGGCAGTCGGAGGCTGCAGGCCCCAGGCCTTGGGAAAAGGAGACTGCCTCTGGCCGGCCCCGCCGCCCCGCACACTCGCTTGGCTCCATCTTCCCAAGGTTCCCAGTGGTGATAAGTGTCTCCTGGAGCCAACTCAGTTTCTGTCTCAGTTTGAAATGCGGATTGTGTTATTGAGATAAGTAGGAAAATGACATTAAAACCTCTGAAGGCAGCATTCCTGCGACGCGCTCCAGCGCTCATCGCAGCTGCAGTGAGCAGCATCTGGCGGGGAGACAGGAAGTTATGCCAACATCAAGCTGTCCCTCGCAGCCCCATCACCGCTCCTCTCTACTGAGCCTCGTGTCCCCACCGACCTTGGCAACGTGCTGGCAGGGAGAACATGTCCCTGGGTGTCAAGGCAAGACCTAACTTTGGGCTCCGTGTCCTGGTTATGAGAATGCAGGGTCTTTTTAAAAAGCAACGGCAGGTGGCATGGTGGTTAAGGGTGCTGGACTCCCACATGGTCCACCGCGGTTCAAGCCCGAGACCTGGTGGCTTGCTTTCTCACTTTCTCTCTCTGATCAAATTAAAATAAATGAATACATAAATAAAATAATTCTTTTTAAAAAAGGCGAGGACTTAATAGGGGAGGAAAAATGGGGGTGGGGGGGCAATGGTTGCCAGGGATCCAGGTGCAGGGCTGGAGGGAGGGAGGTGTGGATGTGTGTAAATGTTCCATATCTTGATTGTATCGATGCCAATATCCTGGTGTAAGCTTTACCATAGTTTTGCAAGATGTCACCAGTGGTGAAAAACAGTAAAAGTGTCAGGAAATCTTTCTAAAATTTTTAAAATTGCCTGTGAATTAGCTAAAAGCAGAGATTTCTCGTCTAACCTTGGTGGAGTAGGCCATAGCCCATTGCTCTGAGACGTTGGAGCCCATGGCTGACAGGCATTTAGATTGGGGTAACTTGAAATACACCAGACACAGGCCCAGAATCCGGGGATGCTGGCATGAGGAGACTGTGTCTTGAGTACCTGTCTCTATCTGCTTCCCTTTCTCCCTGTCCTTGTTTCTCTTGCAAGCGCACACTTTTTTTTTTTTTTTGGAGAGGTTTTCGCTACAGGGTGCGTGCGCTCGCCTGACAGAGACATGGAGACAGAAAGCGAGAAATCACCCCCAGGGGGGATGGTCACGCCGCAATCTCTTCTCCTCCATTCTCCTCTCGGGATCTTGGGCACGCACGCACACGTGCCCGGCGTGAGTTTTAAGCCACTGGGTCCGGGACGCGAACCGCGGTCGACTACGTGGGAGTCCAGCGACATAGCCAATATGCTAACTGCTGGTTCCCCCCCTTTTTTTTTTTTTTTTTGAGAGAGATCTTTGCTCACTGAGAGACAGAAGGCAAGAAATCAACCCCTCAGAGGGGATGGCAACACTGCAATCCCTTCTCCACTCTCCTCTCAGGATCTTGGGCATGCACGCACACATGCCTGGCATATTTCAAGCTGATGGGATTCAAACTGCGGTTGACCATGTAAGAGTCTACAGCCTTAACCACTACACCACCTGCTGGCCCCAACGCACACTCTCTCTTATGAAAGAAATAAACTTTTAATAAGTTTAATTTTAAAATGGCCAGACAGTGGATACTAAAGATGATGTACTGAAAAGAGGTTGCAGTCCGGGCTGTTTTCCAACTGTTCTCTATGAGGGCCCTATTTCTCTGACATTGTGGTCTTTAGCACCCACAGAGGCTGTGCCTGAGTTCCAGTCAGATCTTTGGTTCTGGAAGGACAGGAGTGGAACATTACTGAATGTTGAATCATGGCCAGTCCTGGAGCAGGTACAGTCGGTGCATGGGCTCACTCCACACCCAGACCACCTTGGCCTTCTCCTGGCAAGACTATAGATGTCCAGTCTGTATCCCAGCAATATTACACATTCCTGTTTACTGGATCATTGGGCTGTTGGGGTTGCTTCCACTCAAGAAAACAAAAGGGCCACCCTATTTGGAGCCTATCCCCATCAAACTTCATTTCTCTCCCCTATATTAACAGTTGAGAATTTAAGTCAGGCCTATAGCTGCTAACCAGATCTGTAGTCAGCACAACCGGTATTTCCAAATGTAGAGCAAGAAGAATTATGACAGAGACCTATTTCTATCTGGCTTTTTTTAGGGGGGGGGGGGGTGAAGGTTTTTGCCATAGGGTGCGTGCGCTTACCAGGAAGACAGAGAGAGACAGAGACAGAAAGCGAGAAATCACCCCCCAGGGGGGATGGCCACGCTGAAATCCCTTCTTCTCCATTTTCCTCTCGGGATCGTGGGCATGCATGCACACGCGCCCAGAGTGAGTTTAAGCCACTGGGTCTGGGACTCGAACCACGGTTGACTACATGGGAGTCCAGCGACATAGCCTTTATGCCAACTGCTGGTCCCTCTATCTGGCTTTTTTTGAATCTTGAAAATATTAATAGCTATGAAAACTCCACTCCTACTCCCCTTACCTGAACCAGGTAGTCCATGCAAGGTGGCTGTGGTTGGGACAGACAACAGATGCTCTGGAGAGTGCAAATGCTTCCTTCCCATTCCCTGGGCTTGAAAAACAGATCTGTATCCAAAATGTATGAAGGGCCTGCATGAGTGCTCTCCCCACCCGCTGTCCAATCCTCCCATTCCTATTAGGCAGAACAGGAAGGAAATGGACAAAGGAAAACTTTAGCTCTCTCTTTTCTTAACTTTATTTTTCATTATTATTACTAAAGAATTATTTTAATTAACTATTTACTTATTTATTTATTTTAATTTGACTAGAGGGACAGAGTAAAAGAGAGAGAGAAGGAAAGCGAGAAAACAAGCCGCCAGGTCAGGGACTTGAACTGCAGTCAGCCATGTGGGAGTCCAGTGGCCTTAACCACCATGCCGCCTGCTGACCCGATCATTCTTTTTTTAAAAGAGGTTTTTGCTATAGGGTGTATGCACTCGCTGGAAAAACAGAGAGACAGAAAGAAAGCGAGAAATCAACCCCCAAGGGGGTATGGTATGGCCACTCCATAATCCCTCCTCCTTCATTCCCCTCTCAGGACCTTGGACACGTAAGCGCACACATACCCGGTGTAAGTTTAAGCCGCTGGTCCAGGACTCAAACCATGGTTGACTATGTGGGAATCGGGCAATGTAACCATTACACAATAATCTGTTGGTCACCAGATTATTTTTTTAATTGACCAGAGAGAAAGAGGGAAAGTGAAAAAGCAGGCTACCAGGTCCAAGACTCAAACTGCAGTCAGCCATGTCAGAGCCCAGTCCCCTTAACTGCCATGCCACCTGCCAGCCCCAGCTTTAGCTCTTATTTTCCTTAAATAATTATTTATTTTTATTTGTTCTTTATTTTTTAATTTGACCAGAGATAGTGAGAGGGAAAAGGAAAGTGAGTCACTAGGTCCAAGACTTGAACAGCAGTCAGCCATGTGGAGGTCCAGCACCTTAACCACCATGCCACCTGCTGGCTCCAGCTTTAGCTCTTAGTCCAGCTCCAGGACAGTCACCTTTTGCCCAGCTCTTTTCAATAACAACTTATTTGGTGGCTACTAACTGTTCTCTTACCTCCATTCTATCTGTCTGCTTATTTTATCATTTGGTTGGTTGTTGTTTTTTTTTTTCTTTTCTTTTTGAGAGGTTTTGCTATGGGGTGTGTGTGCTCACCAGAAACACAGAGCGAGACAGAAAGACAGAAAGCTAGAAATCACCCCCCGGGGGGATGGCCACACCGCAATCCCTACTCCTCCGTTCTCTTCTCGGAATCTTGGGCACACTTACACACGTGTCCAGTGTGAGTTTAAGCCACCAGGTCCAGGACTCAAACCGCTGTCAACTACATGGGAGTCAAGTGACATAGCCATTACGTCAACTGCTGGTCCCTCATTTAGAAATTTTAATTCTCTATCCTGAAGCATCTTAAACCCATCTGGGGCCAGCAAGTGGCATGGAGGTTAAGGCTCTGGATCCAACATGGCTGACTGCAGTTTGAGTCCCAGACCCGGCGGCTTGAAAATTACAACAGACACATGTATGTGCATTCCCAAAACCCCAAGAGAATGAAGAAGGGATCTCTCACTTTTCCAGGGAGTGACTTTTCACTTTCCCAGTCTCTGTCTCTCTCTGGTAAGAGCATGCACCCTATAGCCAGAAAAAAAAAATCTTCAGATTCACCAGAAGTCCTTGGCACAGTCCCAGCCATCTGTCTCCAACTCCTAATTTGGCACCTCAGAAATGGTCGTGCACTGCTGTCCCTGGCCACCGAAGACCTGTAACAAAACTGGAAGCACAGATACTTAGGTTCAGGCTGCTTGCTGGATAATCACAAAGATGACAGACAGCAGCCACTGTAGCCACACGGCACAGATGTCTCCTCATACGGTCCTGCCAGACCTGAGATGGCCAGACCCCACATCCATAGCTACAGAATTCTGTCAAGTGAAGAGTGGATGAAACTCCAGACTGGGACCCAGAGACTGTGAAACCATAGCCAGGGAAAGCTTCCAGGGAAAGCTTATAGAACAATCCAGAGGCCCTACCCAAGGGGTCACAGGCTTCTAGGCCCACCCAACCTCTTCTGCCTCTCAGGGGACGGGGCCAGGCTGAGGCCACTGGGGTATGGCAGGGCCCTGGCACAACCACAAGCCTCACACAACAACCATGACCGGCCAAAAGCCTGGATGAGGCGAAGCCATCCCTCCTGGGACAGGCCTGAGATCAGCTGCCGAGGTGGAAACGTTGGGGCATGCCCGGCCTCCAAATGAGCCATCAGAGCTGCCACTGCACTGCACCCATGATGGATCACAGCCTGCCAGCCCTAGAAGCACGTCCCAGGGAGCCGGTCACAGCCACAGAGCCAGGCTGACAGAACTGCACTTTAGGCCCATCGGCTCAGTTGAGATAGTCTCTGGCAGCATTCAGACCACCTAAGGCTGAAAGCAAGCAGAAAGGGAAAGATAACAGAGGGAGAGTGCCCCCAGCAAACTCACACTGCCCCACTCCTCACTGGGTTCCCCTCATCCTGTAAATGCCTTTACGTTCAGCTCCACCATGTCCACCGGGAATCAGTGGAACCTGGTGCTGTCCCCTCCACTGAGCCTCACAGCACCAGAACGATGTGCTACTTTTCTTGTTGCTCCCCTAAGAAATCATCACAAGCCTAGTGGCTTCACACGACACAAATTTATTTTCTTACAGTTCTGAAAATCAGAAGTCTGAGTTTCGCCCGACTAAAGTCAAGGTGTCAGCAGGCTGTTTCTTCCGGAGGCGCTAGGGGATAAGCGGCTTCCAGGCTGGCAGAATGCAGCACTGGGCCGCTGTAGGCTGCATATCCTCGCTGGCCGTAACCCGAGAGCTGCTCCCAGCTTCCAGCCCCCCCCCCCCCCTTTCCTTGGCTCACTTCTCTCATTCGTACTACAGAAAGGGCAAGCAGAGTCCTCAGATTGGGATTTAGGAGATTACCCTGGGCACCCAGAGAGCCCAGGGTAATCTCCCATTTCAAGGTCCTTAATCACATCTGCAAAGGCTCCTTGGTCCTGTAAAATAATATAGTAGTGGGTTCCTGGGAGAGCCTCCCAACTCCCAGTCTTCCCCTCTCACATTATAGCATCTGTCACGCTGCAGCCTCTCCAGCCAGACTCCCAGGCATGGACACATACAAGGTTCCCAGGAGGGCCAGGAGCCTGGCTTTCTCTATATGAAACGGCTCCAGGGTCCCTGACTAGGTTGAGAATGAGGAAAGGGCAGTGAAAGGTGACCAGGTTTCAGGCTTAGGGCCACACTGAGAACCAAGAAGGTGGATTCCAATATGACAGATCAAACTCTGAAGCCTCCAAACTCTGAAACTACCCCACCCCAGATGCTGCAGAACCTGGCGGGCTGTGGAGAAGGGGGCTGGAGGGGCTGCTGCACTTACCAAGGGCCTTCTCAGACCATCAACCTGCAGGTACCAGGCGGACATCTAGCCAAACACCCCAGCCTGTCTTAGGACAGGACTCTCCCCATGCCCTAATATTCCCACCGGGGCATACAACGCAGAACTCTTGGCCCCACTCAGCAACTGGCTCAGGGAGCTCCTGCCCAGCCTTCCAAAGCCCTGTCCCTTCTGCCTCAGACATACAAAAGCCAGCTCCTGTGGAAGGAAATGAGCTGTCCAAGAGACAGAGAACCACTTCCTGCCCCTCAGGGAAGCAGCAGTGGGCAGGAACTGAACTCGCTAAGATATCCAGGTCCTGGGTGCCACAGGCATTCCTGGACGTGGCACAGAAAGTTCAGGAAAGACTAGACATAGGAAGGGCAGGGTCCACATTCAGCTTCAGAAATCTGGAAATAAGAGCCTACAGAGAGTGGGGAAGATGTGTTCTGATACCAAGGGCCTAGAGTCAGCTCTCACCTGACATCTGCCTACCGTTCCAGTCCCAGGTGTCTCGGCAGCCTCAACCCCACTGGGGACACTGACCCTGCATTTGTTTAGAAACCAACCAAGTTGCGGTGATATAGTAATGCAACCAAACCCACATGGGGAGGGTCCTGGGTTTGCATACTAAAGACCTCCCTAACCATACTGTACAGGTGCCTATGATCTAGGCTAGCTAAGGGGGTGCACTGCAGTGTAGAGACCATTGGAGGTGCTCTTTTTTTTATTTTAGAGAGGTTTTTGCTATAGGGCGCGTGTGCTCGCCAGAAAGAGAGATAGAAAGCGAGAAATCACCCCCCAGGGAGGATAGCCACGCCACAATTCCTTCTCCTCCATTCTCCTCTCGGCATCTTGGGCACACATGCACATGTGCCTGGTGTGAGTTTAAGCCACCGGGTCCAGGACTCAAATTGTGGTTGGCTACATGGGAGTTCAACGACATAGCCTTTACAGTAACTGCTGGTCCCGAGGTGCTCTTTCTGAAGAAATAAATTAAACTGTTAAATAGTATTTTAAGGCTCCAGCAGGTGACATGGTAGTTAAAAGTACTGAACTCCCACACGGCTGACTGTGTTTTGAGTCCCAGACCTAGCAGCTTGCTTTCTCACTGCCCCCATACCCCATCTCTCTGATCAAATTTTTAAAAATGATGAGTAAAGTTAAATCACCCTTCCCCAGGGGGATGGCCACAATACAATCCTTTTCCTCCATATTCTCCTCCTGGGATCTTGGGCACACACATACACACACCCAACATGAGTTTCAAGCCACCGAGTCCTAGACTTGAACCACAGTCAACTACGTGGGATCCCAGTGACGTAACCATTACACCATCTGCTGGTCCCAATTAATAATTTTTTAAAATAAATAAAAAGTATTTTAAAGAGTCAGCAGGTGGCACAGAGGTTAAGGTGCTGAATCCCATGTGACCAACTATGCAGTCTGGACCCAAAGACTTGAAAAATTGTACCAGGCAAATGTGCACATGTGCCCAAAATCCAGAGAAAACTGGAGAAGGGACTGTGGAGTGGTCATCCCCTCTGAGGGGTGATTTCTCACTTTCCCTTCTGTCTGTCAGTGTTTCTGATAAGCACATGCACCATATAACAAAAGCTAAAAAAAAAAAAAAAAAAAAAAAAAAAAGAGTCTCAAACAGTAGCCTGGAGGATGAACTAGCAGAACGCCACATGGCTGACTGTACAGTTCGAATCCTGGACCTAGCAGCTTGAAAAACAAGCCAAGTGCATGTGCGTGCATGCCCAAAATCCCCTAAAGAGAGAAACAGAGTTTAAGGGATTGTAGTATGACCATGCCCCATGGTTAGTGCTTCCTCACCTTCTCTCTGACAAATGCATGTACCGTCTGGCATAAAAGGGAATAAATAGGGGCCAGCAGGTGGTGTGGTGGTTGGGTGATAGACTCCCACATGGCTAACTGTGGTTCAAGTCTAGGACCTGGTGGTTTGCTTTCTCACCTTCCATTTCTCTCTCTCTCTGGTCAAATTAAAAAATAAATAATAATAAAATGAAACAAATAATTATTAAAAAAAAAAAAGGGGGGGGGGGAACAAACCAAGTCACCTGAGCAAAAAGACACAAGAGAGCAATGACACCATGTCTTCCTCAAAGGGTGAGACCTGGCATTCTTCCAGACTGGCAGTATTGCACGTGCATCATCACTGCTAAGGAGGCACCTCCAGACACCACTCGGAATCACTGAGGAAGGGCTCTCAGGGATGGAGGAACAGCAAACTCCCCAGGTCAAGATAGTGAATTGTGGGGCTGGCAGGTGACATGGTGTACTTCCACATGGTTGACCACAGTTCGAGTCCCAGACCTGGCAGCTTGCTCTTTCTCTAGTCAAATAAGAAGTAATAACAAGGGACCAGTAGTTGACGTAATGGCTGTCGCTGGACTCCCATGTCGTTAACCGTGGTTTGAGTCCTGGACCCGGTGGCTTAAACTCATGCCGGGCACGTGTGCATGCATGCCCAAGATCCTGAGAGGAGAATGGAGAAGGGATTGAGGCATGGCCATACCCCCTGGGCGGTGATTTCTTGCTTTCTGTCTCTCTGTCTCTCTGTCTTTCTGACGAGCGCCAAGAGCCCTAGAGAAAAAACCTCTCCAAAAAAAAAGTGACAAATTAAATAAATAAGTAAATAATTTGTGTGTATATATATATATATATGTATGTATGTATGTGTGTGTGTATGTGTGTGTGTGTGTGTGTATATATATATATATATATATATATATATATATATATATATATATATGGACAGTGAATTTGAGAGCCAGCCACAGCACCTCCCTGACCACAACCAGGCCGGCTGAGACTAGAAGTGGATTGTGGCATGAGGGTCTTCTTGGGGTGACTGTCTGATGGAAATAAACTTTTAAAAAGTAAGGGGGGACAGCAAGTGGCGTGGTGGTTAAAGGCGCTGGACTCCCACATGGCCAACCACGGTTCAAGTCTTGGACCTGGTGGCTTGCTTTCTCACTTCCTCTCTCTCTCTCTGTCTCTCTCTGATCAAACTGAAAAATAATAATGATATAATAATAAATAAAGTTAAATTAAAAAAAAAAAGTAGGGGAAAGTAGGGACCAGCAGGTGGCATGATGGTTAAGGCGCTGGACACTCCCATATGGCCAACCAGGGTATGAGTCCCCGGACCCAGTGTCTTGCTTTCTCACTTTCCCTTTCTCTCTCTCTATCTCTGTCTCTCTTTGGTCAAATTAAAAATAAATGAATGAATAAATAAAAAAAAGTCAGGGGAAGGGACCAGCAGGTGGCATGGTGGTTAAGGTGCTGGACATTCCCACATAGCCAACCATGGTTCGAGTCCTGGACCTGGTGGCTTGTTTCTTCTCTCTCTCTCTCTCTGGTCAAATTAAAATGAATGAATGAATAAATGAAATTAAATAATTCTTTAAAAAAAAAAGTAGGGGAAGATATTTTAAGACCAATCAGCGATGGTGTAGTGGTTAAGGGCATTGGACTCCCACATGGCTAATCATGGTTCAAGTCCCGGACCTGGTGGCTTGCTTTCTCACTTTCCCTCTCTCTGTCACTCTTTGGTCAAATTAAAATAAATAAAATAATTCTTAAAAAAAATCAGTCCATAACCATTCTCTGAAAGAGAGAGAGAAGGAAAGGGACTCTGGAGTTGACATTTTGGAAAAAGGGGGGACAAAATAGTACAAAGTACCCCACTCCAACCAGAAAGGGCAACAAGTATTTCAGAAATGGCTAGAGGGACCAGCAGTTAGCATAATGGCTATGTCGCTGGACTCCCACGTAGTCGACCACGGTTCGCGTCCTGGACCCGGTGGCTTAAACTCACGCCAGGCACATGTGCGTGCATGCCCAAGATCCCGAGAGGAGAATGGAGGAGAAAGGATTGCGGCATAGCCATCCCCCCTGGGGGGTGATTTCTCACTTTCCATCTCTCTGTCTGTCTCTGTCTGTCTGGTGAACACACGCACCCTATAGCAAAAACTTCTCAAAAAAAAAAAAAAGAAAAGAAATGGCTAGAAACCACCAAGGACGATGAACAGGGATGGCTAGCCCCATAGAGAAATGCCCAGACACAGACACACAGACAGGCTCTGAGCCTGCACAACCAAGGGAGCTGGAGGGGACGAGCACGAAAGGCTGCCAATGACAGCAGGATTTGTTTCCGTAAGAAGCCAGAAACCATTTAAATATAGGAGAGCACACGAGGAGTACGACTGCGGTGCACACACCTGCCACAAGACAGTTAGCCAGTGCAGGGACATGTGGCCAGCCAGGCGTTCACACCCCCACCCAGCACCATCCTAAGGTGAAGAGGAAGAGCCCAGGCAGAGGCACGATGAATTTCTAAAGCAAGGTTTAAATAGACTTTATTGTTATAAGGGGACCCTACCGAGCAGGGCCAATATATGTGGTCCCAGGATGTCGCCACGGAGACATCGAGAGGTCATGGTTGCAGAAGAGGTGACTGGAATTGAACGACATGATCCAGGGGAGGCCAGCCAGGAATGCAGCAGACATGATCAAGATGGGCTGGCGGGGGGGTGGTCCGGACACAGGGTGAGGGAGAGGATGGCCCCCTCACTCCCGCTTCTTGTAGCTCTCCAGGTGTGACAGGACCCAGCCCGATGGCAGGAGGAAACACAGGAAGCAGGAAGTGAGCCCAATGGCGAGATCCTACAGAGAGCACAAAAAAGAAGGAACCCCCAGAGTAAGAACTTCCTCAGGCTCTCCGAAGTCTAGCAGTTCCCAGCAGAAGAAGGCTCCCCTCAAGGAAGGACTCGCAGCTAGCGTAATGGCTATGTCGCTGGACTCCCATATAGTTGACCGTGGTTTGAGTCCCGGACCCAGAGCTTAAACTCACGCTGGGCGCGTGTGCGTGCATGCCCAAGAACCCGAGAGGAGAATGGAGAAGGGATTGCGATGTGGCCATCCCCCCTGGGGGTGATTTCTCGCTTTCTCTCTCTCTCTCTCTGTCTGTCTGGTGAGCACACGCTCCCTATAGCAAAAAAAAAAAAAAAAAGGGAGGGAGACTCAAGGGCAGACGGAGGAACATCCCTATATTAAAGAAAACCAGGCGGGGGACCAGCAGTTAGCGTAATGGCTATGTCGCTGAATTCTCATGTAGTTGACCGCGGTTCGCGTCCTGGACCCGGTGGCTTAAAACACACGCTGAGAGCATGTGCGTGCGTGCCCAAGATCCCAAGAGGAGAATGGAGAAGGGATTGTGGCGTGGCCATCCCCCCGAGGGGTGATTTCTCGCTTTCTGTCTCTCTCTGTCTGGCGAGCGCACGCACCCTATAGCAAAAACCTCTCCAAAAAAAGAGAAGAGGACCAGTCTCCAGGAAGGGGACAAAGCAGATCTAAGGCCTTGAGGTTAGGGGTTGGTTATGGGGATAGAGAAGAGTGAGGGGAAGGAGGGGCAGCCTAAGTGAGGATCCAGAGAGATTCACCACCAAATGATAGTGAAGGGGCAGGAACAAGAATTTAAACCGGGCCTGCTGAGAACAAGGAACCTTGCATATACTGATAGCTCTAAAACTGGACCTCTCCTTCTTTGCCTTAAATATCCCTCCCATCAGGTGGGGGAACCAGCCAGTGGCTTGGTGGTCAAGGTAATTGAATCCCACATGGCTGTGTGGTTCGAGTCCAGACCTGCAGATTGAAAAAAAAAACTCTGGGTGCATGCATGCCCAGAATCCCAAGAGGAGAATGGAAAAGGGATTGCAGCATGGCCATCCCTCCTAGGCGGGTGCTTTCTCATTCCCCCCCACCCCTTCATAAATGCACACCCCCACATAAAAATAATAATCCCCATCACGAGGGCCAGGTGGTGGCAGTGATTGGCACCTGAACTCACATGGGAAAGATCCTGGGTTCCCGATCCCATGATCTGGTTTGGCTGTGCCTGGGATGGATAGATTATAGAATGAGGACTCTGTTGGGAGTGCCTGTCTCTCTCCCTCTCATGTTAGAAACAAATAAATTAACGGGGGGGGGGGGGGGGGGGGAGCAGATGGTGTAATGGTAACGTTGCTGGACTCCCACATGGCCATCTGTGGTTCAAGTCCTGTACCCAGCAACTTAAACTCATGTGGGGTCTATGTGCATGCGTGCCCAAAATCCTGAGAAGGGAATAGAGAAGGGGTTGTGAAATGGCCACACACCGCCCCCCCACCCCCGGGATGATTTCTTGCTTTGTGTCTCTCTGTCTCTCTGGAGCGCATACACACCATATAGCAAAAAATCTTTCTTAAAATAATAAAAACAAGGGGACCAGGGACCAGCAGGTGATGTGGTGGTTAAGACACGGGACACTCCCACATGGCTGACCATGGTTCAAGTCCCAGACCTTGTGGCTTGCTTTCTCGCTTTCTCTCTCTCTCTCCCCGCCCCCAACCCTCTGTCTCTCTCTGGTCAAATTAAGAATGAGTGAATGAATAAATAAAATTAAATAAAAATAAAGTAAGTCTAAAAAAAAAAAAAACAAACAAAAAAAAAATACAAGGGGACCAGCAGTTGGTGTAATGGCTATGTCGGTGGACTCCCATGCAGTCAACCACAGTTTGAGTCCCGGACCCGGTGGCTTAAACTCACGCCGAGCACATGTGCGTGCGTGTCCAAGATCCTGAGGGGAGAATGGAGGAGAAGGGACTGCAGTGTGGCCATCCCCCTGGGGGGTGATTTCTCGCTTCCTGTCTGTCTCTCTCTGTCTTTCTGGGGAGCGCACGTGCCCTATAGCAAAAACCTCTCAAAAATAAAACTAAATAAAACAAAACAAAAAACTATCCCTTCCCACTGTTATCCAGGACTATTATTCAACCTTTGAGGCTAGGGATAAAGACTTTTTTTTTAACAGCCACTACCATGTTCTAGATCACAGTTAAAAACAAAAAACGACCTGGCGTCTGCCTTACATTCAAATTCACTCTTCGCCACTGAAGGTGTGACTTGTTTTGTTTTTATTTTTCCAAACTGCTGGGTCTGGGACTCGAAACTGTGGATGGCCATGTGAAAGCCAGTCACTTTAACCACCATGTCACTGACTGTCCTGAAGGTGTGACTTTGACAAGTCACCATGCACTACTGGCAAATTTCAGTTTCCTCTTTTACAAAATGGAAACAACCACCCACCCTGTCTTTGCGGGGTCCTTGGGCAGACAGAAGGCACAGCGATTTTAATTCAGTGCCAGGCACAACAGCAACACTCAGCCAAGCCTGGGGGTGGCAATTACCACTAGGATTTCCCGCTGTTCCCGGGCTCTGCTCCTAACTCAGGCCCCCTGACCCGGGCTGCCAGACTTGCATTCAGGGCCGAGTGTTGCCACTGAGAAAACCTCCAAATACGTGAGAACTGTTAAAAGCCCCAAACGCTTCCACACTTCCGGAACTTCGAAGACCCGAGCCCCCTGCTCCTTCCCCAATAATAATAATAAACGGCGGTGATAATCATAATCGTGGTCGTCAGGCGCCCCTCAATGAACCGATGAGTAAATAGGTTCACAGAGGGCTCAGGAAGCTTGTTCGAGACTGCAGAGCGAGAAAGCCCAGGGCTGGGGCTCTCCGGGTCTGACCTGGGACCCTGGGGCTTTGAGCAGACCTGATGCTGAGCGGGCACTGCAGCCCGGCACTGTCCCCTCCTCGTCGGCGCCCTATCCAGCACTGCAGTTCCCCGCCACGCTGAGGGCCGCCCAACATCCCGCGCGCAGATCCATCGGCCCCGCACCCCCAGAGGACCCCGGCCCGGAACACGCCGCCTCCCGTGCCCTGCCTAGCCGGCTCCTCACCATGGTCCCGAGCTGCTCCTTTGGCGCCTTGGAATGGATCTGAACGCGCGGCACCGGGAGCCGCCGGGCCGGGCCTGTCAGGCCCCTCAGGAGCAGCGGCGTGAGGATGGACATGACCGCACCGAGCAAACCCCAACCTGCAGCCCGCGGAGCCCAAGGTCAGGAAGTCAAAATGGCTGAGTGGGCCGGAAGTTCCGGGGCTGAGAGGCGGGACAACAGCGGCCCGGAAATCCCTCAGAAATGACGCAGGGACACGCCTTCAGCCCGCCCACAGTTTTTGGCGCGTATCTCGAGACAGCCGATCGACACCGACCTCCCGCCGAGGGGCGGAGCATGGAGGGCGTTTCTTTGGTTGTTTCCCGCCTATCTTCGTGAGTGACATCAAAGCCCACCCCATCATGACAGCGAGCCAAGACGGCAGCCTTCACGCCTCGCTCCATTCACTCATACTCTCAACACTTTTCAGAAATCTCCTTTACATTTTTGTCTTTGTTTTGTTTTTAAACTTTTTTAAGAATTACTTTATTTAAGGGACCAGCAGGTGGCGTGGTGGTTAAGGTGCTGGACACTCCCACATGGCCGACCAGGGTTCAAGTCCTGAATCTGGTGGCTTGCTTTCTCACTTCCTCTCTCAATCTCACCCTCTGTCTCTCTCTGGTCAAACTAAAAATATATATATATAATAATAAATGAATGAATAAATAAAATAAATAATTATTAAAAAGAAAGAATTATTAAAAAAAAAAAAAAAAGAATTACTTTATTTAACTTTATTTATTTATTTTATCTTGACCAGAGAGGAACAGAAAGAAAGAAAGTGAGAAAGCAAGCTGCCAGGTCCGGGACTCGAACCGTGGTCAACCATGTGGGAGTCCAGCGTCCTTCACCACCATGCCACCTGCTGGCCCCCATCCATTTTTTTTTAATAATTATTTTATTTTATTTTATTTTATTTATTTTTAATTTGACCAGAGAGGGACAGAGAGAGAGAGAGCCACCAGTCGGCCATGTGGGAGTCCAGCGCCCTTAATCACCACGCTACCTGCCGTTCTGCATTATTGTTTTTTTTTTTTTTTTTTTTTGGAGAGGTTTTCGCTATAGGGCGCGTGCACTCGCCAGGCAGACAGAGAGAGAGATAGAGACAGAAAGTGAGAAATCACCCCCCAGGGGGGATGGTCACACCGCAATCCCTTCTCCTCCATTCTCCTCCCGGGATCTTGGGCACGCACGCACACGCGCCCGGCGTGGGTTTTAAGCCACCAGGTCCTGGACATGAACCGCGGTCGACTACGTGGGAGTCCAGCAACATAGCCATTACGCTAACTGCTGGTTCCCCCGCATTATTGCTTTTTAAGAGTTAGCTTATTTTCTCCATGGGAGAAGAGGGCAAAAGAGAGAGGGTGATCAACTTCAGCCCCAGCCAACCAGGATCAGGGGCATGCATGTGACCACCCTGTGTGCCCAGACCTAGGAGGAGACTCAGGGACCCTGTTGGGGTCCCAGCATCGCTAAGCTTTGCTTTATTGCTGTGCCATTGTAGCCGGAAAAAGGTCTTCATCATTTCTGGCCTACATTGCTGACTGGCCTTATAACTAAACTCCATTCATTCACTATTACTCTCTCTAGTGTACATGCAGAGGCAGTCAACTTCCTTCCCTCTCTCTTTCATTCCTTCTCTCTTCTTTCTTGTATCTTTCTTGTTTCTCAATCTGCCCTCCCTTTCTTTTTCTTTTTCTTCTTTTTAGAGATTTGTTCTATAGGGCACCTGTACTCACTGGAGAGACAGAAAGTGAGAAATCACCTCCCAGGAGGGTTGGCCACACCACAACTCCTCCTCCTCCATTCTCCTCTCAAGATTTTGAGCATGCACACACACATGCCCAGAGTGAGTTTTAAACCACTGGGTCCAGGACTTGAACTGCAGTCAACTATGTGGGAGTCCACGATGTAACCATTATGCCATCTGTTGGTCCCTCTTTGTTTTCTTTTCTTTTTTTTCTTTTTGGAGATGTTTTAGCTATAGGGCACATGCTCTCGCCAGAAAGACAGAGACAGAGAGACAGAAAGTGAGATATCACCCCCCGGGGGGATGGCCACACCACAATCCCTTCGCCTCCATTCTCCTCTTGGGATCTTGGGCATGCACACACACGCACCTGGCATGAGTTTAAGCCACCGGGTCCAGACTTGAACTGAGGTTGACTACATGGGAGTCCAGTGACATAGCCATTACACCATCTGCTGGTCCCCCTCTTTGTTTTTTTAAACACAGTTCTGACCAAGTCATACTCTATCAGTGGCTTCCATTTCTTTTTAGATAAAGTTCTAATTCCTAGAGATGTTACTCTGTAGCCTCATTTCAATATCCATCACGTTCCTTGCTCTCTGGTCCCCTCCAAGTTTTTTGTATTTTATGCTCTGCCTAGAACACTTTTTCAACTCCTTAGCCTTTTTTTTTTTTTGAGAGGTTTTTGCTAAGGGCACACGCGCTCGCCAGAAAGACAGAGAGAGACAGACAGAAAGCAAGCGAGAAATCACTCCCCAAGGGGGATGGCTGCAATCTCTTCTCCTCCACTTTCCTCTCGGGATCTTGGGCACGCACACACACACACCCAGTGTGAGTTTAAGCCACTGTGTCCAGGACTCAAACCACAGTCGACTATATGGAAATCCAGCGACAAAGCCGCTATGCCAACTGCTAAACTCCGATACAACTCTTTTTTAAAAAAGAATTATTTATTTTGTTATTATTACTATTTTTAAAAATTTGACCAGAGAGAGAGAGAAAGGGAAAATGAGAAAACAAGCTGCCAGGTTTGGGACTCAAAATGCAGTCAGCCATGTGGGAGTCCAGCACCTTAACCACCACACCACCTGCTGGCTTGATACAGCTTATTTCATTGACAAATATTTATTAGTCCCTAGGAACTGTTTTAGACACCAGTTGTAAACAGGACAGACAAGGTCTCTCTTATTACAGAATTGGCATTTTAGAAGGAGAGACAGACAACGAACAAGCACTTAATGGGAAACTATTCTAAATGCCATGGTAAGGGACCAGTAGAGAGCGTAGTGGTCACATCGTTGGACTCCACATGGACTACCACATGGTCTATTGCAGTTTGAGTCCTGGACTTGGTAGCTTAAAAATCATGCTGGATGTGTGTGCATGCATGCCCAAGATCCTGGGTTTTGGGGGGGGGGGGCGGTGGAAAAGAAGGGATTGCAGCGTGGCCTTACCCTGGGGGTTGACTTCTCACTATCCTCACTGTGTCTCCTTCTCACCTTTCTGTCTCTCTCTGGCAAGCGCACATGCCCTAGGAGAAAAAAAAAACCATGGTGAAAATAATACCATGATGTGCTAGGAAGTGACTTGGGGTGACGCTGCCTCAGAAATCCTTTAGTAGCCATCCCAGGCCAGGCACCTGCACCCAGCAGCAGCTGTGACAGCCTGACCCACAGTGTGCATTTCCATCCCAAGATTGGTAAGATGAGTCACCTGATGGCAGAGCCTGTGTCTGATTCACCACTGTCTCCAAGTGGCCTGGCACACACCAGACACTCAGAGAATGTTTATGAACTGTAGGAAACTGGACAGAATTCAAATAGGTATAAGGTGAACCAGGAAAGGGGGTATGGGGCCAGTCACTGAGCCAGGCCTTCACTCTATAGTCTTACTCCATCTTCACAGCAATATCCTGAAGGCGATGTTATTTCAAATGTTTTACGAGTGAGGAAGTAGGCCTGGAAAGCTGGGTGACCTGCTCAGGATCACCCAGCTACAAGGCTGCCTGGCCACAATTCCAGTGCAAGTCTATCTGCTCCAAAACCCACGCTTTAACCACCACACAAGCCGCTTCAGAGAGGGAGATTTCCAGAAGTTCTAGTTGGCATTGAGGTCAACAGCATCAAACCTGCAGCAGGGAATGGCTATAGACTGGGAAAATGGGGGCTTCCTCATGAGAGTCGGCAGGGGGGCATGTCAAAGTTCTAGCAGACTTGGGGGGCCCCAGAGGTGAGCTGTGCCTAAGCTTCCTCTGTGTTCCCAGGCCCCAAGCTATCCTGGGCCCCTCTACATCCCTCCTCCATCTTCCTACCCCATTTGTTTGTTTGTTTAGGTTTGGGCCATAGGGTGCAGGTGCTCACTGCAGGGAGTCAGAGAGAGGGGAAGTGAGAAATCAACCTCCAAGGGGAAGGCCATGCCACAGTTCCTTCTCCTCTATTCTTCTCTTGGGATTTTGGACATGCACGCACACATTCCTGGCATAATTTTCAAGTTACTGGATCCAGGACTCAAACCGTGATTTGCCATATGGGAATGTAGCACCTTAACTACCATGTCACCTGCTGGCCATTCCCATTCCATCCTTTTTGAGAGAGATTTTTGCTACAGGGTGTGTACCCTCACCAGAGAGAGAGAAAGCAAGAAATCACCCCTGGGGGGAATGACCATGCCACAATCTCTTCTCCATTCTCCTTTCAGGATTTTGGGCTTGTGCACACACGCATCCAGTGTAAGTTTGTGTGTGTGTGTGTGTGTGGTTTTTTGTGTTTTTTTTTTTTTAGCCAGCCAGTTCTGCGTTTTATTGAGTCCCGCTCAGGCTTTGACCGCAGACTTGCACAGCAGGTACAGCAGCGCCTTCCGCTGCTGCTTCTTGGTCTTCAGGCTTTCCTCAAGCTTGTTAAGCCACCGGCGCATGGCACGGGTCTTCTTGGGTCGCTGGTCCAGGGGCTTATTCTTTTTGCCCTTGTATAATTTCCTGAGGTTTTCTTTCTGAGTCTGGTTAATGACGATGAGAACATGGGCAATGGATTTGTGGACAACTGAGATCTTGGACACCTTGTACGCAGCGCTGCCTGTCACTTCGGCAAGGCACAGCTGGGACAGCTCCACCTTCAGGTCGTCCAGCCCTTTCTTCTTTCTTTCTTTCTTTCTTTCTTTCTTTCTTTCTTTCTTTCTTCTCTTTCTCTTTCTCTTTCTCTTTCTCTCTCTCTCTCTCTCTCTTTCTCTTTCTCTTTCTCTTTCTCTTTCTCTTTCTCTTTTCTCTCCTCTCTCTCTCTCTCTCTCTCTCTCTCTCTCTCTTTCTTTCTTTCTTTCTTTCTTTCTTTCTTTCCTTTCTTCCTTCCTTCCTTCCTTCCTTCCTTCCTTCCTTCCTTCCTTCCTTCCTTCCTTTCTTTCTTTCTTTCTCTCTTCTTTTTTGAGAGGTTTTTTGCTACAGGGCACGTGTGCTTGCCAGACAGACAGAGAGAGACAGAGCGATAGAAAGCGAGAAATCACCCCCCAGGGGGGATGGCCACGCCGCAATCCCTTCTCCTCCATTCTCCTCTCGGGATGTTGGGCACGCACGCACACGTGCCTGGCGTGAGTTTAAGCCACAGGGTCCGGGACGCGAACCGCGGTCGAATACGTGGGAGTCCAGCGACATAGCCATTACACTAACTGCTAGTCCAGCCGTTTCAACAGCTCCTCTTCTTGCTGCGCAAATCCCGAGCCTTAATTTTGGCCATAGCTGCCCAATGCCGCCGCCACCGGTGCCTGCTAGGATGGCTCCAGCATAAGGGTTTTTTTTGTTGTTGTTGTTTTTGTTTGTTTGTTTTGTTTTGTAGAGGTTTTCACTATAGGGCGCGTGCACTCACCAGACAGAGACAGAGAGACAGAAAGCGAGAAATCACCCCCCAGGGGGGATGGTCACGCCGCCGCAATCCCTTCTCCTCCATTCTCCTCTCGGGATCTTGGGCACACACACACACGTGCCTGGAGTGAGTTTAAGCCACTGGGTCCGGGACTCAAACCACGGTCAAGGGACCAGCAATTAGTGTAATGGCTTTGTCGCTGGACTCCCACGTAGTCAACCACGGTTCGCATCCTGGACCTGGTGGCTTAAAACTCACGTCGGGCACGAGTGCTGCCTGCCCAAGATCCCGAGAGGAGAACGAAGGAGAAGGGATTGTGGCGTGGCCATCCCCCTGGGGGGTGATTTTTCACTTTCTGTCTCTCTGTCTCTGTCTGTCTGTCTGGTGAGCGCACGCGCCCTACAGCAAAAACCTCTCCAAAAAAAAAAAAAACCACGGTCGACTACATGGGAGTATTTTTTAATGTCTAGCTGTCTTGGCCCAGCCCCAGCCCCAGCCCAGCCCAGCTACCAGGCCCCCTGCCCTAGGCCATGGCAAACAGCCCAGGACAGGTGCTTTTGAACAACTTTCTTCTACTCCTATGGGCCCAGGACTGGGAGGCCCAGATCCTACCTCCCTGCCACTGAGAGAAGAAAGGGGTCAAAGGCCTCCCTACTCCCCTTCTGGTTTTGTCCTAGACTATGAAACAAAGAACTAACACGCAGTTGAGAACACAGCCAGGCAAAGGGCCTAGAAGTACTTTAAGAAGGGACAGGACTTGTGTTCCCCAGATTCCTCCTCTGAGGTATTGCACTTCAGAAAAGGAAGGAATGCTAATCTCTGACCCCTTGTGATCTGGCTCCTCTCAGAACCTCCAACAGGGAGGAAGACAAAGAGCCTAGCAACAGGTACAGTAACACAGCTGGGTCTGCTAGTGTCTGGGCAGGGCTTGCACCTCCCTCTCCTCTGGTAGACTAATACCAATGTAGCTAGTGGCTTGATCCAGCTAGGGCAGCTGGATCCCACATGACCGACTTGTGAGGTTCAAGCCTCACAAGTGTACATGCATGTGCAAAATCTCAAGGAGAGAATGGAGGAGAAGGGCACTTTCTCACTTTCTCCATGCCTCCTCCCTCCAGCAAGTACACATGCCCTCTAGCAAAATTTAAAAAAAAAAAAAAAGTCTCTGCTCTTTCCCCATTCCTACCATCCACAGCCTAGTCTTCCCCAAAACCAGCCACAGTACTTCAACAAGAGAGCAGTGAAACTAGTGAAATCCCTAGAATTAGACAAACAACAGCCACAGCACTCTTGGATCCCACAAACGTAATGTCAAGGAGATAAGCCAGACGTAGGAAGCAAAAAAGATAGATTTTTGCAATAGGGCACATATGCTTGCTGGAGGGAGGGGGAGAGAGAGAGAGAGAGAGAGAGAGAGTGAAAAATTACCCCCTGGGGGGATGGCCATGCCACAATCCCTTCTCCTCTATTCTCCTCTTGGGATTTTGAGCACGCACATGCACACGCCCAGCCTGAGTTTTTTTTTTTTTTTTTTTTTTTTTTTTTTTGGAGAGGTTTTTGCTATAGGGCGTGTGAGCTCTCCAGAAAGACAGAGAGAGACAGAGAGACAGAAAGTGAGAAATCACCCTCCCAGGGGGGATGGCCATGCCACAATCCCTTCTCCATTCTCCTCTCAGGATCTTGGGCCTGGATGCACAGCGCCCTGCGAGAGTTTAAGCCACCGGGTCCAGGACTCGAACTACAGTTGATTACATGGGAGTCCAGCGACATAGCTATTATATCAACTGCTTGTCCCCCGGCCTGAGTTTTATGCCGCCAGGTCTGAGACTTGAACCACATTGACTATATGGGAGTACAGTAATATAACCATTACACCATCTGCTTGTCCCTAAAAAAAAAATTTATTTTGGCGATCAGCTTCAAAGTTTTATCTTTTTTTTTTTTTTTTATAGACCACAGATCAGTTTATTTTTAACACCCATCATGCCATTAATTCATAGGGAATAGGTTCCAATAGCTCAGGCTCCTTTCCATTGGTTCTCACAAAATGTGCTTCTCTGGGTGGAGCAGGCTGGCGCTTTAGTTGAACCCAGGTCCCTTTCTCTTTGGTTTCTTTCTTTTTCTGGTCATTTTCCTTCACACGTTTTAGGAAGCTATCTCTGCTCTTAGAATGTTTAATATGCTCAATATGCATATTGATTCTCTTGGCAAGAATCTTGCCCTTAACTTGTTTGTCCACAACAATGCCAACAGCATGCTGGGTAACATTGTAGACTCTTCCAGTTTTGCCATGGTGACATTTGTGGGGCATTCCTTTTTGAACAGTACCCATTCCCTTAATGTCTACAATATCACCTTTCTTGTAGATTCGCATATATGTTGCCAAAGGAACAACTCCATGTTTTCTAAAAGGCCTAGAGAACATATATCGGGTGCCTCTCCTTTTTCCCTTTGTGTTCGTCATTTTGGTTAATTACTGGAAGATGGTAGTTCCGGCCAAAGTTTTATCTTTAAGAAAGATGGCCATCATCTCTTTAGTTTCACAGAGTTACAGATCATGAGTGGAAGTGAAAAGAAATATAGGTTCAGGACATCACTGATTTTTTTTTAAAGAATTATTTAATTTTATTGATTCATTCATTCATTTTAATTTAACCAGAGAAGGACAAAGAGAGAGAAAAGTGAGAAAGCAAGCCACCAGGTCCAGGACTCAAACCATGGTTGGTCACGTGGGAGTATCCAGCGACTTAACCACCACACCACCTGCTGGTCCCCCATACTAGCATTGTTAATCTAGAAGAAAGTGGCTGAATGGGGAATAGAAAGAGCAAGAACATTTAGTCTATACTTTCCAGTGAGGCTGGATTGTTTGAGATAATAAAGCTCTTCATTAGCAGAATTTACCAAGTTAGTGTAGATTTTATGCTATTTGATAAAATAGAGCAACAATGAAGTTAAATGAGATTTTTTTTTTTTTTTTTTTTTGGAGAGGTTTTTCGCTATAGGGCGCGTGCGCTCGCCAGACAGACAGAGAGAGACATAGAGACAGAAAGCGAGAAATCACCCCCCAGGGGGGATGGTCACGCCGCAATCCCTTCTCCTCCATTCTCCTCTCGGGATCTTGGGCACGCACGCACACGCGCCCGGCGTGAGTTGTAAGCCACCGGGTCCGAGACGCGAACCGCGGTCGACTACGTGGGAGTCCAGCGACATAGCCATTACGCTAACTGCTGGTTCCCAAATGAGATTTTTTTTTCCCTTTCTCTCTCCATTATTTGCTTTAAGAGAAAAATCATGAGGGATTTCTGATGCCAGGAAACCATAAAATGAATGTGTGTTTAGTAATCAGGATGACTTAGCTCATGGTAGTTGGCACATGTGTAATTACAATTTGCATTCCAGTTATTTAAACTGAGATTTTTTTTTAATTATGTAGTTTTTTTCATTATCTAAATTTTTTTTTTCAGAGGTTTTTGCTATAGGGCACGTGCGCTTGCCAGAAAGATAGAGACAGACAAGAGAGATAGAAAGTGAGAAATCACCCCCAGGGGGGATAGCCACGCTGCAATCCCTTCTCCTCCATTCTCCTTTTGGGATCTTGGGCACGCATGCACACGCGCCTGGCGTGAGTTTAAGCCACCAGGTCTGGGACTCGAACTGAGGCTGACTACGTGGGAGTCCAGCGACATAGCCATTACACCAACTGTTGGTCTCTGAGATGTTTTTGATCAGGTTGTACATACTGGGAGTAGAAAATCTCTTTCCCCAAGAAATAAGAAAAAGAGAATCTTTGGAGGATGGCCTCCAAAAGAGGACGGCCTCCAAACGCTTTCTCCAGATTTTGGTGATTTCCCCAGTTCTTCCATAATTCCTCAATGCCCTGGCCATTTTCTGGTAAGTCATGGTCTTGCAGTTGCCTTTTCTTTTCCTCCAAAGTTTAGCAAGATTTTCTTTGTTTTTCAATACAAACTGGAAGATGCCTGTGGTTCTATCTACCCACTGAATACAAGATACCATCTCGGGATTACACGGGGATTCATGAAGGTATTCAGTCAGTGCTTCTTCCTGCCTTTCCTCCCTTTTGCTGGAAAAGAGCAGGTGGTACCAACTGGTTTTGTTACATTCTGAAGAGATTGGTGAGTTATTTCCTTCAAAATAGATGTCTGCAGCACTGTTTATTATGGTTCTCCAATTATAGAAATGTTCCTCTGGAGACAGCTGGAATTTCCTCTGACATGAAGATAATGGTTGATGAAAGCCAGGTGATTTTTGTAATCTGGCGAGTACTGAAGGTCTCCAGTTGAATGTTGCCTCAGTACCTCTAAGGCATCTTGACCCAGCTTGTCTTGTTCAACACGAGTCATGCTTCAGTAACAAATTGATGACTCTGTCCATCAGAGCCCAGACTAGCATATTGTTGTACAAGGCAGAAATAACCTTCTCCTCCACCAAAGCCCTGCCTGTATCACTCTTACCTGATAACCTGCCATTTTCCTAAAATTTTTTTTATAATTATTTATTTTATTTTATTTATTCATTCACTTATTTTTTAGTTTGACCAGAGAGACAGAGGGTGAGAGTGAGAGAGAGAGTAAATGAGAAAGCAAGCCACCAGATTCAGGACTTGAACCCTGGTCAGTCATGTGGGAGTGTCCAGCGCCTTAACCACCGCACCACCTGCTGGTCCCCCCTAAAAATATTTTTTAAAACATACAAAAGGAGGGCCAGCAGGTGGTGTGTGGTTAAGGCACTTAAGGCACTGGACTCCCACATGGCTGACCATGGTTCGAGTCCCAGACCTGGTGGCTTGCTTTCTCACTCTCTCTTTCCCTCTCTCTCTCTCTTGCTCTCTCTCTGGTCAAATTGAAGAAAAATAATAAATAAATAAAACTAATAATTATTTTTTAAAAAATACATACAAGAGGGCCAGTCTGTGGCATGGTGGCTGAGGCAGCTGGATCCCAAACTCACGGCCAAACTCACAGTTCAAGTCCTGGACCTGGTGGCTTGAAAACAAACCAGATACATGTGCATGCATGTACAAAACCTTGAAAGGAGAAAGAAATGGAGGAGAAGAGATTGCAGCATGACCATCCCCCATGGATGGTGCTCTCTCACTTTTCTCTCTCTGACAAGTGCGCATGCCCATTGGCAAATTTAAAGAGAGAGAGAGAGAAAGCAGGGAAAATATGTGTGATATAATCTTGTTTTACTAAAACAAAGAAAAAATAAATAGCTATGCATAGATCAAAAACAAACGTTTGCTAGGGCAGTTTGTGGTGTGGTGGTGAAGGTGGCTAGATCTCACCTAAACGACTGCATGGGTTAGGTCCTAGCCCTGGCAGCTTGGAAAACATGCCAGGTGCATGTGCATACTTGCCCAAAATCTGTAGAAGAGAATGGAGAAGGGATTTTTCAGTGTGGCCATCCCCCTAAGAGGTCCTTTTTTTTTTTTTTTAACTGGACACTCATTTAATGAGGGTTCTCCTCCACTCCCCCAATATCCTGTCCCCACTCCAAACAAGTCATTAAACAATAATTAATGTATTCACTTCATTAGAAAATTAGGTAAACCTCAGGTAATAAATCCAAGGCCAAAATAATTTTGCAGAATGAGAATGTGTTCAAGAAACCAGTTATAGGGAACCAGCAGTTAGCGTAATGGCTATGTCACTGGACTCCCACGTAGTTGACTGCGGTTCGCGTCTCGGACCCGGTGGCTTACAACTCACGCCAGACGCGTGTGCGTGCGTGCCCAAGATCCCGAGAGGAGAATGGAGGAAAAGGGATTGCGGCGTGACCATCCCCCCGGGGGGTGATTTCTCGCTTTCTGTCTCTATGTCTCTCTCTGTCTGGCTGGCGAGCGCACGCGCCCTATAGCGAAAAACCTCTCCAAAAACAAACAAACAAACAAAAAAAGAAACCAGTTATAGGGGCTGGCAAGCGGCATGGTGGTTGAAGGCGCTGGATTCCCACATGGCTGACCATGGTTCAGGTTCAGAACCTGGCGGCTTGCTTTCTCCCTTCCCCTCTCTCTCTTTTCTCTCTGGTCAAATTACAAAATAATAATAAAAAATGTAAATAAATAATTAAAAAAAAAAGAAATCAGTTATAATTTAACTGGATGAGACTTCAACACAGAGACGACCGTGCTTCTCCATACAGCCTTCATTTAGGAAGAGGCCATTCCTCCAACATGTGAAGAACCACAAATACACCTTCTTCTCAGTCACCAAGAAAGAAATGCCCTCTCTTGATGGGCCGACACTATTTCGTTTTTGTTGCTCTTTTCCCTTCTCCTTTCCATGGTTTCCCCTTTCCACAAAGCTTCTTTTTTTAAAATTATTTTATTTAGCTATTTATTTATTTATTTATTTATTTATTTATTTATTTATTTATTTATTTTATTTAACCAGAGAGGGACAGAGCATGAGAGCAAGAGAGAGGAAAGTGAGAAAGCAAGCCATCAGGTCCGGGACTCGAACTGTGGTCAACCATGTGGGAGTCCAGCGCCCTTAACCACCACGCCACCTGCCAGCCCCTCCACAAAGCTTCTTCAAACACATTTGCTCATCCCTTAAAATCTTAATGCTCATCTCTGTAGAGACCGAGAAAATGAAGTGTCCCCAAGAGTGCAAAATAGGTGTTGTGATTTGGATACCAATCTTAAGTCTCCTTCCTCTCGGCCAAAGGCTGTTGACTATCACCACTTTCACGGATTAGAATCAGTAGGCCTGGCAACTTCCCCAAACAGCCAGGCACTCAGACGACTCATGTGCAAGGCATATTCTGGAAGTGAAGACATTTCTTGAGCAGCAAAGAACAAGAGTCCTTCTGGCCCCGACCTTCCTTACCTACACGCCCCACTCCCAGAAGTTCCCAGGAGGTACTTTCTCATTCTCTGTCTCGCTCTCCCTGGTGAACACACATGCCCTATTGCAATTTAATAACAATAATAATAGGTCCCTTGCTGCAGCTATGGGAGTGAGAGTAGGAGTACCAAGAGTATGGGATCAGAGGAGATGCCCTGGACTCTTTCAAGAAAATGACAGATAAACCAGACATGGGAGGAACTGCTAACTTAAATAAGGCCAAGCTGAAGCAAACAGAGACACAGAAGAACACCCTGTTGACCAAAGAGACCACTGAGCAGGGGAAGCAGAGTGAAATTTCCTAAGCGCCTGGAGGATTCCCCACCTTATTATCTTCGAGCCCTCAGTCATGATATGGAGGAGGAGCCATCTGCAAGACAGACACGAGCCACAAACTGCATTGTGGCTCTCCCCTAGGACCTCCACGCCAATGTCATTGACCTATGGGGCTCACCCTTATCAGATGCCCAAATTCTCTGGTGTGCCATGGGTATTATAGAAATTTTTTTTACAATTAATGAAAATAAAACGTACCTCATGGCATAAGTAAATCAAGTTGAATTATTTTATTGAACTTTATTAATAATTATTTTTATTTAACTTTTATTTATTTTTAATCTGACCAGAGAGGAACAGAGAGAGAGAGAGAGAAAGAGAGAGAGGGAAAGTTAAGAAAGCAAGCCACAGGGCCAGCAGGTGGCATGGTGGTTAAGGCGCTGGATTCTCCCACATGGCTGGCCATGGTTCAAGTCCCGGACCTGGTGGCTTGCTTTCTCACTTTCCCTTTCTCTCTCTTTGTGTGTCTCTCTCTGGTTGAATTAAAATAAATGAATGAATACATAAAATAAGTAACTCTTTAAAAAAAAAGAAAAAAGAAAGAAAACCGCCAGATCTGGACTCAAACCGCAGCCAGCTATGTGGGAGTCCAGTGCCTTTAACCATTACGCCACTTGTTGGTTATTCATTCATTCATTCATTCATTCATTCATTCATTCATTTTATTTATATTTGGCCAGAGAGGGATAGGGGAGAGAGAGAGAGACAGAGGGAAAGTAAGCTTATATTTGGCCAGAGAGGGATAGGGGAGAGAGAGAGAGAGACAGAGGGAAAGTAAGCTGCCAGGTCCAGGATTCAAACCATGATCTGCCACGTGGGAGTCCAGTGCCCTTAACCACCACGCCACCTGCTGGCCCAAAATTAAATAATAATAATTTTTTTTTTTTTTTGAGAGGTTTTCGCTATAGGGCGCGTGCACTCGCCAGACAGAGAGAGTGAGACAGAGAAACAGAAAGCGAGAAATCACCCCCCAGGGGGGATGGCCACGCTGCAATCCCTTCTCCTCCGTTTTCCTCTCAGGATCTTGGGCACGCACGCACACGCGCCCGGCGTGAGTTTTAAGCCACCTGGTCCAGGACACGAACCGCAGTCAACTACGTGGGAGTCCAGCGACATAGCCATTACACTAATTGCTGGTCCCTAAATAATTATTTTTTAAAAAAAGGGACTGGCAGGTGGCGTGGTTGTTAAGAGCGCAGGACTCCCATATGGCTGACCACGGTTTGAGTCCCAGACCTGGCAGCTTGCTTTCTCACTTTCTCTCTCTCGCTCTTGCTCTCACTCTGTCTCCCTCTGGTCAAATTAAAATAAGTAAATAAATAGGGACCAGCAGTTAGCGTAATGGCTATGTCGCTGGACTCCCACGTAGTCGACTGCGGTTCGAGTCCCGGACCCGGCGGCTTAAACTCACGCCGGGCGTGTGTGCGTGCGTGCCCAAGATCCCGAGAGGAGAATGGAGAAGGGATTGCGGCGTGGCCATCCCCCCTGGGGGGTGATTTCCTGCTTTCTATCTCTCTGTCTCTCTCTGTCTGTCTGGCGAGCGCACGCGCCCTATAGCAAAAAAAACCTCTCAAAAAAAAAAAAAAAGTAAATAAATAAAGTCAAATAAAATAATTCTTTTATAAAAAGAAAAGTACCTCATGGCAAAATAATAATAATGATGATAAAAAAAATATTGGGAAAGTAGGTGATTTCAAAGTTATTTTCTATTTCATTTTCTAAGATTCTACATTGGGCATTTTCTGTATTTATGATAGAGCACCCTTGCACACAAGCATGAGAGACAGAGAAAGGAGCACCCTCCACAAGGTCTGCTTAGACCACTATCCCCTTCCTCCAGGCCTCCAGTCGAGCAGATCCTGGGCACCCATGCTTGTGCTGTGTTTCAGGCTGGTGGGAGTGGGGATTTCAACTGCAAACGGCATGCAAGACCCAGCTTCTCTTGAGCAGTGCATTACCACTATAGCACAGAGCCAACCCTTAGTATGGCATTCAAACAAACAGGTAAGGGGAGGTTCAATGATCCAACGAGGAGGATTGTCCCATGGGTGACACCCTGGACAGGAATCCCCTCTAACACTCTGGGCAATTCCTGTGCCACCTACAAAGATGGGGAGCTCATTCCCCCACCCGGGGACTGCCCACTACGCTCAGATTGCTGGGAGTCTCTCCCTGCCAAGGAGTAAGTCCTAAAGGTTCCCTGCCTGGGTTGTCTCTCTGAGCCCAGGGGCCAAGCTGTCCCCACCACTCTCCCTTCCCTGAATAGGGCCTAGAATAGGGGAGCTGGTCCATACCCGACATCAGCTTCCTGGTGGCCACATGTGGACTCTCTATGTGAGCTACCAAAACCCTGGGTGTCCCCCGGCCCCGGGTTCCCTGTCTATAAAAGGCTCTGGCCCAAGCTGTTCTGGCCCATGTCCAAACAGGGAGCTTGCAAGGTCTATGGAGGGGGCTATACCGAGTCCTGTGGAGCCAGCAGGTATAAACCCCTCAGCATCTGACCTGAGCTCCAGGTCTCGTTTCCCCACTTGGCCTGGACTCCTCTCCTGGTCTGTAGAGTGGGTGCTGGGCAGTGAGCCTGAGAAGGCTGCACAGTGAGGGTGGGGAGACAAAGGACAGGGCCAGCCTCTAGAAGCCCACCCTGTGGCTCTCACTGGGGAAAACTGGGCCTCTCAACATGCATGGGGGGTGGGTGGGTAGGAGACTGTGGTAGTCTCAAGAAGGACCCAATGCCCAAATGAGGGAGGTTCAAGAAGGGGACAGAGGGAGGAGTTGTACTGATGTGCTGGGTGACCTTGAGAATGTCCTCTTTCCTACCTGGGCCTTAGTGTCTCCATCTACAAAAGGGAGGAGTTCATGCAGAGCCCATTGGTGGAAAGCAGGGTAGGGGGCAGCCTCACCAGAAGAAAGGGCCTGGTTGGGAAACTAAGCGAGCAGTGGTGGGGCAGAGGCAGAGAGGGGGCCCTGGCTCCTGGAGGGGGTATGCTCTTCCTGAGGGCGCAGCTGTTGCCTGGAGCAGGTTCTCCAGGGGGCGGGCCCAGACACAGCTGTCAGAGTGGAGTGGAGCCACAAGGGAGTACTGTGCAGGGAACATAGAGAGGGGCCTGCTATTTTCTGGGCAGGCACAGCTGTTCCTGCCTTGGGCAAGGTCAGGCAGCCCCAGGAGGGACATTGAGCTGTGGGCTGGAGAGGCCAATCCCCTCCCAATACCAAGGGTGGTTAACCCATTCCAGCATGTGACAAGGACGAGATTACTGCAGACCATGGCTGACTTGGTGAAGGCAGGCTTTGGGGCCACCTTTCCCTCCATAGTAGGCCGTCCTCAGCCTCACCCCTGCCCTGCCGTGACAGGGTATCCAGTTCCCTCTGCCTTTTGAGATCCTAGTCTAGACTCCTAACTTGTCATTGGTGTCCTCTCTCCACCTCTGGATCTCTGACCAACCCAGAGCCTGCCCTGGGACCCAGGCCTGTCACCAAGCCCCATATTCGTCTAGCCACAAAGCCCACCTTCCCACCTTTCCCCTCCCTTTGTATCCAACAGTTAGGATAAAGGGCCGCCCCAGGTGTTGCTGTACTCAACACCACCCAGGCCTGAGGCTGGTCAGGCATGGTGCTGGACTCGGGGGTTGGTACGTTCATGACATGCCTGACTACAAGGGCCCTGTGCTACCCCATGCCATCCTACTCTGCACCTGGCAGGAGACCCTACTGACTACCTCGTGAAGGTCCTCACTGAGCACAGCCTCTCCTTTGTCACCATTGGTGAAGGACACAGGATGGAAGGGCCTGGCTATTCCCTTCCATCCTGTGTCCTATTCACCTTCCCATAATTAAGGTCTCACAGCAGACTACAAAAGCCCCCAAACAGGTTTACAGGTTCACCTGTAGACCAGCTTTGTCCTGTCTGGGGAACCACCTTGTGCCCTAGCATGCCAGACAGATGCAGATCACCACCCTAGCCCCAGCACCGTGAAGAAGGGTAGCTTCCGGGGCAGACAGTTCTTCCTCAGGATGAAGAAACTGGGTCCTTCCCCCACCATAGAGCAGGGCTGCTTAGGGAGGGCAGGGACAGGGGTGGGAAGGACTTCACTGTGAAATGGGATAACACTGGGTTTATTTTAAATTTAAAAAGAAAAAAAGTTAATTTGGGGCCAGCAGGTGGTGCAATGGTTAGGGTGCTGGACTCACACATGACTGACCACAGTTCAAGTCCTGGACCTGGTTGCTTGTTTTCTCACTTTCCCTTTCTCTCTCTCTGGTTAAATTAAAAATAATAGTAATAATAACAAATAGTGTTATATAAATAGTTTTTTTAAGAGGATTTTGCTATAGGGTGCATGCGCTTGCCAGACAGAGACAGAAAGCAAGAAATCACCCCCCGGGGGGATGGCCACGCCGCAATCCCTTCTCTTCCATCCTCCTCTCGGGATCCTGGGCACACACGCACACGCGCCCAGCGTGTTTTAAGCCACCGAGTCCAGGACGCGAACCGCGGTTGATTACGTGGGAGTCCAGTGACATAGCCATTACGCTAACTGCTGGTCCCCCAATAATTCTTTTTTTTTTTTTTGGAAAGGTTTTTGCTATAGGGCACGTTCGCTTGCCAGAAAGTCAGAGACAGAAAATGAGAAATCACCACCCCAGGGGAGGATGGCCACACCATAATCCCTTTTCCTTCATTCTCCTCTTGGGATCTTAGGCACATACGCACACACACAGCCTAAGTTTAAGCCACCAGGTCCGGGACTTGAACTGCGGTCTACTACATGGGAGTCCAGCGACATAGCCATTACACCAACTGCTGGTCCCAGATGATCCCAATTTTGTTGGCAACATCCAAAGCATCATAATCAGGAGCCAGTCACACATAGGCCTTCTTCTCTCCATCAGGCCTGATTAGAGTGTTGACCTTGGCCACGTCTATATCACAGCTTCTTCACAGCCTGTGTGATCTGGTGCTTGTTGGCCTTGACAGCCACAATGAACACAAGTGTGTTGTCTTCTATCTTCTTCATGACAAACTTGGAGGTCAGGGGGAACTTGATGATGGCATAGTGGTCGAGCCCGTTTCTCCTGGGGGCACTCTTCCGAGAATATTTGGGCTGCCTCCTCAGTGGAAGAGTCTTGGGCCCCAGGAAGGTGGGTGATGTATGGATCTTTTTTTTGTGGCTGTGGACGCCTTTCAGCACTACCTTCTTGGCCCTCAAAGCCTTTGCTTTAGCTTCAGCTTTTGAAGGGGCAGGAGCTTCCTTCTTTGCTTTCAGCGCCATCTTGGTGAAAAGCAAAAATTTTTAATAATTACTTTATTTAACATTAATTAATTAATTAATTAATTTTAATTTGACCACAGAGGGACAGAGAGAGAGAAAAAGAGAGAGAGAGGGAAAGTGAGAAAGCAAGCTGTCAGGTCTGGAACTCAAACTGTGGTCAGCCATGTAGTAGTCCAGCACCCTCAACAATGATGCTACTTGCTGGCTCCCCCACTCAGAGAGAGAGAGAGAGAGAGAGAGAGAGAGAGAGAGAGAGAGACAGAGAAGGAAAGTGAGAAAGCAAGCCACCAGGTTGAGGACTTGAACTGTGGTTGGCCATGTGGGAGTGTCCAGCACCTTAACCACCATGCCACCTGCTGGTCCCCCTTGAGTTTATCTGTAAATTCAAAGTAATATACTGTACTGCTTTTGGAATGGGGTTGTTGTAAGGATTAATTAAGATAATACAAGTCAAGGAACCAGCAGCTGGTGTAATGGCTATGTCGCTGGACTCCCATGTAGCCGACCACGGCTCGAGTCCCGGACCCGGTGGCTTAAACTCACGACAGGCGCGTGTGTGTGCGTGCCCAAGATCCCACGAGGAGAATGGAAGAGAAGTGATTGCAGCATGGCCATCCCCCCAGGGGGTGATTTCTCGCTTTCTATCTCTCTGTCTCTGTCTTTCTGGCGAGCACACGTGCCCTATAACAACAACAACAAAAAAACCTCTCCAATAAAACCCCCAAAAACAAACAAACAAAAAAAAAAATAAAAGATAATACAAGTCAAGTGTCCCCCAGTACCCACCATGGACTCACCAGCTCACAGCCAGCAGCACTGGGTCTAGTCAGGTTACAGCTGCCCTGGCGCCTCAGCAGCCCCTCCCTTCCAGACTCCACCCTCAGGAGTACAGCACAGACCCTTTGGCCCTTGTGGAGGCAGCATCCCAACATTACTGCTCCCTGGTCTGAACTGACTACGGTAGCAGAAACCCTCTGGTGACCAGTGTCCCTCCCTCTAGGGAAGTCCAGTCCCTGTCACACTAGCTCAGGCTCGGGTTGCAACAAACCACTCTTCCAGCCACTGTGCCTCTTGCTCTACCTGCTCTCCAAAGGTGTGGCGCTCCAGCACACACCAGGACAGAAGCTGGAGTTACAGTCGGAGGGAGGTGGAAGCAGCAGAAAGAGACTGTCCCTGGGGCCTCACCATATCTCAGAGACAACCGCTGTGGAGGATTCAGAGGCCCAGACCCTCGGTGAGGTAGCAGAGGATGTGAGCATAGACCCATTTTCCTAGCACTAGCTGGCAGTGCTAAAGGAAGGGCCCAGCCCACACCTTTCCAACTCGGGCCATTTATTCTACATCAGGTAGATGGCCATTTCAAGAAATTTTGGCCTTGGGACCAGCAGGTGCCACAGTGGTTAAGGGTGCTGGATTTCCACATGGCCAACTGTGGTTCAAGTCCCAGACCTGGTGGCTTGCTTTCTCACTTTCCCTTTCTTTCTCATTCTGTCCCTCTCTGGTCAAATTTAAACAAACAGATACATAAATAAAGTTAAATAAAATAACTCTTAAAAAAAAAAATTCAGCCTGGGATTAAAAGACAGCCTCCAGGCTGGCAGGTGGCATGGTAGTTAAGGTGCTGGACTCCCACACGGCTGACCATGGTTTGAATCCTGAACCTGGAAGCTTGCTTTCTCACTTTCCCTTTCGCTGTCTCTTTCTAGTCAAATTAAAAAAATAATAACAACAAATAAAATAAATAAATAAAACACAGCCTCCAAGGAATAAAGAACTTGGGAGAGGGGACAGAATTATGTCACATGAAAAACTTATCTGATTGGGACCAGCAGTTAGCGTAATGGCTATGTTGCTGGACTCCCACGTAGTTGACTGGGGTTTGCGTCCCAGACCCGGTGGCTTAAACTCATGCCAGGCGCATGTGCGTGTGTGCCCAAGATCCCAAGAGGAGAATGGAGAAGGGACTGTGGTGTGGCCATCCCCCCTGGGGGGTGATTTCTCGCTTTCTATCTCTCTGTCTCTGTCTGTCTGGCAAGCGCACGCGCCCTATAGCAAAAATCTCTCCAAAAAAAAAGAAAAAAAAAAAAAAACTGGGACCAGCAGTTAGCATCATGGCTATGTCACTGGACTCCCACGTAGTCGACCGCGGTTCGCGTCCCGGACCCGGTGGCTTAAACTCACGCCGGGCGCGTGTGCGTGCGTGCCCAGGATCCCGAGAGGAGAATGGAGGAGAAGGGATTGCGGCGTGGCCATCCCCCCTGGGGGGTGATTTCCTGCTTTCTGTCTCTCTGTCTCTCTCTGTCTGTCTGGCGAGCGCACGCGCCCTATAGCAAAAACCTCTCAAAAAAAAAAAAAAAAAAAAAAACTTATCTGATTAGCCCAACAAATTGCTCTCTCACTTTCCAAGGTTTGTGGTATCTTTCCTTGGGGCCGAAAGATAAGATGGTTGTACAGGGAACCAGCAGTTAGCACAATGGCTATGTCGCTGGACTCCCACGTAGTCGACCACGGTTCGCGTCCCGGACCCGGTGGCTTAAAACTCACGCCGGGCGCGTGTGCGTGCGTGCCCAAGATCCTGAGAGGAGAATGGAGGAGAAGAGATTGCGGCGTGACCATCCCCCCTGGGGGGTGATTTCTCGCTTTCTGTCTCTATGTCTCTCTCTGTCTGTCTGGCGAGCGCACGTGCCCTATAACGAAAAACCTCTCCAAAAAAAAAAAAAAAAAAAAAGATGGTTGTATAAACCATCCCTTGGGGGTGCCCTGGCCCACAGGGCACAGGCTGCATCTTGTACCCACTGAACAGCTATGAACCCTGTTTCCCCTTTCCCCAGATCACTGCTCTGCCAGGTAGGAACACTCCCTAAGGACCAGTGCCTCCTCCCACCTTCTAGCAGATGGGGATCACTGAGGGGGAGCAAAACAAGGCTGACGCTCTGCTCTCCACAGGAAGTGCTCTGAGCTCTGGCTCCTCATCAGCCCTGCATAGGGAACAAGCTACACAGCCCCATCAGTAACAGGAGGGGGCCAGAGTCCCCTCCCATTACCTTTCCTCTCCCACAAGACTAACATGAACTATCTTTCCTCTGGTCTTCGTCTTCTATTAGCAGAGGGAAAAGGAGTCTTTTTAAGAGACAATATGATGAGTCACTCAATAAAACAAAAGGAAGAAAAGAAACACTGTCACTTATTTAGCTTCCATACATGGGCACTGGAATTTAGGTGTGGTGGCAGAAATCAAATGTTGCAATGGCTGGCTTGGAACTCTATCTCCAGGATGCAAAGCCGGCACTCCTCAGAACACCTTTAGCCTCTATCCATAATTCTGGAAAGTGGCATAAACATACACACACGGTCTCCATTCCCACGTCTGGCTGCCTGTCCCAACATCTCGAGGTCTCCCAGGCTTCCTGCATGGCAAGGGGCCTGGGGCCATCACAGCCATGGGTCTCCCAGGATTTAGGCCCACCACTGGGATGGTCTTGGGGTCAGGGATTTCCCCTGAGCCAGGCTGCCCATGGTACCCCAGCATCAAGAAGCTCTCTCAGCAGCTGAACAAAGTGTCTTTTATTTGTGACATACAAATACGACCAATGCAAAAGAGATCACTTTTTCCCTTTGATTCCAGTGATAACAAGTAGCTAAAGAAAAAAATATATATCAAGTTTATCTTCCAATTTTCCTCTAAAAGAACCAGAAAGGGTTATTAAAAAGAACCATACACATGTCATTGATATATTTGACATCATAAAAATAACCTGAAATAGGGTGGATAACACAATAACAAAAAAACAGACTTTAAAAATATTTTAACATGCCCCGAACAAAAAAAAAAAAAACTGGTACAAAAGGTCTGCTATGTTTCTCAAAACCGAGACCTGGGAGACATGGAGGAAAAAATGATGTTTGAGAAATTACTGGGCTCACGACCGAGTGATCTGCTGGTCACAGAAAGTGCCTCTCTGGCCCAGCCCCGACATCCTGAGGAGTCCTTTGGGACTCAGCCTCCAGCTGGGGTGCGCAGGGCAGGCCCCAGGCACCCTGTCTACCATTGGGCTTGGTGCCAGTAGTCTATGACTGGGAAGAAACAACATATGTGGAACTCATCTTACATGGGATATATACTGGGGGTTCCTTTTGGTCCCCTTGAGTGGGAGGTACCAGAAAACCATGATCTAAGACAATAAATAGTTATCAGTATCCTTTGAGAGACAGGGGTCAGAGGGAAACTTTCCCTAAACATGCTGTCATTTCATGATTCCTGGAAGGTGTCTACAAATCCCCTTCCAGCATGGCCAACCTTCACCTGTGGTAAGATTTCTAGGGAGCCAGCAGTGGGGCAAAGGTAAACTTATTCCAGTGTAAAGCTGCAAGGCCCCTCCAAAGAGTGCCCAGTCCCACTGCTGGTAGGATCAAGAGCAGTGTAGGGTGCTCAGCAGAGAGGCAGGCTGGGCGAGGAAGGCCCCTGTAGAGGCAGGAATCCATGTTGAGAAGTTGGGTCAGCCCTGGAGAGACCTGCCAGGACAGACAGCCTGAGTCAGGGCAGAGGGTGGGGCCTGAGCACCCTACAAAAGCAGCTTCCTAGAGACTAGAGCCTTTACCATCCTCCCCAAAGCAGAGCTTAGAGAGGACCGAGGGAAGAGATTAGGTGCTCCTTCCTGGATGAGGATTTGGTTGTTCTTCCCTGGAAGAGGAACAAGGCCTAGATCACGGTGAGCGTAAGTTCTGAGCCTGCATGCTCCCTATCCCATGAGAGAAGAGGAAGGCAATCTCCTCCCCCTACTCCAGCCTTCTGCCATAGGATGATTCCAGAGAGAAAAGCAGCTGTTCTGGCCACTGAGAGGCATTCCTGCTGCGCCTGAGCTGTGGCCTGGCTGGGCCAGGCAGTGGCACTAGTGCCTCACTGAGGCAGCAAGGGGCAAGGCTGGGGAGTGCAGGCACTAGGGCCTGCTGCTGGCTGGGGGCTCTCAGAAGAGGAAGGGCGGCAGTGGGGAAGAATGCCCCACCTTCAGAGAGCTATCAGCACCAAGAGATGAGAGGAAATGGCATTAACCAGAAATGAGGGGCCTTCTGGGGGAAGACGAGGGGCTCCCTGATGTTATTCCCCCCTTGAGACTAGGAACAGAGGTAATACGGGGCTAGGGTAAGGGGCAGGAGAGTGGTGAGAAGTGATGGAGAGGAACGGGCAGGACCTGTGGCTTCCTTCCAGGAATGAAGAGCTTGAGTCACTGCCATTGAACTGAGAGACTAAGCTGAGAATACAGCAATGTCCAAAAGCCCAAGAAGCCACCATCCCCATGGCGGGCCCCGACAAAACTTCCTTCTTAGTCTTCGCAGCTCCTCTCACCAACAGGGACAGAGAGAGGCAGCTTTACTCCCAGAGTCGGCTGGTCCCAAGTTGACACCACTCTATGGGTCCATAAGCACATGGCTACAAAGACCTTTCCTTGCTTCCCTGTATCTTGGCACAAAGGATCTTCCCAGGTTCTCCACAGCATTCTGCCCGCAAGCATCTCTCTAAAGCCTCTCCCTATGCCCAGATCCTTTACATTATCCATTCTCTTTGGGGACCAGCAGACCTCAGACCCAAGACTCCAGGACTTTTGTAAAAGTGGGTATAAAACACTCCATTTGTCCAAGTGTGTGTTGGGGAGACTATCAATAATCCAGCTGCAGAGAAGTGGGGGAACCTTCCCCTTGAGGGCTCAAAAGCCTACCAAGGATGAGCTTCATGGCCAGGCCTCCGCCAGCTCTTCCCTCTGCCAGCATCCTCTCCTCTTCACTCCCTCCTGGCACCCTGGCCTTCTAGGAGAAAGGAAGAGGGGCAGCATGGACCACTCCTCCCATGTTCTGGGCTCTCAGAGCGCAGCCTGGCACATGCAGGGCTGAGGAGGCCACAGCTCTGAGGGCATCTGGCAAGCGGCATGAGACCAGGAAAGAGGACAGGCCTTAGGAGAGTGCTCTGACTTGCACGTCGCTCTGAGTTCAGTGGCAGCAGCCACCACAGTGCCCGCCCGCGTGGGAGTGCTGGCTGTCCCCAAACTTGGTCCTGCGGCTCAGGATCTCATAGGAGCAGTCCTCCCCACAGCACCCAGACATGCTGGGGGAAGAGTCGTCAATTTCGAATCTGCAAGGCAGGCAGGAGAAAAGGGTTGGTTCCAGCCAGCTGAAGGTCTCTCTCCCTGGCCTGAGCACGTTCCTACCTGCCATACTATGAGGCCTCTGGGACAGGAAAGGACAGGGGACCAAACTGGAAAGCAGTACCACACCATCTCACCAACTGCAAACCCTCATAGATTACTGGACCATAAGCAGAGGCATTAGGATGGTGGGGCCAAGACCAAACGGGACCAGAGCAGGCACCTCCTACCACTCATTGGGGCCTCAGACTAGGGCCCGGCTACTTACTGCAATGCTTCTCTGAAGAACTGGTAGGCACCATGATTGTGCTTAAATACTGTTAACATAACCTTCTTCATCTGTGTGCTGAAAGGAAACACAATGATCATCTACTTATTTCTAACTTTTTAGTGGTATGGGTGGTGGTGTTTTTGTTTTTTTTTTGGACAGGACCTCATTGTGTTATGATCCTGCCTCAGGCTCTCAACTAGCTGGGACCACAGGAGTGCACAGCCAGCCACACATAGCTGCTTCAGACAGTCTTGCTACATTGCTCACATGGGCCAGGAGTTCACAATCCTCCTGCCTCAGCCTCCCAAGTAGCTGAGACTGTAGGATGCAACACTGTGCCCAAGTTTTTAGGGTGGGCAGGATACCCAGGTGCTTCCCCCTCACAGGCTGACCAGACTGCATGGGCAGCAGGCTCCCAACCAACTGGCTTCTTCCAGTCCAGGCATCTTTCCTACTTCTCATCTGAAGCCCTATTACTTAGGGAAAGACCTTAGTACAGATCAGGCACTCAAAAGATGCTTGCTGTGCTGAGCCAACTATGCAAAACCTAGAGTCACAGCACGGAGGGGAGCATCTTACTGAGAGGATTCTAGCTGCCTTTCTTCTGTAACATTCTTATGAGCCTTGTCCTCCAAACAGGCTCAAAGAACAGAGAAGTCTCAGAGGCAACTGCTTCAAACTGAGTGACACATGGGGACTCCCAAGAAGGTGATCCCTACCTATTGGCCATAAGCTGCAGGATCTGTATGAGGAACTTCCCCAGGCCTTTCCGCCGCACCTTGCTTTCCAACTGCACTTCATAGCTGGTGAAGAAAGCAGAGATGAGCATGTAGGGTGGGGCATGAAGAGACCGCAAGGCTTGTTAAAGAAGCCTGTAGGCCCTGGCAGCCGTGAAACCCCAACAGATCCAGTGGGCTTTGCCAGCCTTTTGGAGCACCCAGAGTACCACCAGGTTCTTCCTCTCCCACCACCCCACACTGAGCTATGGCTCCTACCAGTACAGGACTTCATCCCCGCACTCCACATCAAATCGGAAGTGAGAAAAGGCAACAGGGATAGAACTGTTTTCCCAAGCGATGAGGTACCAGGCTCGGTCATCCGTCATTTCCTCCCTCTTTTCTCGGTCCTTCCAGCCCCACTCGCTTTGCTCATACCTAAGGGGTTTGAGGGCAGGTAAAATAGGAAGGACTGGGAAAGAAAAGCTGGCTGGGAAACAGGGCTCCCCTCTGACTGGGGCATGCTTACATGGTCTGCATGTTGGTTTTGGTCAGGTCAAAGGCCCAGTCCACGGTGGCTGGCTCCAGTCCAGATACTCGCTTACATTCAATGGAGACATTCAACCTGAAAAAAGGACAAGATGGTGGTCAGGAGCCAGCTCTAGGTTCAGCACTCCTGCCACAGGCAGGCACCTCTGTTCCTCTCTGAAACTAGCACGGAGGTATGTGTGGCCTCAGTTATTCTATAGGGAAAAGCCAAGTCAAGCCTCCTCAGGCATGACAGAGAAGGTGCCTGGGCAGGAACTAAGTATTTTGGGGCCAAGATTAACAACGGTCATCACTGGGCCCACCACCCTAACCACAAAGCCACTGTCCTTATCAGACTTGGCACTCTGTGAATTTTTTCCCTCCCTGCTATCTCTTTGCTTTCCTCCTACCCTCCTGATCGCTTCTGTGCTTCATTATAAACACTTGTGTCTTCTTTGTTCCTTAGTTCCTGCCCTTAGGTGTTTTTCCTGTTGCTTTAATTTCTGAACTGACTCCTTACAGGCTCCCATGGGACCTCTTCCCTCTTATCTTCCAGTCTTGTCTTCAAAACCAGCTGGGTGACCTTGGGCCCTTCAAGAAGACCATGTCTCAACCTCCTCACACCCACCCCAGGAGTCCAGCCTATCTCTTTTCTCTGTAAGCACGGCGGGTACTCTGGGTACTCTTAGCTGATCAAACAGGATGGAACAGATCCAACCCAACACTGCTTTCTTACACTAGCAAATGCTATATGCATTAAGGCACCTGTTTCTAAATGAAATTTAAGTAAAATACAGTTAAGCTCCTCAGCCCATCTGTGCCATCATGTTCTGTAAGTAGCATCACATTCCGCAAGGATTGAAGTCAACAAGCTGCTGAAGAGCTCCTGTATCAGTATCTCTCGGGGTCCTGATAAGGCCCTCAGATGCTCCCATCTGAGCTGGCCATGTGAGCTGTGCATAGCCTAACCTTGTAAACTCAGACCTCCCTGCCCTTGAAGGTCTTACTTCCTTTACAAGCACCAAACATAGAGCAGTCAGAGCTGCTCAGATGCACCGCTGCATCTGTCTCAGCTACAGTGCTGTCCGAAGGCTGGTCTACAGGTATTGATTCTCCACTGATCCAAGTGCACGAAAGTAGGATCACAGTCATAAGCATTACACAAAATGCAAGTCACCAAAGGAGCCCAGAGTCCACACTGCCAGCTTCAGAATAGTCCTAAACTTCTAGGAGTCTGTGAGGATGCAGAATATGGAAACACTAAGAAATAATCATAACAAGGATCTCTGAACTATGTAAAATGATGTCACAGAAGTTGAACGACAAGGCTACCAGGAAACTGTAATACACAGGAAGATCACACACGGGAAGAATAATAAACGAATGTGATATTATGAATTCAGATGCATTTATGAAAGGCAAATAGAACATTTCCTGTCTCATAATTCACATATCTGCGTTTATCTTGTTCATTAAAACAGCATACCTGGTGCTACTTTGTTTCAGCACCACTTAAAAAATTTATTTATTTTTATTTGTTATTGTTACTTTTTAATTTGAGGAGCAAAGGACAGAGAGACAAAGTGAGAGAGCAAGCCACCAGGTCTGAGACTTGAACCATGGTTGGCGATGTGAGAGTCCAGCACCTTAACCACCACACCACTTGCCGGCCCCAGCACTGTTTTTTTTTATATGCAGAGAATAGCAAGTCCTAAAAAGACATCAGTGAGATTAAGTGTAATCTTTGCTCATTTACAGATTCCTCTGTCACTCTAACTAGGGAACTTTATACCAACGGAATGCACTAGCCACAGTTTCTGTTGTGTGTGTGTGTGTGTGTGTGTGTGTGTGTTTTTAAATAACAAATGAGGAAGTTTGGGTCTGAAGAAGCCTACTTTGGGAAGGTGAATTCTGGAAGACACTCGGGAGATACTAGTTAGGATGCTAAATACAACTCACCCGTTTCGATCATATTTCTTAAACACTGGAAAAGCCTCTAGAGGGTCTCCAAGCTGTGGAGGGAAAGAAAACAGGAACAGCACAGATATGTGTGATGGAGGTGCAGTTCCTGGCCCCAAAGCCCTCTTGTCTGGGAGTACAACACTGTAGGGACCCACATCAGGAGTCCAGTTCCCAGCCCCAGAAGCAGCCTTCATTATGCCTGAGCGTTGAAATCACATGTATGAAGAAGGTTTTGAGAAGGAAGCCTTCGAGAGTTAAGCTGAGCTCTAGCCCACAGGGTAAGAGGGGACTTCACTGGCCTATGGGCATAATCCCTGATCACAGTGCAGCCAGCCCAAGCCACAGAGGGCATGCAATGCACTTGTGCACTTTTTATTGTTGTTGTTAAGGTTTTTGCCATAAGGCATATGCCCTTGCGGGGGGGGGGGGGGGGGGGGGGAGGAGGGTGTGTGTGTGTGTGTGTGTGTGTGTGTGAGAGAGAAATCGCCCACCTGAGGGATCTCTGCAATCCCTTCTTTTCCATTCTCCTCTCAGGATTTTGGGCACACATGTGTACAAACTCAGTGTGATTTTCAAGCTGCCAGGTCTGGAACTTAAACCACGCTTAGCCATGCGGGAGTCCAGCTGCTTATTCATACACCACCTGCTGGCCTCTGCACACTTCTAAGACGAAGCCTCCGACTAACCTAACCTGGTCAAGACCCAAATGCCCCCAGCACATCCTTATGAAAATACAGTGTTTACTATAAGTGGGTGAAAAGAATGACAAAATGTAGGCTACAGAATAAGGGCAGGGAGGATGGTCAGGACGTCTCAGGTTCAGTTTGAAAGCCAAGGCTACCAGATTGCTCCCAGTCAATCCATTTGGTACTCAGATTCACTGCCATCATCTCCTGACTGCAGCCCCTTGAGGACCAAGCCACTGCAGCCCCTGGCCCACAGCACAGGCTTCATTATAGTAGTCAGTCAATAAATGTTTGAAGGAAAGAATGAGAAAACTGCATACCATATTTCTCTTAATCAGAGAAGTTTCCTCCCCAAAATGCAAACTCGAACTCCCAACAAAAATTTCTCTAGCCCTTCTTCCTCAGTAAGGAAGGAGATCCAGAGAAGCAGTTACTTCCACTGGCACAAAGAATTCCGTAAACACCTGGGCCAACAGCTACCACCTCCCCCCAGCTCTCACAGCCTGAGGGGCTGAGCTCACTTCCAAGGAGCCACATGTGGGGGAGTACCACAAATCTGCCACAGGGTGGCGCCAAAAGAAGTCAAATTAAAAATCAAGCTGAAATTCCAGGAGGCAGAGATGGGGAGAAGGGGAAAGTCACCCTGTTGGCGGCATCCACTTTGGCACAGACGGCATCCATTGCTGCTCTCTCCTCCAGCCGCTTCTGCTTCTTTTCTTTTGCTTTGCTCGACTTTCTCTGCAACAGGTAAAAGCAATGTTGACTGAAAGTGCTTTGGCCAACCAAAGACTTGACTTTCCTTCTGAGGAACCAAAGGGTCCCTGTATCCGCAAGCCTGGCCCAGAGGCTATGGTGGCTGCCACCCACATCATGAGGGAAGAGCAGGAAATTTCCAAGCAAGCGACACCATTTCCTAATGATGATCCCTTGGGATGTCACTAGACTTCTCAGCTTCCTTTCAGGAAAGATACCAACCTCCTGGTCCCAGGTCACTGTGAAGACCTAGGGAGAGAGCTGACAGTGCCTGCAGCAGAGGCTGCCCAGCAGGTGCCTAGTAAACGTTCACTTACACGCTCCTGAGTGAACACCCAGTGTCAGACACATTTAAGGCAGCTTCAGGGAAGAAATGGCACCTGAGGTAGCAGCTGACAGCTATTTCTAAGGTTCTTCAAAGCCTTTTTGATTTCTTGCAGCTTCAGAAGACAAAGGCCTGGCCAGGGCAGCCCCTGTGGGAGCTGGGTCCTGTTGCCAAGCTAGGGCCAGGGTGTTCTGGCTTGCAGAGGGTGATGTGCCCCAAGTAGTTCATGTCAGGATAGTGGCAACACCAACATGTGGTCAGCAAGACCAAGCTGTGGACACATAGGCAGCAGAGAGGAGCAAAGGGAGGCTCTTCTTGCACAGAGGGGCAAATGGCAAATTGCTCATACCCGCATTAGATTAGATCCTGTTTAAGGCTGACATGGAATTCTCTAAGGCCTAAATGGAATCTCTTATTCTCCCATAAGGCTGGGTAACACAGGGCAAGAGTCAGGCTCTGGAGCCAGTCTGAACCTCATGCAAAGCCTTTCTGCTCTTCATACCCTACAGGTCCTAGGACAAGGCACAGCCCTTCTCTGAGCTTCCTTTTCTGGTCTGATGAGTGAGGCACTTCATATATCCTTGGGGGCATTAACCCCATGAGGGCTAATAATGGCATGTGCTCAGGCTGGAGTGTGTGCAATGGTAATGCAACTGGACCCACATGAGGAGGTCCCAGGTTTGCAGCCCAGGGCCTCCCCCTACACATAAGATGTGCACATGTGCCATGATCCGGGCTGGCTGAGGCTGGAGGTGGACCTTGTGCAGAGCCCTGCTGAGGATGGGCCTGTCTCTCTCTCATGGAAGATATGGCATTTGTTCAATAAATGACAGTTCTTATTCTCAGACCCAGGGAGGATGAGACAGCACAGGCACATAGAGGTGCTCAGCTCAAGTCCCTGGGAGGCATCCCAAAGGGACTGGTAAGGTGGCTTCTTTTTTTCCCAACATGGCCTCTTCTTCTTTTTTTTTTTTTTTTAAGAATTATTTTATTTAGGGACCAGCAGGTGGCGTGGTGGTTAAGGTGCTGTACATTCCCATGTGGCAGAACATGGTTCAAGCCCCAGAACGAGTGGCTTGCTTTCTCACTTTCCCTCTTTCTCTCTCTCTGTGCCTCTCTCCAGTCAAATTAAAATAAATGAGCGATTAAATAAAATTAAATAAATAATTTTAAAAAGAATTATTTATTTAACTTTATTTTTTTTAACTTTATTTATTTTTATTTGACCAGAGAGAGCAGAGAGAGAGAGAGAAAGTGAGAAAGCAAGCCATCAGGTTGGGGACTCGAACTGTGGTCAGCCATGTGGGAGTCAAGTGCCCTTAACCACCAAGCCACCTGCTGGCCCCACCAACATGGCCTCTTCTGACCTCTACCCCTGCTTTTCCTGAGCTCACCAGTGAGAGGTTTTGACAACCCCCAATTACACTGTGGCACTAACTGACCCTAGGAAAGGGTACTTAGAGTGACAAACATTCTGAGTGAGTTGAAAAACCAGCTGCTGGGAGTTTCTCAGGATAAATTCTACCCTCGACTTTCCAGGGAATGACACTGTTTAACTCGTACCTCAAGCAACCGGAAGGTTAAAAAGTTCAGATACCATGGGACCAGCAGGTGGCATGGTGGTTAAGGCGCTGGACATTCCCACATGGCCAACCACGGTTTGAGTCCCGGACCTGGTGGCTTGCTTTCTAACTTTCCCTCTCTCTCTCTCTCTGTGTCTCTCTCTGGTCAAATTAAAATAAAATGAATGGATAAATAAAAATAAAATAAATAATTCTTTAAAAAAAAAAAAAAAAAAAGTTCAGATACCAGGAACTTAAAGGGATTATGCTACCATTCTACCAACAGCAGTTATTACCTGTCTTCTGGCTGAGTATTATGCTGAAAGGCAGGCTAGATTCCATTTCTTACCTTCCTGGAGGAAACAACAAACAGAAAAAGATAGACTGCCTTCATAAGGCTGGAATCCAGACACAACTCCTCCCTGCCAATCATGGACAGGTTTTAGAGCATCCATCTTTTTCTCTGGGAATTTGGGTTTGAGACAACACCTTCTTTTACAGATAAGGAAACAGGCTCAAAGGGATGAAACAAGAGAGGATGGAGAATAGAGAGGCAGAGGAGAAACTCAATCCCAGGGGCTGGGCTGCAGATCCTGCATTGGCTCCACCAGTCCCGCTTTTTCCCACTGGAAGACTCTATGCCAGTGTAGCAGACTGCCCTCAGTCAAAGACCCTCCTATGCTTGGCCAAGTTATGGTCTGGGGCCTGAGAAGCCCCCAGGCAACCACTCACCACCCATTTCTCACTGCCCATCTTACAGCTTGTCAACACAGTGCCACCCTAAGTCCTACTCTCCACACAAAGGTAGAGGTAAGGAAAAAGGAAGGCTGGCCAGTCGGGGGGTGCAGTGGTTAAGGCAGCTGTATCCCACATAGCAAGCTGTGGTTCGACCCAAGGGCTTGAAAAACATTCTGGATGCATGTGTGCATACCCAAAATCCTGAGGGGAGAGTGGAAGAGAAGGGACTGCAAAGCGGCCATCCCTATGGCATATGCCATATAACAAACTAAAAATGGGGAGAGGGTCAACAGGTAGCATGATAGTTACAGTGCTGAACTCCCATGGCTGACCATGGTTCAAGTCCCAGACCTGGCAGCTTGCTTTCTCACTTTCTTTTTCTCTCTCTTTGTCAAATTAAAAAAATAATTAAAATGTTAAATAAATCAATCTTAAAAAAAAAAAAAAAAAAGATGTGAGTTCTGTTCCTCCACCCTGCAATCAATCATGCCCACTCTTGGGACCAGCAGTTAGCATAATGGCTATGTCGTTGGACTCCCACGTAGTCGACCGCGGTCCGCCCGGATCTGGTGACTTAAACTCACGCCAGGCGCGTGTGCCTGAGTACCCAGGATCCCGAGAGGAGAATGGAGGAGAAGGGATTGCGGCATGGCCATCCTCCCCTGGGGGGTGATTTCCCGCTTTCTTTCTGTCTCTGTCTGTCTGTCTGGCGAGCGCACGTGCCCTACAGCAAAAACCTCTCAAAACAAACAAAAAAAATCATGCCCACTCTTAACACAATACTGAGCTGAAAGGATCAAAGGTATTAGAAGGCAGCTGTAACTTCCAGGACCCAGAAAGCACAGAAACTCAGGTTCCCTCCATAGAATCTCATTTTCATGCAGAAGTCAGTCATTCCTAAGCACAAGCAGCAGGAAGGCCTCCAGGAGATTTATAGGATCACTCATGCAGTGTAACTGGCAAGCCATGCAATCCTCAGACTGAGGCTTGGGGCTGCCATGGCCCAAGCCTGAGATAATGAAAGAGCCCCTTAAGCGCTTCACTGCCAGCACGGGATATGAGGCAGGCTGGACAGATGGGCAGGAGCTCTCCCTCAAACCTAGCAAGGACTAGGAGAAGTGGCTCCCTACTGTTACAATTAGCTTCACCCCTCCTTGAGGAGATAAGGCTGTCCTGCAAGGACACAGGAAAATTCTCCTAATTAAAATGGGAAATAAGCACAGTGAACAGCAGTAAAGCTCTCTGTGGTTAAGTGTCTTTCCCAAGAGAGCTCTGTATAATAAAAAGACTGGGGCTTTTGAGTCAAGAGACCTGGATTTGATTCTCCACCCTTTCACTTAATAGTTGTGTGACTCTAAGGTAGTCAATTTCCCTGAACCTCAGTTTCCTAATCCATAAAATAGGGCCAACAATGCTCACATCAACTATCATGGGACTGTTGTGAGGACAAAATGATACAATGAGCCAGATATAAACATTCTTTATAGTAACAATGGTTTATAGGGACTCTCAGAGTCCTATCTAAGTGCCTATCTGAGAGTGGTCCCACAGCACAAGTGCTTTAGAGACAGTGATCTATTTCAACCTTTAACAACTCGGGTATGTGCACCCACTTCTCTGAGGAGGAATCTGAGCTGCAAAGAGGTTAAATAACTTTCAAGGTTATAGAACCAGTGAGTAGAGTTTTCAAAGAGGTCCTCCTACCACACCCTTCTTCTACTCCCACCAGACTCCACACCCTATGAGGCAAAGGCTGATTTATCTGCAAATGTATACTAGTGCTCAGTCAAGTACGTACCCAGTTCATACCTATTGAATGAAATCATCCAAGACTCACATCCACGTTTGAACCCTAAAGTCCATACTCCCTCCACTATATCACCATTTCAATTATTGTAGCATTTTTTGTCAAAAACTGCTATGTATGTGGCTAGCAGATGGCATAGTGGTTATATCGCTGGGCTCCCACATAGCCAACCACGGTTCAAGTCCCAGACACGGTTACTTGAAACTCAGGCAGGGCACATGTGCATGCATGCCCTAGATCCCAGGAAGAGAATAGAGGAGAAGGGATTTCCATGTGGCCATTCTCCTTGTGGGGTGATGTTTTCCTTTCCCTCTCACTGTGTCTTTCTCTTCCCCAACCCGCCGTAAGCGCACCCTGAGGTAAAATCCTTTTATTTATTTTTTTTAAAAGAATCATTTATTTAATTCCATTTGTTATTATTTTTTTTTAATTTGACCAGACAGAGAGAGAGAAATGGAAAGAGAGAAAGCAAGCCGCCAGGTCCAGGACTCAAACCATGGTCAGCCATGTGGGAATCCAGCGCCTTTAAACATCATGCCACCTTCCGACCCCCAAATCCTCTTTTATTTTGAGAAGTTTTGCTATAGGGCATGTGCGCGAGACAGAGAGACAGAGAGACAGAAAGCGAGAAATCACCCCCCAGGGGGGATGGCCACTTCACAATGCCTTCTCCTCCATTCTCCTCTTGGGATCTTGGGCACACACGCACATGTGCCCAGCATGAGTTTAAGCCACCGGGTCCAGGACTCGAACTACAGTCGACAACATGGGAGTGCAGTGACTTAGCCATTATGCCATCTGCTGGCTCCATTCTTTTTTTTTTTTTTTTTTAAGAGAAATTTTTGCTATAGGAAGGGTCCACTTGCTGGAGAGACAAGAGAGAGGCAGAGACAAAAAGGAGAATGGAGAAGGGACTGCGGCATGGCCATCCCCCTGGGGAGTGATGTCTCACTTTCTGTCCCTCTGTCTCTGTCCCTCCCATAAGTGCACATACCCTACAGCAAAAATCTCTCTTTAAAAAAAAAAAATTCAAGTCCTGCTGCCAGGACAGACTTTCTAGGAACTGTTTAACTCATCTGTAAAGCCAATCAGTATTAAGACTCAGGCCTTGGGACCAGCAGTTAGCGTAATGGCTATGTCGCTGGACTCCCATGTAGTCGGGCACGTGTGCGTGCGTGCCCAAGATCCCGAGAGGAGAACAGAGGAGAAGGGATTGCAGCGTGGCCATCCCCCCTGGGGGGTGATTTCTCGCTTTCTGTCTCTCTGTCTCTGTCTGTCTGGTGAGCACACGCGCCCTATAGCAAAAACCTCTCCCCCCCAAAAAAATACTCAGGCCCTGGGCTGGACCTATAGGGCAACAGTTAAGTGCTGTGGAGAAAAAGCTGGATCCTACATGGGTGACCAGTTTGAGTCCCAGGCTCAGCAGCTTAAAGATCACACTGGGTGCAAGTGTATGCATGCCCCAAATCCCAGTGGATTGGAGAAATGGAGGAAAAAAGATTGTAACATGACCATGAGCAACTGGGCACTGTTTTCTGTCTTCCTCTCTCTCTAGCAAGTACACATGCACATTGGCCATAAAAAGGGGGACCTCTAAAGGAAGCAAGCAATGCAGTATCTCGGAGCCCGCTATTTCGACTGATTGACCAATGAGGAAGTACTGAACCAGAATGGCAGGTTATGCTTATTTTCGAGTCAGTCTGTAGTGACTGATTCTGGTTAGAGAACAACTGAAGAATACAGATAATAGGGTTTTTGGGTTTTTTTTTTTTCTTTTTAAATAATTATTTTATTTAACTTTATTTACTCATTTACTTATTTTTAAATTTGACCAGAGAGGGTGGCCATGTGGGAGTCCAGCGCCCTTAACCGCCAAGCCATCTGCCAGCCCCAGACATAAGGTTTTCGGTTTGTTTGCTTTTTGGTGTCTGTACTTGCTGGGAAGAGAGAACAAGAGACAGAAAGTGAGAAATCATCCCCTGGGGATGGCCATGTTGCAATCCCTCTTCCTTCATTCTCCTCTCGGAATTTTCTGCACGCATACACATAAACACACGGCATAATTTTCAGGTTGCCAGGTCCAGGACACAAACCATGCAGTCAGCTATGTGGGGTCTAGCCACTTTAACCTCCACATCACCTGTTAATCCTACAGATACAAGTTTAATTCAGTTTCAACTGCTGTGGTCTGGGACCTTTCACCAAATCTAGCTACGTATGCCTGAGATCTTGAGACCTCGACTTGTTTTTCTATGTATGTATCTATAAGTTACATAGTATCCAAAATTCCTTGTTGAAGCAAGGATATTTGTTTGAGTCTATCAGTGTGCCTGCATGGATGCACTTATCCCAAAGAGACAGAGAAGAGGGGGAGTGAGAAAGCACCTTCCATGGGGAATGATCATGCCACAATCCCTTCTCCATTTCACCCTGCTTTCAGGATTCTTGGGCATGCTTGCACACATGCTGAGTGTTTCTCAAGCCACTGGTCTGAGATTCGAACTGTCCAGTCAGCCATAGGAGATTCAGCTGCCTTACCATGCCACCAGTAGGCCCATGATGTTTTGTTTTGACATGGATTAGACTACTACTTATATCTAGTAAACTGATGGGTTTAGTCAATAAATATTTGAGAGAAAAACATCTAGGTTAATAACAGCAAGGGCAAATCCAATGGGTTAAAAATAGCACAAATCTATTTTAGATCACTAATGTGAAGGCTGAGAATATAGGCAAAAGTAATAGCCAGGACTGCTTGACTATACTTCCATTATCTCATTTCATCTTCATGACCACCCTAAGGGGGAAGTATCGACATTGCAGTTACGTAAATGAGGGGATTCACGTCCAGAAAAGGTCATGTTATTGGCACACTATCTGCTACTCAGCCAAGATGCAGCTGAACTGAGGGATCTCTGGCTCCAAAACCAGGGACCCCCTAAAAGTGCTGTCAACACCAATAAAACCAGCCCCAGGGAGGGCCAGTCATCTTTTTAGAAAAGTGGCTGATACTGCTCTAATAGGGACTCAGTAAGGTGAACTCACAGAAACAAGCATAATACTTCTGCCTGTATCAGCACAAGCCAGGAAAGGAGACCACAGCATCTCCAGGTTGCCGGCACAGAACAGGTGGTCAATACCACCTGCAGGTGCGGACGACACCAGTGGTCCCCAGCTCCCTGCTCACCTGCAGCACCAAGACTACGAACGCGCCAAGTATTGTATTATAGTAACAAGAACTACTTAACTGCAACCAGGAGGCCGTGAAGGCCGCGGTGGGCAAGGAAGATTACGGTTTACCAAGAGCAGGAGGAACCTGATGGAGCGATTTCGAAAGAGCCCAGGGGAAGCGGCTCCGCGGAGACTGGGGGAGCGGGAAGCGCAGCGGGCGGGGATCTGGAGACCCGAGTGGGGTCTGGCGCCGCGGGCACTGCCTGCGTGACCTTGGCTGGGCGCCTTCTTTCCTCTGGGCCTCAGTTCTCTCCAAGCCAAGGTTGGCCTCGGATGTGGGAAGCCGCTGACCTGGTGACAGCCAGATGATGGGGACGACAGGGGGATAACCTCAGAGCCCGCGCAGGGGGCTGGTGGTTGGGGACATCGGTAACCCACCGCGAGCCAGGAAGGGGTGGTCGTGACGCGAGGGGCGGGGGGCACCCGGAGAGTGGACCCTGGAGAAAGGGGTCCCCAGAGAATTATCGGGCTAAGCCCAGCGTGGGGACCCCTAGAATGGGGGAGTCGGGTCATGTGGGGGCTGGGGGTCACGTGAGGAGGCCTAGGGGGTCGGGGTCACGTGAGAGGGGGGTTCAAGGAACAATGAGGGCAAAGGGGGAAGAGGATAGCGAGGAGCGCCCCTGGGCCTCCCGTCTCCTTTCTCTGCCTCACTCACCCCCATGGCGACAGCGGCGGCGGCGACCCTCAGCTCCTTCACAGACCTGCCGGCAGGGAGGCGGCAACGGCGGTAGCGGCGGCGACACCAGAGCGGCGGGCCCCGCACCGCGCATGCGCCTCGCGGGCTCCCCAGCGCGCCCTCGCGGACACCGCGCCGGCGCAGAAACGGGGGGGGGGGGGGGCGAGCCGGGGAAGGCGCGCAGGTGGAGCGCCTGCGAGGCCGGCGGAGGGTCTAGGAACAGAAAGGGGCGGGAGGCGTGGAGGAGCGTCGCGCTAGGAATGACGTGTCTGCCCCGGGTCCGCCCCCTCCCCAGGCTATGTCTGTAGCTATGGCAACGGCCGCGCGGGGCTTGGCGGCGCGCCTCAGCCGCAACTGAGCTCCTGGGCAGCGGGGTGGGTGGCAGCTCCTCCCCTGGGCTCCGCGTCTCCCTGGCCCCGCGCGGAGCTGCCACCGTCACAGACGACCAATCGCTTCACGACTTCTGAAACACCAGCCCCTCCTCAGCCCTCCGAAGCAAAGAGGAAGTCTTTGGAAACACCTGGAATTTAACTCTTGAAATTCCTTTGCTAACCCGAGTCCTGTTCCTCATTCATCCATCTTTGAACCATTCATTGACCGTCCATTCATTCGCGCTCTCAATAAACATTTACCAGCACGTACGCTGTGTTGAGCCCAGGGGCACAGAGAGATGCGCCATGCCATCGCAGTCCAAAACTTCACTGTCTAGAGGAGAAACAAGCATGTAGCAACTGTCCTACAGAGAATGAGTGGCACTGTTAAAAATGGGACACCAGACGTCCTGCACGGTATTAATTTCAGTCTGTCCTTACAGACCAGAATGTGGCCCTCACGTGACCTGCACCGAATCACCTGGGAGCTTGTGCAGTGCACAAACCCCTGGGACCTGCCCCAGAATTTCCAGGAGTGGAGCCAGTCTTCACTCTGAAGTGCTCCCCAGGTAGGGTCCTTATACAAGACAATTAGAGAACCACTGCTCAAGACTCAAGTTTCTTGAACTTTGTCAGGTTTTGCTCATTATCTCATCTTCAGCACAAGCACAGTGGTGGCCCAGGAACATTTAGTGAGCACCTACTGCATGGAAGGCACTGCTTCAGCAAAGAACAAAATCACAAACAGAAAAAAGCACTACCTAGAAAAAGGAGGCAGTTTATAAACCAAATAAGTAGGTAATACTCATAGTATGTTCTTTTTGATAAAAGTTCTGTGAGGGAAAATAAAGCAGGAAAGGAGAATAGAAAAGGCCAGGTTTATAGTTTTACAAGGGTGTTCTGGGCAGGCAAACAGGAGGTAATATTTGAGTCAAGATCTGCAGGGGGTGAAGGAGCAAGTCAGGAGGATATCTGGGGGAAGGACGTTCTAGGCAAGTGATACATACAGCCAATGCAAACCCGCATGCTGGAGCAAGACTGGCGGAATGTGTAAGAAAAACACAGTGTGGCTGGAGCACAGTGGGCCAACAGTAGAATAGTAGGAGGTGAACTTACACTGGTAAGAAGCAGATCACTTAGGATTATAGGTTTTCAAAGACCAACTGGGGACCAGCAGATGGTGTAATGGTTACGTTGCAGGATTCCCATATTGTCTAACCGTGGTTTGAGTCCCGGACCTGGCAACCTTGCATGCATGCTCATGCTCAAAATTCCTTGGATTGCAGCATAACTATCCCCTGGGGTGTGTGTGTGTGTGTGTGTGTGTGTGTGTGTGTGATTCTTGACTTTTTGTCTCTCTGTCGAGCACACTCACCCTAGATCAAAAAAACTCTCTTCAGAAGAATAAAGAGGGACCAATAGTTGGTGTAATGGCTATGTCGCTGGACTCCCATGTGGTCAACCATGGTTTGAGTCCCAAACCCAGTGGCTTAAAATCACAGGACTCCCACATAGTCTAACCGTGGTTTGAGTCACGGACCTGGTAACTTTGCATGCATGCTCATGCTCAGAATTCCTAGGATTGCAATGTAACCATCCCCCGGGGGTGGGGCAGTGGCGATTCTTGACTTTTTGTCTCTGTCAAGCACACTCACCCTAGATCAAAAAAATCTCTCTTGAAAAAAGAGGGACCAGCAGTTGGCATAATGGCTATGTCGTTGGACTCCCATGTAGTCGGCTACAGGTTCAAGTCCCAGACCTGGTAGCTTAAACTCATACTGGGCACTTGTGCGTGTGTATCCAAGATCCCAAGAGGAGAATGGAAGAGAAGGGATTGTGGTATGGCCATCCCCCCGGGGAGTGATTTCTCTCTTTCTATCTCTCTGTCTCTCTGTCTTTCTGGTGAGCGCACGTGCCCTATAGCAAAAACCTCTCCAAAAAAAAAAAAAAAAAAAAAAAAAAATCAAAGGAAGAGATGAATCCTCTCCAAACAGCAGTGTAGGTGGGAGAAGGTGCAGATCTGGTTCAATACAAAAGTAGAAGGGACCACCAGATGGTGTAATAGTTACATTGCTGGACTGCCACGTAGTTAACAGCGATTCGAGTTCCGGACCCAGCTGCTTAAAACTCATGCCAGGTGGGAACCAGCAGTTAACGTAAGGGCTATGTCGCTGGACTCCCACGTAGTCGACCACGGTTCGCGTCCTGGACCTGGTGGCTTAAAACTCACGCTGGGTGCGTGTGCGTGCGTGCCCAAGATCCCGGGAGGAGAATGGAGGAGAAGGGATTGAAGCGTTACCATTCCCCCTGGGGGGGTGATTTCTCGCTTTCTGTCTCTCTGTCTCTCTCTGTCTGTCTGGCGAGCGCACGTGCCCTATAGCAAAAACCTCTCAAAAAAAAAAAAAAAAACAAAAAACAAAACTCATGCCAGGTGCATGTACATACATGCCCAAAATCCCAAAAGGAGAATGGAGGAGAAGGAATTCTGGTGTGGCTATACCCTCTAGGGGTTTAATCATACATGTTATTGCCATTAATTTTCCATTTCTAGTTTCATATATATACATGTGTGTGTGTATATATATATATATATATATATATATATATATATGTATATTTTAACCCCTATTTCTCACCCTCTGCCATTTCCCACCCTCCTCCCACTATCTTAGGTGTCTACAAAATTTCTTAAGTAATCTAACTATTTTCAATAGCAAGTTTAGCTGGTATGTACATATCAGTGAATACATCTCTGTAAGTGTGAAACTCTGAGTAGAATGAATATACTATAAGGTAACACTTAGCTGATGTTATAAAGCTTACTATGGTCTTTTGTTTTTGTTTTTGTTTTTTTTTTTTTTGAGAGTTTTTTTTCCTATAGGGCGCATGTGCTCGCCAGAGAAACAAAGAGAAACAGAGAGACAGAAATCACCCCCCAGGGAGGATGGCCACGCCTCAATCCCTTCTCCTCCGTTCTCCTCTCGGGATCTTGGGCATGCATGCACATGTGCCCGGCGTGAGTTTAAGCTACCGGGTCCAGGACTCGAACCATAGTCAACTACTTGGGAGTACAGCAACATAGCCATTACACCAACTGCTGGTCCCTACTATGGTCATTAAAAGGTATTTTTAAATATATTTTTAATTTCAAGAAAAGCAGTTTTAGCTTTTTATTTTTTTAATAATTATTTTATTTAACTTTATTTATTTATTTTAATTTGACCAGGGAGAGGCAGAGTGAGCGAGAGAGAGAGAGAGAGAAAGCAAGCCGCCAGGTCTGGGACTCGAATCGTGGTCAGCTATGTGGGAGTTCAGCGTCCTTAACCACCACTCCACCTGCCGGCCCCGCAGTTTTAGCTTTAATAAATCAAAGAAATACTAAAGAGCTTTACTTAAAACTTAAATCCAGGAAACAGATTAAGATTCTGTTCAAATAGTAGGTACGTGAACCTACCGGCAGCTCAAAACAGGATAAAAATCCTTAAAACTGGAAAACAAAGCCTAGAAGAAAATCAGCAATGTTTAAGTCAAAAGTCATAAAATGCTATTTCACCAGTTCAGTCTCATGTACTTAATCTATCTTCTGTTGTGGTCTGATCTTCCCAATTAAATTCTGGGATATAATATTCAACTCCAGACGTGTCTCTATAATTAAGTTGGCCATTTTCTTAGTTTTTGAACTCTTATTTCCGTGTATCTGTATTTAATTATCCTGATATAGCACTCACTTGAGAATTTTTTGGAGATCTGGTCTGGTGTTGGCAAATTCTTTCAGGTTTTGTTTTTCTGAGACTATTCTTTTTTTTTTTTAAAGAATTATTTTATTTTATTTTTTTATTTATTCATCCATTTATGTTTTAATTTTACCAGAGGGAGGGAGACACACACAGAGAGAGAAAGAGAGATTGAAAGTGAGAAAAGCAAGCCACTAGGTCCAGGACTTGAACTGTGGTCAGCCATGTGGGAGTGTCCAGCACCTTAACCCCCACTCCACCTGCTGGTCCCTCTGAGACTATTCTTGTCTTTTCTTCCCATATGAAGGATAATCTTGCAGGCTACAGTATTCTTGGTTGAAATTGCTTTTCCCTTAACACTTTGAATATATTTTCTCACTCTTTCCTCACTTGCATTGTTTCTGATGAGAGGTCCGTTGTTAGCCTGATGGGATATCTTTTGTAGGTAACTTGCCGTTTCTCTCTTGCCAATCTTAGTATCTTACCTTTGTCTATGGTTTTAGTCAATCTGGCTATAATGTGTTTGAAGAAGATCTTCTTGGGTTGATTCTATTTGGGGTCCTTTGTGTTTCTTGGAACTGGATCTTTGAGTGCCTCTCTAGGTTTGGAAAGTTTTCTTGCAGGATTTCATCGAATAGATTATCAATGCTCTTATGAGTCTCTTCACCTTCTGTGATACCAATTATCCAAATGTGTGGATGTTTGATGGTATCTAGTATTTCTCGTATATTATTCTCATTTTTGGGGGGCCATTTTCTCAGTCTTCATGATGGATTTTTCTAGGCCAGCGATTCTATCTTCTACATCTAAGATTCAATTTTCTGTATAATCTAGTCTGCTTTTAATACTTTCAAGGGAGATTTTGACTTCATGTATTATAGCCTTCATCTCTAACAGGTCCTTTTGATTTTTTTAGGGTGTGTATTTCCTCTTTTAGATCTTGTAAGAATTTCCTAACCTCCTAGAAATCGTCAACTCCTTTCTCCTTTCTCTTCTTTTTTTTTTTTTAAGAATTATTTTTTTGGGGGACCAGCAGTTAGCGTAATGGCTATGTCGCTGTACTCCCACGCAGTCGACCGCGGTTCGCGTCCCAGACCCGGTGGCTTAAAACTCACACCGGGCGCATGTGCGTGCATGCCCAAGATCCCGAGAGGAGAATGGAGGAGAAGGGATTGCGGCGTGGTCTTCCCCCCTGGGGGGTGATTTCTCACTTTCTGTCTCTCTGTCTCTCTGTCTGGCGAGCACACACACCCTATAGTGAAAACCTCTCAAAAAAAAAAAAAAAAAAAAAAAAGAATTATTTTTTTGGGGACCAGCAGTTGGCGTAACGGCTATGTCACTGGACTCCCATGTAGTCGACTGCGGTTTGAGTCCCAGACCCGGTGGCTTAAACTCACGCCGGGCACGTGTGCGTGCATGCCCAAGATCCCGAGAGTAGAATGGAGGAGAAGGGATTGCGGCATGGCCATTCCCCTGGGGGGGGGGGGTGATTTCTTGCTTTCTATCTCTCTGTCTCTCTCTGTCTGGCGAGCGCACACGCCCTATAGCAAAAATCTCTCCAAAAAGAAAGAAAGAAAAAAAGAATTCTTTTTAAACTTTATTTATTTATTTATTTTAATTTGAACAGAGAGGGACAGAGTGAGAGAGAGAGAGAGAGAGAGAGAGAGAAAGAGAAAACCACCAGGTCCAGGACTTGACCACGATCGGCCATGTGGGAGTCCAGCACCCTTAACCACCATGCCACCTGCCGGCCCCTCCTTTCTCTTCTGCAGTTCATTGTCTCTCTTCTTTTCCATCTCTGTTAGCTTTGTCATTATGAATATTCTAAAATCCTTATCAGACATTTCCATGAGTTTCATTGTACTGTCTGAAGATGAAGAGGAGTTCTTCTTTTCTTTTGGAGGAGAGGTATTGTCTTGCTTTCCCATAGTTCTTGTGATCCTGTGGTGATTTCTAGTCATCTGATAGATTGTGCATTTCTTCCTGATTTTTTAAGTTCAATCTGAGTGTTCAGAGGCAAGCAGGAGGTGATCTGCAATCTTTCTTCTGTTCCATTTTCACTGTTTGTGCATCAGATTCAGGGTGAAGAGAGGAATATTCTGACCCTAATCATATTCAGATGATTGGAAACTGTTCACTTGGACCTGTCTAGACACTTAGTATGTAGAGGCTGATCAGAAAATGAATAAAGATAAAGAAAAAGGAAAAGAACTAAGGAGAGGAAAGAAGAAGAAAAAATAAAATGAAAAAGAAAAAAAGATTAAAAAACATAAGATTGTAATTTTTTTTTTTTTTTTGAGAGAGGTTTTTCGCTATAGGGCGCGTGCGCTCGCCAGACGGACAGAGAGAGACATAGAGACAGAAAGCGAGAAATCACCCCCCAGGGGGGATGGTCACGCCGCAATCCCTTCTCCTCCATTCTCCTCTCGGGATCTTGGGCACGCACGCACACGCGCCCGGCGTGAGTTGTAAGCCACCGGGTCCGAGACGCGAACCACGGTCGACTACGTGGGAGTCCAGTGACATAGCCATTACGCTAACTGCTGGTTCCCAAGATTGTAATTTTAAAAAGCAAAAATTAAAACCATGCAGCGCACACATGCGCCGCGCACAACCAATATTTTACAGCTGAAATACAGTATCCATATCAGGATATGGCTTCTCTGGTACCTTTCCTAAATGAAGTGAGGAAAGGCACAATTAACACAATAAAGGAGAGGCTTGAGAGCCCAGAGAATACTTTACCTTAATTTTTTTTTTAAATAGAAAGTCACAGGGAGACATAGCAAGACAGAGACAGACAGAAATGGAGAGAAAGAGACACAGAGCTATCTCTACCTACTAGAAATGAGTCTGGAGGGGGAAGTCTCAGCAGAAAATCGTCATTTTTGGTCAAGGAAACCAATATTTCACAGCTGAAGTATGGTATCCATATCAGGATAGGCCTGGCTTCACTGCTGCTTTTCTAGAAATGAGTCTGGAGAGAGAAGTCTCAGCAGAAAATCTTCAGCATTGCATTTTACTGTCTTGCTCCCCCAATGGCATTTAAAAAATCTTTTTTATTTATTTATTCATTTATTTTAATTTGACCAAAGTACCAGCGCCTTAACCACCACGCCACCTGCTGGTCCCCCTCAATAGCATTAAAAAAGAATTGTTATAGAGGAGCCCTAGCAGGTGACATGTTGATTAAGGGTGTTGGAATTCCACATGGTCGACCGTGGTTCAAGTCCCAGACCTGATGGCTTGTTTTCTCATTTTCCCTCTCTCTTTCTCTCTCTCTGTCCCTTTTTGGTCAAATTAAAATAAATAAATTAATTAAGTTAAATAAAATAGTTCTTTAAAACAGTTGTTATAGAATGTGTGCACTTGCAGAGAGAGACAGAAACAGAGACAAAGTACCTCATACTCCTAGGGTGGCCAAGCTGCAATCACTTCTTCTCCATTCTTCTCTCAGGATTTTGGGCATGCACATGTGCCTGGCATGGTTTCAAGTCATCAGGTCCAGGACTCAAACCACACAGTTGGCCTTGTAGTCACCAGCCACCATTACCTTCATGCCACCAGCTGACTGCCTCAATGGCATTTTAAGCCCTGAGAGGGGATGAGACATGGAAGGAATGAGAGTAGACTAGAATTAGTGAATTGCTGGCTTGTATGTCATATTTAGCAGTCAGAAAATCTGTTACAGTTGTGGGGCTGGCAGGTGGCATAGTAGTTAAGGGCACTGGACTTCCATATGGCTGACTGCAGTTCGAGTCCCGGACCTGGCGGCTTTCTCTCTCTCTCTCTGGTCAAATTAAAATAAACAAATAAATTTTAAAAAAGAAAGAAAGAAAGAAAATCTGTTACAGTTGCTAGCATTCTGGTGACTTGGACAGGGAGCTAAGAATGGAAGGAGAGTGGCCAAAGAGGGAAGAGAGGACATCTGAATTTGCCAGTGGGTGGCATAGTGATTAAGATGCTGAATTCCAAATGGCTGACTGCTGTTCGAGTCCTGGATCTGGCAGCTTGAAACTAATGCCAGGTGTGTGCATATGTGTGTGGGTGTACATGCCCAAAATCCCAGGAGGGAGAATGGAGAAGAAAGAATTGTGGTGTAGCCAACCCTCCGGATGGGGGATTATTTCTCTCTCTCTCGCTCTCGCTCTCGCTCTCGCTCTCGCTCTCTCTCGCTCTCGCTCTCTCTTTGGCGAGTGCACACGCCCTATAGCAAAAATCTCTCAGAGTTTACCCTTGAAGGTGGAGGAAGAGGCAAGAAAATTCCAACTGACCGTGGGTATTTACAGAGACAGGGAAGCATGAAAGAGTTGGTTAAGGTGGAGAATGAGGTGCAAGCCCAGCCCAGTGTAGTCCCCAGCCTGTGTTGGTTTCTCTGGTCTTCAGGTCAGTGTTTCACAGGCAAGTGCTCCATGATCGCTTGTCCCTGTCCTTTCTGCCACCCCCAGACTGTCAGAATTTGCTGGAGACCAGACAAGGCCTGGGAGGTGAGCCTAGCAGTTCCTTGGGGAAGTGATATCATTGCTCTGTCCCTCTCTGGTCAAGTTAAAATAAGTAAATACATAAAGTTGAATAAAATAATTCTCTTTTTTTTTCCTTCCCACCTCCATTTCCCTGTGCAACCTGCTTCAGTGCCATCAGTCCACAGGCAGAGATGGGACAAAGGTTTGGGGTCAGTTTGTTCTAGCATGGGACACTATAAAAGGCCCAGGAGGATGAACCTGCCATAAATTCATTTTTTTTTCTTAAAGAAAGATTTATTTAATTGTACTTATTACTTTTTTAATAATTTTTTCACTTAACTTTATTTATTTATTTATTTATTTATTTATTTATTTATTTATTTATTTTTGAGAGGTTTTTGCTATAGGGTGCGTGCGCTCGCCAGACAGACAGAGAGAGACATAGAGACAGAAAGTGAGAAGTCACCCCCCAGAGGGGATGGTCACGTTGCAATCCCTTCTCCTCCATTCTCCTCTCAGGATCTTGGGCACGCACGCATACGTGCCCAGTGTGAGTTTTAAGCCACCGGGTCCGGGACGCGAACTGCGGTCAACTACATGGGAGTCCAGTGACATAGCCATTACACTAACTGCTGGTTCCCTTATTTATTTATTTTATTTTGATCAAAGGGAAAGAGTGAGAGAGAGATGAAAAGCGAAAAGGCAAGCCATGAGATCTATGACTCGAACCGCATGTAGAAGTCCAGTGCCCTTAACCACCACCCCAACTGCCAGCCTCAATTATTATTATTTTTAAAGAATTATTTTATTTAACTTAATTAATTTATTTCATACTAATTTGGCCAGAGAGGAACAGAGTGAGAGAGAGGGGGTAGAGAGGGAAGTGAGAAAGTAAACCTCCAGGTCCAGGACTCGAGCCATGGTCGGCCATGTGGGAACGCAGTGCCCTTAATCACCACACCACCTGCTGGCCCCACCAATTATTATTATTTTTCAATTTGGTCAGAAAGAGAGAGAGAGAGAAAGTGAGGAAGCAAGCTACCAGGTCTAGAACTTAAACCCAGGTCAACCATGTCCAGTGCCTTAACCACCACGCCACCTGCCGGTCCCAATAAAATAATTCTTTTTTTTTTTCTTTTTTGAGAGGTTTTTGCTATAGATTGCGTGCACTCGCCAGAAAGACAGAGAGAGAGAGAGAGAGACAGAAAATGAGAAATCACCCCCTGGGGGATGGCCACGCCGCAATCCCTCCTCCTCCATTCTCCCCTTGGGATCTTGGGCATGCACGCACACGCGCCCGGCGTGAGTTTAAGCCACTGAGTCCGGGACCGAACTACAGTCAACTACATGGGAGTCCAGTGATACAGCCATTATTGCCAACTGCTGGTTCCCCCAATAAAATAATTCTTTTTTTAAAATTATTTATTTATTCATTCATTTATTTTTAATTTGACAGAGAGAGACACAGAGAGAGAGAGAAAGAGGGGAAGTGAGAAAGCAAGCTACCAGGTCCGGGACTCGAACCGTGGTCAGCCATGTGGGAGTGTCCAGCGCCTTAACCACCATGCCACCTGCTGGTCCCATAAAATAATTCTTTAAAAAAAAAATGGCTACAGTGGACACCAGCTAATGGCAAAGAGGTTATATCCCTGGACTACCACATGATCGACCTTTGTTCAAGTCCTGAACCTAGTGGCTTCGAAATCATGCCAGGCGCATGTGCATGCGTGTCCAGAATCCTGGGAGGAGAATTGAGGAGAGGGGATTGTGATGTGGCCATCCCCCTGGGGAGCAATTTCTCACTATCCCTCCTCTGTCTCCTGCCTCCACCTCTCTACCCACATGAGTGCACATGCCCCAAGGCAAAAAACCTCTATTAAAAAAAAAAAAAAACTTGACCAGAGGGTATCTCTGTCTCTTGCCAGAGAGAGGTAGAGAGGAAGAGAGAAAGTGCCTTTTCTTTCACTGTGGCAGGGTCACCACAATCCTTTCTTCTCCATTTCTCTATCCTTTGGATTTTGGAGTATACACACCTGCATTTCTCAAGCTGCACATTCCTCAAGCTGCCAAGTCCAGGACTCGAACCTCAGGGTCAGTCATGGGATTCAGCTCCTTTCACCACCAGGCCATGGGGTCTGCCCATATCTGCCCATAATGAACAGGTTTCTACACTGCCTCATGAACCACTCCCTCTGACCCCCACGCAGGGACTGAGGTCTCTTCTCCTCCTCTCTAACCCCTCTGTACAAGGACACCGTCTCCCTGTCTCTCAGGGCCTGGGCTTCCTCCCCTTTCCTTAACACGCCACTCCCCACACCCTGTACTGTGCCCTCTCCTCACAGTGCAGCCCTCCACTGCTCCCACATATACATTCGTTCTTGAGCTCAGTCAAGGTCCCGGGGCCGCCATGTGCTCTGTGCCGTCCTGTGCTGAGGAACAGGCCTCTGACTGAGGGGAAGGCACAGAGGGGAGCAGCAGGCTTTCCACTGTGTGGTCCACTGGCAGAGGAGGGACCCTAGATTTCTCCCCCAAAGAATCTGAATTTAGCCCCTTCTGTCTGGGGCCAGGCTGCCCTGGGCCTTATCCTCGTTTGCCTCCTCCCCGCCTTCCTCCACTCTGCTCCTGGCTGGCTCCAGCCCTCTCTGGGGCCTCGGCTCCCTACTCTACAGCTTTAGGAACAAGTGGCCTGCCCTGCCTACCCCTGCTTCTCACTCCCTTCACTTCTCAAGCCTGCAGTCTGGCTTCTGCCCCCACCACACACCTGCGCCTCTCCCTGCCGCCTCCAGCACTTCCGCTACCTCCATCTACAGTCTGGAGCTCAGTCCTTATCTCTCTGTACCTCCCTGCAACATCTGGCCTGTAATTCTCTCCCTCTTCCGTGAAGCACTGGTCTCTCCTTGGCTGCTGTGCCGCAGCTACACACCCTTTTTTTTTTTTTTCTTTTTTTGCTGTAGGGTGTGTGCCCTGGAGAGGTGGGGTGGGAGGGTAGTGAGAAAGCACTCCCAGGGGAGACTGGCCACATCACACTCCCTTCTTTTCCATTCTCTTCTCAGGATTTTGGGCATGACTGCGCATGAGCCCAGGAGTGTTTCTCAAGGACGGCACAGCTGGCCATGTGGGATCCGGCCACCTTAACGACCATGCAACCAGCTGGCCCCACACATCCGTTTTTCTGAAGTGCACGTCTGGTGGCATCAGCTGAAGTCCGTCCTTGGTTCTGAACATATAAGGGGCTGCGTGTTCGGCCCCTGCCTGGCTGGCCAGAGCCCCTCACTGCCTATGTACGCCCAGGCCATGGCCCCTGAGCTCTTTCTCTTCTTTCAACACCAGGCTCTTACTAGCCTGGGATGCCTGCTATTCCCTGTGCCACAAGCTTATTTATTTATTTATGTTATTGGTGAGGTTTTTGCTATAGGGCGTCTGTGCTTGCCAGAAAGACAGAGACAGACAGAGAGACACAAAACAAGAAATCACCCCCCAGGGGGAATGGCCACACCGCAATCCCTTCTCCTCCATTCTCCTCTTGGGATTTTGGGCACGCACGCACACACGCCAGGCCTGAGTTTAAGCCACCAGGTCTGGGACTCGAACCACAGTCGACTACATGGGAGTCCAGCGACATAGCCATTACGCCAACTGCTGGTCCCTATTTAATTAATTAATTGATTAATTAATTATTCTTCAATTTGAGCAGAGAGAGAGAGAGAGAGAGAAAACGAAAGCAAGCTGCCAGGTCTGGGACTTGAACTGTGGTCCACCATGTAAGAGTCTGACACCTTAAACACGACACCACCTGCTGGCCCCAACCAGGAACTTTTGTTTTTACATCTCAACAGACTCCTCCTCACCCTTCAAGGCCCAGCTTGGATGGTGAAGGCTTCTCTCACTTCACATGTCTGGCCTAGGCACTTTCTGGGGTACCTCTGCATTTAGGGACTATGCTTCTCTCTTCTTCCGCTGCTGTTGGAATTGCCAGATACAACATGTGGGACAAAATTAAACTCAGTCTTTATCTGAAATTCAGACTTAACTGGGTGTCCAGTTTGTTTGTTTGTTTAAGAATTATTTTAGGGGGCAGCGGGTGGCATGGTGGTTAAAGGCGCTGGACTCCCACATGGCTGACCACAGTTTGAGTCCCGGACTTTGCAGCTTGCTTTATCACTTTCTCTGTCTGGTCAAATTGAAAAAAAATAATAATAATAATAATAATTCTTTTAAAAAATTATTTTATTTAACTTTATTTATTTATTTATTTTTAATTTGACCAGAGAAGGACAGAATGAGAGAGAGGGAAAATAAGAAAGTAAGCTGCCAGGTCCAGGACTCGAACTGCAGTCGATCACGTGGAGTCCAGCACCCTTAACTGCCATGCCATCTGCTGGCCTCCCCCTTTTTCTTTAAGAGATTTTTTGCTATAGGGCATGTGCATTTGCCAGAAAGACAGACAGAAAGCAAGAAATCACCCCCAGGGGGGATGGCCACGCCACAATCCCTTCTCTTCCATTCTCTTCTCGGGATCTTGGGCACACACGCACACATGCCTGGCATGAGTTTAAGCCACCAGGTCTGGGACTCTAACCGTGGTCGACTACGTGGGAGTCTAGAGACATAGCCATTAAGCCAACTGCTGGTCCCATCCTCCCATTTTTTAAAAAGAAGGTCTTTTAAAAAAAATTAATTATTGGGACCAGCAGATGGCATAATGACTATGTCGCTGGACTCTCAGGTAATCAACCGCGGTTCAAGTCCTGGTCCCAGTAGCTTAAACTCATGCCTGGCATGTGTGCGTGCATGCCTAAGATCCCGAGAGGAGATTAGAGGAGAAAGGATTCTGGCGTGACCATCCTCCCTGGGGGGTGGGGTAATTTCTTGCTTTCTGTCTCTGTCTCTTTCTGTCTTACTGGTGAGTGCATGCGCCCTGTAGCAAAAATTTTAAAAAATATTATTTATTTAATTCCATTTGTTATTGTTAATTTTGTTTTAATTTGACCAGTCAGAGACAGAAAGAGAGAGAAAGGGAAGGTGAGAGAGCAAGCTGCCAGGTCCGGGACTCAAACTGTGGTCAGTCATGTGGGAATCCAGCACCTTTAACCACCATGCCACCTGCCAGCCCACCTACCTTGTTTTTTTTTTTTTTTTTTTAAAGAGAGATCTTTGCTACAGCTTGGGTGCACTCACCAGAGAGACAGAGAGAGACAGAAAGTGTGAAATCAACCCTTAGGGAGGATGGAGGATGGCCACACTGCAAACCCTTCTTCATTCTCCTTTTGGGATTTTGGGCATGCATGCACACATTCTTGGTGTGAATTTCAAGCCACTGGGTCATGGACGAGAACCACAGTCAGAAGTATAGGAATCCGGCGCTTTAACCAGTATGCCACCTGCTGGCCCCCTGGTGTCCTATAGCTTTGTGTGTTAAATTGTACAACACTACCTGCTGTGCCTCTGAGAGCCTTCTCGTGTTTGGTCCAGAGCAGACACTCTCTGTTAGCAGTGAGAGTAACAGGCAGTGAGATGGTAGGCACAGGGGATGAAGGCTCCCTAGAGGAGGTGACACCTGAGCCAAAGCAGATGGAGATATTAGTCATGGTATCCACCAGCCCCTCCATGGAGATACTGCCAATAGCAGGTTGAATAGAATTTTCCCCCAAAACATGTCCAAGTCCTAACCCTACCCCACCCCTGTTTTTCTTTTTTTTTTTTTTTTTTTGGAGAGATTTTTGCTATAGGGCGCGTGTGCTCGCCAGACAGACAGAGAGAGACATAGAGACAGAAAGCGAGAAATCACCCCCCAAGGGGGATGGTCACGCCGCAATCCCTTCTCCTCCATTCTCCTCTCGGGATCTTGGGCACGCATGCACACGCCCCCGGCGTGAGTTTTAAGCCACCGGGTCTGGGACGCGAACTGCGGTCGACTACGTGGGAGTCCAGCGACATAGCCATTACGCTAACTGCTGGTTCCCCCCTCCCCTGTTTTTATGAATGTGGTATTATTTGGAATAAGGTCTTTGCAGATGTAATTTAGTCAAGGATCTGGGGGCGAGGTCATCCTGGATACAGGGTGGGCCCTAAATCCAGTACCTTTCCCAATCCTTATAAGAGAAAGAGGCCCCGCCAGGTGGCACAGTCCATTGTGTACTGGACCACAGTGCTGGACACATGGCCCACTGTGGGTCTGGATCTCGGGTTGGCCTGAAAACACGCCAGGCACACCAGGGCATCCCGGATGCCAGGGAGCTGGGGAAAGGGGATCAAGGCATGACTGGATTCTGTCAAAGGTTCTCTCTCTCTCTCTCTCTCTCTCTCTCTCTCTCTCTCTCAAATGACATATTCTCTTTATCATGAATAAAATACTAAACTTAGGGAGAGAGGGATCAGCAGATGGCGTAATGGTTATGTAGCTGGATTCCCATGTAGTTGACTGTGGTTGGAGTCCTGGACCCAGTGGCTTAAACTCACACCGGGCGTGTGTGCGTGCATGTCCAAGATCCTGAGAAGAGAATGGAGGAGAAGGGATTGTGGCGTGGCCATTCCCCCTGGGGGGGTGATTTCTTGCTTTCTGTCTCTCTGTCTCTCTGTCTGTCTTTCTGGTGTGTGCACGTGCCCTGTAGCAAAAACCTCTCAAAAAAAAAAAAAAAAAAAAAAAAAAAGAGGGAGAGAGAGGGCCAACTCCATAGCCTGGTGGTTAAGGCACTGGATCCCACATGGCCAACTGGGCAGTTGGAGTCCCAGACCTGGTAGCTTGAGAAACACACTGGGCACATGCCATGCACACACGTGCCCCAAATCCTGACAGGATAGAGAGATGAAGAAGGGGTTGTGCACTGCCATTTTCCCACAAAAGGTGCTGTCTCTCTCTCTCTGGTGAGCACCCACAAGAGTGGTAAGGAGAGGGAGATTTGAGACTCTCCAGAGGAAAGTTGATCACATGAAGATAGAGGCAGAGGTTGGGATCATCTCTAAATAAACCAAGAAACACCAAGAAGAAAGGCATGGAATGGATCCCCCTTAGAGCCTCTGAAAGGAACCAACTGTCAACACCTCGAGTTTGGACTTCTGGCCTCCAGAGCTGAGAGAAACAACACTGTTGTTTTAAGCCATCTGTTTTATGGCACTGCATTACAGCGGATCTAGGGAACAAACAGTCCCGAGACTTCGTGTTTCCCAAACTCAGCCTGTAAGCTTCCTCATGAGCCTTGGTCCCCAGACTCCCCTTTAGCATCAGATTTCATATCCAGTCATAGGAATGACCCCAATGGTCCTGGCCTCCTGGTAGTCATGGCCTTATATAGTCCCCCCCAACAGGACTGACCACGTGGCAGTAAAGTACTGCAGAAGTGACAGGTGTGGTTTTGTTTGTTTATTATTTTTTTTTAACCATAGGGCGCATAGGCTTGCTGAAGAGACAGAGAGAGGGAAAGTGAGAAGTCACTTCCTAGAGGAGATGGCCATGCTGAAATCCTCTCTCCTCCATTCTCCTCCTGGGATTTTGGGCACACATGCACACACGCCCGGCATGTTTTCCAAACCACTGGGTCCAGGACTTGAACCACAGAGTCAGCCATGTGGGATACAGAGCCTTTACCACCACACCACCTACTGACCCTGTATAGGTGTATGCTTTTTTTTTTTTTTTAAGTTTTTTTTTGCCATAGGGCTTGTGTGTGCTCATCAGAGAGACAGAGAGAGACACTGAGAGGGAAAGTGAGAGATGACCTTCTAGGAGGGATGGCCATGTTTCAATCCCTCTCCTCCTGAGATTTTGGGCACACATGCACATCTGGTGTGATTTTTTCCAAGCCATCAGGTTTGGGACTCAAACTGTGGTCAGCCATATGGGAGTCCAGTGTCTTAACCACCATGCCACCTGCTGGCCTCAAAAGCCATCTTCTTGTTCATTAGGCATTCTTCCTATATGGCTATTTGTGTCTAAATTTCTCCGTCTTATAAAGACACCAATCATATTTTTTAAAAGACTTATTTAATTTGGGAACCAGCAGTTAGCATAATGGCTATGTCGCTGGACTCCCACGTAGTCGACCGCGGTTCGCGTCCAGGACCTGGTGGCTTAAAACTCACGCCGGGCGCGTGTGCGTGTGTGCCCAAGATCCCGAGAGGAGAATGGAGGGGAAGGGATTGTGGCGTGACCATCCCCCCTGGGGGGTGATTTCTTGCTTTCTGTCTCTAATGTCTCTCTCTGTCTGTCTGGCGAGCACACGCGCCCTATAGCGAAAATCTCTCTCTAAAAAAAAGACTTATTTAATTTTAATTATTCATTAATTTATTTTAATTTGACCATAGAGAGATACAGAAAGAGAGAGATAGGGAAAATGAGAAAGCAAGCCACCAGGTCCAGGACTTGAACCGTGGTTGGTCATGTAGGAGTGTCCAGTGCCTTAACCACCACGCCACCTGCTGGTCCCCAAGACACCAATCATATTTGATTAAGGTCCACCCCAGTGACCCCACTTTAACTGCAAAGATTAAATTTGTAAAGATTCTATTTTTGAATAAGATCACAAACCTTAGGACATCCCCTTTAGTGTCGAGATCTTTCTGCCCATAATTTATTTTGTTTCCAGGGTTCTTTCCTTCTCGCTGCATCCCCGCCACCCCACTTCGTGCCCGTGGCAGACATTACTAATCCCTCCTGGCATTCTTTCTTGCTGAGGCAAGGTACAGACTCAGAGCCCTCATCAGCAGTCTCCAGGCATTCTGCCAACCAATATCCACTGGTTAAGACTTTGCAGAGAAGAGGGAGGAGACGGTGGACAATAAATGCTTGTTGAATGAAAGACTGAGAACGCCCCCTTTACAATTTGAAGTCCTTCAGTTTGTCTGTCTGTCTGGTTATCTGTTTCTGCAGACTCCCCTGTGCTTGTTTTCCAGCAGGGGCTGATGTCTTCACTGTTCCTTCTTGTCTTAGGCAAGATGAACATCTGGGGTCATGACTTGAGGTTCAGAGCTCAGGTCTGCCAGGGAAAAGTATTGAGTCAGCAAGTATTTCTGAGGGTGCTGTGTCAGTGGGAGACAGGTTGCCCATTTATCCGACAGCCATGCTTTCTTCTTCCTTGATGACTACTATGGTTTCAAGAGGTCCCCTCCAAAGTTCAGGAGTTGCTACTGTGATACAGTTAAGGCACAAGGCCTTGGAGGCTGGCAGGTGGCATGGTAGTTGAGGTGCTGAACTCCCAGGTCACTGACCATGGTTCAGGTCTGAGACCTGGCATTTGTTTTCTCACTCCCTGCCCCCCATCTTTCTCTGGTCAAATTAAAAAATGACAACAATAATAAAATTAAACAAATAATTCTCAAGAAAAGGGGAGGGGCCAGAAGGTGGCAAAGTACTTATGGAGCTGGGCTCCCACATGTCTGATGCTGTTGGAGTCCTGAACCCCGTGACTTGAGACACACTGGGCACGTGTGCGTGTGAGAGGAGAATATAATCCCTCCAGGAAAATGGAGAAGGAATTGCAGTGTGGCCATCTCCCCTGGGGGATGATTTCTCACTTTCCCTCTCATTGTCTCTCTTTCCCTGGCCAAGGGCATGAGCCCTAAGGCAAAAACATCTTAAAAAAAAAAAAAAAAGAGGGACCAGCAGGTGGCATGGTGACTAAGGTGCTGGACACTCCCACATGGCTGACCACGGTTCGAGTCCTGACCTGGTGGCTTGCTTTCTCAGTTACCCTCTCTCTCTCTATTTCTCTCTGTGTGTCTTTCTCTGCTCAAATTAAGAATAAATGAATAAATAAATAAAATTTTAAAAGTAATTATTAAAAAAAAAAGAGAGAGATGATTAGGCCAGGGCCAGGAAGTGACATAGTGATTAAAGTATTGGATTCCCATTTGGTTCACTGTGGTTTGAGTCCTGGACCCAGTGATTAAAAATCACACTGGGGGGGCCAGCAGGTGGCATGTTGGTTAAGGCACTGGACACTCCCATGTGGCCAACCATGGTTCGAGTCCCGGACCTGGTGGCTTGTTTTCTCACTTCCACTCTCTCTCTCTCTCTCTCTGTGTCTCTCTCTGGTCAAATTAAAATAAATGAATAAATAAAATTAAATAAATAATTTTAAAAAATCACACTGGGTGCATGTGCATGCATGCCCAAAATCCAACGAGGAGAATGGAGGAGAACGGATTGTGGTGTGGCCATCCCCTTTGGGGGGACGGATTTCTCACTTTTTCTTTTACTGTCTCTTTCTGTCTCTCTCTGATGAGTGCATGTACCTGATGGCAAAAACCTTAAAGAAAGGAGGACTGGCAGGTGGTGTGGTAGTTAAGGGGACTAGACTCCCACATGGCCCACCATGGTTTGAGTCCTGGACCTGGCAGCTTACTTTCTTGCTTTCCCTCTCTCTCTCTCTCTCTCTCACACACACTCTGTCCCTCTCTGGTCAAATTAATAAACAAACAAATAAATAAATAAATAAATAAGTTAAATGAAATAATTGTGGGGTTGGCAGGTGGCATGATAGTTAAGGGTAACTGCGGTTCGAGTCCTAGAACTGGTGGCTTGCTTTCTCAGTTTCTCTCTCTTTCTCTGATCAAATGAAAATAAATAAATAAATAAATAAATAGGGACCAGCAGTTGGCGTAATGGCTATGTCGCTGGACTCCCATGTAGTTGACTGCAGTTTGAGTCCCAGACCCAGTGGCTTAAACTCATGTCTGGTGCGTGTGCGCGCATGCCCAAGTTCCTGAGAGGAGATTGGAGGAGAAGGGATTGAGGCATGGCCATCCTCCCTGGGAGGTGATTTCTCACTTTCTGTCTCTCTGTCTCTCTCTGTCTTTCTGACAAGCGCACGCACCCTATGGCAAAAACCTCTCCAAATAAATAAATAAATAAATAAACATTTTTTTAAAAAGAGAGAGAAGATGCCAGCCCAGCCTAGGTAGCGCTGTTGGTAGCATACTGGACCACAGTGCAAGAAGCCACGTGCTGATTGCAGATTTGAACGCCTGGCCTGGTTGTCCTGAAACACGCTGAGTGTGCACATATGCATGCCCAAAATCCTGATGAGATGGAGGGCCGGAGGAAGTGGGTCACAGTGTGACAAGACCCTGTCAGAGTGCTTCTTTCTTTCTGGTCTGTATGCATACATGCATGCATACTCATATGCATGCTTATCATGAATAAAATGAATACATTTTATTTTATTTTTTGTTATTATTGATTTTTTTTGCCATAGGGTACGTGTACTTGTTAAAGTGAAAATGAGAAATCATCCCCTGCAGGAAGACGGCCATGCCACAATCTCTTCTCTCCATTCTCCTCTTGGGATTTTGGGCACACAAGCACATGTACCCAGCATAATCTTCAAGCTGCCAAGTGTTGACTCAAATTGTGGTCGGCCATGTGGGAATAAAGTGTCTTAACTGCCACATCACCTTCTGGCCCCAACCTCCACATTTAAAAAAAAAATCATTTATTGGGGCTGGCGGGTGGCATGGTGGTTAAAGGCACTGGATTCCCATATGGCCGACCGTGGTTTGAGTCCTGGACCTGGCGGCTTGCTTTCTCACTTTCTCTCTCTCTCTCTCTCTCTCTCTCTCACGCTGTGCCTCTCTGGTCAAATTTAAATAAACAAATGAATAAATAAAGTTAAATAAAATAATTTTTAAAAACTGCCTGTGCTTAAGAGAGTAAAAAAAATCATTTATTTAACTTTATTTATTATTTATTTATCATTATTATTATTTCATTTGAGCAGAAAGAAATAAAGGAGAGTGAGAAGGTAAGTCACCAGGTCTAGGACTTGAACTGTGGTCAGTCATGTGAGAATCCAGTGCCTTAACCACCATGCCACCTGCTAGCTGCAACTTCCACATTTTTAAAAAGTTTTTTTTTTTATTATTTTAAGAAGTATTTTTAAAATTTTAACTTTATTCTTTTTTTAATAATTATCTTATTTAACTTTATTTATTTATTTTAATTTGATTGGAGAGGAGACAGAGAGAGAGAGAGAGAAAGCGAGAAAGCAAGCTGCCAGGTCTAGGACTCAAACCGCAGTTGGCCATATGGGAGTCGAGCGCCTTTAACCACCACACCATCTGCCGGCCCCTATCTATTTTTTAAAGAATTATTTTAATAACTTTTTATTTATTTATTTAAATTTGACTACACAGAGACAGAGCAAGAGTGAGAGTGAAAGCAAGAGAGAGAGAGAGAGAAAGCCACCAGTTCTGGGACTTGAGCCACAGTGAGCCATGTGGGAGTCCAGTGCCTTAACCACCATACCCCCTGCCAGCTCCTCTCCACATACATATCTTTTCAAAGAGATATTTTTTAAGAATTATTTTTAAAATTTTATTTATTATTATTACTTTTTAATTTGATCAGAGAGAGACAGAGTGAGGAAAGCAAACTGCCAGGTTTGGACTTGAACCAGTGTCAGCCATATGGGAGTCAAGTGCCTTAACCACCTGCCAGCCCCAGAGAGAGAATTTTGTTATAGGGTGCGTGCACTTCCGAGAGAGAGAGAGAGAGAGACGGAAAGCAAGAAATCACCCCCTGGGGAATGGCCACATCGCAGTCTGTTCTCCTCCATTCTTTTCCCTGGATCTTGGGCAGGCATGCCCACACACCCAGAATGCGTTTCAAGCTGCTGGGTCCAGGACTCCAACCACAGTCAGTCATGTGGGAGTCCAGTGACATAGCTATTACTCCATCTGCTGATCTCCACATTTTTTTAAAGAGATTTTTGCCTCAGGGTGTGTGCATTCAACGAGAGAGACAGACAGAGAAAGTGGGAGGGAAAGTGAGAAATCACCACTCAGGGTGGATGGCCATGCTACAACCCCCTCTCCATTCTCCTCTTGGGACCTTGGACACACATGCACATGTGTCTGGCATGAGTTTTAAGCCATCAGGTCCAGGACTTGAACTGTGGTCAGTCGTGTGAGAGTTCAGTGACGTAACTGCTAAGCCATCTGCTGGACCTGTCCGTTCCACATTTTTTTTTTTTTTTTGGAGAGGTTTTTGCTATAGGGCGCGTGCGCTCGCCAGACAGACAGAGAGAGACAGAGAGATAGAAAGCAGGAAATCACCCCCCAGGGGGGATGGCCACGCCGCAATCCCTTCTCCTCCATTCTCCTCTCGGGATCTTGGGCACGCACGCACACGCGCCCGGCGTGAGTTTAAGCCGCCGGGTCCGGGACTCGAACCGCGGTCGACTACGTGGGAGTCCAGCGACATAGCCATTACGCTAACTGCTGGTCCCACACTTTTTTTTTTTTGAGAGGTTTTTGCTACAGGGTGCATGTGCTTGCCAGACAGACAGACAGAGACAGAGAGACAGAAAGCAAGAAATCATCCCCTGGGGGGATGGCCACGCCGTAATCCCTTCTCCTCCATTTTCCTCTCGGGATCTTGGACACACACGCACACATGCCCGGCGTGAGTTTTAAGCCACTGGGTCCAGGACTTGAACCACGGCCGACTACATGGGGGTCCAGTGACATAGCCATTACGCTAACTGCTGGTCCCCCGTTCCACATTTTTCAGAAGAGAGATAATACTATTCCTGCTTTGGTTCTAACTATCACAGAGTGGCTACTCCACCTCCTGCAGCCACATGCATCTGTATTGTTATTATCATTTCTAGATTTCTGTGATAGGACACGTGTGCTTGCCAGAGAAAGACAGAGAAAGAGAGACAGTGAGAGGGAGAGAAATCATCCTGCAGGGAGAGTGACCACACCACAATCCCTTCTCCATTCTCCTCCTGGGATTTTCTTTTTATTAAGGAATTATTTATTTGGGACCAGCAGATGGCATAATGGCTACGTTGCTGGACTGCAGTTCAAGGCCCAGACCTGGAGACTTGGAACTCACAGGAGCGCATTTGCGTGCATGCCCAAAATCCTGAGAGGAGAAGGGGTTATGGTGTGACCATCCCCCCTGGAGGGTGATTTTTCTCTTTCTGTCTCTGTTTCTCTGGCGAACACATGTACCCTATAACAAAAATCTCTCCAAAACAAAATTATTTATTTATTATTATCACTATTTTAATTTCCTATAGGGAATGTGCACCCACCAGAAGAAAAGAGAGAGCAGGAAAGTGAGAAAGCAAGCCTCCAGGACCAGGACTCAAACCACAGTTGGCAATGTAGGAGTTCAGTGCCTTACCCATCACACCACTGCTACATGAATCTTAATTGAAAGGGAACTGACATATAGATATGAAAAATAGGATTCTGGGGGCCAGCAGGTGGTGTGGTAGAAGGCACTGGACCCCCACATGGGTGACTGTGGTTCAAGTCCGGGACCTGGTGGCTTGCCTTCTCTCTCTCTCTCTCTCTGTCTCTCTTTCTGGTGAGTGCATGTGTCCTATAGCAAATTAAAATAGTAATAATAATAATAATAAATAGAATTAGAAAAAAATACTTGGGCTCTGGCCAGCTGACTTAGAATCAGATTCCAGGATCAGAAGGTGGCATAGTGGTTGAGAAGCTGGACTTCTACATGGCCAACTGTGGATTGAATCTGGACATGGTGGCTTGTTTTCTCATTTTCTCTCTCTCTGATAAGCACGCATGCCCTATAGCTAATTTTAAAAATAATCATGATTGGGGCCAGCTGGCAGCGTAGTGACTAAGGTACTGGATTCCCACATGGCCAACCACGGTTTGAGTGCTGGACCCAGAGGCTTGAAACTCACATTGGGTGCGTGTGCATCCATGCCCAAGAATCCAGGAGGAAAATGAAGAGGAGGGATTGTGGCATAGCCCTCCCCACTGGGGGGTGATTTCTGGCTTTCTCTCTCATTGTCTCTCTCTGCCTCTTTGGGGAGCACATGTGCCCGACAGGAAAAATCTCTCTAAAAAGAAATAATAAGGGGACCAGCGGGTGGCATGGTGGTTAAGGTGCTGGACACTCCCACATGGCTGACCACAGTTCAAGTCCTGGACCTGGTGGCTTGCTTTCTTACTTTCCCTCTCTTGCTTCCTCTGTGTCTCTCTCTGGTCAAATTAAAATAAGTGAATGAAAAAATAAGGGACCAGCAGTTAGCATAATGGCTATGTCGCTGGACTCCCATGTAGTCGACTGCGGTTTGAGTCCCGGACCCGGTGGCTTAAACTCACGCTGGGCACGAGTGTGTGCATGCCCAAGGTCCCGAGAGGACAATGGAGGAGAAGGGATTGTGATGTGGCCATCTCCCCTGGGAGGGTGATTTCTCGCTTTCTGTCTCCCTGTCTCTCTCTGTCTCTCTGGCGAGAGCACACACCCTATAGCAAAAACCTCTCCAAAAAAAAAAAAAAAAGAAAAAAGAAATTAAATTAAATTAAAAATAATTCTTTTTTTAAAAAAGTAATAATTAGGATCAGCAGATGGTATAATGGTTACGTCACTGAACTCCCACGTAGCAAGTGTGGTTTGAGTCCTGGACCCAGCGACTTAAAACTCACTCCAGATGGGGCCAGTAGATGGGTAATGGCTATGTTGCTGGACTTCCATGTAGCCAACAGAGTTCAACTCCTGGACCTGGTGGCTTAAAACTCACATTGGGTGTGTGTGCGTGCGTGCCCAAAACCCCGAGAGGAGACTGGAGGAGAAGGGACTGCGGCGTGGCCATCTCCCCTGGGGGTGTGGTGATTTCTCGCTTTCTGTCTCTCTCTCTGTCTCTCCACAACTACACGTGCCCTATAGCAAAAACCTCTCTCTTTTTTTTTTTTTTTTTTTTTGAAGAGGTTTTTGCTATAGGGCGCGTGCGCTCGCCAGAAAGACAGAGACAGAGAGATAGAAAGCGAGAAATCACCCCCCAGAGGGGATGGCCATGCCGCAATCCCTTCTCCTCTCGGGATCTTGGGCACATACGCACACGCGCCCAGCATGAGTTCAAGCCGCCGGGTCCGGGACTCGAACCGTGGTTGACTACATGGGAGTCCAGCAACATAGCCATTACGCTAACTGCTGGTCCCATCAAAAATCTCTCTTAAAAAAGAAAGAAAGAAACCCTTGCTCCAGGCATGTGTGCGTGTGTGCCCAAAATCCTGAGAGGAGAATGGAGAAGAAGGGATTGTTGCATGGCCATCCCCCTGGGGGGTGATATCTTATTTTATGTCTCTCTGTTTCTCTATCTCTCCAGTGAGTGCATGCACCCTATAGCTAAAATCTCTCTCTCTTGAGACCGGCAGATTATGTAATGGTTATGTCGCTGGACTCCCACGTAGTTGACTACAGTTGAAGTCCTGGGTCCAGTGGCTTGAAACTTATGCCAGGTGCATGCATGTGCGGTGTGTGTGTGTGTATGTGTGTGCCCAAAATCCCCAGAGGAGACAGGATTGAGAGGTGGCCATCCCCCTGTGGAGTGAGTTTTCACTTTCTGTCCCTCTGTCTCTCTGGTGAGCACAACAGCAAAATATCTCTCTGAAAAACACTCTCAAAAATTATTATTAATAGGTGGGAACCAGCAGTTAGCGTAATGGCTATGTCGCTGGACTCCCACGTAGTCGACCGCGGTTCGCGTCTCGGACCCGGTGGCTTACAACTCACGCCGGGCGCGTGTGCGTGCGTGCCCAAGATCCCGAGAGGAGAATGGAGGAGAAGGGATTGCGGCGTGACCATCCCCCCTGGGGGGTGATTTCTCGCTTTCTGTCTCTATGTCTCTCTCTGTCTGTCTGGCGAGCGCACGCGCCCTATAGCGAAAAAACCTCTCCAAAAAAAAATTATTATTAATAGGGACCAGCAGGTGGTGTGGTGGTTAAGGTGCTGGACTCCCACATGGCTGTCTGTGGCTCGAGTCCCAGACCTGGCGTCTTGCTTTCTCACTTTTCCTCTCTCTCTCTCTCACTCTGTCCCTCTCTGGTCAAATTTAAAATAAATAAATAAATAAAGTTGAATAACATAATTCCTTTTAGTTTGTTTGTTTAGAATTATTTTATTTATTCATTTATTTATCTATTGTAATTTGACCAGAGATGGGCAGAGTGAGAGAAAGGGAAAGCGAGAAAGCAAGCTGCCAAGTCCGGGATTCGAACTGCAGTTGGCCATGTGGAAGTCCAGTGCCCTTAGATACCATGCCACCTGCTGGCCCCCATACTTTTTAAATTTTTTTTAAATTAGTTAGCAAGGCGAGGAGGAGCTGCATTCCAGGTATCAGGAGTCACATGTATAAACACTCCCAGGAGAGAGTGAGGACTTAGTGCATTCTGGCAATGACAAGTCGCTGCATGTGACCCAAGCACACCTTGAAGCGGATGAGTACTGAAAGATGTGTTTTTTTTCTTTCTTTCTTTCTTTCTTTTCTACATAATTATTTATTTAATTTTTTTCCTTATTATTTTTATTATTCAATTTGACCAGAGAGAGACAGAGCAAGAGAGACAGAGAAAGCAAGCTGCTAGGTCCGGGACTTAAAACATGGTTGGCCATGTGGGAGTCCAGCATCTTAACCACCATGCCATCTGCTGGCCCTGAGATGCGTTGTTTCTGAGGCGGTAGTTCAAAGTGACAGAAAATGCACAGACAATAAAGGAAGATACTGACTCAAGGGACTAGGAAGTTCAGGGGTGTAGTAGCTTCAGGTGGGGTGGGTCCAGTGGCTCAGTGATGTCGCTGAGAAACCAGAAGTGCTGGCTTTCCTTGGAGAGGCTGGCGTCCACCCTCCTGGGTCAGCGTCCTGGCCTCTGTCCTGTGACTGCAGCGTGCTGGCTGGGCCAGTTTAAGTCTCTCGTCTACCTCTGAGCTGACCACGGGGTCCAGTCTTGGGGAAGCTGGCAATAAAGTGTGGTCAGGCTCATCAAGGCATGGATCCCTAAATGAGGGAGGGAAAGGCTAAACGGAGGCCGGGGGCCAGATTTTGAAGGCGATAAATCATATTAAGGGGATTGAACTTAATCCGAGGATAATGAGAAGCAGAGGATTGATTTCACCAGATTGAGTTTTAGGAAGATCACCCTGGCTATTGAATAAAGAACAGATTAGAGGAGGCAGAGAGGCTGGTTGGGAGGCTCTTTCCCTGAAGGGATAAGGCCAGGGAGTGGCATGGGGGCAAGCACGGATGGGAATGGGAGAGGGCTAGACCTGGAAGTAAAGGGAGGGACTCACTTAGGGCCCTGGGGGGAAAGGAAACAGGAGGCGGGCCTGGTGGGGCCTGAGGCATAGAGGGTAAAGCTGAGTCCAGAAAGGAGGTGAGGGTCTGTGCTGGGGGTGGAGGTGGGGGTGTCTACAGCCCGGGGTTTGATAATCAGAGGCTGGAGAATTGAGAAATGCAGATGGAGCCCAGAGGACTGATACTAAGGGTTGGGAGGCCACCTGGATGGAGGCCAGGGAAGAGCTCCTGTCCAGGAGCCAGAGGTGGCCCTCTCTGTCCTGTCCAGCCGGAGGTGGAGTGGAATGAGACCATACCAGCCAAAGGGCCTTCGGGTTGGGTTTAGAGATAACAAAGCTGCTGTGACCTTGGTAGGAACAGTTCTTGTGGGGTGGCAGAGGGAGGATACTGTGGCTCTGCAAGGGGTTGGGAAGTGAGTGGGAGGTGAGGACAAGGATAGAGGGGTGTGAACAACTCTTTTAAGAAGCCCAGCTACAAAAAAAAAAAAAAAAAAAAAAAAAAAGAAAAGGAAAGACAGCAGTAGCTTTAGCTGAAAGTAGCTAAGGTGAACAGGGGATGGAGGGAGGGGCGCGCAGCCTGGGAATGAGGTCAGCTTTCAAGGGGGGTACTACATTAGAGGGAGAGGGAAGGAGCTGAATCTGTGGGTGAGGTGGCAAGCCACAGAGGGTTTCCTCCCACATGGCCTCAGTTTTCTCAGGAAATGGAAGGCAAAATCATTTGCTAAAAGCCATGCAGGGGGTGAGGTGGTGGAAGACTATGGTGGGTGAGGGGTGGGGAGGGCTCAAAAGGTGTTCACCGCCAGGCTGGAAGCCTTGGGTGTGACCTGGCAGAGCAGAGCACCTGCAGGACCCAGCAGTCGAGAGGGAGGGGCTGGACATCCTGTGTGCAGATGGGTGGGCCAGGCCAGGGTTTACAGGGTGGGTGGGGCATTCTGGGACATCAGGTGGGGCTCAGCTGATGGTGAGTTGGTGAGCCGACCTGTTTGGCTGGATCAGACACAGAGTAGAAAGCTCCTGAGTAAGTTTCAATGTTGCCCGGAAGGCAATAGGGAGCCACAGAAGGTTATTGAGCAGGAGTACAGCATGATCAAAGCAATATTTAAGAATTTGTACCCAAAATAATCCTTAAAAAATTTCATATCCAACTATGTGCATAAAATGAATTAGAAGAATCAGACTGGGGACCATTGGATGGTGTAATGGTTATGTCACTGGACTCCCATGTAGACTGTGGTTCAAGTTTCAGATCCCGCAGCCTAAAACACGCTGGGTGTGTGTGTGTGTGCGTGTGCCTGAAATCCAGAGAAGAGAAAGGAGGAAAAGGATTTGCCGTGTGGCTATCCCACCTGGAGGGTGATCTCTCGCTTTCTGTCTTTTTGTTTCTGTGGCAATCGCACATGCCCCATAGCAAAAATCTCTCTCTCTAAAAACAAAACAAAACAAAAAAACACACACAAAAAGAGGGAAGAACGTGGAGTTGTTGACAAATCTACAGGGAAGACATTAGTTGTCTGATGTCATGAAGGAGGAGCTTCCTGTGCCAAAAGTCAGATCCAGGGGCCAGCCAGTGGCATAGTGGTTAAGACAGCTGGATCCCACAGGGCTGACTACATGGTTTTAGTGCCAGACCCATTGGCTTGAAAAACACAATGGGAGACCAGCAGATGGTGTGGTGGTTAATGTGCTGGACTCCCACATGGCTGACTGGTTCGAGTCCTGGACCTGGTGGCTTGCTTTTTCACTTTTCCTCTCTCTTTCTCTGTTTCTCTCTGGTGAGCTCACATGCCCTACAGCAAATTTTGAAAATATAATAATAACAGGGACCAGCAGTTAGCGTAATGGCTATGTCGCTGAACTCCCACGTAGTTGACCGCAGTTCGTGTCCAGGACCCGGTGGCTTAAAATTCACGCCGGGCGCGTGTGCGTGCGTGCCCAAGATCCCGAGAGGAGAACGGACGAGAAGGGATTGCGGCGTGGCCATCCACCCTGGGGGATGATTTCTCGCTTTCTGTCTCTCTGGCAAGTGCATGCGCCCCATAGCAAAACTCTCTCTAAATAAATAAATAATTTAAAATTAAAAATAAAATTCATGCTGGGAGGTGCCAGCAGGTGGTATGGTGGTTAGAACTCCCAGGTAGCCAACCACTTGCTCCAGTCCTGAACCTGATGGTTTTTGAATCACGTTAGGTGTGTGTGCATGTATGCCCAAAATCCCAAAGGAGAATGGAGGAAAAGAGATTGCAAAATGGTCATCCCTCTCTTTGACCATCTCTCTCTCCTGAGCGCACATGCCCTATAGCAGAAAAAAAAAAAGAAGTCTGATCCAGAAGCCCAAAGGCCCAAGGTGGGGACAGCCTTGAAAACTGGTTTTCAGGGGGAACCAGCAGTTAGCGTAATGGCTATGTCGCTGGACTCCCACGTAGTCTACCGTGGTTCGCGTCCCAGACCCGGTGGCTTAGAACTCACGCCGGGCGTGTGTGCGTGCGTGCCCAAGATCCCGAGAGGAGAATGGAGGAGAAGGGATTGCGGCGTGGCCATCCCCCCTGGGGGGTGATTTCTCGCTTTCTGTCTCTCTGTCTCTCACTGTCTGTCTGGCTAGCGCACACGCCCTATAGCAAAAAAAAAAAAAAGAAAACTGGTTTGCAGAGCACAGATTGCCTTATGGAGCAATGAGCCGTGGGCAGAAGGGGCTCTGCTGAGGGGGCCTACAGGAGACCTCTGCTTGGATGGAAACCAGCTTATGTGGGTGTTCTTACTACCTCCTGCTTGGAACCTCTTACCAATTGGTCAGGGTTATTCCCTTTTAGCAAAGGAGGGACCGAGGCTTGGAGAGGCCAAACAACTCACCTAAGGCCATGCAGAAGGTGGAAAACAGAGCCAGGACTCACTCTAGGCCTGCCCTGGCCCCACTGCTTTCCCCACCCCCGCCCGGTTGCCAGATCTCTGCTGTCATTTCCCTAGGGGGCTCTGTTCCACCTGGCTGCTCTGAGATTCTGTGTGGCCCAGGGGGAAGGACTTCCTGGGATTGGACCTGAGGTCAGTGTGTCCAGTGACCAAGGGGGATGTGACCCAGGTCTCACTTCCAGGACATGGGCTCTTCAGGGGCCAGGCTCAGCCCCCTGAGGAGGACGTTTGTACCCAGGCTGAGGTGGGGACCCCCTTGGTCCATGCAGTCACCGCCAGAGGGCGCAGCTGTTGTCCAGGTGAGGGCGAGGGGAGGCCCCTTTCCCAGCTCCCAGAGAAACCAAGCTCCTGGGTCTGGAAGCTGCCCTCAGTCTGGGCAGCCTGTTGTCTTCCTGTCGTTTCCAGCTGAGGTCTTGCTGACCTTCCTCCTTAGTTCCTGCTTTGCTCTCGGGGAGCCAGATTTCCTGGGCGTGGGTGTCAGGAAGCCTGGGGTCTCCTTGCTGACCTCATGCCTGGTTTTGTTCTGTCCACCCCCTTCCCACTCGCCACTCCAAGATGTGCCTGCCTAGCCTCTGTAGTCCCCTCCTTGCATGGCCACAGTGCAGAGACAGTGCCAAGCACCAGATTGCCACCTCTGTCACCTTCTCAGCTGCTTCACAACCCGGGGGGGCGGGGGCAGGGCTGGGGTGGTAGCACAGGCCAGGCCGACCAGGGTAGGCCCAGAGATGCGGGTGAGGGATAGTACCCTGGGCCACACAACCTGCCAGAGAGCTCCAGTAGGCAGAACGGGAGAGAGACCAAATTTCTGACTGGGAAGACTGAGGGGTGGAGGCCCAGGAGGGAGCTCCCTTTGCCCTGTCCACTCTAGCCCACCTCCCCCATTTCCCTCCAGTGGGGCCTTCCAGCCAGCCTCTCTGCCCATCCCCCAGTTGCTCAGCAGGGTTTCTGCTCAGGTCCCATACCTTCCCTCCTCCTCCCTGCCCTCCAGCCTGCCTCCCTCCCCACGTTTAGCCCCTTGGTCCTGGCCTTTGAAGGGCTGGCCAGGGTCCCGGGCCCCACACCACAGTGGCCAGCCTACTGGGCCGGAGCTCAGGACAGTCCTAGTCTGTCTGGCAGAGCTGGTGGGTTGGGTATTGGCTGAAGCTGCCCCCGCTTTTGGGAGGGAGGAGGGAGCTGAAGGGAGGCTGGGTGGCTCACCCAAGGTCACCCTTTTCTTTCCCAGCATCCCTGTCCAACCTTTGTCCCTGCTGCCTCACCTTGAGGAGAAAGAAGGCAAGATGCCCAAGAGGCGCAGCACAAAGGAGGCACGCCAAGACAAAGGCTCTTCGGGCCCCTAACATTTATTCACTTAATAAACGCTGAGTGCCTGCTGTATACGCGGGGCCCTGAGAACACAGCAGTGGGCACAGTCCTGGCCCTCATCTGGCTCACGGCTCAGCAGGCAGACAGGCGACACCCAGTCACACGAATCATGGGAACCCGTGTCTGTGAGCTGGGTGGCGAGGGCGCCAGCAGGATCTGGCAGTGAGGAGCCTTTTGTGGCCTAGGCCAGGGGGCCAGGCTCCGGGGCAGGGGCCTGTGTGGAGCTGAGCAGAGCCTCAGTGTTCTCGTCTGGAAGCACAGGAAAGGAATGTGTCCTGACCTGGGGCTTCTGCAAGCAGCCTGTCTCTTGGCCTGCAGCCCTCCAGGGAAGGACGAGTGGGAGCCATCAGTGAAAATGGCGGGATGGCATCCCCGGAGAGTACCTGGAGGAGGGGAGGGACGACCCCCATTCTTGTGGTTCTCTGCTACCGAGCTTTCCAGACCTGTCTCAGACTGGAGGGAGGGCTGGTCCTGAGCTGTCTCTCCGCTCTCCCTCCCACACCCCATGTTCCTGGCCACGTGGCACCTCTGGGCCCCAGGCCTGGGGGAGGATGGTTCCTGACCTGGGGGTTTGGGGGGCCAGGAAAAAAGTGGGTGAGACCCAGGGTACTGTTGAGATGGGTCCTGTGGTGTAGCCCCGCCCCACAACCCCAGGGCTGCAGGGAGGGGTGCTGTCTCTTTAAGAGCCTTCAGGCTGCTGGGAGCAGATGGCCAGGCCAGCCAGGGCCCCTTGTCCTTTGTGTGGCTTTGCACAAAAGAGGGGGCCAGCTGGGGAGGGGGCGGCTGCAGCAGGTGGGAGGGGTGGGGCCCTGCCCCTCCCCCTCCTAAGTGCACCCTTGCCCCTTGAGGGAAGGATTGCACACTGGAAATGTGCTTCCTGTCTGGACCCTGTGGCCCCAACAGTGGCCCCCAGATTCCTAGGGTACCCTTCCCGTGTCATAGTCCACCTCCTAGGCAGAAGCTTCACCACACCAGGACCTAGGGATCCCCCCATCCCAGAGAACAAACCTCCCCTCCTTGCAGAATCTTCCTTGGCCCTGAGAAGGGAAAACAGAATTAGGTCTATAGGGTGGGGGGCTGCCGGGGCAGGAAGGAAGCCAGTGCCTGGGGATCCTAGCTAGACAGACTGGGTAACTGGGGGAGCCCTGGAGGAAGGGGGCAAGACATTAGCAGAATGCTGAGTGCTGGGAGTGGGGGAGGGGCCGGGTCCCCAGGAGGTAAGGGTATGGTAAGGAGGCAAGGGTGGGGGGATGAGGACCCGATGGAGGCCCTGCTTGATGGGGGTTGAAGGGCCAAGATGGAAGATGCCTTCACAGGAGAGGGTGGTGCCCAGCAATGGTTCCCTGCCAGGAAGGAGGGAAGGAGAGTAGGGCCTCTCTAAAGGGTGGAGGTGCTGGGGGCAGGGATGGCACCTTGCCACTCAGGAGGGGTCAGCCAGGGAAGACTCTTTCCATCCTGGAGCAGCTCCCTTAGCTCAGCACGGCCCTTGGTCCATTCATTCTCCTCCTTGGTCCAGACCTCCCCACCCTGGGGCTTGGTGCCCAATTCATGATTTAAGAGGAGGAAAAAGGCCCTGGAGCCCTGGCCCGAGGTGTGGCGGGCAACGTGGCCGCCGGCTGGGTGGCCCCATGTGGCTCTGCAGCGTAGCAGCCGGGTGGGGTCGTGCCTGGTTTTGCCCGGCGGCCCGCAGGAGCCCCGAGGAATAGGCGGCCCCAGCCGGGTCGTGGCCCGACCGCAGGACCCCGGCCGCTCGGCCGCAGTCAGCGAGTGGGGGCAGGGATCCCTGGCTGGGCCCTGGCTGCTTCTAAATTTAGGAATCTGATTACAGAGTGGACGAGGAAGGGAAGGCAGAAGAGCGCGCGAGTGTAAGCTCGGCTCCGTCTGGGCACAGCGGGGTGTGCCCGGCTGGAGGTGTGTCCAGGAGTCTGGGGCTCGGAGTAGGAGGGGCGGCGGGCGGGGGCTTCGGCCTGTGTGCGCTGCAGCACGTGCCCCGGGCGGCGGGGACGGGCACCGGCGTAGCTCGCAGGCTCAGAGCCGCCGGCGGTGTGTGCGCTGGCTCTTTGTGTGCCTGGCAGGGTGGCTGGGTCTGGCTTTGAAAGTCTCTGCCCACCCCCTCCCCCATCTCCGTCTGTGCCGCTCTACCCGCTTCCCTGTCTGTCACTCTGCCCGAGCTTGTCGGGGGGAGGAAGATGCTGCTTCCAGCTGGGGTGACAGTGAACCCAGTGGGAGGGAGACCAACTCCTCCCTCCCCCTGCAGTCTGGACCTTCCCCTATACCTCCCACTCCCCATTCTTCAGCCCTTGATACCTCTGTTTTAGGGTGCAGGCTGCAACAGTTAATAGGAATTGGGGTGACCCCTGGGGACCTGCAAATCCACCAGAAGCCAGGCTCTGGCCCAGTAGCTCCTGGAGGAATTCATTCCAGCCTGTCCGGCCTCCCATCCGTTCTGGCCCCCAAGGGCGCATGAAGGGGGGTCCCCCCTGCGGAAGGGGGGCGGGGAGTTCCTTGGCAGGAAGGGAAATGGAAGGAAAAGCTGGGCTCCACCCGGGCGGGCAGGCAGGCGGCCTCACGGCCCCCAGGGCAGGCGGCAGTAACCTGAGCCCACTGGTGTGTGGGGCCAGCGTGCGCGTGGGTGGGACTGACCTCCGGCTACTCCTGGGGGACAGTGGGGTCTCCCCGAGGGGCAAGTCGAGAAGCCCAGGGACGCAATGGGGGCCCATCCGAGGGACTCGCTCTCCACCCTGGTCCTGACCCCACCCCCTGGAGGTCTAGCCCTGGCCCCGAGGCCCCGCCCCCTGGGCCCTCCCTCCCACCCCAGGGCCAGATGTTCAGCTGGCGGAGGCATCGGCTGGGGGAGGGGTGCTGAGGCCGCAGCCGGCACTACTTCCCTGCCAGCAGCTTCATTGTGTGCGCGAGGAGCGAGCGGCGGCGGAGAGCGGGCGAGCGAGCAGCAGCCCGAGCGCGGCGGGGAGAGCGAGCGCGCCGGGGAGGGTGCGAGGCGGCGCCCGCGGCTGCGCTCCGCCCGCCTCCCGGCAACTCTGCCCCAGCGCCGCGCGCTGTGAGCGCCGTCCCGCCACCGCCGCCGCCACCGCCACCGCCGCCGCTGGCTGCCGTCGCGGTCAGGGGTCTGGTCGGGACAGGGGTCCCGGTCCGGGGACTGGGACATCCCTGGCACAGCTAAGAGGCGCGGAGCCCGCGGGGGCGCAAATTGTGCTGCGGCGCCCGCTCGCTGAACGGCGTGGGCAGGCGGGCTGTGGGGCTCCTGGGCGCCCCGAGGGCAGAGCGCCTAGACTTCTCCCGGGGAGTCCCAACCCCTAGGAGCATACAGAGAGAGTGCGCCGCAACCGCACTGGACCTTGCGCTCATCCCCCGCGCACCCCACTTCTGCACAAACTTTTCTGACGCCCTTGCCCGTGGGGGTCGCGAAGAGCGCTGGGGCTGCCCGCTGAGCTCCCGCTCCGCCAGACCCTAGCCACGCTGACCTGCTGCCTCTCGTAGCCTCAGTGGCGACCTCTCCAGGCCGGGCCAGGCACGGCACTCGAGGCGAGCGCGGCAACCACAGTCCCTCTCCCAAGGCTCCCGCGCCCCCCGGGGCAGCTGGGCGGGGTAATGCCCTCGGTGATGGAGAAGCCGAGCGCGGGCTCCGGGATTCTGTCCCGCAGCCGGGCCAAGACGGCGCCCAACGGCGGACAGCCCCACTCGGAGGATGACAGCAGCGAGGAGGAGCATTCGCACGGTGAGCCCGGCGGCCTAGGTTTAAAGGCGCGCTGGTTGGGCGGGGTGGGGGGGCAAGGACTGTTGGGGCTAAGAGTTGCAGACCATGGGCTACTACACTGATGGTTCCTGCCCCTCCTGGAATGAAGCCTCTGCCTTCTTTCTCCCTCAAACCTGGGGCTGCCTGCACAGACAGGGAACCTGGAGGCTGGGCCCCTAGCTGCCATGGAGGCGGTCCTGCCCGCCCTTGCCCTGCCTTCAGCCCCTGAGGGACCCAGGCGTCCCCTCCCTTTCACGGATTAGATCCCTCATACCTTGCCACCTTGCAGGGTACTACGTCTGGCTGGGGCAGGGGCTGGAAAGACACCTCCACTCGGGCTCATGTGGCAGGGAGGAGCCCTGTGTTCTCTGCAGGGCTGTGGTACCGGCCTGGGGGCTGCCCTCCACCCCCATCCCAATCAGAACAAAGCGCTTGGCTTGGCCTGGACTCTAAAACTGTCCTCTGGTGCCTCCCTCCCCCTCGATGGGCATGATTAGGCAGGGTCTCTCCTTCCTTCAGTCCCTCCTGTGGCTGAGGGTAACTGAGGGGGAAAAGTGAGCCTCCTGGAAGGTGGGGATTCTGAGTGGTCAGGAAGGAGAACTCCAGGCCAGCCACCTCCCCCGCCACATCCTCCCTCCCTCTTTCCCTCCCTGGAGTCCTGACTGCCTTCCCCTGGCTCCACAGACAGCATGATCCGCGTTGGAACCAATTACCAGGCCGTAATTCCGGAGTGCAAGCCTGGTGAGTGGCAGGACAGGCTGCGAAGGGAGGAGTGGAGGCCGATGGCTTGGCCTGGAGCCCCACCTGGGGAGTCCTTGGCTGGCTCCACTCGAAGGACAGGCAGGCGGCCGGCGGGCGGGGGTGGCCCCATGGCATGGCTGGTTTTCCTGCTCTGCCTTCCTGTCTGGATTTCTGCCCCTCCTTCCCTCTGGGCCTCACCTCCCAGGCCCCACTTCTCTGCTGCCCTCTGGCCATGGGTCCAGCTCATCTGAGCATCTGCCTCCTGCTTCTTGGCTTTGCAGAGAGCCCAGCACGCTACAGCAACAAGGAGCTGAAGGGCATGCTGGTGTGGTCACCCAATCACTGCGTGTCAGATGCCAAGCGTGAGTGGGCCGCCCTGCTTCATCCTATCCCTAGGAAGTGGGGGCTTAGGGTTGTCCCACCCCAGGGTGGTTCTTGTTGGGAGTAGGGCTCCGGGGCACCTGAAGGCAGAGGAGTGGACTCAGTCAGTTCTGGGGCTCAGGCACAGAGGCTCAGCCTCTGGGAGGGCCCCCTTTGGCGTGAGCCTGGGTTAGGAGTTGTTACTGCTTCCTCCAAGACCACACTCCTCCTGCCCCTGCAGTTGACAAGTACATTGCAATGGCCAAGGAGAAGCATGGCTATAACATTGAGCAGGTGAGCCCTGGCTCTCTGGGGTGGGCACGGAGCAGTGCTAGAGGCAGACGAGTCTGAGTTGTCCCTTATCCCGGGCCAGGCCCTGGGCATGCTTCTGTGGCACAAGCACGATGTGGAGAAGTCACTAGCCGACTTAGCCAACTTTACCCCCTTCCCTGACGAGTGGACAGTAGAGGACAAGGTGCTATTTGAGCAAGCCTTTGGCTTCCACGGCAAGTGCTTCCAGCGGATCCAGCAGATGGTAAAGTCCTTCCGCTGCCCTGCCCCCACCCACCCAACCCCTCCTTTCTGATGAGCTTCCCCAGGGCCCCGAGTCTTGGGAGGGTCCCAACTCAGGCATCAATACCTCTCTTCCAGCTACCTGACAAGCTCATTCCTAGCCTGGTGAAGTACTACTACTCTTGGAAGAAGACCCGAAGCCGAACTAGCGTGATGGACAGACAGGCGCGGCGGCTTGGGGGTCGCAAGGACAAAGAAGACAGGTGGGAGCCCGGGAAGCGCTGGGTGGGGGCGGAGTCCTGACCCTGCCTGATTCCCTCCCTGCCGTCTTTGTCAGCAGTGATGAGCTAGAAGAAGGACGGGGAGCTGTAAGTGAGGGAGAGCCAGATGCTGGAGACCCCAAGAGAGAGGTGAGGTCCCAGAACTGGTCTGGCCCTGCCTGACCATGGACTTCTTGGGCTGGGTACCATCCACCTCCCTCTTTCCTTTGCAGCCTCTGCCCTCTCGGCCCCTGAACGCACGCCCAGGCCCTGGGAAGAAGGAGGTGCAGGCATCTCAGTACCGCCACCACCCCTTGCGAACCCGGAGACGCCCACCGAAGGGCATGTACCTGAGTCCTGAGGGCCTCACTGCTGTGTCCGGGAGCCCAGACCTTGCCAACCTCACACTCCGAGGTCTTGACTCCCAGCTCATCTCCCTCAAGCGCCAGGTGGGGGCCCAAGAAAAGAAAGGGCCATGCAGAGCAGGCGGTCAGCACCTGGGGACGGGAATTTGGGGGCAGCTAAGGTGTAAGGGAGATGGTGTAGATGCCACACTTAGCCGTCTCATCTGGGGTTCTGGATAACTTGGCATTCTTTTCTGGGCCTGCTTAAAAAATGCCAGCATCAGGCCAGCTCCATGGCCTTGTGTTAAGGTGGCTGGATCCCACATGGCCTTCCCCGTGGTTCAAATCCTGGACCTGGCAACTTGAGAAACACTCTGGAGGTGTGTGCATACCTACCCCAAATCTTGACCTGGGGGAGAGGGGATTGCAATGTGACCGTTCCTAGTGGGGAAGTGTCCTCTCTCTCATGAGTGTAGGTGTCTTCTGGCAAACTTTAAGAAAACAGCATCTTCCTGCTGAGTAGATGTGAGGGAGGAATGAGCTAGATGGGAGTGGCAGAGAGCTTTGCTGGGGGACATAGACCCCTGGTGAGTGGGTTGGCGATGCTGACTGCCCTACGATGGAGAGTTTGATGGTCCTCCATTTCCTGGCTTTCCCAGGTGCAGAGTATGAAACAAACCAATAGCAGCCTCCGCCAAGCCCTGGAGGGCGGCATTGACCCACTCCGCCCCCCTGAAGTAAGGCTACTCTTTTTTTTTTTTTTGGGTACAAAAGGGGGCTCTTTGGAGGTGGAAAGGGGAGTTCTGCTCGGGGACAGGATTGGGTTTACAGGATATATTCCTTGCTCTACAGGCCAACACCAAGTTCAACTCCCGCTGGACCACAGATGAACAGCTGCTGGCTGTACAAGGTGGGTTAGGCCATGCGGAGACTAGAGGACTCCAGGCACCTATCTCCCCACCCTCCAAGGAGCTGGGGGTAGAGGAGAAGGATCAGGGAAGTAACTAGATCTCAGGGGTATTCATGCTCTGCTGCCCTTTTGACCCTTGCAGCCATCCGTAGGTATGGCAAAGACTTTGGGGCTATTGCAGAGGTGATTGGGAACAAGACTCTGACCCAGGTGAAGACCTTCTTTGTGAGCTACCGGCGCCGCTTCAATCTGGAGGAGGTGCTGCAGGAATGGGAGGCCGAGCAGGATGGGGCCCCTGGAGTCCCGGTCCCCATGGAGGAGGCTAGGAGAGGGGCTCCCTTGCCAGCCTCAGCCCTAGAGGAAGATGATGAGGTGAGAAGGGGGTGAGAGAAACACCTCAGAGAGGAGAGGAGAGGCACTCCCTTGGCCCTACAGCACCTGGATTCTCACTCTTCTCTCTCCCCTCAGGTCCAGATTACGTCTGTCTCAACATCTATGCCCCGAGGGGTGCCCCCTGCACCCCCACCCCCTCCCCCTCCCACCTCACTGTCTCAGCCACCCCCACTGCTCAGGCCACCTCTGCCCACAGCTCCCACTCTGCTCCGACAGCCACCCCCGCTGCAACAGGGCCGTTTCCTCCAGCCCCGGCTGGCCCCCAACCAGCCGCCCCCACCTCTCATCCGACCTGCTCTGGCTGCCTCTCGCCACAGTGCCCGCCCTGGCCCTCAGCCCCCTCCCACCTTGATTGGAGCCCCTCTGGAGCCTCCAGCACCCTCACTCTGAGCCCTGAGGTCCTCCATCAAACAGAGGCTCCAGAACCCCTTTGCTGGACATCCCGGGGCATCTGTGATGTCACTGGGGACAGAGGAGACTAGTGCTCTTGCCGGGTCTTTCAAAGACCTAGCGCTGCAGGCAGCCTAGCCTCGAGGGTTCTGCATGTGTTCCTGGGAGCCAGGTCTCTCTCCCCACACATACCCCTCTACCCCAGCCGGGGCTCAGGGGCTCAGCCGCCTTTCAGGTGGGCTCGAGGTGCTTTCTGCTTCCTGGCTGGGACTGGAATAGCTGCCTTCTAGTCTGCTGGGGCTTGGCCTTTGGGCCTTGCCTTTTGTGTGTGTGGGGTAGTGACCTTAGCGCAGGACAGGGGAGAGGACAGTTCCGTGTGTGTTGGCTGTTCTTGTTCCTCTTTACCTTCTTTTAGCAATAAGTCTGGGGTGAGGTGGGGAGGGGACCCTGCGGGGGAGGTGGGCAGAGGTTTCTTGGGACCTGACAACAGTGGAGGCTAGAAGGGAAGCTCTGTCTTCAGAGGCTGGCTGGAAACTGAAGAGCTCTGAGGGTGCCCACCATGCCCACCCTAAAAGCTTAGAGAAAGGGGGTTGAGGACTTAAGACATGGGTTTATTTTTCAACATTTTTAAAAAAGAAATAAAACCTCCGAAGCTCACTGAATTCTCTTTACCTTTTGGTGTAAGGGCCCTGGGCTTTGCTTCCAGTCTGCCAAGGGTGGGAGGGAACTGGCCCACCCAGCACTGGCCTGTCTCCCAGACCCCAGGCAGGAGCCAGTTCTCTCCTGCAAGCCGGCTGGTCAGGCAGCATCTTGCCCACAGGGGACTGGGTCCTTGCCTGGCTGGGAGAAGAAACAGGAGGCAGCTCAGATTCCAAACATTCTCTTTATTACGTGTTTGATCCAGAGGAACTAAGTGCAGGGCAGGGAGGAGGGGGGCTGGGTGGGGAGGGGCCACCTTGCCTGGGTGCCCCCTGCCCCCACCAGGAGCCAAGCCATGCCCTCCCAGCCCCCTTGGAGCACCCGGGCTGTTCCATAGGGCAGGAGGGGGAGGGGTGAGGGGGAAGCCCTTGGTCTGAGCCGGAGCCGCCAGTGGGAGCTTGGGGCAGGAGGGCTGAGGTTGGCGAGGCCCCTTCCTGGGACCCAAGGGCTCAACTGTCACTGAGCCTGGCCTTGGAGTAGGGGTGATGAACGGGTGGAGTCATCATAAATCAAAAAAAAAAAAATAATAATAATAAAATAAAAAATAAAACCCATCACATAAAAATGTACAACTCAGGTGAGGGCAGGGGCTGCCTCTGCAAGACGCCTACCCCCAATTTCTCAAGAACAGAAACAGCAGAGAAATAAATTAAGGGATGCAGTGGCCGCCACCAGCCAAGCGCCCGCAACTACCCACTCCCACACTGGCCGCGGGGTTAGAAGCAGGAAGTCACTCCACCTGTCTGTCCCCCCACCCCGTGGAGGGCAGATGCACCGGCCCTGCTGCGCTGCCCTGCCCTGTCCAGCTCTCGCCAGGCAGCCCGCGGGGCCCTGGGCAGTGCCTCCTGAGAGGGATGACAGTGCTGAGAAGAAAAGGTGAGGCCAAGAGATGAGTGATGAGGGAAGTCACTGCTCTGAAACTAGCTGGTGCCCAGATTAATGCCAATGAAGGGGAAGCAGTGGGGACGGGAGCGGCGAGGGGGGCTGTGCTTTCAGACAGAGAAAGCCCAGCGTCCCTGTTCTGGAGACTAGCAGCCCAAGTGGCCCCCTGGGGGCTGAGGAGCCAATCTGTCCTGCAGTCCCCTCCCCTCTCCCAGCCCTGGGGTTGCCCCTCCTACCCGGAAGGGGTGGGAGAAGATGGCACAGACCTTTGAGGAGGGGAACAAATGTCCCCACAGCAGCTTATGGAAGGAAATGCCCAGCTGGGGGGAGACAGAGGATACAGTGTAGAGGGAGGACGGAGCCCCTAGCCAGCCCGCCTGCCCTCAGCTGCCAGCCCACCCACTTCAGGGCTGCGCAGCACCCAGCCCCCCGCCCCCCGCCCCCCAGGCCGCCAGCCCAGGGGCCTAGGGCAGAGGAAGGCCACCTCTGGTGGTTCACTTAGAGGGGGGAGGGGAGGAGAGGGGAGAAGCCCCAAGCGGGCCTGGCAGAGGGCCTGACAGGGAACTCCACCACTCTTGCCTGAGAGTGTTCCAGCCCTGAGCCACCCTCCCGGGAAACCCCACAGATCCAGTCTCGACTGTCCCAATGGGGCAGGGAGGACAGGTGGCCGCTGGGATTTTTTTTTTCTTTTTTCTTTTTGGTAATAAAAAATTTCTTGGTTTAGGCGAAATACTCTGTGCAACCGCAGTACCGAGGGGGAGCCCTGCCCCTACCCCGCCCTCCCCTTCCTTCGCCTCCTATGGGGGAGAGAGGGGAAGGGGGAATTTCTGGGCAGGGGTGAATGTGGTGATGGTAGGGGAAGAGCCATCTCCCATCCCCCACAAACTTGGAAGAAAAGACCAGGGAGGGAGAAGTGCCAGCAGGGAGACACCAATCCGTCGCTGCAGTCTGGCCTGGGGGGGCGGCGGCTGGCCCCAGCAGCCAAGTCCAGCTGGCCTGCCTCTGTCGCCCCCACTCCTGGCAGCCTGTTAAAGCTTCAGCTCGTTGGCAATTTTGGAGGCAATGTTTTTGAAGGCCATGGAGGTGCCTGATATCCGCTTAAATCGCACCCCATTGAGAGACAGCCGTGGCAGTTTGCACACCTCCATCTCCCACTGCACAAAGTTCTCGTGGCCTGGCGTGCCGTGCATGCACAGCAGCATGTACTTCTCGTGCAGCTCGCTCTGGCAGCTGTTCGCGTCCAGCACCTTGCGGATCTCCCGCATCATCTCATTGGGCTCCATGGAGCTCGTGGTCTTCATGCTCCACGTGAAGCGTAGCGAGCGTGGCTTGGCCTCCCGGAACTCTTCCTTGTCTTTGTCATTGCCTCCACTGCCCACCACGTGAGGTCTGCGGAGAGGGCAGAGGCCAGTGTCAGGTGTGGTGTTGAGGCACCCCACCCACAGGAGAGCCACCCTGGCAGACAGACCCTGAGACCAGAGAGGACAGCGGAGGGAGCATGGTAGCCAACAAGGCTGGCAGAGAGGCAGCCAGACCTGGGCTTGGGGTGGAGAGGGGCAGGGGTGGGCAGCCTTCCACCACTTGGGGTAGAAAAGGTGAGGCCAAGCAGCCCCAGGTGGGGTGGAGCTGACAGTCCCATGCTGTCATGGTTCTTTTCCTTGAAGAGGGGAGGGTCAGGGGAGAATAAGTGCACCCAATGGCACAGAGCAGGCTCTCCAGGAAGCAGCAGCTGAGGCGCAGAAAGGTAAGAGTTGAGGGCAGGAGGCTGTAGCCCCCAGGGCCCAACAGGGCTGACTTCCAGAATGCGCCAGGTCTGAGATGGTTTGTAACTACTGCCCTTGGGTTGGGAAAGGGGAATTCTCCAAGAAAGGGAGGCCCCAAGAGGGTGGGGACAGGGCAGAGCCACCAGAGGAAGAGCCAAATGGCAGAAGAGAGGAGCAGGAGGCTTGTGGCAAGCCCGGTGGCCCGGGCAGGGCCAGTGCTGGCTCCGGCCCTCTCACCTGAGCGTCTCCACTCGATCTTTGCTTTCAGGTTCATTCAGGTTCCTCAAAAAACAGAGCGAGGGAGAGTTTAGTGCTGGGATCTCTCGCTCCTTCCACCGCCGCAGACCCAGATGAGGGTGGGTCTGAGGAGGTGCCACCAGTGGGTGGGCAGGACCCAAGCCCAGAGGCCACTTGCCCATCACCTGGCAGGCCAGTATGGCTCTGCAGCACCCCTCACATTGGCAGCTCAGCTGTCCCTTTCCAACAGGAAACCTGGCACCTGGGGCCTGGCACCTTACACTCCCAGGAATCTGTGGTGGGGAGAAGCCTTGGCTCTGGGGGCGGAGGGGTGTGGCTGTGCAGCACATGTACTGAGCACACGGCCAGGAAGAGGCAGCCCCCTCACCAGCTTGCACCAGGGCTCGTGCTCAGCGCAGCGAGTGAAGGGCCGTGAGTGGGCAGGGTCTCAGGACTGCAGTCAGTCCTCTGGGAGGGAAGGGCTGCGATGTTTTGGAGCTCTGTGACAGAAGGGGCTGGGGGAACGCAGAGCCCTCTCTCAGGAGGTTCAGAGCACCTAGACTGGAACAATGGGGAGAATGCCTAGGGGGTGCCTGCTATTGAATGGAAACGGCTGCCTCTGTTGTTTTCCGATTCCCTACCTGCTGGCCTGTTGGGTCATCTGCTGGTACAGAAGGGAACATGGACGGCAGGGCAGGGCAGGGCAGGGCAGGGCAGGTGGGGAAGAGGTCTGGCCCCGCTGAGCGGCTTCTCCAGCTCCTGGCTGGAAGATGGGTGCCTGGAGCCAGGATATTGGGGACTGCAGAGGAGGGGAAGGATGGGAGGGATGCCAAAGGAGAGAGAGCAGCAGCAGCACATTTAAAAGGAACACAAAGACACAACAGACACATGAATGCAAATAAGCACACTGCGAGCAGGGAGCCCGGCTGTGCAAGGGGAGGTGCCCTCAGCTGCTCTCTCCAGGCCCTCTGTACTAGTGTCCCTTGAGGCAACAACCAGCCATGCAGTGAAGGGCTGAATAGGGAGGTTGGGGGATGGGGAAGCCTGAAGATCCTGTCTGGACAGCTTCCCCATCAGTGGTGGCACCAATGTGCCTGCCCGGTATCCCAGCCCCAGGCCTGGGCTGACAGCCTTGAAGAACCAAGGCCCCTAATCTGGCCCTTGGTCTGTAGCTTGGTATTTGGTCCACCCAGGCCTACAGAGAGGATGAGTGTAAGGCCAGGGATGAAAGAGCCAGGAAGGGGATCTCTGACCTGGGAGGGTGCCAGCCTCCCACTATGCCAGGGTGGTCCCTAACCTAGACCATCCCAGCTCCTGGCTCTCTGGAAGCCATGGGTCATATCCAGAGAAGAAAATCCAAAATAGCAGAGGCTGATGAGTCTAGATGCTGCTGGAGACAGGTGTGCTGGAGCCTGGGTAGCACCAGGTTTAGTTCCTGCGAAGTTGCCAGGAGGGGGTGCTGTGCTCTATTTGTGAAGCAAAGGCTTCTTGGGCCTGGAGGAGTCAGACTGAAACCTTGAGACCCCATGTCCCTGTAGTACCTCCAAAGTCCTGCTATTCCATAGGCAAAGGGGAAGAGGTCATATAGCCTTGAAGTTCAGGAAACCTGGGAGACCCCGTACCACCCCAGATGCACTTTTAACCCCAATGGAACCTCCTCACAGCGCATGCACATGTCAAGGGAAAGGGCCAGAAAGGGAACCCAATGCTTGTGACCAAAATCTGGGGTGGGGGGGTGATGGGTGAGAGGAGACAATCTTAAAGGGAGAATTCCCTGAGGAGGTCTCCTCTTGGAGAGGAAAGGCATCACTGTGGGCTAAAGAAGGCCCTTCACTGCCAAAGCCATCTGCCCTGAGTGGGCGAACGTCTCCTCTCGGGGCCACATACTCCCAAACCCTGCCAGTCTGTAAGAGGGCGGGGAGGGTGGGCCATGTGCTAAAGTCCGGTCAGAGGCGGTCTTCATCCCTTTAAGATGCCAGGGAGAGGAGGGCCACACAGACAGGTTAGCAGATGGAGGAGGGAGCAAGAGCCAGAGAAGGGGAGTTAGTGATAGAGGCAGGACACAGGACAGACACACACACACACACACACAGTGGGCTCAATGCCTACCTTCTGGCAAACCTGAAAGACAGATTTCTAAAAAAAAAAAACAAACAAAAAAAAGACAAAATAAAAAAGGAAATAAAAAAAAAGAAACAAAACAAAAACCAACAAGACGGTATGTGGATAAGCAGGTGGGAAGTGGGCTTAACAGGTTCATGGGTCACCCCATTTTTGAAGAGCCGCTCAGCGAGACTAGAGTCTCAGACTCCCACCCTCTGCAGCCCCCACGCCTGCATCCTGGGGCCTGAGTAGGGCAGTGGCTTTGGCTACTCCAGCCGAGTGGCATGAGATGCAGGAGGAAAGGCAAGGGAGCCTGTGCTCTTAGTCCTTGCCGCTTCCTGAGCTGCTACTCCAAGGTGGGGGTGCGAAAGGCTGGGATGGAGACAAGGAGCACCCTGGAGGCTAGGTGGCTAAATGCACCTCAAGCTGTCCCTTTGTGGTAACTGGGGGCTCAAATGTGAGAAACCCCGTGAAGAGATCCCCACCCTGGTCCAACATGGTATGGGGCTGCGAGGGAGGAGGCCACTGTGGGCGCTCTCTAGCTACTTCCTTTATGGCCTGCTCCCTGGGAACCCCTGAGATCATGGCTGCAGCAGAAGGGAGTGGTTGCAGCCGGACATAAGCAACTGGCTGGGGGGAAAGGAGGTCAAAGGGGCAAGACATGAGATTGGGAAAAAATTTTCTTGCCAGCCCAGCCTGGCTCATGTCTCATGACTTTGCAGCTGCGTCACCAAATATAAGTTTCCATGGGAACCCAAGAGGGAAGAGGGGGGCTTTTATTTTAGCATCTGAGTTCACACTCTCCTAGAGAGGAGGCGGCATCGGCCATCTGCTTGGGGCCAGAGAATGAGGGGTGCCTGTGAGGAGCTGGAAGAGGCCTAGAAGGATGGATCTGGGCACACAGGTGTTGTCAAAGACCCAACTTCTTAGGCTTCCTGATGCCTCTTCTAACCCCAGGACCCAGTTCCAGTTTGGGGTGTTCCCATCCCCACCCCCAGGCAAGTGGGAAGGCCTGGCCTCAGCTCTCTGCCACCCTGAGCTCCCTGCTCACCTGCGTACAAACTTGGAGGTGAACTTGCTGAAGATGCTCCCAGAAGCCCCCCGCCGGCCCTGGCTGTGGCCAGAGGGAGAGGCTGGGGTCACACCGTAGGGCAAATTCTGCTGGTCCCGCACCTGTCGGAGCTGCCCAGCATGGAAGGTGCTTCGACTGGACACACCCCGGGGGAAATTAGTTCGGTCTGGGGCTCCACCACTGCTGCTGATGTTGTGGGCGGAGGGGGAGGCGACAGGGACACGCTGGGGGGCTGTGCTGTGGGAAAAGAGGTGGAGGTGAGGGGAACATATCAGGGTACAGGGAGGCCATCACCACCAAGCACCTGGAGCGCCCTGTGGTGGGGACAGGGAGGGGATGCCAGGGCAGAGGCAGCCATCACAGAGGACACAGAAGGAAGGGTGTGACCACTGAGGACAGCGGTAAGGAGGAAGTCTCGTGGAGGTGGAGGGAGATGGTTTAGGGAGGTGGGAAGGCAAGGAAAAACCCGTTTATGAGCAGTGCTGGCTGGAGAGAGCTGGCTCGCTGGGAGCCGGGCAGACTGGATCCTCATGGATGCTGGCCGTCCCCAGGCTCCCTAAGGAAATCCAGGAAAGTTCAGAACCAAAAGGCTTCCCTTTGGAGCCTCAGGACAGCTTCCTGCATACCTAAGTGTTCTGAGAGGGAAAACTTGAGGACAAGAAGGGCATTAACCCTATTTTTTACTCCCTCCATTTCCTGGTCGCAGGGGACAGAGCCATTTCTTGTGGCTAAGATGATAAGAACAGAGCAGGACCCCCAGGTGGGAAAAAGAAATTGCTGGGGGCAGGGGGTGGGGCAGGCTGAGGACAGCAGGTGCACCAGCTGCCCCAGCACACTTGCCTGGGCCGCGGCACCTCACAGTTACTCTCCGTGGGGGGCAGCCCAGAGGCCTTGTTGGGGTGCACGGAGGCCGACATGGATTTCTGGTGCTGGCGGGGCCGGGCCGCAGAGACTGCGGCGGAAGCAGAAGCCGTGGAGGCCCGGGACCCTGGCATGGTTAGGCTAGGAGACAAAAGCAGCGGAGAGGCCCAGGTTAGGGGGTGGTGAGGGCAGGAGGCCTGGATTAGGAAGTAAGGGCTGGGGAAGGGCCAGAGCTAGGGAGCATTGGTGGGACGCAGGTTAGGCCCAGGGAGCAGCAACAGATGCAAGTCAGCTGAGGAAGGCAGGGAGGGGGAGTGGAGGGCAGGGTATGGGGGCAGCGAGGTAGGCCAGAACCTGGGAAGAGGAAATCAAACAGGAGGCCACTGCCTCCAGGCTGCACCAGTCTCCTAGGAATTCTAAGAACAAAGATGTTTCTTCTACAGAAAGAGAGGGATGTTGTTAAGGGGAAACTTTGCTTAAGCTCAGAAGAGGTGGAGCCAGGAACATAACACATCAAGAAATGCTGATGGTCAAGGCCGGGGAGCTCTGCTCTCAGGAGCACAGCTGGAGTGGCCCTCAACGTGTACAGCCCATAGTGGGCATCTCTTGGCTCTGCCCTGAGCTGGAGCCCCAAGAACAAAGCCTTAGACACTGATGCCTGGAGGAGGGCAGCTGCCATGCCCTGGGTGCAGTCAAGAAGCAAGAAGGCAGCTGGGATGACCATCGAGAATCCCATACTTGGCAAACTGCGAGGAGCAGTCAGAGGAGGACAGGAGGAGATGGCGTGGAGCAGGAAAGGGAAAAGCTGGACAGGACAGAGCCAGGATGGAACTCCAGGAAGCAGGGAGCAGTGCTCTGGTGGGGACAGGAGATGGTGCATTGACAGACATCACCATTGTGACAGGTGGCTCCTCGGAGCATGGCAGGTGGGGCCTGGGCAACTCACCTGTCTTTGCCATTCTGGATGGAAGCCTGGCCAAGGCTGGCCCTCTCCAGAAGTGGAGAATTCCTGCTTCGATTCGTGCTGGTGGAGAGGACACTGTTCTGTGGGGATAAAGGGTGAAGGTGAGTCACAGAGAGCGTGTTCCCTCATCAGGTCCACAGACTGCAGACCGCAGGAGGTTACAGGAAGGATTTACTTTTACTCCCAAAGAAGAGGTTTTCTACAGTAAGCAAAGCAGTGGGAAAAGGGAGTGGGGTCTGGATTAAGCAAAGAGCTGCCTGGAGAGGGCAAACCTTGCCACAGGAAGGAAGGGAAGATAGGGAGGAAGGGCTGAAAGAGGGACAGGTGCAGCTCACCGTGGAGGGGGTGGGGGTGGTCTTCTTCCTCTCCACACCAGGCAGAGGGCTGGCAGGCACTTTGGCTGTGCTGCTGGCCTTCCGCCCTGACTCCCGCTCCTCCTCAGGCCGCTTGTTTTCTGCGTTGTTACTCTGAGTTTTCTTAGTGTAGGAATTGGAGGTGGGAATGGCAGGACCAGCTGTTGGGCCAAAGGGAGGGTGGGCAGGGGTAAGGGCAGGGGCCACTGAAGGCCTGCCCCATGCTTGGCCACCCAGCATAGCCCTGGGTCACGATGGCTAAGGGAGCTGAGGGACTGGCCAGTGGCCATGCTATCAAGAAATAGCTGAACCAGGACTGAGACTCAGCTGGGACCTCTCTGGAGAGGTGTGTGTGCACCACCTATAAACTCCCAAAGCACTTACCCTGGTCACTAAAGCGCCGCTGCTTGGGGTTGGCCGAGACACTGCGTTGTACCTTATGGGATGGGGAGGGGGCACTGCTATTGGTCAGATCAGTTGAAGGCCGGGGCTTCAAAGTGATGGTGTCACCTTCCAGCTGTAGAACAGAAAATGTGGCTTCAAGGGAGGGCAGAAGTCCCCACAGATGGTCCTACTTACATATACTGCCCAGCTCTGACACCCAAACCCCAGACCCCCACAAACTGCAAAAACAATAGACACCCAAACACATTGGCCCTAAACCCCAGATACACACATGCCCTGACACAGATACCAACAACCATAGTTAATGACAGTCCCAAGAAAGACATCCTGCCCTCAGAGAGGGACACACATGCCACACCACCAGACATAAAACCCACTGGAACACATAATCAGACTAAAGACCACTCCCACCCCTACACGCACAAAGCAGTATCGGCCCATAGCCAAGTGCCACCAGATACTTCTTAAGCAGGCTGAAGTGAGACCCAAGAGGGAGACACCACCACCACCAGGGAAGAGCAGGGTGGGGAGGTTGGGAGTGTATGTGGGGTGCAGAGATGATAACCCCTCAATGGGCAGAAGAGCAATCACAAAGTCTCAATGCCCACAGACAGGAGGACAGACACACATAAGATACACAGGCCTAGATACAAGTCCCGGCAGAAGTACCACACAGAAGCTAACTTTCTCTAAGACAAAAGAGACCATTCGCCACCAACACAAACCCAGTGACGTCCACTTCCAGATACAGAGAGACACACGAAGATTTCTAGATGAGTACAGAACTGCCAGCAGACGAGCTGGACCTATTCTGATCAACACAGACCAAGATGGTGCAGTTGCTGGGGCACAGCCGAGAGATGGCTGCCGTGCAGTGGTTAAGGCCATGTGGGAGGCCTGGGTTTTGTTTTTGCTTCAACCTTAACAGGTCAGGTGTGGTGATGTGCACTTGTGGACCTGGCTAAATGGAGCAGTAAGACCCCATCGAAACTATCTACCTCTCTCTCTCTCATCAAAACAACAGACAAAGCACGGAACCAACCCAACTCACACACATGGAATCCTGGACCCAGACTCAGAGGCTCCTAGCTCTTATCCACATACTGAGAAAGACCAGTGCAAGGGCCAGAGGACCTAGACACTGCAGCTGAGGTGCAGACAGCACACCTGCTTGAAGACAAGCTTCTGCCCTCAGCAGGTGTTAGGAGCACGGGGTGTTACTGACAGCAAGGCTGGCCAGGTCAGGAACAGAGCAGGGGGCACACACCTCAGAGCTCTTGTAGCCCAGGAGCAGATAGGTGGCCATCACCTCGTTGTACCTCTGGCCCACCAGCGAGTCCTGGATCTCTTCCCGCGTGTAACCCATGGACACCATCAACTCTGCACAGGGGGACATACAGTTAAGGATGGCCTGGACTCCGAGGCAGGCTTGACCTCATGACCCGCACAGCCTCACCTGTCCGCCGGGGGTCTTTGTAATCAGGAAGTGGCTCCACATAAGGCTTCAGTTCATCATCTTCGTGACCCACATTCATCCACCGATCTTTCATGATTTGCTGGGGGCAAAGGGAAGGGAAAAGGACAGAGGGGAGGAAACTCAGCTTGGAGGTTTCTGTGAGAACCCCAGCTTCTCTGTCAGTCAGCTGGGTTCAAGACTGCTTACCTCTAAAGTGCCTCTCTTGCTGGGATTAAGAATGAGAAATTTCTTAAGCAGGTTTTCACAGTCCGTGGACATGTAGAATGGAATACGATATTTTCCCCTCAGTACCCGCTCCCGCAGCTCCTATCGGAAGATCCAGGGTAAGAAAATTTAAATCATACAAAGGCCAAGGACAGAAAACTGATATCTAGGATCCTGAGAGATTAAGCCTGCCCAGTCAGACAGAAATGAAATGTAGTAGACAGCAGTCAGCCTTCTACTGTACAGTACACCCCACCAAAGGCAGTGCATCAAAAACACTTTGCCCTCTAATTTGGCCAGTCTGAAGCCTGCCATCCAGAGTGCCTTGGAGGGGTGAACACACACACAATTTATCTCATTTCTTGAGAAAGATATTGAGGTTATTAATTGCTTCTTGCAGAAGATCTTTTAACTGTTGCTACCTTCGTAAGCCCTTCTCTGAAGCTCTGGCTTGGGAAAAATGTAGATAGGAAGCAAAGGTGAAAGGTCAGGGTTTAGACCAGAGGCCAAGAAAGAAAATGAGAAATAACAGAAATGATCTAGGGCCAGGAGGTGGCATGGTGGTGAAGGTCCTGGAACCCAACATTGGCCGATCCATGGTCCAAGTCCCAGACCCAACGGCTTAAAGAGCATACTGGGCACATGTGTGTGCCCAAATCCCAAGAAAAAAATAAGAGAGAAGGTACTGTGGCATGGCTATCGCCCCGGGGGTGATTTTTCACTCCCTCCCACACCGTCTGTCTCTGGTGAGCACACATGCCCTATAGCTAAAAAAAAAAAAAAGAAGTGATCTAGCTTGTACTTCACTCCACTCCACCTTGAGGTTCTGTCCGTCGAAAGGCAAGGATCCGCTGACCAGTGTATAGAGGATGACCCCTAGGCTCCACACGTCCACCTCGGGTCCATCGTACTTTTTGCCCTGGAAGAGTTCTGGGGCAGCATAAGGAGGACTGCCACAGAAGGTATCCAACTTGTTCCCAAAGGTAAATTCATTGCTGAAGCCAAAGTCTGCAATCTTGATGTTCATATCAGCATCCAAGAGCAAGTTTTCCGCCTGGGAGTAATATGGAGATGTACGGAAACCATGTGAGTCACATTAAGGCCCTGGGCAGGAAGGAGCTCAGGGGGATGGGAGGATAAATGCAAAGCCATCTTCAGTCTCAGAACTTTTTCTACTAACTCTGGGGCAGGGCTTCAATCAGCGTAAACAGGCTAGGCAGAAGGAGAGCAGCACAGGCCACTCCTCGCACAGGCAGCCACAGGAGGGCTGGTTCCTGAAGGCCCAGTGACCCTGTGAACTGTGCAAAGTTTCAGTGTCAGAGTCAGGTTAATCATAGCCATGTCTGCAAGGACTCAGTGGCCAAGAGTCTCAAGAGGAATATCTCAGTGACAGAGATGGTGTGTGCACACAAGCCAGCAGAGCCGCTGTGCTACAGCTATTGAACATTCAGCATCTTCCCCTTGGTCAGCCGCCAGGTGGCCTGAAGGACCAGGAAAGCCTGGAGTACTCTCACAACACCTGGCAGTATGGCAAGTGATATACCGAGAAGAGAAACAGCAGATAGCCCCTGCTTGCTGGCTGGAATGGGCTCCTAAGTCCAGTTGCAAGGTCTACACCCACCAGAAGTAGCCTTAGGGGCTTCCTGGTCATCTCAAAAAAAAAAAAAAAAGGAAAGGATAACATTTTCTTGAATCGTTAGGGTCTGATGGTTATTGACGTCACACCATGGAGAATGGGGAGAACTATCTAGCTCCACTCACAGGCACAGGAGAGCAGAGCGTGTCTTACCTTCAAGTCCCTATGGACAATGAACTTCTGATGGCAGTACTGCACAGCAGACACTATCTGGAAGGAAGGAAGAGGGGTTAGCCCAAAGGTGTCTGAGGGTGGGCCACAGGGGCTGCTGGGTCTGTGGGCCCATGACCTAATTCTAAGCTGCTACACAGATAAACAGAACCCAAAGTCCCCTCCAAAGGCCACCTATGGACAGGAAGGTCCTTCCTTGTGTGTCAAACTCTAAAAGACAGAAGTCAGGCCCATACTCCATGGAGGGAGTCACACCCACCTGGCGGAATTTGGCTCGAGCCTCTTTTTCTTTCATCCTGCCGTGAGCCACTAGATAATCAAACACCTCTCCTGCAAGAGACAGGGCAGGCATCTTGGTTAGAGCTGGTTGGGGTTGGGAGAGGTGGGGGTGTGACAGGAAAAGGAGTTCCACACCTACCACCGCTAGCATATTCCATGACAAGGTAGAGCGTTTTCTCAGTCTCAATCACTTCAAATAACTTAACTGTAAGAAAAAAGGCCAAACCTCAAGTTAAGATAAGTAGCAGGGGCCATACATTGAGCCTCAATGTGTACAGATAATCCTTAAGAATGAAAGTTTTCCCCTTCACGTCCCTCCCGCCAAGGACAAGTTCTTCTCATACCAACCTAACTACTAAAGACAGCCCGGTGTGCCAGAGGTGGGGCTGAACTCTGAACTGAGCTTCTCCAGAGGCTGCCTTGACATCTGGTAGATTCCAGAAGGCAATGTGCCTCGGGAGAAAGACTACATGCCAAAGGTGCAGCCTTGCCATGGAGGAAGAAGAAGGGAATGATAACTTGTTCTCACCTATGTTGGGATGATTCAAAACCTTCATTATTCTTACTTCACGGAACAGCTGGAAAATAAAACGGGGTTGTGCTTGCTTAGCTTGTCCCATCAGGGTCCTCCCAACAGATCCCCTGCTTGGGGTCTTTTTCCAAAAAACAAAAAAGAAAATAAAACAACCAAAACCAGGCTAGGAAAAGAAAAAAGGTAGTTGTCCAGCTCGTCCATGGCTGAGAAGTGGGAGTTGGGGAGAGAACACACGAAGGGAAGCTGCAGCTGGAGCAAGGCTGAGCTTTGGCAGCTTGCTACTCCAGCCGCAGCTCCTGGATGATGCAGCTGTGGACTCTGCCACCTCCACCCAAATCCAGCCCCAACAGCAGCGGGGTTTGATGGGGTGCCTCTGTAGGAGAGAGTATGAGCCCATGTATGTGAACAACCAGAACCTGAGCTGCTGTTTCTATTCAGTGGCAAGACACACCCTAGCTTGGTCTGCGTGAAGGGGTGTAGCGTTCTGGAGAGGGAACCTATGTTTTCTGGATATACAGAAGTCAGAGGGCTTGGTACTGGTGGATAGGCCTTTTTCCTCTTGGGCCTCTGGGGTGGTGACAGAAGAAGCCACTCCTATATATAGCTGATGCCAATTTTAATCAAATCCACCTCCACACACTCACGCTCTCTTTGTGAAACAAATCAGGGGCTCTAAACCATACATTTCCAAAAAGAAAGATGACAGAAATGAACTCCTTCCCTTCTGCGGGGGCCAGAGAACTGGAGGTGGGGGTTTTTGTAACTTCCAGGCTCACCACTTGCATGAGAAACAGGACTTGTGTGTGTGTGTGTGTGTGTGTGTGTGTGTGTGTGTGTATGTGCGTGCACGTGTGTGTGTTTAAGGAGGAGGAGTCTGGAGCCTTAATTCAAGATATACTTTATGGAATAAAGTGAATACATTTTCCCTCCTTTAATCCCAGAGCTTTAGTGAACTGAAAAGGAAAAGAAACAGGCTTTCTGATCTCTAGGAACCTGATCTGACCATAGCTCCCTCTGTTAGAGCCCACGTTTTGTCTTGCTTTCCTCCCTGGCTCAACAATAATTTTGGATGAAGAGACAAGAAAACTTTAATACCTCCTGAAGGGAGGTTATGGGGAGCAGCATTGAAATGGGCCCAGAGGGTGCCCACTTAGCCTGGAAATAGCATCCTCCTTGGAGAGCTTAGAGTCTTCTGGGCCTGCCTAGAACCCCGAGGGGGTTTGTCCTTGAGGGATAACTAGTGAGATTAAGTTTAAACAGAGTGATTTGGCCAGAATCAGATTGGCCTTGGTAACCAATTATGTTGAAAGGCTTTTAAAGTGGCTATACTGGTCTGGTGCTGGTTCCTTCCAGCCAGTCAAAAGGAGCAGGGAGAAAAACGAGAGGGAAAATAAGATGGCTTGGTTAGCTCTGGCATTGTTACGACGACAGACTAAACTCCTCCAAAGACCAAATGGCCCTCCTCATGTTGGCTTCTACTTATGTGGGGTGGAAGCCAGAGGTCAAGCAGAGCCGTCTTTCCCCTTCCTCTTGGAAAGCTCCAAGCAGGGAAGCCCTGGTGATGACAGCAATGTTTCCTTTGAGCCAAAGAACCATCGAAGGAATCCCAGGGATAACAAAAAATAGGAAACACCTTGGTCCTGGCTGTCAGCGTGCCAGGGGAACTCAACCCATACACTCGAACTCTGACAGCACCTCCCTCCGTGACAGTCCCTAGCCCCTTGTCCCAAGTTTCCCAATATCACTGTACCTGAGTCTGTTAGTGTGGAGTCATACCCCTCCCTAACTCACTACCACGATGTGCTCAGAAAAGAAAATGTCAATCTGCTTTAAGATGAAAAGAACTTGTTCTTGATCAGAAAATATGAACCAGGGTCAGCTGGACTATGAAGACACAAAGGTGCAGCCGAATAGGGGCAGCGGGTTTGGAGCCAGACAAGAACCTTCTGCCTTCCCCTAACTGCTGGAATCCAGGACTAGAAGAGAAGGCAGAGAGTTTCCAGTTCTACCATAACCAGTCACTGGCAAGCTGTCCCTCTTCTGCAAATTACTCTCCCTTTCTTGCCTCACTATCAGCTTTTCTTTTCTTTCTTTTTAAAAATTATTTTATTTTTATTTGTTCATAATTTATTTTAATTTGACCACACACACACACACACACAGAGAGAGAGAGAGAGAGAGAGAGAGGGAGGGAGAGAGAGAGAAAGTAAGCCACCAGGTCTGGGACTTGAACCATGGTCAGCCTTGTGGGAAATGTCCAGCACCTTAACCACCACACCACCTGCTGGTCCCTCCTATCAGCTTTTCATAGTTTTTTTGGGCAGAGGGTATATGGGAGGTTCCCCTAACCACTGAGTAAGACCTGTTTCCTGCTGTCCATTAAAGTAGGAAAGCAAAGTTCAACCTCATCTAGCAATAACTACTGTTACCTCTAACCAAGAGGAGCCTAGAAGTGAGAAGGAAAACTGGCAGTATCTGTCTTTGATCTGCAGACATAGTCAGAGACTTAGAAGAAGAGTTCAGCTTCTGAAGACCCAGTATTTCTTACTCATTCTCTATAACATAGCTGGCACAGAACCCAGTGGTAGGTTCCTTGCCTCCTCTTATCCCTGTACTTCTATAGCTACTGCCTGGATCATTCCAGACCTTGGAGTTAGCTGCATGTGTTTCTAGTAATGGCTACAGACATGTTTTTTTGCACAGGGCTGGCCATAAGCCAGACGATAACAAGATGCAGGAAGTAGGCCAGACAGGTAGGTTAAGTGGCTGAGAAGGGGCAGAAAGACTTTAGATGAGCCAGAGACTACAGCCAGGAAGCCCACCCAGGAGCCACCACCACAGGGGAACCATCCAAAGCGCTGGAGATAGCAGAGCCATAGGAAAGGGGTGGCAGAGACAGTGAAATGGTCAGAGATTTTAAACCAAGGGTTCAAGACAAAGTCCAGATGTGTCAGCAGATCATTGAAGTGGCTAAAAAAGAAACCACGTGCTTACCTTCTGGAGGCTAGAGGAGTTCAGCTGAGTCTTGTCAATGATCTTCACAGCTACCTGAACATGATAATAAAAAAAAAAAAAAAAAAAAAAGAAGAAACCAAGATCACCTCTGACCAGACTAAATGTGGGACTCAAATCTACTTCTTCATTTATATAATCTACTCCTTTTCATCCCACTGCTCAGATCTCATTTCTGCTTGACAAAACAAGAGGCTGGCTGCTGATACAGTCTACCACTACTTGCTGGCATGTCAACAGGGCTGGGAGCTTCTACCGTATTCTCAACCCCAGCACTCACCTCTTTCCCAGTCAGGATATGCCGGGCCAACTTCACCTTAGCAAAGTTACCCTTGCCAATGGTCTTGAGGAGCCGGTAGTTGCCAATATGGGGTTGTTCATCAGAGGAAGTGGCTGAGTTGCGGCCCCGTAGCATGTTGGACTTACTGCTGGGCTTGGAATCAAGGTGTCCCAAGGTGGGCTGCAGGGTGCAAACAGACACACCTTTACATGTTGCCCTGACAATTACCTAAACCCCTGCTTTTAACTCTTTGCAAAAAAAAAAAAAAAAAAAAAAAAGTAAAAGACTGGAGTACAGGGGCAGACTCTAGGGGGCTGGCAGGCAAGAAGCATAAGGAGGAGAACACAAGAAGACAGAGGGGTGAGAAGACAGCCCCAAAGAGTACAGCATAAGGGTCAGTACAAGATCCTATGGGTATCAGAGCTTAGGACCAGAGCTGTTCCATCACTGGCTCCACCAATGCCCCGTTAATAACCCTAAATATTTAGCTCCTTGACCTCATGTGGGAGGTCCACGTGCCTACTGCTATCCCTGCTCCCCAACCACACTGTGAGAAGGCTGCATCTCAAAGTCACAGAAGCAACAGGGTCAGAATAGCTTCAGTGTCCTATTGCCACCCACCACTTTAACTTTTAAAAAAAGTTCATGTAGTTATTCAATTAGAGAAACATAGCACCCCTGATAGGATCTTGACATTGTAATCTACCCTGAGCCGACCCAGATTGTGAGCCCACACATGCTTCCTTCCATACTTGTGCCTAGCACACATGGAGAGGTCTGGCGAGCACCCTATGTTAACTTTTATTATTTATTACTTTGCATTTGTTTTCTCTCCCATGAAGAAAGGTATATATCCTTTATTGATATAACCTGGCATCTAAACAGACTGGCTCATGGTAGATGCTCAATGAATACTTGTACAATGAATGAACAGAAAGACTGGGTCTGGGCAAGGCAGCAGCCCTCCTTCACCCTCCTTAGATATTCCAAGCTCAACTAACAGTGTGAGGAAGAACTTAAAACAACCAACAACGAACAGGTATGCAAACACTGCACAGAAAGGGTATGGTCCAACAAAAACATATGTCCACTTGAAGACTTGTACATTCCTCCAAGAGCTAAACACAAAGTGCCTAAGTGATCCAGCAATTCCTCGCCTAGGCATATACCCAAAATAAGCAAAAACACACTCTACACAAAACCTGTTCATAGCAGCATAATATAATAGCAACAAATGGAAACAACTCAAATGTCCATCTACTGCTGAGTGGATAAACAATGTGGCATATTCATACAATGGAATATTAGTTGACAATAAAAAGAAATGAAAAAGAAATGAAGTGCTGATACATACTGTAACAAGAAGAACTTTGAGACCATTATGGTTTTTTTAAAAAAGAATGATTTATTTAATTCTATTTGTTGTTATTATATTTTAATTTGACCAGAGAGAGACAAAGGTATAGAGAAAGGGAAAGTGGGAAAGCAAGCTGCCAGGTCTTGGATTTGAACGATGGTCAATCATGTGAGAGTCCAACACCTTAACCACCACGCCACGTGCTGGCTCCCATATCATTATGTTAAGTGAACAAAGCTGGTCATACAAGACCACATATTGTATGATTCCATTTAAATGAAATGCCCAAAACAGGGACCAGCAGTTAGCATAGTGGCTATGTCTCTGGACTCCCACGTAGTTGACAGCGGCTCGAGTCCTGGACCCGGTGGCTTAAACTCACGCTGGGCGTGTGTGCGTGCGTGCCCAAGATCCCAAGAGGAGAATGGAGGAGAAGGGATTGCGGCGTGGCCATCCCTCCGGGGGGTGATTTCTCGCTTTCTGTCTCTCTCTGTCTTTCTGGCAAGTGCACATGCACTATAGCAAAAACCTCTCCATATACCCCCCCCCCCCCCCAAAAAAGCCACCAAATGGAATTAAATAAATAAATAATTCCTTTAAAAAAAAAAAAGAAAAAAAGGCTGAAAACACTTGATGCCTTCAATTCAGCATCCTGGGACCAAACTACTGCCAGAAACCTATCCCAGAACTATCCACTGCTGCCTTGGAAACTTCAAGAAGGCAGTTTAAAGAGTAGCAGGATGACCAGAGGAGCGTAAGTCAATGTTCTTCCTTTCTAGGCCCCTGCTGACTCTAAGTGAAGTCCTCAAAAGGACTTCAAGGGCAGGCTCTAAGCCCTCAAAACCTGGAATAAGGATCTAGCATCTACCTGGGGATTTAGGGCTTTTGCCCTCTTGAAGTCAAATCTGGGAATTTCACGTCTACCCTGAGTTCTGGTTTGCCCCTCTCTCTTGGGCGTTTCTGGCCCTAAGGGCTGGTCTGTGTGGCACAGCAGGACAGCATTCCCCATTAGGCGTGGCTGCACACTGGACTTCCAGGAACATCAATAACTTCAAGTGGTACTCTGTCGTTTACCCTCTTCCTTACTGGTCAAGATTAACGGTATATGGGAACCAGCAGTTAGCGTAATGGCTATGTCGCTGGACTCCCACGTAGTCGACCGCGGTTCGCGTCCCGGACCTGGTGGCTTAAAACTCATGCCGGGCGCGTGTGCGTGCGTGCCCAAGATGCCGAGAGGAGAATGGAGGAGAAGGGACTGCGGTGTGGCCATCGCCCCCTGGGGGGTGATTTCTCGCTTTCTGTCTCTCTGTCTCTCCCTGTCTGTCTGGCGAGCGCACGTGCCCTATAGCGAAAACCTCTCCAAAACAAAACAAAACAAAACAAAATAAGATTAATGGTATAGGAGCCACCAGTGGCATAGTGGTTAAGGTGGCTGGATCCCATATGGCTGACTGAATGGCGGTCCCAGACCTGGCAGCTTGAAAAACACACTGGGAGCATGTGCATGCTTGCCAAAAATCTTGAGAGAAGAATGGAGAGGATGAAATTGCGGTGTGGCCATCAACCCCCTGGGGGTGATCTCTCACTTTCTCTGACGAGCACACGTGTCCTATAATAAATTAAAAAAAAAAATTAAGAGAATAGATGACAGATACCAACTGCCAACGTTCAAATCCCAAATACGCAGTCTAGAAGGCAATGTTGAGAGTTAAGGTGGCTGGATCCCATATGACTGACTACATGGTTTGAGTCCTAGACTCTATGGCTTAAAAAACATGCCAGGTGCATGTGTGTCTGTGTGTCCAAATTTTCAAGAGGATAAATGGAGAAGAAAGAACTGTGGTGTGGCCATTCCCCTTGGGAAGGGGATGTGGGGGGTGATTTCTCAACACTGCTGCTTTTCAACATGTTAGCTTGCTTACTTGCTTGCTTGCTTGTTTGTTTATTTTGAAGTTTTTTTCCAAGGTTGTTGCCATAGGGCATGTGCACTCACTGGAGAGAGACCGAGATAAAGAAAAAGAAAGTGAGGAAACCACCACACCCTAAACCCCATCCCAAGGATGGCCATGCTGCAATCCTTTTTTCTCCATTTTTCTCTTGGGATTTTGGGCATGCACACACACATGCCTGGCATGATTTCCTTTTCTTTTTTTAAGTGTTTTTTTTTTTTTTTTTGGTCATAGGGTACATGCACTCACTGGAAAGAGACAGAGAGAGAAAGAGGAAAGTGATAAGTCATCCCCCAGAGGGGATGACCACACTACAATCCCTTCTCCTCCATTTTTCTCTTGGAATTTTGGACACGCATGCACATGTGCCCAGCGTGATTTTTCAAGTCACCAGGTCTAGGACTCAAACTGTGGTCATCAATGTGGGAGTGCAGTGCCTTAATTACCATGCCATCTGCTGGCCCTGCCCAGCATGATTTTTTTTTTTTTGAGAGAGGTTTTTGCTATGGGGTGCGTGCGCTCGCCAGACAGAGGAGACAGAGAGACAGAAAGCGAGAAATCACCCCCCCCCCCCCGGGGGGGATGGCCACACCACAATCCCTTCTCCTCCATTCTCCTCTTGGAATCTTGGGCACGCACGCACACGCACCCGGTGTGAGTTTTAAGCCACTGAATCCGGGACGTGAACTGCGGTCGACTACATGAGAGTCTAGCGACATAGTCATTACGCCAACTGCTGGTGCCCCCAGCATGATTTTTAAGTCACCTGTCCAAGACTGGAACTGTGGTCAGCCATGTGGGAGTCCAGTACCTTAACTACCACACCACACACTAACCCCTATTTATTTTTTTAAGTTTACTTATTTCTTCCATGAGCTAGAATGATGAGGGGCAGAGAGAGAAGAAAATTCCCAATGGGGTCTTGACGCTATGATCCATACCCAGTAGGCTCAGGTCACAGGCAAGCGCATGGCTGGTGTGCTCGGGGAGGTCTCCAGACTTGAATTGGGAAGTTTCCCACGTGGGACTGCCTTGCACTGTTGCTGCCACAGTGCTGTTTGGCTCCCATATCAACTTTATATCATCAACATCATTTTTTTTAAGAGATTTTTTGCCATAGGGCACGTGTGCTCCCCAGAAAGACAGAGAGAGAGAAAGCACACACTTAGACCAGGCGTGAGTTTAAGCCACCCAGTCCGGGACTAGAACTGCAGTCAACTATATGGGAGTCCAGCGACATAGTCATTACGCCAATTGCTGGTCCCTCCATCAACATAATTCTTAAGATGTAGGTGAGTTTATTACAAAGGAAGAAGAAAACCACTCCAAAGATGACCTATGTGGGTGTTCCCACACAGATGTTCCAGGAAGTAGTCTAGGAGCAGGAAGTAGTAGAAAGCTCTGCAGTCCCACAGAACTAGGTTCAAATCCTGGCTCCCTCACCTTTGGCTTTAGTTTTCCTATCGGTAAAGTGGTAATCAATTATTCCCTATTTCACATAGGTGGATGAGAAAACACAGGTAAAATGCTTTATCCAATGCTCAATAAAAAGCAACCATTATTCCCCAAATACTACTATCACCAAAGCCAGAAATCTCACCGTCAACACCTTTTCCACCTAGTTGAGCCCTGGTAAGCTAGCTGTCGTCCAGCTGCAGTCCAGCTAGAAGCTGACAAGAGATGCTGTGGGCCCTCTACCACTGGAAAAGGATCCAGGCTGAGCGTCTGCGTCCCCTCAAACCTGACAAGCCACCACCTGCCCTCATCCTCTGTGGCCGACTTACAGTAGAACCTAGACCCTTCATAGGAAAGAGGGACTCATACCAGGGCAGCTATGAAGCGTAAGTCCAAAACAGTCTCTAGGACAGTGAAAGATTTCGCTTGCTCAGGACCTTGAGGAGATGTGAGGGCTGGCATTTGCTCTCTGTTCCCCTGTTCCAGAAGTCACCAAAACTCCTGCGTCAGGACTGAAACAACACTCGAGACTAAAAGTGTTCGGTCCCCTCTTTGCCTCTTCTAGGCTATATAATGTTTCCCACAGCAGGGAAGTGGGAGGGTGAGGAAGAGAGTCCACTGAGAGTAAGTAGAGAAAGATAGTCTCCAACAGAAAACACGTCCTGGCCAAGGCTCCAGGCAAGGCAACTTCACCTGTGGGAGGTAAAAGGGTAGGGTGGTCATGGAGAACTTCCCTTCTGTGGTTCTGACTAGGCCTACTCAGTTTGGCCCATATCCCACTAACCCCATGGTGTGCTCAGAACTAGCTGCCCTTAGGATCTGGCTACTGCCATGGTCTCCCTCCACCTGCATCCTGGTTCTCGGTAAGCTGTATAGCCACAGGCATTCCCAAAGCCCTTGTCTACCTCATACCCTCGGCAGGCCCACAGGTCTGAGGAGGTCTATTGAAGGCAGCCCCCATGGCTCTCAAGCAGCCTTGAGTACGAAAACAGCAGACCAAACAGGTTACTAAGCAGGCCTGATTGAGAAGGAGGCGGAAACAGGCTTTGGAGTCTGCATTTGAGAGGAGAAGAGAACGAAGAGCGTCATGGAAGATAAAAGAAAAAGTGTCTTCTATCCATTGGGTCTGTCGGGGCCCTTCGGCTTGGATCTCAGAACTCGGCCTAGGCGTGTTGCCAGGCTCTCCCGGAAGACAGCCTCCACCCTGAGAGGCCCGGCGCTGACTCAGGTGGGCAGGGCCCCCTGTCCTAGTGCTAGAGGCTCCTACCCACAGTTCCCTTAGAGAAGGCAGCTTGTGCTATGCAGCTCTGCATCGAGGGCTGGTCTCAAAGTCCTGGGGCTTCCCTTGGGCTGGGAAAGGGCCAAGTTGGGAGGGGTGATAGGCGGACACTCCCTGGCCAGAGGGGGCACTACAAAGTGCAGGAAGAAAAGTGTCCCTTGGGCACTAGCCCTAAGTGACAGCCCAAGATCTTACTCTCCCAGGGCACCCTCTGTTCACAGCCTGCTCATGGCCTCTACTTCCTCCAGCCCACCCTCTGACAGGAGCTGAGCTTGCTGACTCTCTGTAAGGGAGACTCTTCTCCTGGGATGTGCACCCCTTTTCTTCTCCAGTCAAGGCCTCTCCAGCATCTGGACACCCTTCCCATGAATTTTACTACCTCATGCTAGCGCCTGGCTCCAGTCAGCAATTCTTTAGAGATCCTGCATTTGAAATGTGAGGCAGGAGAGAAGAGAGGGCAATCCTAGAAAGAAAAAGGGGAGAACATACCCGTCTGCAGAAATGGGCAAGGACTACCAGCAACTTCCATTCAGCAGAGCCCACGGCAGAACCTGTCAGGCAGCGAGGGCAAAGTACAGAGGCCAGGAAGAGCCAGGCCCAGGGCGGGGGCTGCCGGCTCAGCCAGCCACCCTTACTCAGCGAGCAGGCGACACCTTCCACCACCTCCTCAGTGAAAAGTAGCGAAGCAGCCAGGCCGAGCGGTTCCTGCCTGGGAACCTGGACTGTGTCGCAACCGAAACCACCAGTCGCAGAGAAAGCTTGGGTTTGGCAAGGAGAGCGAGGGGGGGCAAAGCCCTGCAGCTTCTTGAGGACCAGGGCCTGGTGGTCAGGAAGCTCTGCAGTTCCAGGACAGGACACCAGGAGCAAGGTGGGAGGAAAGAGGAGCTGAGACAGAAAGGGGCGGGTTTAGATCAACTTCCTTCTCCCCTCCCCCCCTCCCTCCCCGGAAGCGGGCTGCCCCACCCTCCCCAAGGTGCTTTGCTGGGTAACAGCTGGCGTGAGAGTGAGGAGGAGACTCACTCCAAACAGGGCTGTCATAAAGTCCTTATCTCACCTGTGGCAGGTGGGACCTGGGAAGGGGCAGATCATTTTAACAAGGTCTTAAACAGGCTGGGGAGAAAACCATGTGACTCAGATGTGCTGGCCCAGAGGGCAACCCTGCTGAAGACCAGCAAACCATCCCCTCAAGAACGAAGTGGGGAAGAGGTAAGCAGAAACCAGCAAGACATCAGTGGCAGATGGACCTCCGACTTCCTAGAAAAGCAGTGCTTAACCTCAAAAAATGCACACTCCACTTAAGATACAAAACATTTTAGACATCATTTCAAGGAGTTGAAGGACCCTGTGAAGTCCTTTAGAAGTCTATGGGGTTTAGATCAACAGCCTTTCTCACTGACAGAAAAAGGGATGTTTAATCCTAGATTTTGCCCAAAGGCTGGGGCACAATCCAATATTCCTTCTGCGTCCCTTCCAGCCCTCCTACTGGAAATCTATTCCGAAGTTCCCGCTCACCTTCCAAGTCTCTAGCACATGCCCCACCCCCAGCCCTGCTGCCTTGTCCCCTAAACCATACTGCTATCTCTCAGACTTCTCCCTGAGGACTGGGCTTCCTCAGGCCCTCTTCCTGCGAAGGCCCTGCTGTCTGGGAACATGGTGAGCGCAGGGCAAGCTGGCTCTCTCTCATCAAGAGAAGGCACTCCTTCCAGACCATTGGCCTCTGTCTGTGACCTAGTCACAGCCTTTCTTCTGGCTTCCTGATCTCTCATTCAGTCCATGACTAGAGGCCAGGCTCTTTCTCATTAAGCAACTCTGCAGAGATGTCATGTTGGCAGCCTACAGGGCCCTCTAGGGTCTGAGGGCAAAGCTCCCTCTATGTCCTCACAGCACCTGGGGCCTAGACCTCTGAGAGACCATGCTACTCAGGGGCGGCCAACAATGCTCGCCTAACTTAGGAGCCCTGGGCAACAGAGTCAACATTTCTGATACCATCATACAGCCAGCATGTAGCCTTCTCATTTTCTCTGTACAATACCTATAAAGTAGGCCCCATTTTCCATCGAGAAATTGACAGTCAGAGGTTACATGACTTACTCAAAGTTCCACAGCGTCTGAGTACAGGGAGTTTCCACCTTAGCACAACACTCTGTTCCCTGTAGCCAGTTCCCATTACCCATTTTTTTTTTTCAACCCTTCTCATTCCTCCCAAAGGTGAGGAAGAAGAGGAGGAGGAGAAGATATAAAGACTCGGAGAAGGTGACTAGGACAACAGAAAGGACAATGCTTACATCTGGCCAGTAGCTGGAGTGCTGTTTTATTTATTTATTTATTTATTTATTTCATTCAAAAAATTTTTGCTATAGGGTACATGTGCTCACCAGAGAGAGACAGAGAATGAGAAATCACCCCCCAGGGAGGATGGCCAAGCCACAACCCTTTCTCCTCCATTCTCCTCTTGGGATTTTGGGCATGCATGCACAAGCACCCAACATGAATTTTAAGCCTCTGGGTCTAGGACTCGAACTATGGTTGACTCCACTGAAGTCCAGCAATGTAACTATTAAGCCAACACACCCCTGGAGTGTTGTTTTAATGGCCTATCCAGAGGGTCCATAGCCACCCCTCTTTGTCCCGCAAGTGGGCCCTGATCTCAGCAGAAGAGGTCATAGTTTATTTTGGATCCTGGGCTCAGGCTTGCCTGGGACCACCTGCTCCTTCTCTAACTGGCAGACTAAAAAGCGAGCGCTTCATTTTTCCAGTCCCTAGGGTTTCACAAAGGACAGAGGGATTGTTTCCTCAATCCTATTGTGGGAGAGAGTTAAGGGGCTTTGAAAACTGAGGAAGTTCCAGCACAGACCTCAAGCACAGAGGCTAGGGAGAGATGGAGTAGGACTCAGATGAAAAGACATGGGGTTGGGAACCAGCAGTTAGCGTAATGGCTATGTCGCTGGACTCCCACGTAGTCGACCGTGGTTCGCGTCTCGGACCCGGTGGCTTACAACTCACGCCGGGCGCGTGTGCGTGCGTGCCCAAGATCCCGAGAGGAGAATGGAGGAGAAGGGATTGCGGCATGACCATCCCCCCGGGGGGTGATTTCTCGCTTTCTGTCTCTATGTCTCTCTCTGTCTGTCTGGCGAGCGCACACGCCCTATAGCGAAAAACCTCTCCAAAAAAAAAAAAAAAAGACATGGGGTTATGGCAATTCCCTGGTTTTCTAACCCTTTAATTGATCCTGAACAACTGCCACTCTCAACTGACGAAAGCCAATAAAGCAAAAGAGCATTCTGGGTAGAAGGGAACTCGTGGTAAGCACATACTAGTGGAGGGACTGGATGTTGCCCACTCCCCAAATTAATTGTGATGCTCCACCTGGGAGACACCCACATTCCCTTAATAGCCTATTGTAGAGGAGTGGCTTGGGCTGTATAAAGCTGTCAAAGGGCTGCTCCCTTTCTCCAGCCAGGGTAGGCACGTTCCCAAAAAAGGACACCAGCAGAGCATGCAACTTAAGCGCAAAGCCATGAAAAAGGTGGTTTGCTGCCCTGTAGCTTTCTGAGCTGCAACTCTTATCCCCAAGGCAAGAAGATCAGCCTGGGCCGTGAAGGGAGCCTGCAGGCCTCAAACCACAACAGGAGAACCCAGAGTCTGTCTGGGAAGACGAGCAGGCACAAACTGAGGTGGAATGAGAGAAAGAACAGAGAGCCACCTCCAGCTCCCTCCCCGTCATGCCTAGAAGACACAAAGCAATGAGCACTCAGGTCTTCAGAACTACTTGAAATGCTGGGGTCCTCTTCAAACACCATGGATTCTTCTGAGCAACCCAACCATGGCTTTGGAAACATACAGACAATTCCTTGGTCTCTATCTCAATCCCCAACTACTGTTATCCCAGTAAACCTTTAATGAGCACCTACCTCTGAAGCCAGGGCCAATTGCAATTGCAAAGTTCAGTCAGACCTAGTTTCTACCTTTTAGAAACTTAGGAGAAGCCATACAGAAGACTCCAGTCTTGCTGCTTACTATATGAGCAAGATAGCATAGCAGAGTCCTGGAGGCAAGCAGCCTTGGGTGGGAACCTCACCTTTACTAGCTGACTGAACACGAACAAGGTTATACGGCTTTTCTGTCTCCGTTTCCTCATCTGGAACATGACGGTACTAGTTATATTAATTTTATAGTATTAGAGTTAAGACTAAATGAAAAAAATTCCCATCAGTATTTATCATACTGCCCAGTGCTCAGTAATGTCTTGATAATGTTTTCTATGATTACCTCTCTAATTTTTAGATTGAAACCTTTGTTTTCCATCTCAGAAGGTTCTCTGGGCCCTGGGAAGAGAACTTGATTGTAAATAAGAACTCGATTTCAAGTACCAGAGTGGGTAAGTTGATTCCTATCACCCTATATTCCTTCTAGAGCAAGGAAAAGTCAAATTTCTGCTATGGCTGGGCTGTCAGGCAAAGAAGACCCTCTTTCCTAACATAAAATCATTCTGCCAAGAGTAACAGGTAGAAGAGAAGGTGGCCACACCACTGCCCTCTGTGTACCCAAAGGAGGATAAAGTTGGTCCTGCCTGGTTCTTCCCTTTCTCATTAGTTCTTTAACTCCTTCTTCCCAGATAAGGTCCAAGAAACAGCCGACAGATCAGTACCACATGGTGCCAAGGGCTGGGGGAAGCTCACACTGCCAGCCTTGCATTTATTCGGCTCCTCCCGTACCAGTGGGTTACAGTCACCATGGAGACCAACAAGCTCTTCCATATCACAGGAATGCCAGCCTGCCAGCAGCCCAGGGCTCTGGGAAATGGGGGTTGTGAGAGGAGGTCAAAGGCAGCCTGCAGCATAAAGGTTTGGCTCACTTTACAGAGGACTATGGGGAGCGGATGGGCACTAACCAGGGCAGCTAAAGTGCCTAGGCCTCCTCTTAACTGTGTTTTCCTTGCCTGGTAGTTCCTGCGTTAGCATACTCTCTGGACTCTGGCTTCTATACCAGTCCTGCCACAGCATACTGGGCAGTTGTTCTCACCCTGGAGTTAAAGACAGACCTGCTGTGGGATATCCCAGCTAACTCTCTCTGGCTGCCATGAAGGGAAAGGGCCAGAATCGTGGTATGAAAAGTGAATCAGACCCATACGCACTAAAAGAAGTGCTCCATCTGTCATGTAATGTCTCCTTTAAGTGATCCAGGTGCGTAAACCCTCTTAACCTTTGTTTATCTCAAACCCAGACATTCAGCTGGGATTGGTCACTCCCTTCTCCGGACTCTCACAGTGCCCTCTCTATACTGTTCATTTCTCTGTGTCTCACACCTTATCTCCCTCAAACTCTCAGAGACCAGAGACTGTCTCGTGCACCTTCGCATGCCATTAGAACTTATCAGTGCCCACATCTAGCTGGCTCGTGTTAAAATACTTATAAAAAATAAAAGAGGTCCAACTTTTTGACACTTAAAGTGGCCCTGCCCTGAGCCCCAGGAGATAACACCAGGCAGAGAAAGGAAGATCAAAACCTCTTGCTACGAGACCCATTTCCCTTTTTTCCAGGTAGTCACTGCCCTTGAAGTTCATTTGTTGATTACTGTCTGTACTTCCCACTAGACTGAACTACAAAGGGACTCTGGTCTGTCTTAATTGTGGCAGAACAATGCCCAGCACACAGTATTCGATAAAATACGGAACGAATAAACTAACACAAATAGATAAGAAAATGTGTTGTGATGTCTCCATGCCAGTCTCTGGGATCTACAACCAAAACTCATATCAGCGTTCTCTGCAAACAATATCCAAGTGGGCAGTGGGCCATGAGCTCCCTCTCCAAAGAATGGATGAAAGGTGGTCACCAAGCTAAACTAGAAACAGACTCAGAATACAGGCACAGCGGGGACCAGGAGAGCCCACCTCACCTCACCTGATCCCTGGCTCCCTCTTACTCAAGCCCCCAGCCCTCCTTTCATCAGAGGGGAACCCATTTCTCCTCTGAAGTTCTTGTTGCCCATGACAACCATCTGGCCCTCCCACTTAAGACAAGTCTTTGCTGCCTTTCTGCATTCAATCCTTCTACTGCTTTGCTAACAAAACCATTCTGTCTGGCTGTGACAATGCAATGCAACTCAAGAAGCATTCTAAGAGCTTGGGAAAGTGACAGTGACTTATATCAGAATTGTAGGAGGCATTTATTTACTGTTTGCCACACTGTGAGTTCTGCTTTAATATTTCCTGCTTGAACCAATGTACTGACTGTAAAGCCCTGTCAACGCTAAGGTGCCAAAAAAATTCACCCATACACACCTGCCTCCTGTCCTGTTGCACAAATCAGCATTCCCACCCTGCCCCCAACCCTCCCCAAACTGCCTCCTGTTACAGAAAAGCAAAGGAACTAAAAACGGCAGCTGGGGAGCTCAGTTGACTCACCCAGCATAATCATCTCCTCCCAGAATCTCCCATCTTCTCCTGGGGTTTTTGCCAAAACAAAGTAAAAAAGAAGCATGAGATCTTTAAAAAAAAAAAAAAGAAAGAAAGAAAGAAAAAGAAAAAGAAAAGAAAGAAAGAAAAAAGAAACCTCTCTCAGCGTTTATGCAACAGCCTTGCTACCTGGGTGCAGCTTCTTTAACCCTTTGTTTCTGCCCTTTCCAGTGTGGTTTCCATAAAATGTCTTTACTAGGAGAAGCAAATCTAGCCCCAGGCTGAGAAACAGGCCTTCTGGGTCCTATCAGTCCCAACTTTGCTGCTGGAAGGTGCTGTACAAGATCTGTGTCTCTTTTCCACTGCACGTTCCTCTGGAAGTGGAAAACATACTGCCTTCCTATTCTTCTAGTTTCAAAGGAGTTGAAGAAGAAAAAGAAATGGTCAGAAACAACACTGGGACAAAGTTTGCTGCCTCTGAAATCACCATGGCCAGAGGTCAGAGCAAACGTTAGGAGAAGAGGTTACGGAAACTACACAAAGTTTTTACTGCCATCCTAACCTGAGAACTGTCCCTGTCAGGTCAAGATGTAATGTGGCTCCTCCATTTAGGTGACTATTAAAAACCCAACTGGCTGCTCTTTTCAGAAGCATACCCCTGGGGCTGCTCCTGCCCATAGGCAGAGGTTGCTACCTTCTTCCTTCAGCAGATGCTTAAGAACCCACAAAGAACAGGGTGCCTGAGCTGTGGATACCCTGTTTCGGGTGCCACTGGACAATGCAGCAAATCAGCTGAAATGGAGAACCCAGGCACAGCTGTTCTCAGAACACTTATGGAAGATGAGGGCGGCTCTCTAGCAACCTTTCTCAGTGTGTGGGGCAGGTGTCCTTTTGTCTTTGTCATCTAGGAGAACAGATTACTAGTATGATAGATGGTACTTCAGCTCTAAAGTGAAGGGAATACTTCATAGCACATGGAGACCTGTTGCAATGGATCAGTCAAGAAATCCCCAACTTACCAAAAGTTCTATTCTATTGAGCAGAAGGAACAATTTTCCCCCAGAAACTTATGAATAAGTGGTGGTTGTGTTCTCAGGCCAACCCATGAGGGCCCACCACTATAGTTGAAGTAGTATGTGAACCATACTTTAAGAGTTAAAACATTGTTTAGATCAAGAAAGAGAATTCAAAGTTGGGACCCAGGAATGTATCTTTGCTCCGCAAACACCAGGGGCAGCAGACACTGAGTCTTCTTAACCTTTAAATGCTGGTGAATAGGAAACCTGAATAAGAGGGTTTCAAAGCATTTGGAATGTTGGAGCTTACGGCTGAGTAGTAGGGTCAGCAGAGAAAGAAGTCAGATGAAGAAGACAAATGAGGCTTCAGGAAAGGACTTTCCAATGGCTATTGCCTTATAGGGGAGAAGAGCTAACTAAAGAAGACCAGGTATGGGAGTGGGCAGGTAGCATGGTGGTTAAGGCACTGGACTCCCACAGGGCCAACCACGGTTCAAGTCCCAGACCTGGCAGCTTGCTTTCTCACTTTCCCTCTCTCTCTGTCCTTCTCTAGTCAAAATAAAATAAGCAAATAAATAAATTTAAATTAAAAAATAATTCTTAAACTAAAAAAAAAAAAAAGAGGAAAATCAAGTAGGAAAACTTATAGCTAGGGCGAGTAAAAGGAGCATACAACCATTATCCTGACATATCAGGGACAAAGACACTCTTTAGAACTGCCTCTCCTGGGACCAGCAGATGGTGTAATGGTTATGTTGCCGGACTCCTACATAAGTGACCACAATTCAAGTCCTGGACCTGGCGGCTTAAAACTCACACTGGGCACGTGTGCATGCATGCCCAAAATCCTGAGAGGAGAATGGAGAAGAGACTGTGGCATGGTCATCCCCCCTGGGGAAGTGATTTCTCACTTTCTATCTCTCTAGTGAGCATACACACCCTACAGTAAAAATCTTTCCCACCCCCCTAAAAAGAATCGTCTCTCCTACCAGACGACTGAAACAGGGGATGTGCTTTATATCCATCTTACTGGGCTTGCTACTACTGCGGTCTCAGCCCTGAGCTGAGAGTAGACTGTTGGATCTTGTTATTAAGTGGCCATGGACTGGGCAGGTGCCTTGGCTAGCTTGCCAGATAGATGGAGAAAGGTTCATTTGTTAGCAGATAAGTAAAGATCAAAACACTCAAGCATCTTAGTGAAATCGACTATATGCAGCTTATGGCTTTAGGCCTAAGGGTGATCCTTGAAGCTAAATATTGTTCTTTTTTTAAAAAAAAAAAAATTATTTTATTGAATTTTGTTTATTTAACTTAATTTGACCAAAGAGGAACAGGGAGAGAGAGAGGAGAGAGAAAGCCTCTAGGTCCAGGACTCAAACCATGGTCGGCCATATGGGAGTCCAGCGCCTTTAACCACCATGCCACCTGCCGGCCCCTAAATATTGTTCATTTAAGGTGGCAGCCATAACAGCTTTGCTGGGGAGGGAAGGTGCTGAGCATTTGTGCCTTCAGCCGAGGAAAGTGTAGGGCAAATCAGACAGTCATTTTGCATTATAAGTGTCTTCTTTTATTTTTTAATTTTTAAATAATTATTTTATTCACCTTTATTCTATTTATTTAAATCTGACCAGAAAGAGACAAAGAGAGAGAAAGCAAGCTGCCAGGTCCAGCCTCAAACTGTGGTCGGCCATGTGAGAGTCCAGCGTCCTTATCCATGCCACTTGCCTGCCCCACAAGTGTCTTCTTAAAATGCATTTTTAGGGACCAGCAGTTAGCGTAATGGCTATGTTGCTGGACTCCCACGTAGTCGACTGCGGTTCGCCTCCCGGACCCAGTGGCTTAAAACTCACGCTGGGGGTACCAGCAGTTAGCGTAATGGCTATGTCGCTGGACTCCCATGTAGTTGACCGCGGTTCGCGTCCCGGACCCGGTGGCTTAAAACTCACACCGAGCGTGTGTGCCCAAGATCCCGAGAGGAGAATAGAGGAGAAGGGATTGCAGCGTGGCCATCCCCCCTGGGGGGTGATTTCTCACTTTCTATCTCTCTGTCTCTCTCTCTCTGTCTGGCGAGCGCACGCGCCCTATAGCAAAAACCTCTCAAAAAAAGAAAAAAAAAAGATGAAAAAAAATAATAATAACTCACGCCAGGCGCGTGTGTGTGCATGCCCAAGATCCCGAGAGGAGAACGGAGAAGGGATTGTGGCATGGCCATCCCCTCTGGGGGGTGATTTCTCGCTTTCTGTCTCTCTGTCTGTCTGTCTGGCGAGCGCACGCGCCTTATAGCAGAAACCTCTCCTTAAAAAAAAAATGCATTTTTAAAAATAGTTAATTCATTCTTTTAGAGTCCTAGGAAGGACTCTGCTTCCCAAGAGAAAGGAACAGTATAGATGAGAGCCAGCTTAGCCCTGGCCACAGGGGCAGGGAGGCCTGGCTCTGAGCTAGAATTTCTAGCCTCTCTGAGATGAACTTGCTAACAGCATTCTTTGGGGTAGATTAGATCATATGCTAGTGGAAGCCCTCGGGACCCGGAATGACCAATTAACTAAGAGGTGGTATTGGGGAGGAAGTGGAGATTATTAGCTGTACTATTACATAGGCTGTGGACAAGAGAATGCCAGTTATTTTGAAGAAGGGCAAGCAGCCAAGTCTGTAGCTTTCCACCTCCAAATTTACTCAGAGAGGCCAGGGAAGAAAGATGGCTACACCAAGAAATACACTCCCCCTCCCCAAATCCTAAAGAACAGCTCCAACTGGCAATAGGCAAGGTGGTTTAAATAAAGACCTAAAAGAAAAATGCACCTAGGATACCTCTAATCAGATGAGCTGGTTAGGAGGAAGCCACTGTTACCCATTCCACTGCTCTATCTAGTCCATGCTAACCACCAAGAACAAAGAACCTCACAGGCGGGGCTGGCAGGTGACGTGGTGGTTAAGGGAGCTGGACTCCCACATGGCTGACCATGGTTCAATTCACAGACCAGGTGGCTTGCGCTCTCTCTCTCTGTCCCTCTCTGATTAAATTTAAATAAATAAATAAAGTTAAATAAGATAATTCATTAAAAAAATAATAACCCCACAGGCATAAAGAGGTCTCTACCAAGTCTTAAAGCAGACGCTAGAAGGGTGGCGAGAAGAAGGGCCATTCTGCCATCAATGAGGTGGTGACCCGGGAATACACCATCAACATTCACAAGCACATCCATGGTGTGGGCTTCAAGAAACGTGCCTCTCGAGCACTCAGAGAAATCCAGAAATTTGCCATGAAGGAGATGGGGACTCCAGATGTGCGCATTGATCCCAGGCTCAACACAGCTGTCTGGGCCAAAGGAATAAGGACTGTCCCATACTGAATCCATATGCGGTTGTCCAAAAAAACAAAATGAGGATGAAGATTCACCCAACAAGCTCTACACTCTGGTGACTTATGTACCTGTTACCACTTCCAAAAATCTACAGTCAATGTGGATGAGAACTAACTGCTGATTTTCAAATAAAGTAATTAAAAAAAAAAAAAAAAAAAAAAAAAAAAAAAGATGTGGGACCAGCAGATGGCATAACTATCACTGGAATCCCAGGTAGTCGATCAGGGTTCAAGTTTCAGACCTAGCGGCTTAAAACTAAAACTAAAACTAAAACTAAAACTAAAACTCATCCTGGGTACATGTGCATCCGTGCCCAAAATCCTGAGAAGAGAATGGAGGAGAAGGGATTGTGGTGTGGCCATTTCCTCTGGGGTAAGTGATTTCTTGCCTTCTGTCTCTCTGGTGGCCCACATGCCCTATAGCAAAAATCTCTCAAAAACAGAAAAAGCAAAAGATGCAAATTCAAAATTACCAAATATCTAACACTGTTCAAAGCATGCAGAACAATGCTTGGCATACATTAAATGCTCACAATGTGCTAGCTGTTATTACTGTAATTCCGTATGTGTTCTCTTCTTATTCCGTAGGTTGCCAGAAGATATGGCTTGAACTTCTTTACCCAATCTCTTCACAAATGCTCTGCCATTTCCAAAAGGAGACAGATCTTTTAAAAGTGGCCAAGTAGAGCCCTGCACTATTCCAAGTTCTGGTCATCTACTAGCATGGCTTGGACCTAGACCGGGTTTCTTACCAGAGTCAGAAAAAGGGTCCAGCAGCGCAACAGTTTTATCCCTTCCATAAAAGGCTACATTACCCTCCCCTGATTCAAAGTACTTTAGACATACACATCCCACCCTAGAAAAATCCAGAGTATACACCAGGGCTCCTGAGATATAAAATGTCAACAATCTTGCCAAGACTTCCTAGATATATGAACCTGGGACCTTTCTAGATACAGGGACCTGGGAACTTTGCAAATCAAGTCACAATGGGAAAGGTGTCTAGTGCTCCTTACACATTTACCATTACAAGCGTGCACTGTGGCCAGTCAGGGCCTTCTGTATATCTACTGAAGCTAAGTGAGCACAGTTTCTGCAGCTGTGAGATGAAGGAAACCTGTGTGTCTATGTGTGGGGTGAAGGTCGTGGTCACACTTCCAGTTCCTCAGTGTCTCTAACCTGGGGCCTCAGCAGCCTTCTGTGGCAGCCAGGCTCCCCTCACCAGCTGTCCTCCACACAACGTAACAGGATCACTGTTGGGAAGATGGGATTTTTGGAGCTGGGTTTTGTATCCCATGAACTAGCATGCATCTGTCTCAGGGGCAGGTTCCTGAAACAGCTGCATGTCCTGGGCCCCTGGAGATAGGATTTGACATACATGAAAAAGATAAATGAGAATCATAACTAGGAATTTAGAGGTAGTAAAGGCAAAAAGAAATGAAACTGTCATCTTCTCAGAGCTGAAAGCCCTACCCCATGGAAGCTGACTTTCCCTACGGGTTCTCGCTATGGAATCACACACGCTCCCCTTTTACCTTCCTTGGCAGACCCAGGCTTCCTCCTGGTGTCTCCACCCTTTATCCTGACAGCTCTACCATGTCAAATGACTATGGTATCTAATGCTGATGCTGGTAACCCCATGAAGAGATAACCATGGTCATGTGAGCCGGGCTGACATGTTCTGCTTTACTTGTTTATAGGCAAGAGGATTAAAACAACCCACTGGGGAGGGGAGGGGAAAAGGGCAAACCCTGTGCACAGGGCAAGCATTGGAAACTCAGCATTTGAGACCTCCCGCCAAGAAATCTTTTGCTCAAATATAAAACAGAAATCTCTTACCAAACACCAAACCAGCTAACCATGCCAAATACCACTTATGATCAAGTGACCTTGAGGCACTGCTCAATGTTTCCAATGTTCTTTGTATGAAAGATTGATATTTGGGATTTTTTTGGGGTGAGGGTGGAAGACTAGGGGGATGGGCAACATAGGGCCCCTAAAGAATCCCAAATTAAATTAATATCTGAACAAAGTCTTCCAGCCCACCTAGAAATATATATGTAGCCCTTAACAAAGATGGAATGTTTTAAGAGTTCTTGAATAAAGAAAGCAATTCAGTACTCAGATACCTAAACTCCTAATCAAAGTCAAGCTACCGAAACAGAACTTTCTGTGACCTGTTGAATTTGGAAAGAAAAGAATCACCTTTGGGCCCAGTTCCAGGGTGGCGAGGGTGGGGGAGAAGTTGGGGAGGGTTCAGGCAACAGGGAGTCTGGAGCCCAGGTCAGGGTCATCCCCTCGAACCAGTGGGTCAGCCTGAAAATGATGGTAACTAGCCACAAAACAGGAAGGAAGAGGGGAGGGTGGCCAGCACCTGAGCCCTTGGCTCCAGGCAGTCTAGCTGCAGAAGCTGCATGGCTCTGCTACAGAAGCTGGCCCCTGGCTCTGTGAAATTAGACTCTTTCTCCCCAGCAAAACCATTTGTCACAGCCCTTAAATAACCAATCCTCCCCATTCAGCAGCTCAGGCTGCTACTGGTTGGTCTCTGTCTTAGGCACTCAAGCCATAGCACAAGAGGATGTTTCCATTTGGACATTCCCTTGGCTGATGGGAGGTTGGCAGAAGGCTAAGGTGGTATCCCTTCTTTAGCTAGCCAAAAGGGGACCATGAAACAGCCATTGGCAACCTGTGTTGCCTTTCCAACATCTTCTTTCTATCAAAGGAGCAGTCACCACTTTCCTATTCTACCCAGAATCTCTTTGAGGCCAGGGAAGATGCTCCCTCCTAAGGAAACCTAAGGCAGTAAGTTAGAAATGAAAGAACTCAGCTTAGGAACTAAAGAACCTGCTTAGGAGAAAAAGGGATATTGTACTGCAAGGGATTCCAAGAATAAACTCCCCAAACTACTTACCCAGCTCTCCTGAAGAGCAGGGGTGTTTAGAAGCACTTTCCATTTCCCAATGCATTAGAGAACAGGGTGACCTCAGGCAGACCTGGCAGACATCTGGCTGGCTCACCAACTCCCCAGAAGAGCCCTGGTCTCCACTAACACCAGAATGAGTCCACACCTGCCACAGAGGGCCAGTCCTAGACAGTATCATGCTCCAGAGTGCACATACTCACGCGCCCATTAATCTTCCTCCAGATCGCTGCTGTCATGCAGAGCGGTAAGGCGGGCTGAATCTCTGCTCTGAGCTGGTCACTCCAGTTTGCTTGGCAGTGAGGGGGCGGGGAGAAGAGGAGGAGGAGGAACAGAGATTATGATTCTCTATTTTCAAGTCCCGCCTCTAAAACCCAGGGAGGGAAGCAGCTGGGTTCCCCATGTAGGAACTCCAATCTCGGGTACTACAGAGCCAACCAGCTGCATAAGGAAAACTCTGGGGAATGTGCACATCAAACAAGCTGGGAAAGGAGGGAGAACCAACCAGGATCGCTGTGGGCTGGTCTCCTGCCAAGAACTTTGAATGGTACTCCTATCAGAACTAGCACAGAACAGGAGGTGGGCAGGTTTATGGTCTCTGGGAAAAGGCAGGAGGGGAAACAGTAAAGCTGGACTAGCATGGGAACAAAACTAACTCCCTGACAGGAGAAGGGACAGTGTATATAGTCAGAATTGAAATGCTGTCCCATTAAGCCTCTCCCAGTTGGACAGTCACATTCTAAGTGCATGTCAATTTTCACAGCCTTTGCTGGCTGTGCTCTGGACCCTTAGCAGTGAGGAGCATGGTCATTTCTACGACCCTGTAAGTTAAGGTCTACCACTTTAAACACTTGTGCCGACTGCCAATGACAGGAGGGAAGGGGACTCTCATTGGCTGTGTTGTGCAATCCAGTTTGCGACTAAGGGCAGGGCAGAAGCCACAGAAGACAGGCCCTCCTATAGGGAGGGGAGAGCTCCTCCCTTTCCAGAGTAGAGCCCAGGACGACCACAGAGAGGTGCTGTGTGGCGATAGCTATGTTTGTCAAGAGTGGCTGGAGGGATTACCACTAGGTACTTCCTCTTGGCAGCTGCTACCGTGGGCCTCCAGGCTGCCTCTGAAAAGCCTGTAGAACCTCTAGTGGCAGTAAAGATTTCACTCCTTCACAAGAAAAGGGAAAGGGCTCCTGGTCCCTGGGTCTAAGGAAGCCCCACCATGTTCTCAGCCAGCCCTGCTGAAGAGCAAAACCCAGAGTCCCTTCCAGCACCGAAACCTCACTAAAACCTCGGACAGCTTACTCTACCCACACTGCACATTTAAAAGCCAGTCCCTCTTTTTCCACAACTTGGCACATGGGGGTAGAATATGGAGGGGGGTGGAGTGGGTACCAGCAGTCATCTGAACAGGGTACCCAACACTGTTAACAGGAGAGAATGTCTTCCTATTCAAAGTATGCCTTAACAACAACAAAACACCTTTTTCTCTAGTGGCACGGTGGTTAAGACAGCTGGATCCCACATGGCCAACTCAGTGGTTCAAGTCCTGGACCCAGAGGCTTGAAAAACATGCTGGGTGCATGTGCATGCCTGCCCAAAATCCTGAGAGGAGAACGGAGAAGGGATTACAGTGTGGACATCCTCCCAGGTGATTTCTCACTTTCTGTCTCTTTCTGGCAAGCACACACACCGCATCCTATAGTAAAAACTTAAACATTTTCCTACAACTGCATTGTGAGCTGGCTGGCTCCCTCTTTCTGCCTGCAGCGTCACCCTTTCCCTTCTTCCTAGAACCCCATTCTGGACTCCAGACACCTGTCTTCAAATGTAGATGCTCTCTCAGACCCCCAGGTCCTTGCTACAGCCTCCTAGCACTTCCATCGTCTGCTCTTGCTCCTCTTCCTGGTGAGCCTCAGCTGAGACATCACCTCCTCCAATAAGATTTCCCTGCTCCATCAAGCTCACTTCATAGGGTCCCTGCTCCACTGTTTCAGGGATCCCCAGCTCAGTCCTTCCTGCGCTAGGACTTCACTGCCTGCTGAAAGGCCTGTCTCCTCCTCAACTCTTGGTGGCTATCTTGTCCACCATTACACAAGACTGGGAGCAGCTAAGGGAAATTTCCAAGACCAAGTTACTTCAGTGTCCTCAGTGCTCAGGCCCAGTGCCTGGCACCTGACAGGCTCTCCAGAAATGCTTTCCTAATTTATGATGGGAAGTCTTGGGCTCAGAGTCTTCCTGCTGTGTTCACAGTGACTCCTTACCTCATAGCTCTTAGCACAACTCTGTTCCATGTGACCCCTTTGACCTGGGTCAGGGATAGAATGCTGGTGCAGTTTTAAATCCATTCCCTAGGGTCTTCTGGCACCTCTCTGGACAGTCTCTGGCAGGATTTCAGAGGTCATCTCCAGTAGGTGGGGCTGGGGCCTGCTGCCCTTCCACTCTCCTTTACCAGCTTCCTTCTGCTATGAGGTCTGTAAGTAGCCCCCACATGGCCTTCTAGGCAGCAAGTCTGCCTCTGAAGTAGAAGCAAAAGGAGTATAGTGTCAAGGGCCTCCAGAGAGAACTATTCTAGACCCAGCTTTGCCCAAACAAGTTATATAACCTCGAGCAGGTCATTTACTCACTTAGGACCTGCATTTCCATGCTTATAAAACAAGAGGCTAGAGATGAGCTAGAGGTCTGTCCTGTGTGGGTGTGAGAGTCCTCAGTGCCTCTGCACTCACTGAGCCTTCTAGTCCTGTTCCTGAGATAGCAGCAGGAAGTGGGCATGGTCTGCATGTCCTGCCGACCACTTCCTGACCTTGATTTACGTCAATTCAACCTGCTTAAAAGTCTAGCTCCATAAGCAAGACTCACTATATACACTTTGGATACTATACTTACACACTGAAAAATCTCTTCCACCTAGGGCTGAAAAAAATGAAAGGTAACCTAAGTGGCAACTCCAGAAATTAGGGTACTAAATGGCAGCATGCCTCGGAAACATTACAACCCTAAATTCAGAGGTGCCCTAGGGAAGGATTCTCATCCTCCCTGGACTTTGCTTACCCACAATTTATAAGCTCCTCACCCCTCCCAGCCTCTCTGCATACCATGAATGTGGCCACAAGGAGCAGGAAAGGCCCCATGACACCATCTATTTCCAGGAGGCCCCAGGGCTCCACAGCCTTAACATTTTGAGCAGCTCTGGGCAAGCGCAGCCCGGAAAGGTAACAGGCACACCTAGTGCCTAGTGCCTGCCCTGCCGGCAGCATGATTCCCACAGCAGCTCAGCTGGTCTGAGGGTTCCTGGGTGGGGAGCTGCCTGCCCGCCTGCCAGGAGTAGGTAATCCGTGAGGAGAAACTGACTTGGCAAACCCCAGCAAGCAGCAGTTTCAGTCTCCCTACCCAAGGTGGAGGGGAGGGGGAGGCAGGTACAGCAGACCAGTTTAACAGGTCCTTACTTCTACCACCCTACACAGCTGGTACCTTCTCCACTGGTTCAAAAACAGGACAGTTAAAGGTCACATGGAGGGCTGGCCCCATGGCCTAGTGGTTAAGGAAACTGGATCCCACATAGCTGACTGCTGTTCGAATCACGGTCCTGGTAGTTTGAACACTGTGCTAGGCGCATGTGCGTGTGTAACTCAAAATCCCAACAGATGGAGAAATGGTGAAGAAGGGATTGTTGAGGTGTGACCATACCCGATGGGGGGATCCTGCCCACCCCCTTCCCTGGCAAGCACATGGATCCTCTGACAAACAAATGAAAAAGTCAGATGGAGCTTCACACCATGTGTCATAAGGACTAGAGAATCAAGAAGAAAATGGTCATTTTTCTCACTCTTGCCCTACCCACAAGGGTCCTGGAAAACATGGTCCCTGGTTTCACAGCTCTTGTCAATTCAGAAAAGCAATGTAGCTCCTCTGAGATGTTCAAGAAAAATCTGGGTCCATGCCATCACCAGGCGCTGAGTTGGTGTGAAGTCAGTTCTTCCTGTGCCATACTCCTGAGCTTTTCTCCCACTATAAATAACTCCAGCCTTCTGACATAGACCATATGACCTCTCCAACTCTGGACAAAATCCCCAACACTCAGTGCACCTCTGTTCACCCATCACAAAAGAGGGAAGAATGAGGCCAATTGAACCAGGACAACATAGGCAGAGATACTGAGTAAGGGGCAAGAACAGAACTCAGCAAAACCAGGAAGCTGGGTTTTCTGGATCTGGTCCCTACTTCAGGAAGCCAGGCAGGGGGTCCCTTAACAGTGCCTACTCTCCTCTGAGTTCGTAACACAGTTCAGTAGTAGGGTAAGCCTTCCCCCTCAATCCTTGTATCCTGAAAAAGTAGTTCACTTTAGCCTTATTGCATCTAAGACACTGATTAAGATTTGTGCCTTACATTGCCGAAGAATTGGATGAAGACAGATGTTTGATTAACAAATCGGTATGAATATACTCCCTAAGGGTGGATACAATGGAGAATACTCACATTAAAATTTTTCTTATTTTTTATTTCACAAATAATTCATTGAGAACTGACCATGCGAAAATACTCTAATAGGCTCTTGGGGAAGGAAGGGAAACAGAGAAGGATAAAGCATTGCAAACTCTTTGAATGCTGAGCCTTCAATCTAGGAGGAGAGAGGAGCCCAAACCACACAAATCCAGTGTGGGACCAAATGCAGGAACCGAAGTTTCAGTCCTATTCCCTACAATGTATGAGCTTCTGTTATTTTCCAGAGGAACAACAGGTTAAGAGCAATCTGAAGGGGCCAGCAAGTAGCATGGTGGTTAGGAGCGCTGGACTCCCACATGGCCAACTGCGGTTCGCATCTTAGACCTGGCAGCTTGCTTTCTCACTTCTCCTCTCCCTCTCTCTCATTCTGTCTCTCTCTGGTCAAATTAAAATAAATAAATAAAATGAACAAAGTTCAATAAAATAATTCTTTTTAAAAAATAAAGTTCTTCTCTTCAAAAAAAAAAAAAAAGGGAGAGAGAGAGACTTTCAGGTCTCACTTCTAGCTAGGTCCATGAGTTCTGCCAGGGTCTATCTAAGTCTGGGGCTTCAGTGAATATGGAGGCCTACCCACGAGGAGGCCACAGTAAAGACCTATAGAGGATGGAATAAGAAGAAGCCAGCTCAGGAGGACTCAGTGAAGGATCAATCATGTAGCCTTCTTCATCTTTCACCCTGTGTCTGAAAACTACTGCATTTGGACAGGATTAATATGCAAGCAAACATGATATGAAAAGGGCTTTAAAAATACAAAGGTAAAAAGGTGCTCAGGGGGCCAGCAGGTAGCATGGTTTTTAAGGACGCTGGGACTCCCACATGGCCGATCGTGGTTTGAGTCCTGGAACTGGCAGTTTGCTTTCTCACTTTCTCTCTTTCTCTCTGTCTCTCTCTGGATGGATGGATGAATGGATATATACATACATACATATATATAATAATTCTTTTTAAAAAGTTGCTCAGATTCTGGGACCAGCAGTTAGCGTAATGGCTATGTCGCTGGACTCCCACGTAGTCGACCGCAGTTCGCGTCCCGGACCCGGCGGCTTAAACTCACGCCGGGCGCGTGTGCGTGCGTGCTCAAGATCCCGAGAGGAGAATGGAGGAGAAGGGATTGCGGCGTGGCCATCCCCCCTGGGGGGTGATTTCCTGCTTTCTATCTCTCTGTCTCTCTCTGTCTGTCTGGCGAGCGCACGCGCCCTATAGCAAAAACCTCTCCAAAAAAAAAAAAAAAAAAAAAAAGTTGCTCAGATTCTTAGTTATGAAAATGAAGTTAGAAGAAGCTCCTAGTAAGAACAATAGGTTACCCTGGGGAAGATTTGGAAGGGGTTCCTGAAGTTCTGAGTCCGAGCCTCTGTATCTCAATGTTAGCTGTGACTTGGGAGCACATTTAAACATTTGTCCTTTAATTTCCAGTTGCTAGGACCAGCAGGTGCTGGACTCCCAAGTAAGTTGACCGTGTTTCAAGTCCTGGCCCTGGTGGCTTGAAATACATGGGTTATGTGTGCATGCGTGCCCAAAATCCCGAGAAGAGAATGGAGAAGAGACTACAGCATGGCCATCCCCACCCTGGGGGTGATTTCTCACTTCCTATCTCTCTGTGCAAATGGTGAGCACATGTGTTATAGCAAAAATCTCTCTTATAAATACATACATACTAATTGCTGGTTATCAAGCCTAGTCTTCCTTCATCCTCAGTCAACCAATGCTATAGCCCAGTTCACACAGTCTTTAGGTTGTACCTTTATTCATCAGCCTACCAGAAGTTTCAGAGCTCTTCAGAAAGATAGGAAGAAGGGATACTCATTCCTGAAAACACTTGGGAAGAAATAAAATTCCCTTCAACAAACTGAAGATTTTATGCCATCTAAAAAATGAAAAGTCAGTTAATTCAGAGCCTGGGAAATAAAAGATTAAGTAAGGCCCACGTTCTCTATTGGGGGAAAAACAGAAATCTGAAGTCATTCCTCCCTTATCTTATAAAAGAGGAAAAGCTGGTGAGAAGTCTCAAAAGAGAATCACTTCCTGAAATGAAAAAATTTAAAAATAAATAAATAGGAAAGAAAAAAATGGGAATTGACTTGCTCAAAACCTTTCCTGTATAACACATAGCAGATTAGCTACATAGACTCCTTTGGAATGGTTTACCACGAACAGTCTTATAATGTAAGCATTTTGAATGTGAAGCTGGGAGTTCAACACCTAAACATTTATTGAGAAAAATCTTTATACCACAATCATAATGAAGATCTAACATTAGTGTTTGACATTTTGTCATTAAGGGATTGGTTTTAACAGTCTGGATTTGGCAGTCTGCCCTATCGGCTGTTTCACAAGCAGTTTCTGTGGTTTCAAGAAAGGCAGGGTGTTTGCTTTTAAATACTATCTTAAAAATATATTTCAGAATGGGGTTCAATCATTCCAAGACAGAAGGAGGGAATGAAAACCAAACCAAACAAAGGAATCTGGTGCTACCAAACAGAAAGGGAACACACCAGAGAGCAGGATAGGAAGAGACTCCTGTACCAAAATGGCAAGACAACCCAACTCAGTACTTCTCACTACCACGTGAGAAGATTAGGAGGTGGAAGTGGCACTAAAAACAAGACTAATAAAGAGAAATTCCTATACAGATCTTCATCTCTCCAAAATCAACTTTACCTGGCCCAAATCTATTCGCCTATTTGAAAAAAATAAACAAAACCATCCCAACAGTTCCACGTCAATGTAAAGGACTGTCATCTAATCAATTAGCAGTCACACCTCTGCCAGCATGATGTCGGTAATTAAGGTAGAGGTTTTTCTCCCTGGGAATACAAGTACAGAAGGGCAGAGCCTCTATGGACCTAACCCATTATGACAGCCTTTTCATTAGCAAGAAAAACACTGCCATGCATTCTCCAAGGAAGCAGTGTCCTGCATCACTAAAGAACACCTGTGTGTGAACAGCAGCTACCTCTGCTTAGAGAGAAAAATGTGCTGGCTATGAGTTACGGGGAGGGAGAAAACCACTGATAAAGTCAACAGGTTTTTTTTTTCTCAAAATAATTCAGGCGTACTATCCACACTAACAAAAAGAGATGTGTTCTAAAGTGATTTAGAAATGGCACATTAGTATGATTTTGGAGAAGACAATCAGCTTTGAACACCAATACAAACAATCGTACAGGCATACTTCAGCCCCGTTCTTTGCTAGGGCCGTAAAGAGGAGCATAGTGGCTAAGTAACACTTGAACCAACAGCAGCAGCTTACCCCTTTACCTTCATCCCATGCTGGCATCCTAAAATAACAAGCATCATTGCCAAGGTTAGACAAGCAAAGAAATTAAACCAAATATTTAAGTTTAACTAAAATTCTGTAGAGGGGCACACAGCAATCATTTCAGTAAGAAGCAACTACAGATGTCTAGGAGGGCCACTCATATGGCTTATGGGGACCAGCTTCAGGATAGAGAAGTAAACCAAAAGAGAGACCAGTAAATGCAAACAGCAAGTAGTGGCATATTACATAAACTTTAGGATAAAGAGATATACCAGGATGGCTAGAGTTCAGTTCCCAGGACTGAACTGGTAAGTCCCACATGCACACAAGGGCCTGGTACTACCAGCTATGGTGCTCAGTAGCTGAACACGCTAAGAGTGTATTTAAGAGGTACACAGGTGGCTGTAGGGAGAAAACTTGGGTTTGTTCCATAGGGCCAAAATACATAGAGTTAAGATCCACATATGAAAGCTTCTATTTTTTCTTTTGAGAGGAGTAGGGATGGTACTTACAAAAAAAAGTTCTAGAATCCCAACAGTTCATGGGTGCTACAGTCAGGATAGTCAAATTTAGAAATCCAAATTTTCCTATGCTGAGGTACTTGGTAATTACCAATTTTTAAGTATCAGAGCTTTAGTTTTCCTTTTTTTAAAAAAGAATTGTTTTATTTAACCTTATTTATTTATTTATTTATTTTAATTTGGTGGGGGGAGAGGAGAGAAAGTGAGAAAGCAAGCTGCCAGGTCCAAGACTTGAACCGAGATCAGACACATGGGAGTCCAGCCCCTTAACCACTAAGCCACCTCCCAGCCCTGAGCTTTGTTTTTTCTAAAGTGGTTCTTGAAATTCCAGAAATGGAAAGAGATAAAGTGAACCAGAAGCCAAGATTAAATAAGGTTTTCTGTATTTGTTTGTTTTTTTGTTTCCTGTCAGAGGGTGCAGGCATTTGCCAGAGAGAGCAGAGAAGAAAGCAGTCCCCCAGTGGAGCGTGGTCATGCTGCATCCTTTCTCCTCCATTTCTTCATCCTGCTGGGATTTAAGGCATCCATGCACATAGCATGTTTCTCAAGCTGCCAGATCTAGAAACCTCTTGTTTGACCACGTGGGATGTAGCTCCCTTAACCAGGGAGCCACAGGGCCAGCCCTTAATAAGTTTTATTTTTCTTTTAATAAAGTTTCTCATAGCTGGCTCTTTTTTTAAAAAAATATTTTATTTTATTTATTTATTTTTAATTTGACCAGAGAGGGACAGAGAGAGAGAGAGTGAGAAAGGAAGCCACCAGGTTTGGGACTCAAACTGCAGTCGGCCACGTGGGAGTCAGGCACCCTTAACCGCCCCGCCACCTGCTGGCTCTCCTTTTTTTTTTTTTTTTTAAAGAATCATTTTGTTTAACTTTATTTATTTTATTTGACCAGAGAGAGACAGAGAGAGAGAGGGAAAGTGAGAAAGCAATCCGCCAGGTCCAGGATTTGAACCATGGTCGGCCATGTGGAAGTCCAGTGCCCTTAATCACCATGCCAACTGCTGGCGCCCACTACTGGCTTTTTTTTTTCCCTGCTACGGGACATGTGTGTGCACAGGAAAGAGGGGAGGGGAAGCCCTCCTCCATGGGATCTGGTCATGTTACAATTCTTTTCCCTCCAACCCTCTATACTATCAGGATCTTCAGCACATTTACACACAACCTGGAAAGAGGCTGGCGGCTGGGACTTGAACTCTTGGGCCTGTGGGATCTAGCTTCCTCTATACCTAACTGCTATATCACGGGACCAGCTATTCATAGTTCTTTTTTTGGGGGGCGGGGGCGGGGAGGTTTCTGCTATAGGGCACACGCACTCTCCAGAAAGACAGAGAGAGACAAAGAGATAGAAAGTGAGAAATCACCCCCCCCCTCCCCGGGATGATGGCCATGCCGCAATGCCTTCTCCTCCATTATCCTCTCAGGATCTTGGGCACACACACACACACACACACCTGGAATGAGTTTAAGCTACCAGGTCCGGGACTCGAACCACAGTCGGCTACATGAGAGTCCAGTGACGTAGCCATTACGCCATCTGCTGGTCCTAGCCCCTACAGTTCTTATAAGGAGCACCTAATACCAGAGAGGAAGGACGGAGAGCTGCATTCATACATAGAAGACAGAAGAAACCACTGAGGGCACAGGCCATGTGCAACCAATCCAATCTGTGGGACTTTTTTTGACCCACACAGACTAGGAGCTAATCCCAATGAAACTATCTTCTACATCCTGGACACAATGAAGCTAGGGGCCAAGGGCTCTCCACAGCCACGAAAGGCTGGTTCTGACGACACATACGCTGGACCACCTGGGTTTGTAACCTTCAGTAAGTTACTCAACATCTCTGGGTCTCTGTTCTCTGTAAAATCATTTACCTTACAAAGAATAACAAGCCAAAATAGTTAAACAAGTGCCTGGGTGATGTTAAGCTCAGTTAAGTGTTGGCTATTACATCTAGAGCTAAAATGCAGAGCCTCAGAGGCACAACACGCAAAGTGAGTGGAAATGAGTAAATCCATTCCCTTTAAGACTGAGTGGCCCGACAACCTGGAACAGAATAACGCACTTAGAGGACCAACCAAGGGGTATTGTGATGGAACTGTTGTCTCAGTTAATAGAGTGAACAAATTTTTGAAAGCAAAGTCTTTATCTTCCATACAGACCAGTGACCAAAGAGAAAAAAACAGCACATCAAGTTCAGTGCTGGAACTGAAGTGAAAATCACATGTGAATCTGAAAAGAAATACGCTTTGTACAAAAAAGCAGAGGATCATGGGACTTGCTGAGCGATGGGAAATAGAGTATAATCCTGCGAGTCTGTATATAGACTCAAATTGATGTAAGTTAAGTACTTGACTGAACAGTTTTGTTTTAATGATTCCAATGACATGAGACTTTGAGCAAATGACATGCGTTTAAAAAGATTTGCTTAAAACTGGTCCAAGCGACTATTAGAAAAGGTCCAAAATCTCCATTTGTGGTATTAAGAGACACTTTCACAGGTTAGAGGTGCTACAGAAATTGAGAGCGTTATGGTCTGGATAATGGTTTGTCCCTCGAAGGTTCATGTTTTAGAATTTGGTCCCAGATGTAATGACACTGGGAGGTGGTGAGGATTAGTAGATGGTGACTGGATCATGGAGGCATTGCTTCTTCTTTTTTTTTTTTTTTGGAGAGGTTTTTGCTATAGGGCGCGTGCGCTCGCCAGACAGACAGAGAGAGACAGAGAGATAGAAAGCAGGAAATCACCCCCCAGGGGGGATGGCCATGCCGCAATCCCTTCTCCTCCATTCTCCTCTCGGGATCTTGGGCACGCACGCACACGCGCCCGGCGTGAGTTTAAGCCGCCGGGTCCGGGACTCGAACCACGGTCGACTATGTGGGAGTCCAACGACATAGCCATTACGCTAACTGCTGGTCCCGGAGGCATTGCTTCTATGAATGAATTAATGCTGTCTCTTGAAGACCCACTGAATTCTAGCTCTTATAAAAAGAGGTTGGTTCTCACCAGAGCCAGTTTACAAAAGGAATACTGTGCCCAGGTTGCTCTCTCTGCACATGCCCACCATTTTTCTGTCAGTTATGATATAGGTCAGTCTGATGCCAGCCTATCTATACCTTCGGACTTTCCAGCTAACAGAATTGTGAGTCAAGCCTCTATTTTTTTTTATAATCACTCAGTCATGGACCTACCTACATAGCATAGTAATGGCTATGTCTCTGGACTTCCACGTAGTCGACTGCGGTTTGAGTCCTGGGTACAGTGGCTTAAACTCACGCCTGGCATGTGCGTGCCCAAGATCCCGAGAGGAGAATGGAGGAGAAGGGATTGCGGTGTGGCCATCCCCCCTGGGGGGTGATTTCTCACTTTCTGTCTCTCTGTCTCTCTCTGTCTTTCTGGTGAGCGCACGCGCCCTATAGCAAAAAGCTCTCCAAAAAAAAAAAAAAAAAAACACTCAGCCTTATAACTGCAATATAACTGCAGACTAAAACACGGAGAATGAGTACATGCAAAAGAACACAGCTGGGAATTACAGGGTGGTTTAGAACTATACATTTACTACAAAGAGATATCTATTTTTTGTAATGTTCACCAAGCAAAGACAAAGTTCACACCCTATGAAAAACACACCAAATACATCTACCTCTTACAGGAGAAAATAAAATGTACCTACCTACGTGTGGGGTTTAGAGCCAGGCTTCATTTAAGAAGTGGGCTAAGACATGTAAAATAGAAAAAAAGAACAAAGTACATAGGTTCTGCAGCCAGCCAGGGAACAGACTGCTGAGTATTTTGGCCTCCGTGACTGTAGCCTACCAGTCTTCAGCTACTACAGGCACCAAGGTTTTTCAAGGATACAAGCTATGCAAGCTTTGCAGTTTTCAAACTTGAGATAGACCAACAGCCAATATATAAGCTTTAAAAAGTACCTACTGTCATAACGATATCCAAGTGAGCCAAATCATCTATTTAATGGAAAAAAAAAAAAGGATGAAACAAGCCAACATTGGTCAAAGTCCCTGGGGTCAGGGAACCAGTTTCCCCAGCTAGAACTGCAAACCAAGGCAGCAAGTACCTTCCTGAGGCCTAGTCAGGATCTGGGAATTACAAACAGCAGTTCATTATGAGGTCATAGTAAGTAACCAACTAATCAAAGACAGGAAGGATCAACCCCACATTTGTCCACAAAGCACCCCCATCAGAGTCTTAACACCATAATCCACCCCAAGCCAACCCCAGATCATGAACATGTGCATGCCTAGCATATTCAAGGATGTCTGTGGACCCGAACCAGGAACCCTCTTATAGAACACTGTGTTATATGTAGATAAGTCACCATCTGGCCCTAATTACAGTAATAAAATAATAATTATTACAATTCAAGTTCATTTTGTTTCTTCCATAAGTGAGAGAGACGGAAGGGAAGAGAGATAGACAGGTACCCTACCACCAGGTCTTCACACTACAATCCACCACCGGCCTACAGGGAGACCTCTGGAATGTGAACCTGGACCCTCCCAATGTGGATCCAGTGCCACAAAGTGGTGTGTTACTGCTATACTGACACTGTAAGCCTGATGCTCTTAATTCCTGAGGGTAGTAAACAGCTTCTGTTCATGTGAGTTACACCTACTGGTATTTACTGCATTAAAATTAAAACTAAAACCATATTAGGTCAGCCAGTGGTGTGATGGTTAAGACAGCTAAATCCCACATGGCCAATTGTGCAGCTCAAATCCTGGATGTGGTAGCTTGAAAAACACACAGGGTGCGTGTGTGTGTGCATGCCTAAAAACCCAACAGGAAGGAGAAATGGAGAAGGGACTGTAACATGATTATCCCCCATGGGGTAAGTGCTTTCACAACCCGGACCCCTGCCACATGCGCCTTCTGGCAAATTAAAAAAAAACCAAAAAACAAAAAAAAGAACACTGAGAACATGCTAAACTATTTTTTTGAGAATTATTTTATTGGGACCAGCAGTTAGCGTAATGGCTATGTTGCTGGACTCCCATGTAGTCGACTGCGGTTCGAGTCCCAGACCCGGCAGCTTAAAACTCACACCGGGCGCGTGTGCGTGCGTGCCCAAGATCCTGAGAGGAGAATGGAGAAGGAGAAGGGACTGCAACGTAGCCATCCCCTCACTTTCTGTCTCTCTGTCTCTCTCTGTCTGGAGAGAGAGAGTACACGCCCTATAGCAAAAACCTCTCCAAAAAAAAAAAAAAAAAAAAATTGTATTTAACTTTATTTATTCATTTTAACCAGAGAGGAACACAGTGAGAGCGAGAGAAAGTGATACAGCAAGCCGCCAATTCTGGGACTCAAACAATGGTCAGCCATGTGGGAGTCTAGCACCCTTAACCACCACACCACCTGGAGGCCCCCATGTTAAACTATTAATTAATTTAAAATACTGGTAAACTCATTACAACTACATGACTTTAAAAAATTTTTTTAAATAATTATTTATTATTATTTTTAAATTTGACCAGAAAGAGATGGAGAAAGAGTGAAAGGGAAAAGCAAGATAGCAAGCCACCAGGTTCAGGACTAGAACTGCAATTGGCCACATGAGAGTCCAGTACCTAACCACCATGCCACTTGCTGGCCTCCTTGGCATTTTAGATGAGAATAACTACACTTTCCAACATATCTACCTAATATACATCATCATGTAAAATCCAAGTAACCTAACTAATCTGTAAAATTTAAAGCTACAATATAGATGGACCTTGAAAATATTATGCCAAGTAACATGAGCCTGACACAGAAGAACAAATATTGTATGATTCCACTGATATGAGATATACAGAATAGTAAATTCGTGGAGACAAAAAGTACATTAGAGAGGGACCAGGAGATGGCATAATGGTTACATCGCTGGACGTAGTTGACCTGGTTCAAGTGCCAGACCCAGTGGCTTGAAACTCACACTGGGCATGTGTATGTGTGTGCCCAAAATCCCCAAAGGAGAATGGAGGAGAAGGGATTGAGGCATGGCTACTCACTGAGGGGTAATTTCTTGCTTTCTGCCTCTCTGTCTCTGTCTCTTCAGCAAGCGCACAAACCCTGTAACAAAAAAACCTCACTAAAAAATGTACAATAGAGACTATCAGCTGGTGGGAGAAAAGAGAAATGGCAACTACTGTATTGACTCGAAATATGCAGTTAGCCATGTGGGATCCAGCCACCTTAACCACCATTCCAATCAACTTGCCTTTGAGAAAAAAAAAAAAATTTTAATGTAAAAACAATACAGTAGTTGCCATTTCGCTAACTGCTGGTCTCATATTTTATTTATTTATTTATTTTTTTGGAGAGGTTTTTGCTATAGGGCACCTGTGCTCACCAGACAGACAGAGAGAGACAGAAAGTGAGAAATCACCCCCTAGGGGGTATGGCCACGCCTCAATCCCTTCTCCTCCATTCTCCTCTCGGGATCTTGGGCACACACGCACACGCGCCCGGCGTGAGTTTAAGCCGCAGGGTCCAGGACTCGAACTGCGGTCGACTATGTGGGAGTCCAGCGATATAGCCATTACGCTAACTGCTGGTCCCCATATTTTATTTTATTTTTTAAAGAATCATTTTTAGGGGCCAGTAGGTGGTATAGTGATTAAGGGCACTGGACTCCCACATGGCCAACTGCAGTTTGAGTTCCGAACCTGGCAGCTTGTTTTCTCACTTTCCTTCTCTCTCCCCCACTGTCCCTCTCTGGTCAAATTAAAATAAATAAATAAAATAAAGTTAAATGAAATAATTCTAAAAAAATCATTTTACTTAACTTTATTTTAATTTGACCAGAGAGGAACAGAGTAAGAGAGCGAGGGGGGAAGTGAGAAAGCAAGCCATCAGGCCCGGGACTCAAACTGCAGTCAACCATTAGGGAGTCCAGTACCCTTAACCACCATGCCACCTGCCAGCCCCGGAGTTTTATTTTTTAAAGAATTATTTATTGAACTTTATTAAATTTATTAATTTATCAATTTAAATTTGACCAGAGAGGGACAGAGTGAGAGCGAGAGCGAGAGAAAGTAAAAAAGCAAGCCGCCAGGTCTTTGGTCAGCCATGTGGAAGTCCAGCACCCTTAACCACCACGCCACCTGCTGGCCCTAGAGAAAGGGGTTTAACAGCCTTTCAGATACGCAGGATTTTTTTCTTTGTTATTAAACCAAAACTCAACAGTTTTAAAAGGCTAATTGTAATGTGTAATATAAAATTTTATCAGTGAACTGTTTATATTCAAATGCACTAGTCATCTTGCACTTTGAATGGCTCTTTTTTTAAAAAGTTATTTAATTAATTAATTATTTATTTATTTATTTTAAATTTGACCAGAGCAAGACACAGAGAGAGAGACAGAGAGAGAGAGAAATAAAGTGAGAAAGCAAGCCTCCAGGTCCAGGACTTGAACCGTCGTTGGCCATGTGGGAGTGTCCAGAGCCTTAACCACCACGCCACCTGCTGGTCCCCTTGACTGGCTCTTTTACCCACTGGCAATCTGAAAGATATTCCTTCACCGAATTATGCAGAATTTCTAAAAGTGACGTTTCACACAATATCAAATATCAAAAAGACACATTCATTAATTTTACCAGATCTCATTGTAAAAGTCTATAACAAAGATAAATTTTCCCAAATGTTAATTTTCTTTTTTAAAGAATTATTTTATTTAATTTTATTCATTGTCATTATTCAATTTTATTTTTTTGCAGTTGACCAGGGACAGACAGAAAGAGAGAAGGAAAGTGAGAAAGCAAGCTTCCAAGTCCAGGACTTGAACCATAGTCAGTCATGGGAGAGGTCCAGCCACCTCAACCACCACACCACCTGCCGGCCCCTAAAACTCTAATTTTCACTTGCAAACCTGAATTTTACCAAAAGTATCAGTGACAGGCTCACTTTACTTTCAAGAAAATGTCCACTAAATACTCAGGTATAAGTAACTAACTACAGTTTGCACACCAGTTATCTTTGAAATAAAAGTGATGATCCCTGCAGCTTGTTCAGCTGTCACACATACAGTTTTTCCTCAAGACAACCATCAGATTACAGCTTACAGTAGCAGTGCTTTGGGGTATTTTGAGTGATTTCACCACTCAGAATTAAATAGACCTAGAAGGTTGAGATTTCATAAAAATTAAGGTTTTAGTCCTTTCTCAAGGACATTCTCAAGTGAAATGGCTTTTCTTTTTCCAGCTCCAAGTATGTAGCAGCAAAGACCATGACTCCAACCACAGATAGGTCTAGTATGGTATCACTGCCTTGATTCATGTAATGGTACAACAGTTTTTTCTTTCTTTTCTTTTCTTTTTTTTTTTTTTTTGCTATAGGGTACATGCGCTCGCCAGAAAAACAGAGACAGAGAAACAGAAAGTGAGAAATCACCCCCCGGGGGGATGGCCAGGCCGCAATCCCTTCTCCTCCATTCTTTTCACGGGATCTTGGGCACGCACACACATGTGCCCAGCGTGAGTTTAAGCCAAGCGGGTCCAGGACTCGAACCGCGGTTGACTACATGGGAGTTCAGCGACATAGTCACTATGCTAACTGCTGGTCCCGGCGCTGCAGTTTTTTTCTCCCACTGCTTCTGCACCAACAGTGCAAGTGGAAATAAAGCTCTTCTAGGACAAACCATGAGATTTGAAGTCATTCAATCCACTGAATATTTATCATCACATTTGTCTGCAGCCAGGCGTTCATGCAAAAGAAATTATTCTTTGAAGAGCAGTTGGTGCTGATATAGTCAAGTTGGGCCATGCCTATAGTTCTGCTCATTTGTAAGAGGAAAATAACATTTTGTAAACAAGATATTAACTTGGGGGCTGGGCCCACAGTGTAGAGGTTAAGTGCTGTACATGTTAAGGCGGATCCCACAAAGCTGACCTTGGTTCTTATCCTGGACTCAAAACTAGGAAAACATGCTGGGCACGTGTATGTGTGTGCCCCAAATCCTGATGGGTTGGAGAAATGAGGGGAAAGGATGGAGACATGCCCGTCAGAGCCCCACTGGTGGTGGTGGGGGGGGGAGGGGTCCTTTCTCTCTCTTTCTGGTGAGGTGCACATGCTCACTAGCATGTGTTTTGTTTTTTTTTTTTAAAAAAAAAAAAAAAAGTTGTATTGGGCCCCAGGTGGCTTGGTGGCTAAGGCACTGGATTCCCCACGGCTAACAGCATGGTTCAAGCCCTGGACCTAGCAGCTTGAGGGACATGCCAGGCCTGTGTATGTGCATGCCCAAGGTGCCAAGAGAATGGAGGAGAGGGGATTGCAACGTGGCCAGCCTCTTGGGAAGTGATTTACTCACTTTCACTCTCTCTGTCTCTCTCTGGCAAGTACAAACACCCTAGGGGAAAAAAAAAAAAAACCTAAAAATTCTATTCCTTTTTCTTTACATTCTGAATGATCCTGAAACAATGGTACAAGTTAACTAGCACCATAATACTATGTGAAAATGTTCTGTTGCATAAGACACAATATTAATAATCGAAAAAGCTGAGAAAACAGCTTTTATTATAATTTCATTTCTTTTCTCCTTTTATAATGTTTATTTGCAGTTCTGTCCAGTTTCTCTGGAGTAGAGTCTTCCTTTACACTTGTTGATTATGTCTATTTCAGTATCTCTAAACACAGAGGTTGCAGTTTGGGGTTGAAAAAGTAAGTCTTGTATTGGCTCTGTGGCCTCGTGGTTAAGGCAGCTAGATCCTACAAAGCTGACCACAGGATTCAAGTCCTAGACTCCACCCATGTCCACGTGCGTATGCCTGCCCAAAATCCTGACAGGATAGAGAAATGGAGGAGAAGGGACTGTGGTGTGACCATTCCCCTTAGGGGGTGCTCTCTTCCTTTCTCTCTCTCTAGTGAGTGCTCATGACTTCTGGCAAATTATTTTTAAAAAATAAGTCTTCTAGAGGGCCGGCAGGTGGCGTAGTGGTTAAGGTGGCTGGACCTCCTACATGGCTGACAGTGGTTCAAGTCCAGGACCTGGCAGCTTGCATTCTCACTTTCCTTCTCTCTCTCTCTCTCTCTCTCTCTCTGTCTTTGGTCAACTTCAATAAAATAAAAAAAATAAAATAATGACAATGAACAAAATTAAATAAAATAATATTTAAAAAGTAAGTCTTCTAATCTCCCCTTTTTAAGTCAACAATCAATCCATCCTTAAATATTAAAGAAATACACATTTCTCCTATTTTAGATAGAATAGTATTAAGTGTTAAAATAAGTTGCAAATAAAATTTTAAAAATTAGAAGTTTTCCCATAAGATTTTTAAAATTTATTTATTTAACTTTATTTTTTATCACTATTATTCATTTTGATCAGACAGACACAGAGAGAGAGAAGGAAAGTGAGAAAGCAAGCCACCAGATGCAGGACTTGAACTGCAGTTGGCCATGTGGGAGTCCAGCACCTTTAACCACCACACCACCTGCCAACCCCAATTCCCATAAGTTTTTGTAAGTAAATTTTTAAAGTTATACTTACTTTTTGTTGTGTTTCCTCAAAAATGCCAGGAAAATGCTTTGATTTCAAAATAATGATTAAACAAGATAAGACAGCACACTGAGCTCATCATTGAAAACTTCCACATTCACGCCTTAAAGTACTACCTTAAAAATTCTAGAAAATACCAGGATACAGAATTACACATTTAATTTCTTAAAAGAGTGATGATGTATCACATATCATTTAGCCTCTGGAAACTGCCACTATATACTGGTAAGAGAATGAGAGTGAAAAAAGTAAATACCATGTTATTATTATAATGAAAATCATTTTGATTTTGTATACACTGTGTATACTCAAAGAGTCCTGGTGAGCCCAGAATCCCTCCACCATTTAGAACCAAATTCAATAATGTACTGGTGAGTACAAACACCCTATGGCAAAAAAACAAAAACAAGTGCCTTCCCAGATCTCTCCCAAGATGGGTCTAATCTTATGGCATTCCTGATAGGTCAGAGGAAGCAGCCCAGAACTAGCTTTGACCTCGTCACCAGAGAAACAGAGACGCTGCCCCTAATAAGTTGTCAGGTCGCCAAGCCTGGCTTTACCGAGGAAGGTGGCTCCAAGACATAAAAAGAACATGTTTTCTAAAGCAGCAAATCCTTAACTTCACAGAAATCAGAGGAAGGGCAGAAAGAAAGGAGGTGGTTCTGGGGTTCTATGCATGAAGGAGATCTCAGACTATCAAAATCCCTCTCCTGAGCCATGCTACAAAAGAGGCACAGAAACAGGTACAGGAAAGTAGGACAAGTAGAAGAAAACCTGAGATGGACAGGAACACAGACGTGATAGTGAAGAAAGGGAGTTCAAAGAAACCAAACAGAAAAAAAGGAAGTGAGGCAAGTCAGTAGAAGGGTCAAAAGGAAGAGGAAAATACAGTGAAAGAAATACTCCCTGACAAACGGGACACCGTCGCCCTTCTCCCTGGCCACAGCTGTGGTGTGAACTAACCAAGCAACTTGCGTGATGACCTAACAAGGCATGCAGGCTCCAGAAATGGCAAGAGATGAAGATAAACAAGGAACCAACAAAGATCAAAACCTCAGCCCAAGACTCAAAGTCCACAAATTCGTAGGCGTAGCTGAGAATGGCTGCATCCTTTCAGGTCTCACAAAGGGGAGGTAATAAGAGCGTGTCCTTGAAGGGTGCTCTACAGGGGAAAAAAGAACCTACAATCATTGCTGCTAAGTTCCCATGTCGTCTTTAAGAGAATCAAGGAAACTTCTCCTGTGGCCAAAGGGTCAATATTGCACTTAAAGAAAGAAGCATGCCTGATTTGATTAGTACACATTGTATGCATGCTTTGAAAAAAAACCATGCAGCACCCTACAAAGATGCAGATGAAATATATGTAAGCCAGAAATTGTCATCTAAAAAAAGGAAGAAGAAAGGGAAAAAAAAGGAAGAAGAAAGGAATATGGTGAAAGAAATTCCTGCAGCTGGTGGGGCCTTGTAGACAGGAATCCTAGGGCTCCCCTCTAATACCCAGATGCCCAACTGTCAGAAAAACCCATGCTCTGATCACGTTAGATCTGGCCTTCCAGCCTGCAATGAGACTGCACATCTTCTGACACGGAAATATAGGCGGGCAACAGTAATGTTTTTGTTTTTCCTTTAATCAACAAAACCGCCTAATGTAGATGTCTTATTTTTAAAAGATGTACTATCATTAAAAAAAGAAAAGTGCTCTCAAAAGCTCACGAATCTCTCCAACAGCACTGTTTCCTTCAGGGACGTGATTGGTAAAAACAAATAAACAAAAATCCTAAAATAAACTAACAAATCTTAACCAGAAAAAGCACCCATGGGACACCAATGGCTGAAAGAGGCTAGGGAGCACATGATTCCTCCAGCTGATTACTGAGAAATCCCATCACACATTCCTTGTAACGACCTGAAGTGGTGTGGTGCTCAGGGAAAATTCGCGAAGTTGCTCAACTGGAAAATAAGTGATGATGATTACGCTGTGCCAGGCACTATTCTAGGACCTTTATAATACCTCTTTTAATGCTCACAACAATTATACCTATAAGATTTATCACTCCCATTTTACAGGTGATCACACAGGGACACAAGGATTAAGATAGCCAAGGTCACAGTAGAGACTGGCCCAGGATTTTAATATAGGGAACCTAGCTGCAAAACCTGCTTATTGGAACCACTTATTAGGAGTCCAAAAGTGCTGGGATTTCCTTTCAGTTCTGCCATAAGCTCAAATCATCAATATAGTACATGCTAGACCCAGCAAGCCTGACGGGCCTCACTTCCTGTGACTAGAGAACCAGAAACTCAAATTCTTGTGGGCAAAAAGACAAACCAGCAAGCCACAAATGTTTTCAACAGCGCTTGCAGATAGCCACAGGGTAGCCATCTGTGGAGGGGAGGTGGGAAGAGATGGAGTAAGCAAGCAAGGGTCTAAAAAATGTGGAGGAAAAAGGAAGCCAACCTGCATACAAAAGATCCGTAACCAAAACCAAACCCCCAGTGAAATGGTGTTCAGAACAAGCAATGAGTAGGTCACTGAAGTCGCAACAGGAGCGGCCTGCCCTCAAGGACAGGGCACAGGTAGCTTCATTCACTTATTACCAAATGTTCAAACTGAGCAATGTTCTGCTCAGGGGAGACTGGAGAAACAATTCTGCGCCAGTAGCAGCGCTGAGGCTGCAGGAGTGTCAGACCCTGGCTAGGCTCTATTCCCTGACAAAGACCCTACTGCTGTTGAGGTAGCACCAGCCTGAGGTTACTGGTAGCGCCCACTTTTTTTTCAGGCATCTCCACCAGGGACTAAATGAAACTGCTCCCTGTGGCTGGAGTACCTGTGAGTTACTGAAAACCAAACACTATTCCTTTTCCTTTCCCACAGGCCTGGGCAGACAAGACAGTCACAGTCCATGCTGTGGAACAACAACCCAAAAGGTCTGGGGCCCACTGAATGCAGCAGCTAGGTCACAAAAGCCAGGAGTCTGGAGTCTCTAGCCTCTCCCAGACTCACAAATAGAGACTGTACTGTGGATGCAGTCCCTTCCCCCTGCCCAGGCTGTCTTTTGCCAAGCTGTGAGTTGAGAAGGGGGCCCAAGAAAAGAAGGTATGTCTTAGAGCTTCCATGAAAAATGTGTCAATCAGACAAAGTTGCCTTGAGTTTCAGCGTGGGGTGGAGGGAAGGCTTCCTTACTGGAATGGAGGCTCAGCCCAGAGACCCACTCAGTGTTTGGGGAGGGGGAGGAGGTTGTTTACAGACATCTTCCAAACTCACGCCTCAATGAGCACAGCCCCAGAGGCCGCAGACCTTTGTATTGCCAACTTCCCAAAGAGCACAGAGGAAAATAGGCCGAGGCTGCTTAAACCAGCTCGACTGGTTTTACAGAGAAGCCCCTGGTCTGCTCCGCCTTCCTTATGTTAAAAAGAAAAAGGCCAAAAAGGTGGCTTACAGCCAGTCACTGAACACACCTCTTTTCTTCCTCCCCCACCGCCCCCAGCCCAACTGTCCCTCAGGATCATCTAGCCACCAATATCAGTATCCATTTCACCCTTTCTTCTACCAGATCTTGTGATCATATTGCTTTATAAGCCTAAAATGAATGATTTGCTGTCTAAGAGGAAACATTTATTTTGACCCTTTTTGCCATCTTCTAATAAAAAAAGTAAGGAGTAACTGGACCTAGGGAGAAATGTGGGCCAATCCAAAGACAGACATCTGTGGAAAGAACTTGCCACAGGGACCAAGAAACTTCAAACATTAGGGAAAAACAGACATACAGATCAAGGGATCTAGCAACAGTCACTTATCCCAAAAGAAGAGCTGGTCTAGTGGGCAAGAGTGGGAACTGGGATGTCTCCTCCTCTGCAAACTAGTAACCAAGAGGCCAGATTCTTCCTTGGTGTTCCAGCATTGGCTTTACCATCCCAGTCCAAAAGATGAGCAATGACATTCAGTGGCCTATACCCAAAAAGCCGTGTTGGGGCAATGGCATTTGGCTCAGAGACTTAGAACTGTCAGGGACAGCCTGCCTCTTAGATGCCAGCAGTAGGAAATAAAAGGGTGCTTTCCTCCCCCACGAGGTTTGTAAAGGCTTAGTCTTCTCTGTGCTGAGACAGAAGAGGGAAAATGCACAGATAACACTTCCGTGACTCACTAGTGTTTGATAAAGGCTAGGAGAAAACCTGGAGAACCCCAGCATGAAGTGCAAAACACACAAACGCTGGAACCTACCATCAAGAGAGGGAAACTCTACCATTTACTTGGTTTGTCATTTTGCTGAACTTCCGATGAAGAAAGAAGGGCCAGGTTTAAACTCCACCCACCCTTTGCACATCTCTCTGTCATTTCTGCCTTGATGAGAAAGTGGAGAACCTTGTGGCACTATTACAACTAAAAGAGAATCAAATCAAGTCTTTCTGGACGCCCACTACAGCAGAGGCCTAGGAGCCCAATTTACAGTTTAATGGAGCAGAGAGGACTGGAGCTGGTCCTGGTCCGGCCAGACAGCCTCACTGGGTAGCACAAGGGAAGGAAGACCACCACCCTCTTCACCCCTTCCATCTGCTGAGGTTACTGCATCCCCATCCATTAATGGGCTTCAAAGTGCTGCGGGGGGGGGGGGGGGGGGGGGGGGGGGGGGGGACCATTTAGCTGCTATCATGGGGCCAAAGGTGGCGCCCAGCCCCCACTTGCTTGTCGATAATGGGCCACAAAGTCAGAGACTTGGTTGCACTCTAGGCATAAAATATTCATTCAAGCCGACATAATACCTATGTAGAAACTTCACTGGAAGCTCCCAGGAGAAGAGAAATGCCAGCCAGGGGGCTAAGTGCTCAATGGGAAAAAGTTCATTAAGGCCTGGGTTAGTCCTGGTCAAATGCCCACTGAGGATTGGGTTGTTCTGTCCAAAGGGGAAATGGTCTAGTCTGAAAAGTTCTGACTCCTGAGAGATCTACCTATGCAAACTTTTCAGGCAAGCAAATTCTCAATCTTTGCCCTCCTCATAGGCATCAACTCTGCTGAATGCTAATTATGCTGAAGAAAATCTCCAGCCCAATCTTTGTCATAGTCTGAAAAATTCGGGTTATCCTTGTATAAACTTGATTTTAACATGAAGCAGGCCAAGCTTCAACAATTGCCTTGTATCCATCTGTTTAGCTACTCCCCCAAATCCACAGATTGAAAAGAAATTATTATAATTTATGAAGTATGGTTACTTTTATCAAGTTCAAACATTAAGGCAAGTGTCTCAATTCCAGGGACTCTGAAAAACCTTGCTCTAACATACCTCAGTCCTGATTCCTAGGATCAAGCAGGAAGGGAGACCATGTGGTCTGACATTTACCTACATCCCTGACCAGAAGGCAGCACCACCCAGGAGCCAAGACCGGAGTCAGAGCCAGCACCCAGAGGAGGGTGCTGCATGGCTCCTCACAGAGTGGAGTGGAATGCCAGGTAGCTGAGCTAATCTACCCAGAAGATGACAATAGTCAATTACTCCCTGTAACATTTAGCCAGAATCTACACTGAGTTCCTGAGGAATATGTGTCTGGAACTTAGATTTGCATTCTCCAAACTCCTCTCCTGAGAACTTCAAGACTAAACATTTCCACTCACTCACTAGAAGAGTGCAGGCAGTCCCCTCCCTTGCCCACTGCAGCAGAAGTGAACCCTCTTTCTCTTAGACATCCTCTCTCACAGCTTCTGAGGCCCAGATGTGGGGCAGGTCTGAAGCCAGGTAGCCCCTCCCCCAGGTGTCACAGAAAGCTCTAGCTGGTACAGGTGAACTCTGGAAGTTGGACTCTTCACCATACTTGCCTGTTACTGCTGCTGCTGGCTGGAAGACAAACAGTCATCTTGCTGATTGCTTTTAAGACTGCCAAGCTTCCAGGCCAGCAGAACCATTTGGAAAAGAAGTGAACAGAAAGCTCAGTTCACAGGCTAAGAATCCCCAGCACAACCAGCCCCAGGTCAGAACCCTCCTTCTGCAACAGGAAGAAGTCTATGGCTGTGAAAAAGCATATCTAGAGTCAGGTGTCACAAAAATCACTTTAAAGACAGGGCTTGACTGTCTTTCATCTCTTTCACTGTTAAGGAGCAGAGTCGATAGCAAACAGGCAATCTCTGCAACACAAGGTTTATTTTTATGCTCCAACATTGTGTGTGTGTGTGTGTGTGTGTTTCAGATGTGATCAAAGAGCTCCTGGAAACAGCTTCTAATCAGCCACATTTCTAAAGAAAGGGGGAGAAGTGCAAGAAAAGAGATTGGAGACAACTCTGGAGTTTGTTTACCTATTTTCTGGTGAAACCAGTTTAAGTAATTTAAATCTAAATAAGGTGATAGAGGACTTTTAGGGAGAGGAATCAGTCCAACCAAATCCTTGGATTTTTAATTTCATATTATTAAGGCTACTGCTGTGACTGAGCTTCCATGACTACTTTAGCTAAAATTGTGAGAGAACAAAAAGAGGGTTCTTACTTTCAGTTGGTGGCATGATCCTAAAAGAGGCCGATGCTTCTAATGTCCCTGACCTTGTGACCAGAGGAACCGCTGCTTGTCTTTCCGTTTTAAAAAATATGGGTACCTGCCTGGAATAGGTGCCTCTAAGGTGTCCCAAAGTCCAGGCTTTTACTGGACAGATGTAACTTACTACTAAGTCAACCGTGTGCCTGCCTACCCTGAGAACTACAGCTGAAGCTATAAACTGGCTGAGGGGACCCCAAGTCTATAGAGTACAAACAGGATGAGTAATTCATAATCTGAGCAGGATGACAATGTATTCAGCCGCTGCTCTGTTACCAAAGAGCAGCTTACATTCCAAAATGGTCTCCGATTACTGCTATCATGAAATCAGCAGATGTATGCTGAGTCCCTACTGTGTGCCCAGCGGTATGCTAGGAGCATACAGAAGAGAAGAAATCAATGCACACATCACAAGACAAAGACCATGGCAATAATACACGTACACTTAGTAAACAGCACAAAGAAATCACACTGAGGCAGTCTGTTACTCTACTTAGCTGAGCACAATGCCCCCCAGCAACCTCACTGTAAGGAGGCACTTGGTCCTCAGGTCGCCACTCCCCAAATGCCTGAGAGTGCCAGTCAGGCACTTGGCCTCCTCCTTCCTACCAGCTCATAATCAACAGTCTGGGAAAGTTCTCTGGTTAAGCAGGGTCTACCTGCTAAAACCAGGATTGTGAAAGAAAAGACGAATGGGATAAGCCACCTCAAGAGAGCCCCGAGAAGGTTTCCAGTAAGGGGAGAGAAACAGCTGGCAAGCAAGGGAAAGACTGAGACACAGACCAAGCTCCTCTATTTCCAGAATCTACATCCCATGCAAACACCTGCCAAAGCCAGTGATAAAATGGACATCAACTGTCCCTCCCTCCCAACCCCTAAGTCACTCCCAGAATCAAACAATCCATAAACAATAAAAGGATCAACCATTGCAGAGAAAAAGTGGCCAGAACTCCCGAGTTCTTAACTACCCAGGTGACAGTGAAACGAGTAACAAGATAGAAAAACACAGTAAATGAGAGGAGGTAAGATTTTTCAAAGAATGTGCAAGAAAATATATTAACAACAACGGACTACAAAGAAAGCAGGGCCAAGAAGGAAACATAAAGGATGTAACAAGGGAAAAGAATGCAAAAAGCACTACAGCCCCAGGGCAGGAGAGCTCTTTTTTTCAAGTAAAGTTTTTTGGCCTGGTAAAGTTCTCCAAGAAAAGTATCACAGGCAGGACATTCTCCATAGAGAGACACTGGAGATGGTGAAGGGAGGGGTGGAAAGTGGACGCCTCCAGGCTCAGAGGTGAGATGACACAGGAAAGAGTTCTTGAGCTTGGATGACAACTGATAGCAGTGATTGCCAGGATGAGGGGGGATGTGTGGGCTGAGGTGCAGCTTGAGAAACTGGCATGCGGAACACCTGGACTCCTGGAAATGACAAAGACTATCTAACAGAAGGGACTTGACAGGAGTGTATGACTGGCATGGGGAATAAATATAAGAAGGCAGGAGACTAGTATGGAGATGAAAGGCAACACTGAGTAAGGCACAGAAAGGAAGATGGGGTGAGGGTTCAGAAACAGGAAGGCAACAAGCAAAGGAGGAAGAGACTATGAGAAGTGACAGGCACAGGAGTGAACAGACGGAATGCATGACGATTTGTGTTGCATTGTAAGACAGAAAGGCAGAAGGGTGAAGCAGTGAGGCCTGAGAAAGGACCGAAGCAACAGGTTGCGCGAATATGTGGGGCTTCAGTAATTGACTGCCTTTCCATCAAGAAGAGCAGGGGAAGAAGGCTGGTAGAACACACAGCGAGAAACAGGAGGTCAAACCCCAGGGGGAAGACAACAAGAGGGCTCCAAAGCCTCTGCACCGAGTGATGACTGGAACCCCAAAGGCAACCTGTAGGAAAACTATGCGCATGACAGCTGTATGGGAAACACGGAAGCGACAAACCCAAGTGCCAAGAACCAGGGAGCTCCTGGAGAAAAGAAGGGAAAGTGATGAGCAAAGAGTAGGCGAAGGATTTGGAAAGGTGATGAGGGTGGAGCTGGTGGGTTGCAAGCAAGAAGAACACAATTTGAAAAAGGAAGGGGCAGGGTAGGAAAAACTGGAGAACTGAAAAGGAATAAGGATCGGAAACACTGCCGGGCAAGGACCCTGAGGGTGATAAGTCGGCACTGGGAGAACCAGTGGGGGCGGAGAAGCAAGGCTAGAGAGATGAAGGAAGAGGTGGACAACGAACTGTGGCAAATCGCAGGGTGCTATTCGAGGAGCAGGAGGGTGGCTGCTTTAAGCGTGGGTGGAAGAAGACCAGAAAGGCCCCTGAGAGAAAAAGGGAAGAGACGGGGAAGCTGGGGAGGTAACGCGGAAGAGCGCAGGAGGGCAGTGAGGAGAGGGAGGTTGGCAGAAAGACAAGTGTGCAGCTTGGAGTCACGACAAGGTGGGTCCCAGATCAGGACTCAGAAGGGAGATGTGAGGGGCCGGAGACCGGACCCAGATGACAGGACATCCGAGGCTTGCAGGATGGCAGCAGGGCACGAGAAGAGCAGAGGAGGGAGGAGGCTCGGCAAGGTGCAGGGGCCCAGGCAGAGAATTCGGGGAGCCCTCGGGGCTCCTTACCTGCTCCGTGTCCCTCTCGTTCAGCGTGGGTAGGGGGGTCCGAGCGCTGGACATGGCGCCGGTATCTCAGGGGAGGGAACCGAGAAGCTTGGAGGAAGGGAGGGAAGGGAAGGCGCGGAGCCCGGCCGGGCGGGGCTTCTCACAGCAGGCGCACCCGCCGCATGTGCCCCGGCCGGGGGTGCGGGGAGGCCGGGCAGCCGCTCACGCCAGCCCGGGGATGCGCCGCTCGGGCTAGGCCGCGCCGGCTCCGAGCGGCTCCCGACCGCACCCCCCCGACCCCCGGCTGGGCTGTGCCGCCTTTCGGCCGGGCCGCGCCGCTCCGCCTACTCTCTGCCGCCGCAGCCGGCCGCCTGCCTCGCTCCTCCCCTGCCCTCAGCGGCACTGCTCCGCGCCCGGCACACAGGCAGCCGCTGCCGGACCTGCTGCTCCCAACATGGCCGCCACCACCGCCGGCCCTCGGCTCTTTCCGCTGGCAGCAGCCGGAAACATCCGAAGCGTCCAGTAACGGGAGGGGGGGCGCTCCTTCTCCTCCCGGCCACGACTACGGGTGAATTCCGGAAACAGCCGAAGGAGGTAACCCCAGGGGACTCGCGCGACGCCTCGGTTCCAAAAACCAACCTTCGGCTGTGTTTACGGAAATGCACGAAGCGACTCCCGATACTCCAGTGCCCTTCAGCCACGCCCACCGGCTTTCCCCGCCCACTTCAGGAGAGCGTTCGGAAGTTTCCGGAAACACCCGAAGCTGCTCCGCGTGCTAAACCAGCCACGCCCCCATCCCGTCGCGCAGCCGAGGGCGATCGTCGGCCATTTCCGGCAACACCCGAGGCCTGCCGAGGCCCCTGTCATTTCTCCAGGTGGCTCCTAGCGTCTGACTCTTCGTTTCTTTTCGTCAGTTTTCGGAGATTTTCAAACCTTGAATAGCAAGTGTGGGTCACCTGTGCGTATTTATTACTTGAATAGAAAATAAGGCTATTCGCGGTTTCCGCAGTTGTCATCCTTTGATTCTAAAGCAACTTCCTGTCTGCCTGTATGGTGCAATCATCCGTAGGTCAGCTCATAAAATCCATTTTCTGTTTATCATCCAACCTCTCTATCAACATGTGTGTCACCTGTCAGATGTAGCGTCAGTCTATACCTGCCTACCTACCATCCACTACCTTCCCTCTGTCTATCTGCGCTTCTCTTTTTCTATCTGTTCATTCCCTCATCAAGTCCGCAAGACTCCTGCAGGAATCGGGTCTGTGTCCTTGACACCGGACTCCAGGAGGATCCCTGCATTCCTGCCAGCACCACCAAGCGAAAATGCTGTGATCCCAGAAAAACCATATAATGTCTGTGAGTTTAGGCTTCTCTTCCCTGTACTGAAAAGGTCCACTTTGTCCCAGCCTTGACATTCGAAATAACATATTTGAATTTGTTACCATTGTACTTTTTAAAATAATTATTTATTTAATCTTATTTATTATCATTATGTTTAATTTGACCAGAGGGAGAGAGTGGGAAAGTGAGAAAGCAAGTCTCCAGGTCTGAGACTTGAATCACAGTCAACCATGTGGGAGTCCAGGGCCTTAACCACCCTGCATCCCGACAGCCCCACCGTCCTATTTTTTCAAAGAAAAAAAAAAAATGTTTAAGCATTATTTATGGACCAGCAGGTGGCATGGTGGTTAAAGCACTGGACACTCTCACAAGGCCAACCATGGTTCAAGACCTGGACCTGGTAACTTGCTTTCTCACTTTCCTTTTCTCTGTGTGTCTTTCTCTGGTCAAATGAAAATAAATGAATGAATAAATAAAATTAAATAAGTGATTATTTTTAAATAATTAAAATAATATTTAAATATTATTTAAATATTTTTAAAATATTTGTAAAATATTTACAAAATATTTTTAAAAATATTTAAATATTATTTTTATTTTTTAAAATATTTAACCACCATGCCGACTGGTGGCATGGTGGTTAAAAGCAGTGGAGGGGTTGGCAGGTGCCATTGTGGTTAAGGGTGCTGGATTTCCACATGGCCGACCACAGTTTGAGTCCCGGACCTGGTGGCTTGCTTTCTCACTTTCCCTCTCTCTTCTTCTTTTACTGTGTCCCTCTCTTGTCAAATTAAAAATAAATATGTAAATAAATAAATAAAATAATTTTTTTTAAAAAAAGGGCACTGGATTACCTCATGGCCAACTGTGGTTCGAGTCCCAGACTTGGCAGCTTGATTTTTTGCTTTTCCTTTCTCTCTCTGTCTGTCCTTCTCTGGTCAAATTAAAATAATAATGATGATGATAATAATAACAAATAGAATTTAAAAAATCATTCTTTTTTATATAATTATTTATTTAATTTTATTTATTCATTCATTTATTTTAATTTGACCAGAGAGAGACAGAGAAAGAGAAAGAGTGAGAAAGCAAGCTGCCAAGTCCGGGACTCAAACTGTGGTCAGCCATGTGGGAGTGTCCAGTACCTTAACCACCACACTACCTGCTGGTCCCAATATATCATTCTTTTTTAAAAGGAAAGCAAGAAAGCAAACTGCCAGGTACGGACTTGAACCGCTATCAGCCATGTGGGAATTCAGCGCCATTAACTACCATGGCATCTACTGGCCCTAGAAAATTTGTAATTACAGGGGCCAGCAGGTGGCGTGGTGGTTGAGGGAGCAGGATTCCAACATGGCCAACGTTTGAGACCCAGACTTGGTGGCTTGCTTTCTCACTTTCCCTTTCTCTCTTTCTCTGTCTCTATCTGGTCCAATAATAGTAATAATAATAATAATAATAATAAATGAAATTAAATAAATAGTTTTTAAAAAGAATTTTAAGAAAAGAAAGAAAATTTGTAATTACATATAGTTTTTTAATTGCCAGAGGGTACATTTCCTCACCACAGAGAGTGAGAGAGAAACACTCCCCACAGTGGAGCAGGTCATGGCGCAATCCTTTTTTTCTCCATTTCCCCATTCTGTCAGGATTTGGGGCACACACACAGCAAGGTTTTGTTTGTTTGTTTGTATTTGCTAGAGAGATTTTTGTTATAGGGCACATGTGTTCACTGGAGAGACAGAGAGATAGAAAGCAAGAAATCACCCCCCGGGGGGGATGGCCACACTGCAATCCCTTCTCCTCCATTCTCCTCTTGGGATTTTGGGCACACACACCCAGCATGAGTTTCAAGCACCAGGTCCAGGCCTCGGACAGCAGTCCAGCACTTCAACCATCACACCACCTGCCAGCCCCTCCCAGCATGAGTTTTAAGCCACTGAGTCCAGGACTCGAACCGTAGTCAACTACATGGGAGTCCAGCGGTGTAACCATTCCACTATCTGCTGGTCCCAATTATCATTTTCATTATCATTATCATTATCATTATTATTAAAGACAGCAATAACATTTTCTTTTATTTATTTATTGTTATTCTTCAATTTGACCAGAGAGAGATAAAGGGAAAAGGCAAGTCACCAGGTCCAGGACTTGAACCTCAGTCAGCTATGTGGGAGTTCAGCATCTCAACTGCCATGCCACCTGTTGGTCCCCATTATCATTATTATTTTTTTTAATTTGCTGGGCAGGAGGGAGGCAGGTGGCATATTGGTTAAAGGCTCTGGACTCCCACATGATCAACCGTGGTTCAAGTCCCAGACTAGGTGACTTGCTTTCTCACTTTCTTTCTCTCTTTCTCGGTCTCTCTCTGATCAAACTGGAAAATAATAATAAAGTTAAATAAAATAATTATTTTAAAAAATTTTGTTAGGGGGCACATACACTCACCAGAGACAAAGAAAGAAAGCCACCAGGTCTATAACTCAAACTGTGATCATCCTGCTCCTTAACCACCATGTCACCCTGCAGGGGCATTTTAAAGGTACCTGGAAATGGGCTGGCAGGTGGCATGTTGGTTAAGGGTGTTGGACTCCCACATGGCCAGCTCCGTTTTGAATCCTGGGCCTGGAAGCTTGGTTTCTCACTTTTTCTCTCGCTCTCTCTCTCTGGTCAAATTAAAATAAATAAACACATAAGCTTGAATAAGATAATTATTTTTTAAAAAGGAAAGAGTGTGTGTGGGGGGCAGTGAGAAAGCAAGCCTCCAGGTCTGGGACTCGAACTGTATTGACCATGTGGGAGTCAAGTGCCCTTATCCACCACACTACCTGCTGGCCCCAAAATAATTCTTTTTTGGGGGGAAGGTTTTCTGCTATAGGGTGCATGTGCTTCCCAGAAAGACAGAGAGAGATAGGGACCAGCAGTTAGCGTAGTGGCTGTGTCGCTGAACTCCCACATAGTTGACCACGGTTCGAGTTCCAGACCCAGTGGCTTAAACTTCCGCCAGGCTCTTGTGCATGCATGCCCAAGATCCCGAGAGGACAATGGAGGAGAAGGGATTGCAGTATAGCCATCCCCCCTGGGGGGTGATTTCTCACTTTCTGTCTCTGTGTTTCTCTCTGGTGAGCGCATGCGCCCTGTAGCAAAAACCTCCCCCTCCAAAAAAAAGACAGATAGAGAGACAGAAAGTGAGAAATCACCCCCGGGGATGGCCACGCTGCAATTCCTTCTCCTCCATTCTCCTCTTGGGACCTTGGGCACGCACGCACACGCGCCTGGCTGTAGTTTAAGCCACTGGGTCCGGGACTCACTGCAGTTGACTACATAGGAGTCCAGCGACACTGCCATTATGCTAACTGCTGGTCCCAGTAATTGTTTTCTTTTTAAAGACTTTTTAAAAAATTTAACTTTATTTGTTTGTTTATTTATTTATTTTATTTTGACCAGAGAGGGACAGAGTGAGAGTGAGAAAGCAATCCCCCATTGGGAGCCTGACATGGTCATCCCTGCAGGGGGCGATTTCCCTCTCTCTCTCTCTCTCTGTCTTTGTTGAGCACATGTGCCCTATCCCACAAAAAATTAAAAACAAAATGCCTGGGGGGGCCGGCAGGTGGTATGGTGGTTAAGGGCACTGGACTCCCCCATGGCCAACTGTGGTTCAAGTCCTGGACCTGGTGGCTGCTTTCTCACTTTCTCTCTCTCTCTCTCTCTCTCTCTCTCTCTCTCTCTCTCTCTCTCTTGCTCTTGCTCTCTCTCTGTCCCTCTCTGGTCACATTAAAATAAATAAATACATAAATAAAGTTAAATAAAATAATTCTTTAAAAAAAAAATCCGATCAGCAGATGGTGTAATAATTACATCACTGCACTCCCACATGACTGACTCCAGTTGGAGTCCTGAACCCAGTGGCTTAAAATGCACACCAGGAGCATGTATGTGCATGCCCAAAATCCTGAGAGGAGAAGGGAAGAGAAAGGATTGTGGTGTGGCCATCCCCCCTGGGGGGGGTGATTTCTCGCTTTTGTTTCTCTGCCTCTCTGGCAAGGGAATGTGCCCTACAGCAAAACTCTCTTTAAAAAAAAGAAAAAAGCCCCTACAAGGTAAGACAGGAGAAGCTTTCTCTAATTCACATTTCTGTTATCCCTTCTAAGACGATCCCGTGGAAAAGGAATGATGATTTCTCAGGATGGTGCAAAGAATGGGCACCTAAAGAAATTTCTTTCCTTCTCTGGGCCTGTTTCCCCATCAATAAGGCAAGCCCCCTAGGTCTTTCTCAGCTCTGGAAAGTCCCTGACTCTATCTATGGTAATCTGTGTCCACTCTTCCATCTCCCTAGGTTACCGCACCAAGGAGAAGCAGCATCCTGGGTGATTTCTCCAGCTCCAAGCTGTCCCTGTCCTGGTATGCCAGACATGTTGGAATGTGCCCTTTCCTCAGGGCTCAGTAGCAGCCTAAGGGAAGTACCAGCCAGAGGCCCACAGGAGCCAGAGACCAGGCTTGATCAATAGGACCCACAGGTACAGGAGCAGAGAATCCCAGGGGCTATGGGGGAACATGCTGGATGGACTTCTCTCAGCCACAGCGTCTTGAGCCAAGCCCTGGTCAAGTCAATCAGAGAAACAAGCAGCCCAACAGATGCAAGGAGAGGAATATGTAAGTGCCTCCTAAGGCAGCAGGAGCCCCCTACAGTTTAGTAAATCCAGGGGACTCTGAGCACCGCTCCAGGCTCCACCCCAGCTCCATTCAGGCTCCCAGTCCTCTCAGAGGAAGTCGGTGGAGACTCACAGGAGGTGAAGAGAAAAGAGGAAGAGGATAGACTATATACCACTCCCCTGACCCCAAATTCAACCTAAAATTCCATGAGAATGATCTGCCCTCTGGTGGCCAAAGGGACACACATTGCTGATCTTTGTATCGGAGGTCACCTTTCCTTTCCTTTCCTTTTCTTTTTTTTTTTTTTTGCTCTAGGGCATGTGCACTCTCCATGGGAAGAGAAGGTGAGAAGGAAAGTGAGAAACCAGCCCCTGGGGAAGAAAAGTGAGAAGTGGGAAACCAGCCCCTGGGGGAATGGCCATGCCCCAATCCCTTCTGCTGCTATCTTGGGCGTGCGCACACACACACATACACACACACACACACACACACACATGCCCAGTGTGACTTTTAAGCCACTGAGTCCAGGATTCAAACCATGGTTGGCCATGTGGGAGTCCAGTGATGTAACCACTATGTCATCTGCTGGCCTCCTGAGGTTACCTCTTTTTTTTTAGAGGTTTTTGTTATAGGGCGTGTGCACTCGCCAGACAGAGACAGAGAGACAGAAAGCGAGAAATCACCCCCCTGGGGGGATGGCCACCCCACAATCCCTTCTCCTCCATTCTCCTCTCGGGATCTCGGGCATGCACGCACACGTGCCCGGAGTGAGTTTAAGCCACTGGGTCTGGGACTTGAACTGTGGTCGACTACGTGGGAGTCCAGCAACATAGCCATTATGCTAACTGCTGGTCCCTGAGGTCACCTCTTAACACCAGGGTCTGGGTAGCAGGGAAAAGAGCAAGCAAAGGAAGGAACATTTAGGGCTCTTTCCCTGGCCCACGATCTTATCTCAGAAGAATCTACCTCTTTGGTACTTCTCTCTCTCTTTTTAAATTGCCCCCCTTTTTTTTTTAAAGAGATTTTTGCTATAGGGCGGGTGTGCTTGCTGGAGAGACAGAGAGAGACAGGCAGAAAGCAAGAAATCACGCCACGCGCCCCCCCCCCCCCCCCAAGATGGCCATGCTGCAATCCCTTCTCCTCCTTCTCCATTCCTCTTGGTATTTTGGGCACACATGCACTCATGCCCAGCATGCGTTTTTTATTTTGTTTTGTTTTGTTTTGTTTTTAAGAATTATTTTACTTGGGACCAGCAGTTGGCATAAAGACTATGTCACTGAACTCCCATGTAGTCAACTGCAGTTTGAGTCCTGGACCCGCTGGCTTAAACTCACACCGGGCACGAGTGCGTGCATGCCCAAGATCCTGAGAGGACAATGGAGGAGAAGGAACTGTGGTATGGCCATCCACCCTGGGGGGTGGTTTCTCGCTTCCTGTCTGTCTGTCTCTGTCTTCCTGGCGCGCACACGTGCCCTATAGCAAAAACCTCTCCAAAAAAAACCAATTTATTTATTTAATTTTAATTTGACCAGAGAGGCGGGAGGGGGAGAGAGAGAGAGAGAAAGCGAGAAAGAAACCGCCAGGTCCGGGACTCAAACTGTGGTCGGCCATGTGGCAGTCCAGTACCCTTAACCACCTGCTAGCTCCTGAGTGAGTTTTAAGTCACCAGGTCAGGGACTCAATCCATGGTTGACTACATGGAAGTCCAGTGACATAACCATTATACCATCTGCTGGTTCCAAATTGCCTTTTAAAAAAAAGTAGAAAGAATTATTTATTTAATTTTACTTATCATAATTATTTTAATTTGCCAGAGAGAGAGTAAAGTGAGAAAGCAAGTCACCAGGTCTGGGACTCCAACTGGGGTTAACGCCCCAACCACCATGCCACCTTCTGCCCATTGCCTTTTTTTTGAACTGTGTAGGCTCACCAGAGAGAGACAAGGAGACAGAGAGAAAAAGAGAGAGAGAAAACCCTCCAATGGAGCAAGCTCACACTGCAATCCCTTCCTCTCCATTTCACTATCCTGTTGGGATGTTGGGCATGCCCCCACATATACCCTGCATGTTTTTTTTTTTTTTTTTATAATTTTTTTAAATTGTTTATTTTTATTTATTCATTCATTTATTTTAATTTGATCAGAGACAGACACAGACAGAGAGAGGAAGAGAGAGAGGGAAAGTGAGAAAGCAAGCCAACAGGTCCAGGACTTGAACCGTTGTCGGCCACATGGGAGTGTCCAGTGCCTTAACCACCACGCCACCTGCTGGTCCCCATACCCTGCATGTTTTTTAAGCTGCCAGCACCGGGATTCAAACCGTGGGGTCATGTGGGATCTGGCTCCCTTAACAATTAGGCCGTGGGGTGAGCTCTCCTCTGCCTTTATTTTTTTAATATATAATTAATTAATTAACTTATTTAATTTGACCAGAGAGAGACTGAGGGAACGTTAGAAATGAAGCTACCAGGTCCACGACTCGAACTGTGATCACCCATGTGAGAGTCCAGAGCCCTAATCACCATGTCACCTGCCAGCCCCCTCCTCTGCTTTTTACTCAAGCTTTAACCCCTGCCTCACCTCTGCCCTCTGCTCTTTAGCCCCCAGCCCTGGCTCTCTCTCCTCTTCCTCTCTACCTCTACACAGGCTGCCTAATTAGTCTCCCTGCCTGACTCCCTCTACTCTACCCCACCAGACATGCCAGAATAGTCTTCCTAAAGCCCAGCTCCAATTACATCATCTCTGGTTTGCTAGAAGGCTAACAGCAGTTCCCAGGCATGGTATAGGTAGGGCTGGCCTCATGGCCTAGGACCTACACAACCTCACAGAATCCTGTGTTCTATAAGGGCCTTGAGTTTGGTTTAATTATCTGCTGTCACCATCTTGAATTTATTTTAGCAGGGCCAGCAGGTGGCATAGTGGTTAAGACACTAGATTCCCACAGGGCCAACCCTGGTTGGAGTCCTGGATCCAATGGCTTGAAAATCACACGGGGTGAGTGTGCATTCATGCCCCAAATCCTGAGAGGATACTAGAGGAGAAGGGTTTATGGTGTGGCCCTCCTCCCTGGGGGGTGATTTCTCACTTTCCTTCTCTCTGTACGTCTCTCTGTCTTTCTCTGGTGAGCACATGTGCCCTACAACAACAACAACAACAACAAATCTAAAAAATATTAATTGTTTTTTACCATATTTTTTTTTCACTGTGCCTCACAAATTATGCAGCCAGTCCTGGCTGCAGAAAAAGCTTTTAGCCTGAATTCAAAGCTTTGCTCAATCTGGCCTCAGCTTACCTTGCCAATATCTTTTCCAACTGGGTTTCAATGATTGACAATACTCCTGTCCTTCCACTAAACTCTCTCAACTCAACATTCTTTTTTTAAAAATTATTTATTAAATTTTATTTATTCATTTTTAAAAATAATTATTTATTTAATTTTATTTATTTACTCATTTATTTTAATTTGACCAGAGAGAGACACAGAGGAGGAAAGAGAGAGAGGGAAAGTGAGAAAGCAAGCCACCAGGTCCGGGACTCGAACCATGGTCAGCCATGGGAATGTCCAGCACCTTAACCACCATACCACCTGCTGGTCCCTCATTCATTTATTTTTAATTTGACAGAGAGCGAAAGAGGGGAAGTGAGAAAGCAAGCCACCAGGTCCAGGACTTGAACTGTGGTCAGCCATGTAGGAGTGTCCAGCACCTTAACCACCAAGTCACCTGCTGGTCCCCTCAACTTCACATTCTTATCCAGGCTGACCAATTGCCTGTCACCTATATCAGCTTCCAAGTGGGGGCCAGCAAGTGGCATGGTGGTTAAAGGCACTGGACTCCCACATGGTCGACCACGATTCGAGTCTCGGATCTGGTGGCTTGCTTTCTCACTTCCTCTCTATCTGTCTGTCTCTCTCTGATCAAACTGGAAAATAATAATGATAATAATAATAAATAAAGTTAAATAAAATAATTCTTTAAAAAAAGGAAAACAACAACAACAAAAAAAAGCTTCCAAGTGAACTTCAAAATCCTATTTATTTATTTATTTATTTAAATAATTATTTTTATTTAATTTTATTTATTCATTCATTTATTTTAGTTTGACCAGAGAGAGAGATACACACACACACACAGAGGAAAGTGAGAAAGCAAGCTGCTAGGTCTGGGACTTGAACCATGGTCAGCCATGTGGGAATGTCCAGCACTTTAACCACCATGCCACCTGCTGATCCCTCAAGATCCTATTTAAATGCCACCTATTTAAATCCCTGCACCCACATAATTCTTCTCAAAGATTAATTATTGGGGCCAGCAGGTGGTGTGGTGGTTAGGGCACTGGACTTCCACATGGCCAGCCATAATTGGGGTCCCAGACCTGGTGGCTTACTTTCTCACTTTCCCCTTCTTTTTCTGTCTCTCCATGGTGAGCACAAGTGGTCTATAGCAAAATAACAAAAATAATAAAATAAAATGAAATAAATGATCCTGTTTTTATTTATTTTTTAAGAGAAATTTTTGCTATAGGGTATGTGTGCTCACCAGAAAGACAGAGAGAGACAGAGAGACAGAAAATGAGAAATCACCCCCCAGGGGGGATGGCCATGCTGCAAGCCCTTCTTCATTCTCCTTTTGGGATCTTGGGCACGCACGCACACGCACTCGGCATGAGTTTAAACCACCATATCTGGGACTTGAACCGTGGTTGACTCTGTGGTAGTCCAGTGACGTAATCACTATGCCATCTGCTGGTCCCTTTTGTTTTTATTTTTGCCACAGGGTGTATGTGCTCACTGGAAAGAGACAGAGAGAGTCAGTGAGAGGGAAGGTGAGAAATCAACCCCCAGAGGAGATGGCCACTCCACAATCCCTCCTCCTCATTCTCCTGGGATTTTGAACATGCATGCACAAGCACCTGGTGTGAAATTCAAGCTGCCGGGTTCAGGACTCGAACCACGGTCCACCATGTGGAGTCCAGCACCTTAACCACCATGCCACTTGCTGGCCCCAATAAATGATTCTTTAACAAAATTAATTATCACCACACAGTGACCCCTCTCTAAATTTGCAAATTCACTCATTCAATAGATCTCTGTTGAGTACATACTATGTGCAAGGCAGCGTTCTGCATTTTTCAGGTATTATCAGAAAAAGAAATAGACATGGAGCGGCAGGTGGTGTGGTGGTTAAGGGTACTGGACTCCAACATGGTTGAGTGCGGTTCAAGTCCTGGAACGGGTGGCTTGCTTTCCTACTTTCTTTCTCTCTTTCTCTTGCTCTCTCACTCTGTCCCTCTCTGGTCAAAATGAAAATAAATAAATAAATAAATAAATAAACAAATAAATAAATTTCAAATAATCCTTTTTTTTAAAAAAAGAAATAGGCAAAGATTTCTGCACTTGAGGAGCTTACTTTTCAACTGTGGGAAGACAAACAACAAACATCATAGTATTAACTGCCATAGAAAGAAAAGAGAGCCAGCTAAGGGGCTTTAGGATTGCAGGGGTAAGGGGGTGGAGAACAAGTTGCTCTTCCAAGGTGGTCAGTGTCGGTCTCACTGAGGTGACACTCGTGCACAATTTTCTGAGGTAAGAGCGTACCTGGCCTGTCTGAAGAACAAGGTGGCCAATGAGACTGAGCAAAGCGAGTGAGGAGTTGTAAAGGACAGAGAGGTGATAGGGAGCCAGACCTGGTGGGCCACTGCTTTTGCTTTTCCTCAGAGTCAGATGTGCTGTCCCTGGAGTGCCATGATCTGACTGGCTTGTTGGGTTGAGAAGATAGTGATGGGACAGGATAGGAGCAGAAGCCTGGAAGATAGGAAGCAGGCTTCCTCAGTAATTCAAGTGAGAAGCGACAGAGGATTGCAGGGAGGCAGAATTAGTGAGAAGAGGTCTCATTTGGGATCTGTTTGGAAGATAGAGCAGATATTCTTTTTCTTTTTTTTTTCTTTCTTTTTTATTTTACTTATTTATTTATTTATTTTAGGTTTATGGTGAAGCGGTTCAGAACTGTCCTCTTATCCAGAGTCAGAAGCTTGGGGCGAGGCGAGACTCTCATGCTCTCTGACTCACAAGAAACCCTTCCATCACTCAGAACTCGAACTGCAGTTAGCCATGTGGGAGTCCAGCACCTTCACTACGCCTCCTGCCGGTCCTAGGAATTATTAATTTTAAAAACTGTGTTAATACGTTTTACTGAAAAGCATCTGAATCTCTTGGAGATACAAGCATAAGTATTAACAGATGAAATGACTTAACATCTGGGCTTTGCTTAAGCAAAATCTAGAAGGGATCGGGATGTGGGGAGATGAAGATAAACCAAAATTGGCATTCTTTGTCAAAGCCAGGTCATGGATACACGGGAGTTCATTATGCCATTTTCTCTTTTACTATTTTTTAAAAGTTTTGCTAGAGAGCGCTGGAGAGAGACAGAGACCAAGAGCAAGAGAGGGACGGTGAGAAGGCACCACCGAGAGGGGATGGCCACACTGCAATCCCTTCTCAGAAATTTGGACATGAGGCACATGTGCTTGGCATCATTTTCAAGCCACTGGGTCCAGGACCCAAACCATGTAGTTGGCCAAGTGGGATCCAGCTGCCTTAACCTCTATGCCACCTGCTGGCCCATGCTATTTTTTTTTTTCTTTTGGGTGTGCTTGAAAATGTCCATGATGAAAAATAAGAGAAAAAAGAAATGGCAGCACTTCTCCATGGTGTGTTTCCTCCCAGCTCTTACCCTGCAGGACACGTGGAGCTGTTTAGACCACAGATCTGACCTTGGAGGGCGTGGGCAAGTCTCTGGGTCCCACCCTCAGAGGCAAACCACTCACCCAGGTAGACATGGCTGCCACAGTGGGCAAGAGGAGAGCCTCGCTTCAGGTCAGGGGGATGGAGGGGAAGAGCCAGGGCAGGGTCTGAGACAGGAAAGCCTCTCCCGCGCACCCCGCCCCATGCCCTGGCCCCTGTAGTGGTCCAGCATGTGTGGACTTCATTGCTTCAGTGATTGCTTTTGTAGCCCCAAATACTCAGACCAGCCTGACTCAGGGTCAGAGGTTGCAGCATGAGGTCAGGGCCTACCCAGTGTCCAGGAGCCATTTTCTAGAAAAGGGGCAGGTGAGGAGGGGACCACCTTCCAAGCCCTCAGCGTGGTTCCCCGACACTATTACCTAGGACAGGTGAAACGAGCCCCCTTCCACGTCTGCAATGAGTCCTTACAGTCAGCACTGCCAGCACAGGCATGGTGCCAGGCGTCAGTGCAGCAGACAGAGGTCTGGCACTGCAGTTGGACAGACCTGGGCTCAGCTTGGCTTGGTTCCTTCACTAGCTCTGGAATGGCGGGCAAATCACCACGTTCACCTTGCTGTGCCTCAGTTTCCTACGACAGGCGCATTGTGGGGTGACCCATGCTGAAACCAGGGTAAGTGTACTGCACAGACCCCAATTTCCTAACACAGTGCCTGCCCATGAGGACCCCTACCCATGCTTGTGGAACTGAGCCCTGTGGCGTGGTCACCTGATCCTGTCACCTGCTTCTCCTAGACTCTGACATTGCTGCAAAGGCCAAAGCTCCCACTCTCTTTCTTTCTTTGAAGACTGGCATTTGTCCGGAGAACGAGGGTGGTCCCTGTAGGTGAGAACAGCACCCTGAAGGCTCTGGCCCAAGAGATCTGGCTCCAGGGAAGTGGGGAAAAGACACTAGGGTGCTGCAGAGCCGCTGAATCTGCAAGCAACAGTTCTCCCCACCCCTTGCACCCGCTGCTTCCCTTGCCTGGGTCTGGCCCCACCCACAGGAAGGAGCCAGTTTCCAGTTCTGTGATATAATCAGACCAGGTCTTCATCCTGGTTCTTGGTGGAACTCCTTGGGACCTGAGGGGTAGGATGAGAGGGGCTTCTTTCATCATTCATAGTAAGCTCCTTTCCATTGCACCTGAATTCATGCAACTCTGGAGAATGCCAGAGGAACCCACACTGTGATCAGAGGGTTGGAACTTTCAGCCCCACCCCTGATCTCTGGAGAGGGGAGAGAGCTGGAGCTTGAGTTAATCACCAATATCCAGTGATCTAATCGATCGTGCCTAATGAACCTGCCATTAAAAACCTACATGGCTGGGAACCAGCAGGTGGCATGGTGGTTAAGGCACTGGACACTCCCACATGGCCGACCAGGGTTCAAATCCTGAATCTGGTGGCTTCCTTTCTCACTTCCTCTCTCTCTCTCACTCTCACCCTCTGTCTCTCTCTGGTCAAACTAAAAAATAAGTGAATGAATAAATAAAATAAAATAATTATTAAAAAACTTTACATGGCAGGGCTGAGAGTGCTTCCGGGTCAGTGAGTGCATCCACACGCCAGGAGGGTGGTGTACCCACCCAGCCCCCCATCCCCACTAGGATACGCTCTTGTGCCCAGAACCCTCCCAGCCTTGCCCTATGCACCTGTCATCTGGCTGTGCATCTATATCCTTTATAACATTCCTTATAATAAACCACCAAACCCTGAGTGTTACAAGCCATTATAGCAAATTGTGAAACCTAAGATGGGAATTGTAGGAACCCCCAATTTGGGGCTGGTGGGTCAAATGCACAGGTGACAACCTGAGACTTGTGATGGGTGACTAAACTACCAGTAGTCTTGTGGGACTGGGCCCTTAACCTGTGGGGTCTACATTCCAGGTAGTGTTAGAAGTGAGTTGCAGGAGGGCCAGCAGGTGGCATGGTGGTTAAGATGTTGGACTTGCACATGGTCGACTATGGCTTGAGTCCTGGACCTGGCGGCTTGCCTTCTCACTCTCTGGTGAGCATGTATGCCCTATAACAAACTTAAAATAGTAATAATGATAATAAATAAAACTTAGAAAAAAAAATAAAGAAGTGAGTTGCAGGACAGCTAGTTGGTGTCTGGAGAACTGAGGTTGGCTGGTTGGTGTGGCAACCCTGCCCCCTTCTATACATATTTGGTGTCAGAAGGGCTGTGAGTGTAGGAATTTTTTTTTTTTTTTTTTAGGTTTTTGCCATAGTGCACATGTGCTTGCTGGAGAGAGACAGAGAGAGGGGAGACGAGAAATCACCACCTGGGGGTATAGCCATGCCACAATCCCTTCTCCATTCTCCTCTCAGGATTTTGGGCATACACATACACAAGCCTGATGTGTTTTTCAAGCCACCAGGTCCAGGACTTGAACTATGTGAGCCATGTGGGAGTGCCTTAACCACTACGCCACCTGCTGGCCCCAAAGGTTTTCCTTTTTACGTGTCCTTCCCCAGGAAGACCCCCAAGGAAGGCAGCTGGGAAGGGTAGGAGGTGGTGAGCTTGAGAGAGTAAAGGACTACTGGAGAGTCGGGATAGTGTGTGATTCAGGAGTTGAGGCAGCAGCTCCCTCTTCCCCACTTCTTCACCCAAAGTAGTAACTGGGCCTTGGCAACACATTTGGAGACAGCGGCCACCATCAGCCCTGGGTCACTGGTATTTGTGTAGGTGCTTCCCTGGTGCTGCTCCAGGAAGGCAGGGCTGAGGCTAGGAGGCTTCCAAGGAGAGGATGAGGTGGAAAACAGCTCCCTGTGCAAGGTCACCAACATCCTTCCACTTGGGGCTGGAGTCATGTCCTCAGCCCCATTCTCATCTCTACCTGGAAGCCCAGCAGCGCCCACAAACAGCTCCTGACCACACACACTTGTATGAGCCCTGGGGTCTTGGCCAAGGCCATGATGTAGAGCTGATTCCATTCAGTTACCATGGCAACCACTCTCTGCAGAAAATGACACCGCAGGGACCAGCCTGGACTAGGAAAATGTCACATAGGAATACACACCAAGAGGGCACTTGACAAACATTTATTGAGCACCTACTATGTGCCAGCCCCTCTGCAGAGCACTAGGAAAATGAAGTCAATATAACCTGGTCCCTGCCCAGAAGGAGCTCACAGTCTAGTGGGCTAATCGATCAACCACATCATAGCAGCAAAGGCGCATTTAGCGTCACAATTTCACAAGAAACTTTTAGATACGGATTTTAAGTAAACACCCAGCAACACAGCCATGTTGTTGTAAAAGCACGTTGGCATAAATGTAAACACAGTCACACAATTGAAAAGACCAACAGAATTCACCTGCAGAAATGAATACCTGTGCCCCCAGAGTCAGACTGCTGGCATTATTTACTTCTGTGATGAAATCTGCAGGAATGGCAGAAACACAGGTCTGTGACCCACCTGTCGACACGCAGTGGGGTGCCCTAGACGCAAGGTACCCCACATACTCAGTCGCTGCCCATCCTCCACACCTCACCATTGTCTCACCCTGCCAAGAGCCCTGTTTGTTCATTCTTAGACTCTTTTACCCGAGCTTGTCAGGTGGGGAGAAAGAACCATGTCCCAGGAGCTCACAGGCTGATGTCCCTCACAGCTGACTTGGTGCATGGCTGGTCCTTGAGGACCCATCCCGCTCGGGTCATCACAGCTCCCATGCCCAGATCTGTCCAGAGTGAGAGAACTTTCTGGTCAGTCTCCAGATCTGGCTGAGCATCGGTGTTTCAGAACAACCACCCTCCAAGCCCCACCTATGCTCCCCACCTCTCCTAGGGGAAGGTATTTACTTGGAGCAGTAAAGCAATCTTGTCTGACCTACTGCACCCACTCCTGGATTCTAAACAGGACAGGGGAGTTTCAGGTTCAAAGGGAGCTACCTGCGAGCTCCGTCTCAAGGAAGGGGAAAAGCCCACAGATTTGGCCTATGGTGGTTTAGTTTTGGAGGGCGAGGACTGTGGTCAAGACTCAAGGCGGGCCTGCTTGGGCTCAGGGGATGGGCAACAACCCAGGCAAGGGCTCTGGGTCCACTACCCCCAGGAGAGGGCAGGACAAAGCCTGGCAGGCGAGGGTGCAGAGTGGAAATGCTAGTGAGTACAGGCCTGTAGGACTCATGTGCCCAACTCCCCTTCGTGCGTGCAGAGGGGAGGACTCTCCATCTGTAGTCCGTCTGGTCATAACCGTTTCATTAGAAAGGCCAGAATAATCCATAGCTCCTCAGATGTGAGTGCCCATGGGCCCCTCAGTGGCCTCTCGGACAGTGTGTCCCAGGTGAGTCAGAAGGTACGATACATAAAAGAGGCACTTCTGGCCCATTTCCAGAGCAGGGGTAAGGAGTCATGTGAGTGACACCCAGTCCCTGGACTGCCCTGCCCTGCCCTGCCCTGCCCTGGTGCTACTCTCCACCCTTTGGGCCAGGAGGCTTCCGGGCTCTCACCAGGACTTCCTTCCGGCCTTCCTGCCCCTCAAGGTGGCACTATCCTGCTGGCAAACCCCTTCCCCAATGATGGCCCAGACGGAACTCTCTTAATAAAAAAAAATAATTTATTGTCAACAAAGGTGATATATACAACAGGAAAACAGGTGAAAAGAAGAGTGGGTGTGACTGGGGCACCCAGGTGGGCTGTTTCAGCCCTCTTCAGGGATGAAGTGGGAAGAGGTAATGGAGGCCTCCTAGTCGAGGAGCCTGAACAAGTGGGGGAGGAGAGGTGTTCCCCGAGGTAGTGGGACTCAGTTCAAACCCCGCCATGACCACCTCTGTGTAAGGCACTGTGCCAAGGGAGAATGGTGGGGGGCTGAGAGGGTGTGAGGAGGTGTGGGGAAAAATAGAGGTGTGGGTCAGCAAAGGATTGGGGTAGGTGTTCTCCACAGGCCCAATGCCCTACTGCGTGACAGCCTCGGCCACCCCTGCCTACCTCAGGGCCCCACCACAGGCCTGGCCGGGGCAGACATTTTCCATGTCCCAGAGTAAGAGCAGACGCTGCTCCAGCCAGCTCTCCATCCTGCCCTGGCACCTGATTTCACTCTCCAACAGGTGGCCGAGCAGGGTAGCTCTGAGTTATAAGCCAAGGGGGAACGCTGCCTTCTTCCTCTCACCCGCCCTCCTTCCCCAGGAAAGCAAGAATTTACACCCCACTCCCCGCCTCTGGCTCCCCTACAACTGCGGTGCTGGATTCTGACAAAACTGCAGGCCAGTCTGGGGTGTCACCTGCTCCCACGCCCTTCGTGCTCTGGGGGTGCTTGGACCAGTCTTGCAGGAGGCTGACAGCCGGGGGCTCCTCCATCCGCACACGGATAACCTGGAGATCCAGTGTCCCACGAAGCCCCGGAGGGGGAGCTGGGCAGGGATGGGAGCAGAGAGCAGAGTCAGGGCCCTCCAGAAGACTTGCCATGCCAACGGCCTCCAAAGTGCTGCAAACCCACTCCCAACAGTTTCCAGGGCCTTCATCATTTCCCTAGCACAATGCCCAGTGAGGGGCAGCCCCAGAAAAGCAGGAGGGGCCTTTCCTAGTGGAACCACGGACCATGACCAACCAGAAAGAAAGCTCACAGCTTTCTCCGGCATAAGCCAGATGCTGGAAGAAGCCTGTGCCTCATGTATTTTGGCATATGGATGCTTGGTGCTGTGCGCCTCTCCCCCAACTCTGACCTTAAGCAGACTCTATTTCATCTAAAACCTACTAGGCATCCTAGCCTAATGGGTTCTGCCTGTGTGCGGCAGAGAAAACAGGGTAGGGGACCCCCACAGGCTGTCTAAGCCGTGGCTTGGCTCACCGAGGAGCTCATGAGTGAAACACAAGGCAGAGAAAAGAACACTGGATGGAGAGCCCTTGGTTGGCCAAGCTCCATCTCCGGAGTCAATGCCTACGACACGAGGATCACGTGTCCACTTCAGCAGGATGGAGAAGCTACTCAAGACCAGGTCTCAAGAGAAGAAAAGTACGGGGACCAGCAGGTGGCGTGGTGGTTAAGGTGCTGGACACTCCCATATGGCTGACCACGGTTCGAGTCCCAGACCTGGCAGTTTCATTACTCCCTTTCCCTCTCGCTCTCTCTCTCTGTCTCTCTCTGGTCAAATTAAAATAAATGAATAAATAAATAAAATTAAATAAATAATAATTGTTAAAAAAAAAAAAAAAAAAAAAAAAGAAGAAGAAAAGTGGATGCCCATGGCTACTGCATAGCTATAAATGTCCCCTGCAGCCCAACCACACGCCAAAGGTACACTAAGTGGAAAAGCAAAAACAGAAAATGCACTATCTATATTGAGTTTGTAGGTGATTTTTCAATGCTGTTTTAAGACACAGTTACTTAAAATGTGACGGAGAGGGGCCAGCAGGTGGTATAATGGTTAAGGTGCTGAACTTACATGGGGTCAACCACGGTTTGAGTCTTGGATATGGTGGCTTAAAACTCACGCCAGGTGTGTGTGCATGTGTGCCCAAAATCCTGAGAGGAGAATGGAGGAGAAGGTATTATGGTGTGGCCATTCTCCCCAGGGTGGGTGTGATTGCTCACTTTCTGTCTTTGTCTCTCCAGCAAATGCACACATCCTATAGCAAAAAATCTCTCTCAAAGAAAACAAAAGCAGCTGGATTCCACACATCCAACCCTACAGTTTGAGTCCCAGACCTGGTGGCTTGAAAATCACTCTGGGCACATATGCATGCACGCCCAAAATCCCAAGAGAAGAGACTGCAGCATGGCTAACCCCTGGGAAGGGTGGTTTCTCATTCTCTGTCAGCGAACCCAAAAGCCCAATAGCAGAAACTAAAAAGAAAAAAAAAAGAAAAGAAAAGAAAATTACATTTTGCATTTACAAACTGGTTTGCTTCCTTGGTGAACTATAAGCTCCTCAAGGGAAGACTGAATCCCCACTCATTTATTAATTCAACAATCATTTACTGAGCAATCGTGATAAGCTCCATGCTGTTCTACTTGCTGGGGGTACAGCAGTGAATGGAGTCAAGTTGCCTTCTCAGAATCTCCATCCTAATGCTGAGAGCCAATGAGAGGGATAAGCAAACAGAAGATGTAGTGTGTTACACATGCACAGATGCAAAGGCGAAGGAGACAGGCAATAGGGCCTCGCAGAGCTGACAGGTGAGCAGAGATGTAGCAGAAGCAAGGACAGCTATGAGGACAGGTGGAGAAATGGCATTCTGGGCAGAGGAAGAGCAAATGCAGGTGCCCCAGCGGAGTCTGCCAGCTGCTGCAAGGCCAGCACGCGAATGAAGTGAGCAGGTGCAGTGGGAGAGGTCAGGAGCCTGGGGAAAGGTCACTGGTCACTGTGGGAACTCTGGCTTTTATCTGGAGTGTGACAGGAGCGGCACTGTGGGGCTCTGAGCAGAGGAGGGATCAGATCTGACTTGTGTGTTCAGCAGGGACACCAGCTGCTGTACGAGAACAGAGCACAGCGGGCAAAGCTCAAAAGCCTGGAGGCCAGTTAGAAGGCTGGGACAGAAGCAGGCGAGACAGCTCCGACTACAGCAGCAGCACTGGAGGTGGTGACAGGGAGGATGGGTGCCCAACTTCCTTCGGAGGATCTGCTAACCAACTCATGTGAGGCTGGGAAGACAGGAGAGAATGACTGAGGGTCTGGCCAGAACAAACCAAAAGATTGTAGCTGCCAGCTTACTGGGAGAGGGGATACTGGGGGGAGATGGGGTTCAGTTTGGTTATGTCAAGTTTGAGATCTTTCAGACAACCAAGTAAGGATCTCGAAGAGAGATCGGACAACTCGAAGAGAGGTTGGAGCCAAGAGGAGGGGCCAGGTGGGAATCACAGGCACATAAATGATACTCAAAGCTGTGACTGTGGCTGAGGTCACAGGGAGGGGTTCACACCATACCTCATGTAGGGGAGATTTAATAATTTATTCATTCGCAAACATGCAAGAAGTGACTGTTCTCTGCCAGGCATTATTCTAGCTACCAGGAATATCACAGTGCATTAAAAAGACCCTGCCCTGAAAGTACCCATGTTCTAGAAAGGGGAGAAAGACAACAATATGAAATGTTGCCAGCTCTGGGAGTCAAGAATGAGCAGGCCAGAGAAAATGAGAAGGTACTGTTAGTGAGGCTGGATGACCAGGCAAACAGCTGCCTGAAAAGCCAAGGGAAGACAGGTGTCTCCATGAAGGAGGGAGTGATGGGTCCACTGCTGTTGCTTGAATTTGCCTGAGAGCACGTGTGCTTGAGGGAGGTGGTGAGAAAGCACTCCCCGGGGGGTAAGGCTATGGGCCACACCACCATCCCTTCTCCTGGGACTTTGGGCATGTGCACACATGTGCCCAGTGTGGATGTTGGGTCCCTGTTGTTACCCAATCAAAGATGAGAAGGAGGGCCAGCTTGGGGTGCGGTGGTTAAGGCAGCTGGATCCCATATGGCTGACTGTGTGGTTTGAGTTCCAGACTAGGTGGGCGCGTGTGCACAAAAAATCAAAGAGAGGGAGAAGTGGAGAAGGGATCACGGTGTGACTTTCCCCGTGTGTGGGGACTGCCTTTTCTTTCACTCTCTGCTCAATCTCCAGTAAGCACACATGTCCTCTGGCAAAATTTAAAAACATACGAGTGACAGGAAGACTGAAAACTTTAGATTTAATTTAATGGAGGTTAATGGCAACTTTGTGGGGGAAAAAACTTAGTGTTGTGTATTAAAGATGAAAGTTTGAAAAAATAAAAGTAAAAATGAAAGTTTGAATGGAAGTGGATTCTAGAGAGATCAGGCAGTTAGTACAGACCACCCTTCTGGCTTTGCTGAAATCCTGTGGGACAACTGAGACAGTGGCTAAAGAGGAATGAAGGATCAAGGGAGCAGTAACAGCTTCGTGTAGGCTGATGGGGAAGATCCAGAGGAAACGTGTGGACAGAGGGAGCTCACGCTCACGAATGCACATTCTCTCTCTGGGCTTCCTCCTTGGCCTAGCCTGAAAACACTAAACTGACCAAAGTCTCCCAGGCCAGATCTTGTCAAATTAAATACCAGAAAGACAAAGAGGCTCTATTTCTAAGAAGGTCCTAGAGGCTGACCTTTGTTCCTGGCTTGGACGCCCTCCTCACCACTCTTATCCTGCAAAGTCCTTGGAAAGTTCTAGAAATCTTCTCACACCATCTCACATTCACTTCTGTCAGCTCAGCTAATCTAATAATGTTTCCAATTCCTAAATCCATGATTTTTAAACTTTTTTCTCCTTTTATGATGGAGAGAGAAAAAGGGAGATGGGTAGGTATTTCTGACAAGGTTCCTGTGTGTCACACTCCTGCCCCGGCCTCCTAATTAGCTAGGATTACAATCACACAACCATGTCATGTGTGTTCAGGTCGACTCTGAAACTGAACTTGGCCCTCCCACGTGACTTGTAAACTTCTAAGTGGTGGTGCTACCTGTACATCACCACAGCTGGGCATATACTTCACTTTTTTAAAGACTATTTTTGCCATTGGGTGTGGTGTATTTGCTGGAAGACAGAGAGAGGTAAAGTGAGAAATTACCCCGTGGGGGATGGATGGTCATGCTGCAATCCTTTATCCTCCCTTCTGGTCATAGGATTTTGGGTATGCACATACACATAGTAGGCATATTTTGCTTTCTTTTTAAAAAAGAAGTATTTAATTTTATTTATTATTATTTTTAATTTGACCAGAGAGAGAAAAATAAAGAAAGAAAGCAGGCTGCCAGGTTTGGGATTTGAACCATGGTCGGCCCTGTGGGAGGCCCAGTGCCCTAACTACCATGCAACCTGTCGGCTCCCAGACATGTCTTTCAAGTTGCCGGGTAGAGGACTTTGAACCACAGAGCTGACCATGTGAGATCCAGTGCCTTAACCACCATGCCACCTGCTGGCCCTAAATGCCTTTTTTTTTCCTTTTAAGAGATTTTTGCCATAGGGGCGTGTGCTTACCTGAGAGACCGGAAGACAGAAGTGAGAAATCACCCCCAGAGAGAACAGCCATGCCACAATCCCTTCTCTTGGAATTTTGGGCATGCACGTACACATGCCTGGAATAGGTTAAGCTACCAGGTCTGGAACTTGAACCACAGTCAGCTACGTTTCTGTCTAGCGACATAACCACTACGCTATCTGCTGGGCTCCCTAAATGCTTTTTTTTTTCTTTTTTTGGAGAGGTTTTGCTCTAGGGCATGTGCGCTTGCCAGGAAGACAGAGAGACAGAAAGTGAAAAATCACCCATCGGGGTGGATGGCCACACTGCAATCCTTTCTCCTCCATTTTCCTCTTGGGGGATCTTGGACAGACATGCACGCATGTGTGCCCAGCCTGAGTTTAAGCCACTGGGTCCAGGAATTGAACTGTGGTCAACTACATGGGAGTCCAGTGACATAGCCTTTACGCCATCTGCTGGTTCCCCAAATGCTTTTTTTGGGGGGGAGAGGCTTTTTGCTATAGGGTGCGTGCGCTCGCCAGACAGAGAGAGAGAGACATAGAGACAGAAAGAGAGAAATCACCCCCCAGGAGGGATAGTCACGCCGCAATCCCTTCTCCTCCATTCTCCTCTCAGGATCTTGAGCACGCACGCACACGAGCCCGGCGTGAGTTTTAAGTCACCGGGTCTGGGACGCGAACTGCGGTCGACTACGTGGGAGTCCAGCAACATAGCCGTTACGCTAACTGCTGGTTCCCAAGCCCTATAGATTTTTGAGAAATCTGTCCCAGTTTTAGGTTCTTAGAACAGTCTGAAACCACTGAGCCCTTGGTCTGAAGAGAAGCAGCATGGGTGCCTCACCAGTCTTTTTTTTTTTTTTTTTTTTTTAAGAATTATTTATTTTTTTCCCACATGAGTTTTGACAGAGAGAGAGAGAAAGCTGCCAAGTCTACGACTTGAACTGTGGTTGGCTATGTGGGAATTCCAGCGCCTTAACCACCACACCACCTGCTGGTTCACACCAATAGTCTTTAAATATTACCCAGAATACCTTGCCATCTCCTCCATCCTCCTCTCGTTATTCCATCAGCTTGTCAATACCCATTCCTCTCACACTTGGCCCGCTCACCCCAAATGAACCTAAAATCTAAGGCCAGATGTTGGCACAGCAGTAAACCGTGATGTTGCTGAGGTTGACCTGCAAGGAAGGTGCCAGGGTCATGTCTGGAGACCTAATTGGGTACACCAGGCAAGTGCATGACTGTGATCCAGAGCTGGCTGAGGCTGGGGGCTGCTCACAGCATCAAAGCCCTGCTGGGGTGCTGTCACTCTATAAATAAGTAAACTTAACAAAATCCCCTAAAATCTCAGAGATTTTCTTCTCATCTACTTATCACTACAGAGAGATGGGGTACAGGTTATCCCAGGACTTGAAATGTAGGCTCCCTTTCGAGAATGAACCCAGAAGACCCATTAAACAGTGGAATAGGTCAGCCATTTAGAGCAGGGGTCCACCAAGGAGAATGAGGAGTCTCCAAAACCGTTCAAGTCCACACAGAACTCAGTCTAGGGGAGGCAGCACTCGACTGTGGCTCAAGCTGAAACTTGAGACAGTTAACACCGTGACCAACATGAAGGGGACAGGCCTGCCTGGAATTTAGAAAAAGGTGAGCCCCACTTTGTTGAACAAATAAATAAAAGCAAACACGCACACAATGACACATGTGTGCAAGAACACACATACACGTGCAACGCAGAACTTTGTAAACAGTCTGAAGGATACAAACCAAACTATTAAGAGTGGCTTCCGCAGGCTGGCAGGTGGTGAAGGTGCTGGACTCCCACAGGGCCAACTGTGGTTTGAGTTCTGGATCTGGCAGCTTGTTCTCTCACTTTCCCTTTCTCTCTCTCTCTGATCAAATTTAAAAAATAATAACAATAATGATAATAAAATGAAATAATTATTTAAAAAAACAAAAAAGGAAAGAAATAATGGCTACAGTGGGGCCAGCAGGTAGTGTGGTGACTGGGGTACTGGACTCCCACATGGTCAACCATGGTTCAAGTCTCGGACCTGGCAGCTTGCTTCTTACTCACTCTGATGAGTGCACGTGCCCTATAGCAAATGAAAAACAATAGTAATAAATAAAATAAAATAAATAATATATATTTTTGTAAATAGTAGCTACCGCCAGTGAGTGAAGGGCATTAGAGGACTAAGTAATATGTTTGCTTTTTTCTTTATGGAAAAATTACACGTTTTTTTTTAAATTTTTTAAGGTTTTCGCCACAGGGCACAAGTGCTCATCAGAGACAGACAGAGAGAGGGAAAGTGAGAGATCACCCCCCCAAGGGGCAGATGGCCACACCACAATCCCTTCTCCATTCTCCTCTTAGGATCTCAGGCAAGCTCGTACATGCGCCGTGTGTTCCTCAAGCTGCCAGGTCTGGGAAGTGAACCCTGAAGTCAGCCATGTGGGATTGGGTGCCTTAACCACCATGCCAAGCTGCTGGCCCCACTTCACCTTCTTTTTGAGAGCCTTACTCAGGAACCTCCAGCCACTGTTAGCCATCTTTCTTTGGGCTCTAACTCCAAACGCACATTTCAGGCAACTGGGACATGGAGGCAGGTGCTCCTGACCTATCCAGTCCTTCAAAGAGCATTTCCTGGGTCCCCAAGATGGTACAAACTATGGTTGGCAGGGAGAGCAGAGAGGAACTGGTCTGACCTCTGCCCTGATGCAATGCATTCCAGTCTCATCCTAACTGTGCCACTGTGTGACTAGGTGACCATGGTTGGCAGAAGGATGGCCTCTCCCACAGAAGTCTGTGTCCTCATCCTCAGAACCTGGGAATGTTCCAGTACATGTCAAGGGAGATCAAAGCTACAGGTGGAATTAAGGTTGCTAATCAGATGACTAAAAAGACAGAGACTATCTTAAATGATCAGAGTGAGCCCAGTATAATCATGAGGGTCCTTAAACAAAGAGGACAACAAATGAATCAGAACCAAAGATGTCACCCTGAGAGACCGTTCTGGCCATCGCTGGTTTTGAAGATGGAAAGAGGCCACAGACTGACAAGTGTGGGCACCTGCTAAAAGCTGAGTGAAACAAGAAAATAGATATTCTCACAGAGCTTCCAAAAAGAAATAGCTGAACAACATACTGATTTTAGCTCAGTGAGACCCACCTTGGACTTCTAACTTCCAAAACTAATGTGTTGTTCAAAGCAACAAGGTTTGAGATGACGTTTTGTTGCAGCTAATAGAAAATGGATACAAGAACCATGGGGAAGGAGGAACCACCTGAGACTCAGTTTCTCTTAGGGAAAAGAAGATGGACATCTGCCCTTGTATTTTTTTCCCCTTAATTTAGCTTTTGCTATAGGGCATGTGCGCTCACTGGAGAGAGGTAGAGAGAGACAAAGAGAGGGAGGGGCGAATGAGAAATCACCCCGCGGGGTATGGCCACACCACCATCCCTTCTCGTCTATCTTCCTCTTGGGATTTAGGGCACACATGCACATGCACCCAGTGTGTTTTTCAAGCTGCTGGTCTGAGACTCCAATTGTGCTACTGGCCATGTGAAATCTAGCCACCTGAACTTCCACGCCACCTGCTGGCCCCTGACATCTCTCCTTTTATACATTTTTCTAAAGGGACAGATGAACTGCACAGAAGTTCCTTAAAATCGGTCAGGCAGGGCTTGGCAGTAGTGTGCAGCAGTAATGCAAGCGAACCCCATGCAGGGTGCTTGTGATCAGGCTGGCAAGACTGGGGGGGACCACAGTGCAAAGACTCTGTTGAGGTGCCTGTTTTATTCTCTCATGGGAGAAATAAACTTTAAAAAAGCAGCAGGACACGATATAAATACAAGCACTTCCTGCTGATATTGGGCAGTGTACAGAGGTGGTATTCATCACCCATCTGCTCTCTGCACCCCTAATTATTTGAACCTCTGAGCGACTGCACTTGGCTCCTGATCCATTAGGATGAGGGAGGGGGAATCAGCCTCACATCTGGAGGTGAGTGTCAGGCTCCAGGCAGACATAGCCAACCTAGCAAGCCATTCCAGAAAACTAAGAAATGCTCAGAAAAGCTCAGCTATCTGGCCAGGTCCCCTCATCATTCACACCCTGTGGCTGAGGCCCTATCTCCCAGGGGACCTGAGCATTAGCCACCTCTGCCCTGGGTTCTGCTGCCCAATAGCTGCATGGAGACCAAGCCTGGGACAAGGCCCACCTAACCTCCCCGGCACTCCCTCCTGGGAAAGCTCACCTGGAGAGGGGCTTTCTGGCTGGGGCAGGGCTCCCTCAGCCACTCTCCTCTCTGCAGGAGAGTCCTTGCTGTCCGAGGCCCTGAGCTGGGTGTGGGAGAAAAGCAGAAGGACAAAGCCAGGGGGGAAGCTGCCGTCCGTGAAGTGCCGGACCTCAGCAGGTGCTGCGAACGTCTCTGTGGGTGAGTCGGGGGACGGGGGGTCTGCAAGGGAGGACAGGATACAACAGTGAGTGAAGGAGGCCGTGCTGCCCAGCTGTTGAGGCCATGCCCAAAGCCTGAGCCCCACCCGATTAGCACCGATTTGGCTTTCCTCTTGGGGCACTGCTGCCAGAGCCCCCCTCACCTGGGTCGGGGTCCAGGATTTTGGTCATAGGTCTGCCTCTTTTCTTTCTGATTGGCTCTTCCCCAGGGGGGTCCTTCCATCTCTGACCACGGGGCTTCTTATTTGCTGGTTCTATGGTAGGGGCAGCTGCAAAAAGAAAAGACCTCATGTCCTTTTCTTTTCCCTTTTAAAAAAGCACACGTGTGTGCACATGAGAAAACAGGCACCCTCAATGGGGTCTCATCATGCCATGATCCCTTCCCCAATCCTGCAGGGTATTAGGATCTTGGGTGCATGCACCTAGTGTTTCAGGTCCACTTGGGATCCGGACTCATGGTCAGCCACGTGGCTTCTAGCACTGTAGCTCAGTAAGCTACTGTGGCGAGGGCATGCTCTCACACTTTTTTTCTTTATTTTTTTTTGTTATATGGAGCATGTGCTTGCCAGAGATCAGAGAGGGGGACCAGCAGTTGGCATAATGACTATGTCGCTGGACTCCCATGTAGTCGACCACAGTGCGAATCCCGGATCCAGTGACTTAAACTCACGCTGGGTGCGTATGCAAGCATGCCCAAGAACCTGAGGGGAGAATGGAGAAGGGATTGTGGTGTGGCCATTCCCCCTGGGGAGGGGGGGGGATGATTTCTTGCTTTCTGTCTCTGTCTTTCTGGTGACTGCATGCGCCCTATGGCAAAAATCTCTCAAAAAATAAGAGGGTAAGTGAAAATTCACCCCACAGGGGAGATGGCCACACCACAATCCCTTATCCATGTCTTCTCTCAGGATTTTGGGCATGCACACAAACATGTTCAGAAGGATTTTCAATCTGCTGGGTCCAGGACTTGAACCAAGCCACATGGGATCCAGCACCTTAATAACCTCAACACTGCCTGCTGGCCTGCCCTTACAACCTTTTAAGACGCTATGCTTAAACCCTGTAAATTACCTCACTCCTTTTTAAGAGTCTATGCCTGAGTCCCTGCAAGGGCTCCTGAAGTATAAGCCTTTCTCTGCCAAGAACACAGGGCCTATGCTTCACCCAGTCCGCCCACCCCCACCCCAAACCTAACTAACTTCCCTGTTAACTGACCAGGAAGCTCGAGGGGGCGGAGGCCCCTGGGCCGGGTCCTTTTAGGGAGGGATGGGTTGTCTTCAGAGTCAAGGAGAACCACGATCTCTGCTGGCATTCTGGTAGGGTCTGGGTTGGAGTCTGGGTCTGGTTCGACATCCCTGCCTAGGTCTAAAGGAGGCAAAGTCCAAATGAGCTCTGAGTCCTCCAACAGGTCTTGTTCTTCCTCCGCCCCCAGCCCAGGCCCAACTACCTGAGCTGGGTGGGGAGGGCTGATCAGCTCTGACGTCCTGCAGAAGGGCTACCCCCTCACTCCAGGCCTCCAGGATGTTGCTCTTCTCAGAAGGGCTCAGGTCCAGGGTGTGAGGGTGCTGCTCCAGGATGTGTGTGCGAGCCGTGTCGGCAGAGGGGGACCGGATCTCAGCTCCACACACCATGCACAGCGCCCGTCCGCTGCCTCCAGGGCTATTGCCCACCAGAAATTCCTGCTCCCAAGACACCTGTTGCTTGGGCTCCTCACAGCCATCACCGCTGGCCTCCAGCAGGCTGGGTCTAGGTGGTGGGGTCTTCTCCTGCTGGGTCACTGCAGAGGGAAAAGAGATTATCAGCAAAGGTATCCGTGACCTACAGATTCCCCAAACTTAGCAGTGTATAGTGGGGAAGGTGCTATCTTACTGTCTAGTGTTCCCCCTTCCCCTGGAGCCCACAAGGTAGAAGCTTCTTGGAACACAGCCTTTGTGCCAGTAACCCGTTACCTCAGGACTACACGAGTTTTACAGGAGATATGTTCTTGCAGGTCTTTAGTCTCTGCACGTCTGTCCAGAGCACCCTGATCAGTCCAGGTAATGTCATTCTATGGAGCCTTCCAGACCTCCCACCCCCACAGCTGACTGTATCTATATCTAATTTCCAGGGTATGTACGCTTCCTTTTCTCTCATTTTTTTTTTAAAAAAGTCATTTTATTTAACTTTATTTATTTACTTATTTTAATTTTACCAGAGCAGGACAGAATGAGAGAGAGAGAGAGAGAGAGGGAAAACGAAAAAGCAAGCTGTCAGGCCCAGGACTTGAACTGTGGTTTGCCACATGGGAGCCTAGCGCCCTTAACCACTATGCCACCAGTTGGCCCCTCCCTCCTTTTTTTTAAAAAGCTTTATTTATTATTATTATTTTCATTTACTGTAGGGCACATGCATCACAAGGGATAGTGAGAGAGAGAAAGTGAGAAAGCAAGCTGCCAGGTCTGGGACTTGAACCACAGTTGGCCATATGGGAGTCCAGGATCCCAACCACCATTCTACCTGCTGAGTTCTCTTTTCTCTTTTTTCAAAGGTTATTAATTTTGGTCCAGCCAGGTGATGTGGTGGTGAAGGTGGCTGGATCTCACATGACTGACTCCACAGTTCAAGTCCTGAACTCAGCAGCTTGAAAAACATGCTATATGCATGTGTGTGCATGCCCAAAATCCCAAAAGGAGAGCAGAGAAGGGAGTATGGTGTTGTCATTCCCCCGGGGGGGGGGGGGGGGGTACTTTCTCATTTTCTCTCTTATCTTCCTCTCCTCCTCTCCTCCTCTCTCTGACGAATGCATGTGCTCTATAGCAAACATTTTTATTTATTTATTTATTTTTAGAGAGAGAGATTTTGGGGGACCAGCAGTTGTCGTAATGGCTATGTCGCTGGGCTCCCATGTAGTCGACCACTGTTCGCATCCCGGACCTGGTGGCTTAAAACTCATGCTGGGCGCGTGTGCGTGCATACCCAAGATCCCGAGAGGAGAATAGAGGAGAAGGGATTGCGGTGTGGCCATCCCCCCTGGGGGATGATTTCCTGCTTTCTGTCTCTCTGTCTGTCTCTGTCTGCTGGTCCCCCCAGGCCTGAGTTTTAAGCAACGCGGTCAACTATGCGAGAGCCCAGCAACCTAACTATTAAGCCATCTTCTGGTCCCAAAGACTGTTAAAAAAAAAAAAATGTTTATTCCTTTCTCTCTTCCATGAGGGAGAACATGCACACAAGCAAGCACAACATGTTTTGAAGCTGTGATCATCCACCCCCAGCCTTCAGCTAACCTAAGCATGGGCATGCATGTGCCTGGCATACTCAGAGACATCTCCAGACTTGAACTGGGATCCTTCCTACATGGGTCAGTCTTGTAGAGCATTATTTTACTGCTATGCCGCTGTCTGGCCCTGGGCACACTTTCTCGAGGGTGAGGACAGTGAATCTTACCATCTTAATTGTCCCCACAAGGACTGGCATACGGGAGAGGAGCTGGTCAATGAGCTTTCGGTCAGTGAATGACGCACCTGCCTGTTCTCTACCTGCTGAGGCTCCTTCGAAAGGCTACCCCATCTCATCGGAACTGGCCTCCCTCCAATTCTCCCAGAGCATTTACAGCTAGGGTCTTGCCCCCATTGATCTACTGGCCGACTGCTCTTTGTGCATGTGGATCAAGCTCTGATGGGGCAGGAACCCTTTCCAGCTCGGCAAAGGCACCTTATTCATGGCAAGCTCAGTGCCTCTGATCCTGTGGCTACACCTCTCCTCCACCATCTGGAGAGATGAGACAAAGTACAAATATCTGGGGGCTGTGGGGAACAGAGGTTGCATCTGAGATGGACACCAACCTTGGCTTTGACTCAGAAACCTAAGTCCAACCTGCACTGTACCTGTCTTCCAGGGGACTGCAGACAGGAACCCTTAGTTGCAATCGGCTTTCTTTCTCACCACGGTCCCTTACTTCCTCCGGGTCATGGCTGAAGAACCACCTTCTCACCACTCTGCATGAGGCTGTCTCCCCCACCAACCTGAGTACCCACTCTCACTCACTGCCTCACTCACTCTCCAGCACATGTCACTACCTAATATGATTTGTCTTACTTGTTCACTGTGTCTCCCCACCACATCACCACCTCTACAACAGCATGGACTTTTGATATTTCATGCCTCTAACACCAAGAATAATGTCTGGCATGTAGTGGTATTCAGTGATATGGTCACACCACAATCCCTTCTTCTTCATTCTCCTCTTGGGATTTTGGGCACACATGCACACGTGCCCAGTGTGATTTTCAAACCACCAGATATGGGACTCAAACCATGGTCAGTCATGTGGCATTAACCACCACACCACCTGCTGGCTTCAGTTAATTTTTTTTTTTAGAGGTTTTTGCCTTAGGGCATGTGCCCTCATCGAACAGAGAGACAGAGACAGTGAAAAGGAAAGTGAGAAATCACCTCCCCTGGGGGGATGACCATGCCACATTCTCTTCTGCTCTTTCAATCTCCTCCCAGGATCTTGGGCATGCATGCAGAGGAGCTTGGGCATGTATGCACATGCATCTGCTATGATTTTTTTAACTTTATTTTATTTATTTATTTTTTTAAATTTGACCAGAGAGGGACAGAGTGAGAGAGAGGGAAAGTGAGAAAGCAAATCACTGGGTCCGGGACTCGAACCACAGTCAGCCATGTGGGAGTCCAGCGCTCTTAGCCAACAGTCCACCTGCCGGTTCACCTGCTATGATTTTGAAGCCACCAGGACTGGGACTCAGACCATGGTCAGCCATGTGGGAGTCCAGCAATGTAACTGCTATGCCATCTGCTGGCCCCATAATTTTTTTTTTTTTTTTTGAGAGGTTTTTGCTATAGGGTCCACACGTTCACCAGAGAGACAGAAAGAAATCCCTGGGGGGATGGCCACGCTGCAGTCCCTTCTCCATTCTCCTCCTGGGATCTTGAGCACATAGGCACGCGTGCCCAGCGTGTTTTAAGCCACTGGGTCCAGGACTCAAACTGTAGTCAACTACATGGGAGTCCAGCAATGCAATTATTATGCTGTCTGCTGGTCTCCGATTAATTTTTAAAAAGGCTCTTCTTGGGTCAGTGGGGGGGGGGGGGCACAAAGTTTGGGGGGCTGGATTCCACATGACTAGCTGTGCAGTTCAAGTCCTGGACCTAGTAGCTCAGGAACTCACACCTGGCACATGTACCTGCCGTGACCAGAATCTTGAGAGGAAAACGGAGGAGAAGGAATTACAGAGTGGGTATCCCCTGTGGGGGGGTGATTTCTCGCTTTCCTTCTCTCTGGCGAGCACACATGCCATATGACAAACTACAAAAAAAAAAAAAAAAAGAGGCTCTTCTTCCATTTATCTGATTCCCTCATTCCTTTGGGTCTGTGCTCAAAATTCACCATACTAGAGATACCTTTTCCAACCACTTGATATACCAAATAAAACAGTCACCTTTTCCTTCTTCCATTTCCGTTTTAGTGTTCTCTGATCAGCCTACTGCCACCTGACATACCACACGTTCATTTACCTGTTTAGCAGAGTCTGTCTGCTTCCTTTACCACTTACCATCCTTAGCCTAAGGATGCTCTGCAAGGCTACCTCTCAGAAGGTTCCCTGTTCAAGTCTGGAAACTCAAGAGTATGCTGGGCACGCAGGTGCCCACCACCTGTGACTGGTGGACTGAAGCATCCAGACCCTGTAGAGTGCTGTCTCTCTCAATTAGGGAAGAAATAAACTGGAAAAAAAATACACTGGTTGGATAAAAGAACCTCTCTCCCCTCTACTCCCTAACAGTAAAGATGAAGTGTCCCAGGTCTGGTGTTCAATAAATATTAGCAGACGAAGAGAAATAACCTGAGAAGGGTAGCAGCCTTTATTTTCCTCACTAATTTATATAACATCCTGATTTGAAAAAGGGTAAGAGGCAGAGTAGAAATCTGTAAGCCCAACCAATGGCTTTCCTCTCAACTTCTTTTGGGTACTGCTTCCCCAAAGGTAAAGAGATATAGGAGAAAGGAAAAATATTTGCATGTACATGATTATTAACTCTTCCAGGAAGATGGCTCTTTGTTTTCTTATGGTTTCCAAGCTCTTGAGGACTGAAGTAACTGGCGAAGGGGGAGGGGACAGTGAGTGTTCCCACTTTGTTCCTCAAATCCCCTCCCAAGGCCAATAGCCTCTTAAGGTGCTTGCGACTGTCCTATCCTCCTGCCCCGCTCCCCAAGGCAAGCACTGTTCTTCCATTCCTGGGCGCTGTGTGTAGTCCCATTCATGCCCCTCTCTAGAATCTGACACCTGTGGCTTAGGCAATTGGAAGGCCTGGGGATGGGGTAGAGGACAGGAGAGCTCTATACTCGGAAGACCCTTAAAACTCTCGGCAGCCGGCCTGCCTCTATCCTCTGAACCGCTCTGGATACCTAGCTGCCTCGCCCAACCTCGGGCCTAGAGGCCTTGCCGCCCCTCGGCCTAGAACACAGCCCAGGCCCTGTGACTTACAGCGCGTCCAGGGATCCAGCCGCCCGTGCTCTGCCCGGGCGAGGGGGCGCTCGGGCACCGGAAGATACGCTGTGCGTCAAGCGTGGATCGAAGCCTCCAGACCCTGGGCGCGGGTCCGCGACGGCAGAGGGAATTCGGGGAGGCCTGAGATTCCAAACCCCGGTGGGGGAGGAGCAAAAGCGCGCCCCGGCCCCAGACTGGAGGGGGAGGGGCTCCTGGGCCCCAGACCCGAGTGGGAGGGGGTGGCTGGACCTCAGACCGCTACTGGGGAGGGGCAGCTCCCAGCCCCAGACTGTGACGCGGAAGTGGGTCCCCCATCCTCACCTCTGAGCATCGGCTCGGGCCGCGGAATTACCGCCACCACCACGGCCTCCTCGTCGTCCTCTCCTTCCTCGCATTTGAGCGTCACCTCGAAGCAGTCCAGCGCAGCGCCCTCGGCCCTCAAGGCCATGGTGCGGCCGGGGGCAATCCAAGTGACTGGACGCCGGAGGACCTGCTCGCAGGCCTCGGCGCGCAGCGGGCGGCCACCTCCCCCCGGGACAGCGCCGGGTCCGGGGTCCGCGGCCCGCCTCGCGCAGCCCCCTCCCCGCCGCTAGCCAGCCGGGCCTGCGACCGGCGCGCGCCGGCCTCCGGGAGACCTCGGAGCACCGGGACCCCGGGTGAGGAGGGTTCAATCCGGGGCCCCAGCCCCCCGCCTCTCCCTTTTATGGAGGCTCATTGTCGGCGCCCGCCCGGTCGGCCCGCCCAGGGCCCGCCCCCGGCCCGCCTCGGGCCCGCCCCCGACCCTGTGCGGCCAATCGCGCGCGGCCCCGCCCCGGGCACGCGGCTCCGTTAGAATCCCGTGGATCCTCAAGGCTCCCGGCTATTCTCCAGCCGGGTAGTGGGTTCTCTGGCTGGGGGGATACCCCCTGAAGTGTGTCCAGTCGGAGCACTGGGAGCCGCAGGCCAAGTCCCTTGGGCTACCCTCCATTTAGTAGCCAGTCTGGCATTTTTGCTGGTTTGAAAAGAGCTGCCAGGTGCCTGGGATTTTGGTCGGGGTCGCTTCTGCCTTTGCGTGGACCAACCTACAGACAGGAGCTGTCTGGGCCAGAGAACCGGCTGGGAAGTGGAAACGGAATGGTTTGCCTGGTCTATGACCTTGGTCACTTTATCTGTTTTATACTTTTTTTTTTTTTTTTTTTTAAACTGTAGGGCGCCTTTACTGCCTGGAGAAAGACTGGGATGGAGGAGGATAAGAAAGCCCCTCTAGAGAGATGGCTACACCGTAATCCCTTCTCCATTCTCTTCTGGGGGTTTGGGGCACACTCGCACACGTGCCCAGCGTGTTTTCTCAAGCCGGTGATTTGGACTCCAGCAATGCAGTTGGCCATGTGGAATCCGTCTGCCTTAACCTTCGGCACTGGCAGGGCCAGTTATCCATTTTCTTACTCTAGATGGTCCTTTCAAAAACCGTGTTGGACCCTTCTTGACAAGGAATTGCAAAGGCGGAGAAGATCGTAGTGAGTGTGGGCGCCTGTAAATCGCACCTAGATGGTTGTGATGTCCATTTATAGCCCAGAGATTTGGGACCTTCTCCTCCAAGACAGGCAACAAGTCCTTGAGCGCCCCAAGACCCGAGTGAGTTGTCATGACACTGTTGCATGTAATCATACTCTGGGTGAGCTTTCCCTTTGGGGACAGAGACTGGGCATCTTCCTCCTCTGCAGGAACTCTCATGAGATTTCAACTGAGAAAATGAAAAATGTCTGATACTGAAAATCCATCTTTATGCCACTGTATCAGACAAGACACAGTAATAATTAAGAATAATGTGGTAGAATAGGAGAAGGGAGAGGAGGTGTGATCCTGTCTGTGGATTACAGTATTTTCTTTTTTTAGAGATTTTTGCTATAGGGCTCATGTGCTTGCCAGAGAGATAGACAAAAAGTGAGAAATCACTCCCCAGGGGGATAGTCAGACCCCAGTCCCTTCCTCTACATTCTCCTCTTGGGATCTTGAGCACTCATGCACACACCTAGTGTGAGTTTTAAATCGCTGGGCCCAGGACTCAACCATAATCGACTAGATGGGAGTCCAGTACCTTAACCACTACCCTATCTGCTGGTCCCTGCAGTATTTTCTTTTAAGGTTCATTTATTTATTTCTTCCATGAGCAAGAAAGAGACAAAGAAACAGTACCCCTAACAGGGTTCTGACACCACCATCCACACCCAGCCCCAGCCAGCCCCAGATAATGGGCAAGTACACACAGGCACTGGCGTATTTGGAGAGGTCTCCAGACTTGAACCAGGAACTTGCCTGTGTGGGACTGTCTTGCAGAAGCATAGCATTTTACCCCATATTACAACATATTCTTAGGGGAATCAGTTGGTAGTCAATACATTTTACCAGGTCTATTTTTTTTTTTTTTTTGAATTATTTTGGGAACCAGCAGTTAGCAAGTAGACTCATGTAGTACTCGGACCCGGTGCTTAAAGGTTTGCGTGCCCAAGATCCCAGTGACCATCTGATTTCTCGCTTTCTGTCTCTTTTTTTTTTTGGCGAGCGCACGTTTTCTAGAATTATTTTATTTAATTCTTTTTTTTTTTTTTTTTGGAGTTTTTGCTATAGGATGCGTGCGCTTGCCAGAAAGACAGAGAGAGACAGAGAGACAGAAAGTGAGGATTTCATCCGCTCCCCAATCCCCCCACAATCCCTTCTCATCCATTGTTCTCTCGAGATTTTGGGCATACACGCACGTGCGCCCACCGTGAGTTTAAGCCACCAGGTCCGGGACTTGAACCACGGTCAACTACATGGTAGTCCAGTGACATAGCCATTAAACCAACTGCTGATCCCATGAATTATTTTATTTAATCTTATTAATTAGTATTATTATTCAATTTGACCAGAGAGAGAAAGGGAGAGGAAGAAAGCAAGCTACCAGGTCTAGGGCTCAACCGTGGTTAGTGGGTTTCAGGAGTCCAGCACCTTAACCATCACGCCACCTGTCGACCTGAACCAGGCATAACTTCTATGCACTGGGCACTTTCTGCCACATGCCACAGATCTTTGCTTCCCTCCTGACCTACTCACTGTGTATTGCAGTGTGCTCATCCCTGCAGAGCGTGGTTTCTCAGTTTGCCAGGAATACCGGCCTAAGGCCTGGGTGTGGCCTATGGGAGGCAGAGGCTGGAGACTGGAAGGAAAGAGGAAGAAAACAATCAGGGTATTTCTTCTCTTTTTTATTCTGCCTCAGCCAGGTCTCTGGGGGCAGACCAAATTCCTCTGTGGCTCCAGCTCTTATTGGATAGGCAGCTGTGGTCCCAACACGATCCGCGCCCCAGGGCTCCTTTAATTTCACCTCCTTTTGACTCTTCATTTACAAGTGATGAGCAGCTTCTTTTTGCTGGTCTCTAGGTTGCCTCACCATCTTCTGTTGACTGCTCAGCCCTTCTATCATTCCTGCCATTTGGATTACCAATCCCCTGTATTAAAATCTTTGTTTTATTTATTTATTTAAAAATTATTTTATTTAACTTTATCGATTTATTTTGATTTGATCAGAGAGGGACAGACAGGGAGAGGGGGAGAGAGAGAGAGAGAGAAAGAGAGAAAGCAAGCCACCAGGTCCGGGACACGCAGTCGGCCATCCATGTGGAAGTCTAGTGCCCCTAACCACCATGCCACCTGCTGGCCCTCTTTCTGTTTTAAATACTTAAAGTGGTTTTATTTTTTCTTTTTAAAATAATTATTTATTTAATTTTAGTTATTCATTCATTTATTTTAATTTGACCAGAGAGAGAGACAGGGAAAGTGAGAAAGCAAGCCACCAGGTCTGGGACTCGAACTGCGGTCGGCCATGTGGGAGTGTCCAGCGTCTAAACCACCACACCACCACCTGCTGGCCCCCTTAGAGTGATTTCTTTCTTTTTTTTTTTTATTTAAAAATTTTAAGGTTTTTGTTATAGGGTCTATGCGCTCACTAGAGCGAGATAAAGAGGCAGAAAGAGAGAAAGTGAAAAACCATCCCCCAGGGGATGGCCACACTGCAATCCCTTCTCCTCAATTGTCCTCTTGGGATTTTGGGCAAGCAAGCACACATACCCAGTGTGATTTTCAAGCCATTGGGTCTGGGACTTGAACGATGGTCGGCCATGTGGGAATCAAGTGCCTTAACCACCACATCATCTGTTAACTCTAGAGTGATCTCTTTTATGTGTAGTTTTCAAATTTTTATTTTTATTAACATTTATTGCACATATTTGTGGGCGTACATTGTGATTTTTCAGTAAATGAATACGATATGTAATGATTAAATTGGAGTAGTTAGTATGCCTATCATCCTTAGAGTGGTTTTCATTTTTTTTTTTTGGTTGCTAGATGGTGCATGTGCTTGCTAGTGGGGGTGGGAAGAGAAAGCATCCTCCCCACTATGGGGTATGGTCACATCACAATTCTTTTTCCTTCATTTTTCCTTCCCATCAGGATTTTGGGCATGTATGCACACACTCCTAGCATGTGATTTTCTTCTTTCTTTCTTTTTAATTAGCAGAGGGTACATGTGCTCAACAGAGAGAGAGAGCGCGCACCCCTCAGTGGAGTGTGGTCAGTATATAGTCATCTCTCCTCCATTTCCAATGCCATCTTGCTGGCATTTAGGGCACACATGCTCGCCATGTTTTTCATGCCTCTGGGGCCACGATATGAGCCACAGTCAGCCATGTGGAATCCAGCTCCCTTAACCACTAGGCTATGGGGCTTGCCCGAGCATGTGTTTCAGGCTGTCAGGGTTGGGATTCATACTGCAGTCCACTGTGTGGGATCTGGCTCCCAGTGAGCAGTGCTTAACTATTGCACCATGAGCTGGCCCCATAGAGCGGTGTCTATACACCCAGTATTGTACCAAACACTTGGCAGTCATTATTTCTTAGTTTTTACAAGTCTTATGTAGTATACTTTATTTTCCTATTTATTTCTTTTTTACTTTTTAAGGAATTTTAAATTTTATTTATTATTGCTATTACACAATTAGCTATTAGAGCACATGCACTCACCAGAGAGAGAAAGAGAGCAAGAGAGAGAGAAGGTTAGAAAGCAAGCCACCAGGTCGAGGACTTAACTGAGGTCAGTCCAGTGCCTTAAGGGCAATGCCACCTGCTGGTCCTTATTGTCCTATTTATAGATCAAGTAGTTAAGACTTAAAAGGGTTAGGGGCTGGACTCTCTCTCTGGTCAAATTAAAATAAAATGAACAAATAAATAAAATTAAGTAAATAATTCTTGGGACCAGCAGGTGGCACGTCGTTGAGACACTGGACATTCCCACATGGCCAACCACGATTTGAGTCCTGGACATGGCAGCTTGCTTTCTCACTTTCCCTCTGTCTCTCTGTGCGTTTCCCTTTGGTCAAGTTAAAAAATAAATGATGAATAAATAAAAAATTAAATAATAATAATTATAATAATAATAAAATTAAATAAGTCTTTTAAAAAAAGAATTATTCATTTTAATTTTATTTATTCATTCATTTCTTTTAATTTGACTAGAGAAAGACACACCGAGAGAGAGAGGGAAAGTGATAAAGCAAGCCACCAGGTCCAGGACTCAAACCGTGGTCATCCATGTGGGAGTGTCCAGCGCCTTAACCACCACGCCACCTGCTGGCCCCCAAATAAATAATTCTTTTAAAAAAATTGGGGAGGGGAACCGGCAGTTGGCGTAATGGCTATGTCGCTGGACTCCCACGTAGTCAACCGCGGTTCGCGTCTCGGACCCGGTGGCTTACAACTCACGCCGGGCGCGTGTGCGTGCGTGCCCAAGATCCCGAGAGGAGAATGGAGGAGAAGGGATTGCGGCGTGACCATCCCCCCTGGGGGGTGATTTCTCGCTTTCTGTCTCTCTGTCTCTCTCTGTCTGACTGGCGAGCGCACGCGCCCTATAGCAAAAAACCTCTCCAAAAAAAAAAAAAAAAAAAAAAAAAAATTGGGGGGACAACAAATGGTGTAGCAGTTACATCATTGGACTTCTATATGGCCAGTCATGGTTCGAGTCTGGACCTGTGGCTTGAAACTCATGCTGTGGGGCCAGCAGGTAGCATGGTGGTTGAGATCCTGGACTCGCACATGGCTGACTATGGTTCACGTCCCAGGCCTGGTGGCTTGCTTTCTCACTTTCCCTCTCTCTGTCTCTGCCCCTCACGGGTGAGCATATGTGCCCTGTAGCAAATTTAAAATAATAATAATGATAAATAAAATTATTTTAAAAATAGGGGCTGGCTGATGGTGTGGTGGTTAAGGATGCTGGACTCTCACATGGCTGACTGTGGTTTGAGTCCCAGACCTGGCGGCTTGCTTTCTCACTTTCCCTATCTCTCTCACTCTGTCTCTCTCTGGTCAAATGTAAATAAATAAATAAATAAATAAATAAATAAATAAAGTTAAATAATTATTTTAAAAAATAAATAGAGGCTGGCAGGTGGCATGGTGGTTAAGCATGCTGAACTCCCACATGGCTGACCATGGTTCGAGTCCTGGACCTGGCAGTTTGCTTTCTCACTTTCCCTCTCTCTCTCTCTGTCTCTCTCTCTCTCTCTCTCTCTCCTTTCTCTGGTCAAATTTAAATAAATAAATAAAGTTGTTTTTTTTTTTTTAAACTTGGAGAGTTATTTAATTAATTAATTTATTAAAGAAAAGAAGAAGTTCACGCTGGGCACATGTGCATGCATGCCCAAGATCCTGGGAGGAGAATGGAGAAGGGAGTGTGGTGTGGCCATCCCTTCTGGGAAGTGATTTCTTACTTTCCCTCTCACTGTTTCTGTCTCTGTCAATCTCTCTCTAGCAAGTGCATTTGCCCCAAGGCAAAATCCTCTACCAAAATAAAAAACATTTTTTTAGGGGCCAACGGGTGGCATAGTGGTTAAGGCAAGGCACTGGACTCCCACATGGCTGACCATAGTTTTTTTTGTTTTGTTTTTTTTTTTTGGAGAGGTTTTTGCTATAGGGCGTGTGCACTCGCCAGACAGACAAAGAGAGACAGAGAGACAGAAAGCGAGAAATCACCCCCCAGGGGGATGGCCACACCGCAATCCCTTCTCCTCCATTCTCCTCTCGGGATCTTGGGCACGCACGCACACGCACCCGGCGTGAGTTTAAGCCACCGGGTCCGGGACTTGAACTGCGGTCGACTACGTGGGAGTCCAGCGACATAGCCATTACGCTAACTGCTGGTCCCCGGCTGACCATAGTTTGAGTCCAGACCAGGAAGCTTGAAACTCATCCCAGGCTCATGTGTTCACATGCCCAAAATCCTAACAGAAGAATGGAAGAGAAGGGATCTTCCATTCTTCCAGGGGGTGATTTCTCACTTTCTCTTTCTCTGTCAGTCATCTGTCTCTCTGGTGAGTGCTGCCACCCTATAACAAAAACTAAAAACAAAACAAAGATATAAATAAAATTCCAAGTGATAAGAAATTATTGTGTCAGGGCCAGCAGATTGCATGGAGGTTAAAGGTGCTAGACTCCCTCATGGCTGACTATGGTTTGCATCCTGGACCTGGAGGCTTGCTTTTTCACTTTCCCTCTTTCTCTGTCACTCTCTGATCAAACTGGAAAATAACAATAATAATAATAATAAGTTAAATAAAAGAATAATTATTTTTAAAAAAAATGATTGTGTCATAGTCTGACAGTATTTTCCCCCTCGTGAGCACTTAAAATATTGGTTCATCCTACACCCAGGACATCCAGGTTTAGTGAAATATGGTTAATTGCAAAAGTAGGACTCAACTCTTGTTCTGTCTATCTCTTGTCACTGCTTTTTTTTTCTTTCTTCAGTTTTTATTTTTTGTTGTTGTTGTAGGGTGTGTGCACTTGCCAGAGAGAGACAGAGTAAAAATGTGAAATCACTCCCTAGGGGGATGGCCACACTGCAGTCCCTTTTCTCTCAGGATTTTGGGCATGCACACATACATGCCTGGCATGTCTTTCAAGCCACCAGATCCAGGACTCCAGTGGCACAGATAGCTACGTGGGACCTAGCTCCTTTGGGATCTAGCTCCTTAACCACCAAGCCACCTGCTGGCCCCCTGCCCTTGCTCTTACCACTACTCTTACCTCCTAGGGGACTTTACATAGTTGCTGAGTGAACGGAATGGTAAGTATTATTAGCTCCAATGTATAGTTGAAAAAACAGAATCAAACGACATGCAGGTCACAGCAGAAGCACACCAGTCTCACTGCAAAGCCAGGGCTCCTACCTATCACACCGCTGCTGAGCCAGCTCCGCGTGAAGCTTTAAGAAGAAACCCCAGACGATCTTTGATGGAGTTATGAATTCCCATCCACTAGCTACACAGTCAATGCTACATGAGCATTTGCTGAAGGAATTGGAATCTCTCTTTTTAAAAAAAAAAAAAATTTGCTATTTGGGACCAGCAGATGGTGTAATGGTTATGTCGCTGGACTCCCATGTAGTTGACCACTGTTGGAATCTCTGACCTGGTTGCTTAAAACTCACACTGGGCGTGTGTGTGTGCATACCCAAGATCCCAAGAGGAGAATGGATTGCGGCGTGGCCATCCCTCCAGGGAGTGATTTCTCACTTTCTGTCTCTTGGTCTCTCTGGCAAGTGCATGCACCCGATAGCAAAAATCTCTCTGTCAAAAAAGCGGACATTTGCTAGAGGGCACATGTGCTGGTCAGGGATGTGAAGGGGAAGAAAGGGAATGTGCAAAAGCACCCCCCTCTCCTGGGGAATGTCCACACTTAATTTCTTCTTCATTTTCCTCTAAGGATTGGGGGTACACACACACCCACATCCTGTGTGTCTCTCAAGACACTGGGTCCAGCACTCCAACAGTGTAGTCGGCCATGTGGGATCTAGCTGCCCCAACCACCCTGCCATGCCTGTCCTGAATCTTTTTTTTTTAATTTTTCTTTTCTTTTCTTTTTTTTTTTTTGGAGAGGTTTTTTGCTATAGGGTGTGTGCGCTCACCAGAAAGACAGAGAAAGACAGAGAGACAGAAAGCAAGAAATCACCCCCTGGGGGGATGGCCATTATCCTCTCGGGATCTTGGGCACGCAAGCACATGCGCCCAGCGTGAATTTAAGCCACTGGGTCCGGGAGTCGTACCAGGGTCGACTACATGGGAGTCCAGCGACATAGCCATTAAGCCGACTGCTGGTCCCTTTTTAAAAATTTATTTCTTTTATGATAGTGAAAGATAAGCACTCTCAACAACAGAGGCTCATACCACATTTCCCCCACCCCAGCCTTCTCAGTCAGCCAAGATCATGAGTAGGTGTGCCTGGCATGTACAGGCCGACCTGAAAACCGAACCCATGACCTTCTACATGAATCAGCATCATTTGAGCAGCACATTACCAATGTACTGCCAAGCCAGGCCGGAATTTGAATGTTAACTGTTGCGACAGACCCATGTAGAGAGAGAGGGAAGAGCTTTATTAGGCAAGTTTTGTCTGTAGCTTGTCTTTTTTATTTGTTCATTTGTTTGTTTATTCTATGAGCAAGAGACACAGAGAAAGAGACAGAGAGAGAGGACTCCAACAGGGTCCTGATGCTGCGATCCATCTCCAGCCTGCAGCCAGCTCCAGATTATGGGTGGGCACCTTCCCAGCATACTCAGGGAGGTCTCTGGGCTTGAACTGTGAACCTTCCCATGCAGGGTTGTCTCCCAGAGCTCTAGCTTTACGGGGCACCACCATTCAGCTCCCATAACTTGTCTTTTGACTTAATGAAATTGGTTTAGGGATATGAGATTACTAAAACAAGCAGGACAGACTGGAGATAAGAAAGATGAGAACAAAGTGCTTTTATTCCAGCAACTAGCTGCTCTAGGCCCCTCCCCATAATGTCTCCTGGGCTGGAGGCCCACACTGGGATGAAGCATTTCCTTTTGGCATAGTTTTTATGCCATATCTTGTTGGCATTTTAGGGCCAGCAAGATAGGGGATAACAAGTGGGGCTATTAAAATGTGAGTGGGCTAGGGGCTGGCAGGTGGTATGGTGCTTAAGGGTGCTGGACTCCCACATGGCTGACTGTGGTTCGAGTCCTGGACCTGGTGACTTGCTTTCTCACTTTCCCTCTCTCTCACTCTGTCCCTCTTTGATCAAATTTAAATAAACAAATAAATAAAGTTAAATAAAATAATTCTAGAAAGAAAGAAAGAAAAAGAAAGAAAGAAAGAAAGAAAGAAGAAAGAAAGAAAGAAAGAAAGAAAGAAAGAAAGAAAAAGGAAAAGGAAGGAAGGAAGGAAGGAAGGAAGGAAGGAAGGAAGGAAGGAAGGATCTGCTGGGCTGGGACTGGCAGGTGGCATAATGGTTATGTTGTTGGACTCCCACTTAGTCAACCATGGTTTGAGTCCTGGACTTGGACTTAAAACTCACGCCGGGTGCGTGTATGTGCGTGCCCAAAATCCCAAGAGGAGAATGGAGGAGAAGGGATTGCAGCGTGGCCATCTTCCATGGGAGGATGATTTCTCACTTTTTTGCCTCTCTGTCTGCCTCTGTCTCTATAGCAAAACTCTGTCCAAAATAAAAAGTGAGTGGACTGGGCCAGCAGGTGGCATTGGTGATTAAGATGCTGGACTCCCATGTGGCCAAGCACAGTTTGAGTTCCAGACATGACAGCTTGAAAATCAGGCAAGGCATATGTTTGTGCATGCCTAAAATCCCAAGAGGAGAATGAAGCATGGAGGAGAAGGGATTGTGGCCAGTCCATCCTCCCTGGGGGGTGATTTTTTCACTTTCTGTTTCTCTGTCTCTCTGGTGAGTGCTCGCGACCTATTACAAAAATTTCTCTTTAAAAGGAAAAGAAAAAACACCTCTTATGAACACAGCACATTGCACTGTCATTATTTGTTTGCATATTGCAGTCCCTCATTGCCTGTGGGCTCCTAAAAAAGCAGATCTATTTCTTGTCTCTTTAAAAAAAAAAAAAAAAAGCTTATGTCTTTATTTATTTCATGAGGGACAGGGGTACAGAGAGAGAAGCACATACCCAATAGCATCTTCACGCTCAGATCCACCCCCAGCCCCAGCCAGCCTGGAACATGGGCACGTGTACACCCGTGATGCTCTGGAGGGCCCCAGAGCAAGAAACTGGAACGACTTTCCATGTGGGTCCAGTCGTGTGACCACCCTTCTGCCATCTGGCCCTCTGGTCTGTCTTTACAGTTCCAGCCTTGGGCCAGAGCCTGTGGTGTTAGCACCAGCCTGACATCTGCAATGCAGGGTTCTCGTTCTATAAATATCTCAATTCAAGGGGTCAGTAGATGGCATAGTGGTTGTGTCACTGGATCCCACATGACTAACCACGGTTTAAGTCTGGGACCCCAGTGGCTTGAAACTCACACCAAGCATGTATGTGGGTCTGCCCAAGATTCCAGCAGGAGAGTGGAGGAGAAGGGGTTGTCACGTGGCCATATCACCTGGTGGGTGATTTCTTTTTTCTTTTTTTTTTTTTTTTCAAAGATTTATTTTATTTAATTTTATTTATTCATTCATTTATTTTAATTTGACCAGAGAGAGACATAGAGAGAGAGGGAAAGTGAGAAAGCAAGCCACCAGGTCCAGGACATGAACCGTGGTCAGCCATGTGGGAGTGTCCAGCACCTAACTACCACGCCACCTGCTGGTCCCCATCCTGGTGGGTGATTTCTCACTTTCCCTCTTGCTGTTTCTGTCTCTCTCTCCAGCGAGTGCACACACCCTAAAGCAAAAACCTCTACCATGGCCAACTGCAGTTCAAGTCCCAGACCTGGCAGCTCACTTTCTCACTTTCTCTTTCTCTGTCCCTCTCTGGTCAAATTAAACAAATAAATAAATAAAGTTTAAAAAGTTAATTTACTTCTTTCATCAGCAAAAGAGCAAGAGAGACACCCTCAACAGGGTCCTAATGTGATAATTCACCTCCAGTCTCCAGGAGCCCCAGACTGTGGGCACACATGTGCCTGCCTTACTCAGAAAGGTCTCAAGGCCAGCAGGTGGTGTGGTGGTTCAGGTGCTGGACTCCCATATGGCCAACCACGTTTTGAGTCCCAGATTTAGCGGCCTGTTTTCTCACTTTCCCTCTCTGTCTTTTGAATAAATAATCCTTAAAAAATAATAATAAAAGAAAGAAAGAAAGCTTTCTGTAGCCAACCTGGAACCCTTCCCATATGGGTTTAACTCACATCTTACTGCCGCACCATTGTCTGGTCCCCTGAACTCCTACTTCATTTCCTTCCTTCCTTTTCCTTCCTTCCTTCCTTCCTTCCTTCCTTCCTTCCTTCCCTCCTCCCTCCCTCCCTCCCTCCCTCCCTCCCTCCCTCCCTCCCTCCCTTCCTTCCTTCCTTCCTTCCTTCCTTCCTTCCTTCTTTTTCATTTTCTTTCTTTCTTTTTAGGTTTTTGCCATAAGATGTGTGTACTTGCTAGAGAGACAGAGAGAGAGACAGTGAGAAGAAGTGAGAAATCACTTCCTGGGGGGGTTATGGCCACACCTCAATCCCCTCTCCACTATTCTCCTGGAATTTCAGGCACTAGAATATACATGCCAAGCATGATTTTCAAGCCACCAAGTATGGACCTCGAGTAGTGGTCCATCATGTGGGAGTCCAGTGCCTTGACCACTACACCATCTGTTGGTCCCCTTTAGTTTATTTTTTCCATGAATTTTTGCATTCATTTTCACTAGAGGGTGTGTGAGAGCGGGAGAGGAGAGAGCACCCCTCATGGGAAATGGCCATCCCACAGTCCCTTCTCCCCCACTTCTCCATCCTGTCAGGATTCAGGGCATGCACCTAGGCACGTACACTCAGCATTTCTCAAGCTGCAAGATCCAGGATTAGTACCGCACAGTCAGCCATGTGGGATCTGGCTGCCTCAGCCACCAGGCCATAATAGAGTCAGCCGTCCACGAACTTTCTGAAGTCCCTTTGTATATACCATGATTGTGTTGAAGCAAAAATGTGCAGGACATACTGACATCTATTGAAAGTAAACTTAAGAGGGACCGGTAGGTGACACAGTGGTTAAGGGCACTAGACTCCCACATGGCTAACTGCGGTTTGAATCCCGGACCTGGAGACTTGCTTTCTCACTTTCCCTCTCTCTCTGTCCCTCTCTGATCAAATTGAAAAGTAAATAAATAAACAAAGTTAAACTAATTCTTTAAAAAAAGAGAAATAAAACATAAGAAATGAAAATAAACCTATCACGATGGCAGAATTACTAGTAAAGAAACAATGTGTAACCACAGATTCGAAATGGAGCAAGTACCATAAAATTTGTACAAACATTAAATGTTCCCCAAATCCTGACAGGATGGACAGATGGAGGAGAAAGGAGGGATTGTGGTATGATCATACCCCATTGGGGGTGGCTTTCTCCATGTCTCTCTCTCTCTGTCTCTCTATGACAAGCACACTTGCCCTCTGGAAATTTAAAAAAAGTATGAGTTTAGGGAATCAGCAGGTGACATGGTGGTTGGGGCGCTGGACACTCCCATGTGGCCGACCACAGTTCAAGTCCTGGACCTGGTGGCTCGCTTTCTCACTTTCCCTTGCTCTCTCTCTCTCTCTCTGTCTCTCTCTGATCAAATTAAAATAAATGAATAAATAAATTAAATTAAATAAATAATTCTTAAAAAAGTATGAGCTTATTTTAACGCAAAATTTTTGAAATCCACACATAGTTTTTATATAATATATTTTTTCATTAACTTTTTTTTTTCTTCTTTTTTTGGAGAGGTTTTCTTCGCTATAGGGCACGTGCGCTCGCCAGACAGAGAGAGACAGAGAGACAGAAAGCGAGAAATCACCCCCCAGGGGGGATAGCCACGCCGCAATCCCTTCTCCTCCATTCTCCTCTCGGGATCTTGGGCACGCACGCACACATGCCTGGTGTGAGTTTAAGCCACCAAGTCCAGGACTTGAACCGCGGTCGACTACGTGGGAGTCCAGCGACATAGCCATTACGCTAACTGCTGGTCCCTTCATTAACTTTTTGAAAATCCCTTGTAAATAAGAAAAACACACTGGGCTGGTCTTGTGGCCTAGAGGTTATGGAAGCCAGATTCCACATGGCAACTGCAGGGTTTGAGTCCTGGTTCCGGAAGCTTGAAGAACGTGCTGCAGTGTGCCAGGGCATGTGCTCCCAGCATCCGACAGAAAGAAGAAACGGATGTTGGCATGACCATGCCATGATGGGGAGTGCTTTCTCCCTCTCTCGTTCTCTCTCTCTGGTGAGTGTTTCTCTAGCAAATTCAGAGAAAAAAAAAAGAGCATGAGAGAGAGAGAGTGAGAGAGAAAGAAAGTAAAGATAAGCACATCATTTTTTTCTCCTCATTGTTTTCTCCCATAACACAGATGATCCCAAAATGTGTGCGGATTTCTCCCTGTCAGCAAGCAAGAAGGTCTGCCATGGTCACTGGCTCAGTGTCCTCTAATTTAGTCCAATACTAATGCTAGCTACCTGGATTGTATCCCACAGATTTAGGGATCAGTCCTCAAGACTGCCCCGAATTTCAGACATCAGTCCCAGGTCTGGGCCTCTAGATCTTCTTCTTCTTCTTCTTTTTTGTTTTTGTTTTTGTTTTTGTTTTTGAGAGAGATTTTTGCTATAGGATGCATGAGCTTGCCGGAGAGACAGAATCAGAAAGTGAGAAATCACCCCCCAGGGGATATGGCCACACCGCAAACTCTTTTCCTCTATTCTTCTCTCGGGATCTTGGGCACCACCTATGTACATGTGCCCAGTGTGAGGGTTAAACCATGGTCAACTACGTGGGAGTCCATCCAACCACGTGGAAGTCCAGCAACATAACCATTATGCCATTTGCTGGTCTCTTGGAACTTCTTTTTTAAGATAAAACAAAACACTTATTTATGTATTGTGATTTTTGAACACCTGAGTCTGGGACTTATATTGCGGATCAGCCATGTGGGAGCCCTTTAACCATCACACCACCTGCCCTCCCTCTGGAATTACTGACCTTCAGGGTATAGGTTGGGGTTCCCACAACTTTCTCCCCTCCTCAGGTTTGATTAACTTGCTGGAGGATCTCATAGAATCCAGAGAAACATAGTTACAGGGTCATTATAAAAGATTTCTTTTTTAAAAGGTTTTTGCCATAGGGCAAGTGCACCTGCCGGAGAGAGACCAAGACGGTGAGAGGAAAGGTGAGAAATAACCCTTCTGGGTGGATGGCCACACCACAATCTCCTTCTGGGATTCTGGGCACACACACATGTCCCTGGTATAATTTTCAAGCCACCAGGTCTGGGACTTGAACTGCAGTTAGCCATGTGGAAGTCCAGACTCTTAACCACTATCCTACCTGCTGGCCCCAAGGATTTTTTTTTAAGTTTATTTATATATGATAGAGAGTATATGCATGAAAAAGAGAGAGGGCAAGAGAGACAGCACCATTGACAGGTTCTTGTCATGCTTTAATCCCCTTTCCCTAGCCTTCTAGCTTGTCAGGATCCTGGGCACATGTGCACATACCCGGAGTGCTTTCAAACCAACCTGGGATCTGAACCCATGGTTGGCCATGTGGCTTCCAGGACTGCTGTTCACTTTGCTACTGACTGCACCCCAGGCTGGTCGTACAAAGGATATACATACATATATGTATGTATGTATATATGTATGTATGTATGTATGTATGTGTGTATATATATATCTTTAAACATTTATTTATTTACCTATTTATTTGTTGTGGTTATTGGGCTGCCAGTTCCGGGACTTGAACCATGGTTAACATGTGGAATTCCAGCACCTCAACCACCACAGTACCTGCCAGCTCCATACAGAAGATTATTTTTAAGTTTTTTTCTTTTCTTTTAAAAAGAATTATTTTATTATTTATTTATTTTAGTTTGACCAGAGAGGGACAGAGTGAGAGTGTGTGTGTGTGAGAGAGAGAGGGAAAGTGAGAAAGCAAGCGTCAGGTCCAGAACTCAAATCACGGTTAGCCACATGGGAGTCCACTACACCACCTGCCAGTATTTAACTTTATTTATTTTAGTTTGGCCGGAGAGGGACAGAGAGAGAGAAAGCAAGCCGCTGGGTCCAGGATTCGAACCACAGTTGGCCATGTGGGAGTCCAGAGTCCATCACCCCAACTGCCGGGCCCCCAGAAGATATTTTAAAGGATGTAGATAGAGAGATACGTAGGGCATGGCATGTGGGGAGGGGTGCAGAGTTTCCATGCCTCACCTGGGGAACCTCCCTCCAGAAACCTCTATACATCTGGCTCTCTACAAGCTCCCAGAATCCTTTCCTTTTGGATCTTTCTGGAGAATTCACTGCATAGGCATAAGATGCTAATAGACTGGGTGTGGAAACCTAGAAAGTCCTGTTTGTTCAAATTCTTGGCCTTTCTGTGTGGCATTCACTTCCTCCTGGGTTTGGGCAGGACCCTTCTGGAATGAAGGCTTTAAAGGTGGAGGAAGGTTGGAATTTCTAGGACCTGCCTTGGGGTAGGTGAAAAGGACAAGAGGTGGTCCAATTGTCTTTCACCTTTAACTCTCTGAAGCTGTTTCAAAGCCCCTTTAGGAACCAAGGATAAAAGCCCAAAATGGGCTAGCAGGTGGCATGGTGGTTAAGGTGATTTGTACTCCCACATGGCCAACTGCAGTTCAAGTCCTGGACCTGGCCTGATAATCATAACAGATAGATAAATAATTAATAGTTAAGTAAATGTTTTATTTTACTTCATTTATTAAAAAGCCAAAACACTTATGAGTCAGAAACCATGGACAAAAGTCAACACATAGTAAGACTATACACACAAACACACACACATGCGCGCACACACACACACACACACACAAGAAATTATATAAGACTGGACACTGGGCCACGGCCAACTATGGTTTGAATCCTGGCCCTGACTGCTTGAAAAGAAGCAAGTATTTGGGACCAGCAGTTAGCGTAATGGCTATGTCGCTGGACTCCCACGTAGTCGACCGCGGTTCGAGTCCTGGACCCGGTTGCTTAAACTCACGCCGGGCGCGTGTGCGTGCGTGCCCAAGATCCCGAGAGGAGAATGGAGGAGAAGGGATTGCGGCGTGGCCATCCCCCCTGGGGGGTGATTTCCTGCTTTCTATCTCTCTGTCTCTCTCTGTCTGTCTGGCGAGCGCACGCGCCCTATAGCAAAAACCTCTCCAAAAAAAGAAAAAAAAAAAAAAAAAAAAGAAGCAAGTATTTGTTCATTTCAAGTGCTTGTTCATATGTATACCCCAAATCCCAGTGAGATGGAAAAATGGAGAAGAGGTTGTGGTGTGACCATACTCCCTTGCAGGGTGCTTTGTCGCTCTCCCTCTGTCTCTGGTGAACACATGTATCCTCTAGAAAGTAAATTAAAAAAAAAAGGATGAACACCAAGATATTAACATTGGTTAACTCTGGTATGATTATAACAATTTTTACTTTTTATTTAAAATTTTTTTTTTGGAGAGATTTTCGCTACAGGGTCTGTGCGCTCGCCAGACAGACAGAGACACAGAGACAGAAAGCGAGAAATCACCCCCCAGGGGGGATGGTCACGCCGCAATCCCTTCTCTTCCATTCTCCTCTTGGGATCTTGGGCACGCACGCACACGTGCCCGGCGTGAGTTTTAAGCCACCGGGTCCGGGACACGAACCGCGGTTGACTACGTGGGAGTCCAGCGACATAGCCATTGCGCTAACTGCTGGTTCCCTTTTTATTTTAAATTTTGTCAGAGATCACATTATCACCAGAGATAGGGAGAAAGAGAAAGTACCTCCATGGGAACAGTCACACCACAATCCCTTCTGCTCCTTTTTCCATCACGTCAGGATTGTGGGCACCCATGTACACACACCACCATGTGGGATCTGGCTGCCTTAACCACTCGGCCATGGAACCTGCTAGAAAAAATATATTTTTTTAAAGAATTATTTTATTGGGACCAGTAGGTGGTGTGGTGGTTAAGGTGCTGGACACTTCCCATGGCTGACCAGGGTTCAAGTACTGGACCTGGTGGCTTGCTTTCTCACTTTCTCTGTCTCTCTCTGGTCAAAATAAAATAAATGATTGAATAAATTAAATTAAATTAAATTAAATTAAATAATTCTTTAAAAAAACAAAAAAGAATTATTTTATTTAAATTTATTTATTTATTTATTTATTTATTTATTTTAATTTGACCAGAGAGCAAGCTGCCAGGTCCGGTACTCTACCCATGGTTGGTCATTTGGGACTTTAGTGCCCTTAACCACCACGCCACCTGCTGGCCCCACTGCCTGAAAATTTTTACATTTAAAATTTTTCTGGGGGCCAGCAGGTGGCATAAGAAAGGCACTGAACTTCCACATGGTCAACCACAGTTCGAGTCTGGGACCCAGCAGCTTGAAACTCCAGGCACGTGTGTGTATATTCAAAATCTCAAGAGGAGAATGGAGGAGGAGGTCATGGCCATTCCCCCTGGGGAATGATTTCTCACTTTCTGTCTCTCTGTCTCTCCCTCTCTCTGGTGAATGCACATGTCCTAATAATAAAAATTTCTCTAAAAAAAATTTCTGGGGGCTGGACAGTGACAGTGGTGAAAATATACTTTTATGGCTGACTCATGTGGGAAAGTTTCCAGTTCATGTCCAGAGGCCTTCCTGAGTATATGCCCATGATCCAGGCTGGCTGAGGCTGGGGTAGACCTTGGTGTCAAAATCCTGTTAGAAGTGCTATGCTGTCTTCCACTCATGAAGGAAATAAATCAATACATTTCAAATAAGAAAAAACGTTTTTCGGGCCAGCCATGACCTGATGGTTGAAGGAGCTGGATCCCACGTAATAGACCATGTGTTTTCAGTCTTAGACCAGGTGGCTTAAGGGGGATGCTGGGTATGTGGACCTGAGTGGCCGGAATCCTGAAGGCAGAGAGAAGTGGAGGAGAGGAATTGGAGCATGACCATGCCCTGTGGCGGTGCTTTCTCCTTCTCTGTCTTTCTAGCTCTCTCTGGAGAATGCCTACCCCTCTGACAAATTTAAAAAAAAAAAAAAAAAAAGGAAAAAAAATAAAAAGAAAAAGGGACAAGCCAATGGCATGGGTCTTAAAGTGGCTGGATCCCACATGGCTGACAGCACGGTTCAAGTCCTGAACCCAGTGGCTTGAGAAATACACCAGGCAAAATCCTGAAAGGAAGGAGAAATGGAGAAGGGAGTGCATGACCATGTCTCATACAGGGTGCTTTCTCACTTTTCCTCCTTCTCTTGTCTCTCTGTTCCTCGCAAGTAAACACACAAACTCTTTGGCAAATTAAATAAAAATAGAAACTATGGGGCTGGCAGGTGGCGTGGTGGTTAAGGGCACTGGACTCACATATGACCGATGGCGGTTAGAGTCCTGGACCTGGTGGCTTGCTTTTTTTTTTTTTCTTTGAGAGGCTTTTGCTATAGGGCACGTGCGCTCACCAGACAGACAGAGAGAGACGGAAAGACAGAAAGCGAGAAATCACCCCCCAGGGGGATGGCCACGCCGCAATCCCTTCTCCTCCATTCTCCTCTTGGGATCTTGGGCATGCATGCACACGCGCCTGGCGTGAATTTAAGCCACCAGAACCGCGGTTGACTGCTTGGGAGTCCAGCGACATAGCCATTACACTAACTGCTGGTCCCAAGTGGCTTGCTTTCTTACTCCCCCCTCCCCTCGCTCTGTCTCTCTCTGGTCAAATTAAAATAGGGACCAGTACTTGGCGTAATGGATATGTCACTGGACCCCCATGTAGTCGACTGCAGTTAGAGTCCTGGACCTGGTGGCTTAAACTCATGCTGGGCGAGTGTGCATGCATGCCCAAGATCTTGAGAGGAGAATGGAGAAGGGATTGTGGCGTGGCCATCTCCCCTAGGGGGTGATTTCTTTCTTTCTGTCTGTCTCTGTCTTTCTGGCAAGCGCACGTGCCCTATAGCAAAAACCTCTACAATAAATAAATAAATAAATAAAAATTAAAATAAATAAGTAAAGTTAGATAAAATAATTCTTTTTTTTTTTGGAGACTTTTGGAGACTCTAACTGCTGGTCCCATTTCTCACTTTCTGTCTCTCTGTCTCTCTCTTTCTGGTGAAAAGCATACATGCCCTATGGCAAAAACCTCTCAAAAAAAAACACAAAACAAAACAAAAAAGATGCTGGACTCTCACATGGTCAACTGCAGTTCAAGTCTTGGATGGGGCAGCTTGCTTTCTCACTTGACTTCTTTTTGTTGCTCTCTGGTGAGCGCACATGCCTGATAGCATATTAAAATAATGGTAATAATATTAATAATAAATAAAATCAAATAATTAGGGAAAAATATGTCATTTTGGGGCCAGCCAGGTGGTGTAGTGGTATAGGTGACTGGATCCCACATGGTCAACAGCGTGGTTCAAATCCTGGATCTGGCAGCTTGAGAAATATTCCAGGTGTGTGTGTTTATGTGTGTGTGACCAAAACCTAAGAGGAGAAGAGATTAAGGTGTGGCCATTTCCTTTGGGGGGGTGATTTATTACTTTCTCTTTCTCTCTCTCTGGTGAGCTCATGTGCCCTGTGGCAAAAAGAAAAAAAAACTAACATGATTTCCATTAAAAAAAAATCCTAATGCAGAAGATATTTGATGAATTCAATTCAGTCCTATCTTCTAAATGTCCCACAGAACTGGAATGGCCCAACAGCTGGTCTTGGTTAACTGCTCCCAGCTGTTCCGCCCCCTCCTGTAGTGAGATCTCTTGGCCAGCCCCATTAACTTGAGACTTTTCAGTATCTCTCATCGGGCAGTAAATACTTTCCCACCCTTATTTGTTTGTTTTGTTTTTGCTATAGGTGCATGCCCTTGCCAGAGATAGAAAGAGAGAGAAAGGGGAACCGAGAAAACACCACCCAGAGGGCTGGCCATGCCACAATCCCTTCTCCTCCCTGCTCCTCTAGGAGTTTGGGGCACACATGCACACGTGCCTGATGTGATTTTCACGCAGCCAGTCCAGGACACTGGTGAGTGCATGCGGCCATTGCTGACCATGTGGGATCCAGTGCCTTAACTGCCAGGCCACCTACTGGCCTATCTCCCACAAAAAAAATTTTTTTTTAAGGTTTCTTCTCTCCCACCCTACCCCACTCCACCCAATGCCACAGCCTGGTGGCGAAAGACCTGGAACCCCAAGGAGAAGGGCTGTGGATTGAGAAAGGACAGACAGAAAAAAGTGGGGCTGAGCAGACCAGGCGTCTCGGATGGAGACTGCCCTGGGCCCTGACCTGGGCCCGAGCCCCATCCGTTGTGTGCTCATTCTTTTATAGGGAAGGCGAAGCTGTGAGCTTCAGCTGTGATGCACTTTACATCCTTGTGTCTCACAGTCTTAACGAGCCTTTCCTGGCCTTCTCTGGCTAACGCTCCGTTTCTTCTATCTGTATCACCCAGCAGTAGACTATATCTTTGTTTAGAGCTTTCTTTCGCAGGCCCTGCAATGTAAGCACAAAGACTGTCCACTTTAAGGCGCTCCCTGCACCCATAAGGTACTTGCGCTTGCTAGAGAGACACAATGAGAAGGAGAGTGAGAAATCTACCCCCAGCCAGCAGTTAGTGTAATGGCTATGTCGCTGGACTCCCACGTAGTCGACCGCGGTTCACATTCTGGACCCAGTGGCTTAAAACTCACACCGGGCGTGTGTGTGTGCGTGCCCAAGATCCCTGAGAGGAGAATAGAGGAGAAGGGATTGCGGCGTGACCATCCCCCCTGGGGGGTGATTTCTCGCTTTCTGTCTCTAATGTCTCTCTCTGTCTGGCAAGCGCACGCACCCTATAGCAAAAATCTCTCCAAAAAAAAAAAAAAAAGAAAGAAATCAATCCCCAGGGTGGATGGCCACCCCCAAAATCTATTCTCCATTATCCTCCTGGGATTTTGGGCACCTATGCACACTTGACTGGTGTGATTTTCAAGCAGCCAAGTCCAGGACTTGAACCTGGGTTGATCATGTGGAGTCCAGTATCGTAACCAGTATGCCACCTGCCGGCCCCTCCTATGTACTTTCTTTCTTTATTTTTCTAAAGAATTATTGGATGGGGTCGGCAGGTGGCGTGGTGGTTAAAGGCGCTGGATTCCCACATGGCCAGCTACTGTTTGAGTCCGAGACCTGGTGGCTTGCTTTCTCCCTTTCCCTTTCTCACTCTCTGTCTCTCTCTGGTCAAATTAAAAAATAATAATCACAAATGGAATTAAATAAGTAATTCTTTTAAAAAAAGAATTATTGGAACCAGCAGATGGCTTAATGGTTACATTGTTGGACTCCCATTTGACCGACTGTGGTTTGAGTTCTGGACCGGAGACTTGAAACTCACGCTGGATAAGTGTGCATGCCTTCTGAAAAATCTGAGAGGAGAGTGGAGGAGAAGGGATTCTGGTGTGGCCATCCCTCCCTGGGTGATTTATCTTTTTATGTCTCTCTGACAAGCCCTACACGCCCTTTAAGAAAAATCTCTCTCTCTAGGGGACCAGCAGGTGGTGTGATAGTTAAGGTGCTGGACAGTTCCACATGATTGACCACGGTTTGAGTCCTGGACCTGGTGACTTGCTTTCCCACTTTCCCTCTGTCTCTCTCTGGTCAAATTAAAGGAATGAATAAATAAAATTGAATAAATAATTTTTTAAAAAGAAAAGAAAAATCTCTCTAAAAAAAGAATTATTTTTATTTTTAAAATTTAATTTATTATTATTATTTTTTAATTTGCTATATGGCATGCATGCTCACCAGCTAGAGAGAAAGAGAGAGATAGAGAGAAAGAGAGAGAGAGAGAGACAGAAGGAAAGTGAGAAAGCAAGCCGCAGGTCCCAGAACTCGAACTGTGGTTAGCCATGTAGGAATCCAGTGCCTTAACCACTATGCCACCCACTGGCCCTACCCGTTGAGTTTTTCAAGTCACTGGAGCAGAGATTCAAACTACAATTGGCCATGTGGGATCCTGTTTCCTCAATCAGTAGGCTATGGGACTGGTCCTGTAACGTGTATCTGTACTTCATTTATTTTTATTACAGGATAATATTCAATTGTATATATTTCCATTCATATGTCAATGTGATAAACATTTGAGTTGTTTGTATCTTTTTTTTTTTTTGGTAGTTGCCAGAGGGCACACGTGTTTGTTTATGATAGAGAGAGATAAAGCACTTCAGATGGGGTGTGACCACACTGTGATTCTTTTCCTCCGTTTTCCTATCCTGTCAGTGTTGTGGGTGCTCACCCGTGCACACACCCGGCATGTTTTTCAAGTGAATAAATAAAATTAAATAAATAATTCTTTAAAAAGAAAAGAAAAATCTCTCTAAAAAAAGAATTATTTTTATTTTTAAAATTTAATTAAATTAAATTTGATTCATCCCAAACTCACATTTTATGTTACAGCCATCCTAGCGGATGCACGGAAGTGTCTCTTAGTGGCTTTGATTTGCATCTCCCCAGTGATTAATGACATTGAACATCTTTTTATTTATTTTTTATTTATTTATTTTGCATATCTTCTTCAGGAAAATATCTATTCTAAACATTTTCTATTTTTTTGAGAGTTTTTTTTTTTTTTTTTTTTTTTTTTTTTTTTTTTTTTTTTTGCTATAAGGCGTGTGCACTCGCCAGACAGACAGAGAGAGAGAGATAGAGAAACAGAAAGCGAGAAATCACCCCCCGGGGGATTGCCACGCTGCAATCCCTTCTCCTCCATTCTCCTCTTGGGATTTTGGGCATGCACGCATATACGCTGGGCATGAGTTTTAAGCCACCAGGTCTGGGACTCAAACCATGGTCGACTACCTGGGAGTCCAGCAACATAACAGTTACTCCCAAACTCACATTTTAAACTCACAAAAGGTTTCTATGAATTTTTTCAAGATGCCGCATATATGACTTGATCTTCTCAAAGACAGCATCTTCATGGATTCTCCTCCCTTTCCAGTCCTGAGGGTCACCTGGCAGGTGCACATGAACTTCCTATTTAGTCTCAGAGGAAGATAGTTTCTCTCTTCCTAGAGTAGACACCACCCTTTCCCATAAGAGGAGGTTTTGCTTCTGGGTTCTTTCTTGATCCTGTTGTCCAGAGCTGGGCCTCAGCTGGAGGGGCTATGATGTTCACTTCCTGTCAGCCCAGGTATCCCGCTCTGAGCTCTGGGTGCTGACTGACATCTAGAACCCAGAGCAGCTGTGGACATGGTGGGCCTACTAGTTTTGTTTTGTTTTTGAGAGAGATTTTTGCTATAGGTCGCATGCACTTGCAGCAGAGGCAGAGAGACAGAAAGGGAAAAATCACCGCCCAGGGGGGATGGCCATGCCTAATCCCTTATCTCCACTTTCCTCTTGGGATTTTGGGCATGCACAGGTACGTGCTGGGCGTGTTTCAAGCAACCGGTCCAGGACTTGAGCTGCAGTCAGTCAGCCACATGAGAGTCCAGTGCCTAACCACTACGCCACCTGCTGGCCCGGGGCCTACCAGTTTTAACTCCACTGAGAGAGTGAAGGCTGCAGGAACTCTGGGATGCCCTATCAGATTACTTCTTAAAAATACCTTTGGGAGATCAGGTAGTTACCGGACCGCCGGCTATGGCCAGCGCGGGGTGTGTGTGGGGGGCGCCCGACCCCTGCGCTCCACCTTCCCCACCCTGTGCGCCCGGCGGCCGGTGGCTGCTCGGTAACCCTGCGCGGGAGCCGGTGGCCTGCCAGGGAGCCCAGGCAGCGCTGTGGGGACCAGCAGACCGCTGAGCCTGTCGGCTCCGGCTCGGAGCAGCGGCAGGAGATAAAATAATCCACTTTATAAACCGTGACGGTGAAACATTAACAACCAAAGGAAAAGTTGGTGACACTCCGCTAGATGTCGTGGTTGAAAATAATCTAGATATTGATGCTATTGATGCTCCACTTGTCCCCTCAGCTTTGAAAAGCACATATCCGAGAAGTTAGAACCAGTCACTGATGATGAGAATGACACACCTGATCTGGTGGTTGAGCTAACAGGTCACGTTTGGGCTGCCGAATCTGTTTGACGAAATCAATGGACACTACGACCTTTGTAGTACCTGACGCAGTGGCTGATGCCAGCCCATTGACATGGGCAAGAACTCCTGAACTAGAATGAATAGGAATCTTTTGATGAAATTTTACTGATTGTTATAATGATTATTTCTTACTATAAGGAAATGAGAACATGGATGAATGCATTTATTAAAACTAGCTTTACTAAGTTAAATTCACCTTGTGTAACTACTGAATTTTGCAGTTCTGAAAGTGTTCAATTTTTATTTTGGTTAAATTATAAAAATGTCAATCAGATATTAGAAAATAGTTAATATGATAAATATTTTACCTTACATTTGTTTAGCAACTTTAGCAAAATGTTTTCACATAATCTTATGTCTGTTTACCTAAAAGGTAGGTTTAAAGAAGGGTATTATCGTCCCTGTTTGATGTGGGCAAGGATAGAGCTCTAAAATGACTTGTCTAGACCTATACAACTAATTAGAAAATCTGTATTAGAATTTGCGTAGTGTTGAGACCAGCAGTTGGCATAACAGCTATGTCGCTGGACTCCCATGTAGTTGACTGTGGTTTGAGTCCCCGACCCAGTGGCTTAAACTCACTCTGGGCACATGTGCGTGCGTGCCCAAGATCCCAGGAGGAGAATGGAGGAGAAAGCATTGCAGCGTGGCCGTCCCCCCTTGGGGTGGTTTCTTGCTTTCTGTCTCTCACTGTCTTTCTGAGAGTGAGCACACATGCCCTATAGAAAAAAAAACTCTCAAAAAATAAACAATAAAAAAAGAATTTGCATCGTGTACCTAGTTAAAAGCAATATATTCAGACTGAAACTGGAAACATTATGAGTATCTTATATGTAGAAGTTGTTAGATGTGAATGTATCTGGTGAAAAATATTAAATTGTTCAGTGAACTGTTTAATTTCAAAGCTAGTCATTTACTTCATAAATAAATATTTCCAATTTTTGAGTTAGCAAAAAGTTTAAGTCTGAACATGGGCATTATAACACTATCAGAGAAGTTTGATCTCTGTTTAGACTAAACTAGAGGAATAAACTGAGATGTTCTTACTGTTTTCTGAGCAAAAAATAATAATAATAAAAACATCTTTGGGTGGCCAGCAGATGGTTCAGCGGCTCGACTCTCAGATTGCTGACTGTGGTTCGAGTCCTGAACCTAGTGGCTGAAAATCATGGCAGGCACATATGTGTGTGTGCCCAAGATCTCAGGAGGACACATGTAATGGAGAAGAAGAGACTGTGGCATGGTCATACTCCCTGGGGTGATTTCTCACTCCCCCCTCCACCCCTCACCTCGATGAGGTACTTAAAAAATATATAATATCTTTGGGAAAACCCCCCACAAGTTTCTAGAAGGAATACATCTGAAATAAAATAATACCAAATGGGGTCCCGTAGGTGATCTGGAGGTTAAATGCTGGATCCTACCTGGCCGTCTACACGATTCGAGTCACGGACCTGGCAGCTTGAAAATTATGTCAAGCACATGTGCCTGTGTGCCCAAAATACTGAGAAGAGAGAAAAGGAGAAGAAACTGTGGCATAGTCATCCCCCACCCCCACCCCGGCAGGGTGATTCCTTACTTTCTTCCTCTCTCTGTCTGTCTCTCTGGCCAGCCCACGTGCCCTAGAGCAAAAACTGAAAAAAAAAAAAAAAAAAAAGAAGAGTCTACATGAGACATTCTCTTAAAACTCTTGGTCAGGAGGGCAGGAGAAACTGGGCTGCAGTCACACCTCACCTGTTTTTTAAACTTTTAACCCTGCTAAATGTACATTCTTCCAAGTAACTGTATTTCTTCCAACCCATTGTCACTTTACCTTGTAATGTGCGTGGTATAAGGCCCGTGCACCCTAATGGTAACGCCTGGAATTGACACACTTGCCTTTCTTCCCAGATCCCAGGAAAGTACTGGATTGCTCTTGCTGAGTTACCAGATCCCCTTCCTGCAAGGCACCTTCCTAGCTTATTTATACCAATCTAAATTCTTGACAATTTACATCATCTCTCCTTCCTTGTGGTTTCTGCCTTTATTTATTTATTTTTATTAAATTTTTAAAATTTTTTTGGAGAGGTTTTTTTTTTTTTTTTTTTTTTTTTTTTTTTTTTTTTTTTTTTTTTTTTTTTTTTTTTTTTGCTATGGGGCATGTGCGCTCGCCAGAAAGAGAGAGACAGGGAGATAGAAAGCGAGAAATCACCCCCAGGGGGGATGGCCATGCTGCAATCCCTTTTCCTCCATTCTCCTCTCGGGATATTGGGCACACATGCACACGTTCCCGGCGTGAGTTTAAGCTGTCGGGTCCGGGACTCGAACCACGGTCGACTACGTGGGAGTCCAGCGACATAGCCATTACGCTAACTGCTGGCCCCTATTTTTATTAAATTTTTTAGAGAGGTTATTATTATTATTATTATTACTTTAGGGCTTTAACTAGATTCATTCTGCTATGTTCTTTCAGGTCCTTAACAATTACATTTGAGACTTTAGGAATGTACCACACAGAAATTGATTAAAAGATGTACTACACAAAACTCCAGCTTCTCAAGAGCTTCCTGGATGTTGCAGTCTATTATTATTTTTTTAATGTAGGGTGTGTGCATTTGCCAGAGAGACAGAGAGAGACAGAGAGAGAGGGAAAGATAAATCACCCCCCGGGGCATGGCAACACCGCAATCAGGATTTGATCACACACACACACACACACACACACACACACACACACACACACGAGCCCAGTGGTCAGCCATGTGGGAGTCCAGCACCTTAACCACTACGCCACCTGCTGGTCCCATGGGTTCTGCCTTTATAAGCTATTTGAAAACTATTAAGACCTCAGAGCATTTATTCAGGGCTGTTTGAATCTGTGCCTTCCAGATTGGAACTCTAACCAGACCAAATAAACTCTTGCTTTCTTAAAGTTTGTGCTCTGTTTCTTTAAGGGTTGTGTGTCTAAAAAAGATGTTCTTCTTCCTCCCCTATTTGCATGACTCTGGACCTATTTTTTTTCAGATTGTATTTCTTCCTGCACTGTCTGAGTCTTGGGGGCATCATAAATCCATACCTGCTTTCAATAGCTTCTCGATTTATTACCCAGGGAGTGGTACCAGCTTTCATTAAATTCTTTGATTTAGAGGTTCCCTCTGATAAAGCTGATTACTGGGAGTTGGGGATTTGGTACTCCCTTTTGCCTTCAACAGAATAACATGTCGTACATCTGACTTCAGCCTATCCAAGGGCAGAGGAATGAGCTTCTCAATTTCTTTTTATTTTTTAAGGATTATTTTATTTAGCTTTATTTGTTTATCTATTTATTTTAATTTGAGGAGAGAGAGAGAGAGAGAGAGAAAGGTAAAGTGAGAAAGCAAGTCACCAGGTCTGGGACTCGAACCGCAGTCAGCCATGTGGGAGTCCAGTGCCCTTAACCACCACACCACCTGCCAGCTCCGAGCTTCCCAATTTCTATAATGGGAACCATATCTCACATATCTGGTCACATCTTCCTTCTGCTTAAAATTCATCCGCGGCTCCCAGTTAACTCAGGATAAAGTCACATGTATAGCCTCCCATTCAAGCCCTGTATGACCTGGCCCGTGCTTGTCTCATGTATTTCTTGGGTCTCTTTATTTGCAGGCTATAGAAACCAAGCGAAAAAGTGGGACAAATGAAAAAGAGAAGGTATTGGCCCATGCATCTGAAATGTTCTAGCCTACCCTGCCTTCAGGCACAGCTGGATTCAGAAGCGTACGTGATGTTATGGGGAATGCCTTTTCTCTCTACACCTTGCCTCTGTCCTCTGCGTTGGCTTCATTTTCAGACTGAATTCAGTCTGTGGTGGCAAAGATGAACACCACAGTGACTTCTCAGGTTTATAGCCTGGTACTTTAGCAAGCTCAACGGACAGTACATATCTGTTACTTCTTACAACTGCATGTGAATCTAAAACTATCTCAAAATTTTTAATATAATTGGGGCCAGCAAGTGGCATAGTGGGACAGGTGCTGGACTCTCATGTAGTTGACTGCAGTTCAAGTCCTGGACCTGGCAGCTTGAAACTCACGCCGGGCGTATGTGTATGCATGTACAAAAGCCCAAGAAGAATGGAGGAGAGAATGGAGAAGGGATTGCGGCATGGCCATCCCCCCTGGCGGGGGTGTGTGTGTGTGTGTGATTTATCACTTTCTGTCCCTGTCTCTCCAGAGAGAAATTTTAAATATAATTTGAAAGAAAAACAAGTTCCTTGCTATAGTTTTTACTGGGGCGGAAAAGGCCATTATACCAAGGTTTTTTCTTTCTTCTTTATTTTAAAAAAATGTATTATTATTATTATTATTAATTTTTGCCATAGAGCATGTGTGCTTACCAGCAAGAGACAGAGAGAGAGGAAAAGTGAGAAAGCAAGCCACCAAGTCCGGGATTTGAACTGGGGTTGACCATGTGGGAGTCCAGTGCCTTAACCACCATGCCACTTGCTAGCTCCTCTTTTATTTATTTTTTTAAATTTAAGTTTTGCCAAAGGGAGTGTGTGCTGGCCAGAGAGAAATGAAGAGAGAAAGAGGGAGAGAAGAAAACACACCCTAATGGGGCATGATCATGTGCGCTCACTGGAGACAGAGAGACAGGGAGAGAGAAAGGACATCACTCCATAGGGGGGATGACCACGCCGCAATCCCTTTCCCTCTAAATTCCTCTCAGAACTTTGGGCACTACACGCATACATGCGCAGTGTGTTTTTCAGCAGTTCAGGGACTCTCGAACCACAGAGCCGGCCATGTGAGATCCAGCTCCTTAACCGCTACACCACCTGCTAGCCTTGGAAGGCTTCGATTTTTTTTTTAAGAATTATTTTATTTAACTTTATTTATTTATTATTATTGTTATTTTCTAGTCTGATCAGAGAGAGACAGAGAGACAGAGAGGGAAAGCGAGAAAGCAAGCCACTAGGCCCAGGACTCAAACTACAGTTAGCCATGCTGGAGTCCAACACCTTTAACCATCACACCACCTGCCAGCCCCAGGAGGCTTCAGTTTTTCTTTTGTTGATTGTACTTTTGGTGTCATACCTAAAAAACATTGCTAAATGCAAGCTCATCAAGATTCACCTCTGTTTTCTTTCAAGTGCTTTATAGTGTTAGCTATTATATTTAGTTTATTAATCCATTTTGCGTTATGTCTATATATGTATGAGGTAAGGGTGGAACATCCTTATTGTGGATGTAGATATCCAATTAGTCCAGTATCGTTTATTGGGAACTATTCTGTGCTTGTCGAATGATCTTGGCACCTTTGTCAAAAACAATAAATGAACTGGAGCCAGCAGGTGACATGGTAGTTCAGGCACTGGACTTCCACACGGCCGACCATGGTTCAAGTCCTGGACCTGGAGGCTTGAAAATCATGCTGGGTATGTGTGTGTGCCTAAAATCCTGAGAAGAGAATAGGAGAAGGGATTGCGGCATGGCCATCCTCCCTGGGGGTTGATTTCTCACTTTCTTTTTTACTGACTCTCTCTGTCTCTCTTGGCCAGAGCATGTGCCCTATAGCAAAACATAACAAAAAAGAAAAAAAAAATCAATGGACCGCCATGGCCCCATGGCCTAGTGGTTAAAGGAACTGGATCCCACATGGCTGACTGAGTGGTTTGAATCCTGACTCTGGGGCTTAAAAAACATGCCTGATATGTCTGTGTGCATGCTTTTTAAAAAAAATTATTTTATTTAACTTTATTTATTTATTTATTTATATTTGACCAGAGAGGGACAGAGTAAGATAGAAGGAAAGTGAGAAAGCAAGTCGGCAGGCCCAGGACTCAAACCACAGTCGGCCATGTGGGAGTCCAGCGCTCTTAACCATCATGCCACTTGCCAGCCCCTGCATGCTTGAAATCCTGCTAGGATGAAGAAATGTAAGAGAAGGGATTGTGGTGTGACCATGCTCCATTAACACATACACGAACATTTTGGCAAAAGAAAAAAAAAAGAAAAATATATCTATATCTACATCTATATCAATGGACCATAGATACATTGGTTTATTTAGACTTTTATTTTCTTTTTCATAATTATTTTATTTAACTTTACTTATTTATTTTAATTTAACCAGAGAGGGGGAGAGAGAGAGAAAGAGAAAGAGAGAGAGAGAGAGAAAATGAGAAAGCAAGCCACCAGATCTGGGACTGGAACCATGGTCGGCCATGTGGGAGTCCAATGCCCTCAGTCACCACGCTACCTGCCGGCCCCGTTTATTTAGTCTTTCTATTTCATTGATCTAAATCGTTTTTTAGTCTTTCTATTTCATTGATCTAAATGTCTACCCTTATGCTAATAACACACTGTTTTTATTTGGGCTGCTTTCTAGTCAATTTTGAAATTGGGAAGTGTGACCCTTCCAATGTTCTTTTTTTTTTCCAATTTTTTTTTTTTTTTTTTTTTTTTTGCTGTTTGGGAGCCCCTTAAAATTCCATATTGATTTTAGAATCAGCTTTACTATTTATGCAGAACTTTTTGCTACATGAGATAACCAAATGCCCTTGTTGTTTTTATGTATTTAATGTTGTTTATTATTATTATTTTAATTTGCTATAGGGTACATGTGCTCACCAGAGAGAGAGAGAGAAAGTAAGAATGCAAGTTGCCAGGTCTGGGACTCGAACCACAGTTGGCCATGTGGGAGTCCAGTACCTTAACCACCACATTACCTGCTTGTCTCTGCCCTTGCGGTTTAAAGCACTTTTGGTTGCGTATACTGTTACCTGTAGCCAAAAGTACCCTTCAGAATATAAAGAAGGGATACCGAGTGAGCAAAACAAGTGACCATCTTATCTCTATAGTGTGCTTGCTCCGCACTTTCCCCCTTGAACTCCTGGACCCTCCAATCTCAGAATTCCTCTAATTCACCAAGCTCTTCATTCTAGGTCTTTGCACGTTTTACTTCTCTTGCCTGGAATAGCCTTCTCTCTGATACTCATGTGTTTCTTCACGTGGTTGGCCAGGCGCACTCTCTTCTGGGAAGCTCCTACGCCCTCTCCATCTGGGTTAAGCTTCGCTGGGCTGTAGACCCTGTAAATCCTCTCTCTCCCTTTCCTCTCCTCAGTGAGACTAGGCTCCCTGAGGGTGAGAATCGTGTCTCTTGTATGTCAATCCACGTACAAGTCCCAGTGCCTGTTGCATATGGAGAGGTTAATACATGTGCACCAACTGCGTGTTAGGTTGTGCCAGAAGGCTTGTGCACTCGCCGGAGAGAGACAGAGAAGGAAAGTGACAGAGCATCCCCTGTGGGGGGATGGTCACTCTGTGATCTCTTTCCCATTTCTCCCTCCTTTCAGGATTTTGGGCATGCACACATGTGTGCCTGGTGCGTTTTTCAAGCCACCAGGTCTGGGACTCCAACCATGCAGGCGGCTGTGTGGGATCCAGCTGCCTTAACCACCACCAGTGCTGGCCTGGCTCGACCTTTGGTTGATACGGTTTTTGTATCATTATTTTGATGCTCAAATTTTCCTTGATTTGGCCAATAGAAGCCCCTTCAACCTGGCTTATATGTCTTTTTGACATTTTCCTATCACTTTCTGTACACATTCTTTCTTTTTGCTATGAAAAGTAATAGCCCTTGGGGGCAGTAGGCGGCATGGTGGTTAATGGCACTGGACTCCCACATGGCTGGCCGTGGTTCAAGTCCCGGACTGCCTGCTTGCTTTCTCACTTTCCCCCCTCTCTTCCTCTCTTACTCTGTCCCTCTCTAGTCAAGCTAAAACAAAATAAATAAATAAATAAAGTTAAATAAAATAATTATTTTTTAAAAAAGTAATAGCCTTCTATGTCAATGTATGTTCTTTTTAGAAAGCAGGAAAAAAATAATTATTTATTACTAAATTGCTATAGTGCATGTGTGCTCACCAGAGAGAGAGAAGGAAAGGGAAAAGCAAGTTGCCAGGTCTGGGACTTGAACCATTGCCAGCCATATAGGAGTCTAGCACCCCAACCACCATGCCACTTGTCTATGTATGTTAACACCATGTCTATGTATATTAACACCATGATCCCCACCCTACACCCCAATTCCAGTCCAACACCATGGATTTATCTAGTCATCTCCCATTTTTTTTTTTTTTTGAGAGAGAGAGAGATTTTTGCTATAGAGCGTGTGTGCTTGCCAAAGAGAGACAGAGAGACAGAAAGCGAGAAATCTTATCCCCCCCTGCCCGGGGGGAAGGGATAATCACTCCACAATCCCTTCTCCCATTCTCCTCTCAGAATTTTGGGCACACACACACACATACATCTAGCGTGAGTTTCAAGCTCCTGGTCCAGGATTCAAACTGTAGTCGACAATGTGGGAGGCCGGCACCCCAACCACCACGTCACCTGTTGGCCCCAGTTGTCTCCCTTTCTATTTTTGTAACTCATGCAGTGGGAGTTCTGGTGCCTATCATCCTTCATGTGCTTCTTCTCTAGTCTCCCCCCCTTTTCCTAGCCATGCAAGTTGACTGGAATACACGGATCCAACACTCCACCTACTGTGTGGACCAGGAGCAGGTTCAGCTGTGACTGAAAAGAAGGGGAGAGAGAGAAAGGAGGAAGGAGAACATGACAGCTTTTTCTATTTCGTTTAGGAAATGTTGCTTTACTCCAAGGTTTTAAAAACGTTCATCTCCCTTTTCTATTAAGTTTTAAAGTTTTGTCTTCATATTTAAGTCCTTATCCATATTAGTTGCTATTGTTATACGGGATAAGGAGAAATCTATCTTAACTTTTGTCCATAAAGATAGCGAGGTTTTCCATCCCCGCCGTCTGAACAATGCCTCTTTTCTCCAGTGACTTAACCAACCATGTCTGTTGTATATCAAAGTTCCATACAAAGCATGCGTCTGTTTCTGGGTTATTCAATTTGTCTACCCCTGCCCCAATACCCGACTTTATTAAGTACTGTGGCTTCATAATAAGATCTGATCCCTAATTAGACAAGTCTCCCCTTCCTGCTTCTCTTTCTTCAGAAGAGTCTTGACTATCATTGATTGTTTATACTTCCTTATACGTTTTTGAATAAGCGTAATATTAATAGATTCTATGAAAAATTCTACTGAATTATTTAGACTGTATCAGATTAATAGAATTGTTTGGGGTGAATAAATATCTCTACAATAGTAAGTGTGTCTATTCATAAACATGGTATTTCTCTCCATTTATTGAGCTTTTAAATTTTTTTTAGAGAGATTTTTGCTATAGGGTGTGTGTGCTCACCAGAGATAGAGAGAGACAGAAAATAAGAAATCTCCCCCCAGGGGAATGGCCATGCTGCAGCTCCTTCTCTTTCATTCTCCCCTCAGAATTTCCAGCATGCATGCACACATACTGGTGTGAGTTTCAAGCCGCTGGGTCTGGGACTTGAACCTCAGTTGGACACATGGTAGTCCTGTGCCTTAAACACTATACTACCTGCTGGTCCCATATTTAACTTTTTTTTTTTTTTTTTTTTTTTTTTTTTGCTACAGGGTGCGTGTGCTCACAAGTAACACGGCGGGGGGGGGGGGGCGGGGGGAAGGAGTGAGAAATCACCTCTCAGGGGGATAACCACAACACAATCCTGTCTATCTCATTCTCCTGTGGGATTTTGGGCATGCATGCACACATGCCTGGTGTGATTTTCAAGTCACCAAGTCTAGGACTCAAACCACAGAGTCTGTCATGTAGGATCCGGCACCTTAACCTCCATGCCACCTGCTGCCTGCCACCTCCCTCCTTTTTTAAAAGACAGTGTCTCACTGTGCTACAATCCTCCTGCATTATCTGTAACCGTAGGTACGTGCCAGCATGCTAGCTCTTCTTCTTTTAAATGATTTTTTATTAAATTAATTAATTAATTAATTAATCGGAGAGGTTTTTGCTATAGGGCACATGCGCTCACCAGAAAGACAGAGAGAGACGAAAGCAAGAAATCACCCCCCAGGGAAGATGACCACGCTGCAATCCCTTCTCTTCCATTCTCCTCTCGGGATCTTGGGCACGCTTGCACACGTGCCCAGCATGAGTTTAAGCCACAGGGTCCAGGACTTGAACTGTGGTTAATTACATGGGAGTCCAGCGACATAGCCACTATGCCAACTGCTGGTCGCATCATTCATTTATTTTAATTTGAGCAGAGACACACACAGAGAAAATGCAAGAAAGCAAGCCACCAGGTCCAGGACTCAAACCAAGGTCAGCCATGTGGGAGTGTCCAGCACTTTAACCATCACACCACCTGCTGGTCCCCCCAGCTCTTCTTTATTTATTGTTATTTATTTATTTATTTATTTATTTATTTATTTATTTATTTGGAGAGGTTTTTGCTATAGGGCGCGTGTGCGCGCCAGACAGACAGAGAGAGACAGAGAGATAGAAAGCAGGAAATCACCCCCCAGGGGGGATGGCCACGCCGCAATCCCTTCTCCTCCATTCTCCTCTCGGGATCTTGGGCACGCACACACTCGCGCCCGGCGTGAGTTTAAGCCGCCGGGTCCGGGACTCGAACCGCGGTCGACTACGTGGGAGTCCAGCGACATAGCCATTACGCTAACTGCTGGTCCCTATTTTTTATTTTTTGAGAGAAGTAGCAGCAGGAAGTATTTCCTGTAGGATCTCAATGCGAGCCTCTACCCAGTCTCCCAGCTAGCTAGGATTACAGACATGCGCTGCTCTGTCCAGCCTGTTCTGGCCTATTCAGATTGATCTGGGATCCAAACCCAGGTCTTTCATGTCGTGCCAGCTTTGTGCATCTGTGCTCTATTGACTGTGCCATTAGGCTGGGCTGGGACAAGGAATTGAACCTGCATCTCCCATGTAGTCCCAGCCTTTTAAGCATGGTGTCTTTTTTTTTTTTTTTAGAGGTTTTTTCGCTATAGGGCGCATGCACTCGCCAGCCAGACAGAGAGAGACATAGAGACAGAAAGTGAGAAATCACCCCCCAGGGGGGATGGCCACACCGCAATCCCTTCTCCTCCATTCTCCTCTTGGGATCTTGGGCACGTACGCACACGCGCCTGGCGTGAGTTTTAAGCCACCGGTCCAGGATGTGAACCGCGATCGACTACGTGGGAGTCCAGCGACATAGCCATTACGCTAACTGCTGGTTCCCGCATGGTGTCTTAAAATTACATTCTACATGCATGTAATTTAAAATTACTTACTTTTTTTTTAGGTATTTTTTAGTATTTATTTATTTATTTATTTATTTATTTATATCATAGGGCATGTATGTTCATCAGAGACAGTGGGAGGGGATGGCCACATTGTAATCCTTTTTCCTCCATTCTCCTCCTGGGATTTTGGGCATGCACGCACATGTGCCTGGTGTGACTTGTAAGCTGTCAGGTGCAACTTGAATTGCACCCGGTCAGCCATGTGGGAGTCCAGCACCTTAACCACGATGCCACCTGCTGGCCTCCTCTCTCTTTCTTTCTTTCTTTCTTTCTTTCTTTCTTTCTTTCTTTCTTTCTTTCTTTCTTTCTTTCTTTCTTTCTTTCTTTCTTTCTCTTCTCTCCTTCCTTCCTTCCTTCCTTCCTTCCTTCCTTCCTTCCTTCCTTCCTTCCTTCCTTCCTTCCTTCTCTCTCTCTCTCTCTCTCCCTCCCTCCCTCCCTCCCTCCCTCCCTCCCTCCCTCCCTCCCTCTCTCTCTCTCTCTCTCTCTTTCTTTCTTTCTTTCTTTCTTTTTTAATAGTTTATGATAGGGTGCATGTGCTCACTGGAAAGAGACAGAGATAGAGAGGGAAAGTGAGAAATCACTTCCTGGGGTGATGGCTACACTACAATCCCTTCTCCTCCATTCTCTTCTAGGGACTTTGGGCATGCATGCACACGTTTCTGGAGTAATCCTCAAGCCACTGGGTACAGGTCTCAAATGGAGTAGGATCATGGACATGTAGGATCCAGCACTTCAAACGTCATACCACCTGCTGGGCTGCAATGTTCTAAGTTGGTGTGTTTTTTCTCTGAATACTTTCAGTATTTTACCCCACCTTCTTGCTTTCATGGTTTCTGAGAAGTCAGACATAATACTTTTTAAAAAAAAGAATTATTTTAATCTAATTTTATTTATCATTATTATTAATTTGACCAAAGAGAGAGAAAAAGGGACAGTGAGAAAGCAAGCCACCAGGTCCAGGACTTGAACCACAGTCAGGTGGGAGTTCAGCACCTTAACCAGTACACCAACTGTCGGCCCCCAGACATAATTCTTACCTTTGCTCCTCTATAGGTAGGGTAATTCCCCCCATCTATGGACTCTTTTAGAATTTTTTCTTTCTTTTCTTTTCTTTTTTTTTCTTTTCTTTTCTTTTCTTTTCTTTTTTTTTTTAAGTAGGGCAGGTGTGCTTGCTGGAGAGAAACAGAAAGAGAGAGAGGGAAAGTCAGAGAGCACCGCCGAGGGGGGATGACCATGTCACAACCCTTTCCCCTCCATTCTCCTCTTTACATTTTGTGCACAAGTGCATGCATGTTTTTCAAAGTCCAGGACTTGAACAGTGTGAGTCAGCCATGTGGGATCTAGCGGCCTTAACCATTGTCCACCTGGTTGGCCCAGAATTTTTGGCGATTTCTATGATTTGAATGCAATGTGGCTAGGTGTTGTTTGGGGCATTTATCCTGTTTGATATTCTCTAAGTTCTCTGGATCTGTGGTTTGGCATCTGACACTAATTTTGGAAAATTCTGTCCTTATTATTTCAAATATTTCTTCTATTCCCTTCTCTTTTTCTCCTTCTTCTGGTATTTCTGTTACTTATATGTTACATTTTTCTTGTTTGTTTTGGAGAGGTTTCGCTATAGGGCACGTGTGCTCGCCAGACAGAGAGAGAGACATAGAGACAGAAAGCGAGAAATCACCCCCCAGGGGGGATGGTCACATCGCAATCCCTTCTCCTCCATTCTCCTCTTGGGATCTTGGGCACGCACGCACACGCACCCGGCGTGAGTTTTAAGCCACTGGGTCCGGGACGCGAACCGCGGTCGACTACGTGGGAGTCCAGCGACATAGCCATTACGCTAACTGCTGGTTCCCTTTTCTTTTTTTTTCTAAAAGAACCATTTTATTCATTGTCATGGTTTCATTTTATTTTTTAAAAGTTGACCAGAGAGAGACACAGAGAGAGAGAAAGTGCTGCCAGGTCTGGGACTCAAATGTGGTCAGCCGTGTGGGAGTCCAGTTGCCTTAACCACCATGCCAGTTGCTGGCCTCCCATCTAGTGTTTCTTTTTGCTTCTTAGAATTTCCATTTCTTGGGGCCAGCAGATGGCATAGGGATTATGGTGCTGGACTTCCACATGAACAGCTGTGGTTCGAGTCCTGGACCTGGCAGCTTGCTTTCTCACTTTCCCTCTCTTTCTCTCGCTCTCTCTTTTTCATCAAATTGAAAAAGTGATAATAATAATAATAAATAAAATTACCAAAAAAAAAATTCCATTTTTCTGCTTACATCACCCATCTGTTCTTTCATGGTCTACTTTATCCATCAGAGCACTCAGCATATTCATCGTAGATTTTTTAAAATATTTCATTTAATTTAATTAACTAACTGATTTATATTTTTTAATTTTTTTTTTGAGAGAGATTTTCGCTACAGGGCGCATGCGCTCGCCAGACAGACAGAGAGAGACATTAGAGACAGAAAGCGAGAAATCACCCCCAGGGGGGATGGCCACGCCGCAATCCCTTCTCCTCCATTCTCCTCTCAGGATCTTGGGCACGCACGCACACGTGCCCGGCGTGAGTTTTTTAAGCCACCGGGTCTGGGACACGAACCGTGGTCGACTACGTGGGAGTCCAGTGACATAGCCATTACGCTAACTACTGGTTCCCATAACTGATTTATTTTTATTTTTATTTTGACCAGAGAGGGACAGAGAGAGAGAGAGGGAAAGTGAGAAAGCATGCTGCTAGGTCTGGGACTCGAACCGTGGTCAGCCATGTGGGAGTCCAGCTCCCTTAACCACCATGCCACCTGCCGGCCCTCCATTGTAGTTGTTTTTTTTTTTTTTTTTTTTTTTTTTTTATGGAGAGGTTTTCACTATAGGGCGCGTGCACTCGCCAGCCAGACAGAGAGAGACATAGAGACAGAAAGCGAGAAATCACCCCCCCAGGGGGGATGGTCACGCCGCAATCTCTTCTCTTCCATTCTCCTCTTGGGATCTTGGGCACGCACACACACGCGCCCGGCATGAGTTTTAAGCCACCAGGTCTGGGACGTGAACCGTGGTTGACTACGTGGGAGTCCAGCAACATAGCCATTACGCTAACTGCTGGTCCCCATTGTAGTTGTTTTAAATTCTTTTTTAAAATTTTTTTGGAGAGGTTTTTGCTATAGGGCACATGCGCTCGCCAGACAGAGAGAGACATAGAGACAGAAAGCAAGAAATCATCCCCCAGAGGGGATGGCCACGCCGCAATCCCTTCTCCTCCATTCTCCTCTCGGGATCTTGGGCACGCACACACACGCGCCCGGTGTGAGTTTTAAGCCACCGGGTCCGGGACGCAAACCGCAGTCGACTACGTGGGAGTCCAGCGACAGCCATTACGCTAACTGCTGGTTCCCAAGTTGTTTTAAATTCTGAGAATTCCATAAACATATCTGAGGTTGGCTCTGATACTTGATCTATCTCTTCAAACTGTTTTTTGCGTCTTTAATTTACCTTTGTTATTCTTTCTTGACAGGCAGACATAATGAACTGGGAGTACTGGGGAAAAGGAACTGTTGTAAACAGGCCTTGGTCAAGTTGCAGTAAGGCGTGGGGGATGAAGAGCTCTACAGTCCTCTGGCTTTTAATGAGCCTGTGCCCTGAACTGGGTGACTCACAGGGCACCTCAGCCTCCCTATTTTCCTCTCCTTTAGATAGGACAGGCTGCTAGAGGGAGCTGACTAGCTTATTTCCCTCCTTCCAAGTCAGTTCGGCTCTGATAAAACCCCAGAAAATTTAGGTCCTGGTTAAGTAGTTTCTCTTGAGGCTAGACCTTGTTAAGAACAGAATGCAGGGGAACCAGCAGTTAGCGTAATGGCTATGTCGCTGGACTCCCACGTAGTCGACAGCGGTTCGCGTCCCGGACCCGGTGGCTTAAAACTCACGCCAGGCGTGTGTGCGTGCGTGCCCAAGATCCCGAGAGGAGAATGGAGGAGAAGGGATTGCGGCGTGACCATCCCCCCTGGGGGGTGATTTCTCGCTTTCTGTCTCTATGTCTCTCTCTGTCTGGCGCACGCGCCGTATAGCGAAAAACCTATCAAAAAAAAAAAAAAAAAAAAAAAGAAGAACAGAATGCAGGAACCAGCAGATGGTGTGGGAGATAAGGCGGCTGGATCCCCACATGAATGACTGCACGGTTAGAGTCCTGGGCCCGGCAAAAAAAAACATGTTGGGTGCGTGTGTGAGCATGCTTAAAATTGAGAGGAGAATGGAGGAGAAGGGATTGCAGCATGGCCATCCCCTGTGGTGTGTGTGTGGGGGGAGATTTCTCACTTTCTCTATCTCTCTCTGTCTCTGGCAGGCACAAGTATCCATCCTATAGCAAAAGAAAAGAAAAAAAATCTAGAAGCCCCTGGTATATTTCAGAATGGTTCCTTTTCTCTTCCCTCAATAGAAACATGAGGGAATTTTTCTCTGATATTCTCTGTGAGAACCAGGTCAAGCTCCTGGAGGAAAAAAAAAAAAAAATCACAAAGGCATGGCCCTGCCTATGACTGTCAGAATCGTCCACACCCAGCCTCCAGCAGTTCATTAATTACTATTCAAGTTTTCCTCCCTGGCACTGGTTGGTTCCCTTAGAGATTTCTGCTCTGGTAAGTTGTGATTCTCTGTATTCATCTTCACCTCTCTTACAGGGCGCAGAAGAGCTGCAGAGTTTTCCGTTTTTTCAGCGTTTTACTTACTGTTTGGATGGAGGGGTGACTTCCAAGCTTCTTTCAGGCCTGACCCAATGAACCATTATCTGTTACAGAGACAAATGGTCTTCCACTAGAATAAGTTTTGCCTAGGCTCTTTAGACGGATGCTGTCAGGAATTGTGCTGGATTCAGAGTGGAGTTCTGTTTTACTAAAAATTCAGTCACCTTTAAAAAAAAAAGCCGTCCCGGGCCAGCAGGTGGCACAGAGATTGAAGCAGCTGGATCCCACATGGCCCACCCACTCAGGGGTTTCAGTCGCAGACTGACAGCTTGCAAAACACACCAGGCACGTGTGCATGTGCACCCAAAATCCTGAGAAGAGAATGGAAAAAAAGGATTGTGGTTGGCCAACCCCCTTGGGGCATGCTTTCTAGCTTTCCAAAACTCTCTCTCGCTCTCTGACGAGCTCATGCTCCCGATAGCACATTGAAAACAAAACCAAACCAGCTTTAGCCACCTTAGTTTCATTCCTGTTTGTCAGCCATGTTTCTGGCCTAGAAGGTCTCTATCTCCTAGGCCTATAGTTGTGGGAGATTTTGTTCTGTCTTTTAGTGGTTTTGCCTCTTGTACCTTTAAAAACTTGGCGAGTGGTGACATGGTGGTTAAGGTGTTGAACTCCCACATGACCTATTACGATTCAAGTCCTAAACCAGGTGGCTTGCTTTCTCACTTTCCCTCCATCTCACTCACTCTGTTTCTCTCTGGTGAGCACATATGACCTATAGCAAATTAAAAACAACAACAACAACAAACAATAATAATAAATAAAATTAAATAAATTTTTTTGTTTTGGAGAGGTTTTTGCTATAGGGCGCGTGCGCTCGCCAGACAGACAGAGAGAGACAGAGAGATAGAAAGCGAGAAATCACCCCCCAGGGGGGATGGTCACACCGCAATCCCTTCTCCTCCATTCTCCTCTCAGGATCTTGGGCACGCACGCACACGTGCCCAGTGTGAGTTTTAAGCCACCGGGTCCGGGACGCGAACCGCTGTCGACTACATGGGAGTCCAGCAACATAGCCATTACGCTAACTGCTGGTCCCTAAATAAATAATTCTTAAAAGAATTTTAGGGACCAGCAGATGGTATGATGGTTGTTGCTGGACTCCTACATAGTCGACTGCAGTTCGAGTCCTGGATGTGGCCACTTAAAACTCATGCGGGGGGACCAGCAGATGGCATTATGGTTACGTCACTGGACTGCCATGGAGTCAACCAAAAAAAAAAGAAAAAATCTGGTGAGTGTCTTCTGTAGGGGGCACACCTCATTCTTCTAACAGGACTAGGTTTCCTGAGAATTGCGGGACTGCATAAGATTGTACTCAACTTTGAGGAGTTTCTAGGGGCTTCCAGCTCCTCATGACCACTAAAGGCTCTGTGAGTTTCTCTTCCCCCTTTGCCTGGATAAGCTTTTGTGTCTAGAACTGGGTAATGCCTTCAAAGAAGAGAAGTTCACCAGTCATCTTCATCTCATGCAGGGAGGGCTCTTTCCTCTTTGGAATTTGAATTCATCTCATTCTCATGGATTGCATTCACGGCTTTTGGTCGTCTTTAAAAAGACGATTTTTGCAATGAAAAATATTGGACCAACAGGCAGCATGGTGGTGAAAGCTGCTGTATCTCACGTGGCCAACTCCGCACTTTGTGTCCTGGACCCAGTGGCTTGAGAAACACACCAGATGTGTGTGCATGTGTGCCCAAAGTCTCAAGAGGAGAATGGAGGAGAAGGGACTGTGGTGTGGCTGCAATCAACCCCTCGGCCGTGATTTCACACTTTCCCTCGATCACTCTTTCTTTCCAGTGAGCAATGCACTCTGTAGTGAAAGAAAAGGAAAAAATAAAAAGATATATATATGTATTATTTTTCCTCACCATGGGAGCATTGGCATACCAAAGTCTTCTATATCCTGGTTGGAAACAAGAATCTTTTTGGCCTAAATTAAATTCTAATAGATTTTATCTTTATTATTATTTTATTATTATTATTATTATTATTATTTTCCCCATAAGGATGTGTGCATTTGCCAGAGAGAGACAAAGATGGTGAGATGGAAAGTGAGAAATCACCCCCCAGGGGGAGATGGTCATGCTCAATCCCTTCTCCTCCATTCTCCTCCCGGGATTTGGGGCACACGTGCACTCATGCCCATGTGATTTTCAAACCGTCAGGTCTGGGACTTGCACCATGGTCGGCCCTGTGGCAGTCCAGCACCTTAACCACTATGCCATCTGCTGGCCCTCTTCATTATTTCTTTATTTTCTCCTCTCCATTGTCTTTTTTATTTTATTTTTTAATTGAACTTTACTGGGGCCAGCAGGCAGCGTGGTGGTTAAGGACATTGGACTCCCACATGGCTGACCATGGTTTGAGTCCCGGATCTGGTGACTTGCTTTCTCTCTCTCTCTCTCTCTGTCCCTCTCTGGTCAAATTAAAAAATATATAAATAAAATGAAATAAAACAATAATTTTTAAAAATTTATCTTTCTTTATTTTTTTATTTTTAAATTTGACCAGAGAGGGACAGAGTGAGAGAGGGAGAGGGAAAGTGAGAAAAAGCAAGCTGCCAAATCCGGGACTCGATGTCACTCATGTGTTCCTAACCACCACACCACCTTCCAGCCCTTAAAATCCTATTATCTAAACTTTTTTTAAGTTACTATTTTTTTTCAGTCTGCTCTAGGGCACATGTGCTCACCAGAGAGAGAGAGAAAGTTAGAAAGCAAATGCCACGTCTGGTACTCAAATTGCATGTGGGAGGCCAGTGTCTTAATCACCATACCACTGCCGGCCCCTATCTGGATATTTTTACATCAACTTGTATCTTCTTTATCATAGGTGTGATAGAGAAGTTCAAAAACTTCATAGAAAGTGCATATTATAAAAAAAAACTATGCATGGGGACCAGCAATTAACATAATGGCTATGTTGCTGGACTCCCATGTAGCCAACCACAGTTCGAGTCCCGGACCTGGTGGCTTAAACTCACGCTGGACGTGTGTGCGTGCGTGCCCAAAGTCCCGAGAGGAGAACGGAGGAGAAGGGGTTGTGGTATGGCCATCCCCCCAGGGGGGTGATTTCTCGCTTTCTGTCTCTCTGTCTCTCTGTCTTTTTCTGGCGAGCACATGCGCCCTGCAAAAACCTCTCCAAAAAGATAAAAACAAAACAAAACAAAAAAACTATGCATGGATTTCTAGGTTTTTTTCTGCACCAAAAAAGCTCTTACTTTAGTTCCATTTTTCTAGGAATTTTTTTTTTTTTTTTTTTTTTTTTTTTTGAGAGAGGTTTTTGCTATAGGGCGGGTGCGCTCGCCAGAGGCAGAGAGAGACAGAGAGACAGAAAGCGAGAAATCACCCCCCAGGGGGGATGGGCACGCTGCAATCCCTTCTCCTCCATTCTCCTCTCGGGATCTTGGGCACGCACGCACATGTGCCTGGCGTGAGTTTAAGCCACCGTGTCCAGGACGCGAACCACGGTCGGCTACATGGGAGTCCAGCGACATAGCCATTACGCCAACTGCTGGTCCCGTCTAGGAAATTTTTTTAAGAGATATTTTTGCTATAGGGTGTTTGCACTCACCAGAGGGACAGAGAAAGACAGAGGCAGAAAGTGAGAAATCACCTCCCCAGGGAGGATGGTCACACCACAATCCCTTTTCTTCTCAGAATTTTGGGCACAAAAGCACATATGCCCGGTGTGAATTTTAAGCCACCAGATCTGTAGCTCAAACTGTGGTTGACAACATGAGAGTCCACCTATCTGCCGGTCCCTGAGGAACTTTCTGAAGTCCATAATAGACACATGTACATATAAAATTTATTTTGCATTTTTTTTAAGAATTATTTTTATTTTAACTATTTATTTATTTATTTAAATTTGACCAGAGAGGAACAGAGAGAAAGAGAGAAAGAAATTGAGAAAGCAAGCTGCCAGGTTCAAGACCTGAACTGCCATAGGCTATGTGGGAGGGAGTCTAGTGCCCTATCACCATGCCACCTGTTGGCCCCTCTAATGTTTTTGTTATTTGATTTTTCTTTCAGAAGTTACTGAATGTGGTGTCCAGTTCACTAATGATTTCTTGAGCTGTATCCATTTATCTCTTATTTTTTTTTTGCCAGAGGTGTGAGTGCTCACCAGAGAGAGACAGAGAGACAGAGAAAGAAGAAGAAAGCACCCCCAATGGGGCATGGTCACACTGTAATCCCTTCTCTTCCATCTCTCCATCCTGCTGGGATTTGGGGCACAGATGCACATGCACCTGGTGTGTTTTTCAAGCTGCCAGGGCTGGAATTTAAACTGTGTGGTAGGTCATGTGGGATCTGGCTCCATTAACTACCAGGTCACCAGGGCCAGCCCCTGAGCTGTATTCATTCTATGTATCCCATCTGACTGGACAGATTGACATTCCTGATTTTAAACGGCTACTAACGTGGGGCCAGCAGGTGGTGTGGTGGTTAAGGGCACTGGACTCACACATGGTCAGTTGCGGTTTGAGTCCTGGACTTGGCGGCTTGCTTTCTCACTCTCCCTCCCTTCTCTCTCTCTCTCTCTCTCTCCTCTCTCTCTTTCTCTCACTCTGTCCCTCTATAGTCAAATAAAAATAAAAAATAATAATTAAAAAAGGGTACTAAGAAAAAAAAAAAGGGTACTTAGGCATAATGACACTGCTGTATTCATTTATTCACCAAATATTCCTTGAAGACCTACCTGTTGCTAGGCCGTACTCAGGGCATGTGGAGCTCAGCTGACATCTACACAGAGGAAATTTTCCAATTTAAACCTCTAATTCAGACTGACACTTAAAAAATATTTATTTCATTCCAATTGTTATTATTCCTTTTTAATTTGACCAGACAGAGAGAAAGGGAAAGTGAGAAAGCAAGCTGCCAGGTCCAGGACTCGAACTGTGCTTGACCATGTGGGAATCCAGCGCCTTTAACCACCATGCCACCTGCTGGCCCCGACTGATGTTTTCAACAACTTACTTGATATCTCTACCAGGAGGCATCTCAAACTCAACATGTTCAAAATTGAGCCCCGGTCTTAATCAGGACTATGTTAGTGGCAAGAGACAGAATCCCAATTCAAACTGGTTTAAACCATAAAGGAAAGGCATTGGCTCAGTTAACTGAAAAATCCAGAGTAAGGCTGGCTCTGTAGCCTGGTAGTTAAGGCAGCTGGATCCCGGTCAACCTCGCAGTTGGAGTCCCAGACCTGGTGGCTTGAGAAACATGCCAGGCGCCTGCATGTGTACCTACGTGTGCCCAAAATACTCAGAGGGAGAGATGGAGGAGGAAGGATTGTGGTGTGACCATTCTCCATGGCGGGTGCTTTCTCCTTTCTCTCTCTACCTCTCTGTCTCTTTCTGACAAGTACATGTACCATCTAAAAAAAATCCAGGAATAGAGTGATTTGAGGCCTGGCTAATAGTAGGGGCTAAAATATATCAAATGTCCCAGCTGGTGGTACAGTTGTTAGCAAACTGAACTGCACTGCAGGTCACACGGTGGAGTCTCTGACGTTCTGAAAATACACCAGGCACATACCCAAGATCCTGATGAGCTGGAGGACTGGGGAGAGGGTATTGTGGCATGATGAGACCTTGCTGAGAGAGCTTTCTCTCTCTCTCCTCTATGCATGCATGCACATACACACACACTATTATGAATAAAACAAACTTAAACAAATGTATCAAGAAGACTTGGGGAGCTGGCAAGTGGTGTGGTGGTTAAGGGCACTGGACTCCCATGTGGTCAACCATGGTTTGAGTCCCAGACCTGATTGCTTGATTTCTCACCCCCCAACACATGTTGTCCCTCTCTGGTCAAATAAAAACAAATAAATAAAGTTAATTAAAATAATTCTAAAGGGACCAGCAGTTGGCATAATGGCTATGTTGCTAGACTTCCATGTAGTCGAGTGTGGTTCGAGTCCCGGAACCATTGGCTTAAACTCACGCTGGGCGTGTGTGCGTGCGTGCCAAAGATCCCGAGAGGAGAATGGAGGAGAAGGGACTGCGGCGTGGCCATCCCCCTAGGGGGTGATTTCTCGCTTTGTCTCTCTGTTTCTCTGTCTTTCTGGCAAGCACACGCACCCTATAGCAAAAAAAAAAAAAAAAAAAAAAATTAATTTTTAAAAATTCTAAAAAACAAGAACACTTGGTATCTGTCTTTCCAATTCTTTTTTTTTTTAAGAAATATATTTTTTAAATTATTTATTTATTTAATTTCATTTGTTATTATTTTTGTTTTATTTGGCCAGAGAGAGACACAGAGAGAGAGAGAAAGGGAAAGCGAGAAAGCAAGCCTCCAGGTCCAGGACTCAAACCATGGTTGGCTATGTGGGAATTCAACACCTCTAACCACCACGCCACTTGCTGGCCCCCAAAAAGAATTATTTATTTAATTTTATTTATTAGTAGTAGTATTTTTAAACTTGTTATAGGGTGCTTGTGCTCACCAGAGCGTTCTCACTTTCCCTTTCTTTGTGTCTCTCTCTCTGGTCAAATTAAAATTAATGAGTGAAGGGAACCAGCAGTTGGCGTAATGGCTATGTCGCTGGACTCCCACGTAGTCGACCGCAGTTTGAGTCCCGGTGGCTAAAACTCACGCCGGACGCGTGTGCATGCGTGCCCAAGATCCCGAGAAGGGAATGGAGGAAAAGGGATTGTGGTGTGACCATCCCCCCTGGGGGGTGATTTCTCGCTTTCTATCTCTCTGTCTCTCTCTGTCTGTCTGGTGAGTGCATGCACCCTATAGTGAAAAAATCTCTCAAAAAAAATTAATGAGTGAATAAATAAAAATTTAAAAATAAATAATTCTTTAAAAAAAAGAGAGAGATTTTTGCTATAGGCCACGTGTGATTGCTGGAAAGAGAGAAACAGAGAGAAACTGAGAAATCACTCTCCGGGGGATGACCATGCCACAACCCCTTCTCCTCTATTCTCTCAATCCCTTCTCCTCCCAAGAGCCCAACATGAATTTCAAGCTGCTGGGTTTGGAACTAGAACCACGGTTGGCCAAGTGCGAGTCCAGCGATGTAACCATTATACCATCTACTGGTCCCTTCACTGAGAGTTTAGAAGAAACAGTAAGGGGAAAGGAAGAAAACAAATGAGGAAGAGAATCAAAGGAAAAGCAGAGAACAGGGAGACGACCTATCCAAGGAGCAGAGCAGCCTGGGCAGCCAGGAGCCAGAGCTGGGTCACAGGTGCCCACCAGCTACAGGCCCCCCGTGGCTCTAAGCAGCTCCTCTTTAGTTCATAACATTCCCAGCTGTGTGTCCGCTTCCCAAGCCCTTCCTCATCCCTGATGCTATCAAAGTTTTAAATCTTTGCCAGTCGGGCAGATGACTAACAATATCAGCAATTCCCTGAATGCAAGTAAAGTTGAGTTGTTGTTGTTTTTTTTTTTTTTTTTTGCTGGCCATTTGTTTCTCCTAGACTGTGAATTGCCTGTTTGTAGCCTTTGACCATGTTTTTCCTACTGTGTTACATCTTTTTCTAATTGAGTTGTAGGACTCTTTACCATAGTAAAGGGAAAGGCCGAGTCTCAGAGTCACTGCTGGCATGTAATAAGTACTTTTTATTGTAAATTATTAGAGACTAATTTTTTAAAAGAGGTTTTTGCCTTAGCATGCCTGTTTGTCTGAGCATGTGCTTGCTGGCTGGAGAGGGAGGTAGAGGCAGTGAGAGGGAAAATGAGAAACCACCCCCCGCCCTGGTGGGATGGCCACTCCACAGTCCCTTCTCCATTTTCCTCTCAGGATTTTGGGCATGCACACACACATGCCCGGCATGATTTTCAAGCCACGAGGTCCAGGACTCGAACTGTGGTCAGCCGTGTGGGAGTCCAGCAACATAACCACTACTCCATCTTCTGCTGGTCCCCAAGACTAATTTTTTCTGTTAGGTTTTTGCCATAGGGTATGAATGCTCACTGGATTGAGAGAGAGAGAGAGAGAGAGAGAGAGAGAGAGAGAGAGAGAGAGAGAATGAATGAAAATGAGAGGGAATGTGAGAAATCACCCCCCTAGAGGGGATGGCCACATTGCAGTCCCTTCTCTATTCTCCTCCTGGGATTTTGGGCATACACATGTATACATCTGGTGTGAATTTCATTTTATCTCCAGGTTTGGGACTTGAACTGTAGCCGGCCATGTGGGAGTCCAGTGCCCCAACCACTATGCCACCTGCTAGCCCCTAGAGACTAATTTGAAGAAGTGGAAAGGGGGGATCAGCAGATGGCGTAATGGTTATGTTGCTGGACTCCCATGTAGTTGACTGTGGTTTGAGTTCTGGACCTGGCAACTTAAACTTGTGCCGGGCACTTGTGCATGTATGCCTAAGATCCCGAGAGAAGGGAGGAGAAGGGATTGTGGTGTGGCCATCCCCTCTGGGGGGTGATTTCTTGCTTTCTGTCTGCCTCTCTTTGACTTTCTGTTGAGTGCATGCATCTCTCTCTAAAAAAAAAAAGAAGTAAAAAAGGGGACATGTTGGAAGGAGAAAGGGGTGTCCCAGGGAGTCCCAAAGCAGGAAGTATAAGGTGGCCTCTTTGGGGGTTGAAAGCAGAAAGGGAAGAAGAAGGTACCAGCAGCTCCCAGCACTTCTCTCTCCCTTCAGTGGGTCTCAGCTTCTCCTCTCCCCACGGCCAGGGTCTCCTGTTTCTGCTCCTCACAGTAAAGGAAGGCTGGTCCTGATGCTGCAGTTTCCGGCCACCCTCAGAGATCATTGGGCTGTCACTGAAACCCCCAAAATAGAGTGTCAGGCGAGAAACCCTGGCTGGCCTTGTGTGGGTCAGGACGGCCTCTCCTACTGCATGGTCTACTGCAGGCCCCTGGGAGGCTTCACTCCGGGGAGGGAGGGAGTTGTCAGGGGAAGGCCTTGGAGAACTGGGCAGAGAGCTACGGGGGACTCCTTTCCGACAGGGCCGCGAGCGGACAGAAGGAAGGGCCCACCCCAGCTCATGCCTTGTTCCTTGGATTACCTGTGTTGGTATTAGCTGGAATGGCAGTTTGTTCTCAACAGCTGCTGTGTCTGCTCCTCAGCGTTCATTCTTTTATTCACCTCAGCTAATTTTCCCTTATAGCAACTGCCCTTCTAGGCAGCTTGGGGGTGCTGACTCCTCCAGGGTGGACATCTGGCCCCAGGCTTATCTGAATGGATTATCTCATGTGTTTGGCCACAGTAATGGATTGTGGGATGGGCGTATGATCCAATGTGATGCCATGAGAGTTGGAGCTGGGATCTTGTTCACGTTGCTAGAGAATAGAAGATCATTCTTTTCTGTAGGTCCCAGAGCAGTGAAAACCTGAAGAGGCTAGGAACCATCAGATAGAAAGACCTACCTGGCCCAGCCACAGTGGAGTGGCAGTAGCACCACTGCTTGGAAGGATGGAAGCCATGTGGGAAGTCTGGGTTTGCTTTTTAGGCCAACCTGAACATGTTAGAGTCCTGGACCCAGTGGCTTGGACACACTGGGTCCATGTGCGTGTGTACCCAGGATCCTGGGAAGAGAATGGAGGAGAAGGGATTGCAGCATGGCCATCCCCCTGGGAGGTGACTTCTCTCTGTCTCTGGTGAACACAAGTGCCCTATAGCAAACTTAAAAAAAAAGAAAGAAAGAAAGAAAGAAAGAAAGAAAGAAAGAAAGAAAGAAAGAAAGAAAGAAAGAAAGAAAGAAGGAAGGAAGGAAGGAAGGAAGGAAGGAAGGAAGGAAGGAAGGAAGGAAGGAAAGAAGGAAGGAAGGGAGGAAGGGAGGAAGGAAGGAAGACCTGTTTGAAAGGGCGGCCAGCAAAGATGGAGAGAGACATACATGAACTCTAAGGTCACAGTGATGCTGCCTGAGCCCTGGGTCGAGATATTTCTGAAGCTAGCTCTTATGCAGCATTCATGAACCAATATACCCCTCCCACTTGAAGACTTAACCCAGTTCAATTTGAGTGTTCTGTCATTTATTACCAAAAGTATGCTGACTCATAGTAAGAGACATGATTGATAAAACATTAAGCAACCACTGGAATGTTCTGTGTTAGATGGCCGGTTATAGAAGAAGAAGAAAAATCCTAAATGTGTTTTTGACACATTCAGAGAGAGACAGGACTGAAGGCCTTCCTGGCTAACTACTCCTTGTTTCTCATCTCTGCTCATGACCTGGTCAAGGAGTGGGACCATAATCTGACTGTCTCTCCTCAGTGGGGTGAAGAGGTAGAGGAAAAACTAAAATCCTCAAATGTTTATAGCCGATTAAGAGAGAGTGGGATATTGGGACGATCTTGGTATTTCCCCCATACCAGAAGTAGGCCAGCGACTGAGGCTCATGCCAAAGATCCCCTTCCCGTGCCTCTGGGGTTTTCCACAGTGGTGAGAACTCAGGCTACTTGTGCCCTGGTCCTAAAAATTACCCTCCATTGTCACCAACAGATAGGGACAGGAAGGATATAGAATGCAAGGTGGTCCAGTCACTACCACAAACAGTATGGTGGTTCCTCCAAAATTTATAAATAGAACTACCATATGATCCAACCACCCCACTTCTGGGTATTTATTCAAAAGAACCGAAACAGGGCCAGCTGGTGGCATGGTAGTTATGGCAGCTGGATCCCACATGGCGAACTGCGGTTGGAATCCCGAGCCCAGTGGCTTGAGAAACATGCCTGGTGCATGTGTATGTGTGCCTAAGATCCCAAGAGAATGGAGGAGGTTGTGGTGTGGCCATCTCCCTCAGGGGGAGTGCTTTCTCACTTTCTCTCCCTCTCTATCTTTCCCTCCCCAGTGAGCACACACACCCTATAGAAAATTACCCCCTCCCCCAAAAATAAAATTGAATCAAGATCTTGAAGATATATTATCACTCTTGTATTAACTGAAGCATTTTCCACAACAGCTAAGACCTAGAAACAACCTAAATGTCCATCAACAGATGGATGGATAAAGAAAATGTGGAATACTATTTAGACTTTAAAAAGAAGGAAATTCCGGGACCAGCGGTTAGCGTAATGGCTATGTCGCTGGACTCCTGTGTAGTCGACCGTGGTTCGAGTTCTGGACCCGGCAGCTTAAACTCACGCTGGGCGCGTGTGCATGCGTGCCCAAGATCCCGAGAGGAGAATGGAGGAGAAGGGATTGCGGCGTGGCCATCCCCCCTGGGAGAGATTTCTCGCTTTTTGTCTCTGTCTCTCTCTGTCTTTGTGGCGAGCGCACGCTCTCTGTAGCAAAAACCTCTCAAAAAAAAAAAAAAAAAGGAAATTCTGCAAAATGTAACAATACACTAAGAGAAATGTCAGTCACAGAAAGAAAGACGGCATGATTTCTCTTTTTGAGGTATCTAAAGCTGTCAAAATCTAGAATCTAAGAGTAGAGTGGGGTTGAGCGCATAGCCTAGTGAGTAAGGGAGCCAGATTCTACATGACTGACCATGATTTGAATCCTGGCCCTGACAGCTTGGAAACGTGCTGGGCATGTGAGCATGTGTGCCCCAAACCCCAGAAGGATGGAGAAATGGAGAACGGATTGTGATGTGACTATACCCCACTGGAGAGTGTGCTTTCTCCCTCTCCTCTCTCTGTCTCTCTCTGGCAAGTGCATGTGCCTTCTGGCAATTGAGAGAGAGAGAGAGAGAGAGAGAGAGAGAGAGGAATGGTGGTTACCAGGGTCTGAGTGAAGTGGGAAAGGAAGAGTTTCTAATGAATGAGCATAAAATTTCAGTTAAGCAAGATGAGTAAGCCCTAGAAATCTGCTGTGGAACGTTGTGTCTATTGTCAACAATAATGTATTGTACACCTAAAAAGCTAAGAGGGTAGATCTCATATTAAATGTTCTTATCACCCTTAGAAGAAAGAAAAAATGCCCCATCAGAGCGGTTCTCCTAGGGGAAGGAGGGGATCAGAAACCAGAATATGAGGGAACAGACAGTGGTACAGTGGTATGATGTGAGGCAGATCCACATAGGAAGGTTGCTGGTTCAAGTCTGGAGACCTCCCTGAGTACACTGGGTACATGTGCGCCCATGATCAAAGCAGGCTGGGACTGGAGTTAGGGGCAGATTGCAGCACAGGGACACTGCAGGGTGCTTATCTCTGTTTCTTTCTCTGTATCTCTTTGTCTCTCTCACTTATGGAGTAAATAAATTTAGAAAAAAGAAATCAAGGGCCAGCGGGTGGCGGGGTGGGTAGGGTGCTGGATCTCACATGGCAACTCAGCAATTTGAGCCTTGGACCCGGGAGAGGAGAATGGAAGAGAGAGGATTACAGTGTGGCTGTCTCCGTGGGGAATGGTTTCTCCCTTTCCCTCTTTCTCTGTCTCTCTCTCTCATGAACACATGCCCTCTGGCAAAAATCTAAAAAAAAAAAAAAGAAAGAAAGAAAAAAGACATCAGCATGTAAGAACTAGGGTTTTTATCTGAGAGTCAACTTTGGTGGTGATATCTACAATATGTGTTCAAGAACTGAATGAGGGGGGACCAGCAGTTAGCGTAATGGCTATGTTGCTGGACTCCCACGTAGTCGACCGCGGTTCGAGTCCCGGACCCGGTGGCTTAAAACTCACACCGGGCGTGTGTGCGTGTGTGCCCAAGATCCCCAGAGGAGAATGGAGGAGAAGGGATTGTGGCGTGGCCATCCCCCCTGGGGGTGATTTCTCGCTTTCTGTCTCTCTGTCTCTGTCTGTCTGGCAAGCACACGCGCCCTATAGCAAAAAAAAAAAAAAAAAAAGAACTGAATGAGAGAATTGATGAATACATGAACACGTTTGAGAATCAACTGTGTGGCGTGGGGGAAATACAAGAGATCATGCAAGGTCTAGAATTACACATACAGAAGGGTGCCATTTATTTACATCTTAAAAACATGGGAGCCATTGATTTATATCATTTTGGATATGTTGGCAGTGAAGTGTAGGAAACCGTAAGACAACGACAAGCACCAGCCCAGCAGGGTGAAGCTAGGAGGGCGGGAGGGTAGAGCAGGCATGGGAAGGAGCTTCCACTGTCTCTGGGATAGTTTTTCGTCTTCAAAAGTGTGATGCAGGGAACCAGCAGTTAGCGTAATGGCTATGTTGCTGGACTCCCACGTAGTCAACTGTGGTTCGTGTCTCAGACCCGGTGGCTTAAAACTCACGCTGGGCACGTGTACGTGCGTGCCCAAGATCCCGAGAGGAGAATGGAGGAGAAGGGATTGCAGCGTGACCATCCCCCCTGGGGGGTGATTTCTCGCTTTCTGTCTCTCTGTCTCTCTCTGTCTGGCGAGCGCACGTGCCCTATAGCGAAAACCTCTCCAAATAAAAAAAAAAAGTGTGATGCAGAGGCTGGCAGGTGGCATGATGTTTAAGGCACTGGACTCCCATGTGGCTGACTGAGGTTTAACTCCCAGACCTGGTGGCTTGCTTTCTCATTTTCCCTCTCTCTCTCTGGTCAAATTTAAAATAATAATAATAATAGGGGCTGGCAGGCAGTGTGGTGGTTAAGGCACTAGACTCCCACATGGCTGATCACGGTTTGAGTCCCAGACCTGGCAGCTTGCTTTCTCAATTTTCTTCTCTCTCTCTGACTCTCTGTGTTCAACTAAAATAATAATGATGAGTATGATGAATAAAATTAAATAATTATTAAAATAGTAATAATAACAAATAAATTAAAATAAATAATTCTTTAAAAAAAAAAAAGTGATGCAGGCCCAACTGCAGAGGGGCAGCAGAAGACCTGTTCCATAGTGCTGGGGGCCATCTGGAAGGTCAGAGCTCTGTTACCTGGTGACTTGTACATACCAGGCTTGTACACAGCAGGTGGTCCTGGCTGCCTGGGAAGGCTGAGCGAAGAACTGCAGGGGGGTGGCCACACCGCAATCCCTTCTCCATTCTCCTGGCATATTGGATACCTGCCTGCTGTACGTTCCAAGCCACCGGGTCTCAGACTTGAAGGGCACAGTCAGCCATGAGGGTTCTACCCCCTTCACCACCACGTCATGGGCTGGCCCCAGTAGCTTATCGTTTTAAAAAGGTGTTTTTGAGTGTCAGAGATTTGAAGACAGGCTTGGGGTTAAATTTTTTTCTTCACTAATTACTAACTGTGCTTTGGACAAGTTGCTTCTGTCTTATCTATAATGGGCCCTCCAGGGACATATCCCGTTCACTTGTATTGAACACTCTATTAACTTAACCTTGGGAAACAGCTTGACAATTTTCTTTTCTAAAAACAAAATCTGTATGGGCTACTTTCTTTTTTATTTTCTTAAAGAATTACTGAATTTTATTAATTATTATTATTTAAAATTTGACAAGAGAGAGACAGAAGGAAAGTGAGAAAACAAGCATTCAGGTCCAGGAATTGAACCATGACCAGCCATGTGGGAGTTGAGCACTCCGAACACTGCGCCACCTGCTGACCCTGGGCTGCTTTATTTTCAAATGTAAGCACTAGGGTTTGGACAGTGGTGCGGTAATAAAATGTGGTGCTCTGCACAGCCTGTGATGCCAGCAACACTCTTAGGGTGTCAAGACCTTGTTGGGGGTGCTCTCTATCTCACGCATGGAACAAATGGATAAAATTAAAAACGAAATTTAAGGGGCAACCCTGTGGTGTGGTGGTTAAGGCGGCTGGATCCCACATAGCTGACTGCACTGTTCGAGTCCCAGCGTGTGTGTATGAGTGCCCAAAATCCTGAAAGGAAGGAGAAATGGAAGAGAAGGGATTGCAGTGTGACATGCCCCATGGGCGGTGCTTTCTCACTTTTTCTTTCCTCCCTGGCAAGTTAAAAACAAAAACAAGAGACCAGCAGATGGTGTAATGGTTACGTTACTGGACTCTCATGTAGTCGACCACAGTTCAAGTTTTGGACCCGGCTGCTTAAAACTCACTACAGGCAGGGCCAGCAGGTGGCATGGTGGTTAAGGTGCTGGATTCCTACATGTTGGACCTGAGGTGGAGTCTCGGATCTGGAGACTTGCTTTTTTACTTTCCCTTTCTCTCTTGCTGTCTCTTGCTGGTCAAATTAAAATAATAATAATAATAATAATGATAATAATAATAACAAATAAGGGACCAGTAGATGGCATAATGGTTATGTTGCTGGACTCCCATGTAGTCAACTGTGGTTCTAGTCCTAAACCCAGCGGCTTAACCCTCACGTCAGGCATGTGTGTGTGCCCAAGATCCCAAGAGGAGAATGGAGGAGAAGGGATTGCGGTGTGGCCAGCCTCCTGTGGGGAGGGGGTGATTTCTTACTTTTTTCCTCTCTGTCTCTTTCTGTCTCTCCAGTAAGTACATGCACCCCACAGCAAAAACCTCTCTCTAAAATAAATAAATACACAAATAACAAATAAAATAAATAATTCTTAAAACAAAACAAAACAAAACAAAACAAAACTTAGGCTGGGCTTGTGTGCATGTATGCCCAAGTCTTGAGAGGAGAATGGAGAAAGGATTGAGGCATGCTCCTCCACCCCCACCAGGCAGATGATTTCTTGCTTTCTGTCTCTCCAGCTCGCATGTACCCTATAGCAAAAATCTCTCTTAAAAAAAAAAAAATACAGGGGCTGGCAGGTGGCATGGTGGTTAAGGGCGCTGGACCCCCATATAGTCGACTGACTGACAGTGATTTGTTTCCTGGACCTGGCGGCTTACTTTCTCAGTTTCCCTCTCTCTCTCTCTCTCTCACTCTGTCCATCTCTGGTCAAATTAAAATAAATAAATAAAGTTAAATAAAAAATAATTTTTTAAAAAAAATACAGGGGCCGCCAGGTGGTATGGTGGTTAAGAGTGCTGGACTAGGGCTGAGCTGGCAGGTGGTATGGTGATTGGGGGCACTGGACCCCCATGTGACCAACTGCAGTTGGTTCGAGTACTGGACCTGGTGGGCCTTGAACCTTCCCCAACCCCGTCTGCCCCTTTCTGGTCAGATTTAAAAGTAAATAAATAAATAGTTAAAAAAACAAAGAAAAAAAAGAGCGCTGGATTCCCACTTGGCCAACTACGATTTGAGTCCTGGTTCCAGCAATTTGCTATCTCTCTTTTTCTCTCTCTTACTCTGTAACCTCTCTGGTTAAATTAAAATATTAAATAAATAAAATAAATAAAGTTCAATAAAAAATTCTTTAAAAAATACCAAATACAGGGGCCTGCAGGTGGTGTGGTGGTTAAGGCACTGGACTCCCACATGGCCAGCTGTGGTTCAAATCCCAGACCTGGTGGCTTGCTTTCTCACTTTCCCTCTCTCTCTCCCTGTCTCTCTCTGGTGAGCACATGTGTCCTATAGCAAACTTAAATGGTAATAAATAAAATAAATAAATACATTTTTTTTAAAAAAGGAAAAAACAAAACAAAAAAACAAAAAAACAAAATGTAAGTATCTGGGGTTGAAATTCCATTCGTTCTCTTCCCAATACACACGTGCAAAATTTGAAGTTTTGTCTTATAACCGTTTGTCATTATTTAAAGTTTATTTATTCCCTAAATGACAGACAGACACACACACACACACACACACACACACACACACACATCACCGCCCGCTCAACAATCCACCCCCAGCTCCAGCCAGCCCAGATCATATTATGGGCACATGCATGCCTGCTGTGTTCTAGGAGGTTTCAGATTCTAACCTTGAACCCTCCCATAAGGGAGGCCTCACAGTGCCGTGTTTTACTGCTACACCACTATCTGGGCCCATGGGTAGAACATTAGGTTTGAGATTCCTTTGGAATTTTACAAGGGACTATTCAATTTACAATCTACGTAAAATATCCCTTTGACACTCACAGGCTGTATGACTGATCTCTGTTCTTTTGCTCTCTGCAGAATATCGAAAGACTACTTTTAGAAGCAGTATTTGTCTTACAGTTCTGAGACATTTTTAAAAATCGAATCCAGAATTTGAAGGGAATTTGGGTCTAGTGGGGTTAGTGCCTTTACCTCCTTAAAAACTTTCTTTGCAGGGACCAGCAGTTAGCATAATAGCTATGTCGCTGGACTCCCATGTAGTCGACTGCAGTTCGCGTCCCGGACCCGGTGCCTTAAAACTCACGCCAGGTGTGTGTGCGTGCGTGTCCAAGATCCCGAGAGGAGAATGGAGGAGAAGGGATTGCGGAATCACCCCCGGGGGGTGATTTCTCGCTTTCTGTCTCTCTGTCTCTCTCTGTCTGGCAAGCGCATGTGCCCTATAGCAAAAACATCTCCAAAAAAAGAAAAATACGCTGGGTGCATGTGTGTGTGTGCGTCCAAAATTTTGATGGGATGAAGAAATGGAGACAGGAAGAGCCAGGTCCTGGTGCAGTGATAATACAACTGGACCCACATTGGAAAGACCCTGGGTTCACATCCCAGAACCTCTCCGGGCATGCTTGGTACATGTGTCCCCCTAACCTAAGCTGACCAAGACTGGCGGTGAATCGTGGCATGGGGACCTTGCTAGGGTGCCGCTTTGTCCCTCTCTTCCTTGCTCCCTCCCATTGTCTTATGAAGAAATAAATGAATTTTAAAAAGAGAAGAAATGGAGAAAGAAGAATTGCATCATGACCATATCCCACTGAAGGGAGCTTCTTCCTTCCTTCACATGTGTACCCTCTGGCAAAGGAAAAAACTTTTTTTTTTATTAAAAAAATTAAAAAACTTCTTTGGGAACACTAGTCACAATTTCTCTGCTTTCGTTATCAGCAAGTCTCTTCCTTTGATGGAACTACCCAAGGATCCTCCGTCACTAGGACGAAGTTGCATTTCTAGGCGCTCCGACTCTTGTGGGCTGGGGACAGCAATCCTAGGGAGCCCACAGTCCTGCTGGTTGGAGACACCAGACTATGGACTAAGAATCTGAGTCAGAGAGTGGAAAGAAGAAGGAAGATGTAAAATGAGGAGTTCTGGGTTTTCTACAGATCCCACAGCTTTCAGGTTATGATCTCACTTTCCAGATTTTTATTTTTATTTATTTATTTATTTATTTATTTATTTATTTATTTATTTATGAATGAGAGGTTTTTGCTATAGGGCACATGCATTCACCAGAAAGAAAGAGAGAGACAGAGAGACAGAAAACGAGAACTCACCCCTAGGAGGGATGGCCACGCCGCAATCCCTTCTCCTCCATTCTCCTCTTGGGATCTTGGGCACGCATACACACACACCTGGCGTGAGTTTGAGCCACCGGGTCCGTGACTCGAACTGTAGTTGACTACGTGGGAGTCCAGTGACATAGCCATTACACCAACTGCTGGTCCCTGTTTTTTTTCTTTTTTAAAATATTTCTTTCAGGGGACCAGCAGATGGTATAATGGTTACGTTGCTGGACTCCCACATAGTTCAAGCCCTGGACCTGGGCAGCTTAAAAATCACACTGAGGGGCCAGCAGGTGGTGCAGTGGTTGGAATGCTGGACTTCCACATGGCCGACTGCAGTTCAAGTCCCAGACCTGGTAGCTTGTGTTCTTGCTTTTTCTTTTTCTCTCTCTCTCTGGTCAAATTAAAAAAATAATAATGATGATGATAAGTTAAATAAATAATACTTAAAAAAAAAAAAAAAACCTCACACTGGGTGCGTGCATGCCCAAAATCCTGAGTGAAGAATGGAGAAGGGATTTTGGCGTGGTTATCTCCCTAGGCAGTGATTTCTTGCTTTCTGTCTCTCTGTCTCTCTGTCTCTCAGACAAGCACAAGCACCATATGGCAAAAAAAATCTCTCTCTAAAAAAAGTTTCTTTTAGGCAAGCAGGTGTTGCCAAGGTTAAGGCAGCTATATCCCAGAAGTCTGACTGAGTGGTTTGAGTCCCAAGCCTGGCGGCTTGAAAATCACGCTGTGTGCACGTGTGCCCAAAATCCTAAGAAGAGAATGGGAGGAGAAAGGACTGTGATGTGACCATCCCCCCTGGGGGTGATTTCTCACTTTCTCTTTCTCTGTTTCTGTTGAGTGCACATGCCCTGTAACACTTTTTTATTTTTAAGTTTCGAGACCGGGACCAGTAGATGGCATAATGGTTACATCCCTGGACTCCCATGTAGTCGACTGGAATTCAAGTCCCAGATCTGGAGGCTTAAAACTCACTCTGGGTACACATGTGTGTGTGCCCAAAATCCAAGGAGTAGAATGCAGGAGAAGGGACTGAGGCATGGCCATCTCCCCCGCGGGGAGGGGAGGGAATTTCTCGCTTTCTATCTCTCTTTCTCTTCAGTGAGCGCACATGCCCTATAGCAAAAAATCTCTCTCTAAAAAAAAAAATAATAAAAGAATAAAATTAAAAAAAAAAGTTTGGGGACCATCAGATGGCGTAGCAATTATGTTGCTGGACTCCCACATGGCTGACCGTGGTTCAGGTCCTGGATTTGTTGGTTTCAAAATCACGATGCTAAGAGGAGAATGGAGAAGGGATTGTCATGTGGCCATCCCTCCTGGGGGTGTAATTTCTTGCTTTCTGTCTCTCTGTAACTCTGTCTTCCGGCAAGTGCATGCACACTACAGCAAACCTTCCCCACACCCCCTCCAAAAAAAGTTTCTTTTTTCCTTCTTAAGTATGCTAGAGAGACACTGTCAACAGAATCTTCACGTTGCCATCTGCCCCCTGCTACAGCCAGCCCTGGGTCATGGGCTCATGCATACCCGAGGTATTTGGGAAAGACTCTAGATATGAACCTGGAACATTCTCATGTCGGTTAGCCTCAAAGAATATTGTGTCGCTGCTGTGTCACTGCGAGGCCCCTGTATTTCTTTTTATATCCTTGTCTTCTCAATCCAGGTACTTGGGAGTCAGCCTTTCTCCAATCATCACATTGGGTCAGGCACCAAGTCCTGCAGATTCTGTTTCCTTACTCTTTTGTTATGCTAGAGGGCACGTGCTTGAGAGAGAGAGAGCTCTCGCACCCGCACCCCTTGGCTTGCTTAGTCTTAGCAGTCCTATTTCTTCCAACTCTCCATGCTGTCAGGAGCTTGGGTACACACATGCTTGATGCTTTTTTTTTTTCTGAACTGTAAGGGCCAGGACTCAAACCATGGTCAGCCATATGGGAGCCAGCTACTTCTGTATAGTGCTTAACTGCTGTGCTACAGTGTCAGCCCAGATCCTACCTTTTTCTTTTTAATTATTATTTTTTAATTGCTAGAGAGCACATGCATTCTCCAGGCGGGGGGAGAGAGAGAAACTTCCAGTGAGGCATGGTCATACCACAGTCCTTTTTTCCTTCCTTTCAACATCCTGTTAGGATTGTGGGCACACATGTACATGTGCTTAGTGTGTTTTTTAAGCCACTGGAGCAGGGATTTGAACCACTGTCAGTCATATGGGATCCAGCTCTCAATGAACAGCCCTTAACCACTGTACTACGGGGCTGGCTCAGTTCTACTTTCTTTTCTTTCTTTCTTTCTTTCTTTTTTTTTTCTTTTGAGAGATTTTTGCTATAGGGCGTGTGCGCTTGCCAGAAAGACAGAGAGAGACAGAGAGACAGAAAGCAAGAAATCATCCCCCAGGGGGGATGGCCATGCTGCAATCCCCTCTCCTCCATTCTCCTCTTGGGATCTTGGGCACACACGCACATGCGCCCGCCGTGAGTTTAAGCCACCGGGCATGGGACTCGAACCACGGTCTGCTACATGGGAGTTCAGCGACATAGCCATTACGCTAACTTCTTGTCCCCTAGTTCTACTTTCTTAATATCTGAAGCTGGGCCAGCAGGTGGCGTGGTGGTGTTAAGGCGCTGGACACTCCCACATGGCCAACCACAGTTTGAGTCCTAGACCTGGTGATTTGCTTTCTCACTTTCTCTCTCTCTCTGATCAAAATAAAATAATAATAATAATAATAAATAAAGTTAAATAAAATTATATATTTACAAAAACCTCCCTCTGGGAGTAAGCAGCTTTCACATATGGCGCTAGGGAAACAAATATTAGGTCTTCAGAAAAGTCGTGACGTATGTTTCTGTTTTTCTATGCAACAATGCACCATGATTTTCCTGACAATTCCATAGCTCCCTGATAAGAAAACTTGTCCCTCATCCCAGCTCAGTCGGGGCACAGGGAGAATTTAACCTCCCATCACCCTCTCCTCCACTGCGGTGAAGGCTGTACCCCGACGTGCTGTGGCCCTGATGCTGCTACTGCCTTTACGTAGGTTCTTCTTGCTTGCTGGACTGCTCAAAGGGTGGCCCCAGACTTTCTCTCCTCTCCTTCCCTCATGTTGTCAGGGGTGGTTTGTCATCAGGCAGATTCCCCAGTGCCTTCAGGGTAAACTCAGACTGGATCTCTCAAAAAGAAAAAAGAAAAAGTTCATTTATTGCTTCCATGAGTGGGAGAGACAGAAAGTTCCCCAACAGGGTCTGTATGCAGCAGTCCACCCCAGCTTCCGCCGGCCTCAAGATCATGGGCGCGCGTGGGCCCGAGTGCTCAGGGACGTCTTCTGACTTTAACCTGGAACCTTCCCATGCGGGTCAGCGTCACCGAACATTGCTTTCCACCACTGTGCCACCACGTGGCTCTGTGCTATGTTCCTTTTAAACCTCAGCACCCCCAGCCAGGGCTGAGCACTCAGGGCTGGCTCAGCCAGCCTTTTTTTTTTTTGAAGAGGTTTTTGCTACAGGGCGTGTGTGCTCGCCCGAAAGACAGAGAGACAGAGAGACAGAAAGCGAGAAATCACCCCCCAGGGGGATGGCCACGCCACAATCCCTTCTCCTCCATTCTCCTCTCGGGATCATGGGCACACATGCACATGCGCCCGGTGTGTTTTAAGCCACCGGATCTGGGACTCGAACCATGGTCGACTACATGGGAGTCCAGCGACATAGCCATTACGCTAACTGCTGGTCCCCCAGCCAGTGTTTTCTAAGTGAGTAAGTACATGAAGGGCCCTAGGCGAGGCTCTTGACTCTCAGGTCTCCATTTCTTCATCTGAATGGCGAAGCTCCAGCTTCCTAGGCTTGCCATGAGGACCAGGTGATGAGTAAAAAATACTTGGGAACTGTGGAGCTCGGAGCTGGGTACCATTCCCAGGCTTCCAGACGCCGTGCAGGATACACGTGAGGAGGGGAGGCCCAGTCTGTTAAAAATGGCTCCAGGTGGCTTTGATGCCTTTCTTCTGGTAACAAAAGCATTCACACATATAAACCGGAAGGGACACACCAAAGTGTCTCACACTGGTTAGCCTTGAGCGTGGTTACCTTTGTCATTAGACACAAAGCTACAATAAAGTACAAGGCTTTGCTGTTCTAGGAAAACCAGCTTTTCACTTCGGGTCATTAGTCTCCTTTAGACTTTTTTAAAAGTCATACTTAGAAGCATGTGAAGGCCAGGTCTGTGTCTGGGTCTTATTTTCCCTTTGTGTCACTGGTGAGGGACATAATGAATCCCTCGTCTCACAGCCCCATCTGGCACCCCGTCAGCACCAAGGCTCCTGTGGTCAAGTGGGTGACAGGAAGTGCAGCTTCCCCTGTAAAGCAAGGCTAGGATCCGTGGAGACAGCATAGCCTATAGGACAGAGACTCAGTTTACCCAAGGTGCAAGATGGGACTTCTATGGTGACGAACACCTTGAAACACTTGGGCCATCTTAGGTCCTATCTCCACCTCACAAACACTTGGGGGAAGGTTACCGGTGTTCTGAGTAATTTACTTTTTACGGCGCACTAAGGGTTGCAATCGATTCCTTTCTGTCAGCCTGGGTGCTTGCTAAATCAGACAGCATCAGTCGTATCTCCTTCACTGCCGTGTGTCCATGCTGGCACAGAGGTGTTGAGTGAACCAACAAAATCTGTCAGCGGTGACTTCTTTAACGGATTGCTGAGTACCTCCCCAGCGAAGAAATAAACCACTTTTGGATAATAAGCCCGGGCATGGCCTCCCGCACCCTGTAATTTGGGTCTCCAGGAATTGCCTTTGTTGTGGGCAACCAACCACAGGCAAAGCACGCACCTGCTCTTTCAGCAGGTCGTAGCAGAAGGACCTCAGGCTGCCGCGCCCCCGGCTGTCTCTCTAGGACCATTTTTCCTGCTTTCTGGTAGCCGGGGGCCGGGGGTAATCCCCGAGCCCGCAGTGAGAGGCCGCCCCAGGGCTTCCCAGCTGTGCTGACGCGCATCCCCAGGTGCCCGACACCCCGCGTGGGGCCAGCATTCTTTGCCTCCGCCGGCCTGGCGTGGGGTCTGGGGATGCGTCCAGGGCCTGGTCAGGCATCCCAGGCCTGCGGGGGCGGGAGCCTGAGTCACCGCCTCGCACGCCCTCTCCTCCCTGCTCCTATCCTGGGGCCACCTCCGTTCCGCACTGTCCGGCTCCGGCTCAGCTGGTTCTCTGCGGGTCTACTGTGCGCCCTCTCTCCCGGCCTAAGTGTCCGCCGCCGCCGCCCCCAACCCTAGCCTGCACCGAGGGAGCCTCGCCCGTCCGCCCGTCTGCCCCTCCCAAGAGAAGCCGGCGCTCCCAGCGCTCTCGGGCGGCTCCCGCAGGAGGGGGCGCGGCCGCCCCCGCGACTCCACCCTCTCGGCGGGGCCGCAGCCATCTGGGGCCCCTGCCAGTAGCGGCCACTCCGGGGCCCGCGCCCAGCTCGCGCCCCGCTAGAGCTAGCCGTGGCAGGGCAGAGACCCTGGCTTCCCCTTTGGGCGGTCCCCTGCTTGCGCCAGTGCGGAGAGCCGGGCGCTGAGATGCCCCGAGGGGGCAGTGGTTGCGAGCCCAGTCAGGGTCCAAGAGCGTCGCAGCGGACACGGGAGCCCCTAGCCACCTCGGTGACCCTCCGGGAGTCCGGACCGAAGCCCCAGAGGCGGCGGTGTGGGTCCGCAGGGGCGACGGGGTTCGTGCTCCTAGCGTCCAGAGCGGGCGCCGGCTGTAGAATCTCCGCCCGGCTCCTAGCCTCTCGCATTCCCCCCCCCCCAGCCCCCCGCAAGCTGGCAGAAGGAAATAGCGCGCGGCCCCTTTAAATTTACCCAGGAGCCCTTAAAGGAGCCCCAGGGGCCCCAGACAGGAATCCCCACCCCGGTCCAGCCCGCGCCGCCGAGCGAGCAGCCAGCCGTCCGTGCGGCCGGCCGCCCCTTGCATGCTCCCGGCACCCCGGGGCCCCGCGCACCGAGCGCCCGGCGCGGGCCGCTGCCGGCCCCGCGGCCCCGCGCTCCGCCGCCCCGGGGCCCCGCTCCGCAGCGCAGCGCATGGAGCCGGGCGGGGACCACCGGAGCCGGAGCGGCAGCGGCAGGGGCGGCCCCGGGCCAGCAGTGGCCTCGGCACGGGGCCGACGGCTGCCGCCCGCCGGATCGAGCGGCGGCGCGGAGCCCGAGGAGGACGACGGCGGTAAGAGCTGGGGCCGGCAGCCCCGGCGGGGGCCCCGGCGTGGGGGAGGGGAGGGCTGCGGCTCCGGGCTCCGGGCCCCTCTCTGCCGCCGAACAAAGGGGGGGACGCGGGCAGGGCTGTTGGGGGCGCCACCTGGCGGGCACGAATCGTGGCTGCAGGGCCAGCAGGGGAGCCCCTAGCCCAGCTCCGGGGGTCCGCCCGCGAGGTTACGGCGGATCCCCTCCCCCTTAAAGGGTCTTGCGGCCACCGCCGCCGCCGCCCCCCTTTGGGGGCCCTGGCAGAGGGGCCTAAAGGGCCGGCGCGCGGGGCTCAAGGCTTAGACCTGCGGCCCCCGCCCCTTTCTCTTTCAGACTCCCAGGTGGTCTCCCTGATTCTACGGTCTCTTAAAAGTGTCCCTACCCTGAGGCCCTTTGGGGAACCTTCCCCAGAGGACTTGAGCTTGGTTTTCCCCGAGGACGTGAGCTTGATCCGCTGTTTTAAATCGGCTGTCCCTTTCGTTTTGTGGCCTTATTAGGGACAGGAACCCTTTCTCTTCTTCCTCCCGTTCTCCCTAGGAAAGAGCATCGCGGGCACTCTAGGGACTCGCCACCACCTTTCCCTAGAGCGGACAGTTTTTCCAGGGATAGGTTCGCCTACAAAGGCAGACACTCCCCTCCTGCCCGCGCTTCTCTTTCCATCTTTTCAGATTTTTTTTTTTTTTTTTTTTTTGGCCCCAATTTGCCAGCTCTAGTGGGACCAGACAGTCCTCGTTTACTCTCGGCGGAGACCGTTTCCTATTTCCCTGCCGCAGGGTCTGCGCTTTAAAACCCGTAAAGGTTCTGTCCAGGCGGAGCAGACTACCCGAATCGAATCGCAGCGATCTCCCCCCTTTCCCTCCCCTCCCAGAAACTCCCCAGCCCCTTTTGTTTTTAAAGAATCTCAGCTCCTCCCCTTTTTTTCTGCTCTTAAAGAGCCAGGCCACCTTGACTTGCCTAGATCCAGAGCAGGAAAGATGCTTAAGAGACCAGCTAGCTATCTGGTGCCTTTGCAGACAAAGACACTTAGGCCCAGAGAGTCAGCATGGTCACAGAGGTCACAGAGCAAGTGCCACTGAAGCCAGGACTTGAACCCAGGTCTCTGACTCTGAAGCCAGTGCATTTTCTATAGATCTACTTAAAAAATAAATAAAAACTGAAACAGAACCTCACAAGGGTGACAGGAGCCCTTTCTGATCCTGTCTTTTGTTTCCCTGACCCTGAGATTCTCCAATGAGAGACTGTCCAGAACCTGCCTATGTGGCCTGGAGACCATTTTACATAAAAGAAGATCAGAACTGTAGGGAGGTTGGAGATTGCTGTGGGTGTCGTCTGTTGGCAAGGGAACACCTCTGGGTTATTTGGGCCCCTCCAGTGCCAGCCCTTCTGATTGCTGGGCAGTGGCCACCTCCCTACCAGAGCAAAACATATTCCCAGAAAGACTTCATGAGCTCCGGTGGGAGGTGGCCACTCCCTGCTGCAGATTCGTCATTAACCACTTTGGTGGCCCTTCTGCCATCCCTTTTCAGGGTCATTGGTGCTCCCAGATTCTGGGGAAGTCCAGGTCCAAGAAACTCCTTTCCCTAGAGGTGTTGACAGCTTAGCCTTGGGGAGCCCTCCCATGGGAGGGGCCTATATTTGGGAAACTGATGGTGTTAGGCCATCCTACACTGAGATTCTCAGGATTTGAGAAATTACTGGAAAAGGGGAGAAGACCTTTGGGTGGGGCCCTCCTGGCTGAGGCCTCAGGCGGGTGGGTCCTCTGTGCAGCCCTAGAGGCAGACAGATGCCCCCTTTGTTCCTCTCGCCCCACTGCCTGCTCTGCTGTGACTGCCCCAGCCTGCTGCTCTCCTGGCTTTATCCCTACAGTGCTCTCAGCAAGAAGGGTGCCTTGCAGAGTCAGTTCTCACCTTATTTTATAGAAAGTCACAACCCCACATCCTTTTGTTCTTGATCCTTTTCTTTTTAAGAATTATTTTATTTAACTTTATTTATTTAATTTGACCAGAGAGGGACAGAGTTAGAGAGAGAGAGAAAGAAAGTGAGAAATCAAGCCACCAGGTCTGGGACTTGAACCACAGCCATGTGGGAGTCCAGCGTCCTTAACCACACCACACCACCTGCCAGCCCTTTTTGATCTTCTCTTAAAGGGTCTTTGCTTCTTTTTTTTTTTTTTTTTTTTTTTTTTTTTTTTTTTTTTTTTTAATTTTTTAAAGAGAGATTTTGGCTATAGGGCAAGTAGGCACACCAGAGAGAGACAGAGAGAGAGAGAGAGAGAGAGAGACAGAAAGTGAGAAATCACCCTCTCCCCTGGGGGTGGGGTGGCCAAGCCACAATCCTTTCTCCTCCTTCCCCTCTTGGATTTTGGGCACGCACACACATGTGCCTGGTGTAAGTTTTAAGCCACAAGGTCCGGGACTCAAATCATGAGAGTCCAGCGATGGAACCATTACGCCATCCCCACTGGTCCAGGGTCTTTGCTCTTTGTAAGGGGCCCGCGTTTTGACTCCCAGCTTCTCTTGCATCCCTTTTATAGCACTTGCCAGCCCTCTCCTGCCCCTCCCAGTACCCTCTCTCCCATCTCCCTTTCTCAGGCCTCAAAATCGAGGTCCTGGGTCCTTCCTCTGGAAACTGGAGACTGAAAAGCTGTCTCCCTTTCCCCTTCTTCAGGGCAAGATCTTCAGCTGGAAGGGGGTGCCCTGGGGTCCTGGGGGAATGCCCCCCTGTCCTCCAGGGCCAGGGGACCAACATCTTCAGGCAGGAAATACTCAGACCATTGTGAGGCCAGAGCCTCAAGGCCTGGAAAGAGCCGCATTCCTGGCCGTGACCACCGGCGCTACTACCACGACCACTGGCGGCTGGAGTATCTGATGGACTTCAACCCTGCCCGGCACGGCATGGTGTGCATGGTGTGTGGCAGCTCCTTGGCCACCCTCAAGCTCAGCACCATCAAGCGGCACATCCGCCAAAAGCACCCCTACTCCCTGCATTGGAGTCCCCGGGAGAAGGAAGTCATCAGCAACAGCTGGGATGCACACCTGGGGCTGGGGTCCTGTGGTGAGGCCGAGGGCCTGGGGGCCCAGGGGGCTGAGGAGGAGGAGGAGGAGGAGGAAGATGAGGAGGAGGATGGGGCCAGCCTCCAGGCTTGCCCACCCAAGGGCCCAGGTAATGCAGGATGTAGAGGGAGAGGCAGGGACCTGGGTGGCCAATGGGACCAAGTGGGGACCGCACCTCTGCCAGCTAGCTGACTTCCTAGAGCTTTTCCGGGTGGGGTCTCTCTATTGCCCTTATTGTATAATAGTGGGGAGAGACAATTGCAGGTTCTCTAATGTCCCTAACAGCCTTGACATTCTGTGGTTTTTAGGATTCAGGAGAGCAGAGGCTGGGGGGACCAGCAGGGGAATGGCTGGGAGTGGGGAGAGGAGGGGATGAGAGGGTGCTGGAAGAGTATGCTGACAGCAAAGTCAGGGAAGGACTTTGCTAGAATATGGGTCTGGGGAAAGTGGGGAGGGTTTAGATCATGCAGGAAGGAGGATTAGGGAGATGGACTTTAGATTTGAGGGGAGAGAAGAGAAGGGCAAATGGTAGCCATGTGGCCGGGGAGTCAGATAACCCAGTGAGTGAGGCTGTGGAGGACCTGGCTGTGGTGGGGGCTCCCCAGAGGGCCAGCATCTCTCAGTTCCTTCCCTCCCTCCAACCCTTTCAGGCAAAGCCCCAGCTGGTGGGGGCTGCCGGCGCCAGCAGCGAGGGGTCCCACTGGCACCCGGGGCTCGGCGCAGGCGCCTCTCAGCCTCTCGGAGGGCCAGGGGCAACAAGGGGCTAGGGGCCCGTCGCCTGGAGCGGAGGCTGAAGGAGTCCCTGCAGAACTGGTTCCGGGCAGAGTGTCTCATGGACTATGACCCTCGGGGGAACCGGCTGGTGTGTATGGCCTGTGGTCAGGCACTGCCCAGCCTGCACCTGGACGACATCCGTGCCCACGTGCTGGAGGTGCACCCCAGCTCCCTGGGGCTCAGCGGCCCCCAGCGCAGTGCCCTGCTGCAGGCCTGGGGTGGCCAGTCTGAGGCGCTGTCAGAGCTCACCCAGCCCCCATCAGGTGCGAGGTCTGTCCCAGGGATGAGACCCTCTTCCCCTCACATTAGGACTTCAGGTGGGGTCTGTGGCCAAAGCCGGGAGGCAGGGACTCCTGGCTGAGGGCTAAAGGGCAGGAACTCCTACATAGCACCTCCCAGCGATGTCACTCACTCTCACGCACACACGCACGCACACACACACACGCACACACATACACACACTGGGGCTTACATTAATAGTTGGGCTGCCGTGAGGAGCAAGGATCGCACCCTCTATGCGTGGGTAAGGGCAACCCAGTCAGCAGGCTGAGCCCCTTTCCCTCACCCCTTCCCCAACAGACGATGACCTCATCCCCCAGGACCTGACCAGAAAGAGCCAGGACTTGGCCCCCGCGGCTGGAGCCCCCTCCTCTCAAGATCTCAGCCCCCCAGACGTAAAGGAAGAGGCTGGCTGGGTCTCTGAGAGGCCTGGGCCGGCGGAGGAGGAGGAGCAGGAGAACGAGGGCGAGGGCGAGAGGGCGGGGGTCCCGGGCCGGTTGTCTCGGAACCGCCGCCACTACCAGGAGCGCTGGAGGCTGGAGTACCTCGTGGAGCTGGACGGCGCCCAGCGCGGCCTGGTGTGCATGGTGTGCGGGGGCACGCTGGCCTCCCTCAAGATGAGCACCATCAAGCGCCACATCCGCCGGCGCCACCCGGGCTCCACGTGCCTCAGCGGGCCGGTTAAGGCCCTCATCGCCCAGGAGTGGAGCGAGAAGGCTGCCCACCTGCTGGCCCTGGGCCTGCCCCTCCCCGAATTCTCCCAGGGCCTGGCCGCCCCCAGCACAGCCGCAGCCTCCGAGAAGGGGGGAGGGGCAGAGGAGGAGCCAGAGGAGGAGTGGTGGGGTGAGCAGGTGGAGGGCCAGAGCAGGTGGCGAGGGCGAGCGGGCTGGCCAGGCAGGGAGAGAGGGCTGGGCGTTGCGGTGGCGAGAGTGGAAGGTTGACGGGAACCTGGGAGGATGGGACAAGAGAGCCAAGGCGATGCTCCAGTGCAGCCCTTGTCCCTCTCCAGGTGATGTCCCACTGTCCCCTGGGGCTCCGCTGGAGCCGCCCGCTGAGGAAGAGGAGGACGAAGAGGACAGCCAGGATCCTGGGGGACTCGCCTTCCCACCATTGCCGCCGCCGCCGCCGCCTCCCCCGCCGCCCCCGCCGCCCCGCAGCCGGGAGCAGCGGCGGAACTACCAGCCGCGCTGGCGGGGCGAGTACCTGATGGACTACGATGGCAGTCGGCGCGGCCTGGTGTGCATGGTGTGTGGGGGCGCGCTGGCCACGCTCAAGGTGAGCACCATCAAGCGGCACATCCTGCAGGTGCACCCCTTCTCCATGGACTTCACGCCCGAGGAGCGCCAGACCATTCTTGAAGCCTACGAGGAGGCTGCGCTGCGCTGCTACGGCCATGAGGGTTTCGGGCCTCCGGCCCCCGCGCCGCGTGATGGCGGCTCGGACCTCAAACCCGGAGCTGTCTGTCGGGCGTAGTGGACTCTCGGGCTGGGCCGGGCGGGGCGGCCCCGCGCTGTGCTCTGCCTTGTCCTCCGGCTGGGAGACCCGCACTCTGTGCGAGCGCTTCCCGCTGCCACGCCCCCCGCTGGCCGGGCCGGGCGGAGGTTGGCGATGGGTGCCACCTGGGCCCCTGAGCTAGTCCGTGCGCTGCAGGAAAAGCACTGTGATCTAAGCCCGGAGCCCTGGCCCTCGGCGCGCAGGGCCCCACGTTTTCCGAGAAGCCAAAGCGGTCTGCAAGTGTTAGCGCCCAGCGCTTCCAGCCCTACCCTGCGCCGGGCCGCACCGCAAGGCGACCTCTGCCAGGCCGGGGTGGGGGAGGGCACCGTTATTCAGTATTAGGGCCGAAGGTTGGGGCACGGGGAGTGCAAGAAGGACGCTCTGGCCGGGGGCCCAGTTTTTAGCAGTCTTTCACGCCGGCAGGCACGGCTCCCAGTTCGGGGGCTGCTGGCTGCCCTGTCCTAATTGGTATTCTCGGCCTCTTGGAGGCCCCGGCTGCGGAAAGGGGGCCTTCAGCGGGAGGCGGGGCGTGGGGCTCTGGAACCGCCGGCGGGGAAGGCCCCTCGGAGGCCCCGCCAGCTGCGCCGGCTTCCCGGGCGGGCTCCCGGGCCGCACCCGCTGGGACAGAGAAGAGATCGTGTAAAGGGATCAGCACTTTTTTCCTTTGCTCCTCTCCTGCCGCGAGGGGTCTCCGTTTGTCCCTAACCTCGGAGTCGGGAGCTCTCGCTCCAGCGCCATGTCCGTCCGAGCCGGGGCACTGGTGGTCCCGGCAGTTGGCGGCTAAGCACCGCCAGCTCCCTATCCCCTTTGATTCACGGTGGACATGCCACCCGTTCTCAGTCCCCAGGGCCCGGGGCGGCGCCTCGGCCTCCCTTTCTCTTCCCCGAGGCGGCGTCAGGCCCTGTGGGGCGGGGAAAGGGCCCCCGCGATCTCCCAGGCAGGTCCGAGAGGGATGTGTACATTTCATTCTCCTGTGGAGAACAGGTGGTCCCGAGATCTGGCCCTTTTTTTGCTCTTTGTATTTTATTTTGAAACTGTATTTAATGCTTTTATATGAAAGGGAGAGGGGCGGGGAGAGAGCTGACCCAACACCCTTATGTGCAAATGTCTTATTTATTATGCGTGTATCAGAGATAAGCTGTGAGGCGGTGGAAGGACCTAAAGGAAGGAGGAGCGAAGAAAGAGGGATGGGAGGATCTGAAACATCCCATACCAGTATGACTCCTCACCCGCCTTGCATCTCGGCCCCGTGTCTGCTCTTCACAGGCCACTGCAGGGACAGTTCCCTGTTTTCAAGTCAGGGTGGGGAGGTCGGTGAGTGGGGCTTGAAGGCGGGTCAGATGGTCAGGGAGGAGCCCTGGCAGCTGGGGCCTGCGGCTGTCTCCTCTGTGGGTGGGAAAACGGCAAAGATGCCTCTCCTCTCATCCCTTCCCACCCAGGCCAGAGCCCAAGGTTCAAGTGCCTCAGGCCCAGTCCCTTTCACTTCCTAATGGGGAGTTAGATTTTATACCACGAATTTTATAGCATTTTTATATAATTCAAGATTGTCAAAATTGGAAGAGACCCTGGAGATCACAAGTACCATCCCTGTCCCCCTTCACAGGTAAAGTGAAGCCCAGAAACAAATCTTCACACAGCCAGATAGGAACCGTTCAAGAACTATTTAGAATTAAAAATTCAACTCCCAGTTCAGTGTTCTTTGCACTATATGACACTGCCTCCCAGTCTCTGGTAAGGTATTGAAACTTCTTTCCGTTAGGTCTGCCAAAGGATGGTATGGGCACTATAGGCCATCGGTGTGGCTGTGACTCTTGAGGGTGGCAAAGAGCTGCACACTGCCTGCTTCAGTCACTGTAGGGCCTCTGTTGGCAGGTGTAGGGCGCAGCCTTCTCCATCAGAACTCTGGAAGTGAGCTGACTGCTGGCTGACTCAGCATTGTGGCTTTTGTTAAGGCCACCAAGGATGCAGGAAGATACTGAATGGGCTGTCAGTTGACTGAAAAGTGAATTCCCAGCAGTTTAGATCTCTGGGATTTTGGACAGTATTAAAAGCTTGAAAACAGATGGCACGAAGCTGGGCACTGCCATTCTTTTACTTTCCTTCATGCATGTTATTTTCAGATCCGGAATGAGTATTTTGCCACTTTTTTTACTCCACCAGCTCAAAAACAGTAGGCAAATTGGGGCGACTGATTATAAACACCCAATCCACCGCTGAAGTTCAGGTAAGCCAGGGCAGAGTAGATTAGGAATGCCCCCCTAAATAGGTGGGAGAGGCCTTAGGGGGACAGGAGTGGATGTCTTCACTGACAACTCCAAGTACTGCTGTGGTTGTCAAGACCAGCAGCATTACCTTGGGCACCTACTAGAAATATAGATCCTTGGGCCACGCCCCTTGCTGACTGAATCAGCAGCTGAGGTGGGACATGCAATCAGTTTGGGTAAGTCCTCCAGGAATCTTGATGCAGCTGAAATTCTGAGCACCAGTGACCTGGGACATGCTGCTGTAGTGATCCCTACTTTGAACCTATGGCCTCAGGTTAGGGATTGGGGGTTGGCTGGTCCTCATCCCTAGGTGTGCCTCCTCGCCTTTGATTCTGACATGAACAGGTGAAGTTTCTTCATGAATTTTTTTTTCTTTTGGTTAATGGTATGCTTATTATGGCTAGTATGTAAATGTTACTCTGAATACATATTTATATACCATGTTACTTAGTGACATTATTCGAACATTTGTATGTGTATTTGTGAAGTTGTTTGCATCAGTCATTTAAGAAATATTTCAGCCTAAGTTTTCTAAGTGGTAATGTTGAATAAATTTTTAAAAATCCAGCTTAAAAAGGTCACAGCAGCCTTAGTTTTGGTGAAAAGCAAACCAGAGGTGACAAGTTCTTTCAGAAAAGATCTGATGTATTTAGTTCTCATTTCCATGGTGACTCTCAATTTAAGTATAATGTGGCTACTTGTGACTTACAGGTTGCTTCACATTCCAAGTGGGAAACCCTCTCAGTTGGTGTGAGACTGAACTGGGAAGGCAGTTTCTAAACCTTTCCACTCCTCATCATCTTACTTCTAAGGTTCCCTCTTAGAGGTCTCTTTTTTCCTTCAGAAGCCAAATGCACAGCTCTACTCTAATTCTGCAATCTTGGGAATCCTTACCAGTATCAACTATTAGTAGCTTTTTAAAGCCCCCAAAGTGGAGCAAGGATGGAGGGAATGGAAGCCTTGTTTGGTACTTACTTTACCCAAACTATGTATAAAGAATAAAGTTAGCAGAATGACACCACAGTTGTTGTATTCTTTTTTTTTTTTTTTAAATTTTATTAATACCACATCAATTTGCAGTTTTACAGGAACCAAGATTCAAGCTCCTTAAGTGCTACTGTATGTTTATGTTGCACGCACAGATACGCACACAGTTTCATTAGTAATTTTTTCATCTATAAGTTTTCCTTAAAAAAAAAAAAAAATCCTGCGTGGAACAAAGATCTCTCCAATTATCTAAACACAGCAGCAGCAAAAGAAAAAAGCTAGATGTGGAGACTTCCAGTGCTGAGAGAGGTCCTTTGGAGGGAAGCCCAAAAAGACATCAGTGCATTGACTTCCTGGGAACAAAGGATGATGATAGAGGATGTGTTTCCTACTATGACATGAATCCCTTAAAAAAATCCAAAAAGAAAGGGGGCTAAGAAAATATGAAAAATGGAGTAAGGCAAGGGTAGCTTTTATCCTTAAATTTCTACATAAGTTCCCTCCAAAAGTAGAAAGAAATTTCCTTCCACTACTTTTCACAGAGTTGCAGTACTCTGGGACCATCAAACACTGTAGCCCTTACTTTAAAGTTACCAGTCAACCCTCTGGGTGACTTCAAGAAATTTATAGATAACTTTTCTATCAGGTTTACTGAATTTTCATGTTGAAAGGGAAGAAGAAACTGAGTCTTAAACGGGACCCAAAGATTCCCAGGCACCCTCTATCTGGTGTCGACGTGAGTGGTTCTTAAGTTTTTTTAACTGCACACACAGCCCACAAAGATAATCTGGTTGTGCCTGGGCACCCTCACCTAAAACTTCTTGGAAAACACGTTCCAAAGGAGCAACCTGGGCCATGGCAGAGATGCTATGACACGTGCCTGGAAATGGAAAGAACCCTTGAAACAGTAACACCCACAGCTGTCCTCAAAGCAATTAAAATTCTATATGAACCACAAAATGAACTTCCCTACCTAATCTCTGGCCTGGTGATCACATACAAACATAATGTCCTCTCAAGCCAGCGTGGCTTTGGTCCTTAGGCTACAATGATGAGCACAGGTTAAAGACACAGCATGTGAAGGAGGAAGCTGTAGTGACAAGATAAAAGGAAAAAAGGCTTCTTGTGTTTCTGTAGTTCACCTCTTGAGAACGCCCCCCCCCCCACACGAACTGAAATAGGATCACAATAACTGAAAAGCCCACATGCAGATTATTTTTTCTCTTAACAAGTTTACAGCAGTGTACAGCAGATACAGACATTTATTTCATAATAAGAAAAGTACAACCATATTTATTAAATGAGGTGAGGTGGGCAGGGAGAGGGAGGAAAGCACGTTCAGGAATGAGCTCTCAAATGAACACTCAGAACGGGTATCCAAGAGAAGCAACAGACACCTCCCTCTCAAATAGAGCCTTTCCCTCCTAGAAATGAGAGGCAGAGGGAGTGAGAGGTGACTCCCTCTCCAGTCCATTTTTTTGTTTACATTCTCATTTATCAGATGGCATTCTGGGAATCAAGAATTATCGCTATCACCTATAAGTTACTCATAAGAGCTGAAAGCTGTATCATTAAGCAAAGAGGAGGAATATCAGGAGTAGCTGCTCACATTGTGGGACAGAGATGGGAATTGGAGCGCTGCGCAAAACCCTAGGGAAGGAATCCCATTCCTGTCCCCAAATCATTTCTTCATAAGTTAATCATTATTTCTTAACTTAAAAATAAGGGCAAGTCTATACTGGGAAACTGTGTAAGGTTAGTCCTTGAGAATTGGACAGAAGGACCCAAGAGATGTGTTCTTTCATTTTCTCCTTTACCTCCAAATCTTTCCCCTTTCAAGCTGTATGTAAAAGCTCTATGACCATTATGGTACTGATTTATCCTATTAATTTAATTTTTTTCTTTATTCTTATGGATTCTAAGATATCAGTTCTTTTTTAGTCCAACAATTCTTGTGCTTGATACTGAGGGTAAAGGGAAAAAGGAGGGGGAGAAAACACCAACTTAAAGAAAAAGCTTGGAATGCAGGCTCAAGCTGACATGAGCATGTTCCTTCATAGCACAACAACGTTATAACTAATTAATGGAGTTTTAGTAACTGTTGCATTTCTGGTTTCCAGAGGCTTATTCTGCCTTTTTTTTGGCAATTCCAGGGAGTTTAGCTTGGATCCTATTGAGGAAAGAAAAAGACAAGGTGAAAACATAAGCATTTGTTCTAGGTTTTTTTTTTTTTTTTTTTTTTTTTTTTTTTTTTTTTTAGCGCTGATGCTATATGACATCCTGGACTTGCTGCAGTAATGTGAAAAATACTCTCCCACTTTTGTGAGAGATAAAAAGAGGCAGGGGTAAGTCTGGCCTGGGGTGAGCCTAGGAATCTACAAAAATCTACTGCCTCTTCCTGCTGCTATGCCTACCTGCCTCTTTCTCACCCAGAACCTTCTGTGTCTTTCACTGGGGTGGCAGGAAGGATAGGGGATATTTGGGCATAATGCTGGCTGAGTGTGCTCTACGTACAGGCAATGTGAGAGTCCATTTCTCTGGCTCTGTGAGGTCCAGATGAAGGAATGCCAGTGCCACAAAAGGAACCAAAAGTCAAGAGGTATGTAAAAGGACATGGGTCATTAGTTCCTGGTTCTCAGGGTAAGAGGAGCTGGCAATGGTTCTTAGGCCCTCAGGGAATACCAAAGCTACCCTTTAGTCTGACGAAGGTGTTCTGAAATCATTGAAGTTACCTATTACTAAGGTCATTCACACCCCTCTGTGAATATCAAGGCTACTCTACACAAATATCACATTCCACAGCAAATGACCCAAGTTAGGTAGCATTGGCAATTAAGACCATCAGGTCTAGGGGCCTGCAGGTGGCATGGTGGTTAAGGGCACTAGACTCCCACATGCTGACTTGCTTTCTCACTTTCTCTCTCTCTCTCTCACTCACTCTCTCACTCTGTCCCTCTCTGGTCAAATTAAGTAAATAAATAAAGTTAAATAAAATAATTCTTAAAAAAGAAAAGAAGCAACTGGAACAATTTCTAGTAAAATCAAACTATTGTTTTTCTTGGGGGGAGAGGTTTTTGCTATAGGGTGTGTGCACTCGCCATAAAGACAGAGAGAGACAGAAAGCGAGCAATCACCCCCCAGAGGGATGACCACGCTGCAATCCCTTCTCCTCCATTCTCCTCTTGGGATCTTTGGCACTCGTGCACACACGCCTGGCGTGAGTTCAAGCCACTGGGTCCAGGACTTAAACCGCAGTCTACTACATGGGAGTCCAGCGACACAGCCATTACGCCAACTGCTGGTCCCGTAAAATCAAACTATTAACCAAGGGTTTTTCAGAGAAAAAATGACCTTCTTTGGCATCAGCGTTTTATGCAGGAAACAGAAAATAACCAGGGGGAAAAAAAGGCACATGTAATGATGAACTATCGTCCCTGAACATACTTACTTTTCAACAATTGACTTGGTCTGGTCCCGGGCAATGCCAACGTAGTGGTCAATCTGGGTCTTTAAGAAAGGAAAGGTAAACTCAGTTATGGCAACACACAGATTAACAATTTTCCTAAAGGCATTGTTCTTCTGTCTAAATAGTTTTTAAAAAAATTACTATGGGGAACCAGTAGTTAGTGTAATGGCTATGACACTGGACTCCCACGTAGTTGACCGCGGTTCGCGTCCCGGACCCGGTGGCTTAAAACTCACGCCGGGCGCGTGTGTGTGCGTGCCCAAGATCCCGACAGGAGAATGGAGGAGAAGGGATTGTGGCGTGACCACCCCCCCTGGGGGGTGATTTCTCGCTTTCTGTCTCTATGTCTCTCTCTGTCTGGCGAGCGCACGCGCCCTATAGCAAAAATCTCTCCAAAAAAAAAAAAAAAAAAAAAAATTACTATGGAGTATTTTGAAAAATGAGGGCCAGCAGTTAGCATAATGGCTATGTCGCTGGACTCCCATGTAGTCGACACCAGTTCGAGTCCTGGACCCAGTGGCTTAAACTCACACCGGGCGCGTGTGCATGTGTGCCCAAGGTCCCGAGAGGAGATTGGAGGAGAAGAGATTGCAATGTGGCCATCTCCCCTGGGGGTGATTTCTCACTTTCTGTCTCTTTGTCTCTGTCCTTCTGGCGAGTGCACGCACCCTATAGCAAAAACCTCTCCAAAAAAAGAGAAAAATTTTGGGAACCAGCAGTTGGCGTAATGGCTTTGTCGCTGGACTCCCGCGTAGTCGACCGCGATTCGCGTCCCGGACTCGGTGGCTTAAAACTCACACCGGGCGCGTGTGCGTGCGTGCCCAAGATCCCGAGAGGAGAATGGAGGAGAAGGGATTGCGGTGTGACCATCCCCCCTGGGGGGTGATTTCTCGCTTTCTGTCTCTATGTCTCTGTCTGTATGGCGAGCGCACGCGCCCTATAGCAAGAAACCTCAAAAAAAAAAAAAAAAAAAAGAAAAATTTTTGAAAAATGAAAACAATGTCCAATTCTTTTTAAAAGTATTTTTAAAAACTTAAGGCTTTAGACTTCAAACTATGCCAAAAATATCCCACCCTTTGTTAAAGTAGAAATCATTTATTACTTGCAGAAGTAAGTCTTAAACTTGATTTCCTTTAGAGAGACTGGAGTATAGCATTATCTAATTTCTAGAAATTATATTCTATAGTCTGTAATCCTGAATATGTTATGGCTCTTGGGTAAGACATTTATTTAATAACAAAAAGCTGAAGCTTATTGATGGATGCTTAATCTATAAAAAAAACCTTCACAGACTCTAGAGTACTCTGGACACATCATTCCACAATACAAACATCTGTTCACACTGATGGATTCCCTTATAGCCTATACAGTTAGTTTTTCTCTCTGTGTTTTTTTCTTTTTTTTATGTATTGTTTATCTTTACTTATTTATTTTAATTTGACCAGAGTGGGACAGAGTGAGCATGAGGGAAAGTGAGAAAGCAAGCCACCAGGTCCTGGACTCAAACTGCAATCAGCCATGTGGGAGTCCGACGCCCTTAACCACCACACCACCTGCTGGCCCCAGTTTATTTTTTTTATACAAGCATATTCAGACTTTTTTTTAAAATAGAGAATGTACCGATGTGATAAAAATTCAAAAGGTACACAACAAAATATGAAAAGCAAGTCTCTGGGCCAGTCCTATAGCCCAGCAGTAAGGGAGAAGGATCTTACATTACGCGGCCAACTATGGTTCAGATTCTAGCCCCAGCAGCTTGAAAAACGTGCCAAGCTTGTGTGCCCCCAAATCCCAACAGAATAGACACATGAAGAAAGGACTGTGGTGTGATTATATCCCACTGGGGGATGCTTTCTTCCTCTCTGTCTCTGACAAGCATATATGTACCCTCTAGCAATTAAAAAAAAAACTCCTTACTTAAAAATAAGGAGGTCTCCTACCCTTATGTCCTAGATATCTAGTTTCTTCCCTTGGAGAAAACCACTGTTACTGGTTTCTTATAGGTACCTGACTTAAGAAATTAGGTTGTAAAAATGGTTATAAAGACTCTTTGAACTGGGGCTGGTAGGTGGCATGATAGTTAAGGGTGCTGGACTCCCATATGGCCCACCACAGTTTAGAGTCCTGGACCTGGCGGCTTACTTTCTCACTTTCCCTCTTTCTCTCTCTCACTCTGTCCCTCTCTTGTCAAATTAAAAAAATAAATAAAGTTAAATAAAATAATTATTTTAAGAAGTTTTTAAAAAACTTTTCGATCTTTTAATGCCTCAGAAATGAACTACAACCTGTCACGTATCAACTGGAATTTTTGATCCGGAACAGACAAATGCTTACCTTGTATTTCTCATAGACAATTGGGACACTGAAAATGAGGAGTTCAGCTGTAAGACAGAATCATGGGACATGGTGAGTATAAATGTGAGATAATTACAAAGCCTTAAGATGGAAAATAATACAAACATTTTCCTTATAAAATATAGGGAATCACAGATCTTCCTCAAAATGGAAAATGTTTGCTCGAGCTCTTAATTAAGGATAGTTCAATAAAGAAAGCTACCTTGGGGCAGTGTTGAAAAAAAAACTCTCTAGATACACAAGTTATCTTCTCTGTACTAAAAGTTAGATCAAAATTACAAAAATGGTTTTTATAAATAAGTTCTACATACTTAAATCAAAATGTAGACAATTCTCCTTTACTGCTAGCTGTTTTGATACTTCTTTATAATTGGGAACATTTAATACACCTATGATTACAAGCACAGGTTCCAATAGCTACTTCAAAGTCTTTATAAATATTCAAGGTGAGGCCATGTGGAATGTGTGGGGCCATGCTAGCCATTGTCTTCACTCTTATTCTTTCAAACAACTCCAAGGAGCACGGAGAAATTTTCCTTGCCATCTTACCAAGAATCAGAAGGGTGATTCCATTAAAAACGGCACCAACATAGGTCATCAGCCACATGAAGACAGCCAGCTGTAAAGGTCAACATCAGAGGTTAACAAGGAACAGCCAGAAAGCACAATTTAGGTTAATGAATGCCATGCTCCTCTAGCTAATTTCATCTACATAAATGTAGTGATATATAATTTCAGAATGATTGTTTCCCCATTTCACTATATACCTGAAGGTGTGTGAGAGAATTCTATAGTTCTTTTAGGTCCAAAGATATACTGTAACCACACATCTGATACCACCATTCTGATGTCCGTGCTCTAGTATGAAGTGCTGTTTCTATATTGACCCCTATTCTGTTTTCAGAGGCTAAGTGATCACTTTTGTCTGATAAAATCTTATGTACTGCTTTCCCCCTGAATTATAACCTAGTTCCTAGTTCTCAGTTTCATCACCAAAAGCTGTAGAAGCCACTAACCTTCAAGGAGTCAACCAGATCCTCCACCAGAAAGAGACGAATAATGAGTTTCAGGGCCCTGTTGATGTGCACCATGGCAGCATTCACGTAATTGTGGAAAGCTTCTGAGGACAGAGTAATATCTACATCCAGGTAGGCTCTTCCAGAAAAATAAACAATAGTCAGACAATTGACATGGAAGAAGATTTTCTATAAGCATAGCAGTTCTTGAATGTGAGAAATTGTCCCCAGGGTGCATTTTAGCAATCTGCAGGAGCATTTCTTTCTTTGGCTATCATGGGGTGGGGACACCACCATCATTTAATGGGCAGATGAAAGATGCTGATGTGGGACAATCATACATGATAAAGAACTGTTCTGTGTTCTGCCTCACTAGATATTCATGAAGATAAACCTATTTATAACTGAGAATCCAGAACATAATATTGACTAAAATACACACTGCATTTTATTATAAGTGCTGTTCTGTTTCATCACACCTTTATGATTTTTAAAAAATCATGTCTCTATATAATTTTACCTATAAATTTCATTTCAGAATCATAAAGGAGACATCTATAAAATATTTGTTAATAAAACAAAAAGCAGGTTGGTGGTGGTATAGTGGCCAAGGTGGCTGGATCCCACACAGTCAACTGTGTGGTTTGAGTCTCAGACTCAGTGGCTTAAAAAATTCCAGAAAGGGGGACCAGCAGATGGCGGACTGGTTACGTCCCTGGACTTGCACATGGCCAATCACAGTTTGAGTCCCGGACCTGGTGGTCTGAAAAATCACACTGGGAACGTGTACGTCCCCAAGATGCTGGGAAGAGAATGAAGAAGGGATTGTGGCATGGCCATCTTCCCTGGGGCAGTGATTTCTCATTTTTCTTCTCATTGTGTCCCGTCTCTCTCTCCCTGGCTGAGCACACATGTCCTAAGGCAAAAACCTCTCAAAAGAAAAAAACGCCAGAAAGGACAAGGGATATTTTAGCATGGTCATCCTCATTCTCTGGGAGGTGGAGGAATGATTTCTCACTTTCCCTCTCTTTGTCTCCTACAAGCCCACATACCCTATAACAAAAAAATTTTAAAAACTGGGACCAGCAGTTGGCATAATGGCTAAGTCGCTGAACTCCCATGTAGTCAACTGTGGTTTGAGACCTGGACTGGGTGGCTTAAACTCATGCTGGGCGCACGTGCGTGTGTGCCTAACCTCCTGAGAGGAGAATGGAGGAGAAGGGATTGCGGTGTGGCTATCCCCCCTGGGGGGTGATTTCTCGCTTTCCATCTCTGTCTTTCTGGCGAGTGCATGTACTACGCTATAGAAAACCGCGCCCCCCCCCCCCCAAAAAAAAAAAAGAAAAAAAATTAAGAAGCAAAACAAAACCAAAAAGGAACGCAGAGGCTGGCCCCTGTAGCTTAGTGGTTACAGGTAGGTCACATGGCCAATCAAGGCAGCCATACAGGCAGTGTATACATGCTCAAAATCTCAAGGATGGGGAAACAGAGAAGGGGTTGTAGTGTGCCATGCCCCATTAGGTGATGCTTCCTCTCCCCTGTGAGTACTCCTGGCTACTAACTTGGCTACTTCTTAAAGTCTTTAAGTTGGGGTTTGTGCTACCAATCAGCTGCTAAATTAGACCACAGGATACCTGAGCTTTAGTCAAGTCATTTTTAAGAATTTTAAGATTTATCAGGACCAGCAGTTAGCATAATGGCTATGTCGCTGGACTCCCATGTAGTCGACCGTGGTTCAAGTCCCGGACCCGGTGGCTTAAAACTCACGCTGGGTGCATGTGCATGCGTGCCCAAGATCCCGAGAGGAGAACGGAGGAGAAGGGATTGCGGTGTGACCATCCCCCCTGGGGGGGTGATTTCTCGCTTTTTGTCTCTCTGTCTCTGTCTGTCTGTCTGGCGGGCACATGTGCCCTATAGCAAAAACCTCTCAAAAAAAGAATTTTAATTTAATCTTATTATTTTTTAAAATTTTGATTAGACAGAAACATAGGTGAGTAAGCTAGCTGCCAGGATCGGAATTTCAATCGCCATGTGGGAGTCCAGCACTTTAACCACCATACCACCTGCCAGCCCCATAAGTCAAAATTTTAGACTGCTGTCAACCTCGGCGAATGCCCTAGCTAAAATGTTACTTGTGACAGTTTTAACTCACTTGAATGGATGGCCTTCTTCTGACTTCTGCACAGCTTGGATGACAGACTTGTAGACCCTGAAGCTGATGGTGACAGAGAGAAGAGCCAGGATGAGGTAAGAAACCACACTGATGACGCTGAAGGCTGCCAGGGAAAGCAGCATGATCAGCGTGGTGCCAAAGACAAACCCAGTCTTCTTCACATCTCGCCAGAAAATCAGATCGTGCACTGCCAAAAGAAAGGAATTTAAGTTATAAGGCTATCAGCAAGCCACAGGCCAGGAGTACTCTCTGGCTGTATCTTGCATACCTATGGAGCATCACATTAGTACACTAATACAGGTACACTTTCTTTTTATTTTGAGAGAGATTTTTGTTATAAGGTGCATGCAGTCGCTGGACAGAGAGCAACAGAGAGACAGAAAGTGAGAAATCATCTCCTAGGGAGGATGGCTACGCTGAAATCCCTTCTCCATTCTCCTCTTGGGATTTTGGGCACGCATGCATACACGCCCAGTGTGAGTTTTAAGCCACTGAAACTTGAATTGCAGTCAACTACATGGGAGTCCAACGACATAACCATTACGCCATCTGCTGGTCCCAGGTACACCCACTTTAAGAACTCTGAGAAGTGAGAAATAAAATTTTGCCAGAAGTGATGATTCACACTACAAAGGTTTCTCTGCTATGCTGATTAGATTCCAGGATAGGTTTATAATGGCCTTATGGCCTTGGGGGCCAGCAGTTTTTATGGTTAAAGTGCTAGATTCCACATGGCTGACTGTGATTTGAGTCCTGGCCTGGTGGCTTGCTTTCTCACTTTCTCTCTCTCTCATGACCGCTTGTACCCTATAGCAAATTAGAAAAAAAAAAAAATAATAATAAGGAAAATAAAATAAATTAAAAAAAAAAAAACTTAAGGGCTTATTCCAACTACTTAAGTACATTAGTGTAAAGTGTTACTTGCCTTAAATGTTTGGCAGAAAGGAGGACAGAGCAAGTGTGACACAATCTTAATAAATGTTGACTTAATTAAGCAAACCATGCCTATAACTCAGTTGAGTGAACAGATTAAAGATATATAAATTGGGGTGAAGGCAAGGAATAATGAACACTAAATAACAGAGCTCCATCAGTGCAAGTTACAGTGAAAACACCAGATTATATGTTAATCTGAAGAGAACTCAGGAATAATGATGAAGAAAGCATCATTTTAATTACCCAAATCACAACACTATTTTTAAAAAAGAATTATTTATTTAATTTTACTTATTATTGTTTTTTAATTTGACCAGAAAGAAAGGGAGAGTGAGAAAGCAAGTCCCCCGGTCCAGGACTCATACCGTAGTCAGCCACATGGGAGTCCAATGCCCTTAACCGCCACACCACCTGCTGGCCCCCATAACACTCTTAAAAGAGAGTGGGGCATGTTAATAACCATGTCAGGAAATAAATGTAAACCAGGACCATCCCAGGCAGCTAGGTCTTATTGGTGTGGATACCCAAATTGGAAAAATTTACATTCTGTAAAACATCTGAAAATTTCTGGCTATCACTTGCTGGCAAATACCTCCAATCTAGCAACGACACAACCTTTTGCATTTCAAACGTCAATACTATAATAAGCCCTACTGTGACTTTCCTTCCAGCTTAGAAGGGTTATGGAATTAGACATGAGCTTGAGTTCTGGTAATTTATTTTTGTTTTTAAAGGTTTTTCTGCTATAGAGTGTGTGTGATTGCAAGAGACAGATGGAGAGAAAGGGAAACTGGGAAATCACTCCCTAACAGGGATGGCCCTTTTTCTTCACTCTCCCCTTGGGTTTTTGGACACATATGCACATGTGCTTGGCATGGTTTTCAAGCTACTAGGCCCAGGACTCAAAACCGGGAAGTCAGTCATGTGGGATCCAATGTCTTAACCACCATATCTCCTGCTGGCCCCAGAGTTCTGTAATTTCTCTCTCTCTTTTTTTTTTAAGTTTTTTTTTTTTTTTTTGCTATAGGGCGTGTGTGCTCACTCGAGACACAGAGAGACAGAAAGCTAGAAATCAACCCTCTGCACTGCACACTGCAATCCCTTCTCCTCCATTCTCCTCTTGGGGTCTTGTGCACGCATGCACATACATGTGCCTGGCCTGAGTTTTAAGTTGCCAGGACTTGAACCCTGGTTGAGACATGGGAGTCCAGTGACATAACCATTACGCCATCTGCCGGTCCTCAGTTCTGTAATTTCTAATCATCTTGCTTTTACCTTTCTAAGCCTCCATACTGTCATATGTAAAGCAAAGAAAATGGCATCTACTTCCAGAGTTGTTTTAAAGGAATAGGCTAATAATGCATGTTGAATGTTTAGCATTGCAAATGACATGCATAAACACATTTTTTTTCATAAACACATTTTAACTATACCTCAATAACATTGGCCTGAAAAGACTAGGTTTGGTATAAAAAGAACCTCAGTCTGACTCAAGTTGACCTACTGGCACCTAGTTCTTGCCATATTCAGCTATAAAACTCTCCTCTGAAACTACTTCTCTGAAGCCTAACCTTGCTAGGGCCAAAAGATCTTAACATGAAACCAAGAAAACACTAAAAATACTCATATGTTTATTGTACGGAAAAAAAAAATTAGAAATTTTGATTATGGGATGTGACTTACTAAGAGAAAGAAGAGGTATTATGCTTCCTGCTTAGAAACCAAGAGTCTCAGATAGTGATCCTGTTAGAGAAGAGAGAACTAGGAGACAACTCACGCTCACCTGATTGATCTGAGAGAACAGAAGTGAATAGGAGAGCAAGAATATAAGCAGGAGAATTTCTATAGTCAAAGCTCATATACATACAGAAGACAAATGACTATCAGAACAGCTTCAACACAGAATGCTTACAGAAACTACGTCACCCATAGTGGGACAAACTGGTGCCACGTGCCTCCAGATTGATGCACCGGGATACATACTTTTTATGGTATTCCTGCCAAAAACATATCATCTAAATCTAATGAGAAAACACCAGACAAGCCCAGCTTGAGAAACAGCCTATAAAACAACTGGCTTGCTTTATCAGTTGTGGGACCAGCAGTTGGTGTAATGGCTATGTCACTGGATTCCCATGTAGTCGACTGCGGTTCAAGTCCTGGACCTGGTGGCTTAAACTCACGCCAGGTACGTGTCCGTGCGTGCCCAAGATCCCGAGAGGAAAATGGAGGAGAAGGGACTCTGGTGTGGCCATCCTCCCTGGGGGGTGATTTCTTGCTTTCTGTCTGTCTGTTTCTCTCTGTCTGTCTGGTGAGCGCACGTACCCTATAGCAAAAACCTCTCCAAAAAATAAATAAATAAATAAAAATAAAAAAAATAAATCAGTTGTTGGCTGGCAGGTGGCGTGGTGGTTAGGGTGGTTGGACTCCCACATGGCTGATTACAGTTGAAGTCCCGGACCTGATAGCTTGCTTTCTCACTTTCCTTCTCCCTCTCTCTGCTCAATTTAAAAAAATAAATAAATAAATAAATAAAGACAATGAATAAAATTAAATAAAAAATAATTCTTAGAAAAATTGTGAAAGACAAAAAAAAAAAAAAAAAAAAAGGCTGAAAAACAGTTTCAGATGAAAAGAGGTGACATGACAATGTGTAAGTGCAAAGTATGACCCTAGATGGGACCCTGGTAAGGGGGTAAAAATAGCTGTGCAGACATCACTGGGACAACTAAGAAAATTTGAATGTAGACTATGTAATCAATAAAAGTACTATATTGACATTAGATTTCCTAAATTTAGTAAGCGTACTGTGGTTATGTAAAACAACAATTAAGTTCTTGCTCAAAGGAAACATATCCCACAGTCTTTAGGGATAAAAATGTAGGATGGCCTGGCCTGGTGGTGCAGCTGGGAGCAGAGTGAGCTGCAGGTGCTGGAGAACTCAGGCTGATTATGGGTTCAGATTCTTAGGCCAAACTGAAAACACCGTGTGTGTTCACATGCTCAAACCCTGATAAGTTGGATGGCTGAAGATAAATAAACAAATAAATGGGGACTGTGATGTAGCGAGACCCCTCCCCCCCCATTAAGGTTGTTTCTCTTATATGGATGCACACATTCTCTACCATAACTGACTAAAAAAAAGAAAAAGATAAAAAGGAAGTAGGATGTTTGTAAACAACTCTCAAATGGTTCAGGAAAAAAAACCTGTATCTATGGGTGAGAGGTCATTTACAGCACATGTGGCCAAATGTTAACAACTAGTGAACTAGAGTGAGTCAAGTTTATAAAGGGAGTTTTTGGCACTATAGTTAAAATTCTTCCATAAGTTCAAAATATCTGAAGGAAAGACAGAAAGAGAAAAAGAAAGAAAAGCTTGGAGGATAAGGCCAGGGCCCAGGAAGACAGGTACTTTCACCCCCTTAGCTTATTAATGTATTTGTTGAGAGAAAGCAAGAGCGAGAGACGGGCACCCCTATGGGGTCTCCATGCCACAATCTATTGCTAGTCTCAGATAGCCTGGATCATGCCAGAGAGATCCCAGGATATGAACACAGGACCTTTCTCTTGTGAATCTAGTGTGTTACCATTATGCCAACACCCAGCCCTGAGAAAAAGATTTTGATGTAATAGAGAAGGAAAAAGAGATAAAGGAGACAGGGGCCTAATGCAAATCTGAAATTTCTACCTTTGTGTAAATTAGAAAAAGCTATCCTGTCCTCATGAACTTTACTGCCATCTGCTGGAACATTCCCGTAAGAAATATTCAAACCCATAATTATAACACATGGGAACAGTGTCCTCTAGAGGTGTGCAGTTTACAATCTGCAGAACAAACGCTGGGCCTTAAAATAAAGACTGAATTATGGACTGGGCCAAGAGCAGGAACATACTGAGTGAAAGGGATACAGGAGGAAGCTTGGAAAGAGGGTTCAGCAGGTCAGTTCCCCTACAACTCCCCATGGTTTGCTCCTTTACTTCATTCAGGTCCTGGCTCCTGGGCTACTTCCTCAGAGACTACCAACCTTATCACACCCCTGCCTCTCATCAGTCTCTATCCCTTTATCTGGTTTAGTCTTCAGTGTATTTTTTTTTGTAGTAAACGCTGCATCTACAATTCAATCTTTTTAAAATAATTATTTAATTTTATTTATCATTATCATTTTTTACTTTCCTATTAGGCAAGCATTGTCACCAGGCACACACTCTCACCATAGAGAGAGGGAGAGAAAGTGAGAAAGCAAGCCAGGTCCAGAACTAGAATGATGGTCGGCCATGTGAGAGTCCAGCACCTTAACCACCACACTACCTGCAGGCCCCTATAACTGAATGTGTAAACAAGAGTCAAGCTAATGACCAAGAGGAACCACAACTTCCATTTGTTTCCTGATAATCCCCCTCAAATCTCAATCTATGTGCATAAGTCTCCATCAAGTACAGTGTACTAAGGATTATGAGTAGAAAATACTAAGGAAACTGGCATGGTCTCTGGAAGCTTTTCCTCTCATTATTTGGAAAAAAGAGAGATGGGGCAGTTATAAAAAGTTTAAAATGTGAAGCTATTAGACTTACATTAGCTGTAGTGTTCATTTCATAACCAGGAAAACAGCAAGAGAATGCAACTGCTTGCTCCCATGAATTTTTCTTTTATTCTCTTCTACTTTTCAACTGCTCAACTATACCTTGGCATAGTATTATTTATTTTTTTGAGGGATTTTTTTTTTATGGGGTGCATGCACTCGCCTAAGAAACAAAAAGTGAGAAGTTACCACCTAGGAGGGATGGCCATGCCACAATCCTTTCTCTTCTAGGGATTTTGGGCACCCATGCACATGTACCCAGCCTGAGTTTTAAGCCACTGGGTCCAGAACTCAAACTGTGGTCAGCCATGCAGGAGTCCAGCAACATAACCACTATGCTGTATGTTGGTCCCAGGAATTCCTTATTTTAATTTAATTTAATTAATTTAATTTAATTCCTAATTTTTTTCTTCCTTTCCCATCCTTCTTTCACCAAATGCTATTATAGGGGACAAGTGCTAGCAACTGGAATATGACACAATAGTAAACCAGGCAAACAAAGTCCTTTCATACATTCCAGCAGGGAATAAAGGTAATGCACAACAGTGTGTCACTTGTACGAATAAGAACACCAACTCATGGTGGGATGATGAGGGAAATGTGTATGCACACATACATTACTTTAGACAGATGGTAAGAAAAAGCCTCTCCGAGGACTAGACATTAGCAGTGAGATATGAAGGATGAGAAGGCGCTGGCCATACAACAAGCCAAGAGAATAGTTCTGTAGGCCTGGGGACACACACACAAGGACTACTGGGGGAGTGTTGTTTGTCATTGCTTAGGAAAGTCAGAAGGCTAGTGAAGACAGCATGTAGTGAGTGAAATGGGGAGTGGAATAGAATATAGGAGAGACTGGCAGGGAACAGATTGTGCAGCACTTTCACAGAAAACTTGGGTCTTACCCAGGTGCAATGGGAAGTCATTAAGAATGTCTAGCAGGGGAGTAACATGATTCTTTAGTCCTTCTTAATTTGCCAGAAGGTGTTTGTGCTCATGGAGGGAAAGGAGGAGACACAGAGAGAGAGAGAAACTGAGAAAGCACACCGCCATAGAAATGGTCATGCTGTAATCCCTTCTCTATTTCTTCCTCCTTTCAGAATTTTGGGCATAACTCCATGAGCCCAGTTTTTCAAGCTGGTGGGTCTGTGAGTCAAACTGTGCAACTGACCATGTAAGATCTAGGCACCTTAACCACATCACTGGTTGGTCCCATGAACTTTTATCATTATTTTTTTATTACTTTTCTTCGCCGGCAGGGGGGTTTTGCTATAGGGTACGTGCGCTCGCCAGAAAGAGAAAGCGAGAAATCACCTCCAGGGGGGAGGGCCATGCCACAATTCCTTCTCCTCCATTGTCCTTTTGAGATCTTGGGCACGCACACACATGTGCCTGGTGTGAGTTTAAGCCACCCAGCCTGGGACTTGAACCACAGTCAACTACATGGGAGTCCAGCAACGTAGTCAATAGGCCTACTTTTTATTACTTTTATTTTACTTATTATTGTTTTTCAGTTTGACCAGGGAGACACACACACATACAGAGAGAGAGAGAGAGAGAGAACAAGTGCAAGTGAGCATGTGAACGAGAGTAAGCAAGCTGCCAAGTCTGGGACTCAAACTGCAGTCAGCCATGTGGGAGTCCAGCACCTTAGCCACCATGCCACCTGCCAGCCCCTAGGTATTACTTTTTAAAAAGAGAGACATTCTGGGGCTGGTGAGTGGTGTGGTCATTAAGATGCTGCACTCCCACATGCTGACCAAGGTTTGAGTCCTGGACCTGGTGGCTTTCTTTCTCACTTTCTTTCTCTCTCTCTCTCTGGTCAAATTTAAAAAAGAAAAAAAAATACTAACAATAAAAAAAATTAAATAATTTTTTTTTTTTTTGAGAGGTTTTCGCTATAGGGCACGTGCACTCGCCAGACAGAGAGAGACATAGAGACAGAAAGCTGGTTCCCGAAAAATTAAATAATTCTTAAAAAAAAAAAAAGGAACAATTTTACTGCTGTATAGAAAATAAATTGGGATGGGGTAAGACTCTGAGTAGGGAGACCCTTAAAGAGGCTGATACAGGGACCAGCAGTTAGCGTAATGGCTATGTCACTGGACTCCCATGTAGTCGACCGTAGTTCGCGTCCTGGACCCGGTGGCTTAAAACTCATGCTGGGCGCGTGTGCATGTGTGCCCAAGATCCCGAGAGGAGAATGGAGGAGAAGGGATTGCGGCGTGGCCATCCCCCTGGGGGGGTGATTTCTCGCTTTCTGTCTCTCTGTCTCTTTCTGTCTGTCTGGGAAGCACACGCGCCCTATAGCAAAAACCTCTCCAAAAAAAAAAAAAAAAAAAGAGAGGCTGATACAGAGGTTCTTGTGGAAAATGGTCATTTAATAAAGGATGATCAGGATGAGGGCAGTGATGATGGAGAGAAGCAGACACATTTGTGCTATATTGTGGAAACAGAACAGGCACGATTTGGTGAAGAACTGGATCATGTGAGAGGCAACAGAAGGGACTGAGGTATGAATGACACCTGGGTTTTAAGCCTGAGCAGGATGGAAGGATGTGGTATTTACTGAGATGAGAAAAAAAAAGGAGTGTTAACTTTGGAAAGATGCCTAGAGCATCTTAATTGAAGAAAGTGGTTAGGCCCAACGTGGACCACACAGGACAAGTCTGAGCTTGAGATACACATTTGAAAGTCACCAGCAGAGAGGTAATGCTGGAAGTGGAAGGAGGTCACAGAAATGAATGAGGCTATCCAGTCCTATTAGAAAAACAGGCCCTGGTCTCATTTCTGAGGTACTCTAGTATCTATTAGCTGAGCTTAAAAGATGTGGAGTTAGTGAAAGCAAACTGAGAGGAAATATCCAGGGAGGCAAGGGATAACTAGGGGGATATGGTATCACAGAAGCTAAAAGGGGAGTACTTTGAGGAGGAGGATGTGGGAACTGACTAGTTCTGCCGAGGTTGAAGAGAAAAAGTGGCCCCGAACTTGGCAATACAGGCTTGATCAAAGCTGTTCAGTGGAGGGGCAGGAACGTGAGTAACTGGAGGGTGCTAAAGAGCAATTAATGTGAAGAAGTGCAGGTAGTATGACAGAAAATTCCTAAGAAGTTTGGTTACCAAGGGAAATAGAGACATCTGGAACTAAGGGATGGTTTCCTAAAGATGGGAAACACTCAGGACTGCTTATAGGCCGACACAAACACATAGAGAACAGAGATGGGGGCAGAAGCAGTGAAATCCAACAGAAAGGAAGGTTGGAGATCAAGAGCCCAAGTGAAAAAGCTGATCCTTATTGGGGTAATATAATGAAAAGATGAGGAAAGACAGACCCATTTATAGATCTGAAGATTGGAAGGGGAGATTTCTTTCTGAATGTTTCTAGTTTCTCAGCAAAAAGGAGCTGAGGTCATCAGCTACAGTTGGGTGAACGAGTAAAGCAGCTTTATATACAGAGAAAAAGGGATGTGAGATGGTTGTTTCAGAAAGTGAAAAACCATTTAAAAACTCTTAGAAGAAAATGTGGATGCAAATCTTTATGATGTTAGGTTAGGCAATGATTCCTTAGTTGTGAAGCCAAACACACAAAAGAAATAAATAAAATGGACTACATCAAAATTAAAAAATTTTACGTGCAGTAAACAGTACAATTAAAGTAACAAGAGGGTCGGCAGATGGCCTGGAGGCTAAGGCGGCTGGACCTCACATGGTCAAGAACCTGCGAGGTTGAAAATCACTCCAGGTGCATGTCAACATGTGCACAAGGAGGAGAATGGAGGAGAAGGGACTGCTAGCCATCTCCCTAGGAGGTAATTTCCCACTTTATAGGTCCACTTTAAAACTAAAGGAAAAAAAAAAAGTGACAAGAAAACACATAGAACAGGAGAATATATTTTCAAATTATGTGTAACATATTTTAGTCCTTGTGTTCAGAATATATACTGAGCTATACACTTTAAATGGATGAACTGTATGGTACCACAAGATTTTATTTCAATAAAGATGTTAACATTTACCAAGACAAACCAAATCTTGAGCCATAAAACAGCCCCACTAGACTGAAAAAGAATCAAGTTACTTTTATGCTTTTTGGTAATTATTGGGCCATTGGAAAAGTCATGATGCACTTTTCCTTTTTTTTGGAGAGGTTTTTGCTATAGGGCGTGTGCGCTCGCCAGAGAGACAGAGAGAGACAGAGAGACAGAAAGTGAGAAATCACCCCCCAGGGGGGATGGCCACGCCGCAATCCCTTCTCCTCCGTACTCCTCTAGGGATCTTGGGCACGCACGCACATGCGCCCCGCGTGAGTTTTAAGCCACCGGGTCCAGGACGCGAACCGCGGTCGACTACGTGGGAGTCCAGCGACATAGCCATTATGCTAACTGCTAGTCCCCATGATGCACTTTTTCACAGAAAACATGTCATGACTTTTTCAATGACCCAATATATGAGATATCAGGAAAGTCCTCAATATTTGTAAACTAAATAGCATAGTTTTAAACCACGTATGGATAAAAGAAAACAACAGGGAAATGAGAAAGGATTTTGATAGGATGAAAGTGAAAACAAGTGCATCAAAATTTTTGTGATCCAGCTAAAGTAGTACTTGGAAACTGATAGTATGGAAGTGTCCATGTTAGTAAGAGAGATTACAGATCAGTGATTCATTTCTTTTATTTTTAAAAAAAGAATTAAATTTTATTTATTCATTCATTTATTTTAATTTGACCAGAGAGAGACACAGAGAGCGAGAGAGGGAAAGTGAGAAGGCAAGCCACCAGGTCCAGGACTCAAACCATGGTTAGCCATCTGGGAGTGTCCAGCACCTTAACCACCATGCCACCTGCTGGTCCCCAGCGATCTGTTTCTTAAGAAACTATACATATTTAAAAAAGAACCAAAAGTAAGCAGAAGAAAGGAAAATCAGAGCAGAATTTAATGAAAGAGACAACAGAAAAATAGTAGATAAAAAAAAAAAATCAATGAAATTTTTTACAGAAAATCAATAAAATAGACTAAACGCCATAGACTGATCAACCAAGAAAAAAACACACAAATTGCCAATATCAGCAAGGAATGTGGTGACATCACTGTAAATCCTACAGACATTAAAAGGATAGTAAGAAATTATGAACAGTGTTATAACAATAAATTAGATTAATTCTTGAAGACACAACCACCAAAGCTCATTCAAGAAAGATATACTGGAGCTAGCCCTGTGGTCTAGTGGTTAAGGAGCCAGATTCCACATGACTGACCTCATGGCTCAAATTCCAGACCCGGTAGCTCAAAAACACACCAGGTGCATGAGTATGTATGCCGAAAATACTGAAGGGATGGAGAAACAGAGGAAAAAGGATTGTGGTATGACCATGCCCCATTGGGAAGTGCTCTCTCTGGTTGAGTACATGCACACTGGTCAACAAACCAAACCAAACCACCATGAGGGCTGGCTCTGCGATGCAGCAATAAAGTGCTGCACAGGAGCTGGCAGGTGGTGTAGAGGTTAAAGGTGCTGGACTCCCACATGGCCGATTGCAGTTCAGGTCCTGGACCTGGTGGCTTACTTTCTCACTTTCCCTCTCTCTCTGATCAAGCTGGAAAATGATAATAATAATTAAATTAAATTAAATAATTCTTAAAAGAATAAAATGTGCTGCTCAAGCAAGGCCAGATTCTGCATGATGACCATGGTTTGAATCTTCAGCCTAGTCAGCCTGAAACACACTGGGCATGTGCACAAGATCCAATGGGCTGCAAGACTGGAGAAAGGGTATAGTGGTATGACCAGACCCTGTGGAGTGTGCTCACTTCTCTCCTTCTGTGTCTGTGTGTGCACATCTTCCGTCATAAGTAAAGAAAACTTTTAAATAAAAAATGGCATGAAAACAACATACTCAGTATAAATCTGAAAATAGACATACACGCCCTATACACTGAAATCTATGAAACACTGCTGAGAAACAGACCTAAATTAATAGATCTATACTGCTTTCATAAGTTAGAAGACACAAAGGTGCTAAGATGTTAACTGTCTAATCTTTGACTATTCATATTTCCACTCGTAATCCCAATAGGTTTTTTTTTTTTTTTTTTTTTTTTTTTTTTTTAAGAAATGGACAAGCTATTTCTAAAATTCCTATGGAACTGTAAGGGATCTATTGGGTCATCAGAAGAGTCATGCGTATTTTTTTTTGTTTTTGTTTTCCTATGCAAAAATGCATCACGACTTTTCTGACAACCTAATGGAAGCTCCAACACAACTTGAAAAAGAACAAAACAAAAGGAGCAACACTACCTGATTTAGGATTTACTTAAAACTACCATTAACGGGACCAACAGTTAGCGTAATAGCTATGTCGCTGGACTCCCACATAGTCGACCATGGTTCGTGTCCCGGACCCGGTGGCTTAAAACTCATGCTGGGCGCGTGTGCGTGCGTGCCCAAGATCCCTAGAGGAGTACGGAGGAGAAGGGATTGCGGCGTGGCCATCCCCCCTGGGGGGTGATTTCTCACTTTGTCTCTCTGTCTCTGTCTGTCTGGCGAGCGCACGCGCCCTACAGCAAAAACCTCTCAAAAAACAAAAACAAAAACAAAAACCAGAAAACTACCATTAACGAGATGGTGTGGTGCTAGCTGAAAGACGAGAAGTGGAACAGCACAGAAAGTCCAGAAAGTGACAACTGTGTGTTGGATGTATATTGTAGGGATTATTCCAGTTCTCTCTGTGGCACTCACTTCATGCCTCCTGGCTTCTAGTTGCCTAAAAACCCCTATTTGATGACACACTTTGTCTTTGGTTTTAGAGGCAGCACAACATAGAACTCACTCTCGCTACATGATGCCTGGGTTTGTATCCTCTTCTGTTAATTAGCTTTGTGATTTTGAGGCATATAACCTCTCAGTGCCTTGGGTTCCTCAAATATAAAATGGGCTAATATAGGGACCATCAGTTAGCGTAATGGCTATGTCGCTGGACTCCCACGTAGTCGACCGCGGTTCGAGTCCCGGACCCGGTGGCTTAAACTCACGCCGGGCGCGTGTGCGTGCGTGCCCAAGATCCCGAGAAGAGAATGGAGGAGAAGGGATTGCGGTGTGGCCTTCCCCCCCTGGGGGGGTGATTTCCTGCTTTCTGTCTCTCTGTCTCTGTCTGTCTGGCGAGCGCACGCACCCTAAAGCAAAAACCTCTCAAAAAAAAAAAAGGGCTAATATAATATCTACTTCATAGGCTACTGCCAGGATTAAGTGGGTTATTTTGTAGTACTCAGAACACTGCTGATTAGGTAGTATACTACCATGTTAGTTATCGTTACTCATTTGACTGCCAAGCTCTGCTTTAATTGTAAAGGAAAATTGAAGAACTAAAGTTAATAGTTTGCCATGGAATAGTAAAGTTTTTTTCCTTTCTTATCTGTTGTTAAGAAGATAATAAAAATTAAGATTGGGAGATTATAAGGGACTCTCTATTTTTTTTTTTTTAAGTAGAGATTTTTTGCTATAGGGTGTGTGTCCTCACCAGAGACAGAAAGTGAGAAATCACCCCCCCCCCCCAGGGGGAATGGCCACCCTGCAATCCCTTCTCCTTTATATTTCTCTTGAGATTTTGGGCACACATACTAGTCCTGAGTTTCAAGCTGCTGGGTCTGGGACTCAAACCAGGGTCAGCTACGTGAGAGTCTAGTGCCTTAACTACCACGCCACCTGCTGGCTCTTACACTAAAAAACAGGGTTGGGTAAAGTACACCTCCTTGAGTCTACCAGAGGAAACAAGATTTTAATTTTAATTAATTTCAATAAAGATTTGTAAACATTTTTATGACAATAATTTATCATTTATTTATTTATTTTAAGATTTTTGTTTGCTGGAGACAGATCAAGACAAAAAAAGGGTAAGTGAGAAATCACCCCCTCTCCCAAAAGGGATGGCCACACTGCAATCTCTTCTCTATTTTCTTCTTGTAATTTTGGACATGCACGCACATGTACCCAATGTGATCTTTAAGCTGCCAGGTCTGGGATGTGAATCATGGTCAGCTATGTGGGAGTCCATGACTTAACCACCATGCCACCTGGCCTTATAATTTACTTTAAATGAGCAGACTATTCAGAGAAGACTGTCTAATCTAGTGATTCAGTAGGGTGTGAGATGGGAAATGACGTGGGATGAGGAGGAGGTCCTGACTCCTGGGAGGGTGTGAATATGTGATCTTCTTCAAACTCCAAATTGTTTCTCTAGAGATTATGATATACTCAAAGTAGAGAATTACTACCAGGGAGAGACACTGGTACATAGAGTGTCCCTGTCTTTGGGTGTACTGTGTACATCTTAGGTGTTCCAAAACACAAGAAAACAGCTGAAAGTCAATGGGCTAATTGCTACACTAGTACACTATTTTATAGACAGAGATTGCAGCCTTGGCTAATCTGTTAATGAAGTCCTAAAGGGAACTGACCCAAGTTAACTCAATGGGTACTGTACAAATAAAAAGCCAATGTTCCCTCCTTTTTTAAGAGAGATTTTTGCTATAGGGTACCTGTGCTCGCCAGAGACAGACAGAAAGTGAGAAATTGCCCCCCAGGGGGGAAGGCCACACCACAATCCCTTCTCCTCCTTTCTTCTCTTGGGGTTTGGGGCACACACACGTGCCCCTGGAGTTTCAAGCCTCCAGGTACAGGACTCGAACTGTAGTCTGCCATGTGGGAGCCCAGCAAGGTAACCATTATGCCATCTGCTGGTCCCTACAGAGATTTCTACTATAGGATGCATGTGCTTGCTTGAGAGAGAGAGAAAGACGGAAAAGCAGAAAGTAAAAAATCATCCCTCTGGCGGGATGGTCATGTTCCAATCAATCCCTTCTCCATTCTCCTCCTGGGATTTTGAGCATGCATGCACACACACACACAAGTACCTGGTGTGAGTTTCAAGCTGCCAGGTTTGAGACTCAATCCAGTTGGCCATGTGGGAGTCCAGCACCTTAAACACCACACCACTTGCTGGCCCCCTGCTGTTTTTTTAAAGCTGCCAAGTCTGATGTGAACCACTTAGTCATGTGGGATCCAGTAGCCTTCACTATCAGGCCACCAGTGGCTCCAATAATACCTTTTATTAACTATTTGGTTTTGCATAGAAAAATATGTCATGACTTTCCTGATGGCCCAATAGAATCCATTTTAATATATAATACAGCCTCTCTTTTTATGCAAATAAAATCAATTTCTCAGTTATCTTATTTTGCTAATGGCAGATGTAACATCTGACAATGTATTTACCCAAGAGTGTTAATATTGGTGGTAGAATAAAGAGTGACTTCTTTCTCTAATTTCCCAAATCTTCTGTAATGTGGTCATATTATTTTTGTTTTAAAAACTAGGGACCAGCAGATGGCGTAATGGTTACATCACTGGACTCCTACACAGTCAACCGCGGTTTGAGTCCTGGATCCATGGTTTGAAACTCAAACTGGGCACACATGTGTGCATACCCAAAATCCCAAAAGGAGAATGGAGAAGAGACTGCAGCATAGACATTCCCTCAGGGGGGTGAGTTTTTGCTTTTTGTCTCTCTGGTGAGTGCACACATCCTATAGCAAAAATTTTTTTAAAAATAAACAAACAGGGGCTGGCAGGTGGCGTGGTGGTTAAAGGTGCTGGACTCCCACATCATCCCTCTGGGGGGGATGGTCATGTTCCAATGGCCATGTTTCATGGCCAACCGTGGTTCGAGCCTTGGATCTGGCAGCTTGCTTTCTCACTTTCCCTCTCTCTGTCACTCTCTGGTCAAAGTAAAATAAATAAATAAATAAATAAATAAAATAATTTAAAAAAAGAAGTCATAAACAAACAAACAAAACTATAGGGGATGTCTACCTCTTTCCCATATTTAAAGATGCTAGGTAATACCGGTATTGCAGTACCTGTATTACACCAAAAGAGGGCACTAATACACCCAATGATAATCTTGGGATAAGGTCAGTTCAAACAGAACAGCAGTAAAACTTGATTTCTTACCCACTTTTTAAAAAAATAATTATTTTGGAACCAGCAGTTAGCGTAATGGCTATGTCGCTGGACTCCCACGTAGTCGACCGCGGTTCGCGTCTCGGACCCGGTGGCTTACAACTCACGCTGGGCGCGTGTGCGTGCGTGCCCAAGATCCCGAGAGGAGAATGGAGGAGAAGGGATTGCGGCGTGACCATCCCCCCTGGGGGGTGATTTCTCGCCTTCTGTCTCTATGTCTCTCTCTGTCTGTCTGGCGAGCGCACGCACCCTATAGCGAAAAACCTCTCCAAAAAAAAAAAAAAAAAAAAAAAAAAAATTATTTTTGCCGGGCGTGTGTGCGTGCGTGCCCAAGATCCCAAGAGGAGAATGGAGGAGAAGGGATTGCAGCGTGGCCATCCCCCCGGGGGGTGGATTTCTCGCTTTCTGTCTCTCTGTCTCTCTCTGTCTGTCTGTCTGGCGAGCGCACGCACCCTATAGCAAAAACCTCTAAAAATATATATTTTTTTATTTAACTTTATTTATTTAAATTTGACCAGAAAGGTAGAGAGAGAGAGAGAGAAAGTAAGTCACCAGTTCCGGGACTTGAACTGCAGTCAGCCATGTGGGAGTCCAGTGCCCTTAACCAGTATGCCACCTGCCAGTCCCCCCTACCCACTTGTTTTATTATGAAATTTTGGGAAAGCTCTTTAACTCTAGCTTCAGTCATTCCCAATGGTCAACTGACTTTAATCTATTCTCCCAAGTATACACCTGAAAGGTATAAAAGGAAGGTTGTTCAAATGCTTACTCTGAAAAAAAAAAAAAAAAGAGAGAGAAAGAAATGTGAAAGACATTTCAAAGGGTGGTAGTCAGTTTTAACTTGGTTTAGGAACAAATCTCCAATTCCCAGGTCTATATAATACAGCCTGTTTTTCTTGCAATAGTTATTTCTTAAACATTTAAAAAAAAGAATTACTTAATTTTATTTATCATTATTCTTCAATTTGATGAGAGAGAGAGAGAGCGAGAGCGGGGGGGGGGGCGCGGAGAGAGCGAGAAACCAAGCCACCAGGTCCAGTACTTGAACGAAGGTTAGCCATGTGGGAGTTCAGTGTCTCAACCACCATGCCACCTGCAGGCCCCCACTGCAATAGTTTTTAAAAAGTTGTCAATATAAGACACATTTCTAAAAGAATTCAACTGTGCCTGAAATAACTAAAAAAAAAAAAAAAAAAAAAAAAAAAAGTTCATGATGTGTATTATGAAAAAGCTGTGCATTGATTCCAATGTTTTATTGCACTAAAACGAATGAATACTTCCAGTTTCCCACGAAGTTTTTGAAGTCCCCTCACAGTGACAATAAAAAGCAACTTTTTTAGTTGCAAAAGATACCAGATCATGTGTTTATAAACTGAGTTCAAAATTTTGTAGCTTCTGAAATGGGTTAACAGTATGCTCTGCTGCAGATTTATCATTAACCAAAGAAATTCTCCTCAAAATGGCACAGAAGATCATTGACCGAATACAAAGCTGCCACTGTCACAGACAGACACACATGCTTTTGGATATGGATAAGTGTGGCAGCAGGCCAAAGAAAGTTGTACGAACTCCTTTCAAACTAACATTCCTCTCAGAAGCTCAGAAAAAAATAGTTTTTCGTTCATTAAAATAACCTAACATCCCCTTTGCCCTCGATTTCAGATTTATAAAGCACAGAGAACAAAATGGCATTGACTACTCTTCCCCAACTGAATGAATGCTGGATAGACTTCAAAATATGAATTTTTGGCCTTACTTATCTAAAGAATATAATTAAGATAACAAATGTAGTGCTGAACCATGCTGGAATGGACAAAGACATTAACTCTGCCTTTTCTTTTGTTTTCTATCCTTTTTTCCCCCTTTGGGTCTGGCTGGCTCTTTGCACATACTGGACAACTTCTTAAGTTCTCCCATTACATAGTATAAATTTAAATCTCCAGAAGACATAGGGTCCAATCTAAACTCAAAAGACTAGTTAATTGCTAATAATTATGAAAACTCAAATTTAAAAAATGACTTAATGCCCTCTGCATATATTTACTTCTAATTCAACACTCTATGCTAGACAGGTCATGCCAACATATTTCTCCTGTGGTTGTGATACACTTACATTTCAACACTTCTTTGACAGTGAGTTAAGAAATGAAGTTAAGTGACACGGCTTCAGGCCATGATATATGACATAAAACTGATTCAAGGATGCAGTGGGTGGGTGCTGTCTGAAGGAAGGTGGATCCTTGGGGTTTGATTCCTGGCCCTACTGGTTTCATGCCAGGCATGCACTCAGGATCCTGACCAGATGGAAAACTGGAAGAAAAGACTGGCATTCCCAGGCCCTTTTGGGGAATGCCTCCATCTCTATCTTGTGCTTATGTTCTCGCATATAAAAATGTTTTTTTTTAAAAAAGGTTTTTTTTAAAAAGAGATGAAAGTCTTTCAAATCTTTATCAGTAATTACTTAGCAAGAGGAAAAGTAAAAAAAGCATTTGGTAATAGAAATACCTTTGATTTTTGAGGTTGTGTTCTGTCCATCTCCCCAAGCAACTCTGTTTCCCCCATGGAAATAAAGGGAATTGGTCAGCAGATGGTGCGGTGGTTGGGATGCTTGACTCCCACATGGCCAGCTGTGGTCAGAGTCCTCCATAGGGGATGGTCAAGCCACAATCCCTTCTCCTCCATACCTTCTACCTTTTGAGATCTGGCCCACACATGCAAACATGCCTGGAATGCTTTTCAAGCCACCAGGTCTGGGACTCAAACATTTGGCCATATGGGATCTAGCACCATGCCACTGGCTAGCCCAGGATATATTTTATTGATTCTTAAAATGTCATATAATTTTGCATTAAACCCTGGACATTGAATATTATATCATATAGCTTTTGGACTGTTATATTCCTCTGAAGAATATGGGTATTTCTGTTTTAGTATGCAGATAAATTTGGTTGGACTCTATCTAACTGCAAACTCTTGTCTTGGGCAGTAGCTCAAATCTCAGTTATTTTATCTTTAGCTGGGCTGCTTATAACCTTTCATGTGCATGCATGGTTCATATAAGTACAGAATTTGTATTTTATACACAAAAGTTTAGGTTCTCATTCTCTGGCTCTCTCTTACCTAGGATTCCTCTCTTCTCCCTTCTTTACAGTGGGTGACCTGAATTCTGTCCTTTGAAAAGTTTTTTTTTTCTTTTTTGTAGAGGTTTTTGCTATAGGGCGCGTGTGCTTGCCAGAAAGACAGAGAGACAGAAAGACAGAAAGAGAGAAATCACCCCCCGGGAGGATGGTCATGCTACAATCCCTTCTCCTACATTCTCCTCAGGATGTTGGGCACACACGCACACGTGCCCGGTGTGAATTTAAGCTACTGGGTCCAGAGCTCGAACCGCAGTCAACTATATGGAAGTTCAGCAACATAGCCACTACTCTAACTGCTGACCCCCTCCGAAAAGTTTTCAATGAAAGTGTTAGCCAATCTATCAGGTGTCAACCTCAATCTGTCCTCTGCCTAAGAACAGTAAAAATGGAACAGTATTTCCATGTTGTCTCTTCTTACAAGTGTCCACTCTATCTCAAAATCTGTCCACTTCTGTTCATTCTTTAGTGCCTTCAAAGTCTTGTTTTTAAATTTTGTCTAGAATACAGTTATATACAGGAAGGTTAGGCCTAATAAAAGCCTACTGCCATAACAGAAGAAAAGCCACTGTGACTTTTTTTGTTTTGTTTTGGAGAGGTTTTTGCTATAGGGCGCATGCGCTCGCCAGACAGACAGAGAGGGACAGAGAGACAGGAAGCGAGAAATCACCCCCCAGGGGGGGATGGTCATGCCGCAATCCCTTCTCCTCCATTCTCCTCTTGGGATTTTGGGCACGCAGGCACACGTGCCCATCATGAGTTTAAGCCACTGGGTCCGGGACTCAAACCGCGGTCGACTACGTGGGAGTCCAGCGACATAGCCATTACGCTAATTGCTGGTCCCCGTGACATTGTTTTTAAAGATTACCTCAAAATCCCTGTGTGTGTGTGTAGATAAATAGATTCACTTTTTTTGAATTATTTTATTTAACTTTATCTATTTATTTAAATTTGACCAGAGAGGGACAAAGAATGAGTGTGTGTGTGTGTTTGTGTGTGTGAGAGAGCGCACGCGCGAAAGTGAAAAAACAAGCTGCCAGGTCTGGGACTCAAACTACCAGGGGTCAGCCATGTGGTAGTCCAGCGCCCTTAACCACCTGGCAGCCCCGATTCACTTCTAATGATACCAAAATAGGAACTACTCTATATATTTAAGTATTCATACTTTTAGCATTTATTGTGTAACAAAAACTCTTGTTAAATGCTCAATAATGTAGTTTTTTTTTTTTTTTTTTTTTTTGAGAGGTTTTCGCTATAGGGCGCGTGCGCTCGCCAGACAGAGAGAGACAGAGAGACAGAAAGCGAGAAATCACCCCCCAGGGGGGATGGTCACGCCACAATCCCTTTTCCTCCATTCTCCTCTCGGGATCTTGGGCACGCACGCACACGCGCCTGGTGTGAGTTTTAAGCCACTGGGTCCGGGACGTGAACCGCAGTCGACTACGTGGGAGTCCAGAGACGTAGCCATTACGCTAACTGCTGGTTCCCAATAATGTAGTTTTTATTAACGAAATATAACAATTTTTACACAAGATACTTCAACTTTGCAAGTAACTAGAAAAATAATGCACCTAACTAAAAGTTAATCTCGTAAGCAGTGGCACAACACTAGAGAAATATGTAAAAACAGAGATGTACAAAGATACTAACTTTATCCTATCAATAACAGCAAAACAGAAAATAACCCAAATCTTTATCAAAAGGGAAACAATAATATATTCATACAATAGATTACTGCATAGTTATTAGAATGAATAAATTATATATTTTAATATGAAAGGAGTTTAAAAATGTAATATTGGGGGCTGGCAGGTGGTGTGTGATTGAGGTGCTGAACTCCCATGTAGCCGATCACAGTTTGAGTCATGGACCTGGTGGCTTGTTTTCTCACTTTCCTTTTCTCTTTCTGGCCAAATTAAAAAATAACAACACAGGACTAGCAGATGGCATAATAGATACGTAGCTGGACTCCCACGTACTGGACCATGGTTCAAGTCCAGACCTAGACCTAGCAGCTTAAAATTCATGCCGGGTGTGTGTGTCTGCCTATACCCAAGATCCCAAGAGGAGACTGAAGTAACTGTGCTGTGGCTATTCCCCATCCCCCGCCCGGCGGGGGTGGATTTCTAGCTTTTTGTCTCTGTCTCTCAGCCGCACACACACACCCTACAGCAAAAAATCTCTCTTTAAAAATAAATAATTCTTAAAAACAAAAACAAACAAAATACCCAAAACCTAATATTCAATGAAAAAAGTTACATAACAGGATAACAGGAATGAACAGTTAAAAAAATAGAATAATTACTAAATACACACATTTATTTAAAATAAACTAGAAGAGTCAGGCTCATGACCGTGGCTATGTCAGGAGAAGGGAGGAAGGAGGAGATGTATCAGGTGGTATTCAAAGGATCCTTTAGTTGAAAAATAATTGGGTACCAGGGTCAGTAGATGGCATAATGGGTATGTCAAAGGGCTCCCACATGACTGACTGTGGTTCGAGACCTGGAACTGGAGGCTTGAAACTCCTGCCGGGCACAGGTGTGTGCATACCCAAGATCCCCAGAGGAGAAGGAACTGCAGCATGGTCATTACCCCTGAGGGGTGATTTCTCACTTTCCCTTTCATTTCTGTCTTCCTCTCCAGCAAGTGCACATGCTCTAAGGCAAAAACCTCTTAAAAAAAAAAAAGGCAAAAAAATAAATAGATACCACCAATGTTAACCATTAATGGCAGCTAATTCTACACATGAATGAGTGCGTCATTGTACTTTTCTAAATTTTTCCATTTCTTAAAAATAAAACACCTATAATGTCAATGACTGTATAATATTCAATTGTACAGTTACGTCGTAACATATCAATCTCAGACACTGAGATACCTGCCACTATCATAAAGAGTGCTACAATGAACATCTTTGCAGCTAATTTTACACATAAACTCCCATTCTCCCTCCCTTTAAAATTTTGCCAGAGAGCACAAATACTCATTAGAGAGAGAGAAAGAGAAGAAAAGAAAGCACCTCTCACTGGGCACATTCATATGGCAATACCTTTTCTTTCTATTTCTCTTTCCTTTCAAAATTTTGGGCACACATGCTCATACCCAGAATGTTTTTCTTTTCTTTTCCTCTTTTTTTTTTTTTTTTAGATTTTTTTTTGTCATAGGGCACATGAGCCTACGAGAGAGAGAGAGAGAGAGAGAGAGAGAGAGAGAGAGAGAGAGAGAGAGAGAGAGAGAGAGAGAGAAAGTGAGAAAGTGAGAAATCTCCCCCTAGGGGTGATAGCCATGCTATAATTCCTTCTCCATTCTCCCCTCAGGATTTTAGGTACATATACAATGTGCCTGGCATGTTTTCTGGCCTCCAGGTCTGGGCCTTAAACTGTGGAGTCAGCCATGTAGGAACCAGCACCTTAACCACACCACCTGCTCACCCTAGCATGTTTTTTTAGGCCGTCTGGGATTCGAACTGCACAGTGACGATGTGGGACACAGCCACTAGATGGCCCTAAATTTCTTTCCTTAGGATAAATTCCTAGAAACAAAATTGTTAGGACAATTCTAAATCTGTTTTACACTGCCTAGTTGCCATCCAGAGGCTCTAACAATTCATATATCTGTTACCAGGCTATCTGTCTATTTCCTTATATATGTCTATTTCCTTTCATTCTTGCCAACTGGATATTAGAACTCAAAAACCATCTTCACTAAATTAGGTGTGTGAGGTACAAGTGTAATTTTTCCCAAAACTACTAACAGCCTATCATACCATAATTACCAAGCAACCAACTAAAATATCATTATAAAGGCTCTATTACAAATTGGTACATACCATAAAACAAGAAAATTTATTTTATTTTGTTTTACTTATAAGTCAAAGTGTGTGTGCATTTACCAGACAGAGAGACAAGAGAGGGAAGGAGAGGGAGAAAGCACTCCCCAGGGGATATGGTCATGTTACAATCCCTTCTCCTCCATTTCTCCGTCCTACTGGGAGCTGAGGCACGCATGTACACACACCTGGTGTTTGTTTGTTTTGGTTTTGGTTTTATTTTGAGCCACTGGGGCCAGGATTCAAATGGTACAGTTGGCCATCTGTGGGATCTGGCTGCCTTAACCAGGACTGGCCCTCTCTCTCTCGCTTTTTTAAATGATAGAGACTATGTGTGCGAGAGAATGAAAGTGAGAGCGAGCGAGCGAGCGAAGAACCCTTGGCAGCAGGGTCCCATCAAACTGCAAGCCTCCTTCCCTAGCCCTCATGCTACTTAATATTCTCGGCAACTGTGTATGGCCAGCATGTTTTTAGGCTGACCTAGGGATCCAAACCTAAGGTTGGCTATATTGCCTCTTGCCTTACAGGGCACTTCTGTTACTGCTGCATCACACAGGCTTGGCTTCTTTCTTTCTTTTTTTTTTTTTTTTTTTAAGGTTTTTGCCATAGGGGTGTGTGTGTGCTTGTAGGAGAGAAAAAGAGAGGAAAAGTAAGAAGTCACGCCCTGGGAGGATGGCCATTCCACAATCCCTTCTCCTCCATTTTCCTCTTGGGATTTTGGGTATACACACAAACTTGCCCCAGTATGATTTTCAAGCTCCTAGGTCTAGGACTTAAACCACGGTTGGCCATGTGGACATCCAATACTCCAACCAGCACACCACCAGCTAGCCTGGTTTCAGAATTTCTTTTGTCTGTCTTTCCCAATAATTTTAGACAGCACTAATTACAGAACTGTTTTTAAGAGAAAAAGGCTTTACAGATATACTTATTTAAAGATAGAGCCCTGGTAGCCCGGTCTTGCTCAGGGCCTGGTGGTTAGCATGGCTGGATCCCACATGGCTGACTGCGTGGTCTGAGTCCCAAACTTGGTGGCTTGAGAATCATGCCCAAAATCCCGAAAAAGAGGAAGAAACACAGAAGAAGGGATTGTGGTATGACCATGCACCATGGAAGGTGCTTTTCCACTGTCCTTCCCTCTCTCTCTAAGGTGAGTGGATACACCTTCTGGCAAATAAAAAAAGGTAATTGATTGATGCATTTTATTAGAATGGTTTACATTTTAAAATATTTATTCGTAAGGTAAGACAATTAAAAAAGGGTTTCAATTTTGAAACCTGCAAAAGATCTTACAGCTTCTCAGTCTAATTGAAATAGTCTTCTCTAAAAGTCATCTAAAAACATATACTAATCATAGAATTTATTATAGTTCATGACAAATATCCTGAACTTCCATGGTCCTTTTCATCTTGCATACTATATTAAATAACTCAGTTGAGAATTACTAATAATTAGTATTTACATAGTACTTATTTACTACAGTACTACAAAGCAGGATAAACAATTATCATCACCATATTAACAAAGGGAGATGCTGAACCAGCTAGGCTAGCTGTCTAAGGTCACACTAAAGCAGGAAACTGCCTAATTCCTATATGGCTCATCACCCAAAAATAACTACCCCTAAGAATCATGACAACAGTTTAGGAAGAAATCTAGAACATACCAGTGCCAAAGAATCATATTATTGAAATGATAATCAAAGACAATTTACTTCAACATTCTTATTTTACCGATTAAAGAAAAAATGAGGTCCTAAACGGTTATGTAAATTAATTGTTCAAAGTCACACTTCTAGTCATAATAAAGCAAAAATCAGAACCTAGAACTCCTTAATCCAAGTTCAACGATTTTTGATCACTACAGTACAAGTTACCCTTAACTGCTATTTCCAATGTTAGGATTTATCAAAAAGCTTCAATGTTTTCACTGACAATGATTAACACAACATTCATGCAACAAATAATTATTCAGTACCTACCATGTGCTAGGCCATGTACTTAGTGTTAAATCTCACTGAATATTTCCCATGTGCTAGGCACTGGGTCACCTACATTTTCACACTTAGATCTTCATGATACCATTATCTGTATGTTCACACTTAAATCTGCATGATACCATAAAAATCAATATAATACCATTATAATAAATTATCTCTATTTTAAAATTAAAATTTAGGAAGATTAAGTAACCCACCCATTTTCACTAAGAAAATGCCTTTATAAAAAACCAAATGGAGGGGGGAACCAGCAGTTAGCATAATGGCTATGTCGCTGGACTCCTATGTAGTCGACCGCGGTTCGCGTCCGGACCTGGTGGCTTAAAACTCACACCAGGCGCGTGTGCGTGCATGCCCAAGATCCCGAGAGGAGAATGGAGGAGAAGGGATTGCAGCATGACCATCCCCCCTGGGGGGTGATTTCTCGCTTTCTGTCTCTATGTCTCTCTCTGTCTGTCTGGCGAGCGCATGCGCCCTATAGCAAAAACCTCTCCAAAAAAAAAAAAAAAAAAAAAAAAAACCCACCTAAATGGAGGGACCAGCAGTTAGGGCAATGGTTATGTCGCTGGACTCCCATGTAGTCAACTGTGGTTCAAGTCCTGGACCTGGCGGCTTAAACTCATGCCGGGAGTGTGTGTGTACATGCCCAAGATCCTGAGAGGAGAATGGAGAAGGGATTGCAGTGTGGCCATCCCCCCAGGGGGTGATTTCTCGCTTTCTGTCTCTTGCTGTCTTTCTGGCCAGCACACACGCCCGACAGCAAAAACCTCTCCAAAAAAAGAAGAAAAAAAAAAAAAAAAAAAAAAAAAACTAAGTGGGGTGGGGACAGTGAGTGACATGGTGGTTAAGGTGGTGGACTTCCACATGGCTGACCTTGGTTCAGGTCCTGAACCTGGCAGCCTGCTTTCTCACCAACTCTTTCTCTCTCTGATCAAATTAAATAATAATAATGGTAATAATCGTAACAAATAAAATAAAATAAACCCAAAAACCTAAATGGAGGCCAGAAGGTGGCATGGTGGTCGAGGATGCTAGACTCCCACATGGCCCACTGCGGTTCAAGTACCAGACCTGGTAGCTTGCTTTCTTACTTTCTCTCTCGTTAAATTAAAACAAAATAATAGTAATAATAAAATAATTCTTTAAAAAAAGTAAATGGGGGGCAGGCAGGTGGTGTGGTGGTTAAGGGCAATGGACTCCCACAAGGCTAACCATGGTTTGAGTCCTGCTTTTTCACTTTTTCTCTCTTTCCCCTTCTGTCCCTCTCTGGTCAAATTAAAATAAACAAATAAATAAAGTTAAATAAAATAATTATTTTTAAAAAATAAGTAAATGGTGTAATCAAACATAAAATGAGCTTATCCTGAGGCCTGCAGGTGGCATGGTGGTTAAGTCTCTGGACTTCCACATAGCCAACTGTAGCCTGAATCCCAGACCTGACGGCTTGCTTTCTCACTTTCCTTCTTTCTCTCTCTGCTCAAATTGAAAAATAGTAATAATAAATAAAATTAAGTAATTATTTTTTAAAAAGAGCTTATTCTAACAAAAGTCTAATTTTTGGTGTAAACGTTAGAACACCATATGTGACTTCATTTAAAAAAAGGATAAAGGAGGGACCAGCAGTTGGCGTAATGGCTATGTCGCTGGACTCCCATGTGTAGTCGACTACAGTTCAAGTCCCGGACCTGGTGGCTTAAACTCATGCTGGACGTGTGTGCATTCGTGCCCAAGATCCCGAGAGGAGAAATGGAGGAGAAGGGATTGTGGCGTGGCCATCTCCCCTCAGGGGTGACTTCTTGCTTTCTGTCTGTGTCTCTCTGGTGAGCACACATGTCCTATAGCAAAAATCCCTCCTCCCTCAAAAAAAAAAGATAAAGGATCCATCATCAAAATAGTTTGAAAACCACGAATCCATACATAGTGCCTAATACTAACCAAACAGTAAGTGCAGAACTTAGAATGAGATTAGAGGCTGTGGACCCCATGAGGAGAGCTTTGTTGTTTTTTTCCCCCTTGTACTTTCTAAGATCCCAGAACAGAAAGTATCTAAAATGACCTAATTGAAAGCCAATTGCTAGGAAAGTAAGCATTTTAAAGAAACAGAGAACAGGCGAAAGGTTCCTAGTATCTATTCTGAGCCCATCTAAAAGAGAGTACTGGTCTCAAGAATATTAAGTCAAGTCTAAATAGAAGAATGCGTGACTTCTCTAAGGTATTACAAAATGGTGCCATAATACTGGTTACCTACTTTGAGAGCATAAAATCTCTGTGGTATATGATCAAATTAATTAAAAGTTTCATCTACTGTCTTTCCCAGCAGGAATTCCTTTATCTTTGATTGCTAAGTAGATTTCAAAAGGACCATATTAAAAGAAAAAAAAATAAAAAACCAAATGTTAAGTAGTTTGACTATTGTGTAGATTTTAAAATATGCTTTGTAAATAAATAAGAAGCTGATGATATTTTATAAAGCAGCACTAGAGGGTCAACCTATAAGAAAAGAATCTAAAAATATAATTGGAACATAAAGTTTTTTAAGGGAAAGATTAATTTGATAAAGTGGTCTATTGTTTTGGGCACTATTGGTATAGGGAAACGAAACCAAGTAATTGCTGAAAATGATACTCTGCGGGCCAGCAGGTGGTATGGAGGTTAAGGCCCTGGTCTCCTATATGGCTGACTACAGTTTGAGTCCCAGATCTGGTGGCTTAAGACTCATGCAGGGCACGTGTGCATTTGTGCCCGAAATCCCAGGAGGAGAATGCAGAAGGGATGGCAGCATGGCCATCCCCCCTGGGTAGTGATTTCTCACTTTTCCTCTCAGTATCTCTCTCTCTCTCCTGGAAGTGGACACGCCCTTTGGCAAAAACCTTAAAAAGAAAAAAAAAAAAGGAAAGAAAAATACTCTGATAAGTACCAATCGTAACAGAATTAACCACATGTAGTATTTCTAATATAAATGGTTACCTGAGAAGTTTGTCAGAAGTCTTGCTAGGACATGATTGTTTAACAATTCAGTCTTGTCAAGGCCAGAAATCATAGCTACACTAGTAGTTTCTTTGATAATAGTGGGCCTTTTGCAAATGCCAGTATCAGATCCAGTCTTGACATCTCTGTGTTCTACAATAGAGATGTCATTTGATTTCTGTGGCCAAGATTCTGGAACAAATGTAAAAGTTTGTTTGATTATTTCTTCTGAAGAAGATTCCATTTTATCCTGCATAGAAGCTGACTTCTCAACCTGTCTTTTGCCTATTTCTTTAAGAGCTTTGATTGTGAGCTGCTCTTGTTCTAAATCAAGAGATGCTACTGGAGTATCCTGGGTATGGAAACCATCCAGAAGTTCACCTCCATTTGTTTTTTTGCTTTGTTCATTGTATTTGCTTCTAATGTCTTTACTTTCAGAGTTGCTTGACTCACTTTCATGTATGACTTCTACAGGAAGAGCTGTTTTAAAATCTGTCATCTTCTTTGATATTACTTCAAAGGCATTTCCTTCACTTATTATTCCTTTCTCTTCGGTTTCTGTAAAGGATGCTATCAGGTCTTCAGGGGAGGAATCGTCTTTATCTTCAGTATTTTTTCCATATAATGACTCCAAACAGGCAGAAGGTGTCACATTTGGTGAGAATTCTCTCTCATTAAACACATTTGGAGATGCTTCTGAAGGCAATTTTGGGTTCTCGGTTCTAACAGGCTTCTCAGGAGCAAGTTCACTCACACTGTCTGCTTGCTTCACATCTTCAGACATTACATTTATATTGGCGACTTGTGGACACACTGCCTCGCCAACTGGACTCCTTCCAAGACTATCAGGCTGAATTTGATGTGGCTCATAGTCACCAACCGACTCTTCAATAGTATTAGGTGTTTTGTTTTCCTTCTTACAATTGGGGATCTCTTTGATTTCTTTTTCACCTGTTTTTACAAGTGCTGTAAAAATAACACTTGGAATAGAAACAGGTTTTTCAGCCGGAATTTTGTTATTTTCAAATGATGTATCTGCTGTGATGTCCTCTATTACTGTGTCATCAGACTCACCAGAACTATCAGCCTCTGTGATTTCTCCCAATGCAGATCTCTGCCAGTTCATTTCATCTTTTAGGTGGTCATCAGGTAAAACTACTTTCACTGGGGCTATTCCAGAACCCAAAGAGAGACATTTTTCATATGGAGATCCTGATAATTCCAAAAATGTATCGTTTTGTTTCTGCTTGTTGCCTGGTTCACCTTTGATACTGGCTTCCTTTGTGGAATCAAGTTGGTCTGGTATAGGTTTTCCTGTGATAACATTTTCTTGTGGGAAGGATGTTTCTGTTGATTTGGTGATAGGAGCACTCCCATTAATAGAACATACAGGAATATTCTGATGAGTGTTAGTTTTAAGATTTACAATGGGAATTTCTGAATTATTTTCACTGACATTAAGTCCTGCAGTTTCCGTGATATGGTCAGAAGATTTGTCGATCTGTTGCTTCACTTGGGAAGCCAAATCCCAGGTCAATATTTCATTGGTAAAGTTATGCATGTCATTTACACATCTAGACACCTCCTCCAGTGCTGCAGTTGTGTGTGAAAACTGTCTAGTGAGCAATCCAGAGGTTGGGTAACGCCCTCCCTCCTTATTTCGCAATGGAAATAGTTTGTCATTTGTCTCTGAGATGTCTACAGGTGATTCTCTATCAGTGTGTGGTGCCCAGCTACCAAAACCATTTGTGCTCTCCTTATATGAGTCTTTAAATTCTTTATCAAATGCTGCTCTGTCAATAATTACTTCAAATGGTGATTCAGGGGAATCCTTTTCAATACCACCTCCTGAAACTTCAGATGGAGACAAGGAGTATGTACAAATGCCTTCTGCCTTAGATTGCTCAATGAGTGGTTTCTGAGATGATAACAAAGTGAATCTGTCATCAGTATCCAATCCAGTTTCATTTTCCCTACATGATATCTTATTTGGGTTCTTAGACTCAAGTAAGGTCTGATCTATCTTTATTTGCTTTTCCATTTGACCAACTTCCTTTGAGAGAAAAGCAGGATGCTCTGGAAAACTGGCTGGAACGGAAGGACGGTTACAACAAACTCCTCCTCCAAGAGAAACTGAAGAGTCTGCTATATCATTGCTGGTCCCCTGAGGCTTTTCCATCTTTCTCGTATCTAGAAGAGCCAAGTGGTCTTTTCCTTCTTTGGCTAATTTAGGCTGGCTGCCTAATACTTTGCCTTTTTCTCCATATTGTGCTGTAAGGTGAGCGTTATGTATTTCAGGAGATGAAAGAAAAGAGGAAGTCATAATTTCTGAAGGCGGCTCATCAGAGCACAGAGAGCTCAATCCCTCTGAGGTTGGAATTTGAAAGAAAAAAAATGGTTTACCAGGTACGATTACACATTAGCAGTCAGGCTAAGCAGCATGCTTTTTATTCTTTAAATTATATAAAAATATGCACACACACACATACACAGGATGTACATGTACAGACATAAATATATAACGAAACAATGACCAACAGTTATCCAACAAGACATGCGTAAAATTGCCAATGGTGATACAGAAAAGCCATTATCATGCTACAGATTGTAAATGACAAAAATTTTCAGAAAATAAATGTTTGTCAATCGGTCTACTTTTTCCACTGTAAAGGTAAGCGTAAGAAGGGTGATGGATTGGAAAATATGGGGAAAAGTTTCTTCCTTTTTTGCTAGAGCTATTCAACAGAAGCAACATAATCCATACAAAATAAACAACTCAATATTATAAAGCACTGTAAGCTGAACAATTCAGAATTGCCTCCAACTCCACTGCTATAGTTTACAGACTGAGAAGGAAAAAAGTAGCAGCCAGAGTTCAGGAGATATACAGCAGACTCTCTGAGACTAAAGATGCAACTATACTTATTCTGTTCTCTCCACAGGAGAGATCTGTCCCATAGCCTCAATGTTCTAAACTAAAGGGTACTAAAATGGTTGGACTGCTTCAAAATCTCTTACACCAACTTGCCATTTTAATTAAAATTAAACTGTGGGACCAGCAAGTGGCATAGTGGTTAAGGTACTGGACACTCCCACATGGTCGACCACAGTTCAAGTTCTGGATCTTGAAGTTCAAGATCCACAAGTTGTGGCTTGCTTTCTCACTTTCCTTCTCTCTCTAGTCAAATTAAACTAAATAAATGAATAAATAAAATTAAATAATTTAAAAATACATTGAATTGTGCAGATTGGTTTCTTTAGTTAAAACAGAGTTACAGAGGCCAGTAGATGATGTGGTGGTTGAGTGTGCTGGACTCCCACATGGCCGACCGTAGTTTGAGTCCTGGAACTTTCTTGCCCCCCCCCCCCCCCCCCCCCCCCCCGTCCCTCTCTGGTCAAATTAAAATAAATAACCAAATGAATAAAGTTAAAATAATTCTTTTTTTAAAAAAGCATTAACAACAGAATTCCTTTTACAACAAATATCCTTATAAATGTAATGCATTAACTAACGCTTATCAGCTACTGATAACATAACAGTGACTAATTTACTACAGTGCTTTCTAACTTTCCAACCTAACAAGTTTTTACTGAGGAAAGTTTTTACTGGATCAAAAGATCTAGGGCAGGTGTTGTCTTTCTTACATATTTTAATATCTCTGGATGTGGAACTACATGGTAGGTCTCTCTCTCTCTCTTTTTTTCTTTTTTGCTATTGGGCATGTGTGTTTTGCCAGAGAGACAGAAAGAAAAAGTGAAAAATCACCCCTCAGGGAGGATGGCCATGACACCATCCCTTCTCCTCCATTCTTTTGGGATTTTGGGCAGGTATGCACATGTGTGTGACTAGCACTTATTTCAAGTTGCCAGGTCTGGGACTCAAACAGCTTAAGCAATCATGTGGGATCCAGCAACTTAACCTCTATGCCACCTTCTGGCCCCAGAGTAGGTCTTGAATAAATAGTTTCAAACAAATGAACCAAAGATCCAGCTTGGTCAGGTGATATTTATGTTGGCTCAGGACAGCCATGCCTTGAGCATGAATGAGTAATTGGGAAAATATAAAAGAAAAATTCCTTTGGGATTATCTTTATTCAGTTTTTGTTCTTTTTGTGTGAGAATTTCAACAATATTAGATAAAAGTAAATTATGATCTTATTCAAAATTATTTTTTAAAGATAAAAACATGACCGCAGTTTAAGTCCCTGACCCAGCAGTTTGAAAATTATGCCAGGCATATGTGCAGTTATGCCCAAAATCCTGAGGGGAGAATAGAAGAGAAAGGATTGGCACCAGTAGGTGGCGTGGTAGTTAAGATGCTGGACACATCCACATGGCTGACCACAGTTCGAGTCCTGGACCTGGTGACTTGCTTTCTCAATTCCCCTCTCTCTGGGTCTCTCTTTGGTCAAATTAAAAAAAAAAAAAAAAAAAAAAAAAAAAAAGGCAATAAGAAAGGATTGTGGCATGGCTATGCTCCCAGTGAATTCTCACTTTCCCTCCCCCTTTGTCTCTCTCTCTGGCAAGCTCACACACTTATGGCAAAAACCTAAAAAATAACTTAAAAAAAGAGAAAAACAAATTAAGAGTTTAGTATCATACTATATAAAATAAAATTATAGTATTATAGACATGTTTCCACATGTCATATAAAGTCACTCTATTTTGATGTATCACTGAAATTTCCTATAATAGGACTGAGGTCTATTGAGTATATTCTGGGTATTGAAAAAGTCTTTGCAAGGGCTGGCAGGTGGTGTGGTGGTTAAGGTGCTGGACTCCCACATCGCCGACTGAGGTTTGAGATTCTGACCTGACCTCTCTGTCTCGCTCTCTGGTCAAATTGACTACTACTACTACTACTACTAATGATAATAATAAGTAAAATTAAACAAATAATGCTTAAAAATAGAGAAAAAGTCTTTGCAAACTGAGGAAAAACAATTAAGGTTTGGTGGTAAAAGTACATTACTGAAACAAAATATTTAAAGTAAGTTATTGGGGCTGGTAGTGGCATGGTGGTTAAGGATGCTGAACTCCCACATGGCTGATAGCAGTTCAAGTCTTGGACCTGGAGGCTTGCTTTCTTACTTTCCCTCTTTCTCTCACTCTGTCCCTCTCTGGTCAAATTAAATAAATAAACATAAAAATAAATAAAGTTAAATAATTCCTTTTAAAAAATAAAGTAAGCTATTAAGTCACATTTAATTCTAATGCAGCAAACATGGTTTGTACCCATCATTAGTGTATCATCATATAGCATGTGTGGATTAAAGGTAAATATAAATGAAGCCAAATATCATAGGCTAAAAGGTTCAAAAAGTTGAAGTATAAAGTACTAAAGTATTTAAATAAAAAATGTTCCACAATTGAGCTGCATGTCACTGCTAAATATATTAGTCACTGTTTCCACCAGTTTCAACAAACTAAATCTGGATTAAGGGTAAAACTGTTTGGGACTGCTCTCTCTTTAAATAGGAATGGATTTTTTTTTTTTTTAAATGAAAGGGAAAGAAAAAGAAAAAGAGAGAAACTGACAAAGAAATTGGTACATTCAACAGGGTCTTGTCATACTACAATTCTCCTGCCCAGCCTCCCAGCCAGCTGGGATGACAGCTGTTCACCACTGTAACCAGTGTATTTAGATTCAGAACGTGGGCCTTCCCTGGGACTCCAGCACCTCGCAGCAGTACTCTTCTGCCTGTGCCACCATGCTTGAACCAGGAATGAAATTCTGAGGTGAGCGAAACTGACTTCAATCCACAGGGACTAGAGCTTACATGTTTTATAGAGATGATGATTCAGATGATTTCATCTTACAGATGAAAGCTGACAAAATCAATTAGTAATAAACCCAACAAATATGCACATTATTGGGGGAAAAAAGCATGGTAAAATTATTCTAAGCTCTGGTAAGACACAAACTTGTCAGTTGATCAAGCCTTGCTTCATTCTTATCTTTTTAGAATTCTTAGTACTCCAAAAATCAGAGGTAAAAGTACATTAGGTTAGAAATCCTATTCACAGAACATTAACAGTTCTTATATTGAATGCCATAATTTCCTGGCAGACTTTAAACATTAAAGATCCTTCCTAACTCCTCTCTTCCCTCCCTCCTCCTCTCCTTTTCCTTCTTCCTTCTTTTTCTTAATTGCCAGAGGGCATGTGAACTTGATGGAGACAGAGAGAGAGCAAGAGAGAGGAAAAAGCATTCCAAAATGGGCATGGTTGCACCATAATTCCTTCTCCTCAGTGTTTACATCCTGCTGGGATTTTGGGCATGCATGTACATGTGCCTGGCATGTTATGCACTGTTGGGGCCAGGATCTGAACCGTGGTTGGTCATAAGGGATCCAGTCCCCTTAACCATTAGATTGTGGGCCAGGCCAAAAGATTCTTGGGACCAGCAGTTAGCGTAATGGCTATGTTGCTGGACTCCCATGTAGTCGACCGCAGTTCAAGTCCCGGACCTGGCAGCTTAAACTCACACTGGGCGCGTGTGCGTGCATGCCCAAGATTCTGAGAGGAGAATGGAGAAGGGATTGTGGCGTGGTCATCCCCCCCGGGGGGTGATTTCTCGCTTTCTGTCTCTCTCTGTCTTTCTGGCGAGCGCACACGCCCTGTAGCAAAAAAAAAAAAAAAAAAAAGAAAAGAAAAGAAAAGATTCTTTAACATGACAACTATTATGTATATACAAAAATAACTCCAATAATGCTTTCATAATATTTTTGTCAAAAAGATTTATTTATTTAATTCCATTTGTGGGACTTGAGCCACGGTTGGCCATGTGGGAATCCAGCCAGCATCTTTAACCATCATGCAACCTGCTGGACCCTCTCATAATAATTTTTAACTTAGTATTTGGACTGAGATATCATTTTCTGGGGGGAAGCTTAAGAGGGTAAACTGACCTTGAGGCCTGGCTAATGTGGCACAAGCAGCAGGGCACTGCTATACAAGGTTGTGGCCACATGGGAAGCCTGGGTTTGGTTCCCAGATCAGCTTAAACAGGCAGGACATGGTAGGGCATGCCTGTGATCCTAGCTAACTGGGAGTCTGGGGCAAAAGAATTGTGACCTGGTAAGACCCTGTCAAATATAACTATCTTCCTCAGTCCTGCACACTCACCTTCTCCCGCCATTCATAAAAGCAAAACAAAAATAAAAATAACTCAATGCATTCATTCCTCTGTGATAGTGAAATGCAGGTGCTAGCCCCCATTATCGTAAATCTTGCTTCCTCAGATATAAATAAACAAGGTAGCATCTTCATTTGCATTTTAATTATCTTGTCTAGAATGTCAACAAAGGAAAACAAATTTCTTTTGCTACTTTAAATCCTAAACAAAATCAGAACTGACTTGTACCAAGACAATGTAAAAAAAAATTGGGCTGGGGACCAGCAGGTGGCATGGTGGTTAAGAGTGCTGGACTTCCACATGGCTGACCATGGTTCGAGTCCTGGACCTGGTGATTTTCTCTCTCCTCTCTCTCTCTGCCTCTGTTCCTCTCTGGTCAAATTAAAATAAATAAATAGAGTTAAATAAAATAATTTTTAAAAACTTGGGCTAAGAGTAAAAAAGTATATAAAGGCATGAAAAAAATAAACAAAACAAAGACCAGAATCTAATAATTTTCCTTTTTTTTTAAGAACAGCTCTCAAAAGCAAAGACTCTTCAAATTAATTCCTTTGGCACTAATAGTCACTGATATTGTTTCTGTCAGTACCTGGGCAAAATGGCAGAAAATTCTAGAGAATCTGAGGGTTATTAGTTTTTAAAATACAATACTTATAAAACCACCTGGTGGAAAAAACAAACAAACAAACAAAAAACACCTGGTGGAATAACTCTAGATTATTTTATGTATCAGAAAGTGTCTACTATTGGGGCCAGCAGGTGGCGTGGTGGTTAGGGGTGCTGAATTCCCACATGGCTGACTGTGGTTTGAGTCCCAGACTTGGCAACTTGCTTTCTCACTTACCCTCTCTCTCTCTCTGGTCAAAATAAATAAAGTTAAATAAAATAATTTTTTAAAAAAGGAAGTGTCTACTAGCGTTCTGTTTTCAAAAGTTCCATCCTTTCACATGCACTGAGACTTCCAACATTACTCAAACATATCCCCAAACTTATTGACTACTGAGCTCTATACTTAGATATGTTTTTTTTGAACTCTAAATACTTAAAAGTCTCCAATTAGGTATATTATATGAAATAAGACTAGGAAACTAAATTGGCAATCATATTTTAAATTTCTAGGCCACTCTCAAACCAAAAATTCCTATCAATTATGTGGCCTTGGGTAAATTGTTTAATCTCTGAAAATGGAGATTGGACCAACTAGTGGCATGGTGGTTAAGGTGGCTGGATCCCACATAGATGACTTCACGGTTCAAGTCCCCAATCCCACACTGAGTGCATGTGCATGCATGCCCAAAATCCTAAGAGGAGAACGGAGAAGAAGGGACTGTGTGGCCATCCCCTCTGGGGAGAGATTTCTCATTTTCTCTCTGTTTCTCTCTCCAGAGAGTACATGTGCCCTATAGCAAAGCTAAAAAAAGAAAGAAAAAATGGGGGTATTAAAGCACCTAACTTTATAATTGCCATGAGGATTAAATGAGTTAATACATATTTAGAACTGTATCTGACACTTAGTAAATTCCCTAAAAAGTCCTCATACACCACATTTTCTTTTTTTGGGGGGAAGAGGTTTTTTTTTTTTTTTTTTTTTTTTGCTATAGGGTGCATGCGCTCGCCAGACAGGCAGAGAGAGCCAGAAAGACTGAAAGCGAGAAATCACCCCCCAGGGGGGATGGCCACGCCGCAATCCCTTCTCCTCCATTCTCCTCTCGGGATCTTGGGCACGCACGCACACGTGCCCGGCTTGAGTTTTAAGCCACTGGGTCCGGGATGCGAACCACGGTTGACTACGTGGGAGTCCAGTGACATAGCCATTACGCTAACTGCTGGTCCCTTATACACCACATTTTCAATAAAAATGTCTCCTGACATAAAGACTTAAGAGCATATGCCATTTTATTAGATGAGAGAAAAAGGCATATTATTCAATCATAACCACCATCATCTGATATAAAATACAGGAAATTCTCATTCAAGTTTAAATACTTTCCCCTGTACCAATCACAAAAAAGGGGAAGAGTTGGCTCACAAAGAAAGGTAACAGAGGTGGCTCCATGTTCTGGTGGTTAAGGCAGTCGGATCTCATATAGCCAACCACGCAGTTCAAGTCCTAAACCCAGAGGCTCAAAAAATAGGCTGAACAATTAAACAACCTAGCACAAAAATAGCCTTTGACACAATCTCTTACAGACCATTTCAAACTTCAGAGCAACACTAGTATTCCATGGGCTTTATCTTTATCTCTGTCTTACTAACCCCTAAATTCCTAGGAGGACAGAGCTCGGGAATCTATTACATCTTCCTAAGTGAATGAACCTGGTTTGAGACCCATAGCTTTACCATATTTGCATAGTTCTTGGAAGGGCAGAAAGATCAAAGTCATACCTCAGAACTCTAGTTCTGTAAAAATCCTATAGGTAGAGCTGCCACTCTTCACTACCATGCCTCACCTTAGATTGCCCTCAGGAGCACAACTTAGAGATAAAAGGCAATTGATTAAAAGTGCTTGCTTTAAATATTTATACATAATACTTTTTAGATTTTTTTTTTGCTATAGAGTACATGTGTTTACCAGAGAAGAGAGATTCAGGAAGGATGGCCACATTGCAATTCCTTCTCCTCCATTCTACTCTCAGGATTTTAGGTATGCACACACTCTCCCAGTATGATTTTTTCAGGCCATCGGGTCTAGGACTCAAAACTTAAGTGTTGGCCATGTGGGATCCAGCACCTTAATACCCATGTCACCTGCTGGCTCTCCACATACTAATTTTAAAGTCAGAGAGTATTTTTCTTCCTTCCTTCCTTCCTTTTCTTTCCTTTTTTTTTTTTTTTTTTTTTTTTTAAGAGTTTTGCTATACAGTGCATGCACTTGCTGACCATGGTCTGAGTCCTGGACCTGGCAGCTTTCTTTCTCACTTTCCCTCTGTCTCTCTCTCTCACTCTGTCCCTTTCTGGTCAAATATAAATAAATATGTAAATAAACGAATAAATAAATAAAGTTAAATAAAAAATAATTCTTTAAAAAAAGAGAAGAAAAAAATAATGATTCATTACTTAGGGGCTGGCAGGTGGCATGGTGGGGCTGGACTCCCACATGGCTGACTGCGGTTCAAGTCCTGGACCAGGCAGCTTGTTTTCTCACTTTCCTTTTCTCTCTCTCTCCCTCTGGTCAACTTCAAAAAAAAATAAATAAATAAAAACAAAATAATGACAATAAAATTAAATAAAATAATGATTTAAAAAGATTCATTACTTATCCACTCAAGTGTTTAAAACTTAATTACCGAAAACATAATGTTATCTTGGAGCTGGCCCCTTAGTGGACTGGCTTACTGCTGGGCATTGGGAGCCAGATCTCACATGGTCAACCAAGGTTTGAATCCTGGCCCCAGTGGTCAGAAAAACATGTCAGGTATGTATGCATGCATGTCCCAAATCCTGATGGGATAGAGAAATTGAGGAAAGGGGATTGCAGGGTGACCACACCCCACTGAGGGTGCTTCCTCTCTCACTGGCACACTCACATAAATATTTAAATAAATAAATAAATAAAACATAATGTGATCTAGAAATAAATACGCCAAAACAATTTTTTGAGAGATTTTTGCTGAAGGCACGTGCACTTACTGGAGAGAGAGAGAGACAGAAAGCAAGAAACCACCCCTTGGGGGTTGCCATGCCGCAATCCCTTCTTGGGATTTTGGGCATGCACGTACACAAGCCCGGAGTATTTCAAATCACTGGGACTCGAACCGCAGTTGACTATGTGACAGTCTAGTGATGTAACCATTACACCATCTTCTAGTCCCTGTATGTGAATGCTATTTAACAAATGTTAGTTCCTAAATCAAAACATTCTTTCTAAAAGGAATTATAGCGTAGACTGTTATAGTTACCACTTGGCTAATTTTCTCTCACTTAGGAAATTCATTACTTTTAATTAAAAGGACATCTGTAACATGAAAAAGACTTTACACATCAGTGAAGAAAGGGGGCCAGCCTACAGTAGTCACTAAGTTACTTTTTCACATACGTACTATGCATATTCATATCAGAAAGGCTTGAAATATTCAGGTGTAGGTTTTCCTACACTTGAATTTTGTCAACGTTCACAAAACAAGAAGGAAAGACAAATTATCGTGCAAAACAGTATCAGCAACTTTCAGCCACAGCATCAAAATAGGAAGTTAGCCAGCAGACACTTTGCAGCCAAGCTAGATCCTAAACAAAAAGTCTCTTCTGTACAAAGAAAAATGTTTTGCTTTTGTTTTAAAAAAAGGCTGTAACTGGCAATTTTTTTTCCTCAATGCTTGCCCCCAAAGTTCAGTATTGTAACTTCCTATTCCAGATGCCTACTGCATTAGTTGAACTGAATGGAAACATTCATTAATGCAATGTGCTTCCAATTCTGAATGGTGGATGGACCCTCTTTACTATTTTATTTTCACTTAATTTTCTTCCAGTGTTTTCTAAAGAAAGCAAAAGTATTTTCCAGCCTCCATTCTTATTAAAGATTTTAAAAATAGAAACTAAATCTCATGTTGATTTTGTGTCTAATGGAGAAGGCACATCCTCTGGATGATATTATAGAACTACTAGTGATATTGTGGTCAAAACAGCAAATTCTGCCTCTCTGCTCCCATGATTTCAAATTTAATTTTAAAAAGGCCCCTCCTAAAAAAATTTCCAGACTAAAATATAGCTATTTTTTACTCACTCATCTCTATTATAGGTCCAGCAGTTATAAATGTGGAATTTAAAGTCTTCAAATCTGTTACTTACTATGTGACCTTGATTTTATACTCCTGTTAGTCACTTGGTAAAAGAGCTAGTGCCTTTCCTCCACAAAACTGGCTGTAAAGATTAAATGAGATGATTCACTCGTTACTGAGCATAACGAAAGCTCAATAAAAAATAGCCCACATACTACATCTGTATTTGTTAGTATCTTGTATGTTGTGTATAAAGTACAGATTGAGTATCTCAATCCAGAAATTTACTGTAAAGCTCCAAATTCCAAAACTTAAAAAAATTTAAAGGGTTTTTGCCATAGGGCGCTTGTGCTTGCTGGAGAGAGGCAGAGAGGGAAAGTGAGAAATCAGTTTCACCCCCCCCCCCAAGGGGTCACACTACAATCCCTTCTCCATCCTCCTCTTGGGATTTTGGGCACACACGCACATGTGCCCAGTGTGATTTTCAAGTTGCTGGGTTCAGGACTCGAACCATGCTCGGCCACGTGGGAATCCAGTACTTTAACCATCATGCCATCACAAAATTTCTATCTTTTAACATGAACATGTTACTTTCAAAGATCATGATTTGACTCAAAATATTCAAATTCACATAATGAGGCACATTTTAAAAAAAGTAGGGGCTTTATCACCACCAGTTTCAATTAAAAGTAACAATCTATCATGTTTCCTAAGAAAGATTAAATCAGGCAAAAGTTTCACTATATTTTTATTCCATCATGGTTTTTATTTTTATAAGGTCAAAGTCTTCCTAACAAACCAGCGTCCAGACTTGCAACTAGAGAAGTCTAGCTGGGACAATAAACTGCACAGGGTTTTTCAGATCTACCTGGTAAATTTTCTTTTTTTTTTAAGAATTATTTTAATATTATTTATTTTTAATTCTACCTGGTAATTTTAATTACCTTAAAGAAAACAAACAAACGGGGTTTCCCATTGACTTATGTTTGGGGTTTAGTACAACAGCACAAATGAAACAGCGCTTTATTATTAGTATAAATCAACAAAGCACACAGTGCTCTCTCTTTCAGATTCTTGGCAGTGCTGTCCCCATAAACTGCAATTCCCTTCCCCATGCGTTAAAAGATTACAAAAAACCATAACCACAAGTCAATCTCTAGGGTAAGTCTTACTTGACAAAAAAATAAATAAATAAAATAAAATAAACTGACTTGTTCAGTGTTCCTACACAATTTGGAACTAGCCTAATGATTAGGACAAACCCCAGGTAAATTTACATTAAAACACTCTAGCTAGGTTGGTATTTTTATAGTTCAGTGGAAGAAACATTTATATTTTTCTAAATCCACCATTTCTCCACAGTAGTTATGTAATTGAAAATCAGTACGTTAAATGCATACTGGGAGGTGGGTTATTTTCTAAGCTACAAGTCCATTTCCAAATTCTACAGATAAATTTTTAATTTGTAAGAAATACTCAAAACTACACCTGGATCTTTTGCTGTTAAAGGGTCTATCTAGCACCATTTTACAGGAAACCCACTGGAAACTGCTAGAAATAACTGAATTTTAATTGGTTTTTACTTTAAGGGGGTTAGGGGCCATAGAAGACTTAAGCCTCACATCCCCAGTTACAGCCTCTTTCTCAACATTTTTCTTTTATTAATGCACAAAATAATGTTTACGGACTTGCCTTGTGAGGTCGAAAATAGAGATACAGGTTGAGAGGAAGAGGAAGAAACAAAGGAATCTGAAAGAAAATATACAGCATGAGAAATTGACAGTCTCACACAGGACAGGATTTTAACTTTTTTTTTTTTTCTGGGAGTGTGTGTCAGGGGCAGGAGCCAAGTATCATAGTTTCATTGGGTTACCAAGGGGGAGGACTCAAATCTTTATTTCCAATGATTATTTCACTCACCTGGCAGCAAAACCTTACTTTATTTTCAAGATACATTTCTAATAGTTAACCAGGTTTTTTTTTTTTTTTTTTTGGTTAAACAGTCTCATCTTCAAAGGAAGAAAAGAGAAACTCCTAACATTTTAAAACAAGCATAACCTCAAAAACAGATAATGCTACTTGGAGAAGGGGAAATACTTATATCAGAACTAATTAATAGCTACTTTTAACCATTTTTAGCTGCATTTTGATGAGTTAGTTACTATTATGATCATTTAAAAACACGTAATTGGAGGCCAGGCAGATGGTGTGGAGGTTAAGACAGCTGGATTCCACATGGCCAACTGAGTGGATTAAGTCCCTGACCCAGTGGCTTGAAAAGCACACTGGGTGCATGTATGTGTGTACCCAAAATCTCAATAGAATGGAGAAGGAACTGTGCCATGGCCATCTTCCCAGCAGAGTGGTGGGGTGAATTCTCATTCCCCACCCCTGTCTCTCTCCAGTGAGTGCACATGCCCTATACCAAACTTTAAAAAAAAAAAAAAGAAAAAGGAAAAAATCGAATTGGCAAATACAAAATGCTGACCTCGAATACTTTTTTTTAAAAAAATCACAACTAATTTATCTATAGGGAAAACAGGACATGAGAAATATTTTTTCTTCTATTAAACTTCTCTAAATTTCGCAACATATACCAAAGTTTAAAATGCACATACCCGGGACCAGCAGTTGGCATAATGGCTATGTCGCTGGACTCCCATGTAGTCAACCGTGGTTTGAGTCCCAGACCCGGTGGCTTAAACTGATGCCGGGTGCATGTGTGTGCATGCCCGAGATCCCGAGAGGAGAATGGAGGAAAAGGGACTGTGGCGTGGCCATCCCCCCTGGGGATGATTTCTCACTTTCTGTTTCTTTCTGGCTAGCGCATGTGCCCTATAGCAAAAATACCTCTAAAAAAAAAAAAGAATTAAAATGCACATACCCTTCTTCCAACTGCCACCCTGGTCCCATACACATAGTTTCTTAACTCAGCAGTTATAATGATAAGAATTTATTCCACAGACATATCTGTATACATGCATATGTGTATGTATATGAGAATGTCCCTAAGAACACTGGTTATAAATACAAGGAATAATCTAAATGACCATCAGTGAAAAAAGATGAAAAGTTACATCCAAATAACAAAATACTTGTTGCCATAAAAATAAAAAATGAGGTTCAGTTATACATGTTCATATAGTCTATACAGTAAATTAAAAAAGCAAACTGCATATATTTAATATGCCCCCATTTGCTAAAAGGCAACAAAAAGGATCTTGAAGCCTGGGATGGGAGGAAGATCTGCTTTTCACCCCAATCTTCGATCCTTAAAAACAACAAAATAAAACAAAACAAAACCTTGAGGGGAGGGGAGAAAGGGGTGGGGGAAAAATATTTAACAGAAACAAAACTGAAAATTTATCTGTGAATGATAATATATACGGTAATATCTTTTACTTGACTAATATGTGTTGTAGTCATGCTGTGAAAGACCATTTTGTACACAGTAAAGATGTACAGTGATAAAACATAAATTTAAAAAATGAAAAAATAAAAGCAAAAACCCAAAACCCTGAATATAAATAGCTTTTTCAACAAAAATGGTTGTAAAAATTAATAAAAATAGCCACGTGAAAGGCAAAACTCTCTAATATATACCTAATTACTTATTAACTCTTCTTTTTTTTGCAATTAAAAATGTTGACAGACTGGGACCGTCAGGTGGCATGGTGGTAAGGAGGGCTGAACTCCCACATGACTAACCACAGTTCAAGTCCCTGACTTGGCGGCTTGCTTTCTCACTTTATCTCCCTCTGTATCTCTCTGATCAAATTTAAAAATATAATAAGGATGATGATGAATAAAATAGAATAAAACAATTAGTACCAAAAAAATGCTGACAGACTTACCCCATGGCAGCTGGATTCCACATAGCTGACCAGGCAGTTGGGAGTCCTAGACCCAGTGGCTTAAAAAATATGCCAGGTGGTGGGGCCCACTGGTGGCAAAGTGATTAAGGGTACAGGACTCTCACATGGCCGACTGTGGTTCAAGTCCCGGACCTGGCAGCTCTCTCTGTCTCTCTCTCTGGTCAAATTAAAATAAATAAATAAAGATAAGCAAAATAACTTTCTTTTTTAAAGAAGATTTTTGTTATAGGGCGCGTGTGCTTACTAGGGAGACAGAGAGACAGAGAGACAGAAAGCAACATCCCTGGGGGGATGGCTATGCCGCAATCCCTTCTCCTTCATTCTCTTGCATTTTGGAATGCATGCACATGCGCCCAGTGTCAGTTTTAAGCCACTGGGTCCAGGACTTCAACTGTTCTCAACTACATGGAAGTCCAGTGACATAACCATTATGCCATCTGCTGGTCCCAATAAAATAATTCTTTAAAAAAAAAAAAGGAAATATATATGTGAATATGTTGGTTAAGGAGCTAGATCCTACATAGATGACTCCACGGTTCAAGTTCCAGACCTGGTGGCCTAAAAAATCACACAGGGTATGTGTGTGTGCATGCTCAAAATCCTGAGAAGAAAATGGAGAAGAGATTTTGGCGTGGTCATGCCCCCTCCCCCCCAAAGATGATTTCTTACTTTTCCTCTCTCTGTCTCCCCCTTTCTCTGGTGAGCAAATGAACCCGGGAGGAAAAAAAAAAGAAAGCAAAAAGAAATATGTCAGGCCTCCAAAATCTCAATAGGATGGGGAAATGGAAGAGAAAGACTACAGTGTGACCATGCTCTCTTGGGGGGGGGAGGAGATGCTTTTTCTTTTTCTCTCTGGAGAGTGCATGTGACCTCAGAAATTTTAAAAGGGGAAAAAGAAAAGCTTCTGAGAGCTGGCCCAGTGGCCACCCTCTCTGGTGAAATTAAAAGAAATAAACAAACAATTCTAAAAAAAGTAAATTAATAAAATAATTCTAAATAAATAAATAATGACAAATAAAAATGAAATAATTTTAAGAAGAATCATATTTACCTATCTCTTTAATTATTCCAGGTAGGTTCATTTCTGTATTAATTTACCATCAACATTTATCTCTTCCAACTGATGAGTTTAAGTCTCAACAAGCCTGAAAAACCAAATGCTTTAAAGTAAACCTGATGCCAAAAATAATTCTACAAACCTGCCAGCTATCTGCCTTTTCACCTCCACGTAACACTCCCTCCTAATGGAAAATTTCAACATGCAGATTTTTATGCACAGCATTTGTTCTGATAAAGCACACAGATAACCAGTATAGTTTATAACAATATTGCATGAGGTTTCTGACTTTACAGAAACCACATTGTATTGATAGTCCATATTTGTTACAGAGAACTGAATCCCAGAATGGTGATCTTAAATCTCAAATGCTATTAGTGAAATCATTTTAAGTAGCTATGTCCTAGCATTGTTAATACTGGTAACGGTGTCCACAAATAGCTGAAAAAGAAAACCAGACCAGTAGAACTGAATCATTATTCAGCATGGGAATACAGCAAAGGCTGTTTCAGAATAAACAAACTTGGTCTTAAAGGCATCATGTGAACAAGGAAGGGGAAGGAATTCTGGAGGGAAGGAAAAACTGGCCAGATTCCATATGACTTTGAATGTCACTGTGATATGGATCATGTACTTTGTGCAATAAATAGTCACTTAAGGTTTTTAGGTAATGGAGTGATAATATCACATGTGTTTTAGATCTCTGGCAGCAGGATACAATATAGACTGAACTAAAAAGCTACTTCACAATCTTGGCAAGAGATGAGGGCTTGAAATAAGGCAGGGGGATGGGAACGAAGGGATAAATTTGCCAAGACAACAGACTAGACTTGAAATTATTTGACTGGATGTTGGGGACTGGAAAAGTAAAAGTCAAAGATGATGAAGAACTAAATGAAATGCCATTGGGTTGGAAACACAGAAGGAATTACTGATCTTATTAAAATAAAACTTGTTTCAATAAAAAATAAGTTGTAGGGACAAACAGATGGCATAATGGTTATATTGCTGGGCTCCTACAAGGTTGACCACAATTTGAGTACCATTCCTGGCAGCATGAAACTTACACCAGGTGCATGTGTGTGCATGCCCAAAATCCCAAGAGGAAAGCGAAGGAGAAGGGACTGTGGCATGGCCTGAGGGGTGGGGTGATTTCTTGCTTTCTGTTCCTGTGTCCTGTGAGTGTCCATACCCTATAGCAAAAATCTCTCTCAAAACAAAAAAGTTGTATGGGGCCAGCAAGTGGCATGGTGGTTAGGATGCTGGATTCCCTCCACCACAGCTCAAGCGCTAGATCTGGCAGCTTGAAAAATCATTCCGAGCACAATGTGTGCATGCCCAAAATCCTAAGAGGAGAAGGGACTGCAGCATAGCCAACCTCACTGGAGGGTCATTTCTCACTTTCTCTCTGTCTCTCTCTGAAAGTGACATCCCCTTGGCAAAAATCTTAAAGGAAAAAAGTTTGTCTGAGACATAACTAGGTGGAAACTGTGGAACAGGTACTTCAATAAAGTGAACAGGCTCAGGGACCAGTAAATGGCATAATGGTATGTCACTAGATTCCCATGTAGTTGACCATGGTTTGAGTCCCAGACCCAGCAACTTGCCGGGCACGTGCGTGCATGCCCAAAATCATGAGAGGAGAAGGGATTGCAGTGTGCCCATTCCCCCTGGGGACACTGATTTCTTTCTGTCTCTCTGGCGAGTGCACATGCCCAAGTGAACAGGCTCAAGAAAGAGGTAAAGGCTGTGAATAAACATCTGGGAGTTAACATTTAGGTAAGAACTGACACCACTGCAGTTAATGAATTTGTCCACAGAGAAACAGAGACGCTTCACAAAGAAATCTTGAGATGTACCAATATTTAAAAGGGTGCAAGAAAGAAGAACCAGTCAAAGAGACAGAAAGGAGTCAATACAGGAGGATAAGGGTTTTACTTGGAGTATGCAGAGCCACAGCCAGTGAAATGATCAAGTGATGACTATGAGAACAGGATCAAAAAACCGAAGTAATCAGGCAAGCTGCCATTATTGACTATAGTTAAAAGTGGGCAGCAGGTGGTGTGGAGGTTAAGGTATTAGACTTCTACATGGCTGACTGGAGGCTTGTCTTCTTTTACTCTCTCTCTCTCTCTTTCTGGTAAGTGTACATACCCTACAGTGAATTAAAAAAAATTATATATATATATATATGTATACACATGTATATACACACACGTATATATAATATATATACATACACACATATATATAATATGTGTGTATATAAATGAATGAATGGTGGGGGACCAGCAGATGGCGTAATGGTTACATCACTGGACTCCAATGTAGTCCACTGTGGTTTAAGTCCTGGACCCAGTGGCTTGAAACATGCCAGGTATGTGTGCATACGTGCCCAAAATTCTGAGAAGAGAATGGAGAAGGGACTGCAGAGTGGCCATGCCCCTGAGGGGTGATTTTTCACTGTCTCCCTGGCGAGCGCACATGTTCAATAGCAAAAATCTCTAGGAAAAAAATGGCAGGAGGGGAAATATACTGATGACTGAAGAGTGAATGAAAGTTTAAAAATTACTGATAATGGGGACAGCAGATGGAGGGGTGATTAAGGTGCTGGACTCCCATATGATTGACCATGGTTCAAGTCGCGGACCTGGCAGCTTGCTTTCTCACTTTCCTTCTCACTCTCTGGTGGAAATTAAAAACAAAAAGATGATGATGAATAAAATTAAATAATTATTTTTAAAAATTATATAAAAAAGTACTGGTAACAACAAATGTGGGTGATAAAAGGACTAAAACTGGGTAGCAGCTAGGAGAGGAAAAGTTGAAGTAAAGTTTTTCAGGGAAATGACTTTAGCATAGTTATAAAGGGAAAAGAAAGTGCCAAGAGAGGGGTGTGGTGGTTAAGGTGCTGGACTCCCACATGGCCGACTATGGTTCAAGTCCCAGACATGGTCGCTTGCTTTCTCACTTTCTCTCTCTCTATCCCTCTCTGGTCAAATTAAAATAAATAAATAAACAAATAAAGTTAAATAAAATCAAAAGAAAGCCAAGAGAAGAAAAAGAGCTGAAGATATAAAAAAAAGAAACAGTATTTGCTCAAAGAAGGCCCAAGGAAATTGCTAGAAGATAGGGGACAAAATAGCAGACCTGCTGAAAATCTAATTCCAACAAATAACCACTCATCAGTTCACATATGTGGTTATAAGATTGTTCATCATAATAGTTTTTTTTTTTTAAAGGAAACTTTTCTCTTTTTCTTTTTGAGAGGTTTTTGCTATAGGGGGCATGCGCTTGCCAGACAGAGAGAGAAAGACAGACAGAAAGCAAGAAATCACCCCCCAGGGGGGATGGCCATGCCACATCTCCTCCATTCTCCTCTCGGGATCTTGGGCACGCATGCACACACGCCCAATGTGAGTTTAAGCCACTGGGTCTGGAACTTGAGCCACAATCGACTACGCGGGAGTTCAGCGACATAGCCATTACGCCAACTGCTGGTCCCAAAGGAAACTTTAAAAAGGCTTAATAATTAGAGACTGGTTAAATGAGTATTGGTATATCCACATAATGGGATACTATTCATTAAAAACTTGCTGATACTAAAAGATGTTCATAGCATATGGAATTTTAAAAGAACATTATAAGAGTAATTTAAATAATGTGATCCCATTCTGGTAAAAAAAATACGTATATATGAAGAAAAGAAGTAAGGATACTATCTGAGTGGGAGAATTATGAGAATTAAATTTGTTATGTTTTAAATTTTGCCTGTGTTTGATCTTTAAAGGTAATGTGATTACTTCTTAAAAAAAAAAAAAAAAAAAAAAAAAAAAAAAAAAAAAAAAAAAAGAGCTTACATTCTGTTACAAAATAAAAGGATATACATGAAAATGTTAACTGGTGGCAGTACTCGGTAATTTAAACTTTTCTTTATACTTTTTCTCCAAATTCTCTATTATGAGCATATATTCCTCTTGTAATTCCAAATACATAACCCATTTCCCCACATATGTAAAAAAGGTCAACTATCTTTTTGTTTGTTTGTTTTTAAAGAATTATTTTATTTAACTTTATTTATTTTAATTTTATAGGGAGAAAGAGAGAGAGAGAGAGAAGGAAAGTGAGGAAGCAAACTGCCAGGCCTAAGACTGGAACTGTGGTCGGCCATATGGGAGTCCAGCACCTTCAACCACCAGGTCATCTGCTGGCCCCTTGTTTGTTGTGTTTTATGGAGAGGTTTTTGCTATATTACGTGTGCGCTAGCCAGAAAGACAGAGACAGAAAGTGAGAAATCATCCCCCAGGGGGGATGGCCATGCTGCAATCCCTTCTCCTCCATTCTCCTCTCGGGATCTTGGGCACACATGCACACACATGCCTGGCGTGAGTTTAAGCTGCCGGGTTCAAGACGTGAACCATAGTCAACTACGTGGGAATCCAGTGACACAGACATTATGCCATCTGCTGGTCCCGAAAAAGGTCAACTATCTTAGAGGGAGGAAAAGGATGCCTAAATGAAACTGTTAGCAGGCCTTTCAATAAAACTGTTTAGTCAAAAAATAGTATTAGTCTTCACACCACTGGCTTTTTAATCTTCATAATACTTTAACCAACAAACTGCTGAAACCACACACAAAAAAAATTCTACCTCTTTGAAAGCATACTGAGTAATGAACACCTGTGACAAACATTGGGCTAAGTATTTTACATACATATTAAATCAAATCCTCACAATGAGTGAGAAGGTAAGTATCAAAACCATCATTTTACAGGAAACTAAATCTTATGTCAGAATCAAGATTTAAACCCAAGCCTTTACAGAAAGGCTGTAGTTTTTCTTATCACTCACTCAGACAACTTGTAATTATATTGCCAGTCTGAAATATAAGTGCTGAAAATTTACTAGCCACAATTAAATTTTAGAACTCCAACATAGGGAGGGGCCAGCAGACAGCATGTACTTAAAGGCACCACATCCCACATGGTCAACACTATGATTAGAGTCCCAACTTTGTGGTTTGAAAAACATGCCAAGCATGCATGCTCAAAATCCCAAGAGAAGAATGGAGAAGAGACTGCTGTGGTCATTCCTACTGGAGAGTGATTTCTCACTTTCCTTCTCTCTCTGTCACTCTCTGGCAAGCACGTGTGCCCTACGGCAACAATCTAAATTTAAAACAAAGCCAGAAATAAGACAAACCCCAAAACCCAACTCTAACATAAAATAAGACCTTGCTCCCTTATCTCTCCATTCTCCTCTCAAGTAGCATATTCAGTGGCTTCCAAGGAACAGAAAAACAAGTAGGAAAAACAGCAAAGAGCACCGTGCTGCAGGTTTTCATATGTGGGTCAAGCCTGTGCTAGACGTCTTGGCTGATAACCTTTGCCAAGTTTTTCCGCAGTAGTACTTCTTCCCAGCCTTCAATACTGTAACCTTTGGAAGTGGTAGAGGAGTTGCGTTCCACCTCCTTGAAGGGGAAGAATCCACATATATTTTTTTTGGAGAGGTTTTTGCTATAGGGCGCGTGCACTCCCCAGAAAGACAGAGGTAGAAAGCAAGAAATCACCCCCCAGGGGGATGGCCACACCGTAATCCCTTCTCCTCCATTCTCTCTCGGGATCTTGGGCATGCACGCACACGCGTCTGGTGTGAGTTTAATCCAATGGGTCCGAGACTCAAACTGTGGTCAACTACATTGGACTCCAGTGACGTAGCTATTATGCCATCTGCTGGTCCCAATTTTTTATTTATTTATTTACAGTTAACATAATTACTGTAAAAACAGACCAATTAGTAATGTTTTAGTTGTATCTAGAATCAATAAACCTACGTAAGATTTGACACTTAATTAAATAAATTCAATTTATTTGTTGTTAAGAAATAAACTATACTCTCAGAGAGAGCACTGCAGTTAAGGACCATCTTATAATATACATCCCTGCATCTTTCATAAAGCAGAGTAGGGCAGCCAGCATACAATAGAAGTCAGAATATTGGGGCCAGCAGGTGGTGTGGTGGTTAAGGGTGCTGGACCACCAAATTGCTGACTGCGGTTCAAGTACCAGACCTGGCAGCTTGCTTCCCCCCCACTTTCCCTCTTTCTCTCATTCTGTCTCTCTCCAGTCAGATTAAAATAAATAAATAAAGCTAAATAAAACAATTCTTAAAAAAAAAGTCAGAGAATATTTATGGAGGCTTGTACATTATAGAAGCTTCATAAATGTTTGGTGAAAAATCAACTATAGGAGACTTTAAAACTTATTTCAAAACTATACTCCTAGCGATCAAACATTACTCCTACTAATGTACTTACTAAAGCAGTTCTCTCTAGCATAAATGAAAATGGTGCTTATTATCAAGATACCCACTCTCTGCTACAGCACTAAAAAACTCACGCTGGGTGTTCCTGCACGAATATCCAAAATCCCAAAAAAGAGAATGGAGAAGGGATTGTGGTGTGGCCATCCCCTTTGGGGGTGATTGCTTACTTTCCCTCTCACTGATTCCCTCTCTTGGGTAAGTGCATGCACCCTATGACAAAAAAGTTAAAAAAAAAAAAAAAAAAAAAAAAAAGTTGAAAGCTTTCTTTGTACCATTTACTTGGGGTAAATGTAAGTAGACTAGGTAAATATGACATTGATTATACATATGTGTTTTTTAAAGAATTATTTATTCATTTAACTTTATTTGTTATTATTAATTTTTTAACCCAATCAGAGAGAAAAAGAAAGGGAAAGTGAGAAAGCAGGTGGCGTGGTGATTAAAGCACTGGACACTCCCACATGGCCAACTATGGTTCAAGTCCCGAACCTGGTGGCTTACTTTCTCTTTCCTTCTCTCTGTGTATCTTTCTTTGGTCAAATGAAAATGAATGAATGAATAAATAAATAGAAGTAAATAATTCATTAAAAAAAAAATTGCCAGGCTTGTTTTAAAAACACTGAAAAAAAAAAAAAAAGAAAAAGAAAGATTTGATCAGACTTTGGATAAACGGTTGACCTTTGAACAATATGGGTTTGAACTGTGTGGATTTACTTATATGTGGATTTTTCCCCAAAATATGTATTAGAAAATGGCACATGAACTGGCTTTGCACAGTGGCAGTTAAGCACTGTGTACAGGGAGCCAGATACCACATGGCTGACTGTGGTCCAAATCCTGATTCAAGTTCCTTGAACAACACGCCAGGTACCTGTGTATTTGTCTCCAAGATCCACATGGAGATATGGAGGAAAAAGAACTTACTCCCTTCTCCTCTGTGCACACACTCTCTGACAACAAAAACAAAACCAAAAAACAGTACCATAAATGTACTAACCCCACCCCATTCTGAAGAACTGGAGAGCTGAGGAAAGGGGATGGTAGTATGATGAGATCCTGTTGAGGGGATGCCTCCCCTCCCCTGCATATGGTGCCGTTAAAAAAAAAAAAAAAAAAGCATTTCAAAGGTGAGGGAGCGATCCGTTATGCCAAAGCAGTAGAGACAGCATGTAAGGGGAGAACTGGATTTAACAATGTGGAAAATAACTGGTAAACTTGACCAGGGAAGTTTCTGTACAGCAGTGGTGAAAAGGGGCACCTGGCTTAGGGACTATGGAACCAGAAGTGGAGGTTTTAAAATTAAACTGATCACTATATTCAACAGGGTGACTGAACAACTTTTGCCACATGTTGCTTCCATTTTATTTATTTTTGATAATCACCAGAGGGCAACTTTACAGCCACAAACCTTTGAGTGTATCACTTAATCTCTGAGCCAGAGTCCCCTCTTTGTAAAATGAAGTTTATATTGATAGTTGACTATCTTACAAATAGATATGTCTTTCTCCTACTGAACGTAGCCAATGAGAAACATATCAAAAAACTCGCGTATCTCTTCCTGGTGAGGTTATGATGATGCATTTCCAGGGAGTAAATAAATCAGCTAATTGAAGAAAGCAGGTAAGAATAACAGTTATTTCTTTATTCATGATAGAGTCCAGGTGTATGCATGTGAAAAAGAGTGGTGAGAAGGAAAGCATTTCATTGGGTCTGGTCACACCATGATGTCCTCCTATAGTCCCATCAGATTTCAGGCACTCATACAAGTGCCCAGTGTGTTTCACGCTGACCAGGCTGGGGATTTGGACTGTGGCTGCCATGTGGGATCTGTTTTTTCTTTAGCAGTGCATTACTGCTGTACTATGGATCCAGCTAAGAATAGCTCTTTAAGAGGCCAGGCAGTGGGACAGTGATAACCAAACTGGACTCACATGTGAAAGGTTCATATCCTAGGACCTCTGTGAGCATGCTAGGTAAATGCATACACCCATGATTCAGATCAGCCAGGATTGGGAGGTGGACCATAATGTGGGAACCCTGATGAGGAAAGAACTAAAATATTTTTTAAAAAGGTCCAGCTGGTGGTGTGGTGGTTTAGGCAGCTGGATCCCACATGCCACTGTGTAGTTTGAGCCCTGGACCTAGAAGTTTAAAAAACACGCTGAGCACATGTGCATCCATGCCTAAAATCGAGACAGGATAGAAAAATGGAGAAAGAATTGTGAGATAACCGTGCCCCATTGGGGGTGCTTTTCCCCTATCCTTCTATTTCTCTCTGGTGAGCATGCATGTCTTTTGGCAAATTAAAAGGAAAAAAAATAGTTGATGGGATCAGCAGATGGCATGGCACTGAGTCCAGTGCCTCGCAACAACCATGCCCCGCATGGTCAGCTGCAGTTTGAGTCCCGGACCTGGTAGCTTTCTTTCTCACTTTCCCTCTCTCTGCTGAGCATATGGGCTCTATAGCAAAATTAAAAATAAATAAACTAATAAATAAAATTAAACAAACAGTTTTTAAAAAAATAAAAACAAGGGGCCAGCAAGTGGCACAGCAGTTACAGCCTGGATTCCCACATGGCCAACCATGGTTTGAGTACCGGGTCCAGCAGCTTGAAAATCACGCCTGGCATGTGCATGTATGTGCCCAAAATCCCAGGAGGAGAGCAAAGGAGAAGGGACTGCAGTGTGGCCATCCTCCCTCAGGGCCTCTTTCCCTCTATCTTTGTTTCACTCCAGTGAACACATGTCCCCTATGGCAAAAACCTAAATAAATAAATAAATAATAAAAATTAAGAAATAATTCTTTGATATTTTAAAACCCATTCCTAGAGGCTACCTCCTGATAAATACCCGTCCAATGTAAAATAGAAATGCAAACCCTATACAGTATTTAAAGAGATTACCTCTAAAGTTCCACTATCACAGAATAATATGCCTTATATAAGTCACAGATATGTAGTAAAAGGCTTCGATGATGCAATCACAAGCAATCCTGATGACGGCTAAGCTTACTTAATAAACTTTTTTTTTTTTTTCTCAAAATATATCTACCACATATTCTATGATCTAAAATAACTCTCGGGCCGGCACTGCGGCGCAGTGGTTAAATGGGAGGTGGATCTCACATGGCTGACTACAGTTCAAATCCCAGTTCTGGCAGCTTAAAAAACAGGCTGGACATATGTGCATACACACCCAAAACCCTGATGACATGAAGAAATGGAGAAGGGATTGTGGTGTGATCACAACCCAGTGGGAATTAGTCTCTCTTTCACACACACACACACACACACACACACCCTCTGGCAATTTAAAAAAACACTTAAATTAATAGTTGTTATAAATGGGCAGACTAAATGGTAAGTCAGTTTTCTGGGCAACTTCTGAGTCAATTACGTGAACAAAATATCAACTTATTACCTTTTTTTTAAGACAATTTTTTGCTATAGGGCTTGTGTACGCTTGCTAGAGAAAGCAAGCAAGAAATCATCCCTCTTGGGGGAGGGGAGAGGATGGCAACGCTGCAATCCCTTCTCCTCCATTCTCCTCTTGGGATTTTGGGTACGCTGCAATCCCTTCTCCTCCATTCTCCTCTTGGGATTTTGGGTACGTGGGCATGCCCGGTGTGATTTTTAAGCCACTGTGTCTGGGACTCGAATCGTGATCAACTACATGTGAATCCAGCAACATAACCATTACACCATGTGCTGGTCCCTCAACTTAGTACTTTTTATCTAAGAAGTGTTACTGCGAGATTGATAAATTTATTTAGACTCTTTGTAATTCTGCACAGAATTTTAAAAATATTATGGCTAGTCTAAAGAGATATGTCTTTCTATAGAACAAACTCTTGGCTCAAACAAAACTGGAAAGCTTGGCTTTCCCTTTTCCTTTTAATGACCCAGTCAACAATTCCTTCACTAGTGAACTTCACTTTGTAAAATGAAGTGTTTGAAACATGCACAAGATTAGACATTATTGTATGCCAATTTCTTCACTGCAGAATTCAATACGAGCAATATTAGTGTTATTTTGTTTTGAGACCATCTCTAAAATACTAAAAATAAAAACAGTGATAATTTTTAAAAGGATTATTTCATTTTATTTATTTATTTATTTAAATTTGACCGAGAGGGACAGAGTGAGAGACAGAGAGAGAGTGAAAGCGAATAAGCAAGCCACCAGCATTCAAAACAAGGTCGGTCAAGTGGGAGTCCAGTGCCCTTAACCACCACATCACCTGCCAGGCCCAACACTAATACTCAGTAATTACTAACCTCCTCCTAAAGATGTCAATTTGGGAGCTAAGATGTATTTGTTAAATATATGTAGAACGGTTATTTAATCTGATCAGAGTGGTTAAATTACGTGTAAATTTGGCTCTAAAAATACAACTTTGAAAGAAGCTTTATTCCTGGGGAATTAAAACAATCCAAGTCAGGGCCAGCAGGTGGCATGGTGTTTAAGGAGGCTGGACTCCCACATGGCTGATGGCATTTCGAGTTCCAAACCTGGCAACCTGTTTTCTCACTTTCTCTCTCTCTTTCTCTCACTCTGTCCCTTTCTGGTCAAATTAAAACAAGTAAATAAGGTTAAATAAAATAATTCTTTTTAAAAAAATAACAAAACAATCTAAGTCAGTGGGCATTTGCAAACCATATTGACATCACCTTTCTTGCTGTATCTCCTGTACTCTTGCTTCAACACTAAAAGCCATTTTATAATGTATTACAACTACATTTTGATCAGGATGTCGCAGAAAATATTTACAAAAACTTACTCAATGCCTTGCCATCTAGAAAACATCTTGGCTCCTTCCCCTACCTCTTTAACAGACAACCAAAGCCAAAGGAGGCTTTATGACATTATATGTGAGGGGTCACAAACTGAAACTGACTTGCTGTGGTAAGAAAAAGGTATAAAAATATTGTTTTACTGTGCTTGTTCATGTGTAATTCACCTGCTATTCTGTATCTACTGCAAATAGCTTATAACCTGCAAATGGATATACAGATATGTCATTTTTTTTTTTTTGGGGGGGGGGTTTTTTTGCTATAGGGTGTGTGCACTCGCCAGACAGACAGAGACAGACAAGAGAGACAGAAAGCGAGAAATCACCCCCTGGGAGGGATGGTCACACCGCAATCCCTTCTCCTCTCGGGACCTTGGGCATGCACGTATGCACACCCAGCATGAGTTCAAGCTACTGGGTCCGGGACTCGAACCGGAGTCGACTACATGGGAGTCTAGCAACATAGCCATTACACCAACTGCTGGTCCCTGGATATCTCAAATTAAAAAAATTTTTTTTTAGTATTATTTTGTTTAACTTTATTTATTTTTAATCTTACCAGAGAGGGGCAGAGTAAGGCGGGCAGAGAGAGAGGGAGAGGGGGAGAGGGGGAGATGAAGAGAGGGAGAGAGGAAGAGGAGGAGAGGGAGAGAGAGGTGAGAAAGCAAGCTGCCAGGTCCAGGACTCGAACTGCAGTTGGCCATGTGGGAGTCCAGCAACCTTAACCACCACACCACCTGCCAGCCCCTAATATAATCAAACATTAAGTATTATTATTTAATAAGCCAGAATTTGAGGACATAAAACAAACATGTCTAGGTCACATTGCTGATCTATATTTTATTCCCTCACACAAGTGGTACTATTTACAGAACTTATTATGGGTGAGGCAATGTACTAAGCCCTTTACATATTTCTATAATTTGTACAGCAACTGAAGGACAGACACTATTATCCTTGTTTTGAAGTTAAGGAAACTATGGCTCCTGTTTTGCACAGTCACACTATCATTCAGCAACAGGGCCAGGATAGAAATCCAGGCATTTCTGGGGTTCAAGTCTGTGTGTTTATCACATTATACCGCTACTGATAATCTGACATAAACATAGCACACAGATGATGTCAATGTTAAACAAGTTGTCGGTCCTTATTATTTAAGGGGTAAAGACTGAGAATACCAATTACATGCTCATATTTGACCGACATGTTAAAACGAAGTGTGAAAATGATTCCATTAGAAGTACACAAAACAAAGTCAGCCCTATGGTCTGGTGATTTAAGACTGCTGGATCTCACACAGCTGGTAGAGTGGTTTGAATCCTGGACCAGATGGCTTGAAGAACATGCTGGGTATGTGTGCATGCATGCCCAAAATCCTGAAAGGAGGGAGAAATGGAGAAGGGACTGTGGCCTCAACATAGTTCATGCGGGGTGCTTTCTCTCTCTCTTTCCCCTCCAGACTGTATGTGCCCTCTGCCCCCCTGTAAAACAAACAAACAAAAAACAAAAACTAAATTTCATGAGTGAGGACAGAAATATTTAAAGCAAATTTAAAGCAAATCCGTTTTCTTTACTGCCCAAGCCATTTTTGCTTTGAACTAATATGTATGAATATAGGTATTTGTAATATAATTTTGTTTTGACATCATGATTTTCATCACAACATTAAGAAACAATCTCTAGCAAGTTACAGAATTTCAATGGTTTTATAAGCAGCAAACTACTAAGCATTTTTAAAGTTCAGACAGTATACATGTAAACTATATTTAATGTCTAAAAAAGCAATTCTTGTTCTGAAAAGAACACCAAATATGTCAGTCTCTTTTACCTCAACCTCAAATTTTTGCCTCTGAAGTCTTGGGTTTCTTTCAAAGGAAGAAATCTTGGAAGCCATGTTGGCCCTGGACCTCCTTCTCTAAGCATACTTACTACATAGCTGGCTGTACTAGTACCTAAGCACTGGACCAGTGAGTGCTTCACACATTTTATATCTGCCTAGAAATATACAGGAACTGGGACCAGCAGTTAGCATAATGGCTATGTCGCTGGACTCCCACGTAGTCGACCACGGTTCATGTCCTGGACCCGGTGGCTTAAAACTCACACCGGGCGTGTGTGCGTGCGTGCCCAAGATCCCAAGAGGAGAGTGGAGGAGAAGGGATTACGGCGTGGCCATCCCCCTGGGGGGTGATTTCTCGCTTTCTATCTCTCTGTCTCTCTCTGTCTTTCTGGTGAGTGCACGCGCCCTATAGCCAAAACCTCTCCAAAAAAAAGGGGGGGGGGGCGGGACCAGCAGTTAGCGTAATGGCTATGTCGCTGGACTCCCACGTAGTCGACCGCGGTTCGAGTCCCGGACCCGGCGGCTTAAACTCACGCCGGGCGCGTGTGCGTGCGTGCCCAAGATCCCGAGAGGAGAATGGAGGAGAAGGGATTGCGGCGTGGCCATCCCCCCTGGGGGGTGATTTCCTGCTTTCTGTCTCTCTGTCTCTCTCTGTCTGTCTGGCGAGCGCACGCGCCCTATAGCAAAAACCTCTCAAAAAAAAAAAAAAAAAAAAAAAAGGGGGGGGGGGGAAATATACAGGAACTATTTTTTTCTTTTAAGGGTTCTGCCATACCGTGCATGCAGAAAGAGACAGAGAAGGAAAGTGAGAAGTCACCCCCCACCCCCCACAAGGGGGATGGTGCAACCCCTTCTCCTCCATTCTCCTCTCAGGATTTTAGGCACACACGCACACATGTCTGGTGTGATTTTCGAGTCTATGACTCAAACTGAGGTTGCCCATGTGGGAGTCCAGTGCCATAACCACCACATCATCTGTGGGCCCTTATTTTTCAGATGTTTCTACTCAGCCCATAAATCTGATGATTCACACAACAAATACTCATCAAGTACTATTATACACATTAGATGCTGCTAAGCACCAACAGTGAAAAAGTATCTGTAGTTGATCTAAGAAATACAGATTTTATTAAGAAATAGTGGATGAATAGTGAGGCATCCAATAGTATTAGAAAATATGGGGCCAGCTGGTGGTAGCCTGGTGGTGAAGGTAGCTGGATCCCATATGGATGATTGCGCGGTTTGAGTCCTGGACCCAGTGGCTTGAGAAACATGCCAGGTGTATGTGTGCCCAAAATCCAGAAAGGAGAAATGGAGAAGGGAGTGTGCAGTGATCATCTCCCACGTAGGGGGAGGTGCTTTCTCATTTTCTCTGTCTCCCTTGCTGGTGGATGCACCCTCTTGCAAATTGGAAAGGAAAAAAATAAAGGAAATTTATAATGCTGTACTTAGGGCAGAATTTCAGAATATAAATTTCACTGCTTTTAGCAAAACAAATAATTTCAGCACCTTTCTCACTATCATAAAGAGTATAAAAATAAGGAAGCCAAAATCAATAATAAATAAAAATTGTAAGGGTATATGATATCAGAAATAAAATAGCAATATATCTTATATAATTAAATTGTATTGCCAATTTAGGGGCTGCTTGGTGGTGGTGGTAGGTGAATGTGTTTGTGAACAAAATACTCTATTTCATGGACATCAATGTAGCCACTTCTTTCTTAACAGTGTACTAAAGTAATAAAAAAGTTGATTCTCAAATGATTTCATCATTTTGCTATAAATGTTAGAACTCAATTTTAAAGCTGATTACTAGATTCTTCACCACTTAATAAATCCATCTTACCTTGAGCACAAAGGGCCAATTCCTAAAATTTAGGTCTGAATTAAAAATTGAAAATCAGGAGGAAGCAAAAGGTATGCACAAAAGGGCCAACTAACAGTAAGCAGTGACAAGTGATGATGGCCAAAAGACCAAGTTGCTAAGTTATAGGGAAGCTGATGTTCACTTGGACCTTAGCCCAGAACACGAAAATTTGGAAGAGAAATAAATGCTGGTGGTTTACAGGGAACAAGGGTTCCAAATTTGCTGCCTCATTCCTGTATCTGCAGAAGCTTCCGTCGATCCTGTGTTCTACTGAAATGGCCATAAACACATTGCAGAACACAACAGGGCACCAAAGCTCTTAGGTAAAAATCTTTTGTTAGAAAAGCACGTAGAGAATATATTTAAAGCTAAGAAAAGAAATACCATTATTTTAGGACGATCAACCCCAGAATCTGACAAAGGAGACAAGGAAACATTTAAAAACCTCTCAAAATCCTTTAATGTAGCTAAACAGATGGCAAAATTTTCTATACTCTTCTGGGCTTATGACCCTTCCTTTAACACAAAGCTTTTTTTTTCTTTCCCCTTCAGAGACTCTGTTCCTGCAAGAACCACCACCTGTCCATGGTGCATTTTTTTCCCTCGAGAAGGCATCTGCACTGCAGATCTCTGCACAAGAGGCTCTAGCCAGCCAGCTCCCACCAGCAGGCAAGACACATGTACAATGGAAACTAAAAGAGGCCTGTAGCTCCTAGTCTTTCAGAGACAGAGAAGGGGCTTCAACCGGCCCCTGCTTTGTCTGAAAAATTTCCTCCTCTTCCCTTTCTGCAGGTAAACACCCTCTTTTGTTACGCTGCGATCAATAATAGCCGGCAGAAAACATGCAATCATGAAATGTTGATGGCTTGGCATGACTCCTTTCATTATTTTTCAGAATATAGGCGACTGACTGCATGTCCCCACCCCCACGCCGCGCTGCGAAGAGCAGGCAGTGTTGCAGATACAGCCACGGATCCATCTTGGACTGGACCATCAGCAGCTCCCTCCCAAATCTTGACTGAGCTATTCTCATCACGCCTCCTTCTACCTCAGAAAAATCGAGCAATTCACGGACTGGGGCCGAAAACAGTAAAGAAACAGGTTCCAATGCTTCCATTAAACTTCCTCATCCTCCTCCCGGGCAACCAAAAATAAAATGTTTGAGGACTATTATGCATGTCAGATTATGTCAACACCTGTCGGCAAACCTGCAATACAACTCTTCACCACCATCCCCTCAAAATCCTAGGGAATCTTTTATCCTACGACCCACCTGCCCCAATCTTCCCAACCTCTCTAATCCTCCACCAAATCACTCCGGTTCAGGAGGGCTCTCTCGCCTCCTCGTTCAACACAAGCATCGAGAATTCTCCATTTCGTCCCACCGTCACGGAGCTGGTGCCTTTCCCACCTGCCAGCCTTGGCGTTAACGCCCACTCTCTAGGCTCTCTCCCCGCCCCCAACCTGTTTTCCTCACACCCCGTTATTTCCTCACGGCCGCACGACCTTAGCTCCCCTCCCCCTTTGCCCACTTTCCAAATGCTCGTCCCCGGGGGGCCGAGGCCATCTGGAGTCGAGGGTAATTCGCCTTCCCGATGAGTCTCTAATCCCTCCCGGCCCCCAAGTTCCCGCTCGCCCTCCCTCCCCGCGCGCCTCACCCGCACAGGAGGAGCCGCAGCTCTTCGCCCCCAGGGCGGGGCAGGCTCCCGGGCTCCCGCCACCGGCGGGCGCGGACGGTTCGGCCCCGGAGGACGAGGAGGAGACGGACGGGGACTGAGTGGCCGCCGAAGACTCCGCCATGGCTGGGCGAGCAAGGGCGGAAGAAGGGTGAAGAGAGATGCGGGACGGGAAAGAGGGAGGGGAGACAGAATAATCGGGCAGCCGATTCTCCGAAGCCCCTCGACTTCGCCTGCTCGGAGGACAGACTCAGACGGACTGACTGACTCAGCCGAGCGCAGCTAGAGGGCGGGAGCGCGAGCGCGCGTGCGCAGAAAGGGCCCTCGAGAGGGTGGCGGGGGCGAGGGGCGGCCCAGTCCAGGCGCACTGGGGCGCAGGGCGCAGGCGCAGGAACCGTCCCTCTGCGCTCCTGCAAGGAAGGAGGGGCAAAACCGGCCCCACGCCGCGCCCCGCGGGCTGCTGGGGTGGGGCGCGTCTCTCTGGGACCAGACGCGAGGGGCGTGACCAAGCACTAAGCTCCGCCCACCAATGCCTCCAAGTGGCGACTGCTGCGGGCTAGGATTTCTTCATAGCTTTTTACGTGAATGTTTTCGGGTTGACAGATTATGTATTTTAATGATAGAAGTTTCTTTGTGCTTCCTGTAAATTCCACATCCGATGTCTTTTTTCTGATGTATTTCCCGCCAGTGACTCCTATGAGAAGTGGAAACCACAGAGTAAAGTAGGCCCGCTCTACAAGGTGTTTTATGAATTTATCTGGATGTGTCGTAATATCGCCTCACCATGAGGAAGAGAGGCATGGTCACCCGTCTGGTAGGTGGGGAAAGATGCAATACAGAATGAAAAGCTATTACTCATTCCGATCACATTGCAATGCAGTCGCAGAACCTACTTCATATTCGATTCTCGTTACTGTTCCCAAAGAGGGGTCCACCCTGTGAATAAGATTTGTCTTTTCAACCTCATTGACTGTCAGAGAAGGCATATTTTTGGATGAAAAAAAGCTGAAAAAACATCCTGGCTTTGATGATGAAGGGTGATAGAACCACATGTTAAAAATTCAAAACAAGGCACAAAATACATATAGTTGAATTTTATTCATAAACTAAAATGCGTCCTTAGCAAAAAAAAAAAAAAAAAAAAAAGTGTATTAGAAGCCAGATATCTAGCTCATATTGGGTTTTGTTTATTTTTTTTTGCTTCTTCTGGCTTGACTTGCCAGATTCAAAGCTATCTCCCTATATTTGATCACCTATTTCAAAGGTGCATAATCCTTTTAAAAAGGGAAATATTTCCTGGAAATAATTAAAATCAAGGCTGTGGGCTTTGTTATTACTAAAGCAGCAATCAATGCCCAAAATGTAACTGCAAGATCAGCAGATCCTGTAAAGATGCAACCTCATGAAGGGGGAGGTATTCAGCCAGGAAGCCACGGAGGAGAAAAGCGATCTGACAAATGGAAATCTTCTGGAATAGACTGTGGACTACATCTGCCCTTGACAGTGTTTAAGGTCAGGTAAAGCACAGACAGAGGGAAAAAAAAAAAAAAAAAAAAAAACAAAAAAGGAAAATCACCCAACTCCTGGCCTTTACAATGCTCTGAAAAGGGCACAGAACACAGAATAGTTCCCCAAAAAAACCTTACCGGCAAACATCTTACCCTGGTGCTTACAGTGTCAGTTTATAATGCAGCAACCTGCCCTTAGATAAAGATGTAAGCCAAACTGGCAAGCAAGCTAGTTACTTCCCCACCCTGATAAATACATAATTTTTTAAAAGTCTTTATTATTAGGTACTGGATAAATGAATGAAGCTAGTATCTAACCCTGACAGCACTTGATAGAATCTGGAGACCTCAGATGAAAAAAAAGAACATTTATCTGATAGCTGAAAGTAGAGAAAGAAGTTAAAAAGCAAGACGCTCGTGCTCTTGGTGATCTCCTCAGATGCTTTGGAGTTTTGTTATTTTTCCACATAGGAAACCCCTGTACAGGGTCCAGTTCCTAAACCTGTCTTTCCTTTCTTCTTTTTCTTCCTTGCTATACCATTTTATTTCCCTGAGACATATTTTTTCTTGAAATGTTGTATATTTGTATATATTGAATATTTGTTCCATGAATATTTGCTGATTACCTGACATGTGTTTGACACTATCTTGGAATATTATTTTTTTAAGTTTTTTTTTTTTTTTTCCATCGGATACATACATTTGCCAGAGGTAGAGAGGGAAAGTAAGAAATTGCACTCCACAAGGGGGGCTGGCCTCACCGCAATCCCTTCTCCTCTTAGGATTTTGGTTTGGGCATGCACACACATGTGCCTGGCATGTTTTTTCTTTTCTTTTCTTTTGAGAGGTTTTTGCTATAGGGCGCGTGCGAGACAGAGAGAGACAGAGAGACAGAAAGCTAGAAATCACCCCCCAGGGGGCATGCCACACCATCATCACTTCTCCATTCTCCTCTAGGGATCTTGGGCGTGCACGCACACACACCCAACGTAAGTTTAAGCCACCGGGTCTGGGACTCAAACTGGGATTGACTATGTGGGAGGCCAGCAACATAGCCATTATGCCAACTGCTGGTCTCTACCTGGTATGTTTTTTAAGCCACTGAATCTGGGACTTGAATCACGGAGTCCGCCATGTGGGATCTAGTACTTTCACTATGAGGCCACCTGCTGGTCCTATTCTGGGAACTTTGAGACAACCCCAAAATACGTTTGTCCTGTATCCAATGAATTTACAAGCTAGTTGAGGCATTGAACATATTCATAAAGTTAAATAAAACAAATTAAATAGCAATGAAAAACAATCCTAGACAACACAGAACGATAGTGCTTTAAATAGGAGATAAATGAATTACATGGAGTTCAAAGGGAGTAAGGAATCACTGTAGAGTTATAGTGGCTTGGGGAGGTTTAGAAGAAGCCCAGGGGCTGGCAGGTGACGTGGTTGTTGAGGCACTGAACCCACATGGCCAACCCTGGTGTGAGCCCCAGACCTGGTGGCTTGCTTTTTCACTTTTGCCTCTCTTTTTGTGTCTCCATCTGGTCAAATTAAAATGAATAAATAAGTAAAAATAAATGAACATTTTTTTTTTTAAAGCAGCAGCTCAAAGTTGCATAGGAGCTTAGAATTTTAAGGAGGCAATTAAAGCGGGGGAAAATGGTGTGAAGCAAACACAGGGTTGCTTTTGCTTATTCCAAAAGACATCTTTCTGGGCAAATCACAAAAAAGGCACTCCTTCCTCCTAGCTCAGCCCATAATGCAGTCCATGCTGACTTGTCTAGCAGAATGTGGCCTAGATTTGATGTCCTCTTGCCCTCCCCTCCTGGCTACTTTGGTGCAACACATACTGTACAGCTGTATGTAAAGTGTTTTGGGTGTAGTTAGATCAGGTTGGTTGAATCCAAGGGCTTGAACTGAGACAAGAGGGAAGATAAGGGGATAAGATATAAAATGGAGAAGACATTTTATGACCACAGTGTGGAGAATCAGCAGTATTGCACTAAAGAATCGAAGCTTTGGGGCTGGCAGGGGCATGGTGGTTAAGGTGCTAGTCTCTCACACGGCCGACCATGGTTTGGATCCTGGACCTGGCGCCTTGCTTTCTCACTTTCCCTCTCTTTCTCTCTGGTCAAATTAAAAATGTAATAATAATAAATTAAATCAAATTAAACAAGCAATTCTTTTTAAAATAGAATTGAAGTTTTGTCTTAAGGCTAATGGGGATTTAGTGAATGTTTTGGGGGCAGGTACTGGCTCAGATGGAAAACAAAAAAAATTTTAAAAGAACTTGATAGAGGGAAGCCACTTGCCAGAGAGAGAGAGAGAGAGAGAGAGAGAGATGGAGACAGAGAGGGAGATAAAAAGTGAGAAAGTACCTCCCATGGGATGGGGGTGGTCACACTGCAGTCTTTTCTCCATCTCTCTCAGGACTTTTTGGACACTCACTTGCGCCTGATTTGTCTCAAGCTGCCAGGTCCAGGACACTAACTGTACAGTTGGGCATGTGGGATCCAGTGGCTTTAACCACCATGCCATGGTCTGGCCCTCGGATAGGACTTTTAAAGGGCTCACTAGAATGTAGTAATTTCTTTCTTTTTTTTTTTTAAAGAGGTTTTTGCCTTAGGACATGTGTGCTTGTTAGAGAGAGAGAGACAGACAGAGATGGTGAGAGGGTAAGTGAGAAATCATCCCCCAGAGGGGATGGCCACACCACGCAGTCCCTTCTCTTCCTTTCTCCTTCTGTTATCCTGGGCACACATGCACACTCCCCTGGTGTTATTTTCAAGCCATCGGGTCTGGGACTCAATCCATGATTGATCATTTGAAAGTCCAGCAGCATAATCCTATGCCATTTCCTGGCCCCCTCTAAGAATGGCTTTTACTTTTATTTTGATATTTTTGCCTTAGGGTGTGTGTGCTCGTGGCAGAGAGAGAGGGAGAGACAGAGACAGTGAGAGGGAAAGTAAGAAATCTCCCCCCAGGAGGTTGACCATGCCACAATCCCTTTTCCTACACTCTCATCCTGGGATCTTGGCCACGCATGCATACTTCCCTGGCATGAGTTTCAAGTCACTGGGTCTGGGACTTGAACTGCAGTCGACCATGTGGGATTCCAGTGACATAACTGCTGTGCCACCTGCTGGCCCCTATGGAGTGTAGCCATTTCTCAGGAGTTTCAGTGCAGTGAGCATCTAGTGATCCCACCAGTGATCTTTATAGTATATTTTAAAGTGATAGATCCTTTGCTGTTGAATGAAATATCAATAATAAAGCAGCTGACGAAGTTTTAAACTTTCCCAGTGTTACCATATTGAGGGACTAACAATCAACTTTAAAACACCTTATGGGGACCGGCAGTTAGCGTAATGGCTATGTCGCTGGACTCCCACGTAGTCGACCGTGGTTCGAGTCCCGGGCCCGGTGGCTTAAACTCACGCCCGGCGCGTGTGCGTGCGTGCCCAAGATCCTGAGGGGAGAATGGAGAAGAAGGGATTGTGGCGTGGCCATCCCCCCTGGGGGGTGATTTCTCACTTTCTATCTCTCTGTCTCTCTCTGTCTGTCTGGCGAGCGCACGCACCCTATAGCAAAAACCTCTAAAAAACAAAAAAACAAAAATAAAAACAAAAAAACACCTTATGAAGTGGGGTTGACTTTCTTTTTTTTACACTGAGGACAACAAATCCTTACCCCACATTATACACAAAATAAGGTAGAGCTATTTAAATGATGCCCAGGAATGAAGTATTCTTGCGTGTTCCTTCCAGGATGCATAAATACCAGTACTGCACATAGATGGTAGGAGGTTGAGCTGTGTCCTAGTAGGTATAGTAAGTGATATTTACTTGGCTGTCTCTGGAGGACAGGAATGTGTCTTATACAGCGTTGCTACCTAGTATAGTGCCTGACACATAAAAATGTCCTATTTTTAGAAAGCTTTGGAACCCGAGTCATAGCAAATGCCATTGTAGAAAATTGTGCTATTTTTGTGCTTCATAAAATACTTCAGTATTTTGAAACTTATGACTTTGTTTTGCTCTTCTAGAACAAATATGATTAACAATTGTTTAGCATGAACCACGTATCAGTCACTGTGGCCAAATACTTCCATCTCACTTAACCTACAACAACTCTATGGGTATTGGAATTATTTTGCAGATGATGAAATGGGTTCAGAGAGGTTAAGTAACTCGCCTGTAGATTGCATCAAAATCAAAACTCAAAGTAAAGGTGACTCCAAAGCCAATGGCCTTGTCCACTCAAGAATGTCTACATGTCGAGAAACCAGTAGATGGCATAATGGTTACATCTCTGAACTCCCATATGGTTGACTATGGTTTGAGTCCCAGACTCAGCGACTTCAAATTCATGCTGGGTGCATGTGAGTGCCCAAAATCCCAAGAGAAGACTGGAGGAGAAGGGATTGTTGCATGGCCATCCCCCCAGGGGGTGATTTCTTGTTTTCTGCCTCTCTTTTTCCAGTGAGGCCACAGGCACATGTGCCCTATAGCAAAAATAAAATGCTATAAATTAAAAAGAACGTCTACAACATGTCAGGGCAGGCAGGTGGCATGGTGGTTGAGGCTGGACTCCCTCCCACGTGGCCAACCACAGTTCAACTCCCAAACCTGGTGGCTTGTTTTCTCACTCTCCCTTTTTCTCTTTCTCTCTCTGGTCAAAATGGAAGAAGAATAATAATAAATAAAATTAAAAATAAATCTTTAAAAAAAGAGAATATCTACATGTCACCTACTGCTTGAGGACCAAGTTCAACCTCTGGTCATACCACATAACTCAATTCAGAGAGATGGTTGAAGACAGGCTGTAATCAGTATCATTAGTATTTAGCATTTTGAATGTCTATTGTTTTGATGACCCTGGATATCTGAGAAGAAAATAACAACAAAACATTTCTCATTTACAGTGTTTGCTTTCTAAACTGTGACTAATCCTAAAGTCTACCTATAATTTGTACTGTGTTGTTCCAAACGTCAAAAGCTTCTATAAGGCATGGGGAAAGCTGATGTGCTAACACTGACCTTGACGATGTTAAATTGAGACAGTTTTTGCTATTCACTTCCTGACAGGATGGATTTCAGTGGATCTTTATTGGGAATCCTTAAAATAGAACAGGGTATTTTGTTCAAGTATGAAAGTTAGATATTTAAAATGAAAGGAATCAGAAAGCAAATGAGGCGTGTTCAGAGTAACATATGCCTTCTTCACTGATTAATTCAATAGATACTTCAGTATTTTATGATTTTTTTTTTTTTTTTTTGGAGAGGTTTTTTTCGCTATAGGGCGTGTGCGCTCGCCAGACAGACAGAGAGAGACATAGAGACAGAAAGCGAGAAATCACCCCCCAGGGGGGATGGTCATGCCGCAATCCCTTCTCCTCCATTCTCCTCTCGGGATCTTGGGCACGCACGCACACGCGCCCGGCGTGAGTTGTAAGCCCACCGGGTCCGAGACGCGAACCGCGGTCGACTACGTGGGAGTCCAGCGACATAGCCATTACGCTAACTGCTGGTTCCCGATACTTCAGTATTTTAAAACAAATTATTTAACTTTATTTATTTACTTATTTTAATTTGACCAGAGAGGGACAGAGTGTGTGTGTGTGTGTGTGAGAGAGAGAGAGAGCAAGCCACCAGGTCTGGGACTCGAACCATGGTTGGCCATGTGGAAGTCCAGCACTCTTAACCACCATGCCACTTGCTGGCCCCCAATACTTGAGTCTTTACTATCTGCCAGCACTCTTTGAGGCACTGAGAGGTATAGCAGTCAACAAAAACATAAAAATTCCTATCTGTTTGGAATGTACATTCTAGTAGGAAGAGACAAAATGAAAAGTAAAACAAGTCAGATAGCAAGAAGTCTTATTGAGAAAATTAATGCAGAGAATCAATGTAGAGAAGGGGACTAGAAATGTTTAGGGTGTGTGTATAATTTTAAATTCTTACATATTGGATTGCAATTGTGACAAGTCAATGCCCTTTGGCCCCTCTTTTCCCTTTGGGAGTGTGACACACAATGCTCTGGATTTGTGTCATATCTGCCCACCTAGTGCAAAACTCTAGTAATCACTTGCCTTGATGTTCGCTTGCAGTTTCTTGCTGGTCAGTTATCCTAGATATAATATAAATGTAAATCTAAAGCCTGGAAGAGAATGTTAAAACCATCTTGAGAGTTTGAGGAAAATCTAAAGGGGCAGGGAAAAAGAAATCAAAACAGGACCTCTTGGGAAAGCCAGCAGTTAACACAGCTGGATTGCACATGGTTGACTACAGTTTGAATCCCAGCCTGGTGGTTTGAAAAACATGTTGGGAGGGTCAGCAGTTGGTGTAGTGGCCATATTGCTAGACTCCCATATAGTTGACTGAGGTTGGAGTCCCGGACCCAGTGGCTTAAACTCACGCCAGGTGCGTGTGCATGCATGCCCAAGATCCCGAGAGGAGAGTGGAGGAGAAGGGACTGTGGCATGGCTATCCCTCTGGGGGGTGATTTCTTACTTTCTGTCTCTCTGTCACTCTCTTTCTGGCGAGCGCACATGCCCTATAGCAAAAACCTCTTTAAAAAAAATAAAAGAAAAAGAAAAGAAAGAAAAACATGCTGGGTATATGTGCATGGGTGCCCAAAGTCCTGACAGGATGGAGAAATGGAGAAGGGGTTGCATTATGCCCATGTCCCATTGGAGGGGTGCTTTCTCCTTCTGTCTGTCTGTCTCTAGGAAGTGCACATGCCTCCTGACAATTAAGGGAAAAAACAAAACCAACGAAACAACCCAGAACCTCTTTAGGTAGTTTTTTTTTTTTTAAAGAATTATTTTATTGGGACCAGCAGTTGGCGTAATGGCTATGTCGCTGGACTCTCACGTAGTCAACCGCGGTTCGAGTCGCGGACCCGGTGGCTTAAAACTCACACCGGGCGCGTGTGCATGCGTGCCCGGGATCCCAAGAGGAGAATGGAGGAGAAGGGATTATGGCGTGGCCATCGCCCCGGGGGATGATTCCCTGCTTTCTGTCTCTCTGTCTCTCTCTGTCTGTCTGGCGAGCGCAAGCGCCCTATAGCAAAAACCTCTCCAAAAAAAGAAAAAAAAAGAATTATTTTATTTAACTTTGTTTATTTTTAATCTGACCAGAGGACACACACACACACACAGAGAGAGACAGAGAGAGAGAGAGAGAGAGAGAGAGAGAGAGGAAAAGTGAGAAAACAAGCCACAAGGTCCAGGACTCGAACCATGGTTCGTCATGTGGTAGCCCAGCACCCTTAACCATCATGCCACCTGCTGGCCCCTTTAGGTAAATTTTAAGTAGAATTGTATCTTTACCTCTTCACCTTTGGGCTAGTTACTTGGGAAATAAAATATAGCTCAAGGACTTGGGCAAGGCTTAGAGGCAGCTTTGCCTCGGGTTATGGGTAGGTTATAATAGTTAAGGCTGAAGAAAGAAAATGGAATAACTTGTTGAATTCATGAGGCAATGGTGATTTCAAGAGGTGGCAGATGGTGGCGTGAAATGAATGTGAGCTTCCCATAAGCTCTACCACCTGCTTACCTGCAAGACAAGCACTCCCAGCCTAACAAACACCCCCAACCCCCCCAAAAATTCTTTTTTTGGAGAGAGATTTTTGTTACAGGGCGTGTGCGCTCACCAGATAGACAGAGAGAGACATTAGACAGAAAGCGAGAAATCACCCCCCAGGGGGGATGGTCACGCCACAATCCCTTCTCCTCCATTCTCCTCTAGGGATCTTGGGCACGCACGCACACGCGCCCGGCGTGAGTTTTAAGCCACTGGGTCCAGGACACGAACCATGGTCAACTACGTGGGAGTCCAGCGACATAGCCATTATGTTAACTGCTGGTTCCCCCAAAAAATTCTTTAACTGTGTCATAAGACATTTTCCTTACCCCATGTGAAGTGTGAATGAAAGCATTTTCAGGAGTTCTTGTTTTGTATTGATCTTCCTGTCATACTGTTTAAGTCAGTATGCTTAAAAATGTAGCTTCGGGACCAGAAGTTGTAATGGCCATGTCCTTGGACTCCCACATAATTGACCACCACAGTTCCAGTCTGAACCCTGCGGCTTAAAACTCATGCTATGTGCACGTGTTCCCAGAACCCAGCGAGAATGGAGAAGGGATTCCAGCGCAGCAATCCCCCAGTGGGTGCGGGGGTCTCCCTTTGTGTCTCTGTGTCTCCCTGGCAGCACATGCACCCTACAGTAAAAAAATCTTTTTAAAATAGGAAATGTAGCTTCAAAACAACCCCTGTAAGCCTGAGGTTTACACAAGAGAGTGATGGCTTCATGGGGGATAAAGTCAGTGGTCAGTGGAAATGGTCTCACTACAAGTATTTTTTTTTTTTTTTTTTTGGAGAGATTTTTGCTGTAGGGCGTGTGCGATCGCCAGACAGACAGAGAGACAAGAGAGACAAAAAGCGAGAAATCACCCTGGGGGGGATGGTCACGCCACAATCCTTTCTCCTCCATTTTCCTCTGGGGATCTTGGGCGGGCACGCACGCACACGAGCCCGGCGTGAGTTTTAAGCCACCGGGTCCAAGGACGTGAACCGTGGTTGACTACATGGGAGTCCAGCGCCATAGCCATTATGCTAACTGCTGGTCCCGGTCAGGTTTTTGATATAGGGTGTTTGTCCTTGCCAGCTACAGAGAGAGAAATGGAAAGTGAGAGATCACCCCTCAGCGGGGATGACCACGCCACAATCCCTTCTTCTTCTCGGGTACTGCGCAAACCCACACCCGGAGTGGTTTCCGCGACGGGGTCCGGGACTCGAACCATAGTCCACTACGTGAGAGTCCAGTGGTATCATCATTACGCCATCTGCTGGTCCCTCACTGCAAGTCTTATGTTAGCTATTAGAGCTGTAAGGGTGTACGCTGGCCTTAGCCAAGGACAGGAATATGGGGTGATGATAATGACGGGTGTAATGAAGTCACGACCAAAATAATTCTCCTTGTGAAGTCAAAATCATTTAAAAAACCCTGACGTGCACGTCATCCAGCGTTAAGATCTCTCGTCTGCCGCTCACCTGTGGCCCCTGCCTGCGTCAAACACGGAAACCGTCTCACACCCGGCCGGTTACGGCTCAACGCTCAACCTTCAGGCCGGGTCTCCAATGTAGGCTCGGCGCGAGGCTCGCAGGAGGGCTCGGGCCGGCAAGCCCGGCCCTGTCCGCGTGGCCTTCTGGGAGTGGTAGTTCGGTCGTCAAAGAGCCACACCAAGCCCCGCCCCTCTGCTCCGCTTCCTCTCCGCCCCGGATGAGTGCGCAGAACGGGGACCGCGGGCCGGGACCTACAGAGCGCCGGACTACAATTCCCGACGGACTGTGGTCCCCAGCACCGTGTCACAGGTAGCTGGCGGCGCTCCCCGCGCACGCGCACACACGCCGGGCGGTGGCGGGACTCGGCCGCGTGCGCTTTCCCGCCCCGGCTCGCCTAGCGCTTGCCACGCCTCAGGCAGCCGGTGGGGCCTCGCCGACACGCCCTGTGCCCGCTCCCTCGCGAGCAGTTTCTTCTAGAGCCCAGGCCCCGCCCGTTTCCCGCCTCCAGGCCTGGTTCGTTACCGCCCCAGCCGGCCCTCTCTTCTGCGCCCCTGCTGCTTGTGCTGAAGGCGGAGGATCCATGTTGTCCCCTCAGCGAGCGGTAGCGGCTGCTTCGAGAGGAGCAGGTGAGGCGCCCACTTGTCCCCCCACCCGCTCTATGGGCCATCCCCGCAGCCTTCCCTTCCTTAGCTCTAAGACAGCTTCCCGCCGCCTCCCTTCCTGGCCCGGGGTTGGCACAGCGCTTCCCGGCCCGGGGTCTCTCGGCTCGCGAACTCAGGATCTGGAGCTCTCAAGGTCTGGAGCTTTTCTCCCGGCCCGGTCCGTCGGGCCCCGCGGATCCTAAACCTTCGGCTGGGAGCGGCGCCCTCAAGGATCGGGCCTCATGCCTGGGTGGCCTCGAGCACTGCTCTAGGCTGCCGCTGGGTGCTCCCTTGCCCACCCAGGCAGGCCCCGGGGGCTGGTGGTCCCCGGGAGCGGTGTCCGGAGGCTTCGACCTAGCCGAGCCCCGCCCTGGGCAGAGCCGGGCGTCCCGGGGCCGCTGCCCCCTCCCTGCCCGGGCGCTTGGCATGCTCTCAGCCAGGAAATTGGGGCCAGGTGGCTCGGCCCTTTTAACGGGCCGGGATGGAGCAGGAAGGTGGATGCTTTATTGTTCAATCTTTAGTGCTGGAGGCTGCGAAGCGTCCTTAGAGTTGGAAGTTTTATTTTTATCTTAACGTCCTTGACGCACCGACAAGAAGTATTAGGAAAGCTGTTTTTTCAACCCACATTTGTCTCCATAGAGGAGATAAAAGAATCGAGCGAAATTGGTTTTTATTAAGTTTTTTTAATATGGTACAGTACGTTGTTCTTGCTTTCCTGCAAACATAAAACACAGAAAAAAATGTTAAGTAGAAACCAGATACGGAGTCACCTTAAGTTCACGGATAGGATTTTCTCTGGCATTTTACCTGGCCATGTTTTTGTTTAACGTGTGCACTGTTGAAGTTATCAAAAGTTTCACTTGCGAAATCTAAAGGCAAAAAGCAAATGAGCAGTGTTTGAAGAATCTTAAGTTCAAATTTGAATACAAAGTGGGGGAATGTTTTGTGAAATGGTGAAGAAAAACTCACGGACCAAAACAATGTGCCTGCTTTTAGAGAAGCACATTTAAGAAGCAGAACCTATAATTTTAATTTGGGGCAGCTATTCAGCATTGCAAGATATCAGAGATTCACATTAGTGCCCTTTTTTTCCCCAATTCTCACAGAAACTGGCTTGTACTCTAGACAGTTGGTTCAGTGCTTTAACACCTGTAAAAGAAACACTTGGTTGAAAAGGGTAGCTACATCTTGAAGCATTACATTAGTTCAGCACATTGTTTAATTACCTATGGTTTACTGTCTCATTGTGTTATTCATGAAAATAAGAAAATAAGAGGATAAATGTGATGATGTGTATTAGCATAATTTTCTCAGTTTTTTACCAAATAAGCTTTTTTTCTTGAGACAGGGTTTCTGTATTGCCCCAGGCTATGCTTGAACTTGAAATCCTTTTGCTTCAGCTGGGACTGCAGGCATTTGTCAATGCCTGCTTATTTGTCATACCTGGCTTATAAAAGATTTTTTTTTGAGAGAGAGATTTTTTGCTATAGGTACATGTGCTCGTTGGAGAGAGAGAGAGTTAGAAAGTGAGAAATCACCCTGCAGGGGGGATGGCCATACTGCAATCCCTTCTATGTTGTCCTCTTGGGATCTTGGGCAGGCACACACACGTGCCCAACCTGAGTTTTAAGCCACTGGGTCTGGGACTCTAATTGCGGTTGACTGTGTAGGAATCCAGCCACATAAACATTACACCATCTGCTGATCCCCAAAGACGTACTTTTTAAGAGAGATTTTTGCTATAGGGCACATGTGGTCACTGGAGAGACATAGAGACAGCAAGAAATCATTCAGTGAAGGGATGGCTGTGCGGTAATCTCATCTCCAGACTTTTCAGGATTTTGGGCATGGACGCACATGTGCCCACCTGTGAGTTTTAAGCCACCGGGTCCAGGACTTGAACCATGGTTGACTCTGTGGGAGTCAAGTGATGTAATCCTTACACCATGTGCTGGTCCCATTTTTTTCTTTTTTTAAAACAGATGAACTTTATTATTATTTTTAACTTTATTATTATTATTTTGTTAAATAAATGAACTCATTTATTGTAGGCTAATGATATTCCAAATGTCTATGGAGCTTCTAGTGGTCTTTCAATTCCTTCAGTCTTCTGATGTTGGACTTTACTGTGACAGCCGAAGTGGTGGTGTCCAGGCACCAGCGGCTACCGTTTTCATGCAGGAACCACAGTGCCAGATCCCCACAGCTCGTCTCTAAGTGTACTTGGTGTGCTGGCTGATTTCAATTTTTTTTCACTATTTTCCGGGGGGGGGGGGGCACCATAGCGGTCCTGTATTTTCTGATGCCAACCTTGGTGCGTTTAGCCATATTGCCACCAACAAGGTCCAAGCCCAGAAAGTTTTCATTAGTATTAATGTAATTTGACCAGAGAGAGAGAGGGAGGGAAAGTGAGAAAGCAAGCCACCAAGTCCAGGACTTGGACCACAGTTGGCCATGTGGGAGTCCAGCACCCTATCTGCTACGCCACCCGCAGGCCCCTCTGTCCCTGGGAAATAGCAATTAATTTTTTTTTTTTTAAGAAGTTTTTGTGATAGGGCATGTGCGCTCACCAGAAAGACAGAGACAGAGACAGAAAGTGATAAATCACTCCTGGGGGGGGGGGGATGACCACGCTGCAGTCCCTTCTCTATTCTCCTCTTGGGATCTTGGGCATGTGCCTGGTGAGAGTTTAGGCACCAGGTCCGGGACTTGAACTGCAATTGACTACATGGGAGTCCAGCGACATAGCTATTAATTACGCCATCTGGTCCCGGGAAATTATAGAATAAAGGATATATTCTTAGATAATGGGAGGATATTTTAAAATTATCAAGGGGAAAAAAGTGACGGGGAAAGCTTTTATTTAAGGGAAGGCCTGGCTGTGTGGTATAGCGGTAATGTGCTGTTCAAGAAAAACTGGATCCCCTATGGCAACCATGGTTTGAATCCATGACCTGGTTATCCTCAAACACTGAGGATGTGTTCCTGTCTTCAAGATGGGTTGGGCTGGAAGACTGAAAAAGTGGATTGCTGCATGACCAGGCCCTGTGGAGGGTGTTCATCTCTCTTTCATGTGTGAACATGTGTTCATGTGCTCTATCATGAATAATTAAAAAAAAAAGTTAAAAGGAAAAAATATCAGTTGCCATATAGTTGTGGTTCTTAGTCCTACTGTACATTAGAATCACTCAGGAATGGGCCAGCTGGTGGGTTGGTGGTTTAAGGGAGTGGATCCCACATGGCCAGACATGTGGTTTGAGTCCCAGACCCCTTGGCTTGAAAAACAGTGGACATGTATTTGGATATCCTGAGAGGATGGAGAAATGAAGAGATTGTGACATGGCCATACCCGATGGGGGTGCTTTCTCCCCCTCTCTGGTGAGTGTAAACACCCTTTGGCAAATTAAAAAAAAAAAAAATTACCTAGGGTCTTTTAAAATCTGTAAATGCTTGGACCAGCAGGTGGCATGGAGGTTAAAAGTACTGGACCCCACGTGGCTGACTGCGTGCTTCAAGTCCTGTACCAGGAGGCTTGAAAAACATGTTGGTACTAGCAGATGGTATACTGGTTACATTGCTGAACTTCCACAACTGTTTGAGTCCTGGACCCAGCAGCTTAAAAGTCATGCTGGGCATGTGTGTGTGTATGTTTGCGTGCAAAGTCTCAAGAGAAAACAATGGAGGAAAAGTAATTGTGGCATGAACATACCCCATGTAAGGTGATTTTTTTGTTTTCAGTCTCTTCCTTGCTGGTGAGCGCACATACCCTATAGTAAATAATCTCTCAGCCAAAAAAAAAAAGAAAATCATGCTGGGTGTGTGTGCTTTCATTACCCAAAATCCCAAAAGGAGACTGGAGAAGGGGATAGGGCGTGGCCTTGGGGTGGGTATGAGTTCTCACTTTTTCTCTCCTCTGTCTCTCTTTAGCAAGCACATACGCCCTATAGCAAAAACAAAACAAAATAAACCAGTTTCTGCTTAAGTCTCATAGATTCTGATTTAATTCATTCAGGGACCAGGCAACAGTTAAAAAAATCCCTAGTAATTTTTTTTTTGCCTACTGTATAAAATCAGATTTCCCTTCAGGTGGTTCTTAAATTTGAATTGATTTGTTATTACATGGGAGGTATAATTTAACCGTCAGTATTCTGAGAAGTTGATGCTTTTTGCATTTTTTTTTTTTTTTTTTTTTTTGAGAGGTTTTTGCTGTAGGGTGTGTGTGCTTGTTAGACAGAAAGTGAGAAATCACCCCCTGGGGGAATGGCCACGCAGCAATCCCTTCTTCATTTCCCTCTCAGAATTTTGGGCACACATGCATGCACATGTTCCTGATGTGAGTTTGAATCCACCGGGTTAGGGGCTTGAACCACAGTTGACTACATGGGAGTCCAGTGACATAACCGTTATGTTATCTGCTGGCCCTGCTTTTTGCAAATTTCTAAAAAATACCTTTTGTTTTCGTGTATTTTGATTGTTAGAACAGCTTAGATATATTTCATAGCCAAAGTAAATTACACATTTGGAGATAGGCTTTACTGGTATAGTAGATAAATAAGCAAAGTTTAGTGTAATTGTATTTATGCTTTGAAATAATAAGGAATACAAGCCAAATATTGCCAGTTAAGAAAGTCTTATTTAATTGGAACACAGCTAATTAAAACATTTGGGTAGGGGGACTGGCAGGTGGTGTGGTGGTTACAGGTGCTGGATTCCCACGTGGCCAATTGGAGTTTGGGTCCTGGACCTGGTGGTTTGTTTTTTCCTGTTTCTGTTTTCTCTCTCTGTCTCTCTCTGGTCAAATTGGAAAAAGAATAATAACACATGGAATTAAATAGATAAATAATTCTATTTTTATTTTATTTTATTTTTTTCTTTTTTTGGAGAGGTTTTTGCTATAGGGCGCGTGCGCTCGCCAGACAGACAGAGAGAGACAGAGAGATAGAAAGCAGGAAATCACCCCCCAGGGGGGATGGTCACGCCGCAATCCCTTCTCCTCCATTCTCCTCTCGGGATCTTGGGCACGCACGCACACGCGCCCGGCGTGAGTTTAAGCCGCCGGGTCCGGGACTCGAACCGCGGTCGACTACATGGGAGTCCAGCGACATAGCCATTACGCTAACTGCTGGTCCCAATAATTCTATTTTTTGTGAGAGATTTTTGCTATAGGGCGCGTGTATTCATCAGAAAGGCAGACAGAGACAGAAAGTGAGAGATCCCCCCCCAGGGTGAATGGCCACACTGCAATCCCTTCTCCATTCTCCTCTCAGGATTTTGGACACACACGCACACACGCCTAGCAGAGTTTAAACCACCAGGTCTGGGACTTGAACCATGATTGACTACATGGGAGTCCAGCGACATAGCTATTACGTCAACTAACTGCTGGTCCCTAGATAAATAATCCTTAAAACAAACAAACAAAAAATACCCTTCGGGTAGGGACCAGTAAGTGGTCCCTTAAGGCACTGGACTCCCATATGGCTGACCGTAGTATCAGTCCAGGACCTGGTGGCTTGAAAACCACTCTGGGTGTGTATGTACGCATGCCTAAAATCCCAAGAAGAGAATGGAGGAGAAGAGATTGTGGCATGGTCACCCCCCAGTGTGGGTTTATTTCTCACTTTCCCTCTCTGTCTCTCTGGCAAGCACATGTGCCCTATGGTAAAAACCTAAAAAACAAAATCTTCAGGTAATCAGAATAATTTTGATAATGCTCTTAAGTTCAGGTAAAGGGCAAATGAAATTATTATTGACTCATTCTCTTTTTTTTTTTTAAAAGAATTATTTATTTATGTAATTAAATCTGTTTGTTTTTATTATTATTTTAAAAATTTTACCTGAGAGAGATAGACAGAGAAAGGGAAAGGGAGAAAGCAAGCCGCTTAGGTCCAGAACTGCTGTCGGCCATGTGGGAATCTAGCTCCTTTAACCACCACGCCACCTGCTGACCCCTCATTCTTTTTTTTTTTTTTTTTTTAAGAATTGTTCTTAGGATTAGCTAGGATTTTGTTGTTGTTGTTGTTAAAGAATTTTTAAATTTAATTTAATTGCATTCATTTTTAATTTGACCAGAAAGAGAGAAAGTGAGAAAGCAAGCCACCAGGTCCAGAACTCAAACTGTGGAGTGTCCAGTGCCTCAACCACCATGCCACCTGCTGGTCCCCTATTACTGATTCATTCTATTAAAAATATTTTTTCCCTTGGGGCCGGCAGGTGGCATGCTAGACTCCCAGGTGGCTAACAGCGGTTCGAGTCCAGGACGTGGTGACTTGCTTTCTCACTTTCCTTCTCTCTTTTTCTCTCACTCTGTTCCTCTCTGGTCAAATTAAAAATAAGTAAATAAATAAATAAATAGTTAAAATAAAATTTTTTTTCGTGGGGTCGGCAGATGGTGTGGTGGTTAAGGATGCTGGACTCTCACATGGCTGACGGTGGTTTGAGTCCCAGACCTGGCGGCTTACTTTCTCACTTTCCATCTCTCTCTCACTTTGTCCCTCACTGGTCAAATTTAAATAAATAAATAAATAAATAAATAAATAAATCAAATAATTCTTTAAAAATTTTTTTCTCCCTCCACTTGTGGTATAGCCTGGAATCATTTTTAGGTTCATCCCTTTTCCTGTATGTTCTGAATCTTCAATACTATTTAGTAATAGTTGATCTTCCTAAATCCATGAAGCACTTCAGAATTGTTAGTCAACAAAGAAAATGTGATTTTGGTTAGCATTCTGTAGTAAGATACAAAGAATATTCTACAACAGAATAATTGGAAAGAAAATTTTCTCCTCAACCCTTAATTAATTAAAATATACATTTCCTCCAATATTTTTGATAGTTGGTTTAATTAGTAATGACATTGAAATAACCTTAAGCATATGGTTGTATCTAGCACAATCACTGCCTTAAGAGAAAATAAATAGAGCATTGTTTAAAGAGTACCCACCTCACTACCACCAAAAGAACCATACGTAGCAATTCTAGATTTGACTTAGGGCTTACTATACTTAACCTTGCATATGATGATGTTTTCTCTGGCTTTTTGATCAGAAACTTTAAAGATTGCCGGTAAGAACAAGCTATGAAAATGGTATGCCTCTATTTTTGGATGTGTTGCTCTTGCTTTTCAGAGAATAAGGCATTTCAAAAGGAGACTGGAAAACTCAGGTCATAACTTTATCCTGAGTCATACAATCTACTTAGCAAAGTGTTTCTGTAACTTTGGTTACTTTGCTCTTCAGAACTTTCTGGACAGTAAGAGTGAGTACTGAGAGTGACTCTACCCTAGTGGTTCTTAATCCAGGATGATTTTGCCCCATGTAACATTTAAAATGGCCAGAGGCTTTTTGGCTATTAAAACCTGGGAAAGTGCTACTGATATCTAGAGGGTAGAGCCCAGAGAAGCTGTTGAGTATCTCACAGTGCTTAATATGTCCCCCACCACAAAGAGTTGTCCAGCCCAGAATGTCAATAGTATCAAGACTGAGAAACTGTTCTACACTGGTGTGTTGATTATATTCTGAATTAATTTTCTGAGCTATCTATAGTAAATGCTTCCAATGAACTAGTTTCTTGAATTTATCACTGTTCAGGTGATCTTCTCAAATATTTGATGGATAGGCCTTTAAATTTCTACTGCATAATACTAAGTGATAGAATTTATTTCTTAGAAATTATGTTTTCCGGGACCAGCAGTTGGTGTAATGGCTATGTCGCTGGACTCCCATGTAGCTGACTGTGGTTCGAGTCCCGGACCCCATGGCTTAAACTCACGCCAGGCACGTGTGCGTCCGTGTCCAAGATCCCGAGAGGAGAATGGAGGAGAAGGGATTATGACATGGCCATCCCCCCTAGAGGGTGATTTTTCACTTTCTGCCTCTCTCTCTCTCTCTGTCTTGAGAGCGCACGCACCCTATAGCAAAACTTCTCAAAAAAAAAAAAAAAAAAAAAAAAAAAGGATGTTTTCCATAGTACTGAAAAGGCCAACAGGCCAACTATGATTAAATGTCCCATCCACTGTTACTCAGCCTGTGCATTGCTTGCTTTTCTTCCTTCCTTCCTTCCTTCCTTCCTTCCTTCCTTCCTTTCTCTCTCTCTCTCTCTCTCTCTCTCTCTCTCTCTCTTTCTCTCTCTTTCTTTTTTTCTTTCCTTTTTTAGGCCCTTAGTAATCCAGAGTAAAAAGAGAATTCTGGGACTTGTCAGTGTTATACTATGCATAGATTTTGACAAATTCTTCCTAGTCAGGGCCAGCCCATGGCCTGGTGTTTAATGCTGTTTAAGGATCACTCATGCCTGACTGCACAGTTTCAGTCTAGGACCTGAAGGCTTGAAAAAACACGCTAAACACGTGTGTGCATGCCCAAAGTACTGAGAGGAAGGAGAAATGGAAGAGAGATTGCAGTGTGACCATGCTCCATAGAAGGTGCTTTCTGAATTTACCTCTCTGGCAAATGCATGTGCCCTCTAGCAAATTAAAAACAAAATAATAATCTTAGGCTAGTCCGTGCACGGCCTGGTGGTTAAGGCAACTGGATCTCACATGGCCCATGAGTCCAGGATTGCGCAGTCTGAGTCCAGGATTTAGTAGATTGAAAAACACGCTCAACGTGTGTGTGCGCCAAAATACCAAAAGGAGAAATGGAGGAAAGGGGATTGCAGTGTGGCTATTCCTGAGGAAGGTGCTTTCTCACCTCCTCCCTCTAGGGGACTTGAGTACCCTCTAGCAAATTAAAAAAAAAAAACAAAAACTAAAACAAATTTCAATAATTTCAATTTAGTCTTTGTCATTTTAGCTATTCTGTTGAATTATTTTTTTGAACAGGCAATATTAATTGTATTGGTTAGTTTGGATTAAGGTGTGTTATGCCAAAATTAAAGGATAAATCATTACTTTATAAATAGTGTAGTTTCCCAGGGTGGATGGCCACGCTGCAATCCCTTCTCCATTCTCTTCTTGGGATCTTGGGCACACATGCATATGCGCCTGGCGTGAGTTTAAGCCATTGGGTCTAGGACTTAAACTGTGGTTGACTACATGGGAGTCCAGCAACATACCCATTATGCCAACTGCTGGTCCCTGGATTTCAGTATTTTTTATATACTTGAAATCTTGAGATGATAGCTGATACAATATTTACAGCAACAATCAGATTTGTTAGTATGATAGAATATTTCTATTCACTTTTTTCAATAGGAACCTTTTATTATTATTATTATTTTTGAGAACTTTTTGCTATAGGATGTGTGCGCTTGCTGGAGAGACAGAAAGCAAGAAATCACCCCTCGGGGGGGGGGGGGGGGGGGATGGCATGCTGTAGTCCTTTCTCCATTTTTCTTTTGGGATTTTGGATACACATGGATACGTGCCTGGTGAGTTTCAAGAAGTTGGGTCTGGGAAATGAATTGTGGTCGACTCCATGGGAGTCCAGCGATGTAACCATTACTCCATCTGCTGGTCCCAATGATTATTATTATTTTTAATTTGCTATAGGCACATTTGCTCATTAAAGAGAGATACAGAGAGAGAGAAAGCAAGCCACCAAGTCCAGGACTTAAACTGCAGTGGGCCATGTGGGAGTCTAGTACCTTAACCACCACGCCACTTGCAGCCCACCCCTTCTTAAGTTTTAAGTTGTCTTGTATGTATATGAATAATAGATGTGAGACCAGCAGTTAGCGTAATGGCTATGTCGCTGGACTCCCATGTAGTCGACCACGGTTCGAGTCCCGGACCCGGTGGCTTAAACTCAAGCCGGGCGCGTGTGCGTGCGTGCCCAAGATCCCGAGAGGAGAATGGAGGAGAAGGGATTGCGGTGTGGCCATCCCCCCTGGGGGGTGATTTCCTGCTTTCTGTCTCTCTGTCTCTCTCTGTCCGGCGAGCGCACGCGCCCTATAGCAAAAACCTCTCCAAAAAAAGAAAAAAAAAATAGATGTGACTGCGGTCAGGCTCTATCTTTTATATGTACAAAAATGTCACATCTATTAATATTTATGTTCATAAAAACAAATATAATAGCATTAATTGTTGTCTCAGTATGCAGATCTAGACCTTGGAAAATAATTGCTTCTGGAAAGGGAGAAGGCATGCAAGGTTGCCAGTTTAAAGGTATTTCTAGTTCTGTATCTAGAAGTTGGATCTCCCAAGTTTAAGATGAGAAGTAAGAGTAATTTTACTGCAATTTGTGGGGACCTCTCTAGAAAAACAAAACAAAACAAAAAAACAAACCCAAACATAAAACCCCCAAACCTATTTGGTGCTTCCTGAGAAAGTTTCCTTTGATTTTTTTCTCCCCTTTGGTGTTTTTTTCTGGAGAGGTTTTCGCTATAGGGCGCGTGCACTTGCCAGACAGACAGAGAGAGACAGAGACAAGAAAGCGAGAAATCACCCCCCAGGGTGGGATGGTCACGCCACAATCCCTTCTCCTCCATTCTCGTCTCGGGATCTTGGGCACGCACGCACATGCGCCCGGCGTGAGTTTTAAGCCACCGGGTCCAGGACGCGAACTGCGGTCGACTACGTGGGAGTCCAGCGACATAGCCATTATGCTAACTGCTGGTCCCCCCCCCCCCCCCCCTTTTGGTTTTTGACATATGTCGTGTGTGCTTATTAGAGACAGTCAGAGATAGAAGGAAAGTGAGAAATCATCCCCCAGCAGGGATGGCCATGGCGGAGTCCCTTCTCTGTTCTCTTCCTGGGATTTTGAGCACACATGCACATGCGTGCAACATGATTTTCAAGCTGCCGGGTCTGAGACTGAAACCATACTTGGCCATGTGGGAATCTAGTGCTTTAACCACCACACCATTTGCTGGCCACTCTTTAATGTTTTTATGATCATAAATTTTAATTTGTCCTGTAGAGTTTAAATTAAGTCAAAGGAGGAATAAGTTATTTAGCAAGTTTGGCCAATTTAGTTACTCAGAAACTTCTTTTTTTTTTTTTTTTTAAGTTTTTTCTCCCATGAGAGAAAGACAGGTGTTCTCAACAGGATCTTTACACTGTGATCCACCCCAGCTTTCATCTGTCTTGGATCATGGATATGTACACACATGTACTTGGAGTGCTTAGGGAGGTCCTGGAATGTAAACCCAGGATCCATCCCATGTGGGTCTCGTTTTGTTACTGCTGTGCCACTACCTGACCCCTCCAGGACATATTCAGTTGTTCAAGAGATAATGAAATTTAGAGCTAAAAAATAACTTCTGTCTGAATTAGTAGAGGAAATGAAGACAGACTAAAATAGTTTACTCATGCTGTTGCAGTCAGTATAATACTGGGCCCAGAACTCTGATATGACCATTTTTTATTTTTTAAAAGAATTATTTAATTTTTTTTTTTTTGGAGAGTTTTTTTTGCGATGGGGTGCGTGCGCTCGGCAGACAGACAGAGAGACAGAAAGTGAGAAATCACCCCCCAGGGGGATGGATACGCCGCAATCCCTTCTCCGTTCTCTCGGGATCTTGGGCGCGCATGCACACTCGCCCGGCGTGAGTTTTAAGCCACCAGGTCTGGAACGCGAACCGCGGTCGACTACATGGGAGCCCAGTGACATAGCCATTACGCTAACTGCTGGTCCCAAGAATTATTTAACTTTATTATTTTAAAAATATTTCCAGAGAGAGAAGGGGAAAGTGAGAAAGCAAGCCTCCAGGTCCAGGACTCGAGCCATAGTCAATCATGTGGGAGTCTAGCACTCTTAACCACCACACCACCTTTATTTTTTAGTTGCCAGAGAACACTTGTGTTTGCCAGTAAGACAGAGACGAAAAAAACATTCCTCGTGGGGCATAATCCCGTCTCTATTTCTCCATCTTTTTAGGATTTTGGGCATGCACACTCATGTGCCTGGTGTGTTTTTGAAAGTGCTGGGTCTGGGGTTCAAATCACATGGTCAGCTGGCTGTTTGGGATCCACCTCCTTTAACTGCTAGGCCATGGGGCCAGCCCTGACTTGTTTTTCAAACCATTTGGGCTGGATATTGAACTCTAGTCAGATAAGTGGGATCTGACTCCATTAACCACTAGGCTAGGGGGCTGGTTCTCAGGTCCTATAGCTATGGAAGGCCTTTCTCCTACAGATACTACTTCATTAGAATAACATTCTTTGCCAAAACAGAAACTCCAGTCATGTAGGATTTGGTGATATATCGAAGATAGAGAAAATAGAAGTTTTGAAAGATTTGAGAGAAGTAGCATACTGAGCAGATCCTTTTGGCAAAACTAAATAATACTTGTAAAATGTTAGTATTGGAATGGTTGCTAGATAAGAAACATTTTTTTCTTTATTTTTTTAAAGTATTATTTTATTTAATTTTATTTATTATTATAATTTTCCAGTTTGATCAGAGAGAGAGAGAGAGGGAACGTGAGAAAGCAAGCAATCAGGTCTAGGACTCGAACCACTGTTGGACATCTGGAAGTCCAGCGCCTTTAACCATCATGGCACCTGCCGGCCCTGAGATAGGAAACATTTTACTGATGAGACTGAAGATGAGACATGTCCAGGATCACACAGGCTGTTAGTGGTAGAACTGGAACAGGAACTTGTCTCCTGACTCTTAGGCCCATATATTTCCACATATACCTGAGAGTGAGGTAATGGTGGAATATTAGGTAAATTTGTCCCTTAGGCAATTGTACATTTGGACTAAATACAGATTAGAGATAAAATGAAATTGTTTCATCAAAATAGATTGTGTAATCGAAATAATAAGAATGAAGATTTCATTGAGGGAGTGAATGAGAACTGCAAAAGACCAAGACAGCATTGGTGTATGTCCACAGGAGGCTGAGAGAAGGAAAAGAACTAATGAAAGGAAATGAAAAAGAGGTTGGAAGAGAACTAGAAATGTACAGTGTTACCGAGTCCAACGGGTTTAAGGTTTGAAAGTATGTGGCAATTTTATTTTGTCAGGTAGAGCTGAGGTAGAGCTGAGTGAAAATTAAGAGAGCTGTTGGATTTGGCAAGAAGGATCATTGGTAAAGTAGAGAATTGTACTGACAGAATTTGAGATCAAAGTTAGATTGCAAACTGTTAAGAAGGAAATGGGAGGGCCAGTAGATGGCGTAATGGTGACGTTGCCGGACTCCCATGTGGTTGACTGCGATTCGAACCCCAGACCCAGTGGCTTAAACTCACGCTGGGCGCATGTGTGTGTGTGCCCAAGATCCCGAGAGGAGAATGGAGAAGGGATTGCCATGTGGCCATCCCCCTTGGGGGCTAATTTCTCTCCTTCTGTCTCTTTCTATGTTTTTCTGGTGAGCGCAAGCGCCCTATAGCAAGAACCTCTTAAAAAATAAATAAATAAAAAAGAAGAAGGAAATGGGTGGTTAGTAAGTGAATGTAGATGTACCTTTAAGGAATTTGACAAAGAAAATGGGAGAAGGAAGGAATCAATGGACTTTTACGTATATTACTGGGTCTACTCTTCACAATACTAGGAAACTTATTCTATGTTAAGGAGACATGGGGACTGTGTGTGACAGTTTCTTTATTCCTAGGAGCTCCTAGTCTGGGTAATGAGTCGTAATTAAAATATAATATTGTGATGAGTAATGTACAAGTGTTCAATGGAAATAGGAATGTGGGAAGAAAAATTATTTATTGAGTTCCTAATATGTGTCTGACCTGTGCTTTGAGACGGGTATTAGATTTATAAGTGGCGATGAAAGTGGTTAGAAAGTTCTCCATAGTCATATTTTGGTAGATGTTTATTCCACAGAAATTTATTGAATATGTGCTATGTTTGGACATTGCTCTGGGGACAGTGGGACATGGCCTTGAACACAAGATATAAAAATTCCTGCCCTTGAGAGCTAATGTTCTAGAAAGAAGTAAGTCAGGATTCAGGGCCTTTACATGACATCTGGAAAGGGATAAGTGGAAATGAAGTTTCTTTTGGAAAATCGGTTATATAGTCCTATTGTCTTTTGGAAGATTATATAGTCCTATTGTTTTTAGGAAATATGAAATAAAGATAGTGGGGTGGGGACCAGCAGTTGGAGTAATGGCTATGTTGCTGGTCTCCCATTTAGTTGACCGTGGTTTGAGTCCCAGACCCGTGGCTTAAACTCAGGCCAGGTATGTGTGCATGTGTGCCCCGGATCCCGAGAGGAGAATGAAAGAGAAGGGATTGTGGCCTGGCCATCCCCCCTGGGGGGGGTGATTTCTTGCTTTCTGTCTCTGTCTTTCTGGTGAGTGCACGTGCCCTATAGCAAAAACCTTCAAAAAAAAAAAAAAAAAAGAAAGAAAAAAAAAGATGATGAGGTGTAATATAAGCAGTTTTGTTTTCTAAATTATTGGTGATTTAAAAAAAAAAGAATTATTTAATTTTACTTATTTAAATTTGACTAGAGAGGGACAGAGTGAGAGAAAGAGAGAGGGGAAAGTGAGAAAGTAAGCTGCCAGGTCCAGGACTCGAACCATGGTCAGCCATATGGAAGTCTAGCAGCCTTAAACACCATGCCACCTGTTGGCCTCAGACAGAGACAGATAGTGAGAAATAACCCCTCAGGGAGGTGGCCAGGCTACAATCCCTTCTCTAGTCTTGTTTTGGGATTTTGGGCATGCATGCAAATGTGCCCAATATGAGTTTGAAGCCACCAAGTCCAGGACTCGAACTGTGGTTGGCCACATGGGAATCTAGCACGTAGTAACCATTATGCCACCTGCTTGTCCCCATTTTTGTTCTTAATTGCCAGAGGGTGTGTGTGCTTGCCAGAGATGGAGAAAGAGGAAGAATGCACATCCTAATGGGGTGTGGTCATGCTGTAGTCCCTTTTCCATTTCCCCAACCTGTTGAATTTTGGGGTGTATTCCCACACATGCTGGAGTATTTTTCAGGCCATCCTAGCTGGTATTTTTTTTTTTTTTTTTAAGAGATTTTTGCTATAGGGTGTGTGCACTTGCCAGAGAGACAGAAAGTGAGAAATCCCCCCCTAGGGTGGGTGGCCATGCCACAATCTCTTCTCCATTCTCCTTTTGGGATTTTGGGCACGCATGCACATGCACCTGGCTTGAGTTTTAAGCCACCAAGTTTGGGACTTGAACTGTGGTCAACGATGTAGAAGCCAGTGATGTAACCACTATGCCATCTGCTGATTCCCCATAGCTGATATTCTAATCTGCATAGGTGGCCATGTAGGATCTGACACCCCGAACCACCATCGCATGGGGCCAGCCCGCAACTGCATACATTTTTATTATTAAATTACTTTATCTTGCCTTTATTCCATGTAGCCATATCTTCTATGCTTATTGCTCTGACAATGCCACTGTGTCCTTAATGTTGTAGTCTTCACCTATATATGGTACATACTATTTATTTATTATACAATTGTTTATTGTATGCCTGAGTGAACTTTAATTATAAAAAAGATGAAATTGAAAGATCTCATATTACGATATACAAAATTAATTGTAATATCCTGGTAGATTTGTTTTATTACTATGTTTGGCTGTGTCTGGGTCTTCAATAAGTGAGTTAACCATGATTTCTCGCTTTCTGTCTCTCTGTCTCTCTCTGTCTGTCTGGCGAGCGCACGCGCCCTATAGCAAAAACCTCTCCAAAAAAAAAAGAAATCACCCCCTGGGGGGGATGGCCACACTGTAATCCCTTCTCCTCCATTCTCCTCTTGGGATCTTGGGCATGCATGCACTCACGCCTGGCATGAGTTTAAGCCACTGGGTCTGGGACTTGAACCACAGTCGACTACATGAGAGTCCAGCGACATAGCCATAGGCCAACTGCTGGTCCCACTATTGGTCAGAATTTAATCATATGGTCATACCCTAACTAAGTGGTTGGGTTGGAAATGTGTTTCTTTTATGTGTTTACAAGCTCATCTAAAAAGTCTACATATTATATAACAGGAAGGAGAAATTAATACTGGGGGAAACAACCAGCCATTTCTGCCACAATCAGGACTTTGTTTTGTACTTTCTTGAGTACTATGCAGTACTTAGCACTGTGGCTTAACCATAAGGTCTGAAAAGTTATTCTCATTAGTTCTTTTGTATGAGAGACTGAAGGTCTTTAGGATTTGGATTTACCTGTTGCTGTGGCAATAAGAACCCTAAGAGATTATTCACAGAAGTGCTTCCTTTTTATCCAGTCTACCCAATAGGAAAGAAATGTATTATTATACATTTTTTTTTTTTTTGAGAGGTTTTCGCTATAGGGCACGTGCGCTCGCCAGACAGACAGAGAGAGACATAGAGACAGAAAGCGAGAAATCACCCCCCAGGGGGGATGGTCACGCCGCAATCCCTTCTCCTCCATTCTCCTCTTGGGATCTTGGGCACGTACGCACACGCGCCCGGCGTGAGTTGTAAGCCACCGGGTCCGGGACGCGAACCGCGGTCGACTACGTGGGAGTCCAGCGACATAGCCATTACACTAACTGCTGGTTCCCATTATACATTTTTTACAATGATATTTAATGTATATTTACAACTTGTTTTCCAATAGTCTGTATAAGTTTAAAAAGTGAGAAAAATCCTTTTGTTGCTGTCAGATACTGTGAATATAAAAAGTGAGCAGCAATTCTGGTAGTTAAAAAGTAGAGTCTGATAGTCATTTTGTCTGTTTTGCCTGCTTTGACCATGCAGCCTTCAGTGCTTCTCAGATAGAAGTCTTTGGGAGTCCACATCAGTTATTTTGACTATACCTACCTATCTATGCACATACTAAGTAGTATCACCAACTGTAAAGAAAGTTTACTTTACAGCCAGTTGGTGATGTGGTGGTTAAGGCAGCTGGATCCTACATGGTCAATTGTGTGGCTTGAGTCCTGGACCCAGCAGTTTGAAAATCATGTGGAATGAGCATGTGCTCAGAATCCTGAGAGGAGAATGGAGAAGGGATTATGGCATGACCACCCACCTGATGGGGGGTGCTTTCTCATTTTTCCTTTTTCTGTCTCTCCTATAGCAAAATTAGAAAAAAAAAATCCACAAAAACCAAAGAAAAACATAGGGCCAGTATGTGATCTGGTGATTAAAGTGACTGGATCCCATATGGTTGATCACATGATTTGAGTCCAGGATCTGGTGTGTGTATGCCCAGAATCCTGAAAAGAGGGAGAGATGGAGGGGAAGGGATTTTTGGCATGACCATGACTTATGGTGGAGGGTGCTTTCTCTCCCTGTCTTGTTTCTATATCTTTTTCTCTTGTTCTCTTCCTCCAGTGAGCACATGTGCCCTCTAATAGATTAAAACATAAATTACTTTTTTTATTTTTGGAGAGATTTTTGCTATACGGCATGTGCACTCGCCAGAAAGACAGAGACAGAGAGACAGAAAGTGAGAAATCACCCCCCGGGGGGATGGCCATGCCACAATACATTCTCCTCCATTCTCCTCTTGGGATCTTGGGCACGCACACACATGCGCCCAGCGTTAGTTTAAGACACCAGGTCCAGGATTCGAAACGTGGTTGACTACATGAGAGTCCAGCAACATAGCCATTACAGTAACTGCTGGTCCCTAAAACATAATTTACTTTAAATTGATAAACTTATACCGTCCTTCTAAGCAATGGTCCATTAAAGCTTTGGCTTCATATTTTTAAATGTATGCTAAAATACATAATCATTAAAGTTAAAAGATGTGTGGACCAGCAGGTGGCATGGTGGTTAAGGCACTGGACACTCCCACATGGCTGACCACAGTTCAAGTCCTGGACTTGGTGGCTTGCTTTCTCACTGTCTTTCTCTCTCTTTGTCTCTCTCTGGTCAAATTAAAATAAATGAATGAATAAATAAAATTAAATAAAATAATTAAAAAAATTTTTTTAAATGTCCTGGAGCCAGCAGGTGGTGGTTAAGGCATTGGATCCCACATGTGGTTTGAGTCCTGGACCTGGTAATCTGAAAAACATGCTGAGCACACTTGTGTGCATGCCCAAAATCCCAAGAAGAAAATGGAAGAGAAGGGATTGTGGCTGACCAACCCCCTTGGGGGTGATTTCTCACTTTCCCTCCCTGTTTCTGTCTCTCTTGAACACGCACACCCTCAGGCAAAACAAAAACAACAAAAAAACGAAAAAAACCCAAAAAGCAAAAAGTCCCTTTAACTGTCTAAGAACATCTTTTCTTTTTTTTTTTAACTAGCGACACATAGTTATGTTTAGGAAAATAGTGCTTTGTCTTTTTCCCTGGGCCTCACTCATAGCTTTTTGTAAATTTCCCATAAATCCATAGCTACTAAGTAGCTCTGAATTTCAAAGAATTAATATCTTTGTGCTTTGACTTTTGGTAGGGAAAATAGTAGTTAGTGCTTAATTTTGAAGTGTAGAATTATGTAGTCGACCGCGGTTCAAGTCCAGGATCCGGTGGCTTAAACTCAGGGTGGCTTAAACTCATGCCGGACGCGTGTGCATGTGTGCCCAAGATCCCTAGAGGAGAATGGAGGAGAAGGGATTGTGGCATGGCCATCCCCCCTCGGGGGTGGTTTCTCGCTTTCTGTCTGTCTCTATCTTTCTGGCGAGTGCATGCGCCCTATAGTAAAAACCTCTAAAAAAAAGAAAAAAAAAAACAAAAACCAAAACTTTGAGTTATTAAGAGTGATCTACGTTGGACTCCCACGTAGTCGACCGCGGTTTGCGTCCCGGACCTGGTGGCTTAAAACTCACGCCGGGCGCGTGTGCGTGCGTGCCCAAGATCCCGAGAGGAGAATGGAGGAGAAGGGATTGCGGCGTGACCATCCCCTCTGGGGGGTGATTTCTCGCTTTCTGTCTCTATGTCTCTCTCTGTCTGGCGAGTGCATGCGCCCTATAGCGAAAACCTCTCCAAAAAAAAAAAAAAAAAGAGTGATCTATAAAATATAACTAGCTAAAGATCTTTTTAAGCGTATCTCCAGTACCCATTGGGCAAGATGCTGAACCTCTATGTGCTTTATTTTTCTTATTTTAATTTTAATATAAGATATTTTTATGACAGGGCTATATAATTTACCTCACAGCCCCGTTATTTTGATGATTAAATAAAATAATATAGGTGGAAGGCTTAGTAGTGGCAGACAGGCTCTACTGTGGTAGATATGTGTGTTATTTCCACTTTCAGACTATTTTCAGTAAAACTGATGTGAACTTTTGTGTACATATGTATGACTTTTGGTGGACATATGTACTCATTTCTCTGTTATATTTTCTCTTAGGAATGGAATTACTTAATCATAGATAATTTTAATGCCGCCAGACAGTATGTTTGTACTATTTTATGCTGCCATCAGAATGTATGAAAATTCCATTTTGTTCTATATCCTTTCCCACGGTTGTTATGATAACTCTTTCAAATGTTATTCATTCTGATGGGCAGATAGTGTTATAGGCATGCAGAGTATATGTTGTGGTCAGAGATAGGCTGCGTGTGGGACCCGTAGATGGCAAAATGGTTCTGTCACTGGACTCCCACGTAGTTGACCGTAGTTTGAGTCCTGAATCTGGAGGCTTAAAACTCACGTTGGGTGCATGAGTGTGCATGCCCAAAATCCTGAGAGGAGAATAGAAGAGAAGGAATTATAACGTGGCCATCCTCCTTGGTGGGGTGGGGTGGGTAATTTCTTGCTTTCTGTCTCTCTGTCTGTCCAGTGAGCACATATACCCTATAGCAAAAATCTCTCTTAAAAAAATAAAAACAAGAGATGGTCTGCATGTATTGGTGGTCTTGTAAGATTATAATGAAGCTGAAAAGTAACATAGGACAATGTATCACTCATGTGTTTATGGTGATGTTGGTTTAAACTTCCTGTGCTACCATTTGTATAGAAGTGTAGCATGTGGGGTTGGCAGGTGGCACTAAGGCACATGGCCAACTGCAGTTTGAGTCCTGGACCTGTTAGCTTGTTTTCTCTCTCTGGTCAAACTAAAAGAAGAAAAGAAAAAAATATAATAAAGTAAAATATTAAAAAAATAGCATATGCAATTATGTACAGTACATAATACTTGATAATAAGTTACTGTTGTTTTTCATGTATTATTTATCACTATTTTAGAGTGCACTCCTACTTATTATAAAAAGTTAACTGTAAAATAGTATGCCATGTTATGTTGGTAGCAGCCTTGTAGGACTCATGTTTACTATAGATTTTTTTTTTTGAGAGAAGAGAATTTTGCTATAGGGCGCATGCGCTCTCTGGAGAGACAGTGAGACAACAAGAAATCACCCCTCAGGGGGGATCACCACACTACAATTCCTTCTCCATTCTCCTCTCAGGATTTTAGGTACTCAGGCACACACGCCTAAAATTAAAAGATGTGAGGACCAGCAGGTGGCATGGTGGTTAAGGCACTGGACACTCCCACATGGCCGACCACAGTTCAAGTCCTGGACTTGGTGGCTTGCTTTCTCACTGTCTTTCTCTCTCTTTGTCTCTCTCTGGTCAAATTAAAATAAATGAATGAATAAATAAAATTAAATAAAATAATTTAAAAAAATTTTAAAATGTCCTGGAGCCAGCAGGTGGTGGTTAAGGCATTGGATCCCACATGTGGTTTGAGTCCTGGACCTGGTAATCTGAAAAACAGGTCTGCTGTGTCTGGGGTTCAAACTATACTCAACTATGTGGGAGTCCAGCCACGTAACCATTTCCCAATGTGCTGGTCCCTCTGTGTTTCTTAACTGTGCTGGTCCCTCTGTGTTTCTTAACTGTATCATTTTCTCTTGTGCTTGATTTAATTTTGTGTTGTTTTATTCATTATGCCCCTTCCAGAGGGACAAGATGTGGAAGTGAATGACAGTGATGCTGATCCCCACCCTGTGTAGTCATAGGTTAATGTGTTTATGTCCTAGTTTTTATTAGAAAAGTTGGGCAGGAGGTGGCATGGTGGTTAAGTTGCAGGACTTCCACATGGCTGACCATAGTTCGAGTCCCAGACCAGGTGACTTGCTTTCTTACTTTCTCTCTGGTGAGCACATGTGTCCTATAGCAAATTAGATTGCTATAGGCCAGAGACGGGGAGAGAGAGAGAGAGAGAGAGAGAGAGAGAGAGAGGAAGAGAGAGAGAGGAAGAGAGAGAGAGAGAGAGAGAGAGAAAGCAAGCAAGCAAGCCTCCATGTCCGGGACTTGAACTGTGGTGGGCCATGTGAGAGTCAAGCGCCCTTAACCACTATGTCATCTGCCAGCCCCAAATAAATAATTTTTAAGGGAAAAAAAGTTTAGAAAGCAAAAAAAAAATTTTAATAGAAAAAACTTTATATAATAAGGTTTTTATATAATAAGGTTATAAAGAGTATTTTTGTACAGCTATACAATGTGTTTATGTTTTAAGAAAGTGTTATTAGATGAATCATGTGACGGTGGCTTGCCGGAGGAAACTGTGTCTGAAGCTGTCCCTGAAGTGGCAGTGGAGAGAACCAGAAAATCCAGAAACCCAAGTGATTCTGTGGGAAAGGGAAGTTCCTCATGGCAGATGACCTAAGATGATTCTTGTATAAACAATTACTAAGTGATGAATGGCTCCATGAGTGCCTGTTACTAAAGTGGCCAATGGTTATGCCCTGGAACATGCTTTGAGACTTGTCTTCTTACCTACATTTGTCCTTGGAGCAGACCAAGGGAGCAGACTTGGACTTTCAAAGAATAAAAGTATTACTATAACACCTATTGGGAAGTTTAAATAATTTACCTTTGGTGGTAAGTTTTATAGGCAGCAGCAGTGCCAATACAGGACTAATTGTTAGCCTAGACAAGGACCTTGCTCTGCTATTTGAAGGACTGAAATAAATTGTGAAGTTTCTTAGTCTGACAGTGATTTCAGTGTGTGCCCTATCTTCATTATAATAACACAGTATTAATCCAGCAATCTTTAGACCACAATAACACTTATCCATGTACTCAAGAAAGTACTCCTTACACTAAAAAAAGAGCCTATGGATGTAATATATAGATAGAGCACTTGTATTTCCTTGTATATAGTCATTTTTCATTTAGTGAGGTCTGAGGATACCACAAAATTGGTTCATTCTTTCACATTCCCATGGAGTTAGTCCAGTCACTGGACATGGGTGAGATTCTGTTCAGTGGATCACAGTCAGAAAGGTATGTTGGTCCACTTGAGCCATTAAATGTTCTGTATGTACAGTATGCTCAGACCTGGTGAATGAAGCAGGTTTTTTTTTCTTTTGGTAGAGATTTTTGCCTTAGGGTGTGTGCGTTTGCTGGAGAAAGAGAGACAGAGACAGTGAGAGAGAAAGTGAGAAATCATCCCCCAGGGGGGATGGCCATGCCACAATCCCTTCATTCTCCTCCCAGGATCTTGGGCACGCATGCACATGCACCTAGTGTGCAATTCAAGCCACTGCATCCTGTGCTTGAACTGCAGTTGGCCACGTGGAAGTCCAGTGATGAAACCACTATGCCATCTGCTGGCCCTGAAGCAGACTCTTATTGTGAATAATGATAAGGACATACTTTTCTTTAGATTATGTCTTATTATGTTGCATTAAGTGTGAGGAATGATAAAATGGCTGAGTAAAAGTAATAAAATGAGTGTAATCACTTAACTTTCCTTTGTATATATTGGGTCATCTGAAAAGTCATGCTTTCTTTTATTTTGAGAGGTTTTTGGGACCAGCAGTTGGCATAATGGCTGTGTTGCTGGACTCCCATGTAGTTGACCGCGGTTTGAGTTCTGGACCTGGTGGCTTAAACTCACACCAGGCGTGTGTGCATGCATGCTCGCCCAAGATCCCGAGAGGAGAATGGAGGAGAAGGGATTGCGGCGTGGCCATCTCCCCCTGGGGGGGTGATTTCTTGCTTTATGTCTCTCTGTCTTTCTGGCAAGCACACGTGCCCTATAGCAAAAGCCTCTCTCCCCACAAAAAAAAGTGTTTTTTGTCATAGGGTGTGGGTGCTCACCAGAGAGAAAGACAGACGGTGAGAGGGAAAGTGGGAAATCACCCCTCTCCCCAAGTGCGATAGCCATGCTGCAATCCTTTCATCATTGTCCTAGGATCTTGGGCATGCACAAACACCTGCCCAGTGTTCGTTTCGAGCCATTGCATCTGGTACTAAAACCATGGTCGGTCATGTCCGAGTCCAATGACATAACCACTACATCATTGGCTGGCCCCATCAGAGGACATTATTCTTTAATAAAAATGAAAATTATAGCTAATAGTCCTCCTTCCCTGCATTCTGTAGCCTGTTTCAATGTTTGTGTGTTCTTTATAAAACTTAAATATGGGGCCAGTAGGTGGCGTGGTGGTTAAAGGTGCTGGATTCTCATGTGGCCACCACAGTTTGAGTCCAGGTGTGGCGGCTTGCTTTCTCCTTTTCCTTTCTGTCTCTCTCTGGTCAAATAAAAAAAAAAATGATAAATGGAATTAAGCAAATAAATAATTATTAAGAAAATCGTTAAATATGATTGTTATTAAATTTTGTTTCCAATATCAGTATATATATGTGAACATGATAGTATAGCCATTTTTTTTTTTTTTTTTTGGAGAGGTTTTTGCTATAGGGCGCGTGCGCTCGCCAGACAGACAGAGACAGACAGAGAGATAGAAAGCGAGAAATCACCCCCCAGGGGTGATGGCCACGCCACAATCCCTTCTCCTCCATTCTCCTCTTGGGATCTTGGGCACGCACGCACACGCGCCCGGCGTGAGTTTAAGCCACCAGGTCTGGGACTTGAACCGCGGTCGACTACGTGGGAGTCCAGCGACATAGCCATTACACTAACTGCTGTCCCCCAGTATAGTCATTTTTAAAAGAATAATTTTATTATTTAAAAATGAAAAAAGACCTGTTTATTTACATTCACTGTAGATTAATACAGTATACAAAATGAGATTTTCCATCCAGTATACATTGTATATTGGATCAATCAAGGATATTATCACACATGTTATCAACAAATAATTTTGTATTTCTTACATACTTTGTTTTTTTTGGTAGAATTTTTTGCTATAGGGCCCGTGTGGTCGCCAGAAAGACAGAGACAGAGAGACAGAAAGTGAGAAATCACCACCACCCCAGAGAGAGTGGCCATGCCGCAATCTCTTTTCCTCCATTCTCCTCTCGGGATCTTGGGCATGCACGCACATGTGCCTGGCATGAGTTTAAGCCACCGGGTCCAGGATTCGAACCATGGTCGACTACATGGGAGTCCAGCGACAGCCATTACGCCAACTGCTGGTCCCTATTTTGTTTTTATTCCCCCCTTGATTCCCTACCTTTCACCCTCTGCCTACTCCTGCCTTCTCTCACAGTATCTCTGGGATGTACAGTTGTTTTCCATGACTTTTTTTTTCACATTTTATTGATTCACTAAACAGCTGATTTATACATATTTATGAATGCATGTCTGGCTTCAGGTGTAAACCTTAGTAAGTAAAGTGAACATACTATAAAGTAGCACCTCGCTGGGCCTATGTAGCTTACTGCAATCATTAAGTAGGTATTGATAGGTATTTTTTTAAATCATCTTTTTTTTTTGGAGAGGTTTTTGCTATAAGGGCGTGTGCGCTTGCCAGACAGAGAGAGACAGAGAGACAGTGAGAAATCACCCCCAAGGGGGGATGGCCACGCCACAATCCCTTCTCCTCCATTCTCCTCTTGGGATCTTGGGCACGCACTCCCATGCGCCCGGTGTGAGTTTAAGCCACCGGGTCCAGGACTTGAACTTCAGTCGACTATGTGGGAGTCCAGCGACAGAGCCATTACGCTAAGTGCTGGTCCCAATGCATCTTTTTAATTAAAAAAAAGTTTTGGTTTTAATAGATCAAAATAAAAAAAATGTTGAGGGAAATTTGCTTAAAACTAAAAGCCAGGAAAAAGGTTAGGATTCAGTTCAAATAATAGGTAGATGAACCTGTCGACAGTTCAAGAGAAGAAAGTAATCCTTAAATATGGAAATCAAAGCATTGAAGAAAATCAGTAATATTTTAGCTAAAGTAAAAAAAATCTATTTCACTGTTTCAGACTCATGTAATTAATCTCTCTTCTATTGAATTTGCAGTGTTACTGTGGTCTGATTTTTCCATTTGAACTCTGAAAGTTAATATTCACCTCCATACTTGTCGCTACCATTAGGCTGACCATTCTCATGGTTGTTTCTTGTACTCTTATTTCTATGTGTCTGACCTTAGTTTTCCTGGTATAGCATTACCTTCAGCACTTCATGGAGAGCTGGTCTGGTGTTGGTAAATTCTTTCAGCTTTTGTTTATCTGAGAATGTTTTTGTTGGAACCAGCAGTTAGCATAATGGCTATGTCGCTGGACTCCCATGTAGTCGACTGTGGTTTGCGTCCTGGACCGGGTGGCTTGAAACTCACGCTGGGCGCGTGTGCGTGTGTGCCCAAGATCCCGAGAGGAGAACAGAGGAGAAGGGATTGCGGCGTGGCCATCCCCCCCGGGGGGGTGATTTCTCGCTTTCTGTCTCTGTCTCTCTCTGTCTGGCGAGCGCACGCGCCCTACAGCAAAATCCTCTCAAAAAAAAAAAGAATGTTTTTGTCTTTTTTTCCCATATGAAAGATAATCTTGCTGGGTATAGTGTTCTTGGTTGAAATTGTTTTTCACTTAACATGTTGAATATATTTTTCCACTCTTTGCTTCCATTGTTTCCGATGAGAGGTCCGACGTTAGCCTTATGGACTATCCCTTGAAAATAACTTTACCATATGATCCAGCAATTCCACTCCTGGGTATCTACCCAGAGGACAGGAGAGCACTCAGTTGGAAAAGTGCTTGCACAACTACTTTCATTGCAGCATTATTCACGATTGCTAAGACTTGAAACCAACCCAAATATCCACAAACTGATGAATGGATTGAAAAATTGTGGCACATATACTCCACGGAATACTATTCAGCCATAAAAAAACAAGGCCCTGGAATTTGATAGAAAGTGGACGAATATGTTGCTGAGTGAAGTAAGTCAGGCTATGAAAGAGAGACATTGTATGTCTCCACTTAACATATACCGACTGTCCGCACTCTATGGTAGAGACAAAGACTAGAGAACATGAAAGTATTAAAAATTGTAATGGACACTGGAGACAAAGTGGAAAGAGAGTGTAGGAGGGGAAGAGCATAGGAAAGGAAACTTGGAGGGAAAATGGAGAGATAAGACACTTGTAGGACACAAATAAGGTTTATTATCTGTTGACGAGGAGGTATATAATAGTCTCAACTGGGCTGGACTGAGGTGTAAATCATGCTGGGTAAAGTCTCTTCACAATCTAAATGATGTATAGCAATTTAATGAATAATAATAAAACAAACAAAAAATAACTTTACGTTTCTCTCTTGCCAATTTTAGTTTCTTGTCTCTGTGGTTTTGTTCAATCTGGCTATGATGTGCCTTGGGGAAGATCTTGGATCAATTCTATGTGGGGTCCTTTTCATATTATTTAAAATTTAATGTGAGAGAGAGGAGAGAGAGAAATTAATCCCCTGGAAGAGATGGCTATACCACAATCCCTTCTCCATTCTCCTCCTCTTGGGATTTTTGGGCAGGCACACATGCATGCAACATGTACCTCGTGTGCTTTTTCTTTTTTTCTGTTTTTTTAGAAAGCATGAAATCACACCCTGGGGGGATGGCCACGCTGCAATCCCTTCTCCTCCATTCTTCTCTCAATATCTTGGGCACTCACGCACATGCACCAGGCATGAGTTTTAAGCCACTGGGTCTGGGACTTGAGTCACAGTTGACTACGTGGGAGTCCAGCGACCTAACCATTACACCATCTGCTGGTCCCCTTCACCCTGTGTGCTTTTTGAGGTACTGGATCTGGGACTCAGACTGCACTGTGCAGTTGGCCCTGTGGGTACCAGCTACCTTAACCACCGCATCAACTGGCTGATCCTCGAAGATGTACCTTTATTTTATGTTGTAATTTTACTGTACCCTTTCGTATATGTTTAGATACACAAAATAGTTACTGTTGTGTTACATTTGCCTATATTATTCAGTAATATGCTGTACAGGTTTGTAGCCAAGGAATAATAGACCGTATTAAACAGCCTGGGTGTGTAGTAGGCTATACCATCTAAGCTTGTTCACGTTCTTATGTTGTATGTTCGAACAATGATGAAATCACCTAGCAGTGTGTGTCTCTGAATATATCTCTATCATTAAGTGAAACTTGACTGTATCTCCTTATGGTTTTAATTTAAATTTCTTTGATAAGTAATGATATGGAAGCACTAGATTATGTAATTATTGATCATTTGGAAATTCTTTATTTTGGTAAAGTGTGCCTATTTATAGTCTTTTTCCCATTATTATTTTTTAAAGGAATTATTTAATTTTATTTATTATTACTATTTTTTAGTTTGACTAGAGAGAGACAGAGGGAGAAAGTGAGAAAGCAAGCTGCCAGTTCTGGGACTCAAACCATGGTCAGCCATGTGGGAGTCCAGCTTCTTTACCACCATACCACCTGCGGGCCTTGCCACTGTTATTTTAAAAATAAGATTTTTTTTTTTTTTTAATTTTTTTTGCCATAGGGCATGAGTGCTTGCTGGAGAGAGACAGAGAGGCAATGAGAAGGAGAGTGAAAAATCACCCCTGGGGAATGGCTATATTGCATTCCCTTTACATTCTCCTCCTGGGATTTTGGGCACCATGCACACACAACCAGCATGATTTTCAAGCTGTTAGCTCCAGGACTCAAAATGTGGTCAACTATATGGGAGTCCAGTGCCTTAATCACCACACTATCTGCTGGCTGCAATGTTTGTTGTTTTTTATGTAATTCTATATTGATTCTGGATATAAATCATTTGGAAATAGGTACTATAAATATTTTCTGCTAGTCTATGGCTTCTTTTTTTAACTTTTTAAAAATAATTATTTATTTAATTTTATTGTTTTTAAATTTGCTATAGGGTACTTACACTTAGCAGAGAGAGAGGAAGCAAGCTGTGGGACCAGCAGGTGGCATAGTGGTTAAGGCACTAGACCTCTACGTGACTGACCATGGTTTGAGTCCCAGACTTGGCAGCTTGAAACTCATGCTGGACAAGTGTGTGTGCACCCAAAATCTCTAGAGGAGAATGGAGGAGTAGGGATTGTGCTATGACCATCCCACCCTGGGTGGTGGTTTCTCATTTTCTCTGTCTCTGTGTCTCCAGCAAGTACACGCTCCTATAGCAAAAATATCTCTTAAGAAAACAAAAACAAAAACAAAAAAAGCAAGCCTCTAGATCTGGAACTTGAACTGTGGTTGGCCATATGGGAGTCTAGCACCTTCACCACCATACCACTGCTGGCCCCACATTTTTTTTACTCCTATGGCATCTAATTTTTAAACATTTTTAAAAATTTGCCAGAGGGTACATGCATTCCCCAGAGAGAGACAGAGAGATGGAGAGAGAGAGAGAGAAAGTTGATGGAGAGAGAGAGAGAGAGAAAGTTATCCCCAGTGGTTACTCTGCAATCCCATCTCATCTATTTCTCCATCCTTTTGGATTTCAGACATGCACCTCTGTGCTTTTCAAGCCACTGAGGCTAGGACTTGAACTCCTGTTATCATGTGGAATTTTTTTTTCAAAGAATTACTTATTTATTTGTTGTTATTTTTAATTTGGAGAGAGACAGAGAGAGAGAGAGAGAAAGGGAAATGAGGAAGCAAGCCAATAGGTCTAGGACCTGAACTGTGGTCAGCTATGTGGAAATCCAGCACCTTAACCACCATCCCATCTGCTGGTGCCCATGTGGAATCCTTAATCACCAGGCTAGAGGGCTGGCCCATTGGCTTTTTTTTTTTTTTTTTTTTTTTTTGCCATAGGGCATATGTGCTCATCAGAGAGAGAGATAGGGAAAGTGAGAAATCAGCCTTCTGGAGGATGGCCATGACACAATCCCTTCTCCTCCCTTCTCTTCTTTTTTTGCCCCCTTTTTTTTTTAAAAAAAAAAAGATTTACTTATTTATATTATATTATTATTATTTTTAATTTGATTAGAGAGAGAGAGGGAGAGAGAAAATGAGAAAGCAAGCTACCAGGTCTGGGACTTGAACCACAGTTAGCCATGTGGGAGTCTTAGTGCCTTAAACCACGCCAACTGCTGGACCCTCTTGGGATTTTGGGCATACATGCACATGCACCTAGTGTGTTTTTCAGATTCTGGGCCTGGTACTCAAATTGTGCAGTCAGCTATGTGGGATCCAGTGCTGTAACCACCATGACACCTGCTAGCCCTGACTGGCATCTTTTATTGAACAAAAAATATTTTAAAAAAATTATTTAATTTTACCTATTATTATTTTAAAATTTTACTATAGGATACTTGTGCTCACCAGAGAGAAAGAGAGAGACAAAGAGAAAGTGAAAGCAAGTCGCCAGGTCAAGGACTTGAACTGCTGTTGGCCACGTGGGAGTCTAGCCCCTTAACCACAATGCCACCTGCTGGGCCCAAATAAAAAAAATCTTAATAAAGACTAATTGGTCATATTTTATTTATGTAGTTAGTGCTTTTATACCCTGTTTAAGAAATTTTTGTTCTTCTCATGTTCAAAAATACATGTTTAAAAAGATTTGATAGTGGGGCCAGCAGGTGGTGTAGTGGTTAAGATGCTGGACTCCCACATGGCCGACTATGTTAGAGTCTTGGACTTGGTTAACTTGCATTCTCACTATCCACACCTCCCTTCTCTCTGTCTTTCTCTGGCAAAACTCATGTGAAAAAATAGTAATAATAATAAATAATTCTTTTAAAAAAGATTTGATAGTAATTTTTTTTTTCTTTACATTAACATAGGTGATGCCATGGAGAGCAGAAAGCCTGGTCCAGTGCAGGTTGTTTTGGTTCATAAAGACCAACATTCCTTCGAACTAGAAGAGAAAGCCTTGGCCAGCATTCTCTTGCAAGACCACGTCCGAGATCTTGATGTGGTTGTGGTGTCAGTGGCTGGTGCCTTTCGAAAGGGCAAGTCTTTCATTCTGGACTTTATGCTACGATACTTATATTCTCAGGTAAGGTAGAATTAATTCATTTCAAATTAAAAAATGAGACTTTTATGTCTAATAAAGCCAAATAAGTGCTTGGATTATCCTCTGTATGTAAAAGTACTTATTTAAGACTTACTGGAAATTTATTATTTTTTTTTGTAGAAGGAACATGGCCATTCAAATTGGTTGGGTGACCCAGAAGAACCATTAACAGGATTTTCATGGCGTGGGGGCTCTGACCCAGAAACCACTGGGATTCAAATCTGGAGTGAAGTTTTCACTGTGGAGAAGCCAGGTGGGAAGAAGGTAAGGATGAAAAAACACATACAAATTAACAATAACAACAAAAAACAACAAAATGAGAACTTTTTTTTTTTTAGAATTATTTATTTAATTTTATTCATTATTATTAAAAAAATTTTTTTTTGCTGTAGGGCACGTGCACTCACCAGGGAGAGACAGAGCAAGAGAGAGAGGGAGAGAGAGAGAGGAAGTGAAAAACAAGCCACCAGGCTTGGGACTTGAACCATGGTTGGCCATGTGGGAGTTTAACACCTTAATCTCCATGCCACCTGCTGGCCCCAATCAAATGAGAACTTGAACGTATATTGGGTGTTTCTAACTGAAAAATAATTTTATTGAAGTGTTACAAGTCTGTGATTTAAAAATAATACATAAATATATTTTAAAAGGTGAAATGGTACTATAAATCTTCTAGTACAAAGAGGCCATCATGTGTGCTATACTTCTCTCTGCCTAATTTTTACATCCCAGAGGCTAGTGTTCTCAACTGTTGTAGGTATTACTTCTTCTTTATTCCTGTGTAAGTGGCATAGACTTGGCTTTTTTGTTCCAGGAGCTGAGCACAAAAATGGCACTAGGAGATATCACTGTGGGCATTCACTGCCCCCAAGCTATCAATAGGATTTTTTCTTGTATTAAATTTACTTTATTCATGAGGGTGAGTGTGTGTGTGCACCGGTGAGAGAGGGATAGAGGCACCCTCAGTAGAGTGTCTTCATGCTGAGATCCCCTTCCTTCAGGTCTCTTCAGGATCTTGGGAACATGTGTACCTGTGTTTTCAGATCAACTTGGAATCCAAAGCCACAGTCAGCCATGTGGCTTCCAGCATTGCAGTTCAGTAAGCTACTGCCTGTGCCACCTAAGCTGAGCCCAGTAGGATTTCTTACCTTTATTCTCAAGTATGCTTAGTAAGCTGCCTTCATAGAGCCCCTTCGCAAATTTCTTTGTTAAGGGTTGGGAGGGGGGTTCTGTTTTATATACAGAAGTTAGTTATTTCCTTTTGTTTTTAGCCTCATCCTACAAGTATACCTTCATAGCTATTTGTGCCTCTAATATCTGCTCTTTACTAGGGCTTATGATTTCAGATTTCCCCTTCAGGTTGTGCTGTTTCAACCTTTTCCTAAATGCTCATTCAGTCAATATTTTGGGAGCTAGAGGACTAAATACACAATTTTTAAAAGTTTGTTGATTTCTTCCTTAAGCAAGAGAGAAAGAGACAGCATTCCCAGAGAGAAAAGATGCTGCGATCCACTTCCAGTCAGTTCTGGATCATGGACATGGATTGGATGCAAACCCACAAACTCTCCATGTAGGTCATAGGTCAGGTCAGCCCTATAGAGCGCTGTGCCACCATTCAGCCCCTGATACAAGCTTTTTTTTTAATTCCTGATATAGCACGTGCATGCTGAGAGAGAGAGCACTCTCAGCAGGATCTGGTCACACTGTGATCCCTTTTCTCTAGTCCTTCAGTTCATTAGGCTCTTCGGTGTGTGTACATGTGTCCATTGTGTCTCAGGCCAGCTGGACAAGGGATTTGAACTGCAGTTACCATTGGGCTTCCAGCACTGTAGTCTGCTCCATCTGCACCACAGAGCCTGGTATGATACATAGCTTTTTTTTTTTTTAATTTTTTTGCTGTAAGGTGTGATCACTGGCCAGAGACAGGGAAAGTGAGGAAGGAACCCATAGAGGAATGGCCATGCCTCAATCCCTTCTCCTTCATTCCCCTCTTGGGATTTTGGGTACACATGCACATGTACCCAGCATGTTTTTCAAGCTACTGGGTCTGGGAAACTGTGTAGCTGGCCATGTGAGATCCAGCTGCCTTAACCACCACTGTCTGCTGTCCCCCATAATTTGTTTTTAGGGATAAATAATTTTGACTCTGTGATCCCTTTATATAGACTGGTGAGACCTAACTAATTTATTTTTATTTTCACATTTATTATTTTGGCATTTGGCATAGTAATTCTTCTTAATAGTTTAGGAAATCTCTGTAATTTTAGTAGTAGTAAGGAAGCTTTCTTCTTTTTTAATTACATGATCTTGAAAGTGTCTTTGGTTTTATATCCTGTTGCATCGACTGTAATATAAAATTTCATGTTTTTTATTGTTGCTTTGGATTCTTACCTTAAACAGTAATTAATATTATGATTTGTCATTTAGAACAGTTTTAGATTTATAGGAAATTTGATTGGAAAGCGGAGTTCCCACATTTACACCTTCTCAATTACTTTCATTAACATTTTTATTAGCGATTCCCTGCCCTTAGTTTTCTTTTGTTTACATTTGTGTTAGTATGATACATTTATTTCATTTAATGAACCGATATTTGTATTCATCATTAACTAATGCCCATAGTTTACATTAGGTTTCACTCATTGTCTTGTATATTCTGTGGGTTTTGACAAATGTATAATGACATGTGTCCACCATTACTGTATCATTCAGAATAGCTACACTGCCCTAAAAGTACTTTGTGCTCCACCTATAAAACAACCAGAAAACTCTAGAAATTTGAGAAATGAATGCAGCCTTGCAGATCAGTGCTAAAAATATGCCAGTTCATAAGTTTAAATTAAATCAAATTAGTATTTGAAAAAACATTTTTTTTAACAATAAAAAGGCATCTAAGGGACCAGCAGTTGACATAATGGCTATGTCACTGGACTCCCATGTAGTTGACTGCGGTTCGAGTCCCGGACTCAGTGGCTTAAACTCACACTGGGGGTGTGTGCGTGCGTGCCCAAGATCCCGAGAGAAGAAGGGAGGAGAAGGGATTGCAGTGTGGCCATCCCCCCTGGAGGGTGATTTCTTGCTTTCTGTCTCTGTTTCTCTCTGTCTTTCTGGCAAGCACATGCACCCTATAGCAAAAACCTCTCAAAAGAAAAAAAAATAAGGCATCCAAATGATTGGCTGGGCATTGAGATAATTGATTATAGCATTTTTGTGGGGCAGCTAGTCTTTCCATATTACTCTGTAGGCCCTGTCAGAGCAGATCATCTTCTTCAGCAAAGCGCCCTGATCAAATCAAACCACCTAAATAGTTGCTCTTTTCTGTTAGAACCTACAAGCAAGTACTTAAGGCTTATGTAAATCTTACTTGTATTTTTCAATTTTTCCTTTACATTTTCCTCCTCACTTTAACCTATTTTGTTTTACCATTTATTTTTTTAGGTTGCAGTTGTTCTAATGGACACCCAGGGGGCCTTCGACAGTCAGTCAACTGTGAAAGACTGTGCTACCATCTTTGCTCTAAGCACCATGACTAGTTCTGTTCAGGTAAAACCACTTGAGTCAGGGGAAAGAAGTTTGCAGAGGAAATAAGATAAAAGGAGAACATCTAGTTTCAGTTACTGTTCTCTTAACAATTTCTGTGGTGATAGATAAATGTTCATTTTATATTATAAATGTAGATTAAGCTTTTACAAGCTCAAGAATGAGCTAAAATGTTTTTCTGCTTTGGTCATTATCATATATAAGATGCTACAAGAAAAATATGTGAAATGGAAAATGATATTACACCATAAGAAAATGTAGATTTGCTAAGAACTTAGGAAAACTATTTTAAACTATATAGGAAGAATTTTCTGATTTAACCATATATTCATAGTTTTCTAAAAGACAGATACTATATGTATTTGAACAGGCCTCATATTCTTGTGTAAACCTTGATTGTACAAAGCTTCTCTCAATGTTTTAGGCTTTTTTGGGAATTGTTTAAAGTAAGCGAGAGTAGTATCAATCTGGATTTTTGTTTTCTAGATTTATAACTTGTCCCAGAACATTCAGGAAGATGATCTTCAACAGCTGCAGGTATATATCCCACATAAAAATGTTAACATCATTATTCTCATTTAAAAGTCTTGATTAAGAAATATTTTAGAAGTGAGTAGTTTTTAGAAAAAGACTGAAACATGGAGCAATGTTTTTAGTTTATAGTAATCCTGCACTCTGTGTGTCTGTTGTGGAGTGGAGTAAGGGTAATCATGGAAGGCCTTACTGATTTGAGCAGAGAACAGAAGAAAGTGGATGAGAAAATCCTTCAGATGTAATGGGAGCAGGGAAGGGAAATGCTACAGGAGAGGGGAAGCAGCAAGACAATGACTCAGAGGTAGAGTATGCTTAGCAGCATCAAGGAATGGTAGGCAGACCAGTGAGGGTTGGAGGATAGACGGGAGAGTGCTAAACAATAAAGATGGAGTGGCAGTGAGGTCCCAGTCATGTCAGGGGTTTTTCTCTGGGGAACATGAGAGCCATGGGAGGGTTTTGAGCAGAGGAAGGCAGTTAATCTGACATATTGTAAAAGGGTCACTCTGGTTGCTGAATTTAGAATAGGTTTTTAGTGAGACTAGTTATGAGACTGTTGTAGTAATACAGGTGGTTATTTATTTAACAGATGAATATTTGTTATTTGCATAGACTTATGTGTCTGGAAGATAGTATGTGCATAATAATTGGTAGCCATTATTATTATATTATATTGATATATTATTATTATTACTATTACCACTCGGTCACTATTGTTTTCCATGTAGCAGTTTTTATCCTAAAACGCTCTTTGGTGGATATTCCAGAGTTTGAGGCAATTCCTGCCATGCTGCCTTAATTCTGCTTCCCCAGCTGACATTCAGGAAAACAGAATGCTAGGGCCAGCTCTGTAGCACAGTGGTTTAAGAGAGCTATATCCTACAGGACTGACCATGGTTTGAATTCTGTCCTTAGCCACTTTAAAAACACATTGGAGGGGGCTGGCAAGTGGCATGGTGGTTAAAGGCGCTGGACTCCCACATGGCTGACCATGGTTCAAGTCTCGGACCTGGTGGCTTGCTTTCTCACTTTCTCTCTCTCTGTCTCTGTCTCTCTCTGATCAAACTGGAAAATAATAATGATAATAATAATAAAGTTAAATAAAATAATTCTTTAAGAAAAAACAAACAAAAAAACCCTTGGACAAGTGTGTGTGTGTGTGTGTGTGTGTGTGTGTGTGAGCCCAAAATCCTGATGGGAGGGAGTAATGGAGGAAAAACATTGCTGCATGACCATGCCGTATTGGGGAGTGCTTTCTGTCTCTCTCTAGTGAGCATATGTACCCTCAGGCAATTAAAAAAAAAAGAATGCCAGTGAGTGAGGTATCATTATTATTGGGATTATCTTGAATTAACTCCAGTATATATATTTTTAAAAGAAAAACAGAGCCAGTGGATATGTGGTGGTTAAGTTGCTGGACTCCCACAGGACCAGCTGCGGTTCAAGTCCCAGACCTGGAGGCTTGCTTCCTCACTTTTTCTCTGTCTTTCTCTGGAGTGCATATGCCCTAGAGCAAATTAAAAGAAAAAAAATCAATAATAAAATAAAAACACATTTAATTTAACTTTATTTATTTATTTATTTATTTAAATTGACCAGAAGGGACAGAGAGAAAGAGAGAGGGAGGGAAAGTGAAGAAAGCAAGCTGCTAGTTGCAGAACTCCAACCACCATCGGCCATATGGGAGTCCAGCACCGGTAATCATCATACCACCTGCCAGCCCCCCGAATAAATAATTATTTTTAAAAAAGAAAGAAAAACAGAGGACTGGCTCCATGGTCTGGTGGTTAAGGCAGCCAGATCCCATATGACTGACTCCATTGTTTGAGCCCTGGACTTGGCGGCTTGAAAAATACCCTGGGAATATGTTCATGCATGCCCAAAATGCCAACAGGATGGAGAAATGGAAGAGAAGGGATTTTTCTGTGACCATTCCCAATGATGTGGGGGGTATACTTTCTCCCTCTCCCCTTTATCTTTCTGTCTATCTGTGGTGAGTGCTTGTGCCTTGTGGCAAAACAAACAACAAAAACCCAGAAAATTATTCACAAACTTTGACTCTTCATATTACTAATAACGATTGCTTATACTTCATAATTGATGGTTCTGTACCAGTGTCATGACTCAGGGGTTAAGGGCTGTTGCTCTATAAAATATTTACATCAAAACTTGAGCTTGTTATCATTTCACTTGATACTAACTTCTTTTTAAGCTTCTTCCTTTCATTCATTTTAAAAGTTTATGTATTTCTTCCGTGAGAGAGAGAGAGAGAGAGAGAGAGCACCCCCAATAAGTCCTCACACCTCAGTTCATCCCCAGCTCCAGCCAGCCAGGATCACAGATGTGTATGTGTGCCAGGTTGGGGGGTTATTTCAATCATATATACGTAGTTTTCTAATAGATAATATTACTGTTTAAACAGGCCTCATATTCTTATTTGCAAACCTTTGATTGTACAAAGCTGCTCTTAGTGCTTTAGGTTCATTTGGGAACTGTTTGAAGTAAGCCAGAGTAGTGTCAATCTGGATTAATTGAACCTTGGACCTTCCCGTGTGGCTTCAGCATCATAAAGTGTTGCAATACTGCCACTCTACTATGTTGGTCACACATTTTTTTTTTTTTTTTTAATTGCCAGAGGGCACATGTGCTTGCCAGAGACAGAAATATGTAGAAAGCAACCCTCAGTGAGGCGTGGTCACACCATGGTCCCTTGTCCTCCATTTCTCTATCCTATCAGGATTTGGGGTACACACACGTTTTTCAAGCCATGGGGGCTGAGATTTGAACCACAGTTGACCATGTGGATTCAGCTCCCTTAACTATTAGGCTATGCGGCTGGTCCCATACACATTTTTCAAATGCCGGCCTGTATGAGGTAGAGGGCCAAGTGCTTATAGATAGTAGTATTTGAGATATAGGTCTTGCAGGTGGTGTGGTAGTTAAGGTGCTGGACTACTACATAGATGACTGCTGTTTGAGTCCTGGCCCTGGTGGCTTGAAACTCATGCCAGGCACGTGTGCATGCATGCCCAAGATCCTGAGAAGAGAGTGGAGGAGAAGGGATTGTGGCCATTCACCGAGGGGTTGGGGGTGATTTCCCGCTTTCTGTCTGTCTGTCTTTCTCTCTCTGGGAAGCACATACACCCTATAGCAAAAATCTCTTTAAAAAGAAAAGGTTTGTAAGGGACATGGTACTTCCTGTGATTTTATAGTCAGTGAGAGAGATACATAAATGAATAGACTTGAGTGATGTGTTTGCTTTCTGGCACTACTATAACAAAGTACCATAAACTGGAAGGCTTAAAACAATAGAAATTTATTGTTTCACAGATTTGGAAACTAGAAGAAGGAAATCAAGGGATTGACAGGCCTTGCTCTCTAAAGCTTGTAAGGGAATATCTTTTCTTGTTTCCTTCTCAGCTCTGGTGGTTTTCTGGAATTCCTTGGCAATTCTTGGCTTATAGTTGCATCACTTCATGCTCTGCCTCTGTCTTCATGTGACAGTGTTCTCCCTCTCTATGTGTCTCTGTCTTCTTATGGTGTACTGTTTTTCTGTTTAATCTCCTTATAAAGACACCAGTCATATTGGATTTGGGCCTGTTCTAATGACTTCATCTTAATTTGATTATGTATATGAAGACCCTATGACTTTAACATTTTTTCTTTTTCTTTTTCTTTTTCTTTTTCTCTTTTCTTTTCTTTTCTTTTCTTTTCTTTTCTTTTCTTTTCTTTTCTTTTCTTTTCTTCTCTTTTTCCGCTATAGGGTGCGCTCACCAGAGACAGATAGAGACATAGAAGGAGAGGGAAAGTGAGAAAGCACCCCACGGGGAGGATGGCTGTAATAGTTCCTCCATTTTCCTCTTGGGATTTTTTTATTGTTTTTGTTGTTAGATCTTTTCCTATAGGGGGCGTGTGCTCTACTATAGGGCACAGACAGAGGCAGAGAGATAGAAAGTAAGAAATCACCACCAAGGGGGGATGGTCATGCCACAATCCCTTCTACTCTAGTCTTTCAGGATTTGGGGCACGCATGCACATGTGCCTGGCATGAATTTCAAGACACCAGGTTCAGGACTCGAACCATGGTTGGCCATGTAGGAGTCCAGCGACATAACCATTACACCATCTGCTGGTCCCTGTCCTCTTGTGATATTGGGCTTGCATCACACAAATCCAGAATGTTTCTCAATTGCTAGGTCTGGAACTTGAACCCTGTAGTAGGCCATGTGGCATCCAGCTGCTTTAACTTCTACACCATCGGCTAGCCGCTCAGTGCTTATTTTTGTGGGATATAATTTACCCCATAACAGGGATAAGGAAATTATGATATAATTATGTAATTCTTTTAAAAATTTTATTTAGAGAGATTTTTTGCTATAGGATGTGTGTGCTTGCTGGAGAGACAGAAAGAAGGCAAGAAATCACCCTCCGGGGTGATGGCCATGCCACAATCCTTTTTCCCCCATTCTCCTCTCTGGATTTTGGACATGCATACACATGCTCCAGGCGTGAGTTTTAAGTTGCCAGGTCCAGGACTTGAACCATGATTGACTGTGTGGGAGTCCAGTAATGTAACCATTACACCATCAGCTGGTCCCAAATTATGTAATTCTTTTTAAATGTTATTCTTAACAGCTCCAATATCCTCTAGTTCCTCAACCCGAGATACCTTTAAGCCTGTCTCTCCTATAATCATTTCAATATCAGCCTTTCCTAGTTTTTCTTATTTTGTCCTTCACAATTCTATATCTCTTGTAATGATTTCATTACTTTGTGTGTATGTGTTTTTAGAATTATTTAATTAATTTTTTTTGGGAGAGGGTTTTGCTATAAGGGTGCGTGCGCTTACCAGAAAGACAGAGAGAGAGAAAGCGAAAAATCACCCCTCAGGGAGGATGGCCATGCCGCAATCCCTTCTCCTCCATTCTCCTCTCGGGAGCTTAAGCACGCATGCACACACGCCTGGCATGAGTTTAAGCCACTGGGTCTGGGACTTGAACTGCAGTTGACTACATGGGAGTCCAGCGACAGCCATTACACTAACTGCTGGTCTCATATTATTATTATTTTTTAATTTGTCCAGAGAGATAGAGAGAAAGGGAAAGCGAGAAAGCAAGCCATCTGGTCCAGGACTTGAACCATGGTCAACTATATGGGAGTTTAGCCCTTAACCACCACGTCACCTGCTGGCCCTGTGGGTGGTCTTATAACAGCTTTTTACCTGACTTTCTGGCTTCCAGTTTCTCCTTCCTGAGAACTATGTCACACAGTGCCAAGTCATCTTTTTTTTTTTTTTTTAAGAATTATTTTTATTTAACTTTATTTATTATTATTATCATTATTACTTTCCAGTTTGATCTGAGAGAGACAGAGAGAGAGAGAGGAAGTGAGCAAGCAAGCCACCAGGTCTGAGACTTGAACCATGGTCGCCCATGTGGGAGTCCAGCGCCTTTAACCACCATGCCACTTGCCGGCCCTGCCAAGTCATCTTTTAAAAATGTTACTGGGCTGGGACCAGCAGTTAGCGTAATGGCTATGTCGCTGGACTCCCATGTAGTTGACCACGATTTGAGTCCTGGACCCAGTGTCTTAAACTCCCACCAGGCGCATGTGCGTGCGTGCCCAAGATCCTGAGAGGAGAATAGAGGAGAAGGGATTGTGGCGTGGCCATCCCCCCTGGGGGGTGATTTCTTGCTTTCTGTCTCTCTGTCTCTCTCTGTCTTTCTAGCAAGTACATGCGCCCTATAGCAAAAACTTCTCCAAAAAAAGAAAAAAAAAGTGTAAAAAGGAAAAAAATAAAGTTACTAGGCTATTGCTACTCTCTTTCTCAGACATCTGTATTATTTTCCAGATTATTGCATGAAATCAAAGCCTTGGTTTGTTCTTCAGCTCAGTCCATTTAACATGACTCTTGCTTGCTTTTCATTATCTGTTTATTTTTCATTTCATTCTAGCTTAGGCACTGTTCTCTTAATAAAACTGTGTTCATAATTTGATAGATTTCAACTTAACTGAATTCTCGCAACTTTTGAGATAAGCTTTTTTTTTTTTTTTTTTTAAAGTATCTCTTCTACTTCCATTTAGACCATACTCCCTTTCTTTGAATGCAATTCAAAAATTACATTTTAGGGGAACCAGCAGTTAGCGTAATGGCTATGTCGCTGGACTCCCACATAGTCGACCGCGGTTCGCATCCTGGACCTGGTGGCTTAAAACTCACGCCGTGCGCGTGCGTGTGCGTGCCCAAGATCCCAAGAGGAGAATGGAGGAGAAGGGATTGCGGTGTGACCATCCCCTCTAGGGGGTGATCTCTCGCTTTCTGTCTCTATGTCTCTCTCTGTCTGTCTGGTGAGCGCATGCGCCCTATAGCGAAAACCTCTCCAAAAAAAAAAAAATTACATTTTAGGACTTTTTAAAAAATTTATTTATTTTTTTCTACGAGCAAGAGAGAAGCAAGCATCCTCAACAGGGTCTTTACATTGCAGTCTGTTCCTAGCCTTCGTCCAGTTCTAGATCATGGGCAAACAGGTACCTGGCATACTCGGGAAGGTCTCTGGACTTGCACCAGAAATCTTCCCATGTGGAATTGCCTTGAAGAGTCTTGTGTTTTACTAATGTACCACTGTCTGGCCTCTTTTTTTTCTTTTTTTTAAGTTTTAGCTATAGGGTGGGTATGCTCCACAGAGAGGGAAAGTGAGAAATCACTCCCTAGAGGGGACGACCACACCGCAATCCCTTCTCCTTCAGTCTCCTTTTGGGATTTGAGACACTCACATATACACACCTGGTGTGATTTTCAAGCTGTAGGGTCCAGGACTCAAACCATGCAGTTGGCCACGTGGGATCTAGCACCTTAACCTCTGTGACACCTGGCCCTGTCTGGCCACTTTTTATGACTTCTAAACTAGTGCTTTGGGTTCTATTACTTTATATTCTTGAATCCCATTAAATAGATGGGAGTTTTAAGTGGGGACAGTTATAAAGGCAATACATACTAATATTTGGAGATTATTCCCAGTAAAAATACAGTATTGATTTTTTTTTCTTTGATAGTAAATACTCTGGCTGTACTGTTTTTGATTTATGCAGCAGCTATAGACTTGGTGTTGCAAGGCTTTGGGAGTTGAGGTAGCAGTAGATGTTATGGATAATTTTTAAGTGTCTTGACTGGAGAGAGAATTCTGGAAGAGGACCTAGGGTGGGAAAGTAGAGGGATCTTTGGTAGGGAAGTCATGGTAAGGTCAAAGAAGAATCAGAATGTCGGGTGCATGCTCATCTATGTGTTTCAGGTCCACTGGACTGGGGATCTGAACCCACAGTTGGCCATGTGTCTTTCAGTACTACAGTTTTGTATGTTGTCAAGTGTACTACTGGGTCTGGGCCTGCACCTGGAAATTTAGAGTAGTTTGTTCATTGTGGATCTGAAGTTGCAGATGGTACAGTAGAAGTGTCTGGGAGGTGGGCAAAGGGAGATCCAGAGCATTATGTAGATGATGGTGTCAGTGCCATAGACTATAAAGCTGAGGGGAAGGGATGTGGCTACCTTTCGGGCACTGATATGTAGGTGGAATAAAGATACATATGGTAGATTTACACACATTAAGTAATGGGACTTACTGGCTAGAGAACTTGTCTCACTTGACAAGCAGCTGCATAAACATAAACATTACAAAGGAAAAGACATGTGTCTGGAAATTCACAAGAATCAACTGGAAAACTACTTAGAGCATAGAAAATAACTAGGTATTGATCACAGTTTCCCTAGAGAAGATTTCTTCCTTTTTCTTCCAAATTGGCAGAGGGCATGCGTGCTTGCCAGAGAAAGACAGAGAAGGAGAGGGAGAAAGCACTCCCCGAAAGGGGTCATGGTCATGCCACAGTCTCTTCTCCATTTCTCCATCCTGCTGGGCATGCACATACATGGGCCTGGCATGTTTTTCAAGCCTGGGGCCAGGATTTTGAACTCAGCCAGCCATTTGGTATCCAGTTCCCTTAACAACTAGACTACAGGACTGGCCTGAAGATTTCTTTAAAACTCCTGCCTGAATGGGTAGAAGCTTGCTGTGGCACCTAGCAAGGTGATTTTGGTGCTCTAGTTTGGATTTTTCTTTTTTTTTTTCCATTTGTCTTCAGATAGTAACTTCCCATCTTCTGTAGGGACAGGAAGAGTATGGGGGAAGGGAGGAGATCTTTCCAAAGACGGTGGAACATTTCTTTAGTTGTCTGCACCACTCCCACATCCCTTCCTGCAAGTTAACTGCATGCTTATCATTTTTGAGCCTTCCTAGGAAGTCTGCTGAGAGAATCTGCTTATTTCTTGTCAGTCCCTTCCTCTCCTAGATTTCTTAGTGGAGTAGGGAAAACCAAAATTCAAGACAGTTCTCATTTGTCCATTTTCCATCCAGAGTATTTTTGACACTTCTTTTCTACTGTCATGATTTTTCTCAGTCTTTTTATCCTGTGAGTCTATAACTCTTAAACTTCATTTTTCTGTATTTTTGGTGAGGGTGCATGAAGAAATAGAGGTACAGTACATACATGTAAACCCCAATCTTAGATAATTTATTCAGTCAGTCATTTGAATGACATAAATTCCATACTTTACTTGTTGGCTATGTGGTAGTTCACAAAGCAGATGTTCCTGCCTTTACGGAGCTTAAATACTAGTAGCGAAGACAGACACTAACCAAGGCAAGTAAAGATGTATACTCCAATATATTGGATAGTGGCAAGTGTTAAGGAGAAAAATGAAGGACACAGTAGGAAATACTGTGTGAAAAGTTGTAATCTTTTTAGATAGATGGCATGGAAGGCTTTATTGAGAAGGAGCCATTTGAATAAAGACCTTAAGAAGGGAGCTGGGATCAGCAGATGGCATAATGATTACATTGTTGGACTCCCACATGGCTAACCACGGTTTGAGTCCTGGACCCGATGGCTTGAAACTCAGACCAAGCATGTGTGTGTGCACGCCCATATGGAGGAGAAGGGATTGTGGTGTGGCCAGCCCCACTAGGGGGTCATTTCTTGCTTTCTGTCTCTCTGGTGAGCGCATATGTCCTATAGCAAAAATCTCTTAAAAAAATAAAAAAGAAGTGAGAGAACTGATCACGCCAACATTTTGGGGAAGAACATTATAGGCACAGGGAAGCCGCTTTAAAGGCCTTGAAGGCATTGTGCCCAGCATGCTTGAGGAAGAGCACAGAGGACTGATGTGGTTGGACTGCACTAGAAAGACTGGCTTTTATCTTATGTAAGGTTGCAAAGGCGTATGCTCCAACTAACCTTATAACAGAGCCACTGTGGCTGCTGTATTGATAGTAGTCTGTAGGGAAGCAAGAGCTGAGTCAGGGAGACCAGTTAGGAGGCCACTGCAGTATTCCAGGCTACGTGGAAGTAGCAAGTGGTTGGATTCTGTATTTGCTGTGAGAGGGAGGAATAACCAAGATTATTTTTAGGTTTATGGCTCTTGTGGGCTTTTGAAACATTGCTTTCAATATAAGTAACATGCAGTCTGTTAAATGAATACTTTGCTAAAGTATAGCCATAGAATCATTTTAAGTAATTTTGCCTTACAATCGTAACTGTTCTTTTTTAAAGCTCTTCACAGAATATGGTCGACTGGCAATGGATGAAATTTTCCAAAAACCCTTCCAGGTAGAATATTAACTATGAATGTGATTTGTATCTTTGTTTTAGTTCACAGATTAATAAACTACAGTTCACAGGCCAAATCTGGTCTGTTACCTGTTTTTATATGACTTGTAAGCCAAGAATGTTTTTTTACACTTTTAAATGGTTGGAAAAAATTAAAAGAATAATATTTCATGACATGGGTAAATTGTCTGAAATTCAAATGTCAATGTCCATAGCTAACGTGGTAATGGCTCACAGCCATGCTCATTTGTTGATGGATCTATGGCAACTTTCTTGCTACAACAGGTGAGTTGAGTAGTTGCTTAACATATTTACTTTCTGTCCTTTAATGAGAAACCTTTGCTGACCCCTGCTTTAGCTTATTGTTTATGAGGATGAAAAAGCACAGTAACTTCAGTAAGATAGAGGTGCTTTCAGTACATAGACATTTTTTCTTCCCTTTCTAGTGATAAAAGCAAATCTGATTTTATGATTACTAGTGCCATGTTTTTTTCTCTTTTATCCTTAACCACAGTCCTCATATTTGCCTTTAGGACAGAGCTCCAACTTACTAACCTGTGGGAACAAAAATAGCAGATAGGATATACTGACCTCATATTTGACTTTAAAATGTCTTTCTAGTGTTTATAAAGCTTGTAAGACATTACAAAATAGATCTGTCCTTCAGCACATTTCCTTGTCCTCCTTTGAAGAAGGCATTATGCAAAGAAGTAAGGAGTTGTCTTTAAAATACATTTATGCATCATTACATGTTTTTCTCTTCTCCTAAATAGACTCTGATGTTTTTGGTTCGAGACTGGAGTTTTCCTTATGAATACAATTACGGACTACAAGGAGGAATGGCATTTTTGGATAAACGTTTACAGGTTAGCGAGAATATAATCTTTGACCTTTGGCTGTTGTTTGTAAAGCAGATTAATGAAAATCATATAAGTGTGTTAAAAATGTACAAGTCTTGGGGCCAGCAGTTGGTGTGGTGAAGGCACTGGATTCCCACATGGCCAGCCGTGGTTTGAGTCCCAGATCTGGTGGATGGCTTTCTCTTTCTCTCTCTCTGGTCAAATTAAAAAAAAAACAACACACACACACACACACACACACACACACACAAATGGAATTAAATAAATAAATAAATCATTTAAAAGATGTACAAATCTTAACACAAACTAATATTATTTATTCATAGTAAGAATAAAGACCCTGAGTATTTGGTACACAAGAAGTGTAGAAAAAAACTGGGCAAAATCCCAAGCTTTGATTTTAGTTTCCATTTCACATTTTTAAAAAAGTTATTTTATTTATTTATTTATTTATTTATTTATTTATTTTTTACATGAGTTTTGCCAGAGAAAGACAGAGAAAAAAAAGAGAGAAAGAGAGCGAGAGAGAGAAAGCTAGTCACCAGGTCTAAGACTCATATCACAGTTGACCATGTGGGAATTCCCACGCCTTAACCACCATGCCACCTGCTAGCTCCTCATTTCACATTTTAAACCAGAGTTTATATGTGCCTTTAGAACGTCGGACTTTTAGTTCTTTTGTTTTCAGAATTCTCATTTGTTTTGGGATGAGGTTTTTTTTTTTTTTTTTGAGAGATTTTCGCTATAGGGCACGTGCGCTCGCCAGACAGAGAGAGACATACAGACAGAAAGCGAGAAATCACCCCCCAGGGGGGATGGTCACGCCGCAATCCCTTCTCCTCCATTCTCCTCTCGGGATCTTGGGCACGCACGCACACGCGCCCGGTGTGAGTTTTAAGCCACCAGGTCCGGGATGCGAACCGCGGTCGACTGCGTGGGAGTCCAGCGACATAGCCATTACGCTAACTGCTGGTTCCCTTGGGATGAGTTTAAACAGGCTCAGTCTGTTCTATGAAAACAAACACAGGAGTCTTTTTTTTTTTTTTTAGTTTTGCTGTAGGGCACATGTACTTGCCATAAACAGAGAGAGGAAGAGAAAGTGAGAAATTACCCCCCTAGAAAGATAGCCATGCTTCAATTTCTTTCTCTCCATTCACTGCTTGGGATTTTGGACACACACGCGCATGCTCCCAGTGTGGTATTCAATCTGCTGGATCCAGGATTTGAACCGCACTGTTGGCCATGTAGGATCCAGCACCTTAACCTCTGTGTACCTGTTGGTTCCATCGGAGTCTTATATTAATTACTACTAACTAGTGAGATCCTTCTTTGTGTCCCAAACCTTCCCTTGTTCCAAGTATTGTATAATACTGAAATTGTTTAGTTTCTGTTCTTTGTTAGATGTAGGATCCAAACCAAGATTATTAAAATTTATATATTTATTGCTTCTTAGAGTTTTGAGATTTCTCATTGGCCATTATGATATATCACAGTTGGGAAGTCTTCTTTCTTTTGTCCTCATGAGTGGTTTCTAGTGAAGAAAGCCAAGTAGTTCATAGTGAAGAAAACAAAATACTCTTTGGTAAATTGTTTGACTTTATTGGCAGGTGAAGGAACATCAACATGAAGAAATTCAGAATGTCCGAAATCACATTCACTCATGTTTCTCCGACGTCACCTGTTTTCTCTTACCACATCCAGGATTGCAGGTGGCCACAAGCCCAGACTTTGATGGGAAATTGAAAGGTATGTTATAATGTTAAATATTAATGACCTAAATGTCAATTATGAGTCAAGTGAATGCTTAAGAGACAAAGAGTGGTCTCTTAGAAAGATTAGTATCTTTTGGGCCAGCTGATGGCATGGAGGTTAAGGTTGCTGGATCCCACATGGCCGTCTGTGTGGTTTGAGTCCTGGACCCTGCAGTTTGAAAAACACGTGAGGTGCATGTGCATGTATACCCAAAGTCCTAAGAGGAAAATGGAGGAGAAGGGATTGTGTTATGGTCATCCGCACTGGGGGTGATTTCTCACTTTTCCTTTGTCTTTCTCTGTCTCTGTCTCTGATGAGCACATGTGTCCTATAGCGAAAATTTAAAAACAAAACAAAAATTTAATTCGTTTGGGTCAGCAGATGGTGTGGAGTTAAGGCAGCTGGATCCCGGACTTGGCAGCTTAAAAATCATACTGGGTGCATGTACATGTGTGCCTCAAATCCCAGGAGGGAATGGAGGAGAAGGGATTGTGGTATGACCACCCCTTCCCCCACCCCGGGAGGGTGATTTCTTACTTTCCCTCTCACTGTCTCTCTTGTCTCTCTTCGGTGGGCACATGTGCCTTATGGCAAAAACCTTAAGAAGAAAGAAAAAAAAAAGTATATTTAAAGTTTTATTTGGCCAGCTGGTGGCATGGTGGTTAAGGCAGCTGGATCCCACATGGCCAACTGCGTGGTTTAAACCCTAGACTCAGAAGCTTGAAAACACTCCAGGCGTGTGTGTATGCATGTCCAGAATCCTAAGAGGGGAATGAAGAAGGGATTGTGGCGTGACTCTCCCTGGAGGTGATTTCTCTTGTTCTCTGGCAAGCACATGTGCTCTATAGCAAACTAGAAAGAAAAAAAAAGTTTAATTTGGATTTTGCACCTGACTGACTGTGATGATCAGGATTAGTTTACTTCAGATTCTCCATCTGAAATGCTGGTGGTAATAGCACTAATGGTATTCTTAAGAGACATGCTTGGAGGACCAGCAGTTGGCATAATGGCTATGTTGCTGAACTCCCATGTAGTTGACTGCAGTTTTAGTCCCGGACCCGGTGGCTTAAACTCATGACGGGTGCGTGTGTGCACGTGCCCAAGATTCCAAGAGGAGAATGGAGGAGAAGGGATTGCGGCATGGCCATCTCCCCTGGGGGGGGGGGGGGGGGGGTGATTTCTCACTTTCTGTCTCTCTGTCTCTCTTTGTCTTTCTGGTGAGCACACGTGCCCTGTAGCAAAAATCTCTCCCCCCCCAAAAAAAAAATAAAAAGAGACATGCTTGGTTATTGGTTTATAAGAGATAAAAGTACTAAATAAAGGAAAGCTAAACGACCTATGGGTTGTCAGAAAAGTAATGATGTATTTTTCATGTTTTTCTATGCAAAAATGTGTTATGACTTTTCTTACTTTTTACCAATAGTAAAATTAACTTCTCATGGAATGGTCACCTGATTCATAGCATAGGTGTTTTCATCGTATCTGTAATTATAGCAAAATCTGATGCTGGGACATATTTTAAGGTCAGGAAGTGCCTACTAAATGATGGGTTAGAGGAGTCTAAGTTGAGACTCTTCAGTTCCATTGTCTTAGTTTCGTTCCTTACTCATTGAGACCTTGAGTCATTTCATGGCTGGCCCTTGGTTTACACATGTTAAATTGAACACATTTGTTTATAAGCTTATTTGAGCTCAGATTCCTAGTAAAGTGGTAATAATAATAGTTGCCATTTTTAGAGGCCCAAGAGAGTTCATGACACTTGCTAAGTGTTTTCATACTTATACTCTTAGTAATCCCATGAGGTTAGTATCATTTCCTCTATCCTACAGATGAGAAAACTGGCCAAAAAAAACGTTAAGAAGAATGAGGAAAGTTAAGTTACTTGGTCAGAGTGCTCAGTTAGTAAGAAAGTAGTGGGTAGAGATTCATGTTCATATTCTTGTTGCCCAAATAAAATAGATGTTTTTCTGATGTGCAAGGGAAGTCATTTAGAGGATGTACACTGTTGTGTTACCCAGGGAACTTGCCCTTTGAAATGGAAGGTTTTCATAGCTTCATTTAAATATAAAACATATCATTTTCAGTTTGCTTTATTTTGTTGATCCAAGAAAATTAGTGTACTTGTCTAACTCAAGATTTATATTCTAGTTGGTCTTAATACTGCAAAAGAAGCCCAATTTGAGAGACTTATCTATCACTTACATATTTTTTTTTATTGCCAAAGGGCATGTGTACTCGCCAGAAACAGAGAGGGAGAAAAAGAGGGAGAAAACCCCTCTCCCACGACAGTTACATACAGTGCAATTCCTTCTCTTCCATTTATCCCTCTTTTCAGGATTTTGGGCATATATGCATCTGAACCGGGTGTGTTTTTCAAGCTGCAGGCTCCAGGACTTGAGTCATGTGATCAGCCATGTGGTATCTAGCCGCTTTAACCACCAAGCCTTAGGCTGGACATGGTTAAGTTAAGTCTTAAAGGTTAAGTCTTTTCTTATTCCTGACTCTTAAACTTTTGTATTACTATTTTGGAGATGGATAATGTATTAATTTTCTGTGATTGACTTCAACAAATTACCACAATTGGTGGCTTAAGACAACATCATTTTGTAAAAAATTAGGGGGCCAGCAGATGACGTAGTGGTTATACTGCTGGACTGGACTCTCACATGATCAATTACAGGCACTTGACTCCCACATGGCCAATTGCAGTTCGAGTCCTGTACCTGGTGGTTTCAAGTTCACCCTGGGCATTTGTGCATGTGTGCCCAGGATCCTAGGAGGAGAATGGAGGGGAAGGGATTGCAACGTGGCCATCTCCTCTGGGGGATAATTTCTCACTTTATGTTTTTCTGTCTCTCTGGCAAATGCATGAATCCTATAGCAAAAAACCTCTCTCAAAAAAGAAGTTATTTATTATTTTAAAAATTTTGCTATACAGCACATGCCACTCACCAGAGAAAGAGAGGGAAAGTGAGAAAGCAAACCTCCAGGTCTGGTACTTGAACCTTGGTCGGCCATGTGGGAGTCCATTGTCTTAACCACCCCCCCCCCCCTGTTGGCTCCAACAACATGATCTTGTGAGAAACAAGGGTGTTATCTCTCACTATGTAGGCGATTCTAAGTCCAAAATCATGGTTGGTTTCATCTGAAGCTCTGAGGGAGAACCTGTGTCTCACCTCTCCAAGTTTCTGGTGGTGGTTGGCAATTCTCCTCATTCTTTGACTTATAGTTTTATCACTCCAGCCTTTGTCTTTAGACTTACGTGGCTACCTTCTCATTGCAATTTCTCTTCTATTATTATTATTATTTTTTATGATCAGTTATTTAATTAGGTTCTTGGCAAAAAATTTAGAACACCAATCTGTGAGGATAAACTCTACACAGGTAGTCCTGGAGCTGAGAAACAGCTTTGATTTTTGGTAAAAGTTCCAAGTCCACAGCATTCTGATCAACTTGCGCTGCTCTGAAATCTTCTATTTCTCCTTCTCTGTGTTGAAGATCTCACCTTCCTGGTGTCTGGGCTTCTGCAGTTTCGTTTTCTTGAAATGTCAGTAAGGTGCTTTGGGATTTTTACTTTGCTAATATCAATTTTCGTGGAGGTGGCAATGACAAATTTCTGGTGTGTTCTACGCAGCGGAACTTGATTGAGAACCAGCAGTCCAGTTACAAGTAGCAAGCCACTGCTCAGCTGCTTCAGGAAAACCACTCTTTTGCCTCTGGCGTTTAGTGAGGATGATCAGAACGGTCCCAGGAGTGATGCTAGCTCGCAGCTTTCTCGCATGCTGACTGAAGGGTTTTTTGCCGTGGCTCAACAGCTTTTGAGGCACATCTTCAGTAGGATAACACCTAGGCATTTTGCACAGTTTAACCACCTGGGTACCACCATTCTTTTCTCCACCACTGGTTTTGTGACAGTGGCAAGAACCTTCTCCTTTTTCTTTTCAGTCCTGGATTTAGTGGCCGAGTATTTCCTCTTGTACGTGGCCTTCCTGGAATACATGGCAGACCGGGAGTATCTGCTGATGCCCCAGACTGTCCGGGTTTAGGCTGCAATGTGGCTTCCCCTTCTTGGGCTTTTTAGCCTTGGGTCACCCTTTTTAACCTTGCCACTGGCATCAGTCTTCTTGGCTTCAGGTTTCTTTTCCTTAGTATCATGCTTCACAGCTTTTTCACTTGCCATCTTGTATAGTGAGAAAGAACTGTGATTCCTCTTTGTATAAACATATCAGTCTTTGGATTTAGGGTCTACTTTAATCCAGTCTCATTTTTAATCCAGACCTTATTTTAGCTAATTATATTTGCAAAGACTATTTCCAAATAAAATTACATTCCAAGGTTCCAGGTAGAGTGTTCAACCTCACTGTACATATGTATAGATTATGAGTTGTTTAATTACTAAATAGGAACCGTGCTATTTATGTTTATTACATTTATAGACTAAACAAATTCTGTATAAGCAATATTTAACTTCATAACTGGTTCCCTTATCCAGGATAGAATTATAAAATACATTTGTAGGGGGGCTGGCAGATGGAATGGTGGTTAAAAGTGCTGGACTCCTACATGACTAACCATGGTTTGAGTCCCAGACATGGTGGCTTGCTTTCTCATGTTCCCTCTCTGTCTCTCTTTGGTCAAATTATAAAATAATAATAATAATAATAATAATAATAAATGAAGTTAAATAAAATAATTCTTAAAAAGATATACATTTGTAGGATTTTCTTATTTTTTTGGTCAGAGGCTAAGCAAGTATGCTCACAAGAGAGTACATTCCTGAGTGGGGGATGGTCACACCATAATCCTTTTTCCTCCATTTCTCCATTCTGTCATGATTTTGTGTACATATATACATATATTTGGCATGTTTTTCAAGCCTCCAGGATTTGAACTGCATGTGAGGTTTGAGTTCCTGTGTTCTGTGCTTAACTACTACTGTGCTGTAGGACTGGCCTCATTTGTAGAGTTTTAAGTCTTCATTCTGTTTTTTTTTTTTGGAGAGGTTTTTGCTATAGGGCACATGCACTCACCAGAAAGACAGAGACAGAGAGACAGAAAGTGAGAAATCACCCCCCAGGGAGATGGCCATGCTGCAATCACTTCTCCATTTTCTTCTCGGGATCTTGGGCACGTACACACATGTGCTCGGTGTGAGTTTAAGCCACCAGGTCTGGAACTCGAACTGTGGTCGAGACTACATGGGAGTCCAGCAACATAGCCATTATGTCAACTGCTGGTCCCAAGTCTTCATTCTTACATGAAGAAGCAAGTCCAAAAACGGTCAGTATGTATTAAAGAAAATATGTGCTGCATCATAATTAAGGAAGCACAAATATATTGATATAAATTATGTCTGTTTATATAGGTATTCATAATATGTTATTAAAAGTAAAAAATTTGCAGAGTAGCATATGTGACGACGTGATTCTGTTTACTTAAAATATATAAGTACTGAGGCCAGGAAATGGCATATTGGTTGAGGTACTGGACATGGCCAACTGCGGTTTGAGTCTGGGACCTGGCAGCTTACTTTCTCATTCCCTCCCTCTCATTCTCTCTCTGTCTTTCTCTGGCAAACTTGTGTGAAAAAAGAAATGAAAAAGAAATCATTCTTAAATATATATATATATATATATATATATATATATATATGTACACATATGTATATATACACACACATAAGTACTTTTTTAAATGAAAAGACTTGAACATTTCTGGGCTAGCAGGTGACGTGGTTATTAAAACACTGGATTCCCACATGTCTGACCACAGTTTGAGTCCCAGACCAAGCAACTTGAAAATCATACTGAGGTGTATGTGTATTCCCCCCCACCCCCGAAAAAAAAATTTCCTTTTTTGGGACCAGAAGATGGCATAGTGGTTATGCTGCTGGATTCCTATGTAGTTGACCATGGTTTGAGTCTTGGACCTGGCACCTTAAAAGTCACACTGGGTGGTGTGTCCAAAATCCTGAGAGGAGACTGAAGGAGAAGGGATTGCAGCGTGGCCATCCTCCCTGGGGGGGTGATTTCTTGCTTTCCGTCTCTCCATGTCCCTGTCTCTCTAGCAAATAGCAAAAACCTCTCTTACACAAATAAACAAACAGAAAAATCCTTTTTTCCCCCTCACTTTAAAATATGTTATGTGTGTGTCATTTGAGGAACTGCAGTTAACATGAGGATTGCTCATGAAGAATCCTTACTAGCCCTGCAAAGTTTTATGTGCTTTCGATATTTGGAGATGGATATTTTATAATTTTAGGGAAACTTAACCAAGATACTGAAGGATTATTATTTTTTTTTTTTGAGAGAGAGGTTTTCGCTATAGGGCGCGTGTGCTCGCCAGACAGAGAGAGACGTAGAGACAGAAAGCGAGAAATCACCCCCCAGGGGGGTGGCCACGCCACAATCCCTTCTCCTCCATTCTCCTCTCGGGATCTTGGGCACGCACGCACACGCGCCCGGCGTGAGTTTTAAGCCACCGGGTTTGGGACGCGAACCGCGGTCGACTACGTGGGAGTCCAGCGACATAGCCATTATGCTAACTGCTGGTTCCCGATACTAAAGGATTTTGAGTGAAGAGTAAATTGGATGCTAAATTGCAAATAGTAAGTGATCTGTATTTGGTACATGCTAGCTTGAAAATCAAACTTTATTGTGGGAGAACTGTAAATAGGTAGAACTGATGGATTTCCTAGAGTTTATTTTTAATTTTTTTAAAGAATTATTTTATTTAACTTTTTAACTATTATTATTTTCCAGTTTGATCAGCCAGAGAGAGAGAGAGAGAGAGGAAGAGAAAAAGAAAGTGAGAAAGCAAGCCACCAGGTTAGGGACTCAAACCGTGGTCAGCATGTGGGAGTATCCAGTGCTTTAACCACCATGCCACCTGCTGGTCCCCTATTTTTAATTTTTTAAATTGTACTCACCAAGTGAGAGAAAACACCCCCCTATGGGGGCTGATTACTGGCAATCCTGTCTCCATTTTTCCTTCATGTTGGGATTTTGAGCATGCATGGTTGTATGCTGGGCATGTTTTTAAGCTGCTGGGGCTGGAATTCAGACTGGTTGGCCATGTAGGATCCAGCTCCCTTAACCAGTAGGCTACAGTGCTGGCCCCAACAAAGGTTTAAAAACAGCAACAACAACAAAAACCTACATGTTGTGTTTTATTAAGCATATGCTTGTATAGTTATTTAGTTAAGATTTTGCAGTCCTGTTGGAAAAGACTAGCCTGCAAATGTTTAGGGTTAATTCATAAAGGACCTTAATGTGATTTCTTTTCTTTTTAGAGGTTTTTGCTATAGGGCATGTGTGCTCGCCAGACAGAGAGAGACAGAGAGACAGAAAGCGAGAAATCATCCCCCAGGGGGGATGGCCACGCCACAATCCTTTCTCCTCCATTCTCTTCTCGGGATCTTGAACATGCACGCACATGCGCTCAGAGTGAGTTTTAAGCCACCGGTCCGGGACGAGAACCACGGTCGACTACATGGGAGTCCAGCGACATAGCCATTACGCTAACTGCTGGTCCCAAGGGCCTTAATGTGATTTCTATAGAATATTTAAATTTAATAAGAACTACAATCTGAAGTTATTTTTGCATGTGTCTGAAGTACTTTGTGAATTGTCTTATTGGTTTTATTTTTTTAAGAATTATTTTATTTAACTTTGTTTAATTCATTAATTAATTTTAGTTTGACCAGAGAGAGAGAGAGAGAGAGAGAGAGAGAGGGAAAGTGAGAAAACAGGTCACCAGGTCCGGGACTTGGATTGCAGTTGGCCATGTGGGAGTCCAGTGCCCTTAACCACCATGCTACTTGCTGGCCCTGGTTTTTATTTATTTTTGAAAAATTAACTTCTTATTCAGAGGTGAGTACCAGCCAGGTCTGATCTTACATTTGATGCAGTCAATGCTGAGCTGCTAGTCCTTGCAAGTAATTAGCTAGGAGATAAGCTGCTGCTACTGCTGCTTTTCTTTAAAAAAAAAATAACCATGTATTTATGTAATTAAATCCATTTGTTGTTATTATTGTTTTTTAATTTGACCTGAGAAAGACAGAGAGGAAGGGAAGGCGAGAAAACAAGCTGCCAGGTCCAGGACTAGAACTGCTTTGGCCCTGTGGGAATTCAGCTCCTTTAACCACCATGCCACCAGCTAGCCCCAGAGATAAGACTTCTGAGACCCTTTTCATTGGGCATAGGGTGGCTATCATCAGCATCGAGAAAACTCTTCTTTCTAGTATTATAGCAGAGAGACTTAAAGTAGGCTTCCTTGTCTGTGGATTTGCTTTCTACAGTTTCAGTTATGTATAATCTACCATGGTCTGAAAATATTAAATGGGAAATTCCAGAAGTAGATAATTCATGAATTTTAAATTGTCCACCAAATAGTGTGATGAAATCTTATGCCATTCTTATCTGTCCTTTCTTCCTCATAAAAGTAGGAGGGTGTACAGTAAGATGTTTTGAGAGAAAAAGACCACATTCACGTAACTTTTAATATAGTATTATTAAAGTAGTTGTATTTTATTGTTAGTTGTTGTTAGTAATCTCTTTTTGCCTAATTTATAAAATCTTATGGGTATGCATGCATAGGAAAAATCATAGGATATGTAGGGCTCAGTAATATCTGTAGTTTCAGATGGCATCATTGGGGGTCTTGTAACTTAACCCTGCAGATAAAGGGGGACTTCCTGTAACTATCGAGTTGGTTCACCAGAAGTTAAATAGGATGTGTAGGGCACAGACTTCTTTGACACTGTGAGATATTGAGATCGTCTCTGTTATGAGATAGTTCTCGTCTGTTTTTATTTTTAAAATATTACTTTGGTATAGCCGTCAAAAAAATAAAAACATGAATAGACCTATAAAACTTAGTAAAATTGCAGTCTGTAGTATCTGGATTGTGCTAGTTTCTTGGGTGAAGTGCTTTTGAGATACTCATTCTTTTAGTGTGATGAAAGTTGAAATTGTAAAAAAAAAAAAGTATTTTTGAATAAATAATACGTTTATATTTAAAATCTCAAAAAGCATGAAAACGTATTCAGCAAAAAGTCTCTTCCATGGGACCAGCAGATGGTGTAATGGATACGTCACTGGACTCCCATGTAGTCGACTGTGGTTTGAGTCCTGGACCCAGCAGCTTGAAACTCATGCCAGGCATGGGTGCATGTGTGCCCAAAATCCTGAGAGGAGAATGGCAAGTGCACATGTCCTATAGCAAAAATCTCTCTCTCAAAAAAAGAAAAGTCTCCTCTATTTTGTAGTTTCCAGAGTTTCTTTATTTAATGTAAACAAATATGAATTTATACAGAACAGCATTATGTATATGCAAGATTATGAAGAACTTGTCCCGGATTTTTTTCTCGAACTCTTTTCATGGTTTCAGTTTACTTATTCTGATTAAGTTTATGGAGTGTTGAAGAGTTCTTACCTTGATATGGGCTCCTACCTCCTTTCTTTTCAGTTGATAGCGAGGAATCCAGGAAGATGTAAGGCATATATAATGAGTCTTCAAAAAGTTCACAGGAAATGCTTAAACAAACTATGGATGCATTTCAGAATTTTCTCTTACCAAAGTAAAATCATACTTTAGCATTTTTCCACAAACTTTTTGGAGTCCCCTCATATAAATCAGATTCTTTGCACTTTAATTCTCCTGTGTGTTCAGAGTTGGACTAGCTCTGCAGCTCTCGTAAACCCTCTGTGGGAACTTTCTAAAAGCTGCAAAGAATCTGCAACCTTTCCTTAGGTAAGGTTGATCACTAGATCTTTTCATCTAGAGGGTCTCTGAGGAGGTAATAGAAAAATGAATATTAATGAGGTGTACAAGTGCTTTTGCTACTTTTTATGTTAAAAAATTAACAAAAATAAAGCAAATGGTTGAATAGTGGTTTCTAATGATTATAAGAGGTAGCCGGAGAGTGTTTTAAAGGCCTAAGATAACTGGGGTTGATTGGTTTTTTGAAGACCTTGTTAATTAAATTCTTCGAAAAGTAAAATTTCTTGGGACCAACCGATAGTGTAATGGTTACGTTACTGGACTCCCACGTAGTTGACCACAGTTTGAGTCCTGGATCCAGTGGCTTAAAACTCAGGCTTGGGAGCCTGTTCATGCCCAAAATCCCAAGAGGAGAATGGAGGAGAAGGGATTGCAGCATGGCTACCTCCCCGGGAAGGGGTGTGTGTGTGTGTGTGTGTGTGATTTCTCACTTTCTGTCTCTTTGGCGAGTGCACATGCCCTGTAGCAAAAATCTCTCTCTTAAAAAAATGTAAAATTTCTTGGGCAAACAGGTGATATGATAGTTAAGGTGCTGGACTCCCCACATGGCCAACTGTGCTTTAAATCCTGGACCTGTGGCTGGCTTTCTTACTTTCCTTCTCTCTCTTTTTCTCTGGTGGGTACACAGGCACTATAGGAGATCAAAGAATAATAATAATAATTTAAAAAAAAAAGATTTTTTGAAAGGCTAGTAAGTAGACAATGTCACAGAATGAAAACCAGGGTAAGGATATTCTGCTTATTCTGTTCTGAACCAGAGAGGATTTTCTATACAGAAGAGGAGACAAAAAAAGGTGCATTAGGGAGAGATCTGTCAGCAACCTGATCATAGCCAGAAAGTGCCAACCATGTAGTTTGGGGACCCCCCTCCCACTTTCAGCTAACATGTTTATATAATTAGATAGACTGTGAAGATTGCATTTTGTGCTCACCTTGGTTGATAAGGCTGTTTGGCTTACGGTTTCCTTCTTCATGGTCCTGTGAACAGATATTGCTGGTGAATTCAAAGAGCAGTTACAGGCACTGATACCATATATATTAAATCCATCTAAGTTAATGGAAAAGGAGATCAATGGCTCAAAAGTTACCTGTCGGGGTCTGTTGGAATATTTTAAGGTAAATATAATATGGATTTTAATGATTAAAATATTTGATTTTTGGTAAAATTGATATAGGTTGTAAATACCTTGAATTTCAATATATTGAAACTTAGAAGTTTCTTGGGGGTGATGGTTAAGAGGCATTTTCAGGTGTCCTTCCAGGAGTAGGCCACTGGATGGCAGTATTGGTCTAAGAACCAAATGGATGTTCTTTGCACTCTCTTAGAGGAGTATATACTGTGACTAAAGGAAGATTGTTCCTCAGGAAGACGGTGTGGACAGGAGGTGGTTAGGAAGTTGCTGTGAGTAGGAGGAGACGGCACCTAGATGTGACACGACTACCTCAAGGCGGATGGTCACTCTGCCCACAGGTAGTGGTGAGGCCAGTGTGCATGGGGAATCTGATGGGAATCCAGCCTTCGTAGGCTCGTGCTGCTTGAGAACATTTTTAGTTCACTAAAAATGCTAACATGCACTCAAAGGTGTGTTGTGTTTTTGCTAATTCCTGGTTGTTGATCTAGGTCTTTAGGAAAATGCAGTTAGTTGTATGGTCATTGTTTCTAAAAATTAAAGTATGGATAAACTTTGAGAGAATGACATTTTCCACAACTGTTTCTATGTTTATATTTGAAGGCATATATTAAAATTTATCAAGGAGAAGATCTGCCTCACCCCAAATCTATGCTTCAGGTAAGCAATTCTTTGCCATCCTAAATAACACCTTTTAATGACTTGGATTGACCCATATATAATAAGCAGAATCCTTTAAGAGGAGAATACGATTGCTCTCCTGTCCCATTCCACTGAGGTCTGTTCATTTTGAGCACATTTCATAGAGGGGCAGCAGTCTTCTGATGTTCTTAATCTCTATTTATGGTAGTACAGTGAAAACAGAATGGCCTCTCCTCACTGGGCCTGGGCTTCTCAACCGTGTTTCGGGTATAACATACCTACTATGTTTAGACAAGTGACTTCCTGTCATCTCTTGTTTTCTGCAGTAGAACATGTCCTGACATAGTTATTTATTATTCACTAATCAGGTTTTATTTATTTTTAAAATTTTCCACTAGAGAATATTGTTTGTTTAAAACAATAATTTCTGAGATTTGCCAAACATAAGGGCATTTATTGCCAAATACTGATTTCTTTAGTAGCAAAACATTTTCACAAAGGGAACTAGAGACTGGAATTGACATTGTAAAGATAATTTTTTCTCCTTTTTTGACTCAGATCTATTTCTTAAAAATTTTTTTTTTTTCATTCCAGAGGACACACATGCACACTTGTGTATATGAGAGAGACAGAGGAGGAGGAATGGGAAGGCGGGAGAGAGGGAAAATAAAAACTCCATTCCCTCCAGTAGAGTTTGGTCATCCTTTTTACTTCATTTCTACATTCCATCCAGATCTTGGGCATGCAAAGATGCTTCTGGCATGTTTTTCAAGCTACCAGGGCTGGGATTCAAACCCTGGCTGACTATGTGGGATTTGGCTTTCTTTTTTTTTAGACTTATTTTATTTAACTTTATTTATTTATTTTAATTTGACCAGAGAGGTACAGAGCAAGAGAGGGAAAGTGAGAAAGCAAGCCGTCAGGTCCAAGACTTGAACCATGGTTGACCTGTGAGAGTCCAGGGCTTTTAACTACCATGCCACCTCCTGGCCCTGGGATTTGGCTTTCTCTGCATAGTTTCTATCTGCTGAGCTTGGGGCCAGCCCCTATATCTATTTCTTACATTTAAAGTTGAGCAAAGGAAATGTATTTCCTTGATTTTTTTTTTTTTTGAGGTTTAATTTATGCTAAAAATCTAAAGTTTTTTTTTTTGGGGGGGGGTAGAAATCTGGCAGATAGTGTTTATTTTCTTTTTTCAATCAATAAACTAGTATGAAAACCTAGAAAAATAGCAGAAGGTTAATAAGAAGGAAAGAATAGAGTAAAATGAGAGAAGATTTTTTTACTCAGTTACTTGTGGAAGAATATTACAGAGGAAGAATTAATAGCTCACACTTTCCTTTCTTAAAAGGCCACTGCTGAAGCCAACAACTTAGCAGCTGCAGCCTCTGCCAAGGACATTTACTATAACAACATGGAAGAGGTATGTGGGATTTATGCCTTTTTTTCTGAAATACCTGTACCTGTAACCTGGGCAGGTAGAAAAACCCAAACTTGATCGTACTTGATATAGCTTATGATGAGGCAATAAAGCTGTATTAATATTGTCCTATAATTGGAGCCTTCTATCTAATCATACCATCTCTAACTAATGCTTTCTTTCTTCTTCTTCTTCTTTTTTTTTTTTTTTGGAAGGTTTTTGTCATAGAGCATATGAGCTTGCCACAGAGAGACAAAGTGAGAAATCATATCTTGGGGGGATGGCCACACCCAGTCCCTTTTCCTCCATTCTCCTTGAGATTTTGGGCACACACTCATAGATGCCTGGCATGATTTTCAAGGCGCCAGGTCTGGGACTTGAACCACTGAGTTAGCCGTGTGGAATCCAGCAACTTAATCACCATCCCACCTGCTGGGCCCTAACTATGGCTTTCTTGCTATGTCACTGTTCTTTCTCATTAATACTGTCATGGTTATTTAAATGTGCTTTTCAGAAAAAGTGAATTCAGACTTTTTTAATCTTGGTCATCTCTTTTATACCTTTTTTAAAATTTTATTTTATTTTTTATTTTTTTTTAATTGCCAGAGAGAAACACAGAGAGGGAGATAGCACCCCCCAATGGTTGTGGACATGACCCCTTCGATTCCATTTCTCCAACCTGTCGGGATTTAGGGTGTGCATGCCCACATGCCCAATGTGTTTTTCAAGCCACCAGGACCAGGATTTGAACTGTAGTTGGCTCTGTGGGATCTGGCTCCCTTTAACCATTGTGCCACGGCCAGGTCGTGGTCATCTTTTTAAGGTTAACTTCTAATGTTTTAAAAACATTCTTTTTCAGTGTCTTCACTTGTTTCATTTAGCTCTTGTCTTTGAAGGAATTTTCAATATATTCTGTCTTTTTAGGTTTGTGGGGGAGAGAAACCTTACCTGTCTCCAGACATTCTAGAGGAGAAACACTGTGAATTCAAACAACTTGCTCTGGATCATTTTAAGAAGACCAAGAAGATGGGCGGGAAGGATTTCAGCTTTCGTTACCAGCAGGAGTTAGAGGAAGAGATCAAGGAACTGTATGAGAACTTCTGCAAGCACAACGGTAGCAAGAATGTCTTCAGCACCTTTAGAACCCCAGCAGTGCTTTTCACAGGCATCGTGGCTTTGTACATAGCCTCCGGCCTTACTGGCTTTGTTGGTCTGGAGGTTGTGGCCCAGCTGTTCAACTGCATGGTTGGGCTACTGTTAATAGCTCTCCTCACCTGGGGGTACATCAGGTACTCTGGTCAGTATCGTGAGCTGGGCGGAGCTATTGATCTTGGTGCAGCATATGTATTAGAGCAGGTAAGTGGTGTGGCTGTGGAGGTTGGGGTTGAAAACGGATCTTACGCTTCTGTTGTAAGCAGCTCCTTTTGGAGGAATTTCATAAGGAAAGAAGGCACGAGAAACTTCTCTTAGCTTTTATTTTTCATAGGTTTTACGTTTTATTCTTCTTTAAGATATTATTATTTACTTCTGATATTTTGTTTCCATTCTTAAAAATGGCCCTTTAATACAAAAAAAAATTCCAACTCAAACAACTTACTATCTTCTTCACAGGAAGCTTATAATCATTCAGACATTCCTGTGTGTTTTCCCTAACTCTCTCCTCTACTCCAATTAAGTTGCGTCACTGAAAATCAAGAACTTTGAAAAAAATATGAATATAACAAAATTTTGTTTTGAGTCCTACTGGATTATAAAATGGATGTCATTTCCTTCATTTAAAGTCTTCCAAAAAGCCAATGGCTTTTGAACATTGAACATGATCTCCAGTTTTACAGGTCTTTGAGACTGATTAATATCCTTTTCTGAATAACATGAACAGATGAGTTAGGTTAGTAGCTTGTACAGCCAAAGGAAATGCCCCAGCCAGAGGAAATGCTTAGCTGACTTTTGAGAGTTAGCTGTTGCCACAATCCCCTGACCCTTGCATTTTTATTCCCCTACTTTCTATAGCATACTGATGATGGAGACAGGTTTTTGAAAGTGTATTGCCAAGGACTTACTCTGTTGATGCTGTGTTGTGTCTTATTAACTTATATGTTGAATAAATGGACTTTTGCAGGCTACTTCTCATATTGGTAATTCCACTCAGACAGCCGTGAGAGATACAGTTGTTGGGAGACCACCTGTGGATAAAAAAGCTCAATAGCATTTTAACGTGAAGATCCGACATGAAGCCGACCAACCCCTACTGATTTCTGGGTTTCTGCCATGGCCATAGGTCCAGGTCCAGAGGAACATCAGGTCTGAGACCATCCAGGAAGAGCTGAAATTCAGCACTGTAATAAGTGAACTGACCTCTCCTGTGGCTTCAAATTCCTAAACACACTTCCATTTCTGTTGGGAGCATTTCTTTTCCTTGCTGTTGTAGATCCAAGCCTGTGTCTATTTTCTTATTACTCTGCTTTGTGCACTTTATGGGGGAAAGGCTAAAGGTGAAAATGGAAATGCAGTTTTTAAGTCCTTATGTGCCACTTAGTGCCTTTTAAGATTGAATCCATGCTTTTGCGGACACAGTAAGGAGGAGATGTAGTATAACATCGTGGATGATGCCACGTGGGGTAAAACTCAGTAGTTCTTTTATATCTTACGCTTTTGAAGATTCCTTTTTGAAAAGTTTACAAAAAACTAAGAAAAGTTGCAGAGCTAAAGACCACCAGAAAGTGATGTCATTACACTTTTAAACATCTTATTTATAATGGAGAATCCTGTTTACCATATAGTGTGGGGAAAATCAGATCATATTTAAATATACCATAGCCTGGAAGATAAAGGTCTTTGACCCAACAAAGTTCATAGTTTTGTTGCAAAAGGCTCATTTTTTGGCGGTTGTTGTTTCTATAGCTTCTTTCTAGAAAAGAGGCATATATACCTTGAAAGGCCAGAGTGGATCATAATGAAAGGAATGAACTGGATTCTTTAAGAAAATACTAAGTTTAAAAGAACCATGTGACCTCTGTTAGTCATTTGAACTTGTGCCTTGGTCAGATTCACTGTGTGTAGGTGTGTTATACACAACTTGCACACACAGTTGTCATTTGAGAGGTTTTGTTTTTCACAGTTCTATGTAAGAACAGAAATTTATTGAGGATTAGAGAAAAGACATTACCAAATATTACTGCCTTTCATTGATGTCTTATTTCATGTGGCTTAGTGATTAATAACTAAATAACCTGATTTAAGGTTTTTATCCAAAATGTTTATTTACAATCTCCTATGCACTATCTGGTGTTCTTAATAATGAAACTAAAACTGTCAGTTTTATTTAGTAAATCTTTCTTTGTTTAACTGCGTTTTGACTAGTAACTTTAAAATAGCTTTGGCTTAGAAAGCACCAAGGTCCTACCCACATATAGACAGTATCTAGAAGTTGTCTAAGAATTGTTTTTTCATTAAACTTGGTTATGTGATGAAAAATTTTATGTTAGTTGCTTTTCCCTTTGATTTATAATGGTGAACTACCATGGATTTGAAAATGTCTTGACTTGCCTGCAGGTATTTATATAAACATTCATGTGTGTGAGTCTTAATTTTTCAAAGAGAGAAAGATAGGAGAGCTTAGGTAAAATCTGAGTGTAAATTTTATATAATATACATGAAGTATGAGTGGGAGGTAGAAAAAAGTCTCTTCTAGCATGTAATCTCTTACCAAGGAATTTTCTTTTGACTAATACTTTACCACTCAAGTATTCTTGTAAGTCTTGAATTAATTCCAAGTATTTTTTATATATATTTTCATATTTACAGACCAACTTGCCCTGAAGTTCTTGAGATTTTGTTCACTTGCTGTTACATTTTAGAAGAATTCCAGCTTGTTCTAAAAAACCGTTTACATACTTATCAGTGACGTAAAGCCTGGATTGTTAAATTGAAAGGTAGCTTCTGAGGGCCAGTGGGTGGTGTGATGGTTGGGGTGCTGGACTCCCACATACATAGCCGACTATAGTTCGAGTCCTTACCTTGGTGGCTTGCTTTCTCACTTTTCCTCTCTCTGTCTCGATGGCAAATTAAATGAATGAAATGAATAGAGAAATAATTTTTAAAAGAGAAAGCTAGCTTCTGAAAGTTTGGTGTATTTTCAGGTGGTCTGTCATCTCTTGGAAGATTAATATGTATTTAAGCAGGCCTTACTAATATTGAGCTATTTAACTTTTAATGCATTATGTTGGGTTGTCAGAAAAGTCATGACATATTTTTCTATGTGTTTCTGCGTCATGACTTTTCTGACAACCCAACATAAGTAAATTGCGTAGATTTCAGAATAGTTGAAAGTTGGTCCTACTTTTAATGGTGAGAGAGAAAATGGGTCTAAAATGCATTTTATTTTTAAAGAGAGATTTTTGCTATAGGGCACATGAACTTGCCAGAGACAGACAGACAGATAGTGAGAAATCGCCCCCGGGATGGGGGGTGATGCCACAATCCCTTCTCTTCCCTAAATTCTCCTTTTGGAATTTTGGGCATGCATGCACATATACCCGGTGTGAGTTTTAAGCCGCCAGGTCCAAAATTTGAACTATGTGGGAGTCCAGTGATGTAACCATGATGCCATCTGCTTGTCCCTGAAATTCATTCTAATACTAAAGTATTTGATTTTTTTAAATAATGATAATGGATGATTTAGTTATATCTTAGGTTTTAGTTGTTGTTTAAATTCACCATTTCTGTTTTGGTATTATAAAGGATTGACTTTAGTTTAATTACCTGAGGAAGCCATTTTTGGGGATTTGTATTAGCTTATTCTACTCTGGAAAGGGTTCATAAAGTTATGTCAGTGACATTCTTGTGAGTTTCCTTTGGCTTTTTCTCTTTTAAGAATAAATTGATGGGGGCCAGCAAGTAGTATGGTAGTGAAGGTGTTAGACTCCCATATGGCTGACCATGGTTAGAGTACCAGACCTGGCAGCTTGCTTTCTCACTTTCTCTGTCTCTGGTGAATTAAAAATATAATAATAGTAATAAATAAATAATTCTCTAAAAAGAAAAAGAATAAATTGATGGTTTTATGTCAACATTTTCAGTAGAAGATACATTCTCATTGTTGGCTATAAACTGTCCTAGGGTGAAATAACCAGGTTGAAAATAATGTCTTGCTTGGCCTTTCCTGTTTGGCTGTTCCTGGTAGGCCTTTCCATGCAGGCCTTGTTACTTTGCACATTTGTAACAATATACAAAGGACATTCCTGTTAGCGTATAAAAGAAGGCTTCCAAAACTTTCTATTAAAATAACTCAGGAGAAGTTAAATGTTGCTAAGTTAAAAACAACAACAACAACAACAAAACAAAAAAACCCAAAAACAACAAAAAAACTTCCGATTACCTTTGTATAATAAAAATAATAGAATCAAAGTTTTGATTCTTTCACTGAAAAAATTTTCTAGATTGGTTTATAGATTGGATGAACTATCATGTGTAGTGATAAGATCTTTAGACTTTTACTTTATTTTAGCAATATACTAAGAAATGTGTTTGTTCTATGAAGGTTTATGTTTTCACATCTACTTTATACTTGGTAAAATTGCCTGTGAACATTTTTTTCTGCTTTACTTGTTCCTTTTCTTTTCTCTTACTCACATAGAGCAAAATGCTTGGGGCAAACACACACACACACAGAAACACACACACACACACACACACACACACACACTGCCTTGCAAGATTTTTAGCAACTCTTATACCATGTTCTACCTGCTTGCAAAAATGGTGCCTTGGATAGGGGGACTGTGGATGAATGGGGATGTGCATCTGAGTTATACAGAAATTAAGTGGGTTGATTTCAGGCAAAAGCAATAAAACATAAATAGCTTTATTTCTTCCTAGGGCTTTTAAAAATTTTTTTTTTCCAGAAGGTACACGTGCTTCCAGGAGAGCCAAGGAAAGATTGAAAGTGACAAAGCCAGCAGGTGGCATGGTGGTTAAGGGCGCTAACCACATGGCCAACCATAGTTTGAGTCCCTGATCTGGTGGCTTGCGTTCCCACTTTCCCTCTATTGCTCTCTCACTCTGTCCCTCTTTAGTCAAATTAAAATAAAAAAATAAATGAATAAATAAAGGGAAAAAATGACAAAGCACCTCCCGTGGGGAATGGTCATGCTGCTATCCCTTCTCCATCTCCCTCCTTTCAGGATTTTGAGCACACATGCACTTATGTGCAGCATGTTTCTCAAGCCTCTGGGGCCATTTGGGATCCAGCCACTTCCACCATCATCCCACAGGCTGGCCAGAGTTTTGTTTTGTTTTTTTAAATGACGTAACATATACGGAAGTCCTCATATAACTATTCTTTTTTTTTGAAATAGAACTATTGGAACTAATTTAAGATAATTTGATATTTCCATCTAAGATAGCCAACATTGACTGCATCATTCTGGCTTACCTTTGGATCTAACAACATTTTAGTCTAGGGATAAGAACATAATGAAGACAAACTTCAGTTATGAAAGTACAAACTATTCGTATGGTTAATTTTTTAAAATGGCAATAAGAAGCCTATTGTGAAAGATTATTTGCAATTGAATACTTTTCCTCATGTTATGAGTCAGACTTTGGGTACTAATTCTCATCTGCCTTGGAGTACAAAAGACTTAGGTAGGAGGAAGCTTGCTAAAAAAAAACTTATGGGGCTGGCAGGTGGTGTGCTGGTTAATGTGCTGGACTCCCATGTGGCCAACCATGGTTCACGTCCTATACCAAGCCGCTTGAAAATCATGCCAGGCATGTGTGTGTGCCTAAAATCTCAAGAGAATGGAGGAGAGGGGATTGTGGTGTGGCCATCACCCCGGAGAGTGATTTCTGACTTTCCTTCTGCCTGTCTCTGTCTCTAGAGAGTGCACACAAACAAACAAACAAATAAATAATAAATAAATAAATAGTTCACACTCCCAGTTTATACCAAGGGTTGTCTCAGTTGGTCTGGTCTGTGTCCCTAGAATCATCACTTTTATGAAGAGTATCAGAGGTAGTTGAGGCCAGAGATCAGACAGAGACTAATCTGTGGAATGGGAAATACCGAGAAAGTGCAATTCAGAATAGTCTGGAGTTAAGTGGGCAGCTTTTATCTGAAATTCAGATTAGGTGGTCTGCTGCCAGGTGCAACCACCAGAAGTTTACAGTGTTCAGAGTAGTAAGGTTGCCTTTAGCCCAGATGATTATCTAAACTCCCTAAAACTTTTTAAATTGTCATAGTGCCTTCTCTGAAAAATGAATGTACAAGTATCCTTTTTACTAACAGGTGTAATTAGGATTCAAAGACCCAACTTCAATAGTTGTTTTCTTTTAAAACCAAAATTAACCACTGTGACTTGAACCACTAAACCTTCCACACACAGAAAACCTTAAACCACAAATAAAAATAATGAATAAAGAGGCAAGACAGGATCATAACTTCATTAATTAGCAACTGAAGTATCCCATATCAGGAATTTTTCAAAATAGATTTATGGGTAGAAAGGTTTTTGAAAGGAAACTTGTTTGGGAAGAAATTTCATGTGCCAGAACTAAAATTTAACTGTAATCCTTTTTTGACCAAGAGAAAGTTGCATTGATTCCCAAAGCTTTCTAGTTCAGATAAATAAATGCTTTCATGTATGTAAGCCTTAAAGAAGTTAATACTAATCTTGAACATATATAAATTTTCCTCTGATTTCTTTACTTTTTTTCTCTTAAAAATGACTTGTTAAAACTTTTTGCTAGATCCTTGCCTTTGAATGGCTTTGAAATTTAATAATAGTTTTTTAAAAGTGCAATGAGATTATGCTGTTAGTATATTAAAAGCATGTTTATATTTTACTCCTAGTTGTAAGGTCATTTAATGGAATAAAGATCACAATGCCATGTTATCTGTGTGTGGTGTGTGTTTTTCTTTTCTGTATTCTTTGATATGAGAGGATCTGTGAAGTAGAACTGGTTTTGGCAAAGTTGAATATGATCTCTAAGGGGATGAACAACTCAGTATCAAAGGTAGTCATGGTGGGCTAGCTCAGCAGTGCAATATTACTGTGCTTAGAAGAAACCCAACCCCACATAGCAACTGCAGTTTGAATCCCTAGCCAGATTGGCCTGAAATAAGTCGAGCACACTTGTGAGTGTCCAGAATCCACCAGGCTGGAGGACTGGAGGAAGGGGACTGGAGCATGACTGAACCCTGTGGAGGATGCTCATCTTTCCCTTTTCACTTTCACGTGTGCATGCATGTGCTCTATGATTAATTTTAAGAAAGTTATAATGGAGATGCACCTTCCTGGGTGTATGTGCATGCATATCTAAAATCATGACATGGAGGAGAAATGGAGGAAAAAAGATTGCAGGGTAACTGCATCCCATTAGGTGGGTGCTTTTTCTGGTGCACACACAAGCCCTCTGGCAGAAAAAAAAAAAAAAAGATTAATGCTAACATGGACTTGTGAAGACCTTTGAATTTGTAGCACTTTCATTTGGTTGCTCAATCTGGAGCCAACTGGCTAAATGGTTCCTCTTTGGGGTAAGGAAGGTAAAGCAGAAAAGCTCTACTGAAAGCTTTCTTTTAAATGAACACATGCCCTCGTGGGAGGGCATGTGTGCTCCTCAGAGATTGGGAGAGGGAAAAATCACCCTCCCTGTGGTACTTGGTCATGCCATAATACCTTCTCAATTTCTCCACCCTGTCAGCCTGTAGGGCACACATGCATGCCCCTGGTGTGTTTTCAAGCTGCTAGGAATAGAATTCCTACTTTGTGGTCTGCCATGGTTAAGGGAATCTGGCTCCCTAAACTACTAGGGCTGGTCTTGAAAGATTTTCCTTTCACTGGTGACCTTGGAGACAGTGAGGAGGTTCCACTAAACTTGGCTGACCAGTGGCTAGACATAACCCATTTATTCCGACAGTTAAAAAATCATTCTCGGAGCATGTATTGGGTGGGGTCTGCAGCCTCTGATCATCTGACCTTCCATCCCTGATTGTAATTATGTGTCAGGTATGCTAGTGCAGCACTCTTCATAGGTTAGCAGGAAAAGAGGCAAAGTTTCAGGTTGATAACGTGAAGATTATGGTGGAAACAGATTAAGTACTTGTGTGCTGCCATCAGCATAAGCTAGGGAGAAGGAAAGACCAGGGTGAGGAGTGCTTTCATGCAAGGATGCAGGGAAGCCAATCAAACAATGGCTTACCTCTAGTGCATTGATGTTCTAATCTTTAATTTATATATATAAATCAGTTTGCAGAAGTTAAGCCCAGCTATAAGGGGAAAAAAGAACTTGTAACTGGATGTCTAGGGGCAAAGCTGACATCAAGTACAGGATGAACTCAAGGGCTGTTATTTCAAGATGCAGTGGTTGAATTATCTCCTGTTGTAGGTGGGCTTTCCCATTTTCCGGGAGGGAAGGCAGGCACAAATGATTCCAGGCTTACATCATCCCAATTTAATTTCTCCAGAGGACAGAGGCTTCCTCACTCCCCCCCCCCCCCCCCCCCACTGCCAATTAAATGTGTGTTTACCTCTTTCCCATAGAAGTCTGATTAGCCTGGTTTGAGTCACGCTCCTTCCAGGGTAAACACTAGCCTGGGGACTAGGGCCCAATAACCTGTAACTTAGTTTTCAGGTGTCCCTAGCCATGGTAATGGGGTACTGTGATTGGCAGCTCCACCAGAACCACAGAGAGTAGCCAAGTAGAAGACTGTTGGGCAGACCAAAACATCCCCTACAGTGACTCTTCCCCAAGCTGGCTCATTCAATGAACACTGGATTGAGAGATCCTGGCACATTTCCCAGGTTAAAGGTTTTGGGACTTCTTTTATGGGGAAGTAGAGATGGTTATTCTATGCATTTATGCAGGAGAAGCTCTTCAGGGCCTTCCATAGGGTTTTGTTCTCATTCTTTAGTAGGACTGAAGAGGTTTCAGAGAGGGGCTTTAGAAGGAAGTAATAGTTCACCTTCATTTTCTTTCATAAAAGCTTGACTATTCTGGTGAGAGCAAATGGTCAAAATTGTCATATTGACAGAGCCTTGTCACAGTAGCCTGGGCACATGCGAAAACTCTGTATTCAGTTGGCCAAAGGAGTGCTTTTCTCCTGAGGAGTGTTCCTGCTTTGAGGGTTGTTAAACAAAAATCCTCATGGGGCCGGTAGGTGGTGTGGTGAAGGGCGCTGGACTCCATGTGGCTGACTGTGACTGACTGTGGTTCGAGTCCTGGATCTGGCAGCTTGGTTTCTCCCCTCTCTCTCTCTCTCTCTCTCTCTCTCTCTCTCTCTCTCACTCTGTCCCTCTCTGGTCAATAAATGGATATATAAAGTTAAATAAAATAATTCTTAAAAAAAAAGCAAAAAACCAGAAACTGGCATGTTACTTGCAGTAACATGAGTTGATGGATTCTGCTCCTGTGTGTAATGCAGCATTGCAAAATTGATTGCCTCCCCTTGAATACAAGTTGCCTGCTCACACTCTCTTCCTTCCCTTCTCCTGCCCTGGCCTTGTACCCATCCCACCTCCTCAGATTTCTCATTACACGCCATAGCTGTACAACAGTATAATCTTGTGACATGTACAGGGGTTCTCCAGGAAGACAGAACCAATAGAGGGGATTTATTGAAATTGGTTCACATGACTGTGGCGGCTGAGAAATTCCACACCAGGCTGTCTACAAGCTGAAAATCCTGGGACGCTGATGGCGTGGCTCAGTCTAAGCCTGATGGCCAAGGCAAGGAAGCTGAAAGTCTAGGACTGGTGGTGGTGGTGGGAGGGCCACTGATGCGAATCCTAAAGTCTGAAAGCAGGAGAACCTTGAGCTCTGATGTCCAGGCAGTAGCAGCAGTTTATCCTGGACTCTGGAAAGAGACTTACCCATCTTCTGTCCTTGTTCTCTTCAGGCCCTTGGTTAGATCATGCCTGCTCACACTGAAGGTAGATCTTACCCACCTAGTCTACTCAGACTCTCAAGTTAATTTTTTAAAAAATAATTATTTTATTTAACTTTATTTATTTTAATTTGACAGAAACAGAGAGAAAGTGAGAAGGCAAGTCGCCAGGTTTAGGATTCGAATTGTGGTCAGCCATGTGGGAGTCCAGCGCCCTCAACCACCGCACCACCTGCCGGCCCCATCAAGTTAATCTTTTCTGAAAACACCCTACAGACGCATCCAGCATAATGCTTTCTTAGGTTTCTAGAGATCCCTTAGTCCAAGTTGTCACCAGAACCTAATCATCACACGCCATTTTCTTTTACTTGTTCAGTTACTCCTTTCTCAGCAAGGCGATGGATTCTCCTGGAGGATTCATTCTCCTTAGAAAGAAAGGAAGCGGATTGTAAATTCTTAAAAATTAACGTCCTTCCTTGTCCCCTGTCCCTGCCATAAGAAGGATGAGGATCCACACCTACGGTATGCAGAGAATCCTGGAGGCTGAGTCATAAATATTGGGTTCTTGGAAAAATCATGACATACTCTATTTTTAAAAAAGAATTACTTAATTTTATTTATTCATTCATTTATTTAAATTTGACCAGAGAGGGACACAGAGAGAGAGGGAAAGTGAGAAAGCAAGCCACCAGGTCCAGGACTCGAACCATGGTCAGCCATGTGGGAATGTCCAGTGTCTTAACCACCATGCCACCTGCTGGTCCCTTTTTTTTTTTTTTTTTTTAAGGCAAAAATGCATCATGACTTTTCTGACAACCCAATAGTTTGACCCTGGGAAGGCTGTTCACCTGTCCATCCCACTGGTGGAGGGATTAAGGACTGTCTTGCTACTGATAGGACAGGCATCATGTGGCAGTTTCTCAGTGAGTTCTGGGGCTGAGAATGCCTCCTTTCCCCCTCCCCCCCCAGTTTTGCTATAGGGCACATGTGCCCACCAGAGAGAAAGTGAAAGATCACTCCCTAGGGGGGAAGGCTATACCACAGGCCCTTCTCCATTTCTTTCGGGATTTGGGGCATGCACATAGATGGGCCTAGTGTGTTTTTCACGCCACCAGCTTGGGGATTCTAATCATGAGGTTGACTATGTGGGGTCAGCCACCTTAACCACCATGCCACCGAATGACCTGAGAACTCCTCTACAGAGAGTTGTGTAAAGAGGGAAAATATAATGTCCTGGTGCTACTCTGCCTGCCTCAAGATGCTTTTGTCTCTTCTGGCACAGCAACAGGAAAAAAGGTAAGGGAGATGACATCTGGGCCCTTCTAGAAGCAGAGGGTGAGGAGAGACAGAGAAGGCAGACTGATTTCCTCAAAACCGAACCTGTCCGTCTTGGGTTTGCATGATCGTACGTATAGTCACTCGCTCAAAATGCCGAACAATTGGTCCGGCGAGTGATAACACACATAGAGCTCTCGTGTTTATTTTTACTGCCTCTGACTCTCCTTCTTGGGAAGCTGGCGAATGCTGTGTGACCTTGATGCACGTGCCTCTCTCATGTTAATAACAGCCAGCATGTCCTGATCAAGGATTTACCACCACCACGTACCAGACATCAGACTCAGCACTTTATAAGCATCGTTTCATTTGATGGTATCCCTTCAGGGAGTGTGCATTTACATATTATTTTATACCTTATACAATAGGCTCATCACTCCATTTTAAAGATGAACAAACTGAGGCTCAGAGAGGGCCCTACAAGTAGCAAGTGTCAGGTCTGGGCTTTGGCTCATGCAACCTGACTTCCAGGCTCAGTGCTGGAGTGGGAGTGGTGGTGGACAGAGACAATCAAGAGCTGGTTCTGCTCTCTTGCAGAGTCCACCCAGGTGAGGGAGGGGGCCTATGTCTGGTGATTCATTTCTTCATTCATAGAATGCCTACTGTGTGTGAAGTTTTGTGGAAGGTTAGGGAGATATTTGATGACGTGAGACCCAACAGACGGAAGTGACTTATGCTAGATCCCTCCCTTGCCACTGAATGACTTAAAATGTAATAGTTTTGTGTGTGTGGGGACCATAGTCCTCGGGGGAGTGCTTTCTCCTCTCTGTCCCACCTGCCCCCCCAACACATGCACCTTCTAGCAAAATTAAAAAAAAATCATTTTAACAAGATCTGTACAAAATTCTTTCTGACTGGACTTCTCTACAAAATTCCACTTTTTTTTTTTTTTTTTTTTTTTTTAAGCTATAGGGTGTGTGCACTTGCCAGAAATACAGAGAGAGACAGACTGAAACGAGAAATCACCCCCCCCCCCCCCAATGGGGATGGCCACGCTGCAATCCCTTCCCAGGGGGGATGGCCACGTCGCAATCCCTTCTCTTCCATTCTTCTCTTGGGATCTTGGGCACGCATGCACACCCACCTGGCGTGAGTTTAAACCACCAGGTCTGGGACTCTAACTGCGGTCAACCTTGTGGAAGTCCAGCGACATAGCCATTACGCCAACTGCTGGTCACATAACTTTATTTATTTTTAATTTGACCAGAGAGAGACAGAGTGAGAAAGAGAGAGGGAAAGTGAGAAATCAAGCTGAGAGGTCCGGGACTCAAACCATAGTCAGCCCTGTGGGAGTCTAGTGCCCTTAGCCACCAAGTCACCTGCCAGCCCCAAAACAAATTTCTTTAATACCAGTTTTACATGCCCTGGAAGCCTTCATAAAGAAATGAATACCCAGGGTCTGGCCCTGTAGCCTTGTGGTTAAGGAAGCCAGGATCCCACAGACTGAGTGTGAATTCTGGCCCTGGGGATTTCAAAAAACACAGGATGTGTGCATGAATGCCCCAGATCCTGACAGGATGGGGAAATGGAGAAGGGACTGCAGGGTAACTGTGTTCCACTGGAGCTGTTCCCTCTTTCTCTTTCCTTCTGTCTCCCTGTCTCTGTTGAGTACATATGCCCTCTGGCAGTTAATAAAAAAGACCCTCCCCCCAACCAGTTAGTTACTTACATACTGAATTAGACAAAGAATAGTAAGTTGTGAAGAAGCAACAAAATTATGTGGGGAAGCTTAAAAGATGAGAGTTATTTTGGGGCCAGTTCTGTGGCCTAGTGGTTGAGGCAGCCAGATCCCACATGGCTGACCATGTGTTTAAGTCCTGGACCCGGGATGCTTCTTCACATGTGTGCTTGAACATGCCCAAAAACCTGAAGGAAGGCAAGATAGAGGAGAAGGGATTGCAGTGTGACCAGTCCTCGGGGGAGTGCTTTCTCCTCTCTGTCCCACCCCCTCCCCCCAACACATGCACCTTCTAGCAAAATTTTAAAAAAATCATTTTAACAATATCTGTACAAAATTCTTTCTGACTGGACTTCTCTACAAGGATAACTATGTATAGGGAAGGTGTCTTTCTCATGAAAATTCCACCTGCTTTTAAGACAGAAGAGATCACAATGATCTTTCTGTGCCTGCTAATTTTCAAGTGCTTTTAATTCAGAATAGTCAGTATGCTGGGATGGTCGGTCGGTCGGTCGGTCGGTCGGTCGATCGATCGATCGATCGATCGATCTATCTACCTACCTACCTACCTACCTACCTAACTATCTATCTACTTTTTTTAATTGTCAGAGGGCCCCCAGAAGAGACATAGAGATAGAGAGGGAGAAAGCACACCTGAATGGAGTATATTCATGCCTCAATCCTTTAGTTGTTTTTCCATCCTGTTGGGTCTTCTGACTCAGTTCCTGGAGCTTCTGGAGAGCTCATCACCTGGTGATTTCTGGAGAGGCTGGTGCATTAGGAGAGAGCAGGGAAGTTCTGGGCACCTTCCTACAAGCCTAACCCTATTCATCTCATAATCTATATCCTTCAGAATATCCTTTGTAATAAAACAGTATCGGTAATTGTTCCCCTGAGTTCTGTGAACCACGCTGGCAAATGAGTCCAACCAGAGGAGATGAGGAGGGGGTTGGAGGAACCCCAGTTTGCACCTTGTTCTGAAGGCCTGGACATGCAGGACTTGCCACTGGTACCTGAAAAGGGGTAGATAGTCGGGACCAGCATTTGGTGTAATGGCTATGTCGCTGGACTCCCGTGTAGTCCACCGTGGTTCGAATCCTGGACCTGGTGACTTAAACTCACGCTGGGCGCTTGTGCTTGTGTGCCCAAGACCACAAGAGGAGAATGGAGGAGAAGGGATTGCGGGTCACCATCCCCACTGGGGGGGGTGGGGGTTATTTCTCACTTTCTCTCTCTCTTTCTCTCTCTTTCTGGTGAGCGCATGCACCCTATAGCAAAAACCTCTTTAAAAAAAAAAAAGAAAAAAAAAAAAAAGAAAAAAAAAAAAAGAAAGGGGATAGACAGTCTTGAAGTCTGAGCCTTCCACCTGGGGAATCTGATGCTAAGTATCAGAACTGAATTGGATTAGAGGATGCTGTGTCCACTGCAGAATTGCTTGCTTGCTTGTTGGTTTGTATGTGTGTGTGTGTGTGTGTGTGTGTGTGTGTGAGAGAGAGAGAGAGAGAGAGAGAGAGAGAGAGAGACCACACATTCTGGGATCTGTGTTGTGTCAGGAAAAGTGCTGGGTTTTTTTTTTTTTTTTTTGACTTGCAGATGTGAAAGCAGATGAAGTATTGTATAACACAGCAAGTTCGAAATATTGGGCGCCATGGAACGTCATCTGCAGAGAGGAGGTAAAGAGGCGAGGGTTGGAGCTGGGTTTCAGTGGGCGCCTCTTGTTAGAAGAGAGCGTGGGAAGAGGCGATCTATGGGGAGCGGGAGGCCTCTTCTGTCCCCACAGGCCGGGACAGGGAACTCCGCGAGGCTCATTCGCCAGGCTCACGGGGAGGGGCCGGTGACCTCACGCTGGCCAGGACTCTGCGAACATTAAACGCGTTGCGATTGCGGTGGCGGCCGCGCTGCCTCCCAAGTCCGTGAGGTGGGTGGAGCGGTTCTTTCTTCCAAAGTACGGCAGGGAAGTTCCTTGGTTTCGTGACCCGGTGCCCGACGGCTGCCTAGGAGATGCAGAAGTTGGGTGGGGCGGGAGTAAACAAGTTAGACGAGCAGCTGCGGCCTCCTGGGCGCCATGGGGACCAGAAGAAGAACTCGTCGCGCCGGGCGCTTCAGTTCCCATCGCGCGCGGACTTTTCTGCGCGCCGCGCACCGGGGAGCTGACTCCGAGCCAGCTCGCCCGCAGCTGCGCTGCGGCCCGCTCAGGGATCGGGTGAGCCATCTGTGTTCCCCGCGAGGGCTTCGTCCGTTCAAGATCAAGCAGGGCGGGGAGCGGGCCGCCGAGAAGGTCGTAGGCGCTGAGCTGGTTGTTCCTAGGGGACTGGAGCTGGCAGAGACAAACCTCGCACGGTCTCTCTTGCATAAGCTATCGGCCCCTGGGGTCTTGGGGACCCAATTTCCCGGTGCTAACATAATGAATCCCGCTTCTCATCCCGCCCTCAGGCATTTACGCAGCTGATAAAGCGAAATCGAGCCTGACATTGAGGGTCCACTTCAGGAAAGAAGATGCGCGCACCTATTGTAAGTGTGGGGCGGGGCGCGGTGTCGTGTTTTGAGGGTGCCTTCTTGCCCTGGAGCCTGCGGTATTACTTTGGAGAGAGGCTCCTGAGGATGTGGTGACCCAGCCTCTATGAGCTGCTGGCATCAGGTGTCAGACAGGGGTCAGGGGCCACCTGTTGGAGTTGTCTCAGTACTCATCCTGGCGTGGGCTGCTTGGACCCGTCCAGCAGAAGGCAGGCCCAGCAGCTGGGCTAGGCAGCAAGGGGCGAGGCCTCTCCGCAAAGATCTGGTGCTGCGCTCCGGAGCCAAACCTGAACACTGGGGCAGATTACTGGGGCGGTGTCTGAGGCTGGACCAGCCGTCATGACCCGCGGGGCGCCTTCTTTGGTGTCAGATGACTTACCTTATGACCCTGCCTTGCCAGCAAACTCCCAGCTTTCGCTTTTCCTTTCCTCCTTCCTTTCTCTTTCTCTCTCCCCCTCCCTCTTTCTCTCCCTTCCTTCCTTTTTAAAAAGTTTATTTCTTGCACAAGGTCGAGAGACAAAGTGAAGATCACAATAGGGTTTTTTTTTTTTTTTTTTTTTTTTTTTTTTTTTTTTGAGAGGTTTTCGCTATAGGGCGCCTGCGCTCGCCAGACAGAGAGAGACATAGAGACAGAAAGCAGGAAATCACCCCCCAGGGGGGATGGCCACGCCGCAATCCCTTCTCCTCCATTCTCCTCTCGGGATCTTGGGCACGCACGCACACGCGCCCGGCATGAGTTTAAGCCACCGGGTCCGGGTCGCAAACCGCGATCGACTACATGAGAGTCCAGTGACATAGCCATTAGCTAACTGCTGGTCCCGATCACAATAGGGTTTTTTTTTTTTTTTTTTTTTTTTTTGCTATAGGGCGCGTGCGCTCGCCAGACAGACAGAGAGAGACAGAGAGACAGAAAGCGAGAAATCACCCCTCAGGGGGGATGGTCACGCCGCAATCCCTTCTCCTCCATTCTCCTCTCGGGATCTTGGGCACGCACGCACAGGCGCCCGGCGTGAGTTGTAAGCCACCGGGTCCGAGACTCGAACCGCGGTCGACTACGTGGGAGTCCAGCGACATAGCCATTACGCCAACTGCTGGTTCCCGATCACAATAGGGTTTTCACACCCAGTCTCAGACAACAGGATCACCGGCTCACCTGTGTCCTATATGCTCTGGGTTGCTGCTGCCCCGCCAGCTGGCCCTTCTCTTTTCCTTTTTTGAAACCGTGATGTGTGTGGCTCTGAAATTATAGCGTTTTGGCCGATGCCATCCTTCAACAAGGCAGGACATTAGCAGAGAAGTTCATCAGAGTACTGGTTATTGAGGTAGACCTACCTGGGATTGTGTTCCCTCCCACTGTACCTACCTGAGCCTTTGCTGGAGTTCAAATCCCCTGTGTTCCCTGAAGACTGTATCATTAACACTTAGGAAGTGCTCAGAATAGTGTTTGGTGTGCATATTGAGGGCTCAACCATAATTCACCAGGGTTATTGTTGTTATTATTATTTCAACCAATGGAGAGCTTTACAAAGTGTCTGGAATCATGGCACACCTGGTATATTTGATATACAGAGTGGTCACTTTTTAATAACCATCTTCTCTTAACATTATTTTCATCAGTAATCATGAAATGCACAGTAATCATATCCAGAAAAGAAACACAAAGAGTGAACATTTTCTTTTATTGAACTTTATATGTGTATTTGTGCTAGTAAAAACATAAAAAACTGAAAAACAAGGGACCAGCAGATGGCCTAATATGTGGCTAGACTCTCACATAGTCGACTGCGGTTTGAGTCCTGGACCTGGTGACTTAAAACTCACGCCAGTGTGGGAGGCGGGGGAAGAGGGAGGAGAGAAGAAGGGAGTGGGGACCAGCAGGTGACATGGGGGGTAAAGTGCTGGACACTCCCACATGGCTGACCACAATTTGCATCCTAGACCTGGTGGTTAGCTTTCTCACTTTACCTCTCTCTCTGGTTAAATTAAAATAAATGAATGAATAAATAAACTTAAATAAAAATTTCTTTAAAAAAAAAGGAAAAGAAAATCTCACTCTTGGCATGTGTGTGTGTGCCCAGAGTCCAAAGAGGAGAATGAAGGAGAAGGGATTGTGGCATGGCATCCTCCTGGGGCGGGGTGTCTCTCTGTTTCTCTTTCTCTCTCTGGCGAGCACATGCGCCCTATAGCAAAAATCTCTCTCTCAATAAAAAGAAAAAAAACAAATGAATAATAATAACATTATGGCTTCTGTTTTGGAAAGTTGTCCTTGACTGTCAAAATTGATCTTCTTTGTATATTTATGTTAAATATTCAGTAGAACTAGATTTGTCGATCTATCTTTGCTCACAAAGTGATCCTAGAACACGTATTATTATTTTTAAATTTGTTAAAGGGTTCATGTGCTCACCAGAGAGAGACACACACACACACAGAGAAAGAAAGTGAGAAAGCAAGCCACCAGGTCCAGGACTCAAACTGTAGCCGGCCCTGTGGGAGTCCAGCACCCCAGCCACCATGCCACCTGCTGCACCCCAGCCACCATGCCACCTGCTGCCCCACACTTTTTATTAATTTCTATTTTGAAAATTACTTTCGCATGAAACAATGGGGATATGAATAGTTAGAAAATACCTTAAGGATTAGAATTTGTTTCATGAAGACCTATAAACATTCCATTTCATATTAAGTTGCAGACATTACAATACTATCCCAATTTTTTTTGAGAGAGATTTTTGCTATAGGTTTTTGTGTGTGCACTCACCAGAGAGACAGAGACAGAAAATGAGAAATCACCCCCCCGGAGTGTTGGCCATACCGCACTCCCTTCTCCTCCATTCTCCTCTTGGGATTTTGGGCACACACGCACACACACACATGCCTGGTGAGAGTTTCAAGCGCCAGGTCCAGGACTCGCACTGCGGTCAGCCATGTGGGAATCTAGCAATATAACCCTTATGCCATCTGCTGGTCCCCTGCCCATTCTTTTAAAAAGTCCATTCTAGTGGCTTTTAAATATCTCCACATTTGAAACATTTTCACTAAAACATATTCACCAGAAAATTGACTGTAGATTTTTTATTTTATTTTGCAAAATTCCCCACGTGTCTGCCAAAATCAGGGAAAATAGTTGAGTGCTAGGGAACACTGACATTTATTTCACATTGCCTTAGGACAAGAGTCCAGCTGGTAGAAATGACTCAAGCTTTTGAATGCCACTCTTTCAGTTCCTTCTGGCATGGGCAGAACAGACTGTTTCCTCTTCTCTTTAAACACAAGAAAATGTAGGACCGAAGGGATTGGCAACAATAAACTGTGTGAAAAGTGAGCTTGAACCGCTCTGAGTCATTAGGAACTGACTACTGAAACTGCGTCTGTGTGTTTTTGGGGCTGTGTAACTGGATTAATCTCCATAGAGAAGGAAAAGCTTTTATTATAGATAAAATTGTGCTAACTGGAGGCTAACGTATACATTATTAAATCTCAATAATAATTGCAGCAATGAGAACTTAGACCAGTGAACTAGCTTTTGGGAAAGTAGTATAGCCAGTCCCAACTTACAATAGTTTGACTTAGAATTTTTCAACTTTCCCATGGTACAAAAGCACTATGTGTTCAGTAGAAATCATAGTTTGAGGACCCATACAACTATTTTGTTTTTCACTTTCAGTATGGTATTCAATAAATTACATGAGCTATTTGACACTGTATTATAAAACAGATGTTGTATTAGATGATTTCGCTCAATGTAGGCTAATGGAAGTGTTCAGAGCACGTATAAGTAGGCTAGTCTCAGCTATGATGTTCGGTAGGCTAATTGTATATTAGATTCATTTCAACTTATAATATTTTCAGTTTATGATGGGTTTACCAAGAACTAGCCCTCTTGTAAGTAGAGGAGCATCTTTATTTTATTACTGTCAATGGTTGAAATGGCAGTCATGTGGTAATAAAAAGCAGACTTTTTTTCCTTTCCTTTTCTTTTTTTTTTTTTTTGGGAGGTTTTCGCTATAGGGCGCATGCGCTCGCCAGATGGACAGAGAGACAGAAAGCGAGAAATCACCCCCCAGGGGGGATGGCCACGCTGCAATCCCTTCTCCTCCTTTCTCTTCTCGGGATCTTGGGCGCGCATGCACACGCACCCGGCGTGAGTTTTTTTAAGCCACCGGATCCGGGACGCGAACCGCGGTCGACCACGTGGGAGTCCAGCGACATAGCCATTACGCTAACTGCTGGTCCCTTCCTTTTCTTTTTTTAGAGAGATTTTTGCTGTAGGGCACCTGCGTTTGCCAGAGAAACAGAAAAAGAAAGAGACAGAAAGCGAGAAATCACCCACCAGGGGGATGGCCACATCGCAATCCCTTCTTCTCTATTCTCCTTTTAGGATTTTGGGCATGCATGCATGCATACATGCCCAGTGTGAGTGCATGCACACATGCCCAGTGTGAGTTTTAAGCCCCTGGGTCCTGGACTCAAACTGCAGTCGAGCAACATAACCATTACACCATCTGCTGGTCCCAGCAGACTAACTTTTGGTGGGTTTTATGATTGTTTTTAGATTCTCTATAGACAACCCATTCCTATGTGTCTGCACTAGGGGAGTTCAGCTCCCATCGCCCCAGTCTGGGCATGGCCCTGCCTGCTTTTAGGTCTGACCAATGTTAGCTGCTGTTGTTAACATTGTTAAACATTGTTGTTAACAATGTTGTTAAAGCAGCTCTCCTGCATCTTCGAGATAGAAGAGGCTGCATCCACATTTCCTGAAGCTCCTTTAGTGCAGCTGGGTGCCTCCTGATCGGACTTCCTTTCTCCTCTTTGTTTTCCAACTTTGCTAGAATGAGTGGGCCAGGATTCTGTGCCTTTCTTCCTCCACCCTCCCCATCTTCCAGTCTGTGGCTTGTTGAGTGGCTGCTGCTGGAGGAATGAGGACTCCAAGTGAAAATGAGGTACCACAATATGAGGAAGTTGATGGGCCTTTCCAGTCTTTGGACTGTAACCTCCTTTAGAGACAGTTATTGCTTGAAGTTCTGCTGGACTTTGCAGAGCTATTGGGTCATTGGGAAAGTTTTGACACATTTTTACATAGAACTATATGCCATGACTTTCCCAATGACTTAATAGTTATGATGCAAAGGGAAAGGGAGAGGAAGAGAACCCTTTTCAATTAGCAGCTGGGACTTCAGGCCCTGCAGGACTTCTTCCTCACTCTGGAGGAGCCACAGGCTGAGAGAGGCTCCAGGACAAGCAGCTATCCCTCTAGGTCACAGACCTCTGCTGAGAACAGTGTATGGCCCAGGCTGGATGCTGGTGAATTAGACCCAGTCGCGGCCCTCACCATGTTGCCCAGTTGGTGAGCTGGACATGGAAATGGATCACTCCTACCCGTGATTTAGCTCAGCAATCACAGACACCTCCTACACAGGCTGTGGCTGCAGATACGTGGGTGTCAGGGGGCACACTGGAGAGTGGAGACATTGAACCTATCCTGAGGTTCAAGACAGGTAGAAGTTTTCCAGGCCAACTACCAAGGCCTTACAGGTCTAGAGTGTACTGGTGCAGAGGCAAAGTTCCCCATGGGGAGTGGAGTGAATATCTGCTGTCAGTAGATTCATGTGAATTACTTACTTAGTGTATGAAAAGAACTTGGCCATTGGATTCAGATAGACCTGCAGTGGAAACCAGGCCCTGCTTTTTGGGGAGCTTTGAGCCCTTAATTCCTATCTCTGAGCTGTTTCCTGGTCTGTAAAATGGGGCTATTGTAAAGATGCCAGGTAACAGATGAAAACCTCAAGTAGTGCCAGATGGTGATTGTCCAAGAGGCGGGGGCAGTTCTAACTCATGAGTGGGGAAGGTTGGTCATGTAGAACAGGACGGGGGCCTAGCAGTTAGGAGCCTGGGAGAGTCTTTTCCCAGGATATTTGTGACTTTGGGCTGCTGGGGCTGGGCCTGGTGTCGGCAGAGCTGCCACTCTCCTTCCATCACTGGCTAGGAGCCCTGCGTGCAGGGTGGCAGTAGGGGAAGGGATGCTTGTGTTCAGCCCTCCTCCACCTTCTCTCTGAGCCTGAGACTGGGCAGTCTGGCCAGTCAGGCATCTTCCTCACCTTCCCTAAACCACTCCCACCCCCATCATCTGCAGAACAGTCTCAACTCTGTCACAGGCATAAGTGGTTTTATAGACTTCACCCCAATTGTGTCAGTTATCCTTTTTTAAAAAAGAATTATTTTATTGGGACCAGCAGTTAGCATAATGGCTATGTCGCTGGACTCCCACGTAGTTGACCGCGGTTCAAGTCCCGGCCCCGGTGGCTTAAACTCATGCTGGGCGCGTGTGCGTGCATGCCCAAGATCCTGAGAAGAGAATGGAGGAGAAGGGATTGCAGCGTGGCCATCCCCCTGGGGGGTGATTTCTCTCTTTCTATCTCTCTATCTCTCTCTGTCTGGTGAGCGCACGCACCCTATAGTAAAAACCTCTCCGAAAAAAAAGAATTATTTTATTTAAATTTATTTATTTATTTATTTAAATTTGACCAGAGAGGGACAGAGTGAGAGAGAGAGAGAGGGGAAACATGAGAAAGCAAGCCACCAAGTCTGAGACTCGCACTGCGGTCATCCATGTGGGAATCCAGCACCCTTAACCACCATGCCACCTGCTAGCCCCATGTGTCAATTATTCTTTACATGAACCTTACCACATGGGTTTTAGCCCCATTTTTCCAATGAGGCTCAGAGAGGTTAAGCAATCCCAGAAGGTCACACAGTATGAGAGCACCGAGAGCCTCACTTGAGGCCCCCAAGGGTCAGCAGAGTGGGCTGGGCTCTGCTTCAGCTAAATGGGATTGATGTCTAGCTTCTCAGACACGTTTCTTTTCCTCAAAACCTTGACACTGAAACTCAACTCTTTGCTGGGAAGTCCCTTTTCAGCACTTACCCTGGACTTCAAATTTTCCTCGTGTCATAAGCTCCCAGACATTTCCCTCAGAGTGTCAGAAGTGAAGGGAGTTGAGTTAGGGATTTCCATGCTTACCACAGCATGTGGTTTTGGGGAACATGGCAGAACACTTGTTTCAGTGTGGGTTTCACAATCTGCACAGAATCTCCAGCTGGTCCTGGAGCTGATGTTCCTAAATAAAAAAAACCCAATGATAACAATAACATAGGACCAGCTCCATGGTCTGGAGGTTGAGGCAGCTGGATCCCATGTGACCCACCCTGTGGTTCAAGTGCTGGAAGCAACAGCTTGAGAAATAAGCCAGACACATATGTGCGTGTGTCCCAAGTCCCAATGGGAGGGAGAGATGGAGCAGAAGGGATTGTGGTATGACCATTCCCTTCGGGGAGTGCTTTCTCCCTGTTCGTCCCCTGTCTCTCTGTTTCTCTCTGGTGAGCACACATGCACTCTGGGAAAAATTAGAAAATAAAAAAACCTCCCAGGAGTATGGCAATAAACACTGCCATTTACTGACCACTTCCTGTATGTCAGAGCCTATTTGCGGAGTGTTTTTTTAGGTGTTGATTTATTTAGTTTTCAGCATAATCTCATAGATCAGGTGGCACAATTATCTGCATTTTATAGCTGAAGAAACAGAGGCTGGGAGAAGTTAGGTAACTTGCCCAAGAAAATGCAGCTAGTAAGTAGTTGAGCCCAAGTTTGAACATGGAGCTGAAGTGTGTAATCACTGTTCTGGTTCTGAAAATTAAATCCATCTTGATTTGAAAACAGAACAGTCATACTCATTATCCTACTTTCTGTATTTTTTCTTTTTCTTTTTCTTTCTTTCTTTCTTTTTTTAATATTTCAGAGAAACTCAAAACCTAAAGCTGTGATGAAACAAATGGGAGAGGGTAATTGGAATGCTTCCTAAATGGCCTGGAGTGAGAGAAAGAAAAGCATTCTTTTTGTTTTGTTTGAACTCTTGCTTGGGTTGAAAACTGTTCCTCCCTGGTTCTGCTCTGTGCCCAGAGCTGGGAGTCTTGTACTGAGGCACAACGGAAGGAGTGACTACAGATTATTATCCACTGTAGGGCCAGGCTGTGTTCTTCTCGCGTGGGTGGGAACAACCCTGGGTCCTGTTATTGCCATGTTCAGGCTGACCCTGGGCAAGTGATGTCACTCCCTTTAGCCCTCGGTTTCTCCACCTGAAAAATGAGACACTAGCCCATCTCAGCTTCACTTTTCAATTTTACCCTTCTTTCCCCCTCTCGTCCCCCCTGTCCTGTCGTTCTCACTCTGGACTACACGGTGGAATCATCTGGATACAAACGAACAAAAGTAACCAGGCCTGGACTGCACCCCAGGGATCCTGCTTCTAGCCCAACCCGAAGAGCACCCCGAGACTCCCACCCATGCAGTCCTCTTGCTCCTGTGGAACCCTCTGCCCTGCCTACCCTCTCTTTCCTGTGCCCCATTTACCTGTCTCCATGTTCCCTTTTAAAGGCCACTTCCTCTGTGTCACCTTCTCTGATTGCAGTAGAGAGAGTTGGATTCGAATGTCTTTGGATCCGGATTTGAATTCTGTCTCTATCACATACAAGTTCCCCCTCCTTTTTTAGGAGAAGTTTTTTTTTTTTTTTTTTTTTTTTTTTTTTTTTTTTGCTATAGGGTGCATGTGCTTGCCAGAAAGACAGACAGAAAGCGAGAAATCACCCCCCAAGGGGAATGGCCATGCCACGATCTCTTCTCTTCCATTTTCCTCTCGGGATCTTGGGCACGCACACACATGCGCCCTGCATGAGTACATGGGAGTCCATTTACGTAGCCATTATCTGCTGGTCCCTCCCCCCCATCTTTTAAGACTCAAGCAGAAATCTTAGGTGCTGCCCTCTTAAATCATCCTCAATTCCTCTCCTCCCATCTTCACTTAAATCCATTTCAGCCAGGGTTTGTCTCCAGCCCCCAGTGAGAGCTGTTCTCATGAACGTCAAGAATGACCTTCACTTTTCTGTGTGGGCTCCAAGAGAGGAAGATGTAAGTGTTATTGTCATCCATGCAGCTGGACAGTGGTGGAGTGTGCCGGCTTGTTGTCAGGCTCTAAGAGAACTTCTAGGTGCAACAAGCCTGAATTTTGAAGATGGCATGAAGGTTATCATGACATATTTTCCAAAACCTGTCATAGAAGATAGTGGCGAAAAATACTAGGATCACTACTGCATGTAACAAGTATATAGGCAGCTTCAGATGGATGTTTGGGTCCTTCAGCTGTGGTGTTTGAAAGTACTTCATTGCCTCAAATGTGGCATGCAACATTTTGAAGGAAAAATGAAGAATTGATCAAGAAAACAGGAACAAAAGCAAAGAATGAAAGTGTTTTGACATCGATAACCTTATAATAAACTATAGGGAAAAAAATTAAAAAGAGGAGCTGGCAGGTGGCGTGGTGGTTAAGGGCACTGGACTCCCATATGGATGACCGTGGTTTGAGTTCCAGACCTGGTGGCTTGTTTTCTCTCCCTCTCTCTCTCTCACTCTGTCCCTCTCTGGTCAAAATAAAATAAAATAAAATAAATAAAATAATTCTTTTAAAAAGAATGACCCTCGTCAGAAACCACACTCCGCTGAGCTGCAGACTCCTGTATGCCCTGCCCTCCTCCTCCCCAACCTCTCCACTGGGCTACCAGGCACAGTGCCTGGCCCTCCCCCAGTCTGCTCTGTTCCAGCCCACCCAGCTCAGCATTCCAGTTATCCTGGCCAGAAACTTTGGGAACATCTGTCTCCTCTTGCCTTCACATCTCACCTCATTCCATCACTAAAGCCTGTTGGCTCTTCCTTGACCGTAGATTTGGAATCCCAGACTTTTTGCCATCCCTGCCGTCACTGTGTCTGAGCTGCCGTCGCGCTCCTGCTCTTGTCTCTAGCAAGCTCCTACTTCTTTTTGCACCCTACATGTGATCTCTTCTCAACTAGCTGCTAAAGGACCCTTTAAAAAAGTCAGATCATGTTTCTCCTGTGTTCCAAACTAGGATGGCAGTGGCCTCTGTCCTTCAGAATCAAAGTCGAAAGCTTAGAATGGCTGTCAGGTGCTGTAGGCCTGCCTCCCCTGCTGAGGCTTCTTGAGCCCTCTATCCTACTGCTCTCTCCCCTCACCACCTCAACCCCAGCCTCACTGGCCTATCCCTCCCACCTGCTCCCACCTGGAACCTTCGCTCGGGCTGTTCTCTCTGCTGGATGTTTCTGACATCTGCAGGACCCACTCCCTTAGTTCCTCCATCACTGCTCAGTGATAATGTTGAACTCTCACATCGTCAACGTTTCAGCCCCCGACTCCGTTCTGCTTTTTCTTTATATATATATATTTTTGAAATTTTTGTTTGGTCTCCTCCTTGAGATTCTAGATGATTTACTTACTAAGATATGTTTAAATCATCCATCTCCCCCTTCAACTGAACAAAAGCTCCATGAAGGCAGGGATTTTTACTTTGTTCTTAAACTTAGGGCTCTGGTGCTAAGCTGGTACCTGGCCCACAGCTCAGTATTTAAGTGAATGAAGAAATGAATGAATTCCTTGACCTTCTAAGGCACAGGTGGGCCTCTCCAAGGTGAAAGGCTCCTCAAAGGATGTCATGAATCACTAATATCAACACTTCCCTGAGGTGGAGGGTAGGGAACTGTTAAAAATATACAATGAGGGACCATCAGAAGGCATAATGGTTATGTCTCTGGACTCTCACATAATCTACCACAGATGAGTCCCAGATCTGGCAGCTTGAAACTCACGCTGGGGTGCATGTGTGTGCCTGTGTGTGCCCAAAATCCTGAGAGGAGAATGGAGGAGAAGGGATTGCGGCATGGCCATCCTCCCCCCGGGTAGGTTGCTTTCTTGCTTTCTGTCTCTCTGTCTCTCCAGCGAGTGCATGTGCCCTATAGCAAAACTCTCTTAAAAAATATACAGTATCGGGAACCAGCAGTTAGCGTAATGGCTATGTCGCTGGACTCCCATGTAGTTGACCGCGGTTCGCGTCCCGGACCCGGTGGTTTAAAACTCACACCGGGCGCGTGTGCGTGTGTGCCCAAGATCCCGAGAGGAGAATGGAGGAGAAGGGATTGTGGCGTGACCATCCCCCCTGGGGGGTGATTTCTCGCTTTCTGTCTCTATGTCTCTGGAGAGCGCACGCGCCCTACAGCAAAAAAACCTCTCCAAAAAAAAAAAAAAAACAATATTCTGCACCCCAGCAGCCCCCTCTCCTGTCTGAGGGGACTGTGTAAGCAACTTGAGCAGGCTCAAGTCTGAGCACATAGCTGGGGATACAGGCTGCAGGCTTGCAGCCTGCGACCCAGCAAGCTCTAGAGCACCTCTGACACGTCGCACACCTGTCTTGCTGTTCTTTTTATTGCCTTGGATGCTCTCAGTGCTTTAGCTCTGCCTCACTCAGGACAGAGAGAGAGAGAGAGAGAGAGGGAGAGGGAGAGGGAGTTTGAGACCTGCTGTAGCACGTTGGTTAAGTACTGTGCATCCAGAGCACAGTACTGGGTCCAAAATGGGTAGCCGCAGTTCAAATCCTGGTCCTGGTGTCTTGAAAAACATGTGGGATGTGTGTGCATTCATGCCTAAAATCCTGATGAGAAAGAGAAATAGAGGAAAAAGGATTGTGGTGTGAGCACACCCTATGGGGGATGCTTTTTCTTTCTCTGTTAGGGCATGTGCCCTTTGGCGGCAACAACAATGACAAGAAAAGAGTTTGAAGATACTAAACCAGAGGGATGAACAGGTGGACAACTTTGTGATAAAGTAAATATGAGTGAGGACCTAAAAACGTTTGTGGAAAATGGCGTGGGGGTGATTTCTTACCCCTCTTTCCCTGGTGAGTGCACACACTCCCTGGCAAAAACTAAAAAAAAACCCCAAAAAAACAAAAACAAAAAAGCAGAAACAAAAACATAGAAGTAGTTCATATTGGTGAAAAATTCAAACAATAAAATGAAATGACATAAACTATAAAAGCCTCTGAATTCCAGCTGCCCACTGTAAATAATATACAACGACTTGGTGTCGTTTCTACACCTTGTACATACTGTAAAATACATGTTACTTATAAATGTATAAACATGTATTTTAAGCAAAAGTGGGAGGATAATGTCTTTCAGCTTGCCTTTTTCCTATTAGCTCCATATCTGCTCATGTAAACCCACCCTGCCCTCTTCAGAGACTGTATGTAAGTGTAGAGAGAAGATAATGCATTACTATTTAACGGGTTCTTACTGATGGTTGTTTGGGTTGCTTTTCTGTACAAATTTTGGAGGCCAGAAAGTGCTCTTCAATTTGCTTGCTAAGGAAAACCGCCGCTGTGCAGCGCTTTGTAGCTCTGCTTTTGTGGGTGATAAAGGCTCTTTGTTCTGAAATCCTGTGGGCGCAGTGTCTCAGCTTTGCCATTGTCACAGAAGGGCCTTGGTTACTGGGTCAGCTGGAGTCCCTCTCAGTCCTGTGCTGGAGGAAGCTGCTCTCTTCCTGGGTCTGGAAGGATCTGGTTACTCGCTGGCCTAAATTTATACCTCGCGCAGAACTACCTGGCAATGTAGTACGACTGGATTCCAGGACCAGTGCTGGTCCTTTTGTAACAGGAGTTGACATACTTTTTCTGTAAAGTGCTAGAGAGTAAATATTTTAGATTTTGCAGGCTATACGGTCTCTGTTACAACCACCCAACTGCTGTTACAGAGAGAAAGGAGCCATGGGCAAAATGCAAATGTGTAAGTGTGGCTAGGTGGCCGTATAACTTTCGGGACACTTGAAATTTGAATTTCTTGCTATTCTCGTGTGTTACAAAATATTATTTTTTCATTTGACTTTTCCTCCAACTGATTAAAACATGGAAAAAGTATTCTTAGCTTACAAGGAAAAACAAAAACAGACTGAGGTCCAAATTTGGCCCTGTGGAGTACAGTTTTCATACCTCTAAATTTAGAACATGAGCTTTCACATTCTTAATTTTGACTCAGCTGAGTTGGCTTATGTGCATCATTAAGTAACTGCTTCTGTTGGAGCTTAGTGGTAGCGGGGGAATTATCTGTACCCTCAGTTCATGGCACCTTGTCCTCGCTAGCCCCTGCGAGATCCCCTCTTATGTGTTTATTTATTTGTTCTGTCTTATCATTCCTTATTTCTAGTTCCCCAGTGGCCACCATCCTAATTTGTATGTGTGTGTGTATTTTATTCCAGAGGGTGTATACGACAAAGAGAAAGAAGAGAGAGAGAGAGAACCACCAGTGGGGACCGGTCACACTGCGATTCTTTTTCCTTTATTTCTTCATCTCATTAGGACCTTGAGCATGTGTGTACACACTATGCTTGGTGTGAAACCTACGGAACTAGGATTAGAACTCTAGTGACCATGTGGGATCTAGCTTCCTCTGTGCAGTGACCAACTACTCTGCCTCAAACCTGACCTGACCATCCTGGTGGTTTAATGTGTGTCTTTTGGCTTGCATGATTCTTTTCTTGCATTATTGCTTTTGAAAAATTATTTTGTTAGGGAAAAGTGGGGGTAGTTCTTGTAAGATGTGTATTGCAGGTTTGCATGAGTGTATTTTTAATTTATGTAAGTGGTATTGTTTTACAGAGCTCATCCTCATTTTTTCACTCAGCACTGTGTTTTCAAAATCATCCATGTTGCCATGCGAACAAGGAATCTTTGCTTCTAACTAGTAGTGAGCAGGGCTTTGTAATGCTTCTACCACCTTTCACTGCATTTTTTTTTTTTTTTTTGAGAGGTTTTTTCGCTATAGGGCGCGTGCGCTCGCCAGACAGACAGAGAGAGACATAGAGACAGAAAGCGAGAAATCACCCCCCAGGGGGGATGGTCATGCCGCAATCCCTTCTCCTCCATTCTCCTCTCGGGATCTTGGGCATGCACGCACCCGCGCCCGGCGTGAGTTTTAAGCCACTGGGTCTGGGACGCGAACCGCGGTCAACTACGTGGGAGTCCAGCGACATAGCCATTACGCTAACTGCTGGTTCCCTTTCACTGCATTTTTAAAAATAATTGAGTTGAGTTAGTTTCCAACTTGTGAATATTTGGGAATATGTATGAGGGTCTTCAAAAAGTTCCTGAAAATAATTATTACCCAAAACAGCATGGATTTAATTTTTTTTACACCAAAACAAATTGATATTGTAATTCAATGTTCCATAAACTTGTTTTTTTTTTTTTGAAAATTTTTAATTTTTGGGCAGCTGGTGGCATGGTGGTTAAGGTAGTTGGATCTCACAAGGCTGACTGTGCAGTTTGAATCCTGGACCCTGAGACCTGAAAAACATGCAGGGCATTTATGTGTGCATGACCCAAATCCTGAGAGGAGAATGGAGGAGAAGAGATTGTGGCATGGCCATCCCCAATAGGAGATGATTTCTCACTTGCAGGTTTGCATGAGTGTATTTTTAATTTATGTAAGTGGTATTGTTTTACAGAGCTCTGTTTCTCTGTTTCTCTCTGGCAAGCATACATTTCATATAGCTAAAGAAGAGGAAAAAAGAGTTTATTAATCCTCTCATGGAAAATTTGCACCATCACTGCAGATGGTCACAGAATCTTTACTCCTTCAACGGTTCTCCATCTCCAGCTCATTTTTTTGCCAACATTGGCCTTTGCAGCTGCCTCAGTTTTCTTCATTCTGTTCTTATGTTCCCTTTGCTGTTTTCTTGAGATCTTTTTTTTTTTTTTCTCTCATACAGGCTATGTCTTGCAAATCTATGTTTGGGTTCATTTTTCTTTGCATAATCCAAAGAATCACAAATCATGCGAAGCTGGTTGTCTTGCCACTACCAAAATGTGTTCTGAACCCAAACACAAAGATGACATCTGGTGTGACCTTTTACTGCTTGGCTAGTTCTTTCTGAATTTCTTAGGTACTGTTGTGTTCCCAGGGTGAAGGACACCAATGACCATTTGTTTCCTCTGAAGTAGTAGGTTGGTCATGAACTTCCTGGTACAGATAGTTACTGTGTCATTCATGATGGTGGTCAATCCTTAGGTAGCTAAGAAGGAAAAGATAACCACTATCCAATGGATATGAAAGAACCCTGGGCAGCTGGAGAGGGCCAGGACTTGCTTTCTTTTTTTAAGAGTTACTTATTTATTTTTCCATGAGAGAGACAAAGAGAAGGGTACTTCCAATAAGGCCCACCATGCCACAACCCACACCTAGCCTCAGCCTCAGCCTCAGCCAATCCTGGATCTTGGGTACCCATGCATACCTGGAGTACCAGGAGGTCCCAGGATGTGAACCCATGACCTTTCTCATGTGGTTCTAGTTGCATTACCATTGCACCACCACCTTGCACTTTCTACAAGTTTTTTGAAGTCTCCTTATATTTTTCATTCTTATAAGGGGTAGGCAACTTGGCTAAATTAAAAAAAAAAATCACAATTTTTTTCTTCCAAATTGTAGAAATCCATTTTTTAAAAAGAATTATTTATTGGGACCAGCAGTTAGCATAATGGCTATGTCGCTGGACTCCCATGTAGCTGACTGCAGTTCGAGTCCCGGACCCAGTGGCTTAAACTCATGCTAGGCACGTGTGCGTGCGTGCCCAAGATCCCAAGAGGAGAATGGAGGAGAAGGGATTGCGGCATGACTATCCCCCCTGGGGGGTGATTTCTCGCTTTCTGTCTCTCTGTCTCTCTCTGTCTGTCTGGCGAGCACACACGCCCTATAGCAAAAACCTCTCCAAAGAAAAGAAAAAAAAGAATTATTTATATAATTTTATTAATTATTATTATTCAATTTGATGAGAGAGAGGGTGAGAGGGACTTGCACTGTGGTTGGCCATATGGGAGTCTAGTGCTTTAACCACCATGCCACCTGCCGGCCTCATAGAAATCTATTTTTTTAAAAAATTATTTTAACTTTTATTTAGTTTTAAGTATTAGTTTCTTTAAAACAATAATGTATGGGGCCAGCAGGTGGCATGGTAGTTAAGGCTCTAAACTTTCATATGACTGACCACAGTTTGAATCTTGGTCTGAAATGTGTGCATGTGTGCCCAAAATCTTAAGAGAGATTGGAAGAGAAGGGATTGCAGTGTGGCCATCCTCCCTGAGGGATGATTTCTCACTTAACCTGTCTCTGTCTCTCTTCAGTGAGCACTTGCACCCTATGGCAAAATTGTTTTAAAAATGTATAATTTGGGACCAGCAGTTGGCGTAATTGCCTTGTCGCTGGACTCCCATGTAGTTGACCGCAGTTTGAGTCCTGGACCCAGTGGCTTAAACTCACACCAGGCGCATGTGCGTAAGTGCCCAAGATCCTGAGAGGAGAATGGAGGAGAAGGGATTTCGGCGTGGCCATCCCCCCTGGGGAGTGATTTCTCGCTTTTTGTCTCTCTGTCATTCTCTGTTTTTCTGGTGATTGCACGTGCCCTATAGCAAAAATCTCTTGCTGGACCATCTCCACAATCAAGATATTGAATGGCATAGAAAGTTTAATTACCTCCCGAATTCCCTCATGCCTCTTTGTCGTCAGTCTTTCTCCTTATCCCAGTCCCTGGAGATCACTGATTAATTTTCTGTCCTGTAGTTGTGCCTATTCTGGAATGACTTATAAATAGGATCACATAGTATATAGCTGTTCGGGAATGACTTTTTTTTTGCTGTTTTGTAGATAACTTTTTTTTTCTGATAGAACTATTATGGTATTTTGAATTATTTTCTGTCATTACAATAAGCTCTCATTTTATAAAATGTCTGCATGTTTCTATGTGTAGATGTCCTTTCATCATTGATATTTGTCTGGAACACAGAGAACTCCTTGGGCCCATGGATCCACTGGCTGCTTCTTACTGACATCATATTACCAATTCAGTCTTTTTCCAAGGTGCAGTCTTCCCCACAGTGGGGCCCCTGCCATGTCCTGTGTCCTTGCCAACTTGGGGAGATCCCCTTGATTAAATCCCTTTTAAAAGATCCTTGAAGGGACCAGCAGTTAGCGTAATGGCTATGTCGCTGGACTCCCATGTAGTCGACCGCGGTTTGCGTCCCAGACCCGGTGGCTTAAAACTCACGCTGGGCGCATGTGTGTACGTGCCCAAGATCCCGAGAGGAGAATGGAGGAGAAGGGATTGCAGCGTGGCCATCCCCTCTGGGGGGTGATTTCTCACTTTCTGTCTCTCTGTCTCTCTCTGATTGTCTGGCGAGCGTACGCGCCGTATAGCAAAAAGCTCTCCAAAAAAAAAAAAAAAAAAAAAAATCCTTGAAGACCTTTTAACTCTGACTAAACAATTTTTTTCTTTTGTTCTGGAAAACAAATGAAATTCATACATTGTAACCATTGTTCATTGTTCTGAAATAGGTTCTTGGTAAGAACTGGGTGTCTGTTTTTGGAAACTACATCATACACAATTTATGTGTCAACCTCCCACCGGAAGATATTTTTCCTGCCATGGATGATATTTGTTTGTAGTTTTAATGGTTTATGAAGACTCAATGAACTGCCCATTGAGCCTGCTTCATAGGTATTGCAGAGTTGTGATTGGCTATTCTCACTGCCCACCATTCTTATCCCTGGGAAGACCATTAAGGCCCTCTCTTCATCCCTGATGGAATCTCTCAGGTGGACTCAAGGAACCTGGCGGTGAGAGGCGAGCAAACCCTAAGAGTTCGCCCCTGGGAGTCAGCAGGCCAGAGTCCCCACCCCACATCTGCTCTGGAGGCGGCTCCAACTGGCCTCCCTGTAGATGAAGATTCGGACAAGGGGACCAGCAGTTAGCGTAATGGCTATGTTGCTGGACTCCCACATAGTCAACCGCGGTTCGAGTCCCAGACCCGGTGGCTTAAACTCACGCTGGGCGCGTGTGCGTGCGTGCCCAAGATCCCAAGATGAGAATGGAGGAGAGGGGATTGCGGTGTGGCCATTTCTCGCTTTCTGTCTCTCTGTCTCTCTCTGTCTGGCGAGCGCACACGCCCTATAGCAAAAACCTCTCCAAAAAAAAAAAAATAAATAAAAAAAGATTCGGGCAAGGACCAAGGGCTAGAGTCGACCCTGTGTGGGCTCAGTCTCTAGGTGTTTGAAAATGTGGATTGCCTTGCTCATTAAAGAGTTAAGATTGGCCAGGACCAGAGAAGGCTCTTAACTCCCGATTCTGATCAGTCATAATTCTCCCTCCCACAGCACTTAGCATGGAGGTTTGATTCTGGGATACCAGAAATGTTGAGTGAAAGTGACCTTGGGCCTCTCCGAAGTTGGGCCTCTCAGACTTGGCCCTGCACTCTGCTAACAGGGCTAGAATCTGGGGAGCATTTATAGCACGCTTCCTACTTCACCCCTCTTCACACACATGCATACACACACACTTACATATGCTCTCATACACACGCGCACACAGTCTCACACTTGCACATTCACTCATCACACACTCGTGCACTTAGTCTCACACACACACAATCTCATACTCACACATTTACCCTTACACACACTCCCACACACATACTCTCCCACATATGCACTCACCCCCTTTCTGTTAGGCTGGGAGCTAGGAGGACTTTACTGCCAGAGGCTGATACCAGTTCTACATTGTGTCCTAGGCCAGGCTAGACAGAGTTCTTGGGTTGCCATTCAGGTTTGGCAGCTCCAGTTGGGCAGCTCTGGTCTAACAATTGCCTAACAGTCAGTGTGTGGTCAAGAACTTGGAGCAGGAATCAGCCACCTTGGCATTCCCATGTCACTCATGAGCTGTGGGACTTTGTGCAATTCTTTCACGTCTCTGAGCCTTGATTGCCTCGTTCATAAGATGGTTCATAATGGGGCCCACCTTAGACTGTATGTGGGCTTTCTGAGCTATGCCTGTAAAATACTTACCAGACTGCTTGGCTCAGAATAAGACTTAAATGAATGGTATTTCTAGAAATAGTAATGACACAGAGACTCCAGCTAGCAAAGGATTTTTTTTCTTTCCTATGTTTTCTTTTTTCTTTCTTTTCTCCTCTGTCTTCTTCTCTTTCTTTTCTTTCTTTCTTTTTCTTTTTTTTTTTTTTTTTTTAATTTGCCAAAGGGCATATGCACTCACGTGAAAAAGCACCCCTGGGGATAGGGGGGTGGTGGCACTCCTGTTCCAGGATGGCTTCTATGATGATATTCAGGTTCTTGGTGTTTTGAACAAAGAATTGAACAAAGCACAATAGTGGAAGGAAAATAGTTTATTAAGTAAAAATGAAAGTACACTCCTGAGAGGTAGGAGTGGGTAGGAGGAGGCAGGAATGACCCACTGACTATTCTCATCTCATTGGCTCTATCAAATGTGGCTGGGTCCACTGCTTCATCTCATTGGCTCTATCAAATGTGGCTGGGCCCACTGCTTCATCTCATTGGCTCTGTCAAATGTGGCTGGGCCCACTGATTCATCTCATTGGCTCTATCAAATGTGGCTTAATCAGCTAGATATCCCCCACTAATCTCTTGGATAACATTACCTTGGGCGGGGAACTTTCTGCCCTCATCAGGTTTTTTAATCTAGCCAGATAGGCAGATGTTCCAGCCCCTTTACTCGCTTCCATTTCCTAGTTTTCTCCTGCTTCACTCCTAAATCCCTCTCCTCTGTCCCACAAAAACACATTTTAGGTCTGTCTTTGGCAATTTGGAACGGCAGGGGAGTAGGGCCTGTGGTCCTTGTGAAGTCAGACCAACATTGGGCTGGCAGGGCAGAGCTCGGACAAACGTTCTTTGAGCTGGTACCTGGGGGCCGTTCAGCAGCCCTGCCCAACTGAATCCTGCCCTTGTTTCCAAGGTTTCGTCCTCCTCTAACAGCTTTGTCTTCGGTTTTGCAGCCAGAGCCCAAGCCTGGAGACCTGATTGAGATTTTCCGCCCTTTCTACAGACACTGGGCCATCTACATTGGCGATGGATATGTGATCCACCTGGCCCCTCCAAGTAAGGGCACTCAGGGTCAACACTGTGCTGGGCCCAGGGGCTGGGAAGCGGGGTGTGGGGGGTGGGGGGAAGGGAAATGATGGCTAACAGGTGACCTGGGCATTCCCCTTATTCTCTGACGGGTGGTTTGTTCTTCAGTGTTACAAGACAGTTTGGTGTGTGACAGTTTGGTGTGGCTTTTTTTTTTTTTTTTTTTTTTTTTTTTGGTGTGGGGTTTTAAAACTGCTTCTTGGAAAACCCAGGGGGTTTTTGCAGAGGGACGGAGCTAGGCTCTAAAAGGGCAGCTCTGCTTCAGCATAAAGCTTCTGGAAAGAGCACAAATGTTTGGGCAAACAGATTATGAATTCAGTTTCTACTTTCTAGCCTTGGTTTCTTTACTTGTAAACTAGGAGAATGATAAGAATTCTCTACTCCCTTTCTTAAACCTCTTACTTAAATTGTGATATAACACACACATAGCAAAGTACACAAATAGTAAAGAATACAGTCAATGAATTAAAAAAATTCAGGCTGGCCCTGTAGCCAGGTGTTAAGGGAGTCAGATCCCACAGTGGCAACCATGGATCAAATCCCAGCCCCAGAGACTTGAAAAACGTTGGGTGAGTTTTGCATATAAGCCTCAAATCTCAACAGAATGGCAAAATGGAGGAGAAAGGATTTTAGTGTGACATGCTCCATGAGGGTACTCCCTCCACCCCCCATCTCTCTCTAGCAAGCGCATATGCCCTTTGGCAATTAAAAAAAAATCCATGCATAAGACAGGGACCCAGATCAGATCTAGAATATTCTTACTGTTCTAAAAGACTCCCTTAGGTCTCTACGATGTCCCATTTATATCACATTGATTCTGTTAGGTTGTAGAAAAGTCATGATGTGTTTTTCATCATGCCCCCTGCTGGCCCCACCATGATATGTTTTTCTATGTAAAAATGTGCCATGACTTTTCCCGTGACCCAGTTATTTCTCTCTCTCTCTCTCTCTCTCTCTTTTTTTTTTTTTTTTTTTCCGGAGAGGTTTTTGCTGTAGGACATGTGCACTCGCCAGAAAGAGAGAGACAGAAAGACAGAAAGTAAGAAATCACCCCCCGGGGAGGATGGCCACACCACAGTCCCTTCTCCTCCATTCTCCTCTCGGATCTTGGGGATGCAGGCACACCACCCGGCGTGACTTTAAGCCACCGGGTCCGGAACTCGAACCGGAGTCAACTACTTGGGAGTCCAGCGACATAGCCACTATGCTAACTGCTGATCCCTCTCTCTCTTTATTTTAGAATTATCTTATTTACTTTATTTATCATTATTATTTTAAATTTGGCCAGAGAGAGACAGAGATGGAGAGAGGGAAAGTGAGAAAGCAGGCTACCAAGTACAGACTCAAACTGTAGTCGGCCATGTGGGAGTTCAGTGCCCCTAATCACCATGCAACTTGCCAGCCTCCCTGTTGTTTTTCTTGCCATAGCCTTTTTTTTGTCTGTCTAGAATTTCCTGGAAGAGGAATCACAGTCTGTGCTCTTCTGTGCCTGGCTTTTTCCCCTCAACGTTATGCTCGGGAGAGTCATCACGCTGTGTGTAGTAGCAGCTCTTTTTCACTGGTGTGTATTTTCTAGTACAGGTACATAGTACATGACAGACCACAGTTTGTCATCTGTTCTTCTGACACCAGGTTGGTTTTAGTTTTTGACTGTTATGCTGTGGACATTCTCAAATATGCCTTTGATTACCCCTTTACTTTTAACTATCGACCTTACCTGTATGAGGGGGCCTTTAAAAAGTTTATAGAAAATGTACATTATGAAAAAACTGCATGGAATTGACTTTTTTCCACCAAAATGAACTTGCTATTTAATTCCATTTCCCATTAACTTTTTGAAGTCGCCTTGTACTGACAGAGAAATCAGAACTGACCAGAGTAGGTGTTGTTTCCCACACCCTCTATTAACCAAAGCACCAATTTCAGCATCCACATAAACTGCCTTTTCTTCTGTTAAAATGCAAAAAGTGCCCCTGCACTTCTAAAACCTAGTTGTAATGTGTGGACCTGGACCCCGTCCTCCTACTTCTGCAAGACTTTGTTCCTCAAATTTCCCATCTTTTTCTGTATTATCATCTCTCTTGACTGGTTCATTCCTATTGACATAGAAACAACTGTATTATCTCCTGTTGATAAAGCGAGCAAACAAACGGACTTCATACCTTCTCTAGTTAAACCCACAGAGCAGATCTCATTGTGGCTTTCTCTATGTGGCCATCTGTGGTTTCCTCACTTTTCATTCTCTCTTCAGTCACTTCCTCCCAGGTTTGTTTGTTTGTTTGTTTGTTTGTTTGTTTTTTCCCTAGAACTGCTCTTAACAAGGCTAGAGAAGAAGACATCTTGACAAAGCCAAAGTCAATATTCAGTATTCAGGTCACAGCTTACTTGGCTTCTCTTGTGGCATTTGCCATGAGTGACATCTGTCTGCTCCTCACCTGCTGCCTGTCTTTCTTCTCTCCCATTGGGCCCTTTCTTCTTAGTCTCTTGTGTGGGTTCCCCTTCTGCTCCCATATCCCTAAGTGAAGTTAAGGTAACCTTCTTAGGCCCTTTGGCTTCCAGTACCTTCTATTTGTCTATATCTCCTAAGCACATACCTTCTACTTAGCCCTCCCTTTCAGATTCAGGCTTGTATAACTTCTTGATGCCAAGTGGCATCTCCTTGTGAGTGTGTAATTGGCGTCTTGAACTTGATGTGCCCCAAGTGGAAGGCTCCAGTGGATGACAACATCCACCTGCTCTTTTATTCACTTTATTGACTGCCTTGAGCACTACCTGCCCTATTCCTAGCGAGTCTGAATTGCCCTGATTTTCTAAAATCTCCGAGTCATGCTTAAGGTGAAGCACTTTTTTATTTTTTTGGAGAGGTTTTGCTATAGGGTGTGTGCACTCGCCAGAAAGACAGAGAGAGGCACAGAGACAGAAAGTGAGAAATCACCCCCCAGAGGGGATGGCCACGCTGCAATCCCTTCTCCTCCATTCTCCTCTCGGGATCTTGGGCACGCACGCACATGCACCCGGCGTGAGTTTAAGCCACTGAGTCCGGGACTCAAATCGCGGTCGGCTACGTGGGAGTCCAGGATCATAGCCATTACGCTAACTGCTGGTCCCAAGGTGAAACACTTTTGTCTTTTATGAAAAACCAGGCAGAGCATGGCCTGGTATCTGATCAGCCCCTCCTGACACTGCCTGTTGCTGTCACAAGGTTTCACAGTTGAAGACTGGTCCTACCCAATTTAATTGGGTGCTGCTACTGCACCCTGGGGAACCTGGACTGGCAGAAACACAGTGGATCTGTGAGAAGAGCGAGCTTCCTCTCGTTATGCTCCTTGTGCATCTGTTTTCCTTTATTACCATCTTGGGCTTCCTGTTGAACCCAGACACCCATTCTTCAAGATCACTTAATTTCTGGAGCTTTGTTGCCCCTTCTTGCCCCCTGGAATTCGTCCAGGACTGTGTTATTATATCCACTTGGCCTCCTTAGCATCACATTTAGACGACCAGCTGTGGGGTTTGTCTCCCTTGTTCCCAAAAGGGTGGAGACTGCTGAAAACCCAGCCATGTTTTCTGCAATACCAGCTTCCAGTGGTCAAAGAGCTGTGGCCCTGATGGAATTACAACAGATTCACACTATAATCCTCCAGAAAGATGTATATGCTCATGGATCATATTTGTATAATCAATAGAGACACTTCAGGGGCCACTTAGGATCACCAGGTGTAAAGGGCCAGCTCTAGGTTAAAAAAGGGATCACAATAAATTATGAGATGGCATTATTCCTCATTACAGGGCAGGAACCAGGGCCTAGAGACCACAAGTGCCTTCTCCAAAGCCATATAGCCAGATGTCTGACTTTTCCTCATCTTGCTTCTCCCGTGTGGATGGTGCCAAGGGCAGATGCCCAGCTAGGAGGCCAGCTCTGAGCCCCTGTGGTCCTGCCCAGGACCAATCCCTCTGTTCCTCTTTGTGGGTCTGCAGGTGAAATTGCAGGAGCCGGTGCAGCCAGCATCATGTCTGCCCTGACTGACAAGGCTGTGGTGAAGAAGGAACTACTGTATGATGTGGCCGGGAGAGATAAGTACCATGTCAATAACAAGCATGATGACAAGTACTCGCCGCTGCCTCCCAGCAAAATCATCCAGCGGGCAGAAGAGCTGGTGGGGCAGGAGGTGCTCTACAAGCTGACCAGTGAGAACTGCGAGCACTTTGTGAATGAGCTGCGATATGGAGTTGCCCGCAGTGACCAGGTATGTCATCAGTTTGTGTTACCTTCCCCAGGAAACAAGCCATTCCCTCAGCTGACAGTGGCTGAGCATTAGTGTGGGTGGAGGTAAAGGCATGAGCAAGACAACATAGCAGAGATGGAATTCCTGTCTTCAGGGATGGTGTGGGGCCATGGAGCGAGAGGCAGGCAGGCAAGCTGGCAATGCAGATTAGTTCGGTCATGGGGTAATGGCCAAGGAAACAAGTGACAGCCATGACAATCAGCTGTGTTGTTGAGCCCCCCTTGGCCACCCAGCCCTGAGATGGGCCTCCATAGTCCTAGAGACAGATTTTATGATCTCCTTTACAGATGGGAAAGCCGAGGATCACAGAGCTTACCAAGTAATGTGTTTGTGACCATTTCATCAAACGAATCTTCATAGATTTACAAAATGTATCTTTTTAAAAAAGAATTATTTTATTTAACTTTATTTATTATTATTATTTTCCAGTTCGATCAGAGAGAGACAGAGAAAGAGAGAGAGAGAAAGTGCGAAAGCAAGCCGTCAGGTCCAGGACTTGAACCGCAGTTGGCCATGTGGGAGTCCAGCGCCTTTAACCACCATGCCACCTCCCGGCCCCATAAAATGTATCTTTAAAACTTTTAAAAAATTTATTTCTTCTCATGAGAGAGAGAGAGAGAGAAACACCCTCAACAGGATTTCAGGCCCAGCCCTGTCAGCTCATCAGGATCATGGGTGTGTACACCCAGCACATACAAGTCAACTGGGAAACCGAACCCATGATCCTCCCTGTGAATCCAGCTTCACTTGAGCATTACATTACTGTTGTGCCACCGAACTGGTCCACATGTATATCCTAATATTCTCATTTTTAGCTATTCTTTCAGTGAGTATGAATGGAATAAAGAACAGATCTACAAGTTTATATAAGTAGGAATTTTGTGTCAATACAAAATTGTTATATAATTTAGCAAAATATGTATGTTATTAGGTACAAATGATATTTAGAGTGATTTTGAAAAATAACAAATTTTAGGGGACCAGCAGTTGGCGTAACGGGTATGTCGCTGGACTTCCATGTAGTCAACCGCGGTTTGGGTCCTGGGCCTGGTGGTTTAAACTCACTCTGGGTACGTGTGCTGTGTGTGCCCAAGATCCCAAGAGGAGAATAGAAGAAAAGTGATTGCGGTGTGGCCATTCCCCTTGGGGGGTGATTTCTCGCTTTCTAACAAACTTTGAGATAGCAAAAAAACTAAGAAAAAATATATATACATTTTAATTTGCTATAGGGCATGTACACTCACCCGAGAGTGACAGAGAGAGAGAGAGAGAGAGAGAGAGAGAGAGAAAGGAAAGAAAGCACCTCCTCCATGGGCAATAGCCATGCCATAACCCCTTCTCCTCCATTTCTCCTGTCAGGATATTGTGCATGTTTTTCAAGCTGCTGTGTTCAGGAATCGAACCACACAGTCAGCCAAGTGAAATCCATCTGCCTTAACCACCATGACACTGGCTTATCCACTAAAAAATATTTTTCTACCATTTATTCTTTTTTGTTCTTTCTTGACTTTTTTTTCCCTTAGAGAGAGGTTTTTTTTTTTTTTTTTTTTTTTTTTCTTTTCCATAGGGTGTATGTGCTTGCTAGAGAGAGACAGAAAGTGAGAAATCACTTTCCCCAGGGGGGATGGCCACACCATAGTCCCTTCTCCTGCAATCTCCTCTTGGGATTTTGGGCGTGCATGAACACATGCCCAGCATGAATTTTAAGCTACTAGGTCTGGGACTTGAACTGTGGTTGACTCTGTGGGAGTCCAGTGACGTAAACATTATGTCATCTGCTAGTCCCTGTTCTTTCTTTGTCAATTTTAATTTTTGTCAGAGAGTGTGCCCACTAGCAAGAGAGAGAGAGCGTGAGAGAGAGAGACAGAGATTCCTCCCATGAGGAATGATCACACCACAATTCCCTCTCTGTTTCTCCTTTTTGGAATTTTGGGCATGCACATGCATGCCTGGTGTGATTTTCAAGCCACAGAGTCTGGAACTCAAACTGTGCAGTTGGCCTTGCGGGATCCAGCCACCATAACCACCACACCACAGGCTGGTTCTCATTTATTCTTTTTGTAGACAGTAATTAAACTCTTCTTTAGAATGAAGCAATACCAATTGGGCACATAACACTTCTCTTTCTGTGGTTTTAGCCCTATGCACCTACTCATCCACTTGAACGAGGCAAAACGATGACAACACAATAATGAAACAGCATAAATGGTTCTACTGGACTCCATCACAGAAAATGAAACCACTGCTTCCTACGACTTCCTTATTCATTTCTTGGTCTGGGTTGAGGGTTTCTCAACCTTAACCACTATTGAAATTTTGGTCCAGATATCTCTTCCTTGTGCATTGTAAAATGTTTGGGAGCATCACTGGCTTCTAAACACTAGATATCAGTAGCATTCCACCCCTTGATGTAAGAACTGAAAATATCGGTGACATTGCCAAATTTCCCTCAGAGGGCAACACTTTCCCTGGTTGCAAACTACTGGCCTAGATGAGTAATAATTATAGTATAGACTATGAGACAAATTTAAAAAATAAAATAAATATAATTTATTATTTGTTTTTAAAAAGTTTATTTATTCCGAGAGAGAGCGAGCGAGCTAGAGAGGCACTTCTAACAGGGCCCTCACGCTATGATCCATCCTCAGGCTCAGATGGACTGGATCATGGGTGTGCTCAGGGCGGTTGTGGAACATGAACCCGAGACCTATCCCATAAGAGTCCAGTCGATTTACTGCTGTACCACTGCCTGGCCCTTATTGTTTTTAACTCTCTACACATTTGTCTCACCTTACTGGAGACTGTAGATTTAGTAGAAGGTGGAAAATATCCATCAGTGTTTTTCTTTGTAAATGCTGTTAAAAGAGCAACTCTTCTTTTCATTTAAGTCATGAGGGCATTTTTGTTTGTTTTAAAGGATCTGGTCACTCATTATGCTTATTTGTGCTTGGCTTTTTCAAGCAGATTAGATTTTTCTTTAACAGAATACTTGTGACTCATCTAATTTCATAGTAAGAAAGGGAAACAATGGATTGAAACTAAAATGTAATTTGTGCTTTACATGCCTAAGAATGAAAAGAGCCTCCTACTTTCTACCTACCTAAAAATACCAAGGCTTCAAAACATCTATGTTGTAGTAAGCTTTTGTAAAGAAACCTTTATACCAAATAGTATTTTTTTCCCCCTTTGGATCTTGTTAGGTTTATTTATTTATTATTTAGGAAATTTAAATAATGATTCCTGGTATACATATAATTGATGTATACCTTTGTGGGCTACAGGGTGATTTTTAAGACTGAAAAAAAAACAAAAAACTTAATACTGAAGATGTAGCCAGTGGTAAAATGTATATTACATACATCTGGATAAATTGTGGGGTCTTACTTCGAAATTAGTATAAAGTCAGTTTTCTATAGGAATATGTGAATATTTTATAAAATTCTTATTTTGTAATGACTCACAGTTTAAATTTATTACTTCAGAATAGCACTATCTCTCTCCACTTCTTCTCTAATCCACTTAGAACTTCACTGAAAGTAAAAAAAAGCACATTAAAATATTCTTTTCCCCAGAAACAATTCAGACTTCACTAAATCAGGACTTAACTCAGAAAAGCCGTGCTGCATAAATGACTAAATGTCTGCATTCTAATAGAATTTCAGTTTGCCCACTTTCAAAAACGACAGATTACTCAGCATTTCTAACGAGGGAAGATAATTCTCTTTCACAGTGTTATGATTTAAGGCCAGCATGTAGCCGATTTTCATGATTAGAAATCTGTAACCCTGTAACATCGGCAATTGTGGGTGGGCTGTGTCCATCAGTCTTGCAACAAGTAAAATATCAAAGGCATTTGAAGGTAGCTTTGACTCTTGAACAGATTCTTTTCCTCATCAAGTTTGCACCAGCAGGATTAACTAGATGCACTTTCTTGTATTAAATCACACTCTGACTATATACAACGCATGACCACAAACAACGAGGTCGTTATTGTTCTCCTTGACAAAGTATCTTTTGTATGAATCAGTTGCATCAGCATTTGCTCTCACACTATGAGGTTCTAAAAAGAACTAGAGCCATATTGTTCCTCCTCCATTATCCGTAAACCATTTCTCCCACACTGACACAGAGCTTAGCAAGGAAAGCACTGGAAACAAGTGATTTTATGCAGGTTCACTAGTAAATTATCCCAGCAAAACTATGGCTTTGACAAAACTGCCTGATTACCTTTTAGAGGATGGTTTAAAGACTGACTGGTTGTCAAACCTCACAAACTTTGTTATCCTGTTCTGGCTCCTAAGGAATATCAGTTCTGGACACCTCGTGTTGGTACTTATGTTGATTTTCCTGATGTTATAAACAGCTATGCCAGTCACATTTGTGGCCCAGATAAGTCTGGGCGGTACACACACTAACTATTAAAGACTTCCAAACTCCGCTCTACATTGGTTGCGTAGGAATTCTGACAGCTATCTCTCTCTCTCTCTCACACACACACACACAGATTTCCTGACTTACAATGATTAGACTTAATGATGGTATATAAGTGATAGCATTCTATCTTTTCTCAGGCTAATGATATAATTGATATCTCATGTAATTTTCAACACTTTATTATAAAATAGTCTTTGTGTTCGATGATTTTGCCCAGCGTAGACTAATGTAAGTGTTCTGGGTGCATTTAAGGTGGGCTATGCTAAGTTATGATGTGCAATAGATTAGCTGTATTAAATACATTTTGACTTATATCATCAACTTATAGTGGGCTTATCAGGAGGTAATCCCATTGTAAGTCAAGGATCTATGTTTTATTACTGATATTGTTTAAAGTGGCCAGCATATGGTAATAATAAAAAGCAGACTGACTTCTGGTGCGCTTTTAAGTTTTCTTTTTTAGATTTTTGCCATAGAGCATGTATGCTTGCTGGTGAGACAGAGAGAAAGAGAGAAGCAAAAGGAGAAATCAGCCCCCAAGGGGGGATGGCCATGCTATAGTCTCTTCTTCTCTTAGGATTTTGGGCACACATGCATACACATGTTTTTTAAGCCTTCCGGTCTGGAACTCAAACCAGCTATGTGGGATCTAGTGCCTTAGCCACCACCTGCTGGCCCAGGGGTTTAAAGATTTTTTTATAGACAACTGCCCCCATTTGTCTGCATTGGGGGACAACTCAACTCCCCCTTCTGGGTGTGCCTCTGCCTGGCTCTTAGGATCAGACAAAAGGGTTGTTAATATGTGATTCTTTTGGCTGATTCCATTGCATAATTAGGGTTGATCCTTAGTTTTTCCCCATTGTTGCTTTAGGTTTAGTGTTTTCTGTGTCATAGAATTATGCCTAAAACAAATGCCTTACTTTATTTTTAGTTGAGTTTCAGGAGAGAGTAAAATTTGACATATGTTCAATTTTTAACCTCAAATTTTACTCTTTCTTTTGTGACATTTTTTTTTCTACCATAAGCAACACATGTCAGATAGTCTAACAATTTTAGCTATAAAATCACTTCTATTCGTAGTAAAGTCATTGTTCTGGGGGAGCCCCAAATCTGAGAGGGCTTGCCTGTAATATTTATAGATCCCAAAGAACATATCCTACAGTTCGGCAGAAGACATGAGTTTACTTTTTTTTTATTTTTGGAGAGGTTTTTTTTTTGCTAAAGGGCGTGTGCGCTCGCCAGACAGACAGAGAGAGACAGAGAGACAGAAAGCGAGAAATCACCCCCCAGGGAGGATGGCCACGCCGCAATCCCTTCTCCTCCATTCTCCTCTTGGGATCTTGGGCATGCACGCACATGCGCCCGGCGTGAGTTTTAAGCCACTGGGTCCAGGACACAAACTGCGGTCGACTACGTGGGAGTCCAGCGACATAGCCATTATGCTAACTGCTGGTCCCGACATGAGTTTACTTACATTGGGGAAATAGCATTCTGCTGATAGCCAGGCAGAGCAGTGACAACCATGTTATGGTCTGCACAGTGACAACCACAATATCAGGCTTTATATGATAAGAACAAAACAATCATAAATCAAATAAAAATCAATGCAGACTCCCTGTCACCAAGATAGGGTCTGGTTTGTACATACATTGCTTGAAGGTTACAGTAAAGGTTCGTTTATCCATTAACAGAATCCGCAGAGTATGTTTAGGGTTTTGTGCCCCTGACCTTGTGATGTTATTGTGGGAGGGGTGATCATACCTCTGGAATATCCCTGCCCAGCCATGGGTCAATTCCATGAGGTGAAGGTCATGGTTATAAGATGTTCAGGAGGACCAGCTGGGCCAGCAGCTAAGTCTCAGGGAGATGGGGTGAAGTGGGAGAGGGGAGGAGAATATCAATGTATGGGCCTACTATTAATAATTTATTTAAGAACACAGGAGAGTTAAAGCACAAGATTCCTATGTGGTCATCCGAGGTTTGAGTCTCAGACCCGGTGGCTTGAAACTCATGCTGGGTGTGTGTGCGCCTAAAATCCCAAGAAGAGAACAGGGAGAAGGGATTGTGGCATGACCATCCCCCCTGGGGATGTGTGTGTGTGATTTCTCACTGTCTTTCTGTGTCTCCAGTGAACGCACATACCTGGTAGCAAAAATTTCTCTCTCTCAAAAAAAAAAAAAAAAGAAAAAAGAAAAAAAGAAAAGAAAAGAACACAGAAGGAATAACTGCATGCTCTGGGGTGGGGGTGGGAGGTAACAGGCTCTGCAGATACAATGATAAATAAGACAGTTGAGCTTGCCCTCATGGAGGTCATAGTTTGTTCAAAGTACTCAGTAACAATTTTTCCCTGACTTCTCGCTTACTTTCAGAGCTCTCCATTGGCCAATGGAGAGGAATCTCGACCATCCTGGCATTGTCTCCCTGCCCGTTACGCAGCCATCCCCCAAGGATTTATGTGCTTTAAATACCCACAGGGTGAATCAAGTTCTACATCTTTGCGTACATGGAAATTCCAGAACAGTTGGCTCCGTCCACTGATTCTTTCCTCATCCAGCCTTTGCACCTTTTCCCTGCCAATATCTTTTGACTCTTGCGTTTGGCCAGGGAGGCCAAGGGGCATGTGAGGGTCCCTGAGCTGAATGTTCCTGTTGAATGTACAGCCTGTACTCAGATTCCTGACACAGTGTTTGACCCACCCTCTTCTCTTGCAGGTCAGAGATGTTGTCATGGCAGCGGGCATTGCAGGAGTGGGCTTGGCAGCCATGGGCCTCATTGGAGTCATGTTCTCAAGAAACAAGCGACAAAAGCAATAAGTCAAAAGGACGGTCCTGTTAGCAATAACTTTATATATTAAGGGGGGTCTTGTTTTGCTGGAGAGTTTGGGATTTGGTGTGTAGATTCCATTCTGTTTTATAATAAGGCTTATTTTCACAAAATAAAGTAAAGCACAACAAGGGAGGATTTTATTGGGGGAAATGCAACAAGAACTGCCTGGTGTGAAGTCTGTTGAAGGAATAACTGGGTGCACGCCCGTTGATGCTTTTCTGTGATTTTCTCTTTCACTCTGCCAGCTGTGTTCTTTGTAGGGTGGGAAACAGAAGTCCAACTCCAGTCATCTCAAGTAAAGGGTGCTTCTGGTGATCAGGATATATACATGTGGAGCAGCAGAGAAATCAGATGGACCTGATATACAGTAACAGAAACCATCAGACGGCCTAGCCTCTGGGCCTGGAACTAGATCCAGGATGGCTTCTAAACTTCAGCAGCTGGAGTTTGTAGATGTTCAGTGGAGTTGCAAAAACCTCTGACATAACTTTGCCATATAGATATATTTAAGGATATATGCTTGCCAATCTTGTTGAGACTTTTCTTATATTTCTCGGCTCTCCATGTCTTTCCTTTGCCTTGTCTCTTCCACCTCCTGTGCTCCTGCTTCCTCACACTTTGGCTTGAAACGACCTGCAACTCTCTGCTCCTACGCCTTTGTATGCTCTGCCTGCATGAGATCACACCTCTTTACTAGCTGTCTGCCTGCAGCGCTGAGCTCCCAGGGCAAGTTCCAGAGAGAGAGTCTGATTGGCTCAGGTCGCCACATAGCTTAGCCTACTCATTGGCTGTGTTTGGGTCAAGTGACTTTCACAGGCTAATCAGGTCTGCCTGATGGTGGTGGGTGTGTGGGGTGTCACATGGTACTAACGTTGCAGGAAATCTTAGGTTGGAGCTGTGACCAGTCCCTGACCGACACTCCTGCTGCCCAACCCGCACAGGAGGAGCTCGGAAAAGGCACCACCCTCGGTGGCTGGTTCTCTGCGGTCTACAATTACTACTCCGTGGGCTTGGCAGATGTTCAGGGTCCATTTCCCTGAGGGGGCTTTTTGGGCTTCTCAGAAATATCCCACTGGGTTGACCGTCTTCTCTTCCACAGGGCCATGTCTCCCCACCACCTGGATGTGGATGTTTCTGCTGTCTGGAGACTGTATTGTCTGTTAGGGTCTTGGACAGGGTTTACAAAGGGCTCCATGCCAGCTCCCTTCTGCTTGGCCCACATCTGGTGTTGGATAAATACATGACCATCTGTATTGATGGAAAAAAAACAGCTTGATGGAAAAACAGCTTTCTTCCAGTGTAGTTTCATTTCTTTTTATCTTTGCTCTCTTGATGTATCTCATACCAGTTCTGAAACTCCCCAAACCTAAGTGACACAGGCCAAGCTCAGAGGGTGGGTTTCTTGCAGCTCTCTCTCATGTGGCATAAGGTGAAGAGGAGTGTAAATCTCTGAACTAATTATGGAGAAAAACAAGAATGAGGAAACTGAATACAAGAAAGTGAAACAAAAGACACTGGGTTCAATCAAAACAAAACACAACACCAACAATAGAGGAGGAAAGTTATGTACAAAAAGTGGCATATATAGATACTGAAATAAAATGAAAAAAATGGATTTCAAATGTGCTGGTAATTATCATAAGTATCAATAGACTAAACCTGAAGAGTAAAAGACAAACATAACCCAGGCAGTTACTGTACTTTAGAGCAGCAGTATTCTGTCTTCCAGGCACTAGGAACCAGCTTCATGGAAGACAATCCCTTAATGGACAAGGGCGTATGGTGGGACTCGGGGAGGATCCCCCACACCACATCCACTGTGCACCCCGTTTTCACCACTACTACATTCCATCATACAATGAAACAATCACACAACAGTAGGGTTGGTGCTCCTGGAAGAAGTCAGCATTGCCACTGATCTCACAGGAGATGGAGCCCAGGCAGCAAAGCAAGCAATGGGGGAGTGGCTGCAAACACAGATAAAGCCACACTTGCCTGCTCCACTGCTGGAGTGGCTGCCACACAGGCACCCGTCAGTAGCTGGGGGTTGAGGACCCTCGCTTTGAAGATATAAAGGCACTTAAAGATATAAAGGCACAAAAATTGAAGTTAAAAGAATGACATTTTACATGACACCTGGTTTGATGTCTTGATGTCTTACATTAATGTTGGTTCAGTTTCAGCGGCACAGATGGTAGTGCACTGAAATGCAGTGCTGGAAGCCATATGGTTGGCTTTGGATTCTGATCTTGAGTGGACTGAAAATACATGAGTACACATGACCAAGGTCCTGACAAGCTGCAGGGCAAGAGAAAGGGGGTTATAGCGTGATGAGACCTTATCAAGGGTGCTGATCTCTCTCTTTTTTTTCATGAACATACACTCACTCATAAGTAGAATAAATTTTAAAAGTTAACGTGATCAAAGAAAAATATTGGGAATGCATGAAAACTGTCCTAGATCAAAATAAATGTTAAAGACAAAACAATTAAATGTGAAAAGAACTATAAAGTAATTTGGAATAAGTGGGAAAAAATTTGTATACAGACTAGATATTAGAAAATATTGAGAAATTCTTAATTTTATTCTGTGGTGATAATGTTAGGCTTTTGTAGTACATACCTGAATTTAAAAAATAGATGCAAATATTTGTTCAAATAAAACAAATGTGGTAAAATATGTTGTAACACAGTGGGTATATGGCAGATGGGTAGTAATTGTGTACTAGATTTTTTTTAATTTAAAAAATTTACATAGTGGGCTAGCCAGTGGCGTGCTGGTTAAGCTATGGGTCCCACATGGCTAACTCTGTGATTTGAATCCTGGACTGGTGGCTTGAAAAACAAGCCAGGCACATGTGTGTATGTGCCCAAAATTTCGAGAGGGAACTAGAGGAAAAGAAATTGTAGTATGGTCATCCTCCCTAGGAGTGGGATACTTTCTCATTTTCTTTCTCTCTTTCTCGATCTGTCTCTCTGTCTCTCTCTGGCAAGCACACTTGCCCTATGGCCAAAACTAAAACAACAACAAAAAATTACATAGCAAACATCTTTAATGTTATCTGAAATTTAAATAGAAAGTTTTTTTTTTATTTGAAAGTTTAAATAGAATATGACTTTTGAATCCACTTCAATAAATCATGTGAAATATTTAAAAAATAGAATAAAAAAGGTATGCTAGGAAAACACTAACTAAAAATTAATAATGGGGTTGGTCCTGCAGCCCAATGATTAAGATCAGATCCCACATGGTTGGCCATTGTTCAAATTCCAGCCCTGGTGGCTTGAAAAACACACTGGGCGTGTGTGCATATATGTTCCAAATCCAAACAGAATGAAGAAATGGAGAAGGGACTGTGGCATGACCACATCTCCTTGGGGGTTGCTGTCTCTCTTACCTTCTTCCTCTCTCTGGATTTCTTTATGTCTTTCTGGAAAATGCATGCACTGTCTGGCAAATAAAAAACCAAACTAGTATATGAGAGAACTCCAGAAAGATCATGGGAAAGTATAATTAAAGAATGAGTTTATATTGTTGCAGTAATAGTGCTTGGCCTGAGTTTCTTGCCTAGAACTCAAACCACAGTGGACCATGTGGGAGTCCAGAGATGTAATCATTCTGCCATCTGCTGGTCGCAAGAGATGGCTTAATGGTTTTTACTTTTTCAAAAAGCAGTTCATTGGGCTAGACTTGTGGCCTGGTAGTTAAGGGAGCTGAGTTCCATATTGCTGACCATGTGGTTTAATTCCTGGCTCCAGTGACTTATAAAACATACCACCCACATGGGTGCATAAGCCCTACATCTTGAGAGGATGGAGAAATGGAGGAGAAGGGCGCATGACTGTTCCCCTGTGAGACACTTTTCCCCTCTTCTGGTTCTCTCTGTCTCTGGTGCACACATATGCCCTCTGGCAAATTTTAAAAAATCAATAAAAAAAAATGAAAAAGCCTTATTTTATTTTGAGAGAGATACTCTTGACAGGGTCTCATTATACCGCAATCTCTTCCCACGATCTTGACTATGTGCTCTTGGAGTATTTTCAGGTGAATTCATGATCTGAACCTTTAGTCAGCCAAGTGGGCTCAAGAACTGCAGAGTACACAACTGTCTATGCCACAAGTCTGGGCCAGCTTTTTTTTTTTAGTAAAATGAATTTCTTTCTTTTTCTGTTTTTTTTTTTAGACGTTTATGACTTAGGATGCATGCTCTTGCCAGAGAGAGAGAGAGAGACAGAGAGAGAGACAGTGATAGTGAGAGGGAAAGTGAGAAATCATCCCCCAGGGGAATGACCATGCCACAATCTCTTCTCCTGCATTTTCCTCCAGGAATCTTGGGCACACATGCACACGTGCCCAGTGTGATTTTCAAGTCACTGGGTCCAGGACTCAAACCGCAGAAGAGTATGTGGAATTCAGTGATGTAGCTATTACGACATCTACTGGCCCCTAAAATGAAATTTAATTCTACAAGAAATATGTGAATATATTAACCTTATTAAAAAAAGTTGAAACTATTAGCAAAAAGGCTCAAGTGCACTTTTTCCAACCCCTGTTGTCATGAATACATTCCCCACTATTCAGCTTGGTATGTCTTCTCTATGTTTGCTTACACTTTGGCATATATAGCTATAGCTACATTTTAAGTATTGTTTTGTAATTTTGTTGTAGTTTTGGTTGGGCTCCCTGAGTGCCATTTATTTAGGAAGCACTTGAATACTTTGCTTTATTTATCAATTTCTGAAATAATATTATGTTTCTTTTGCATCCTACAAGGATGATCAATGAGTTTAAAAATGATGAACACATGGTTTTAACACATTTGATGTGTTCCAGTCTGTGTGCAATTATTATTTTCTTTGATGCTCAAATTGTCCCATCTTTGGCTAAGTTGACCTCTGATCTCCATAGTCAAAGACTTTGCTTTCAATCATGTCTCCCCACCAGACTTCCAGTGGGGTGACATCCTGACCACTCTGTAGCAGATCAACCTCCTGGTCAGGGTAGTGTGGCCCTGTATGGTCTGGCTAAGTTAAGGGGACGAGGGTGCTAAATGAAGGGTCCCAAAGTATTCTCAAAATAGAACTGCATTGGCAACAGCAATCTCCCGTTTTGAGTGTGGCTAGAGAAGAAAGCTTCCTGCTCAGGCAAATTCCATGAGGATGCTGCCCCACCACCAAGTACAGCTATACTCTCTTGTCTCTTGCCCTGACTTTGGCCTGCATCCCAGACTTCAGTTGCCCCAGGATTGACAGTCTGAACTTGTTAGGGGCATAAATATTGGAAACTTTCAGATTTAGGTTTCAGTCTTGCTCTTCTACATAGTAGGCAAGTTTCCTAAGTTTCCTGAGACTCCGTCTTCTCATCTGTCAAAAGGGGCTTGGTGATAGTTCTTACTCAAAAAGAGTGATAGATAATGTGGGGCAAGATATGACCTTTCCAAGTTGGCGTACTATAAAATCAATAATAAAGCTGGTAATATTATAACCAATGTATTGGAAATACAAAACATTATGAGAGAATACTTTGAGTGGCTATATGCCAACAAACTAGAAAACCTGGATTAGATGGATAAATTTCGGGACAAGTACAAGTTACCTAGGTTGAATCAAGATGAAATATTGGATGCTCAGAAAAGTCATGACACATTTTTACATAGAAAATCATAGAAAAATAAGTCATGGCTTTTCTGATGACCTAATAGAAAGCCCGAGTAGACCAATAACATATGAAGAGATTGAATCATTGATTTAAAAAAACTCCTAATAAAGAAAATCCCAATTCTAGATGGCTTCACTTCTCAATTCTACAAAATTTTTTTTTTGAGAGATTTTTGTGATGTGGCATGTGCACTCACCGGAGAGACATATACACAGAAAGCAAGAAATCACCACCTCCCATGGGGAGTGGCCAAGCTACAATCTCTTCTCCATTCTCCTCTCAGGATTTTCGGCACACATGCATATGTCCCTGGTGTGTTTTAAGCTGTCGTGTCTGGGACTCAAACCATGGTCAACCACATGGGAATCCAGTTATGTAACCATTGCATTATCTGCTGGTCCCATTTTTTTTAGGAGAAATTTTTTTTTTATTTATTTTTAATTTTTTTAATTTTTTTTTTTTTTACTATAGGGCACTTGTGCTTGCTGGAGAGATGTAGAGAGACATAGAGACAGAAAGCAAGAAATCACCCTCAGGGGAGATGGCCACATCAGAAGCCCAGCATGAGTTTCACAGTGCTGAGTCCAAGACTCAAACTGTGGTTGACTACATGGAGTCCAGCCACCTAACCATTATGCCTTCTGCTGGTCCCACTACAAAACTTTTAGAGAAGAAGTAAATCTAATTCTTTCAAACTTTTCTTAAAGAATCAAAAGGAAGGAATCTTCCCAAACTCATTTTATGAAGTCTCTTATCACATTGATATCAAAACCAGACAAGGACATAACAAAAAAAGACTATGACCAATCTCTCTGATGAATACTGATGTGAAAATTTTCAACAAGATATTAGCAAGCTGAATCCAACAGCATATCAAGATTATACACCATGACCAGATAAGCTTTATCCCAGAGATGAAAGGATGGTTTAACATATGCAAAACAATAAATGTAATACACTACTTTAAGAGAAAGAAAGATAAAAGTCATATGATCCTGGGGCCAACAGGTGGCATAGTGGTTAAGGGCACTGGACATGGCTGACTGTTGTTTGAGTCCTGGACCTGGCGGCTTGCTTTCTCATTTTTTCTCTCTCTCTTTCTCTGTCACTCTGTCCCTCTGTGGTCAAATTAAAATAAATAAATAAATAAATAAATAAATAAATAAATAAATAAATAAATATCAATAAAATAATATTTCATTTTGAGAGAGATTTTTGCTATAGGGCATGTGTGCTTGCCAGAGAGACAGAGAGACAGAAAGCGAGAAGTCACCCCCCCAGGGGGGAGGGCCATGCCCAAATCCTTTCTCCTCTGGTCTCCTCTCAGGATTTTGGCATGCATGCACACGTGCTCAGTGTGTTTTCAGCTGTCGAGTTTGGGACTTGAATCATGGTCAAGTACCTGGGAGTCCAGTGACTTAACGATTACACCATCTGCTGGTCTCCATAAAATAATTCTTTTTAAAAAATCATAGATTCTATCTATAGATGAAGAGAAAGCATTTGAAAAAAATACAAAATACCTTTGTGATCAAGATTCTCAGCAAAACAGAGGTAGAAGGGACATTTCTCAACATAATAAAAGCCATGTATGACAGATCCATTGTAAACGTTATACGGAATGTGGACAAGCTAAAAGCCTTCCTATTAAATACTGGAACAAGACAAGGCTGCCCACTCTCTTCACTCCTTTTTAACATAGTGCTGGAAGTCCTAGCCAATGCAATCAGACAAGAGAGCAAAATAAAAGGCACTCAGGCAGGAAAAGAAGTTACTGTGTCCTTATTTTCAGATAATATGATTATATACATAAAAAATCAGAAAGAATCCCTGAAAAAAATCCCTAGAAGTGATAAATAAATTCAGTAAAGTAGCAGGTACAAAGTCAATATACAAAAATCTATAGCATTTTTATACTCCAACAATGAATAGACCGAGATAGAATTAAAGGAAACAATCCAATTTGCAATACTACAAAACAAATAAGATACCTAGGAATAAACTGAACTAAAGAGGTTTAAAACCTCTATGAGGAAAACTCTGGAAAACAGAAAAAAGAAATAGAGTATAGTTTAAAAAAATGGAAGGACTTCCCATGCTCTTGGATTGGAAGAATCAATATAATCAAAATTAATTTACATAATTAATGCTATTTGGATCCAATTACCTGAGACATTCTTCACAGAAACAGGAAAAACAATTATAAAATTTTCCTGGAATCATAAAAGACCCTGTATTGCCAAGGTAATACTGTGTCAAAAGAATAAAATAGGAGGCATCTCACTACCTGATTTTGAAGTATATTACAAAGCAGTGATAATGAAATGGCATGGTACTGGCACAAAAGCAGACGTATAGATCAACGGAACAGAAAAGAGAATCCAGAAATAAATCCCAAATCATACAGCCAACTGATTTTTGACAAAGTGTACAAGACAATGTGGTGGAGAAAAGAAAGTCTTTCCAGCAAGTGGTGCTGGAAGAACTGGATGTGCACTTGCAGAAAAGAGAAATTGGACTCCTAGTTTTCACCATTAACAAGAATTAACTCAAGCTGGGTCACAGATTGAAATATAAAGTCTCAAACTACAAAGCTACTAGTAGAAAACATAGGGGAAACTTTTAAAGACATTGGAGCTGGCAAAGATTTGTTAAGTAAGATCCCTAAAGCACAGGCAATAGTCCCCAAAATAGGCAAGTGGAATTACATCAATCTAAAAAGCACAGGAAAGGAAACAATAACTAGAGTGAAAAGACAACTCTTGGAATAGGAGAAAATATTTGTAAACTATTCCTCAGACTTTATTGTAGTATTATTTACAATTGCTAAAGCATGGAACCAACCTAAATGTACAAAAACTGATGACTGGGTTGAAAAACTGTGGCATATATATATTATGGAATATTATACAGTATAAGACGTTATGGAATTGTATCATTTGACTCAAAATGAATGACTATAGAAGACTTCATGTCAAGTGAAGTCGGCCATACTTTGAAAGATACATATTTTATATCCTAACTCAGTTTATGCTATGGCAGAGGTTGAGAGATCTGAAGATGTAGTGGTAGAGAGGATGGATGTAAATGCTAGAGAGTGTAAGAAGAGAAAGTGTTTGGTATAGAGTGAGTGGTTGAATGTGAGTGTGAGGTGCAAAGGGAAGAAACATTTGACAGATGAAAAATGTAAAATTTTTCATTGAATTAAAAAAAAAAAGAAAGTACTTGATAAAAATGTTTCTAACTTTCCTGAGACTCAGTTTTCTCATCTGTTAAATGGGGGGAGAGGGCTTACCATAGTTTTTACTCAAAAGGAGTAATAGATAATGTGGGGCAAGATCTGATCTTCCAAGTTGGTGTTCTATAACTCACAAAAATCACTCAGGCTAAGGCATGTGGCAGGGGGCCCTGAATGACTTGGTTTTAGACTTGGTTTGTAATCATATAGTCGCTCTCTAATGTGAACATGCTCTATGCATAAACTGTGCTCACATCCAGCTTGTGCATACCACTTCACTGCATACTTGTACTGTACACCAGCATGGTCCCTCGAAGACTTTCTTTCCATCTCCTCCCTATCCCCTGGAGAGCACCTTTCCAGTCCAGTTACCTCAGAAATTGGGGAAGGGGGAGGTTTCCTTCATGTGTGAGGAGTTCCCTCCTCCCTGTTTCTTGCTATAATGAATGGAGTCTGTGGGCCAGCAGGTGGTGCTGAGGTTAAGGTGGATGGATCCCATGTGGTCCACTGTGTGGCTTGAGTCGTGGATCTGGTGACTTGAAAAACACCTAAAGTGTGAGTAATCCTGAGAGGAAAATGGAAGAGAAGAGACTGTGGTGTGTTCTTACTTTTTAATTTCTTTTTTAGATTTTTACCATAGAGTGCATTTGCTTTCTGGAGAAAGACAGACATACAGAGAGAGGGGGAGAGAGAAAGAGAGAGAAAGAGAGAGAGAGAGAGAGAGAGAGAGAGAGAGAGAGAGAGAGAGAAAGCACTCATGGGAGGCAGGAGGGCGTAGGCCACACCACAATCCCATCTCTTCCATTCTTCTCTCAGGACTTTGGGCATGCACACACATGTACTCAGTGTGTTTTTCAGTCCTTAAGGTCTGGGAATTAAACCATGAAGTCAGCCATGTGGGAATCCAATTCCTTAACCATCACGCCACATGCTGGCCCTGATTCAGTGTTTTTAAACTTCACAGTAACACAATTCTGGTGGGCATTAATCTTGGTAGTGGTGCCTACAACTTCTTTTGGTGACAATTCTTTTGTATACCTTAGTTAATAAATTTATTAATTAAGTTAACCACTATCTGTTGTTTCTGTACAGTAAGCTAGGCATTGTTTTGGATGCTAGAGTTCAAATGTCACCAAACTTGGGTAGTCCCTGCAGTTTCTGGTAAGGAGAGAGACACTCATTAAATAACCACATGGATCAACATTCAATTATAATTATGACAATCATCATGAAAGGCAGGTACATGGACACTTGAGAGGCCTGAAAGTGGATTTGACCTAATCCATAGAAGCCAAGCATAATCTGGAAGGGCTGGCCCCCTTGTTCACTGCACTGGAGCAATTGATCCTGGACAGAAAATAAAGCCTGGGGAGGTAAGCCTTGGATCACAGGAAGTAAGGAAGCTTCTTCCTCCTGGGCCTTCTGGTTATTGGGCCTGGACTCTGGGTAGAGCAGTTGGGTCTTTTGATTCATAGGTAGCTCTGGATCAAGGCAATCATGGACACTTCTACAATCCCCCAATGGACCCCAGTATTTCAGGCTGGGAATCTGAGCTAAGTCCCCTTTAATTGTAGCAATTATAGATTATTCTCTGTGTTCTTTAAAACACTGAGAGCCCTGACTTTCTAGGAAAATCTTATTAATTCTTACAGCCTGACTTCTATTGTGCTGTGGGATTAAGGGATAAACCAGTTTTCTTTTATTTTTTTCTATTACTATAAGACAGATAAACTCATGGGGGGGTGGGGAGAGAAAGTGAAAAAGCACCCCTCGGGATGAGGTGTACAGAAGGTTATGCTATGATCCATTCTCCTCCATTTTCCTCTAGGGATTTTGGGTGTGGATGCACACATATTTGGCATGTTTCTCAAGTCACTGGGTCTGGGACTCGGACTGCACAGTTGGCCAAGTGGGATCCAGCCACCTTAACCACCACACCACTGGCTGGCCCCCAACCAGCTTTCTCATGTGTGAGAAAGAACTGCCCAGTGGAGGGTGATGTCTTTAATGTTGGAGCCAGAGTGTTGGTGCCGGTGGCAGCCACCACAAAGGATAGCTGCACAGAGAGGGGAGTCAGTAGGGTCACTGGGAGGCAGAGACAGGGATAAAAAAATTATAAAAGTATGGGAACATCTGAAACCACACTCAAGGCACACTAGGAAAGTAGTGAAGGGATTTTATTGTTTGTTTGAGAAAGATTTTTGCCACAGGTTATGTGTGCTCATCTGAGAGACAGAGAGAGAAAGTCAGAGAGACAGAAAGTGATAAATTCTTCCCCCTCACCCCCCGCCTCCAGGGGTGATGGCAATGCCACAATTCATTCTCCTCCACTCTCCTCTTGGGATTTTGGGAACATATACACATGTACCTGGCATGACTTACTATGTTGCCCAGTTCAATACTTTTTTTTATTCCAATTTATTTATTTGCATTCATTCACTGTACATCATTACAGCAATCAAAATGAGATTTTTCCATCCAGAGTACACTGTATATTGTCTCAAGCACATCAACAAACATGTTATTGTCAGCAAACGATCTTCCATTTCTAGTTTTCTGTACGTTTTGCTCTTTTTCCCCCCATCCTTGATTCCCTATCTCTCACCCACTGCCATCTTCCACTCTCCTCCCACACTGGTATCTATGTTTGCTTTCTATACTGTTTTCCCCCCACATTTTATTGAATCACCAAAGACCCTAATCAATCCAAATACCCTCATAGCAAACACAGGTGACACACACATTTCCATGAACACAAGTCTAACTTTATGCATCCTATTAAGTAGCACATAGCTGGGGCTACATATTCTACTGCGGTCACTGAATAGATATATTTTTTCCCTGAAACTTTTTTTTTTTGTAACTCAATTTACATTCCTTCCCTAAGCATCATCACAGCACACAAAATGCGATCTCCCATCCAGTACACACTGCATAGTGACTCAATCATGCACATTTTAAAAAATTTTCCATTTCTAGTTCCTAGAATTATTTCCACCCCTCTTTCTGACCTTCTGTCCCTTCCCACCCTCCTGTCACACCACCTCCGGTGTCCACAATTGTCCTCCATTCCCTTCCCACCCACATTGCATTGATCACACAATTTCCTACATTCTCCTCTCACTTTCAATGGTGAGTTCACTCATTACTACTAGGAAAACCAGTTTTAACTTAAATCAAAGAAACGCCAAGGAACTTTGCTTAAAGCCAGGAAACAGGTTAAGATTCTGTTCAAATGATAGGTGCATGAACCTATCAGTCTCATGTACTTTTATCTTCTGTTCTGGTTCAATTTTCCTGATTAAATTCTGGGATATAATATTCAACTCCAGACTTGTCTCTATGATTAAGTTGGCCACTTTCTTAGTTTTTGGACTCTTATTTCCGTGTCTGTGTTTAATTTTCCTGATACAGCACACCCTTGAGAACTTCTTGGAGATCTGGTCTGGTGCTGGTAAATTCTTTCAGGTTTTGTTTATCTGAGAATGTTCTTGTCTTTTCTTCCCACCTGAAAGATAATCTTGCCGGGTACAGTATTCTTGGCTGAAATTGCTTCTCTCTTAACACTTTGAATATATTTTCCCATTTTCTCCTCGCTCGCATTGTTTCCGATGAGAGATCTGCTGTTAGCCTGATGGGATGTCCTTTGTAGGTAACTTGATGTTTTTCTCTTGCCAATCTTAGTATCTTGTCTTTGTCTGTGGTTTTGGTCAACCTGGCTATAATGTGTCTTGGAGAAGATCTTCTTGGGTTGATTCTATTTGGGGTCCTTTGTATTTCCTGGGACTGGATCTTAGAATGCCTCTCTAGGTTTGGAAAGTTTTCTTGCAGGATTTCATGGAATAGATTATCAATGCCCTTATGGGTCTCTTCACCTTCTGGAATGCCAGTTATCCAGATATTTGGATGTTTGATGGTATCCAGTACTTCTTGCATATCATTCTCAAATTTTTGGGCCATTTTCTCAGTCTTCGTGGTGGATTTTTCTAGGCCAGCCATTTTCTCTTCTACATCTGAGATTCTATTTTCTGAATGATCTAGTGTGCTTTTAATACTTTCAAGGGAGATTTTGACTTCTTGTATTATAGACTTCATCTCTAGCAGTTCCGTTTGAGTCTTTTGTAAAGTGTGTAATTCCTCTTTTAGATCTAGCAAGAATTTCCTCATCTCCTGGAACTCGTCAACTTCTTTCTCCTTTATCTTTAACAGTTCATTATCTCTCTTCTCTTCCATCTCTGTTAGCTTCGACATTATGAATGCTCTAAATTCCTTATCAGACATTTCCATGATTTTCATCGAACTGCTTGTGGATGAAGAAGAGTTACTCTTTTCCCGTGGAGGAGAGATATTTTCTCGTTTTCCCATATTTCTCATGATCCAGCGGTGATTTCTTGTCATCTGATGGATGGTGTGTTTCTTTCAAATTCTTGAAGTTCAGTCTAAATGTTCAGGAGCAAGCAGAGGTGATCTAGAATCTCTTTACCGTTCTGTTGTGATCACTGGTGCAGCAGATTCAGTGGATGTTGGGGAATATTTTAACCCACTAGCTCGTTTGTTGGAGGCTAAATTATCAGTAGAAAATCTTCATTTCCTGAAAAATCTAGTTCGCTGGCAACATGTGGAACCTTGTTCTGAGGGCCTGGCTTCTTCTGTCGCTAGCTCGTTTGTTGGAGGCTGAGTTATCAGTAGAAAATCTTCATTCCCTGAAAAATCTAGTTGGCTGGCACCATGTGGAACCTTGTTCTGAGGGCCTGGCTTCTTCTGCCGCTAGCGCGTTTGTTGGAGGCTGAATTATCAGTAGAAAATCTTCATTCCCTGAAAAATCTAGTTGGCTGGCGCCATGTGGAACCTTGTTCTGAGGGCCTGGCTTCTTCTGCCGCTAGCGCGTTTGTTGGAGGCTGAATTATCAGTAGAAAATCTTCATTCCCTGAAAAATCTAGTTGGCTGGTGCCATGTGGAACCTTGTTCTGAGGGCCTGGCTTCTTCTGCCGCTAGCTCGTTTGTTGGAGGCTGAATTATCAGTAGAAAATCTTCATTCCCTGAAAAATCTAGTTTGCTGGCGCCATGTCCCCAGTCCAATACTTGAACTACAGTTGACTAGTGGGAGTCCAGCAACATTACCATTACACCATCTGCTGGTCCCAGTGGAGGGGTATTCTGAAGTGGTTAATTCTCAGCATTCTACCCAGAGGCAGCTTGGTAATTAGGTATGGAAAGATAATTCTGTTGGTAGTCACAGGTGGATGAAGACTAAACTTTTGAATTAGGAATGAAAAAAAAAATACTTTCTAGATAGAAGGGCCACTCAAGAAGCAGTCTGAGAATAAGATTAATGTGCAATGATCCAATGTCATGTCTACACAGAATGACAATTATTGAGTATCTGCTACATATCAAACATTGTGGTGGGAATCTTCTATATATTTTCTTATGGGATCCTCTGATATCACCTGAAGGGGATCATTACTCCCATTGTAGATATGAAGGAACTGAAGCTCTAAGAGTCAAGAACATTCCCCAAGGTCACATGCCTAGAAATAGCAGTAACTCAGGGTCAGTAGGTGACATGGTGAATAAGCCACTGTATTCCCACATGGCTGATCGTAGTTCGAGTCTCAGACCCAGTGGCCTGAAAATCACGCCAGATATGTATGTGTGTATGCCTCAAATCCCAAGAGGAGACTGGAGGCAAAGGGATTGCATCATGGCCATCGGAGTGATTTCTCACTTTCCCTCTCTCTGTTTCTCACCAGTGAGGGCACCTAAAAAAAACTGCAGGAACTATCCAGTAGGTGTTCAATCAACGTTACTTTCCTCCTTTCTGGCTCAGATGTTTACAAAATCTAGTGGAAGTCCTTTCTTAAGAGATAGCTGGATGTGTTTGTTGACTCTTGAGTCTTGTTACAATTATACCAACCTTCAACCCTGTTGGCTAAAACTAAATTTGTCCTAAAGAATGTCTCTGAATTTGAGTCCTTACTTGATGAACTGCATTCTAACTACAAAGTAAACAAACTGAAAGCCCAACATAGAAGTTTACTTTTATAACACATAGCTGCCTTTCAGCCAATCACAGCAACTCAGCTTTTCAATCACAGGTGGCCAAGGTATTCCACCATGTTTAAATGAAGCAAATATGGGGTGGTAACCAATCAAGCCATTTCAGTATCTTCTGTTTTCTGTCTGTAAATGCCACCTGCCCCTGTGGTAGTGTGGGGCTCCCTGAACTGCTGGTTCTGAGGGCTGTCTGATTTACAAATTATTCTTTTTTTTTACATTTAACTTTATTTATTTTAATTTGACCAGAGAGGGACAGAGAAACAAAGAGAGAGGGAAAGTGAGAAAGAAAGCCACCAGGTCCGGGATTCGAACCATAGTTGGCCATGTGGGAGTCCAGCACCCTTAACCACCACATCACCTGCCAGCCCCAAATTATTATATTCTCAGTGAAACTCTGTTAAATTTAATTTCTCTAAAGTTTTTATTTTAGCAAGCAGTGAGAAGGAAAGCAAAAGAGGGACGAACAAGGAACTCTAAGTGAATGAGGGTCAGATCCTCTGTGGGGCCTCCACAGCTGCTTCTCACACCGGATTTTGTGGCTCCTTGCTGTCACTGGTTTTGGCGTCTCCTATTCAAAACTGAGTATCCAACCACAGTCAGAAATCCAAGTGCCATAGTTGCACCTCCTCCAATCACGGCCACTTGCACCTACAACACAAGTGCTTTTGTTGAGAGGTCATGGTAGGGCAGGCTCTTTCTCTCTCTTCAGAATCTGGAAGCCGCTTGCATTCCCCTGCCCACCCCAGCCATCGGGCCTCTCCTCTTCTGATCCCAGACCCCTTCCAGCTTGCTGGCCCAGAGTCTCCCAGGGAGGATGCTGACTGTCTCTAGGAGCACCATTTCCTGGGCTGTGACTACTCCTGGTGTTGGACATGTCCTAAGAATGAGTTGATGTAAGGAATCCTTTTGAGTAGGTGTCCTGGCTGAGGACACTCTTTCCTGATTTAGGGTAGGGCAGGGAAAAGAATTTGTGCCTGGTTTCCTGAGACCAGAGCTCTAAGTCCCAGACTGGGGCCTGATTTGCAGTGTGGGTTCTACTGGAGCTACCTGCTGCAGAGGGAGGGCTGTGGCAGAAGCTGAGGGGAGAGGTAGGCAGATCATGGCACAGGTGGTGCACTTTGGGTTCCCTGTGACTATTCACAGGTGCAGCCTGGCATTTCTATCTGCAGTCCCACCTCAGGCCTGAACTCCAATTCTATTCCACCCTCCACTTGAATGTCTAATGGGGCACCTCCAACCTCTCATCACCATGCCAACCTCTTGATTTTCCTCCCAGACCTGCTCTTTTCACCATTATCCCCATCTCACGGAGAGCCCCATCTATACATCTCTCAGGCCAGTGGCCCTGGAGGGCTGCAGTAATGGGCAGCCTCTAGGACGGACAGCTGACTCTGGCTCTGTTTAGCTCTATGTTTTGGAACAATAAATTTGAAGGCTATGCAGGAGAAGCGGTTAGAAGTTGTACTCAGATTTTACATGAAAATGTGACAGAGCTCTTCTGTAGGCCCACAGACCCTGAGCACTGTCTCCCTGAGTGCTCTTTGAGGACTTAGGGCGTGTCATGGTCCTGGGTTGGCCTAGAGTCTCCTGATGACCCATTGGCCTTCAGAAACTGCTTTCAGGGTGGATCTCAGGCAATGACTTCCAGAATACCAGAGCTGGCCAGGCCTTCAGAGGTCCTCTGCACATTGGAATCTGAGGGCCTTAGGGAACATGTTCAAAGGCTCTCCATGGATAAGAAACTGATCGGGTATGTGAGCTTAGACATCCTTACCCCCAGCCAGCAGGTCTCAGAGAGGCAAGCTTTGCATCATTTATGGTGATTCTCCCCTCTGGCTGCACAGCCCGGCCAGCCCCAGCCCAAGCAGACTTTCCAAAGAGAGATAGGTCACCAGGGAGGTCTTACCTGTCTGCTGCGTGGTGTTCCATATCTGAGATCGGTGACAAAGTGCTCACAGTTCTTTCTCAGAAGACTGTACTCCATCTCCTCACCAACCTTCTCCTTCGCAGAACTGATGATCTCTTCCACAGGCCTTGGTCTGTACTGGTGGTCCAAGTAGTTGTTGATCTGGTAGCGGCAGGTCCCTACCACATCCTTCAGGTGCTCCTGTTTCACCACCGCCCTGCTGCTCAGAACTGAGAAGATGCTGGAGGAGCCAGCCCCGGCGTACTCACCTAGAGCCAGAGATATTCTCATTGAGAGACGTAGAGGAGGGAGCGGTAGGGAGGGAATGGCACAAGATGGGAAGGAGAAAAGGAATCCACTACTTTTGTTGTTGTTGTTGTTAATCCTTTCACAAATGTGATTGGAAGACTCACAAATATTGTTCTTTTTACTTAGTGAAATGTGAATATTTTTTAAGTTAATGCCTTGATCATCAATGTAGCAACATCGTTTATGTGACCAATTCCTTATCATCAGTCTTTTACATAATTTTAAAATTTATTTATTTTTCCACAGGGTAAATGGACTTGTCTGACACGCACACACACAAACACACACATACACACACACACACACAGAGCGAATCCCTAAATAGGGTGTGGTCATACTGCAAATTTCCTCCCTTCCTCTCCTCATCCTCAGGATTTGGGGCAGACACGCACCCATGCCCTGTGTGTTCTTTAAATTGCCAGATATGGCATTCAAACAGCAGTCAGCCATGTGGGATCTGGCTCCCTATGCTCTGTGCTTAACTACAGCATTGTGAAGCCAACTTTGACAAATTTTCATCCTTATAAATAATGATGGCAAAACATATTTGTTGTTTATCTTTGTACACTGTGTTTCAGAAAGATGTCAAGTTTGTTTTTACCTGTTGTGTTTCAGATACGCTTCACAGTTTTTCGTAATTACCTAACTTAATCTCCTTTTTTAACTTTCAAGGAAAATATGCTTGAAAATCTTTATTTAACAACTAACACTGAGCCGAGAGAGACATTACCAGACTTTTCTTTGCTGTGAAGAGTGTTAGGCCAGGATGAAAAAGTACTCTCGAGCTCCAAGGAACATGCACCTTCTAAAGTGCTGAGCTGAACCTTCCCTAAAGGGAATCCTTCCTATAAATGTCTTCTCTCCTGTGGCCCAAGACAGTTCTGGGCATGACAGAGCTAGCAACTGATAGAGCCAAGATTCTATTCTAAGGTAAGTCCAGGTTTTATTTTTAAAGAGAGACAGTAGCTAATTATCACAATAATTAGGCATACCCCAACTCCTGCATATTTCTTTTCTTTCTTCCTTTTTTTTTTTTTTTTGCCTTATATTGATTTTCTCCCTGCTTTTGTACAATTGCATTTTCTAATATAAACTATCAGTGTTTGAAAAAAAAAGAAGTCTCTTAAAAATCTTTTTGACAAAATTATCCACTCCATTTGAAGAAGTTAGGCACTAAAAAAGACCATGTGGCTTCACTGTCATGCTTTGCAGTTTTTACACCTCTATCAAAGGAGATGATAACTTGTAGAAAATCGGTGAGATGCTAATGCAGTCTTACAGTGATACTGATTTTTGCCTAGTGGCGATGCAAATGCTTGGTGGGAAAAACATCTAAAGTTATGGTGGCATTGCTCTGTGGATCATGAAGCAGTTTGCACCTCACTTGGTAGTCTTATTCTGGCATTTTTTCCCCTTTCACTGAGTATCCAGACACCTGTTTCTTGCATGCCTTTTTTTCTTTCCTTTTTTTTTTTTTTTTTTTCAATTTTCAAGAGGGTGTGTGCATTCACAACAGAAAGAAAGAAAGGGAAGGGAGAAAGCACCTTCCTAGAGGGGTGTGGATATGTTACCATCCCTTCTCCATTTTTCTGTTCTCCTTTTGGAATTGTTGGCCTGCTTGTACAATGTCTGGGGTATTTTTTTGAGCCACTGGGTCTGGGATTTGAACCATGTGGATGGTGATACAGGATCTGGCTCCCTTAACCACCAGGCCGTGGGCTGGCCCCTTGTATTTCCTTTTAACTGACTTTGTTGCCCTGCTGCATCTGTTACTAGCAAGTTAAAGAAATCATTGACATGTGCTCGCTGTGCATTTGTATGAGAACTTAAAATATCACGTAAACTGGTACAAACTGCTTCTGTTAAAGTGCTTTAAGTACATAATATTGTGACATCTTGTTCTGTGAATGCATATGCCATAAAGGACATAGCACAGAAAAACATTCTTTTTTATGAGAAACTTTCTTTAAAATCATAGAGGACTGGCTTTATGGCCTGGTGGTTAAGGCAGCTGGATCCTACATGACTGACTGCACTGTTCGAGTCCTAGACCTGGTGGCTTCAGAAACATGCCAAGCACATGTGCATGCCCAAAATTACAAAAGGAGGGAAAGGAATAGTGGTGTTATCATTCTCCATTGCGAGTGCTTTCTCCTCTTCTTCTCGATGTGTGTCTTGGTCTCCCTTTAGCAAGTGCATGTGCCCTCTAGCAAGGAAAACGAAACCAAAAGCAACATAGCCTCTTCAGAAACTCGGCTGGTTTAAGTATGTGACTCTGCATAGTAGAGACAACTGGCTTTGAGCTGGAAGGACAAATGTTGAAGCAGCCCAGTGTTACGGTGGGAGCCAATGGCCTCTTTTCCTGCTCTACTAGGACTATGGACTCCACTGTGCTAACTCCACAGGACATGTGAATGAGGGGACTCAGAAAGCTTTTGGAAAATGAAATTAAAGTATTATTTAATTTTGGTACAATAAAATTTGAAGTTCACGTGTAGTTTTCATAATACTAATTTTCCATGAACTTTGTGAAGGCCCTCCCACATATACACAATCTGATTAGATAATGTCTTCCGACTCGTGTTTCCCTTACTCAGTTCTATGTTTTGGTGATTGTCATTATCTTATTACCAAGCATTATGAAAATTACATTTTTAAGTTCTTACTTGGAGGAGCCAGATGGATCACATAGCCACCTCCTATATAGATGGCCCAGTGCTCGTAGCCAACACGAAAAATCTCAATCAGGTCTCCAGGCTTGGGCTCTTGGAGTGACTGCAACAGACAAATGAGAGACAGTGTAGGCTTCTAGGAACAGCAGAGACCCCTTGCTGATACTCATCACCTGGTCGGAACCTGTGGGGGGAGAGCTTCTTCGTCTGTGGGATCCTCAGAGCTGCTGTCTCTTTCTGAGGATTCCCACAGTGGGAGAACTAGAACATGGAAGTCTGGAAAATGAATTGGAATGGGAGCGTTTTGTACAAGTAAGTGTATGGCATGTGTGTGTATGTGTGGGTGTGCATGTTGTAGTTTCAGATGTACAAGTCCAGCTGCATCACACATACCAAGTTCCTGAGCGTGTTGACACGAAGGCTGCGAGTACGAGTCCCTTCACTGGGATTGGGAGCAGTGCTGGGCAGGCGAGTCTTCAGCTCTCTGTTCATTGTAGACCGACTTACTCTCAGTTCCCTGTCAGTCATCTTGCCCTGTGTTTGTCCATTGCCCCATGAGGCACCTTGTCCTCGACCCCGCCCCCACCCAGTCTTAGCCACCCATCCCTTGAGGTGACCACCCATGAGACGAAACACATAATCTGATGAGACCTGAGTTTAGAGTAGGAGGCCCAGCCCAGCACTGAGGAGGCCTGCTGCACTCAGAGCAGGGCTCTGCTGGGCACTTGTCCTTGAATAACTGGGACCGTCTCAGCAGCCCCAGGGAAGGCATTACTGTCCTTGCATGAATGGGGAAATAAAGATCAGAGAGGTCGAGGGATTTGCTCTAGGGCCACTCATATGGGAAGAGGCTGAGGTGTGTCTTCCCTGACTGCTTGTCTTCGTGTTTTCCACCTCTTCCCCTTTCTCACCTCCTCCCTACTTTTCCAAGTTCCTGTCTTTTCTCCCTCTTTGTGTCTCCTCAGTGGATGACAACCTCTCATCCCAGGCTGTCCAGTCAGAGGCAGTGGTCAGCTCACCTTGCCTTCTGTCGCATGAATGTCATAAAAGCAGTCTGTCTGGATTTCAGAAGTTTTTTCCTGATTTATTTCCTCATCCTTCTCCCATACGCTGACTTGGTTCAGGATAGCACTGATCTTGCCTCTGTGACCCCCTGGCTTCCTGACTGGCCTCCCTGCCTCCTGTCCCTGCTACTTCACATCCAGTCCCCTGAGACCACAGTGGCCTTCCCAAAGGGCACATCTGGCCATGACGTCCCTCTGGCCTGAGCCCAGATGTTCCTTTTTAGCTGCCACCACAGGAAACAGGGCACAGGACACACCCTTCAGGCACCTTAGAGTCCTCTCTGGTCCGCCCTTCCTCACCCCTTTCCTAACCTCTTAGGCTCTGCCCCCTAGGCCCAGTGAGTGACTTCCCAGTCGTTCCTCACCACAGGCTTGCTCTGGCCTTTGCTTCTTAGCACACCATGTCTCTGCCCCAACCACTTCCCACACCCATCTCTCCTCTTTCCTCCTTCCCATCAGTCAGTCACTCCTCATCTGAGAGGCCATGCCCCTGTCCCAGCCTGGCTCAGCTGCTCCCCTCTGGGCCCCAAGTCCATCCCTGCCACTTCCACCTTCTGTCTGCAGGGGTCATGTTGTAGCTGTCTGTGTTTCCCTCTGTGCTGTGCTCTCCACTAAGGCTGGACTCTGAATTCACAACCCTCTCTCCCTGCATCTCCAGGATCTAGAGGAGGGCCTGGCACGGAACAGAACAAAGGAAATAGGCAAGAGAGGAGGATGCAGGGTCGGCAGAACCAGGATTCCTGCCAGCTTCTCCTCTGTCTTAGCCTACAGCTGTCAGCTGCTCAGAGCCCAGCAGGGCCCAGGGATGGTCTCCATTTGGGAATCATGAAGGGACTTTTAACTTCAGTGCTCAATGCCTGAAATCGTGGCCACAGCCCGGTCAGCAACAGGTGATGGCTGATGAAATGTGGGCCTGGGTTCTAGTTGGATAAAGAAAGCCCTTCAGTTCACAGAGTCCTGATTTGTTCTGGCTGCAACAGAGCTCCTCCCCAGAACCATGTGAGGCATACAGCAGATTACCCTCTGGAATGTGCCGGACCTTTTCCTAGAATTGTTTCATTTCCAAGAATAGTCAGAGCCCATATTTTCCTTTTCTGCTCTCACCAGGAGCTCAGCCTGCCCCTCCCTGGGTAAATCTGGGCTCCTAGGTCGATAGGAAGTGAGATATCAGTTTAGAACTCTTGAAATCATAAAGCACTTTTTTTTTTTTTTTGGAGAGGTTTTTGCTATAGGGCGTGTGTGCTAGCCAGAAAGACAGAGAGATAGAAAGACTGAAAGTGAGAAATCACTCCCCGGGGGGATGGCCATGCCTCAATCCCTTCTCCTCCATTCTCCTCTTGGGGTCTTGGGCATACATGCACACGCACCCGGCATGAGTTTAAGCCACCGGGTCTGGGACTCAAACCACAGGCGACTACATGAGGTTCCAGTGATGTAGCCATTACGCTAACTGCTGGTCCCTCCTAAAGCACTTTTTTAGGGAGGACAAACACCTTGGGGAAAAGAGAAGAGAGAAAGAGCTGTTTGGGCTTAAGAAGAATCTGAACTCTGAGCAGCAGTTGAAGGAGATAATGTGGGATTTGCTCACTCCCCAGACACCTGCTGTCCCAATGCACACCCACATTGTGGCCTTGGCTCCAGCTCTGTCTGATTAGCGGGGCCTTGACTCAGGCTGGAGGAGCTTCTGGATCTTCCATGACTCCCTGGTCCCAGGCTTCCCACACTGTGACAGACACAGCAAGGAGGCTGTGCTGCCTGGAGACCTCACGGTCCAGCAGGAAAAATGGACTTTTAAAAGACAAATACAGTTTTCTATGAGAGCTTTGGAGTAAAGTGTGTTCAAAGTCAGACTGAGACCTTTACAGGAGGGGTGCTGCCCCGATGCCCACCCCGTAGTCAGCCATGGAATATTCCAGGGACTTACCGAAGCCATGTAGATGATAGGACAGCGACGGATGCTCTGCTCTTGAAGCAGGCTTTTAAACCTTCGTGAGATTTTCACTTTCAGTTTCCTTCTGACACTATTTAAAAACTATTTAGGCAATACATATGATTTAAAGGGAGATAGTTATTTAAAACGAAATATTTTCTCTAAAATAAAAGGAAATAGAGTCACAAGCACTTTAAAACATAGACTCATTGGTGCTTTAAGGCCACCATAGGAGCAGGTAGAGAGCACCCTGCATTTAAGCTGCTGCTTGAGAAATCAAAAGTCTCTCTTCTTTTTTTTTTTTTGTTTTTTTTTAGAGGTTTCTGCTATAGGGCATGTGCACTCACCAGAAAGACAGAGAGAGACAGAGAGATAGAAAGCAAGAAATCACTCCCTGGGGGGAGGGGGATGGCCATGCCACAATCCCTTCTCCTCCATTCTCCTCTCGGGATCTTGGGCACACACGCACAGGCACCCGAAGTGAGTTCAAGCCACCAGGTCTGGGACTCAAACCGTGGTCGACTACGTGGGAGTCCAGCGACGTAGCCATTACGCTAACTGCTGGTCCCAAAAGTCTCTTTTTTTTTTTTTTTTTTTTTGGAGAGGTTTTTCGCTATAGGGCGCATGCGCCCGCCAGACAGAGAGAGACATAGAGACAGAAAGCGAGAAATCACCCCCCAGGGGGGATGGTCACGCCGCAATCCCTTCTCCTCCATTCTCCTCTCGGGATCTTGGGCACGCACGCACACGTGCCCGGCGTGAGTTGTACGCCACCGGGTCCGAGATGCGAACCGCGGTCGACTACGTGGGAGTCCAGCGACATAGCCATTACGCTAACTGCTGGTTCCCTCTTTTTTTATTTTTTTGAGAGGTTTTTGCTCTAGGGCGCGTGCGCTCGCCAGACAGAGAGAGAGAGACATAGAGACAGAAAGCGAGAAATCATTCCCCAGGGGGGATGGTCACGCCGCAATCCCTTCTCCTCCATTCTCCTCTCGGGATCTTGGGCACGTACACACATGCGCCCGGCGTGAGTTGTAAGCCACCGGGTCCGAGACGCGAACCGCGGTCGACTACGTGGGAGTCCAGTGACATAGCCATTGCGCTAACTGCTGTTTCCCCCAAAAGTCTCTTTTAATAGGAACCCTGGGCAGCTCTTTCTACCCCAGGGTGGCAAGGCATTTGGAGGCAGGGCGTGTCAACCCCCAATGCACCCCATAGGATATTGTCTTGTGATAACCTCCAGAAAATATTGGTTCAAAAGCCATGAGAAAGGCCAGCAGGGTGCTTTACTCCATGGGAAATGCTGTGGAGCTGGAAGGTGCTTTTGAGGAAGGAGATAGAGATCCTCAAAATATAATTAGGGTATAGGCCCAAAATGGAATCACAAAATTGCAAAGTTTTAAGATGAAAACAAAGCAGCTCAGCCCATGGCTCAGGAGAGACTTTTTGCAGTGGTGGCTCAGTGATTGACCAAGGCAGCAGGACCTAGACGTAAAACAAATGGTTTTCCAGGCCCCACCACATTCCAGGAAGACAATAAGAAAACGGTTTCTATAGCCCAAAGCGTCTAGACAAAGAATCTCCTAGCTTATAAGGTATGTGTCAGCCAGCTCAGGTGAGTAATTAGCGAGGCATGCAGATAACTGCCTCATGCAGGTAGGCTGCAGATCCTCACTATATATATATATATATATATATATTTACACACACACATACATATATATTATATTACATATATATTATATATAGAATATATAGAATATATACACATATATAATAATATATATATATATAAAATGATAAGATCATTTGCCTTTTTTAAAGAATTATTTTATTGAACTTTATTTATTTAATTAATAAATTAATTTTAATTTGTCCAGAGAGAGACAGAGTGAGAGAGAGAGCGAGAGAAAGAGAAAGAAAGTGAGAAAGCAAGACACCGGGTGTGGTACTCAAGCCAGTGGGAGTCCAGCACTGTTAACCACTACATCACCTGCTAGATCCACTGTCTTCTTCTTTTTTTTCTTCTATTTCCAGACTGTACAAACTTACCCATTATCTCCTGGCTAACCCGTTCTGACCTTTCATTATCTAAAACTTCATTTCCACCCACAAATAAATTATGAGCAAAGGGAAAGGGACTACCTTGGCAGGCTTAGACTATCCATAACACATCACCTGGATGTGAGGGAGGGGTTCCTGCTGCCCAATGAACATTAGGGCTCTGTTAGCCTGGAAAGAGGTACGTGACAGTGAGGGGTGTATGTGCGCATGTATGTGTGTGTGCGCAGAGATGGCTATTAGGGAACGTAAAATGCACTCCATCCATCATAACAAACATGTTCATTGCAAGGCCGTGAAGAGACTGAACTCAATTTCTCATACAATCAGGCTCCTTCCCTAGGTGCATTCCTCTTTGGTGCTCACCTCTGAGGTAAGATACCTAAAATAGTTCAAGATGCTATTAATATCAGTATCAGTGGACTTTTAAAATGGACATGTTTATTAACTTAATAAATGCCTTACTTTTTTTCCCCCTCCAATTGTCAGAGGATGTGTGCCTAAGACAGAAAGACAGAGAGGGAGAGGGAGAGAGATAAAGCATTCCCCAGTGGGGATAATCATTGCCACAATCCCTCCTCCTCTATACCTCCAACCTGTTGGGATTTGGGGCACACATGTGCACACATCTGGCATGCTTTTCAAATTGCCAGGAGTCTGAACCATGGTTGGCCATGTGGCAACCAGCTTCTTCTTTTCTTTAAAATTATTATTTTATTTAACTTTATTTATTATTATTATTTTCCAGTTTGATCAGAGAGAGACAGAGAAAGAGAGAGAGGGAAAGTGAGAAAGGGAGCCACCAGATCCAGGGCTTGAACCACAGTCGGCCATGTGGGAGTCCAGCACATTTATCACCACACCACCTGCCAGCCCCAACAACTGGCTTCTTTTAGTTACTAGGTCACAGGCCAAAACTTTCCTTACTCTTTTTTTTATATATAATTATTTAATTTTATTTATTCATTCATTGATTTGACCAGAGAGAGATACAGAGAGAGAGAGAGAGAGCGAGAGAGAGAGAGAGAGAGAGAGAGAGAAAGCCACCAGGTGCAGTATTCGAACAGGGGTTGGCCATGTGGGAGTGTCCAGCGCCTTAACCACCACACCACCTGCTGGTCCCATTAACGAGGCGGTTCTTACTCTTAATTAGCAGTTCCAACAATGTGTGGACCCACTGATTCCTATACTGACTATGAGACCATCTTGCTCCCTTGTCAGCCAATCACTGCTATTGTATAAGACTCCTTGCTACACCCTCTTTTCATTCATGGCATCTGGTTTTGAGAGCAAAAGTCTGACCGTTTGCCAAAAACACCCTTCCAAAGTTGAGGTGGGAGGGGGGAGGTGGTCACACCTACAAACAGTAACAGGCCATTGTGTTTCATTAATAACAGGATTTTTTCTACCTCCTGTCCCTGGTGTAATATCTTTGAGATGTACATTAAACCTGTTACAGTGCATGCTTTTGCTCTTCTCTTCCCAAGACCTTCCCTTTCAATTACCAAGGTAAAAATTGTATAAACAATTTATAATCTCCAAGCTTCTCCTTCCTGATGTCCCACCTCTTCAGGCCAGACTAATAAAAAAACTCTTTCCCAAATCTTCGTCTCTCCCTCTTAAAATCAAATAAAGGAGTTCTTGTATTGGAGTACCTTGAGAAAGACTTGCTTGCCTTTCTCTGGGTCAGTCATTCATATCTGTGTTTAGAAGTAAATCTCATTAATTATTATTTCTACAGAGTTGCTTATTTCCATTGACAATGATGGTGACCTGACAATGGACTAGACAGAAACTGGAGCTCTATCAAGAGGTTCTTTTGAAGCTCTTGCCTGGTACCAGTGCAGTGGGTCCTTTGTGATCTCTCTAGTTCTAAGCTTCTCCTTGGGGACATTCAGTAAGTTCTCAGGCCCAGGACCTCCCCAAATTTGGTAGACAGTCTGGTTTGTTTCTATGCTGTTTTTTGGGTACCCTGAGTTCTTACCCCCCCCCCCCCCACATTTTATTGATTCACAAAATTTCTTAAGTAATCTAGCTATTTCAATAACAAGTTCTCTCGTATATGCATATCTGTGAACATAGGTCAGACTTTAGTTGTGAAACTCTGAGTAGAATGAATATAATATAAAGTAACATCTACCTGATGCTATATAGCATACTATGGTCATTAAATAGGTATTTTTAATATATTTTTAATTTCAAGAAAAGCAATTTTAGTTTTAATAAATCAAAGAAATGCTAAGGGAACTTTGCTTGAAACTTAAAGCCAGGAAACAGGTTAGGATTCTGTTCGAATAGTATGTACATGGGACTATCGTCAGCTTAAGACAAGACAAAAATACTAAAAACTGGAAAACAAAACCAAGAAGAAAATCAGCAATGTTTTAGTCTAAAGTCATAAGATTCTATTTCACCAGTTCATTCTCATGTACTTAATCTATCTTCTGTTGTGATTTGATCTTACCAATTAAATTCTGGGCTATAATATTCAACTGCAGATATGTCTCTACTATTAAGTTGGCCATTTTTTAAGTTTTTGAACTCTTATCTCTGTGTGTCTGTGTTTAATTTTCCTGGTATAGCACTCCTTTGAGAACTTCTTGGAGATCTGGTCTGGTATTGGTAAATTCTTTCAGATTTTGTTTATATGAGAATGTTTTTGTCTTTTGTTTCCATATGAAGGATAATCTTGCTGGGCTTAGTATTCTTGGTTGAAATTGCTTTTCCCTTAACATTTTGAATATATTTTCCCATTCGTTCCTCACTCACATTTTTTCCGATGTGACGTCTGCTGTTAGGCTGATGGGATATCCTTTGTGGGTAACTTGACATTTCTCTCTTGCCAGTCTTAGTATCTTGTCTTTGTCTGTGGTTTTGGTCAATCTGGCTATAATGTGTCTTGGAGAAGATCTTCTTGGGTTGATCCTATTTGGGGTCCTTTGTATCTCTTGGGTCTGGATCTTTGAATACCTCTCTAGGTTTGGAAAGTTTTCTTCCAGAATTTCAAAGAATAGATTATCAATGCCCTTATGAATCTCTTTGCCTTCTGGGATACTAATTATCTGGATGTTAGAACATTTGATGGAATCTATGATTTCTCGTATGTTAGTCTCATTTTTTGGCGCAATTTTCTCAGTCTTTGTGGTGGATTTTTTTAGGCCAGCGATTCTGTCTTCTACATCTGAGATATGATTTTCTGTATGATCGAGTCTGCTTTTAATACTTTCAAGGGAAGTTTTGACTTCCTGTATTATAGCTTTAATCTCTAACAGTTCCATTTGATTCTTTTTATGGCGTTTATTTCCACATTTAGATCTTGCAAGAATTTTATCACCTCCTGGAACTCTTCAGGTCCTTTCTCCTGCCTCTTCTGCAGTTCATTGTCTCTCTTCTCTTCCATCTTTGTTAGCTATGAATATTCTAAATTCTTTATCTGACCTTTCTGTGAGTTTCATTGTACTGTCTGATGATGAAGAGGAGTTATTCTCTTCCCTTGGAGGAGAGGTATTTTCCTGCTTTCCCATATTCCTTGTGACCCTGTGGTCATTTCCGGTTATTTGATGGACGGTGCATTTCGTCCTTATTCTTGAAGTTCAATCTGAACATTCAGAGACGTGCTGGGGGAGGTGATCTGCAAACTCTCTTCTGTTTCATTTTAACTCTTTGTGCTTCAGAATCAGTGGGTATAGAGGAATATTCTGACCCTAATCTTATTCACATGTTTGGATCCTGTTCACATGGACCTGTCTAGACACTCAGCACATATAGGCTGAGCAGCCAATGAACAAAGATAAAGAAAAATGAAAAGAATTGGAGAAGAGGAAAGACGGAAAAAAGGTGAAAGAATAAAATATGTTAAAAAGACTTTATGTTTGAACTATAAAAAGCAAAAAACGAAAACACAGTATTTTACAGCTCCAGTTCAGTAGTCATTTTAAGATGGGCCTAGGGGTTTGCCTTTACTAAATGGAATTGGAAAAAGCACAAATTTGCACAATAAGCCAGGGGATCATGAGCCCAGAGAATACATTACCTTAAAGGAAAAACAAAACAAAACAAAAACAACTTAAAAGTTGCAGGGAGACCCAGAGAGACAGAAAAAGTCAGAGAGAAATGGAGAGAAGGAGACAAAGATATTCCTACCCACTAGAAATGAATCTGGAGGGAGAAGTCACAGCAGAAAAATCTTCATTTTTAGTCAAGGAAGCCAATAATTCACAGCTCTCAACTTCAGTATCCATCTTAGGATGGGTCTGGGTGTGTGCCTTTCTAGAAATGAGTCTGGAGGTTAGAAAACTTCAGCAGAAAGTTTTAATTTTTATTCTGGGAGTTTTACTTCATTAATATCATTTTTTTTTTTTTTTTGGAGAGGTTTTCGCTATAGGGCGTGTGCGCTCGCCAGAGAGACAGAGAGAGACATAGAGACAGAAAGCGAGAAATCACCCCCCAGAGTGGATGGTCACGCCGCAATCCCTTCTCCTCCATTCTCCTCTTGGGATCTTGGGCACGCACGCACACGCGCCCGGCGTGAGTTGTAAGCCACCGGGTCCGAGACGCGAACCGCGGTCGACTACGTGGGAGTCCAGCGACATAGCCATTACGCTAACTGCTGGTTCCCTCTTTTTTTATTTTTTTGAGAGGTTTTTGCTCTAGGGCGCGTGCGCTCGCCAGACAGAGAGAGAGAGACATAGAGACAGAAAGCGAGAAATCACCCCCCAGAGTGGATGGTCACGCCGCAATCCCTTCTCCTCCATTCTCCTCTCGGGATCCTGGGCAAGCACGCACACATGCCCGGCGTGAGTTTTAAGCCACTGGGTCCGGGACGCGAACCGCGGTCGACTACGTGGGAGTCCAGTGACATAGCCACTACGCTAACTGCTGGTTCCCTGATTCAGTGTTTTTAAACTTCACAGTAACACAGTTCTGGTGGGCATTAATCTTGGTAGTGGCACCTACAACTTCTTTTGGTGATGATTCTTTTGTATACATTAGTTAATAAATTTATTAATTAAGTAAACCACTATCTGTTGTTTCTGTACAGTAAGCTAGGCATTGTTTTGGATGCTAGAGTTCAAATGTCACCAAACTTGGGTAGTCCCTGCAGTTTCTGGTAAGGAGAGGGACATTCATTAAATAACCACATGGATCAGCATTCAATTATAATTATGACAATCATCATGAAGGGCAGGTACATGGACACTTGAGAGGCCTGAAAGTGGATTTGCCCTAATTCATAGAAGCCAAGCATAATCTGGAAGAGCTGGCCCCCTTGTGCACTGCACTGGAGCAATTGATCCTGGACAGAAAATGAAGCCTGGGGAGGTAAGCCTTGGATCACAGGAAGTAAGGAAGCCTCTTCCTCCTGGGCCTTGTGTTTACTGGGCCTGGACTCTGGGTAGAGCATTTGGGTCTTTTGATTCATAGGTAGCTCTGGATCAAGGCAATCATGGACACTTCTACAATCCCCCAATGGACCCCAGTATTTCAGGCTGGGAATCTGAGCTAAATCCCCTTTAATTGTAGCAATTATAGATTATTCTCTGTGTTCTTTAAAACACTGAGAGCCCTGGCTTTCTAGGAAAATCTTATTAATTCTTAGAGCCTGACTTCTACTGTGCTTTGGGATTAAGGGATAAACCAGTTTTCTTTTATTTTTTTCTATTACTATAGGACAGATAAACTCGTGGGGGGGTGGGGAGAGAAAGTGAAAAAGCACCCCTGGGTGTGGGGTGTACAGAAGGTTATGCTATGATCCATTCTCCTCCATTCTCCTCTTGGGATTTTGGGCATGGATGCACACGTACTTGGCATGTTTCTCAAGTCACTGGGTCTGGAACTCAGATTGCACAGTTGGCCATGTGGGATCCAGCCGCCTTAACCACCACACCACAGGCTGGCCCCCAACCAGCTTTCTCATGTGTGAGAAAATACTGCCCAGAGGAGGGTGATGTCTTTAATGTTGGAGCCAGAGTGTTGGTGCCGGTGGCAGCCACCACAAAGGATAGCTGCACAGAGAGGGGAGTCAGTAGGGTCACTGGGAGGCAGAGACAGGGATAAAAAAATTATAAAAGTATGGGAACATCTGAAACCACACTCAAGGCACACTAGGAAAGTAGTGAAGGGATTTTATTGTTTGTTTGAGAAAGATATTTTTTTTTGTAGAGGTTTTTACTATAGGGCGCATGTGCTCGCCAGAAAGACAGAGAGAGAAATGAGAGGTCACCCCCCAGGGGGGATGCCCATGCCGCAATCCCTTCACCTCCATTCTCCTCTCGGGATCTTGGGCATGCACGCACACATGCCTGGCGTGAGTTTAAGCCACTGGGTCCGGGACTCGAACCATGGGCGGTTACATGGGAGTCCAGTGACATAACCATTCCGCCAACTGCTGGTCCCTGTTTGAGAAAGATTTTTGCCATAGGTTGTGTGTGCTCACCTGAGAGACAGAGAGAGAGAGAGTCAGAGAGACAGAAAGTGATAAATTACAGGCCCCCCCCCCCCCCCCCCCCCCCCCGCGGGGTGATGGCCATGCCACAGTTCTTTCTCTTCCACTTTCCTCTTGGGATTTTGGGAATGTACACACATGTGCCTGGCATGAGTTACTATGTTGCCCAGTCCAATACTTGAACTACAGTTGACTAGCGGGAGTCCAGCTACATTACCATTATACCATTTGCTAGTCCCATTGGAGGGATATGCTGAGGTGATTAATTCTCAGTATTCTATCCAGAGGCAGCTTGGTAATTAGGTATGGAAAGACAATTCTGTTGGTAGTCACAGGTGGATGAAGACTAAACTTTTGAATTAGGAATGAAAAAAAAAATAAAAAAGCTTTCTAGGTAGAAGGTCCACTCAAGAAGCACTCTGAGAATAAAATTAATGTGCAATGATCCGATGTCATGTCTACACAGAATGACAAGCAATTATTGAGTATCTGCTACATACCAAATATTGTGGTGGGAATCTTCTATATATTTTCTTATGGGATCCTCTGATATCACCTGAAGAAGATTATTATCCCCTTTATAGGGATGTGGAAACTGAAGCTCTAAGAGTGAAGAACATTCCCCAAGGTCACATGCCTAGAAATTGCAGGAACTCGGGGCCAGTAGGTGACATGGTGAACAAGCCACTGGATTCCCACATGGCCGATCTTGGTTCGAGTCCCAGACCCAGTGGCTTGAAAATCACACCAGATGTGTATGTACGTATGCCCCAAATCCGAAGAGGAGACTTGAGGAGAAGGGATTGCAGCATGGCCATCGGAGTGATTTCTCACTTTCCCTCTCTCTGTCTCTCTCTGGTGAGAGCACCTAAAAAAAAAGACATTTCAGGAACTACCCAGTATGTACTCAATCAATGTTACTTTCCTCCTTTCTGGCTCAGATGTTTACAAAATCTTGTGGACGTCCTTTCTTAAGAGACAGCTGGATATGTTTGTTGACTCTTGAGTCTTGTTACCATTATACCAACCTTCAACCCTGTTGAATAAAACTAAATTTGTCCTAAAGAATGCCTCTGAATTTGAGTCCTTACTTGATGAACTGCATTCTAACCTACTAAGTAAACAAACTGAAAGTCCAACATAGAAGTTTACTTTTATAACACATAGCTGCCCTTCAGCCAATCACAGCAGTTCGGCTTTTCAATCACAGGTGGCCAAGGTATCCCACCATGTTTAAATGAGGCAAATATGGGGCAGTAACCAATCAATCCATTTCTGTATCTTCTGTTTTCTGGCTGTAAATGCCACCTGCCCTTGTTACCCTGAACTGCTGGTTCTGAGGGCTTCCTGATTTACAAATTATTCTTTTCTTAACAATTTAACTTTATTTATTTTAATTTGACCAGAGAAAGACAGAGAGAGAGAGAGAGAGAGAGCGAGAGAGAGAGAGAGAGAGAAAGTGAGAAAGCAAGCAAACCAGCAGGTCCGGGATTTGAACCATGGTCAGCCATGTGGGAGTCCAACACCCTTAACCATCACACCACCTGCCAGCCCCAAATTATTCTTTGCTCAGTGAAACTCTGTTAAATTTAATTTCTGTAAAGTTTTTATTTTAGCAACCAGTGAGAGAGGGAAAGTGGAAGCGGGACGAACAAGGAACTCTGTGAGTGAGGGTCAGATGCTCTGTGGGGCTTCTACAGCTGCTCCTTACACCAGATTTTGTGGTTGCTCTTGGCTGTCACTGGTTTTGGCTTCTTATATTAAAACCAGAATGGAAAGTGTCAGAATTCCAAGTGCCGTCATTGTACCTCCTCCAGACAGGACCTCTTGCACCTACAAAGCAAATGCTTTTGTTGTGAGGTCATGGTAGGCAGGTCCTTTCTCTCTCTTCAGGATCTGGAAGCTACTTGCATTTCCCTGCCCACCTGAGCTATCAGGCCTCTCCTCTTCTGATCCCAGACCCCTCCCAGCTTGCCGGCCCAGAGTCTCCCCAGGGAGGATGCTGACTGTGTCTCTAGGGGCTCCATTTCCTGGGTTGTGACTACTCCGTAGTTTTGGACTTGTCCTAAGAATGAGCTGATATAAGGAATCCTTTTGAGTGGGTGTCCTGCTGAGGACATTTGTTCCTGATATAGGGTTGGGCAGAGAAGAGAATTTGTGCCTGGTTTCCTGAGACCAGAGCTCTAGGTCCCAGAATGGGGCCTGTTTTGCAGTGTGGGTTCTACTGGAGCTACCTGCTGCAGAGGGAGGGCTGTGGCAGAAGCTGAGGGGAGAGGTAGGCAGATCATGGCACAGGTGGTGCACTTTGTGTTCCCTGTGACTATTCACAGGTGCAGCCTGGCATTTCTATCTGCAGTCCCACCTCAGGCCTGAACTCCAATTCTATTCCACCCTCCACTTGAATGTCTAATGGGGCACCTCCAACCTCTCATGCCCATGCCAAACTCTTGATTTTCCTCCCAGACCTGCTCTTTTTCACCATCACCCCCATCTCACGGAGAGCCCCATCTATACATCTCTTTGGCCAGTGGCCTTGGAGGGCTGCAGTAATGGGCAGCCTCTAGGAGGGACAGCTGACTCTGGCTCTGTTTAGCTCTATGTTTTGGAACAATAAATGTGAAGGCTATGCAGGAGAAGCGGTTAGAAGCTGTACTCAGATTTTACATGAAAATGTGACAGAGCTCTTCTGTAGGCCCACAGACCCTGAGCACTGTCTCCCTGAGTGCTCTTTGAGGACTTAGGGCGTGTCGTGGTCCTGGGTTGGCCTAGAGTCTCCTGATGACCCATTGGCCTTCAGAAACTGCTTTCAGGGTGGATCTCAGGCAATGACTTCCAGAATACCAGAGCTGGCCAGGCCTTCAGAGGTCCTCTGCACATTGGAATCTGAGGGCCTTAGGGAACATGTCTAACGACTCTACATGGATAAGAAACCAATAGGGTATGTGAGCTTAGACAGCCTTACCCCCAGCCAGCAGGTCTCAGAGAGGCAGGCTTTGCATCATTTATGGTGACTCTTCCCTCTGGCTGCACAGCCAGCCAGCCCCAGCCCAAGCAGACTTTCCAAAGAGGGATAGGTCACCAGGGAGATCTTACCTGTCTGCTGCATGGTGTGCCGTATCTGAGATCGGTGACAAAGTGCTCACAGTTTTTTCTTAGAAGACTGTACTTCATCTTCTTACCAACCTTCTCCTTTGCAGAACTGATGATCTCCTCCACGGGCCTTGGTCTGTACTGGTTGTCCAAGTAGTTGTTGATCCGGTAGGGGCAGTTCCCTACCACATCCTTTAGGAGCTCCTGTTTCACCACCGCCCTGCTGCTCAGAACTGAGAAGAGGCTGAAGGAGGCAGCCCCAAGGTAATCACCTAGAACCAGAGACATTCTCATTGAGAGATGTGGAGGAGGGAGCCCTTGGGAGGGAATGGCGCAAGATGGGAAGAAGAAAAGGAATCTGCTACCGATTTTTTTTTGGGGTTGTTGTTAATCCTTTCACAAATGTAATTGGAAGACTCACAAATATTGCTCTTTTTACTTAGTAAAATGTGAATATTTTTTAAGTTAATGCCGTGATTGTCAATGGTGGCAACATCATTTATGTGACCAATCCCTTATCATCAGTCATTTAGGTATTTAAAAAATGTATTTATTTTTGCCACAGGGCAAATGGACTTGTCAGAAATGCACACACACATGCCCCCTCCCGCCGGCCCCCCCCCCCCAACACACACACACAGAGTGAATCCCTGGATAGGGCGTGGTCATACCACACTTTTTCTCCTTCCCTCGCCCCATCCTCAGAAATTGGGGCAGATATGCACCCTTGCCCCATGTGTTCTTCAAATTGCCAAATATGGCGTTCAAACTGCAGTCAGCCATGTGGGACCTGGTCCCTATGCTCTGTGCTTAACCACAGCACTGTGAAGCCAGCTTTGACAAATTTTCATCCTTATAAATAATCATGGCAAAACATATTTGTTGCTTATATTTGTACACTGTGTTTCAGAAAGATGTCAAGTTTGTTAGTACCTGTTGTGTTTCAGATACGACGCTTCACAGTTTTTCATAATTACCTAACTTAATCTCCTTTTTAACTTTCAAAACAAATATGCTTGAAATCTCTATTGAACAACTAACACTGGGCAGAGAGAGACAGTACCAGACTTTCCTTTGCTGTATAGAGTGTTAGGCCAGGATGAGAAACTGCTCCACTCAAGCTCCAAGGAACATGCTCTTTCCACTATGCTGAGCTGAACCTTCCCTAAAGGGAATCCTTCCTATAAATGTCTTCTCTCCTGTGTCCCAGGATAGTTCTGGGCTCATAGATAGGTTCATGACAGAGCTAGCAACTGATAGAGCCAAGATTCTGTTCTAAGGTAAGTCCAGGTTTTATTTTTAAAGAGAGGCAGTAGCTAATTATCACAATAATTAGGCATACCCCAACTCCTGCATATTTTCCTTTCTTTTTATTTATTTATTTATTTTTTTGCCTTAGGACACACATGCTCACTGGACACACACACACACACACACACACACACACACAAAGTGAGCAATCATCCCTCAAGGGGATGGCCACACCACAATCCCTTCTCCTTTATGCTCCTCTCAGGAGTTGGGGTCTGGCACTCAAACTGCAGTCAGCTCTGTGGGACCTTAACCACTATGCCACTTGCTGCCCCAAACCCTGTACATTTTTAATCTCAAGGCTAGTGTTTACATTTAGAAGTTTAGTGTGGTTATAAAGATTGAGGTACATAAATCCATGTCATATCATACTTGACATGAGGGAGTTGCTCAACAAATGTGTGCACGTTGTTTTCCCTAATAGGTGTATAATATAATAGGTGATTGAAATATGGTACCTATTAGGAGAACCTACGTTTACACTTGCCTTTTTCCCTCTATTTCCCCCAATTCCCTTCATCATGTGATTTCCCCCTCCATCCCACTTTTTGCTGTACTGTATTGTATCACTTCCACTGTATTATATTATATTGATTTTCTCCCTCTTTTGTACAATTGCAATTTCTAATATAAACTGTCAGTTTTTGAAAAAAGAAGAAGTCTCTCTCTCTCTTTTTTTTTTGGAGAGGTTTTCGTTATAGGGCGCGTGTGTTCGCCAGACAGACAGAAAGAGACAGAGAGACAGAAAGCGAGAAATCACCCCCCAGAGGGGATGGTCACGCCAGAATCCCTTCTCCTTCATTCTCCTCTCGGGATCTTGGGCACGCACGCACACGCGCCCGGCGTGAGTTTTAAGCCACTGGGTCCGGGACGCGAACCGTGGTCGACTACGTGGGAGTCCACCGATATAGCCATTACGCTAACTTCTGGTTTCCAAAAGACGAAGTCTCTTAAGGAAAATCTTTTTAACAATGTTATCCACTCCTTTTGAGGTAGTTAGGCACTAAAAAAGACCATGTGGCTTCACTGTCATGCTTTGAAGTTTTTTACACCTCTATCAAAGGAGATGATAACTTGTAGAAAATTGGTGAGATGCTAATGCAGTCTTACAGTGATACTGATTTTTGCCTAGTGGTGATGCCAATGCTTGGTGGAAAAGACATCTAAAGTTATGGTGGCATTGCTCTGTGGATCATGAAGCCGTTTGCATCTCACTTGGCAGTCTTATTCTGGCATTTTTCCCTTTCATTGAGTATCCAGACACCTGTTTCTTGTATGCCTTTTTTTTTTTTTTCTTTTTCTAATTTGCAAGAGGGTGTGTGCATTCACAAAAGAAAGAAAGAGAGGGGAGGGAGAAAACACCCTCACAGAGGGGTGTGGCTATGCTGCCATCCCTTCTCCATTTCTCTATTCTCCTTTTGGAATATTTGGCCTGCTTGTACAATGTCTGGGGTATGTTTTTGAGCCACTTGGTCTGGGATTTGAACCATGTGGATGGTGATACAGGATCTGGCTCCCTTAACCACCAGGCCGTGGGCTGGCCCCTTGTATTTCCTTTTAACTGACTTTGTTGCCCTGCTGCATCTGTTACTAGCAAGTTAAAGAAATCATTGACATGTGCTCGCCGTGCATTTGTATGAGAACTTAAAATATCGCGTAAACTGGTACAAACTGCTTCTGTTAAAGTGCTTTAAGTACATAATATTGTGACATCTTGTTCTGTGAACTCATATGCCACAAAGGACATAGCACAGAAAAACATTCCTTTTTATGAGAAGCTTTCTTAAAATCATAGAAGGCTGGCTTTATGGCCTGGTGGTTAGGGCAGCTGGATCCCACATGGCTGACTGCACTGTTCAAGACCTAGACCTGGTGGCTTGAGAAACATGCCAGGCACATGTGCATGCCCAAAATTACAAAAGGAGGGAGAGGGATTGCGGTGTGATCATTCTCCATTGTGGGTGCTTTCTCCTCTACTTCTCGTTGTGTGTCTTGGTCTCCCTTTAGCAAGTGCATGTGCCCTCTAGCAAGGAAAATAAAAACCAAAACCAACATAGCCTCTTCAGAAACTCGGCTGGTTTAAGTATATTGGACTCTGCATTACAGAGACAACTGGCTTTGAGCTGGAAGGACAAATGCTGAAGCAGCCCAGTGTCACGGGGGGCTCCAATGTCCTCTTTTTCTGCTCTACTAGGACTATGGACTCCACTGTGCTAACTCCACAGGACATGAATGAGGGGGAATCAGAAAGCTTTTGGAAAATGAAATTAAAGTATTATTTTATTTTGGTACAATAAAATTTGAAGTTCATGCATAGTACTAATTTCATAATACAAATTTTCCACGAACTTTGTGAAGACCCTCCCCATATACAGAATCTGATGAAATAATGTCTTCTGACTTGTGTTTTTTTTACGCAGTTCTATCTTTTGGTGATTGTCATTATCTTATTACCAAGCATTATGAAAATTACATTTTTAAGTTCTTACTTGGAGGAGCCAGATGGATCACATAGCCGTCTCCTATATAGATGGCCCAGTGCTTGTAGTATGAATGAGAAATCTCAATCAGGTCTCCAGGCTTGGGCTCTTGGAGTGACTGCAACAGACAAATGAGAGACAGTGTAGGCTTCTAGGAACAGCAGAGACCCCTTGCTGATACTCATCACCTGGTCGGAACCTGTGGGGGGAGAGCTTCTTCGTCTGTGGGATCCTCAGAGCTGCTGTCTCTTTCTGAGGATTCCCACAGTGGGAGAACCAGAACATGGAAGTCTGGAAAATGAATTGGAATGGGAGCGTTTTGTACAAGTAAGTGTATGGCATGTGTGTGTATGTGTGGGTGTGCATATTGTAGTTTCAGATGTACAAGTCCAGCTGCATCACACATACCAAGTTCCTGAGCGTGTTGACACGAAGGCTGCGAGTACGAGTCCCTTCACTGGGATTGGGAGCAGTGCTGGGCAGGCGAGTCTTCAGCTCTCTGTTCATTGTAGACCGACTTACTCTCAGTTCCCTGTCAGTCATCTTGCCCTGTGTTTGTCCATGGCCCCATGAGGCACCTTGTCCTCGACCCCGCCCCCACCCAGTCTTGGCTACCCATCCCTTGAGGTGACCGCCCATGAGACGAAACTCACGTAATCTGATGAGACCTGAGTTTAGAGTAGGAGGCCCAGCCCAGCACTGAGGAGGCCTGCTGCACGCAGAGCAGGGCTCTGCTGGGCACTTGTCCTTGAATAACTGGGACCATCTCAGCAGCCCCAGGGAAGGCATTACTGTCCTTGCATGAATGGGGAAATCAAAGATCAGAGAGGTCGAGGGATTCGCTCTAGGGCCACTCATATGGGAAGAGGCTGAGGTGTGTCTTCCCTGACTGCTTGTCTTCGTGTTTTCCACCTCTTCCCCTTTCTCACCTCCTCCCTACTTTTCCAAGTTCCTGTCTTTTCTCCCTCTTTGTGTCTGTCCTCAGTGGATGACAACCTCTCATCCCAGGCTGTCCAGTCAGAGGCAGTGGTCAGCTCACCTTGCCTTCTGTCGCATGAATGTCATCAAAGCAGTCTGTCTGGATTTCAGAAGTTTTTTCCTGATTTATTTCCTTATCCTTCTCCCATACGCTGACTTGGTTCAGGATAGCACTGATCTTGCCTCTGTGACCCCCTGGTTTCCTGACTGGCCTCCCTGCCTCCTGTCCCTGCTACTTCACACCCAG